>OW799234.1:110707127-113107127 GCA_941918925.1 Phyto melanocephala
ACCAAACGTAGAGCTGGCCTTTTAAAATTTTTCGATGACAAAATTGGTCCACTTTAAGACAAAATCATCGATATATCCGATTGTAAAAATACCAAAAAAAAATATTTTGAAGAATTTTTCAAAGGCACAATTGTGTTTTTAATTGCCTTGCAAAACTACTGTATATCCGAAGGTGCACCGAAACATTGTTTCCGGTACGGTCTAATGTACATATGTGCTTTTTGGTGGACTCTTATGTCCGCTCATGTAAAACAAGTATATAATCACTGAGTTCTTTTTTAGGTAAAAAGAGAAGAAAAAATAAAAGCGACAAAAGGAAAACAAGAAAAAATACTAAGAAAATCATTTTATGTCTCGATAGTTGTGGCATGCATTACGAGCGTTGAAAATTCACAATCATCCACAATCCACGTATGGTGGAAAGACTTTATTCGTTTACATATAATAAAAATAATGCTGTTAAGAAAAGGTATGTCTTGTATTCAGTTCATGAAAGCAACAAGTTATTTACAATGTTAAACTATTAAATATGATCGAACAAGAAAACAAATAAATAAACGAGAACTAAAACAATTGTTTAAATAAAATAATTTTGTGAAAATGATGAGACGACGCACCTATATATCTTATGCAGAACACAAAATCAGGCCCCTATAAGTTAAGAATTTACAAAACGTGATTATAATTTCAATTTAATTAAACATGTGGCGAACGTACTCATTGAAAGTTCAAAATACTTTGTAGAAGAAAAATGTTCAAATTAACGGTCTGTAAATAATTAAGACTATTTTTAATGATAGAAATTGTATTTTAATGATCTACACGCTTATTGGACGTGAACTTGAAGGAGAAGAACGAATTAACTTTTACAAATTTATGGCCCAGTCGATAACTTAATGTACATGTTAAGACTGCTTATGCGTTAACCGCATCCGCATTTAAAAAATAAATTATTTAAATGCTTTCGATCGAATACATTATTTTTATTGGAAGAAATTAAATGCCATTAATAAAATTTTCTGCTAAGGTTCATTTATTAAATGCACTATTCTACGCAACACCGAAAAGTTCTAAAATGACAAGAACTACTTTATTAAAAACTTCAAAGCTCCAATGTTTTTCGTCTAGTTCTAGATAGGTAGGATCGTGAGCATAAGTTAAAAAAATCACATTCTGTTATACTCTTTTCGAAATATTTCTAGTAAAAACTGTATAAAGCAAAGTTCTTTGACTATGCCTCAAACGATAACTGCAAACTTAAGTATCGGTGCAATAATATTATTGTTGATTAATGTAACGAGAGGAACGAGTTCAATAGAATTATAATTTCGTTATCGTACACCCAGAAAACAGACACTGAAATTCATTGCCAATCAAATAGTTCAGTTCTTGCAACCGAACTTTTCTTTTATGGCTGTATCTCGATTCGTAATTTGCGATGTGAGCCTGATATCAAAATAGGGCTACGTAAGCTTGGCCACTCTACATATTTCCAGTTCGCACCTGTTCTCAGCTTTTTCAGACAAGTGTCTGAAGATCTTGCTTTTAATAGTCGCAACGAGATTGCGACAGCATTTGCGTTAGATATATCCAAAGCAAATCATCCTCTACGTAGGACTAAACTAAAGCAACGTCAGTCATTTTAAAAAACCTGCATTGATTCACTAATCTAGACGTTGTTGTGTTTAATATGAGTGAACTAATGAGCCTAACTAATGACAAAAATAAAAATATTTCCATGAATATTCTTGTCCTTCAGTATTCTACATGACTCCCAGATATCAAAAATTTCAGCCTGAAATATGCTTTATTTTATCCGGAAGGCATCCGTATAGATTTTGGTGCCGTAATTTCCTATAAGATCAGCCCTATTCTACTCACTAATAGAGGGACTTAGAATTTTAAACGTCAGTCCATGTAAAGGAATTTTTAGCATAGATAAGGAGAAGAGGTCTGGTTCTCGTTTTAATATTGGTATTTTTAGGGAAGACTTAGATAGCATCTACTCTAATGGCAGCATTTTTGAAAATATTATACTAGAAATTTTACTAAACCCTCTAAGTCCTCGATACAACTCTGCTTTATTTTGAAATGACCTATAAAGTAGATCTTTATAACAAGACTCTCTAAAACATAAACATGCCTTAAATCTATATTAGCTTAGTTCTGTGGCTTGGAGCTAAAAGGGCCAATGTCACTTTTTTGCTCTTTTGAGTTAATCATTTCATTAGATTTGTTTTCTTGCTCTATTTCATTATGGTAAAACAGCTTAAGTCATACTTAACCCAGAACAGCTTCATAAATAAAATGCTGGCCAATGTCACTATGAAAGTACCTATAAAAGTGAATGTTTAATTGCAATTTTCTCAAAAGTAAATATTTTGATATTGGCCCTTTTAGCTCCAAGCTACAGAGTTGATACCGTGTTTTATAAGACATAAAAATATTAATTGACGAATTTCCGAAAGTTTAAGAAGCAACTAACAGCTTATAAATATTAATAATTTCAAACACCGGTATAGCCTTTCTGTAAACTAAAAGGACTTCGACAACTCAAGGACACCGTAATGACATATTTAAACTTTACTAAAAGATTTTGCCGTTTTTATCGCATGGATCAAAAGAAGTAAAGGTCGATATGGAAATTGAATTTTAGACTACTTTACGAAAAAAAGCGCTGTACTAAGCACATATTTGCCCTTACCATGAGTCATTCGATCTTTGCTGGCAACGCATTTTCCATTGACTGCCAAACATCGAATAATTATACCCTTCACACAGTGAAAAAGGGTATATATAGGTTTGTCATTCCGTGTGAAATTTCTACAATTTTCATTTCCGACCCCATAAAGTATATATTTTCTGAAAGCTTATGAATAGAGGAGTCGATTAAGCCCTGACCGTCTGTCCGTCTGTCCGTCTGTCCGTCTGTCCGTCTGTCCGTCTGTCCGTCTGACCGTCTGTCCGTGTGTATGTTGAAATCAACTTTTTGAAGCCCCCCGACATAGGTTGGACCCGGGTAAGGTATTAAAATATCAGAAATATTCGGGAGTAGATCGCTATTGAAAATCAGAAACATCGGTACATAAACAACTGAGATATGAGCAAAAACCTACGACCACCTCGATTTTTTTTTCACAAAAGCAACATTACAACAACAACATACATACATACAAACGTGTATACTGGTTAGAGAAAACGTGGCATCGAATCCCAGCTGAGCCAAAAAAAATTTTTTTTTAATTTTTTTAAAATTTTTTTTTGTATTTTTTTTTTTATTTTTTTTTTTATTTTTTATTTAATATATTATTTATATTATTATTATTATTTTTTTTTTTAATTTTTTTTTTATTTTTTTTTGTTTTGTATATATTATATACATAATAATTTTTTAAAAATTTTTTTTTTTTTTAAAAATTTTTTTTTTTTTTAAATTTTTTTTAAAATTTTTTTTTAAAATTTTTTTTTAAATTTTTTTTTTTTTTTGTTTTTTTTTAACATTCACACGTGAATTTATAATTTTACAATGGGACGTTTTTATATATGTATGTTTTTATATGTATGTACGTATTTCATATGGGATGAATGGTGACACAAACCACTGTTATTGCATGAATTCACGTTGTGAAGGGTATATAAGATTCGGCACGGCCGAATATAGCGCTCTTACTTGTTAATGTTAAATTCGTATTGTAAGTTGCAACGCAGTCGAAATTTTTGTAGAATGTTGTTTTAATATTTTTTAATTAAATGATGTTTACAATAGTGTTGTTCTTTGTGGAATGCACATCATAATGGTAAATGAGAAAGCTTTCGATTAGCTTTGTCTGAACATTATCATAGCAACAGTGTAGTCGCAATTAATGAAACTAATGAATTAATATAACAAATTTATTGTCCAAAACAAGATGAGTCGATCGGCGTAGAAAATACATTTGAATGAAACAGCCGAAATATTTGGAAAAAGTCTAGAACATGTTTGTGCTTTTCTAAGAAAACCTTAAACCAAAATAAAGCCTTTGGCAACAATAAGAAAACAAAATAAACGTGGCTGATATGATTCATTCCAAGCATACATACATATGTACATACATACATATAAATGTACAAACGTACTAACATATGTTTATATGACGCCATAACATTAAAAACACCAGCATTCTTTAAAATACTTTTTGTTTTTGGAAATGCTTAAACATTATAAACAAAATTAAAACACCTTCACATTGGAATAGCAGTGGATAAGAAAACATACTTCAACTTATAACAGAAATTAACCACCATAATACAACACTACCACAAACACACAGCTAATGCCAATAGGTATTCAAAAAGTGGTAACTACGCAACAAAATACCAACTTATAAGTCAAAAGAAATAAAAAATTGATGACGTTGCGTTGTTAAAAAATCAAGAATTCCATAGGAAAAAATGGTAAGGTTCAAACAACTACTTTATACATATATATGTACATCGTCATTTAGCAGTAGCTTGGCTTAAACAATAAAAAAATGCAAACTGAACCAAATGAAAAAAACTCCACCAACAAAAAAAGTCAACATAAAATGGTAGTAAGAGAGAGAGAGAGAGAGGGCGGCATAGAAGAGATTTTAACAATGGTTCGAAAAGAGAAAAAAACTCAAATTTATTAGATACTATAAAAAAATTTTACTGCAATAGCAAGAGCTGTTAAACCAGAAACAAGAGAGCGCGAGTTTTGCAAAACCGGCCATAACTGACGACGCCATTGACATACCACAACAACTCTGAAATGTCAGTACAGGCTTGACATTTGAGTGTTTTGCTTAGGTTTGTGTTAAGAAAGACAAGCAAAAACACAGAAACCCACCAAAGAATTAAAAATAATTTAAAAACACAATCGGTAAAAGGCTTTTAAAGTTGTGTGCAGTATTTTTGTCAAAAAATTAAAATAAAAGAAAATTCAAGCTAAAATAAAAAGAAAAACAAATATGTATTACAAGCTGTTACTACAGTGTATTCTGATAAGTGCCATCTTTAGTTCTGCTGTGGCCATCAACTGTTACGTTTGTGATGCCTCCGACACCAATTATCCATTTCAGTGCGGCGAATGGTTTGAGCGTTTCGATGAACCCGACTTGGAGCCACAAAACTGTTCAAATGTTCACGACGCCAAGTTTTGTATTAAGCATGTAGGACGTTTTGAGGGCGGCATTGGAGCTAAAAGATTTTGTTCTTCAAAAGATTTAGGCAACTATTGTGATTATGTACGCAATAAAGGTGATCGTATGGATTATAGATCATGTATTTATACATGCAACTCTGACGGCTGTAATGGTGCACCAAGTGTACGTCACACACACCAAGTACTACTACTAGTAGGTGCGGCTGTGTTAGTTGCAGTAATGAGGTTAAAAAACTTCTGCTGATCGACAGTGCTGTTAAAGAATGTATTCATCAGAATGTTTGTAATTTTATATTTAATTAAACAATTTAATAGTGTTAATATGAGTTTGTTAATATTGACGTGTATATATATATAGTGTATTTGTGAAAAAAATTAATAGTTATTAATTTTGACTCTGCTATATGTATTTTCATATACAATATATAAAATCATATGGGTCGATTATGGATAGCAACCGAACTTTAGTTGCGCTACCAGCTGGCAACTACAATTTCTCGGTTGCTAAATTTTCATATAAAATTGACAGCTGGTAGCTGCCAGTTGCAATCTGTAATCCCTTTTTTGGCAACGTAACTGAGGTTCAGTTGCTAGACATAATCGACCCAATAATATCACAAGATTAATCCGTTTTAGAATATAGGCTTATACCAGGATTGGAGAAATGCAATTCCTTCGTCAAAAATGATTTAGTTAATTACCTTTATTTTAGTTTTTGAGACAACATCTCTTTGTTGTTTGTTATAGTTATTAAGGGGTCTGGATAAGATCAAAATGCATGTCAAGCCTTGTAGTAGTATTTGTAAAAAATGTGTTTTTATGTGTTACACTGAATGTGTTCAAGATTATTCTTGTTGTATGTCTAGTTACCCCCTTTAGAGATTTTTATTTAACGCAAATTAATGCTAAACAGGCAAAGTCATCACAAGACTGTTATGTCGAAGTAATGTCGATGTGAAATGATAACGATGTAGAAAACTGAAATAAGAGCCGAATATTTCTACTCCACTAAAGTAGAATTGAATCTTAAAGTTTGCTTAGCTTAGTTTAGTTGATTAGTATTTACATATGAATACTAATATTGATTAAACAATAAAATTTTGATTAAACAATAAATACTGTTGCAAAGCGTAAATTGCAGCGCTATACCGAACAAAATGTCATTAGGAATGTTAGAAAATTTAAAGTTATATCACCCGCTTTGAGAAACCCGTTAAATAACATATCTTTTTATGCTTGGTATTCTATCATTAACTGGGTCTTAGTGGGCTTCCCTGCCCGGATATTGCTTGTCAAATGTCACACTGTCATGTTACCACTATCGTTTCATTGACGAAATATTAAAATATGGGGTGAAAGTTGTAACACCGATACAATTTACGGCGTAATAAATATTCATCATATAAAAGTTAAAACTAATGGAAAACGAATACATTCTTTAAAAATCTGCATCAAATTACATCACACATAATTCAATAAAACTTTTGTTTTTTGATTTAAGACACAAACACGAACATAATAATGAATTTATTCATTTATGTAAGCGATAATATTCTAGTAATTTTTATTTTTCTAATAGCTTTACTCAATTAGTAAATAAGTGCCTTTTAGTGAATAAGTACAATTTTTTTTGTTAAATAAATTTTATTTCAAAACTTACAATTGATTTTTTATTTATATGTACATATATGAATATATTTATTATTTTTTTTTGTTTTGTTTAAGTAAGACTTTGCTTATCAATGATTTCTTTGTTCACTCATCATCTTTCAAGGTACTGTCAAATTGTTTTAAACAATAGAGAGTAGGAGAATGACAAACAGTATTACACTGTCTATATTTCAGTAGACTTTTTTCACATGTATTTTATAGGGGTTTCCAGGTACTAATTTTTAATAAGAGTTCAAAAATATTGGGTCAAGTTTTAAGTAAAAACGTTTTTTTTTGTTTGGGTGTGACTAATTGTAAAACTGTGTAATTTGAATTTTTTTCATTGATTTTAGAAACTATTTATTTATTTGTAGATTGTTCTAATTTTGAGTTTTTTAATGTTATTTTAGTATCATTCATTAGCATGAAATTAAACAGAGGTTCGAATACACATGTTTGTTTTCGGAAATATTATACATACTTGTATGTTTATATGTATGTATGTATATTTGATGAAGGTTATTTTCCTAGAGTAGCAACTACATTAAACCTCCGTGAAGTAAGCTGATATGGACTAAATTTGAATTAAATTTGTTTGTTTTAACATTTGTACGGGATAAAAAATGTAACACATTTTGTTATTTAAAAAGAGTTAAATTGTTTTAGGAAATTCCATAGAAAAAAATATAAAATGAAAGAAAAATACTGATGAAAGATGCCAGTCCTAGCACAACGAACAACTAGTAAATTTTGACAACAACATTTATATATCACATTTCAAAGTGACGACACTTTACAAGAGGTTACAAGTTGTTTTCTAAAAAGTAAATGCCTCAGAAGTCAACGTTTTAAATTTTTTTAATTTTCTCGCGAACAAAACGATTTAAAATGCATTGTAAACAAAAATTTCTTTTAATATTATATATGTTGTACTTTGACTCGTTTCTTCTCTGCGACGTTTAGAATTAGAGAAAATTTTTTTTTTCTCTCTCTTTTACTTTTCTAGTAATTGTTATTTTTTATTACGTTGAACTTTTTTACAAATTCAAATATGTATATAAAAATAATTTTATTTAATAAAATAGTTAATGTGAATACCTAAATACATAAGCAACTTTATTGTTACAAAAAAAAACAAGTAAGATGCTATATTCGGCCGTGCCGAATCTTATATATCCTTCACAACGTGTAGTCATGCAATAACAATTGTTTATATCACCATTCATCTCATATAAAATACATACGTACATACATACATGTAAAAAACATACATATGGGCAATTCCATGAAAATGTCAACCACGACTGTAAAAACAAAAACTCTCAATAAAAGTTTAATTATAAAATAACACTCAAGTTTTACTATGCGCAGGTATTTAGAGCTTATTAAATTATTTTAAGAACAATAATAAGAGTTTAATCTGATTAACTCTTGGTAAAATGTCCAGCCCATTCCAAAGATAAAAGACGTTTTCCTATTATGACAAGCACTTTATAAATGTCTCTCAAACTGCATATTCATTAAAGGAAAAAGTTAAAACTTAACTAGTTTGTAGTAGGCTAAGGTGACAGTTAAAACTTAGCACCTAATTTAGAATTTAACTTTTTTTCTTAACATATACATATACCTAAGAATATTATAAGAGAAAAATCTGTCACATACGATATGTCACGTACGATATTAAATTATATTTATTATAAAATCATTTAAAGATTGTTTTCAATTAAGTATGATGGATTTTAAATGAAAAATATGTGGTTTAGTGTAAGAAATTAAAAAAAAGAAAAAATACCTCCCAAGATTCGCAGATTTTTTCATATTTCCATATATACCTCAAAATCACTTCTGTTTTCTGTCACGTACGATATACTCTAATTTTGCTCGATATTTTAGGCAACAATTATTCGAATATAATTATTTTTTTTTTAAATAAAGTACCCTCTGAATGGAACATAAAGATCTAATTTTTTTTTCAGTTACTCTTACTTTTGCAAAAACTCTTACTTTAAAAAAATAAAAAAAAAAATATAAATTATATATTAAATAAAAAAATAAAATAAAAAAATTTTTTTTTGGCTTAGCTGGGATTCGATGCCACGTTTACTCTAACCGGTATATATGTATGTTGTTGTTGTAATTGTGAAAAAAAGAGGTGGTCGTGGTTTTTTGCTCATATCTCAGAAAGTTATCGGGCGATTGCGCTGAATTTCAATAGCGATTCATTCTCGGATATTTTCAAAAGATTAATACCATACTCAGATCTGAGGAATATATAGTTGCTTCTAAAAGATGATTTCAACCAACGCACGGACTTAATCGACTCCTCTATTTATAAGCTTTCCTTTATTTATATACTTTATGGGGTCGGAAATGAAAATTGTAGAAATTAGAAACGGAATGACAAAGCTATATATACCCTTGTGCACCACAGGTGAAGGGTATAAAAACATGACTGTGTATGGATTTGACTAACACGAATTATTGTCAATATATATAATATATACCTTCTACATAGGCATATTGTTACTAAGTATTTATAGGCTCTAGGACTATTCGTAAATAGAAAGTTTTGAACGTTCGTAGAAGTTTTTAAACGTTTAAAAATATCGCTTTCAAAGATATAGCCTCCCGTCTTATAGGTCACGAATAATAACCTTTAACCTTTTCAAAAAAAAAAATCAAGTTGCTTATCAAATCAAAGGCTATCTGATAATCTTTTAAATGTGATGCTGCTGAACTAGAATAGAATATTTTTCCAGAAAATTACAATTAAATTAATATAACTTTGTACATTTTTATGGTTTTTATCGATTTTCAAAACCTTATATTTTTGAATCCAGATAAGTCAGTGACCTTTAACTTCGATTTTTTCTTAATAATATGATATGCGGTGCTTATTCGAAATATTAAAAAAATTCGGAGGAGCTTAGCTAGACTCCTTGGTTATTTTAACGTGGTTTTACTTATATCAAGTTTCTAAAACTAATTCCTGAAAACTTTCGTAATAATGCAACAAAATTGCAAGTTATATACAACTTGATTAAAAAAATACAGTGAACTATGAAAATATTTTAGTTAAAACTCAAAATGGCTATATAATGAGATAAATACAGTAATTTTAGATTTATTTCCTTTAACCTCAAACAAACAAAGGCCTTAACCAATTGAATACTGTTAACTATTAAAAAAGCAAAATTCCATTTTTTTTTCTTATCCCACCAATAGGTTCGACCATTAGAATATAGTTAAGTATGTATCAATTCAAAATCTGAGTTGGCGTTTGACGCACACCCGCTTTTAACACAATTAATCTGGGCTTAATTAGTAGAATACAGTAAATCGGAGACAAATTCTAAATCCAAATTTTTTTCCAAGACAAAATAGTATACATTAATATATCAAATAAAATTTAAAATCTACCCTCCGTTATTATTGGAATTTCAACATACCTACATATATACATATTGGTGATGGGTATATAAGATTCGATACGGACGGACGAACGCACTGTTACTTGTTGTTGTTTATTTTTCTTAGCTTCTTTCCAAGTAGAATTTATTTGAAGTTAAACAATATGAAAAACTAGTTGCTTTATTTGATTTATTTTTAAATTTTGACCGTGTAACTTTTCTTTTACAAAAAGAACAACAAATATATTTAATTTGCCAATTAATTTAATTTTCAATAAAAATACTATTTTACCATATAGGCGATTACAACTCTTTTTTTTGGAATTTTCAATTGTTTTTTTTTATGTATTTAAAACTAGTGTACAAATGCTTAGTATACCAGCACTAAACACAGCTATTGTATCAGTTTTTCTAGAGCTTCCCACAATTCAAACGTTAACTTGTCTGTCTTTCACATACTGATGTATTGAATTGAAACGAATGTATGTCAATCTAAACTCGATCATGTAAAACGATCTCTTTTTATTTGACATCTCTTGCTAATGACAAAAGCAACAATTGCAAATAAATATCTAAACATTATGATTGTTGTTATTGTATAAAAAAAAGCTACTACTTGCACTATGCAATTATTTCTAAACGTACTCCAATTCCCATTTGGAACTAATATGGACTCGAAGCAATCAATATACAATTACACACATCGATTCATATTTGTTACAATTTCGTTCATTTATCTAATTTTTTAAGTTTGTGTATGTCTATTTAATTTACAGTATACATCCATACGTATATATGTTGGCATACTTTTTTATACCCTTCACCTGTGGTGCACAAGGGTATATATAGCTTTGTCATTCCGTTTGTAATTTCTACAATTTTCATTTCCGACCCCATAAAGTATATATTTTCTGAAAGCTTATAAATAGAGGAGTCGATTAAGCCCTGACCGTCTGTCCGTCCGTCCGTCTGTCCGTGTGTTGAAATCAACTTTAAGAAGCAACTATATGTTCCTCAGATCTGTGTATGGTATCAATCTCTTGGAAATATCCAGGAATGAATCGCTATTTAAATTCAGCACAATCGCCTCATAACTTTCTGAGATATGAGCAAAAAACCACGACCACCTCGTTTTTTTTCACAATTACAACAACCTACATACATACATACTGGTTAAAGTAAACGTGGCATCGAATTCCAGCTGAGCCAAAAAAAAATTTTATTTTATATTATATATTGTTTATATTTTATTATTTTTTTTAATATTTTTTTTTAATTTTTTTAAAAAATTTTTTTTAACTTTTTTTTTTTTTTTTGTAATTTTTTTTTTATTTTTAGTATATTTTTTTTGTATTTTTTTTTTGTATGTTTTTTACATGTATGTACGTATTTTATGAGATGAATGGTGATTCCAACAATTGTTATTGCATGACTACACTTTGTGAAGGGTATATAAGATTTGGCACGGCCGAATATAGCACTGTTACTTGTTTGTTTTTTGGAGATATTAATTAAAACTGTTTATCTTGTTTTACAAGAAAAGGGTTTTGCTACAAGGTCACCTCGATGTTGACAGTCAGTGGCGAAAATGTTGTTTAAAAGGTGTTTGTCAGATTTGAGGACGATTGCGTAGCACGTTTAAGTAATAAAATTCACGGTAAATATTAGCCGTATGCCAAAAAAATCTAGATCAAACAAGAATATCACAGCTATGCATTAAAGTATGTAGTAAAAGCCCACTTAATCGGTTCCTTATTAAATGTTAGACACATAAATTTGTCAAATTTACGTTTTTAAAAGGGTCTGTTCCCGTAAAAACGGGGTTATTGACCATATACGCGATTGTTATGGTAGGCCTAAAGCAACACCTCCAAGTAAACATTGAATAACTTTTTTGTTTATCATTGTTTTTAAAATTTTTTTTCAGATTTTATTTATCAAACCGATACCTTTCCAATTTGAATTCAAAAAACAAAAAAACTTATTTAATTTTTACATACAGACGTGACTTTTGATCCACCCGGTACAACGGCGTCTGTTTCCTAATTAGACTTATTAGTCCCAATTTCATCTTTAGCAATGTTTTTAAAAGCATAACTGTCGTTTGTTTAACGCTGATAGCAAAAATTTTATTTTTCAGATGACAATGCATGAAAATATCAACATTTTCAATTGGTGGCATCGTTTTAGCTTTATCTCTTGTGCATTTCTAAAGTCATAGGTCTAACAATTAGCGCGAACGATCAATGGCCTCAAACTAAATTCATAGCTCAAATTCAACTGGATATATCAAGCTGAGTTTTAAAAAAAATTAAACTCTCAGAACCATGTCTTAAAGTTAAGTTGCTGCGGATATTTAAAATGTGACAGAAAAGGTCATTTGTACATAATGACATACTTACATGAGATTTAAAGAACTAACCCCATTTTGTGAAATACATAGTTATAGATTTTATTAGCACATGTTTTTATGTTTAATGCTTTTTAATATTTTTTATATGTTGTTTCATTTATTTTTAATCGTAGTTTTTTTTTTTTTGGTTTAATGTTTTTACATTTTCAACCGCGGTTATTGTATAGTTTTCGTATGTATGTATGTATGTATGTAAATACTATTTGTTGGGTGATAATAGCATAATGAAATAAGCAGACATACAAAAATAAAATACAAAGATACATTTAAATTACTGTTAGAGGTTTGGTTGTCGAAAAGTACATTGTTAATAATATTTTTGAGAATTGTATTAAATGATAAATAGCTGCTGTTTTTATACCCTTCACACAGTGAAAAAGGGTATATATAGGTTTGTCATTCCGTGTGAAATTTCTACAATTTTCATTTCCGACCCCATAAAGTATATATTTTCTGAAAGCTTATGAATAGGGAAGTCGATTAAGCCCTGTCAGTCTGTCCGTCTGTCCGTGTGTATGTTGAAATCAACTTTTTGAAGCCCCCCGACATAGGTTGGACCCGGGTAAGGTATTAAAATATCAGAAATATTCGGGAGTAGATCGGTATTGAAAATCAGAAACATCGGTGCTTAAACAACTGAGATATGAGCAAAAACCCACGACCACCTCGATTTTCTTTTCACAAAAACAACATTACAACAACAACATACATACATACATACAAACGTGTATAATGGTTAGGGAAAACGTGACATCGAATCCCAGCTGAGCCAAAAAAATTTTTTTTTTAAATTTTTTTTTTATTTTTTTTTTATTTTTTATTTAATATATTATATATATTTTTATTATTATTTTTTTTTAATTTTTTTTTTTTTTAATTTTTTTTTATTTTTTTTTTGTTTTATATATATTATATATGTATATAATATTTTTTTTTTTTTAATTTTTTTTTTAAATTTTTTTTTTTTAAATTTTTTTTTTTTTAATTTTTTTGTTTTTTTTAACATACATACGTGAATTTACTGTTATTGCATGACTACACGTTGTGAAGGGTATATAAGATTCGGCACGGCCGAATATAGCGCTTTTACTTGTTACATTAAAGTATTGTTCGCATAAAATCTGGTAGCATGTTTTTTTTACTTGGAGGCAACACATCACGTTTTGTTTTTTATAAAAAAATTGATCTTTGATATAATTTTTTTTACATTTGTTTCATGATTTATTTTCACATGGTCAATAAAATAAGTCACCAGACTTAAAGCATTTATAGTGAATCTTATTTAATTTGGCTTAGAAGTTTTTTTTTTTGTCAGAATGTTTTCTAATCTTAACCGCCTCGCAAGTTAAAAAATGGGTCAACAAAAAAATATGTCTGCATTTAAAAAATGTATGTAAATGGTACTTGCTAATAATTAAACTTATTTAGGGTATAAATAACCACTTGTGTTCTACCAAAAATTTTATTTATAACGAGACTTGACCACCGTATTCATATATAAATATATATATATAATAATTATAACGAACACGATGGTTATTTCAGAATTCCTATTAAAATGTCTATTAAACAAAAGCACGTCAAATTCCAAAGTATAAGTCAGAAAAAGATCGAGTTCTTATGTCGCTATTTTGATCCTGGATTTCCATTCTATAGTTACAAGTAAAAACGCTTTATTTGGCCGTTCCGAATCTGTTAATACCCTTCTCCATCATGTATATATGTATAGTGACCCCATCTTAGCTTGGCCTAGATTTCAGATTTATTATATATGTTATAAGTCATTTTCTTTATTATTTTCAACGCCATCTTTGATTTTGAAATTTAGTTATTGTCATCGCCATTATAGTTAACTTTTTCATAAATATTCTAGTTAAGACCTTAAGTTTAATACCAATATCTATACACATATATTTTAAAAATATATTTTTGCCAATTACTATGCCGGTCACTGGTCGGATTTGACCAAAACCTTTTGCGAATAGCCATTCTATCTATAAATTGTAGTAAACGTGTCTATAAATTATCCTATGACTGTAAAATTTTGTATACCCGCATGTTATTATGCCCACAAGGGTATATATAGCTTTGTCATTCCGTTTGTAATTTCTACAATTTTCATTTCTGACCCCATAAAGTATATATTTTCTAAAAGCTTATGAATAGAGGAGTCGATTAAGCCCTGAACGTCTGTCCGTCTGTCCGTGTGTTGGTTGAAATCAACTTTTAGAAGCCACTATATGTTCTTCAGATCTGAGTATGATATCAATCTTTTGGAAATATCCGAGACTGAATCGCTATTGAAATTCAGCACAATCGCCCGATAACTTTCTGAGATATAAGCAAAAAACCACGACCACCACGTTTTTTCACAATTACAACAACAACATACATATGTGTATACTGGTTAGAGTAAACGTGGCATCGAATACCAGCTGAGCCAAACAATTCTTTTTAATTTTATTTATTTTATATATTATTTATATTTTTATTATTATACCCTTCACACAGTGAAAAAGGGTATATATAGGTTTGTCATTCCGTGTGAAATTTCTACAATTTTCATTTCCGACCCCATAAAGTATATATTTTCTGAAAGCTTATGAATAGAGGAGTCGATTAAGCCCTGACCGTCTGTCCGTCTGACCGTCTGTCCGTGTGTATGTTGAAATCAACTTTTTGAAGCCCCCCGACATAGGTTGGACCCGGGTAAGGTATTAAAATATCAGAAATATTCGGGAGTAGATCGGTATTGAAAATCAGAAACATCGGTACATAAACAACTGAGATATGAGCAAAAACCCACGACCACCTCGATTTTCTTTTCATAAAAACAACATTACAACAACAACATACATACATACAAACGTGTATACTGGTTAGAGAAAACGTGGCATCGAATCCCAGCTGAGGCAAAAAAATGTTTTTTTAAATTTTTTAAAAATTTTTTTTTTAAATTTTTTTTTTATTTTTTTTTTATTTTTTATTTAATATATTATATATATTTTTATTATTATTTTTTTTTATTTTTTTTTTTTTTAATTTTTTTTTATTTTTTTTTTTGTTTTATATATATTATATATGTATATAATAATTTTTTTTTTTTTTAATTTTTTTTTTAAATTTTTTTTTTTTTAATTTTTTTTTTATTTTTTTATTTTTTTTTGTTTTTTTTTAAAATAAATACTTGAATTTACTGTTATTGCATGACTACACGTTGTGAAGGGTATATAAGATTCGGCACGGCCGAATATAGCGCTTTTACTTGTTTTTTTTAAATTTTTTTTTTATATTTTTTTTAAATTTTGTTTTTTAATTTTTTATTTTAATTTTTTTTGTAATTTTTTTATTGTTGTTTTTGTTTTAAATATTTTTTATTTTTTTTTTTATTTTTTTTCTTTGGAAACTACATACGTAAACTCAATTTATAATTTTGCAATGGGATGTTTTTATACATATATGTAGGTTTTTATACCCTTCACCTGTGGTGCACAAGGGTATATATAGCTTTGTCATTCCGTTTGTAATTTCTACAATTTTCATTTCCGACCCCATAAAGTATATATTTTCTGAAAGCTTATGAATAGAGGAGTCGATTAAGCCCTGACCGTCTGTCCGTCTATCCGTCTGTCCGTCTGCCCGTCTGTCCGTGTGTTGGTTGAAATCAACTTTTAAAAGCAACTATATGTTCCTCAGATCTGTACATGGTATCAATCTCTTGGAAATATCCAGGAATGAATCGCTATTGAAATTCAGCACAATCGCCCCATAACTTTCTGAGATATGAGCAAAAAACCACGACCACCTCGTTTTTTTCACAATTACAACAACAACATACATACATACATGTAAAAAACATACCAAACAAAAAAAATTACAAAAAAAAAAAAATATTAAAAATAAGAAAAAAAATAATAAAAAAAACTACAAAAAAAAAATTAAAAAAAATTTTAAAAAAAATTTTAAAAAATTTTTTAAAAATTTTTCTAAAAAAATTTAAAAAAATATAAAAAAAAATAATAAAATATAAATAATATATTAAATAAAATAAAATAAAATTTTTTTTGTCTCAGCTTGGATTCAATGCCACATATATTCTAACCAGTATATACATATGCACGTATTTTATATGGGATGAATGGTGATACAAACAATTGTTATTGCATGACTACACGTTGTGAAGGGTATATAAGATTTGGCACGGCCGAATATAGCACTGTTACTTGTTTTATTTCATATGAGATGAATGGTGATACAAACTATTGTTATTGAATGACTACACGTTGTGAAGGGTACGGCCGAATATAGCACTCTCGCTTGTTACATCTGACATTAATTAACCTGTTGTGTATTATCGGCTTTATTTGCGCATTCCTTATAAAAGGGGCAATTATGGTGGATTTCAATAGCGATCATTCCAAAATATTTGCAAAAGATTAGTACCGCATGTAAGGGCTTTATGGGGTCGGAAATGAAAGAAAGAGAATAAAAATAAACTAATAATTCAATAAATATCCCCTTCGACCACAGGTGAAGGGTATATTTATTTAGTATGATATGACATTAAGTAAAATATAAATGCATGATTTTAGTTGAGTTGAAAAACTAGATTGGTCGACGTTTTCATAGTGTAAACTGCATTCGGATGAGTGCATTTCTTCTATTTTATCTTTAAAATCTTTAACTGACTTTTATATTTTAAATGTTTGCAGTTTTTTTAACAACAATTACCTTTATTCTCTTAAAGTAGATTGAAAAAGGTTTTGTACAATTTAGAAAAAAAAACAAAAAATTAACAAAAATAGAAAAACGTACAAAATTATACAATTCACTCGTAATTGAAGAAAAAAAATAATCAAACTTAAAGATCACTTGTAACGACTATAAGATCAAGAAGATACAATTGTGTATTTTAGCGACAAAGATAGATAACATAAGTGCACATACAAAATAAATTTTTTTTCTACTTCCAGCTGATATAATCAGTTTCAATTGACAATTTAAATAAAACAGTTCATCAGTATTAAAGACGTTGCTTTGTACAACAAAGAGCTAAATTAAGTATGAGGCCTTTTGAACAGAATCTATTTAGAAGACAGCGATGTTTAGAATGGGGTGGGGGGTTTTTAAAAAAAATGGTGTGCATATTAGAGGTGCGCCCCTACTGTACTATGGTACTGTGGTGTGAATATAATCTTGCAAATTTCGCGTATTTTATGTTTTATTTAGCAATCTGTATAAATGTTGTTTGTTTGACGGACTGACCAATAAAGCAATATAATGTTTATTTAATTAAATAATTTAGACACGTTTATACAAAAATTTATGACAAGTTATAAGTTGTAAATATAAATGTACGTACATTACACATTGCTTAGATGGAGAGCAAAAAAAACGTACAAGTTTTTTATGAACTTAGAGCTACATTTACTATTTATATAAGTATGTTTGACAATGTACAAAAAAACCACTACATACATGGCAGATCATAACGCCAACATCAAATTGCAACCAAATTAAATAGAAAAAAAAACAAACGAACATGACATAGAGGTCAAGCATACTTTTTATCGAAGTAAGTTGTTAAGCGACGATTTGACCTAAAAAGAAAAATAGTTAGAAAAATATTGAAAAAATACTTTAAAATGTTTTAAAATATATTCAACTTTCTGCAGTTGTTAAAATAAAAAAAATATACAACTAGAAAAAATAAACGAAAACGAAATACACACACATTCAAGGTCAATATCACATAAAACAACAAGGCATGTCTGCTCTATAACGTAGCGGCTTCTAGCATGAATGAAAACCCCATTTCAAAAATGCAGACATGCAGAATGAGAATGTTTAAAGAAATGGCCTGCTTTGTTTTTCCATTTGTCTATGTTTTGAAAATCTGTCTACCATCACGAATGCGCTCACGATTTGTCTGCAAGTACAGAAATAAACACGATAATATAAATCCAGCGGATAAGTTTTATTGGGTAAGGTAAAAAATACACATTTTTTTGAATACAAAATTTTGAAAAGCAAGAAATTTATGGAAACAAGTAAGTTTAAAATATATGCTTTATGTTTTATTAATTACACTGTGCATGAAATTGACACTTTTTTTCGTGACAAGCTGGGCACCTAGCGTTTTAACATAATTCGGGTACGCTGAATCCAGTGGTGCCCACGGTTTTTTAAGATTGGCTCTGGTTTTCGAGATATACCGTTATTTCGAAAATGGAGGAGGTTGCACAACATATGTTCGCGTAACTCAAAAACGCTTTAGCTCATTGAAAAAACTTAAAAAACCGAAATTCCGCAATAAAATTTCCTTTAAGAAAAGTAAAACTTTTTTCTAATACTCGCAGTCGTTTTAGAAACATAATTTTTTTTTTTGAAAAAAAAATTAATTTTTTTATAAAAATTTCGAAATTTTTATTTTTTAAAAATTCATAAAAATTTGAAAAATTCAGCTAGGCTTCTAATTTTTTGCAGACATATAAAAAACAAAGTTGCAAACAAAACAAGCTATAAACAATTAAAATATGTTTGCAACTTTTGATTTTATTCACAAAAGTCGACAAATTTTAATTAATCTAAGAATTTCATAAAACGCAACATTTGTATTGGGGCCCCCCTAAGGGATGGTGATAAAGGGAAAGTATAATTTAAGAAAATGTTAAGAACAAAAAACATTGGAGGTCGGTCATACATTTTATCCCCCTAGGAGTGAATCCTAGGCCTTAGAAACAAATGATGGGAATGAAAAATAAAGTTGCGCAGGTGAAAAATAAGCTATTTGTGATTAAAGTCTGTCTACAACTTTTGATTTTTTCAGAAAAGATGAAATTTTTGAATTTTTTATATAACCAAACTAAAATTTTGTTGTTAAGTAGTTTTTATTTAGAAATTTATTCTTCTTCCTCCTGCAGATTCCAACAAATATCCCCTAATAGCGAATCAAGTTGTTTGCCGCTATACCAGTATTCGAGCCTGGCTGTTACTTGGTGAAATCTCTCGCCATGTTCATCAGACTCGGCTGGTGATTGTTCATTAAATTTTTCGGCATGGCAATGCAAAAAATGTATTTTCAATGACATTCTAACGTTTAAGTTTTTAAATGCGGTTAGCATATTTTTGATTAAAATTCGCCAGTTTTCAGACCGATGATTTCCTAATACATTTTCTATTACTGATTTCACACAATTCCAGGCCAATAGCTCGATATCATTCAATGCAACCTCAAATTGATGGTCCTTCATAAGACGGCGAATGTCCGGTCCATTAAGAATTCCTGTAAAATAGAAACATTATGAAATGAAATATAAATCTAATTTAATAAAGTAGTTAGAGTTCATACCTTCTTTTACTTTCATGCCGCTTAATCGTGGAAAAATTCGGTGCAATTCGGTAAAAGCAACACCATCTGGGCTCAATGCTTTTATAAAATTTTTTACAATACCCAGTTTGATGTGGAGTGGAGGAAGCAAAATCTTTTCCATCGACACAAGTGGTAATTCAATAACATTGTTTCTATGCAATCTGCTTTCCTCACGTAAAGCCCAATCCCGTGTATTGTACTGGTCGCCATCGAAACGCGTATTCCATAAGCACATGAAGCACATATTTTTAGTATAGCCCAATTGCATGCCTCTTAAAAGAGCTACCACTTTTAAATCTGCGCATATTTTCCACTTGTGGTCTTCATATTTAATTAACTGTATTATTTTTTTCATTGATGCGTATGTCTCTTTAGTATTTGTGCTAAGTGCTATCGGAATAGGACTTTTTAAATTAGTGACATGTAGCAAAACTGCTTTTAAGCTACTTTTGGAAGAATCAATGAATAAGCGCCAATCTCCAGGATTATATTCATTTTGCATTGTTAAAACCAATCCGCGGATGTCAGTACAATACGCAATAGAATTATTCTCAATAGATTTAAAAAAAGTCGTAAATCGTCTATGGCGATTGATAGCCCCGTATGTTTGTACACCTGGTGCTAAAATATTAGCTCGTTTTAACTCTTTTGCCAAGAGAATGCTCTGTCTTTGAGATAATTTTAGACGCCGTACCATTATATCCAGACGATCTTGCGTGATTTCATTGTGACTGCATGGAACCGTGATGCATGACGGTTGATACATTGAAGTAGCTGGAATATCCGCTTCAACAGAATGAATTATTGAGGGAATATGTTCTGTTGGTATATGGCTACCCGGAACAGTAATTTCATCAGAATGTGGCAGCGGAAATCGAGCATATGCTGTTTCAGTATAAGACATATAAGTCATTTTTCTTCTGTTTATACCCGCTGTATAATTTATGCACGCATAACACTCATCTTCAACATGAACTATGGGATCTCTCCAAATCATTGGAACACCAAATGGCATGGCGTCTCCATTTTTTTCCCACTTATTTAAATGGTAAATGCAGTGTGTACACACTATTGATGGTGTCCAACTCTTACCATATATAACCCTTAAAGAAAAATATGATTCATACAAGGTACTTGTTTCAGTAGTGATTTTACGGCGACTTGGCATATTTTTATATTTCCCACACACATAACAAAAGTAATTAAACTTTTTACACGCCTCCATCTTAGATATTTCAATATAACTGTTTAGATACAAGACTGTCAGAGGCTTTAAAATTCACTAATCACTTTCGCAAGCACTTTCCATATGACAGTGATGGGGTTGAGGAACTCTTATTTATACTGTAATTGTTTTAATCAAAGTACCAGTCGAGACCTTCATGACCATGTTTTGTAAAAAAAAACCCAGGACGAATAATATTTCTAACTTTTCCAGGTGTAGATTTTATTGTCAATTTACCGCAGGTACCCAATAATTTGAAATCACAGGTAATTGAAAAATACTATGTTATAATTTTTAATTCTAAGAACCATACAAAATACCGTTGTACTTCAGTTCCATTACCTGCTCACCTAACGAAATGCTGTATCATATGTAAGGCTGGTTGCATTACAGTATTGGGTACCTGCGGTAAATTGACAATAAAATCTACATTTTTTAACCGATTTTTATGGCTTGCGGCTTTTTTTATTTTTAAGATAAGTAGTTCTCAGAAAAAAGTGCAAAATGTTGAATATTTGCTTTATATTTTTTTTAATTATATTTTTAAATTGAAAAATATTACGAATTTGGCACGAAAATTTTTTTTATCTCCATTAATTTTTAAATAATTCCAAAACGATAAGAGATAGAGAAAACACATCTTCTGGTGTTTTACTTTTGAAAACCGAAACCTAATTTAGGGGAAAAAATTTGGCACGCCCATAAAAAAAATACCGATCTGATGGAAAAAAACCGATTACGGATTTGAGTTCAGCGCATCAAAATCCACATAGACCACATAGTTTTAATTAACGGGAAGAAAAAAAATTATTTTTTGTCGAGCAGTGTTATTTATGGCTTGTTTTGTTTGCAGCTTTGTTTTTTATATGTCTGCAAAAAATTAGAAGCCTAGCTGAATTTTTCAATTTTTTATGAATTTTAAAAAAATAAAAATTTCGAAATTTTGATAAAAAAATTAATTTTTTTTTTCAAAAAAAAATTATTTTTCTAAAATGACTGCGAATATTAAAAAGGAGTTTTACTTTTCTTAAAGGAAATTTTATTGCGGAATTTCGGTTTTTTAAGTTTTTTCAATAAGCTAAAGCGTTTTTGAGTTACGCGAACATATGTTGTGCAACCTCCTCCATTTTCGAAATAACGGTATATCTCGAAAACCAGAGCCAATCTTAAAAAACCGTGGGCACCACTGGATTCAGCGTACCCGAATTATGTTAAAACGCTAGGTGCCCGGCTTGTCTGTTTTTTCAACTAGCACAGTGTTATTTGATGGATTATTCGTTTTAAAAACCCAATTTTCGGGTTTTTCCAAATAGTTGGTCTTTTTCATAAACTAGTTTTCAATAAATTTATCAGTATATGACAAGGGCTGTGTGGCTCGTAGAGTTGTCCTATTGAAGTCACATGTCGCTAGTGTAACTATCATTCATTTTAGGCCAAAAGAAGTTGGTGATCGTTGGCCAACGTTACCGCTCGAAATGATTTATTTTAAGACAAACTGGCCGACCATGGAACTCTCTAAGCATCTCTTTACCGTTTAAAATAAGAAGAACAAGCTATAGAAAAAATACGAAAAATCTGAATCTTCTATTTATAAACCAGTTTTGTTACTCTTAAATACAATTCGACAAAATTTTATATCTGTTTCAAAGAGCTTCTATAAATTTGTCAATTATAAAAGAAAGGCAATTGTAATTTCTTCCATTGTGAAGTACAAAAATTCTGGATCCAGTGATGACTTAACTACAAGCAATATGTTCGCTGATTTCTTTTCTACCACTTATTCTAACACCAATTATGATAAATAAAAAAATTAAAAAATTTTCTTAAAAATACACGTCTGATTTAATTCTGAGCTGACTTTTTAAATATAAATAATTGATATGTAAAAATTAAAAACTACTTAACCTTTCATATTAAAAAACTCTTTTATTATAACATATAAAAAAATTTGAGAAAATCATAACAGACCGTTTTTGACATCAATTGTCATCTATATTGTCTCTTTTCCAACATGGTTTTTTAAAGGGTTCTTCGAATGTTACTAATCTCCTGCACTTTACTATAATAGTGAATCGTGCTTTTTTTTTTTTTTTTTAATAAAAGTAAATTAATGTAATTTACACAGATTTTAAAAAAGCATTTGATAAAAACCGCAGCATATTTCTTATAAAAAAATCTTGATCTGATGGGATTTATGGAAAACTGTCTTAAGTGGATTTATTTGTATATGACGAATAGAAGGCAAAATGTACGTTTTAAAAATATTATTTCTAAACAAATTGTTAATTAATGTTTCTGGTGTCCCGCAAGAAAATCTTCCTGCTAACTTTTTGTTTTCCTTATTTACTAAGTAATGATCTGCGAAATATAATTAAAAATTCGGATGTCCTGATGTATAATAGTGAGAATATTCCTTACTGATAATCAACATGCTTCTCATATCCTCTTTCAAAAGAAATTCGATGTTTTTAGTTCTTGTTGTACTTAACCCAATTAAACTGACTCCTTAAAAGTACAAATACATTTGTTTTCTTCGTAGATATCCTATTAACGTAAATTATGTCTTATTAACGTAAAGGCCGTCTCCGACCTTGAAATTTTAGAATCAGAATTGGAATTTAAACTAAATTTTATTCAACATACATATGTATCTCTATTCCTGCAGGTTCTGCAGGTGCAATACATGGAAATATAAAATGCTGGATGAAGGACTTTATTGACGAGAAAACAATTTGGTTAAATAATTTGGAATCTAACGTACAATGTTTACAACTATTTATCTTTATACAGACGGTTCAAAGATTGGTGACCAACCTGGAGTGAGCTTATACGACATAAGCCGAAACAGAAGCAAATACTTCCGTCTACCAGATCACAATACCATTTTCCAGGCTGAGATCATGGCGATTACGGAAGAAATTAAATGGATAAAGGAAACGAATAGCGAAGCCCTAATTCGTATATTTACGGATAGCCAATCAGTGATTACGACATTGAGAAAGGAGAAAGTTAAATCCCGGAACGTTGTACAATGCAAGAGCGAGATAAACTCATATGCAAATTATGAACATCTGGAGATAATATGGCTACCAAGCCATCACAAATTATCCAAATTGGGAGCTCTTCTGAGTACTATAACTTTGGAGAACGTTAAACCCTTAAACGATTCAAGGATGAACTTAAATGTTGGGCGACGGAGGAACATGCCAGAAAATGGCAAGGCACTGATGTCGGTAAAGTGACAAAAATACTATGGGGTGACCCAAATCTTAGGAAATCAAAGGCAATTCTGAGACTAAGTAGACCAACACTTAGAAGACTAACCAGAGTGATTACAGGTCATACGGAGTTGAGATCCCATCTAGCTCGCATGAAATTGTCTGAGGAAACGACATGTAGAGCATGCGAGGAAGAGGAAGAGACTTTGATACACTATCTCTGTCCTTGTCCTGCGTTTGGGCATATTAGACGCAAGAATTTTACAGTAGATACTAGCTGAATTTGGAGTACCTGGGGAACTCGAACTGGAGATCCATAAGGAATTACATTGTGGGGACTCAGCTCTTAGGCTAGTCCGATATTTATGGGAAATTATGATTATGGTTCTTGTTTGGGAATTTCGTTTCCCACATGGGGCGCACAGCATGCCAACTGGGCATAAGCTTATACCTGTCATAGGTTTGGGCTTTTAGTGCCCCTCCTTTTCAACCTAACAACTAACTATTTGAATATATAAAAAGAATTAAAGTTCATACAAATAAAAAATTCATTTACAAAAAAAAAAAAAATATTTTAAAATATGCAAATTAGGTTAGTTAAAAAAAATTATGGATTGAAATACGAACTAATTGTTCTTTGGACACAATTTTTACTATGCAGTTTTTCTTCATTGTTTTTAAATTCCTTTGAAAATATTACCTCATCAGTCGCATTTGTTTGCTGGAATCATAAAATTGCTTTTGCAAAAAAATCAATAGCTTCTTTATTTGAGACATTATCATGGACTTTCTGAATTTCCTCTAGAAAATCGTCTTGGTTTTCCTCATTATTTAAAATAACGAAAAAAACAAACACAAATCAAAGTAATGTTCGGATTACAGAGGTAGAATTTTCTGGATAGTCCGAATTAAAGTGTCCGGACAACAGATGTTAGACTGTGTATTTATAATTTTATTTTTAAATAATTAAAATCAGGTAACCAATTTGTACTGTTTAAAAATCTATAGGGATCTCGAATTCATTGAATAAAATATAAAAATAGACTAGTTTCTTTTATGACTGACGCGAAAAAGTCGATGTAAACCCCAAAAGGTATTTTTCATACATATCTACATTGTGTGAAAGACACGCCCATTTATAATTAAAGGAGTTTCGTGGCCACCCCTTAAGGATATATGTAGATGAAGAAAAAATATGTTCACATTAGTCGAAATAGAAGCAAAAACAAAAATACATTAAATTATGTCAATACTTTTGTCCAAACGTATTTAATACTTTTTATAATGTAATAACACACATATTTTAAGGATACTGAAAAGTGTATAATAAAACAATACAAATCTACTAACTTAACCATAAAAGGCAAAAAATGTCTACATTCCCTAATTAAAAAAATTTTCTGCGGAACAGATAGTTGCGGATTAAACATACCATTTAATATTTTAAGCCGATAGTCGTGGATTATTTTTACATAGGAAGCATTGGGGGGGTGCTTTAATACCATGTGAGATAAGGCCATGATGGCTTTATTGCTCAATTGAATGGGAGATGAAGCCATAATGGCCTTATTGCCCAATCATTGAGAGGTAAGGCCATATTTAAAATTTTGCGAAATGAGTGATAAAGCCATATTTTTTTTTCACAAATGAGAGATAAAGCCATATTTTTTCAGAATATTGTTATAATTATTTTTATAATTAATTAATTTTTAAATTTACTGTTTCCGTAAAAATACATTTTTTTATTCTTGTGACGCACGCAGGAAAACTTTATTCAGCGAAGCCACCTGCCGCGTCCAACTGAAGGAGAAAACCCGTAAGCACGGCCGCAGGCCGCAACGCAGAACAACTTTAGTATGCGAAGCCAGATTCCAATACTTCACTTTAGTGTTTCCGTAAAAAGACATTTTTTTATTCTTGTGACGCACGCAGGAAAACTTTACTCAGCGAAGCCACCTGCCGCGTCCAACTGAAGGAGAAAACCCGTAAGCACGGCCGCAGGCCGCAACGCAGAAAAACTTTAGTACGCGAGGCCAGATTACAATACTTTACTTTAGTGTTTCCGTAAAAAGACATTTTTTTATTCTTGTGACGCACGCAGGAAAACTTTACTCAGCGAAGCCACCTGCCGCGTCCAACTGTAGGAGAAAACCCGTAAGCACGGCCGCAGGCCGCAACGCGAAAAACTTTAGTACGCGGGGCCAGTATGTATGCGGGCCTCCACACAATTTATATCAATAACTTTGCGATTTTGCTGTTGGTCCATATTGACTTCATGAAATCCTTAATGAATCTGACTCTTTTATGAATTTTGGGCATAATTTCATTTTTGTTGCTGATGGGGTTTATTTCATTTGGGGGTTATTTCATTTTCATCATTGGGAGTTATTTCATATGAATATTGGGGGTTGTTTCGTGTTCGCTTTGGGGTTTATTTCATTTATTTTTGGATGTTATTTCATTCACTGTTTTTGGGTGTTATTTCCAATTTTTTGGGGTTTACTTCATTGGGGATTGTTTCCTGGGCGTTATTTCATTGGGGGGCTTTTCGTGGAGCCGCCATCATGGCCTTATTTCACATGGTATTAAAGCACCCCCCCGAAGCATTTTACTAGCAAAGTTTTTCGAAAATTTAATTTTATTTCTTCTTAATCTTGATAGAATTCAATTAAAATTTTGAACTTTTTTTTCGTATTCTAAGCGTGATTTTACAAGCCAAATGTCGTGGATTTAAATCGTAAAAAACCAGTGTTGTTGCTATGTCGAAATATTTAAAAGAAATTACTACTGCCCCATACCAAAACTAAGATATTTCAAAAACAAATGCTAAACATCATTCTCTACGTGTGTGTTGTTTTTCCAATGAAGTTGGAAAAATAAAAACATTAATTTAACACAAAACAAAATAACAAACAACATACATACGTGTCATCCTCTCCTCTGTATGTACTTAAATATTTTACAAAACTAATGAGTTTTTTATATGTGTACAAACTGCTGTATGCAACTTCAATAGAATATAGTACGTACGTATGTACATACATACATATATACATATGAATGAATGTTTGTACATAAGTATGTATGTACATACATATATATTTTATAAACAACAGCAGTAACAACAAAAATGCATTTGAATTCTATTAGGAAGAAAAATTCCATTTAACTAAATAAACACACGTTTCAAAGATTGCTACTTTCAAAGCGAAAAGGAGAGTTTATACATTGTTTTTGTTATTGCATCCATAATTGTATCTGTGTTTATAAACACTGAATTTTCTTAATTGTCAAAATCAATTTAGTCAACAGCATTTACCCAGTAAACTCGAGCATTATATATACAAGTTTAAAATAACTTGATATAAAGTTTACTGTCTCAAATATTTAACGACAGGGAAAATTATCGTGACAATTTTGGCTTAGATATCAATTTGAAATGCCTTTATTTCAACTTTCATACATACATATATTGCAACATTTTTAGAAACTTATATTTTTTATTTTATTTATTTTTTTTTTTTTCAAATATAAATTAACTTTCAATATGCATTTACCTTATACTCGTAAGTCGGCATTACTATTCAGCTAGTTAACTGTTGTCATCAATATTTGTGATGATTTAAAGAACCCAATGCTAACAAATGGCCCCTTTGGGATTGAGACTTGAATATAAAAATATTATAGACCCATATAATAACAAGCAAGAGTGATACATACCGCAGTAGCAAATCTGATAATACCCTTCATTATTGTGGGCATAAGTATGATGTCATATTATTTTCGACGCCATCTAGAAATTTATTTAATAGGGTTAAGAAAAAAATGTCAGCCTTTTTTTTGGCCGCAATCTTAGATTTAAATCTTTTTCTAAGTTTACTGTATTCTTGCATGTCAAGCCCTTTCATTTGGTACCCATATCGACACTCTTAGCTATTTAAGCATGTAAGTATATACATGTAGGGGGGATACTGAAGCAGACCAACTCCATAATAAGTATCCCCGACCTCACTGAGTGCCGTGCCATCCCAGGCGTTTGCTTTAGACTTTTATGAATTCACATTGTCGACTGATAATTATCTACAGCTAACCAGAAGCTAACAATGATATTAACTAGTAAGCTATACATATGTACAAAATTTCATATTCATACCTATAATTTTGTCAGATTTAAAAGCTTTTAAATTTCATTAACAGTATATTACTTGAAAAATGGGCGTGATAGCAGGCGTGTTTAAGTAGTTTTTACTTATAAACACAACTTAGATATTTCAATATAGAGTCCTTTGTTTTTCCAAAATCTTTATACATAGAGAAATTATATGAATTTGAGATAAAGCGTTATATGGTAGGGGTGTCGTAAAAGTGGGCGTGTAACATTTATTTTCCGTTAGTACAAAGCCTTTGACCAAAAAGCAATGTTTGCAAAATTTCGGAATAATACATCTAATTTTGTCAGTTTTATTGAATATACCGAAAAATACATATACGTACATTTTTATATATTACTACTTTTCTAATGCAGAGATTTAAGTAATTTTCCGAGAAAAATATTTCTTTTACTCAGGAAATACTCATTTGAAATTTCATGGCTCTCTGTTAATGCGTTTGGACACAATTATATTTTAGTCGATGTTGGAAGGACATGGTTTCTTGACCTACTCTTGCATTACGAGCTATAACTCCCTTCCTACTTAGTATTCCGATTTAGCCCATTCAATTCCAAACATACCTTGTATATGTGATATTGGCAAGTTTTGAGCCCCCTAGCTTTTTCGTTCCGACCTCTATTGTGCTTTCAACAGACGGACGGACATGGCTAGATCTTTATAAAATTAAGCCCCGATTCAGAAAATATACACTTTCTGGGATCTAAAATGGATATTTCGATGCGTTTCAAATGGAATGACAAAATGAATTGACCCCCACCATATTATTAGGTTAATTAGGAGTTTATTAGGAAAACTACAATATATTTGTAAATGTCTTTAAAATTTGTAGGAATGCATTAGATAATGTATTGGATTAGATAAGGGAAATATCACCTCATCCACAACTGCAGCATGTACGTATAGTATCACAAACGATATCACAAATTCTTTTTTATTATATTCGTAATTAGCAATAAAATATTTGAATCAGAAAAAATTAAAAAAGTGGGTGTGTCACAGGCATGACTACAAAGATAAATAAATCATTAAAATTTTCAACCATGTCGGCTCAGGTCTAAAAATAAGTGCAGTGTTTTGACTTTGTGTTTACCGGGTACTACATTTTACTTAGTAAGAGAGAGGGGAAAAACGATGAAAATAAAAAAATGTATTTAGGGAGTCTATAAAATGCCTGTATAAATTGATCATTGCATGGATAATGCATGTATTGAAACATATCACACATCAGTATCGTTACCACCATGTGGGAAAGTTTAACTAAATAGTACCTACATACAGCAATACAACACAATGTCATGGTTGTTAATTTTCTTTTTTTCTTCTTTTATTATTTACTTCCTGTTACTTTAGAATTTTGTTGTTTTACTGTTACAACTTTACAGATGCTGTAAAATACCAAACATCAATACACACTTCTGAATATATACACACAATATAATATATACAGTTAATTCAGCGATGAAAATAAATATATAAAATGTGCATTATACTTAGGTACATATGCTTTTGTAAATGGATGTAAATACATAAGTACATATATGCATATGTTTCTTCTGTGAAATGGTGTTGATAGATCGGCTTATTACTTAAGTATTGGGTGTTAACTCCATATACGAAAATTTAACACGAAAAAATCTTGAGATTGTCCCTTCTTTATAATAAGTATTTATGCATATATGTATAAATATGTTAAATTAAAACAAGTAAGAGCACTATATTCGGCTGTGCCGAATCTTTTATACCCACCACCAATTTTGTGTACATTTAAAGCACAATACTTATTATTTTGTTAATCGCTATAGAATAATCTCTTTATAATAAAATATGTATCACTTTCTTTGTAGAGGGTGGTTAAATTTTAAGGGCCCATGTTTAAGGTGAACCACATCTAAACTTCAACTTTTTTCTTGTATTTCATTTGACATTTCTCAATCTCAGACTAACTCAATTTGAACCGTGGAAAGATACGCAATCGAGCAACGCTTTGAAATATTAAAGATTTTTGTAAAAATGGGCGTTCAAATCAAAATGAATTTTGTGCACTTCGTGATTCTTTTGGTCAACATAATCGTTCGAATTCGTCCACAATCGTGAGAATTGTAAAAAATATTTAAATGTCTGCAGAGCAGGTCTGTATGAAATGTGAAAACATCTGTGAATGCCATCTTAGTTCGTTGAATGGGAAACATTGCTGTTTTTCACGATAACGTGGGAAAAGAGCAAGCAACCTCGACTCATCATCGTGCCCAATAATCGAGCATCAACAGTGTCATTGAAAATTTGGACTATCGGATCGTGGTGTGCCGCCTAGGTTGGGGGGCCATTTGGCCGATATTGTGTTCCATACATAATTGAAGCATACAAATATTATCATTATAAAAATAAATGATAATAATTTCATAATAATTTTATTCGAAATCAGCATAGTCCCTTAAAATTAAACCGCCCATTATAACTTCGGTATGCTAGTAAAATGTTTTCGTAAATTTAGTCTTTCAATGAAAGTGGCCGTTAAAGTACGCGTGTCAATAAAGTTTCTGCGAATAAACATAACTTAGATATTTCAATATAGTCCTTTAGTATTCCAAAATCTTTATTCATAGAGAATTTACATGAATTTAAGAGGAAGAAAGTGAATTTAAGGTTAAATTTTAAGTGCCACAGGGTGATTTAAAATATACATTCTCTGCATTTTTCTAAAAAGGGAAATTTATTAGTAAGATTTTGATTTTTAAACTTCTATAACATTTTGCTTTTAAAAGATTTTCAAACGAAATAAGTTTTGTATAATTTTAAAATTTGTAAGCCATTAGTACATGAAAATAAATTGTTTATAATGTTTAGAGACAATTTTTTTTGACTTAGGTCAAAATTTTCCTAAATTCCCATTTTTAATAGAGCATAATTTCAGGAGAACATAAGCATAAGTTGTTAGCATGCCATCTAGTAGTTGCTAGTAGAGTCATCTATCTTATCATCTTTATCTTATATTTAGCTACAGTACAATAAATGGCGCAGTGTAAGATGAATAAATGCTAATATATATGACTAATATATTTTTATAAAAATTTAAAGAAAAAAGTGTGCGTGGCACATCTATTTTCCGTTATAACGAAGACTTTGACCAAAAAGCCATGTTTGCAAAATTTCAGAATCGTACATATAGTTTTGTCAGTTTTATTACGTTTTAAATTTTAAATATACACTGTGCGGTATAATTTTTCGTACATTTTTATCTATAACTCTTTTCCTAATTCATAGATTTAAGCGATTTTCAGGGAAAAATATTCTTTTGACTCGATAAATATATATTCGAAGTTTCATGACTACGTTTATGCGTCTGGACACAATTCAAAAGTGAAAGTGGGCGTTATAGTAGGCGTGTCAAAGTTGTTTTTACTAATGAGTACAACTTAGGTGTTTCAATATAGTCCTTTATTATTCCAAAATCTATATTAATAGAGAAATTATATGAATTTTGGGTAAAACGTTATATGGGAGGTGGGCGTAAAAGTGGGCGTGGCACATTGATTTGCCGTTACAAGAAAGCGTGTCACCAAAAAGCAAAGTGTGGAAATTTCAGAGTCGTACATCCAATTTTGTTGCTTTTATGACGTTTTTGTTTTTAAATATACCGAAAAATACACTGTGCGGTATAAATTTTCGTACATTTTGATCGATAACTCCTCTCCTAATGCATAGATTTAGACAGTTTTCGGAGAAAAATATTGTCTTTACCCAGGAAATATATATTTGAAGTTTCATGAGTCTACGTTAAGGCGTTTGGACACAATTCCATTTTATTCGATGTTCGAAGGACACGGTTTTTTCGACCTACTCTTGCATTTCGAGCTATAACTCTCTTCCTAATATTCCGATTTAGCCCATTTTCAATACCAAACAAACCTTGTCTATAAGAAAGATTCTGGCAAAATTTGAGCCCCCTAGCTTTTTCGGTGCGACCTCTATCGTGCTTTCAACAGACGGACAGACGGACGGACATAGCTAGATCGACATCAAATCAAACCCCGATTCAGAATATATATACTTTATGGGGTCTAAAATGGATATTTCGATGTGTTACAAACGGAATGACAAAATGAATATACCCCCACCTTTTTTTTGGTGGCGGGTATAAAAAATATAAGTATATATTTGGGGGACTCAAACGGTATGCTATCAAGTCATATTGTCATAATGTGCTAATATTTAATACTAGTTTAAAAAAAATATTTGTTGTACAGTAAACTCGCAGAAACGTGAACTTATTTTTACCAAGGGTGTTCACGTTTTCGATTTTGTTCACGTTTTAGATTGCATTTTTTCTATAACATATTTTAGTCTCTTTTATCTTTTATTTAATTTTAAATAAAGTATGTACGTTATTTTCACCTGTGAGACATATTTTGATTCAACTTTTTGTAAACTTCTGCCATATTTTAATGTACTACACAGCTACTATGGTTTGCAAAAAGGTTTTTAAGCTACTTATTTCTCAATTATTTATTGAATTTATCCAAAATAGAGGCTTAGCATTGTTATTTTTCTTAATTTGATTGTGCAATTCAATGGCTTTCTTTTAATCAAAATGCCGCTAACCAGTAGCTTTTTATTTCGAAGTTGGGTAAACCATTTGTTCAGAGATTTTTCCATTTTTAAAAGCTCCGAAGTATGCAGTGTTTTCCGTTTTCCAAGACCCGAAAATGTATTATTAACGCATTTCGAAATTTCATGCTAATTGTTTCTTATTGAGCAAATTGTCGATTTGGCGACATAATACTTCTTCGACAAACCAGTTACAGATGAATCTTTGCGTAAAAGCTTTAAAATATCTGACTTTTCTTGAAGATTTAACACTTTTAGTTTTTTATTAGACATATTTTCAATAAAAATATTTCAAGAGATCACCTGTTTATATTATTCATATTCCTATATGTATAGTCAGCACAGAGAGATGCTTCCAGTAGAACTGCCGCATTAATACTAAAGCTACTTATCATGCAACAAAAGTTGTTTACAACAAACAAACTACGAAATTCTTCTGCGGGGAATCCTAAAAATTTTAAATGAGTTACAAAATTGAATTTTAACGTTCGATAAAAAGTTCACGTTTTAGAGCCTTCAGCCTTTGTTCGCGTTTTAGAGTAGTCAATGTAATAAAAAAAATTTTGATGTTTTTGGGTAGTTCATGTTACTGGATGTTAACGTTTCTGCGAGTTCACTGTAGTTCAAAAAAAGAGCTCATACATTTTAAGATTTTTTGTTCTATGTTTATTGTTTTGTCATAACTTTTAAAAAGAAATCTGAGCCGAACGGCTGAAACCGAACCATCTAATTTAATTGATTATCGTAAAATTTTCTTAACTCGCTTTGCTGCTACTTTTGGGAGCCCAAGTTGGACACTACTGCGATTAGTAAGGAAACTATCAATGTTTATTTAAAACATTAACATGTTTTTTCTTGTCTTCATCACCTACAGCAAGATTCATTCAAATTTAAACAGTTGCAATTATGTTTATACCTACTAGGGCCAGCAGTTGCAATTACAATAATTTTCGCACAAACTGGTTATTATTTTCCTATTGGACAATTTTAATTTAAATATTTTTATCTGCTTCTTTTTAAACAGCTGGCTTAAATTTTATATATCACACTTAATTTTATTTGAAAACATTTGTGCAATATTAATTTATTCAATGTATTGGTCATTGTTAGCTATAACATTTTAAAATTCTTTTGGCAACATATGAATTCCGCGCCAAAATAACTGCTCATCTTTTGAGGATAAGAATGAATCAAGCTAATTTCGGTTAACCTGTTCTAAAGTGAAATGCATCCCAGAGAGAGCGTTTAGCATCGATAGGAATAGTATTTGGACGGGGCAAGGTCTGGAAGCTTCCCTATCACTTTAAACAAAATAGTTTCTAACAAGTATTGCAATATGTAGTCGAGAGATTTCATGATGAAATATTACGGTCTAATGTCTGTTCTGGGCGTTTTCGGCCAATTGTCGCTTCAAACGAATCAGCTTCTTTCGGTACAGGTTCCCTTATATGATCTGGCCAGATATTAGCATTTCATAAGATATAGGACATTTTTGGTTCAATCGGATACAGAGCATTACCTAAGTGCCATAGATATGTGGCTTAGGAGTCGACTTAGCTGGTTTTACACGCTTCAAATACAATCTCTTACGCTTCGGGTTATCGTAATGTATCCATTTTTATTGTAATACAAAAGATTTATTTTTGGCTGCGTATATTCGTCCCTAATAATAAAACATATTTGTGTATACGAAAACGCTTACAATCATGGAATTAACCTCTTAAAAAGCATTCCTAATTATTATGAATTAGACCGATAGATTTATTTACGTTATTGTTTATTTTAGATTTTTGTTTTTATACCCGCCACCAAAAAAATGGTGGGGGTATATTCATTTTGTCATTCCGTTTGTAACACATCGAAATATCCATTTTAGACCCCATAAAGTATATATATTCTGAATCAGGGTTTGATTTGATGACGATCTAGCTATGTCCGTCCGTCTGTCCGTCTGTCCGCCTGTTGAAAGCACGATAGAGGTCGCACTGAAAAACCTAGGGGGCTCAAATTTTGTCAGAATCTTTCTTATAGACAAGGTTTGTTTGGTATTGAAAATGTGCTACATCGGAATATTAGGAAGAGAGTTATAGCTCGAAAAGCAAGAGTAGGTCGAAAAAACCGTGTCCTGCGAACATCGAATAAAATGGAATTGTGTCCAAACGCATTAACGCATTAACTTCGCATTAACTTCAAATATATAATTCCTGAGTAAAAACAATATTTTTCCCCGAAAATTGTCTAAATCTATGCATTAGGAGAGGAGTTATCGATCAAAATGTACGAAAATTTATACCGCACAGTGTATTTTTCGGTATATTTAAAAACAAAAACGTCATAAAAGAAACAAAATTGGATGTACGACTCTGAAATTTAGCACACTCTCTTTTTTGGTGAGTGGCTTTTTTGTAACGGAAAATCAATGTGCCATGCCCACTTTTACGCCCACCTCCGATATAACGTTTTAACTTAAATTCATATAATTTCTCTATTAATAAAGATTTTGGAATAATAAAGGGCTATATTGAAACACCTAAGTTGTACTCATTCGCAAAAATAACTTTGACACGCCTACTATTACGCCCACTTTTCACGTTATCTACTGTTAATGAAATTTAAAAGCTCATAAAACCGCCAAAAGTAGAGGTACGATGATCAAATTTGCTACATATATCCTTCTAATCAATTTAATTGTTGTGCCAACAACTTTAGGTAACACGCCCACTTTAACGCCTACCTCCCATATAACGGTTTATCTTAAATTCATGTGATTTCTCTATTGAAAAAGTTTTTGGGAAAATAAATGACTATGTATATTGAAATATCTAAGTTGTATTGATTAGCAAAAACTTTATTGACACTCCTACTTTAACGCCCACTTTTACTAAAAGACTACATTTACAAAAGCATTTTAGTAGCATATCGAAGTTATAAAGGGTGGTTAAATTTTAAGGACCGATGTTGAATTAAATAAAACACAAATTATTTAAGAAATTATTATCATTTATTTTTATAATGATAATATTTGTATGGTTCAATTATGTATTTAACAAGATATTGGCCAAATGCACCACCCATATTCCCCCCCCCCCCCCCCCATCCTTGGCACCACTCCTTTATCTGATGGTCCAAATTTTCCATGACAATGTTGATGCTCAATTGTTGGGCATGATGATCAGGCGAGGTTGACAGCTCTTTTGCCACACTATCACAAAAACCAGCAGTTGTTCCCATTCAACGAACTAAGAAGGCATTCACAGATTTTCTAACATTTTATACAGACCTGTTTTGCAGAAATTTAAATATTTTTTACAGTTCTCCCGATTGTGGACGAATTTGAACGATTATGTTGATCGAAAGAATTACGAAGTGCACAAAATGCATTTTGATTTGAACGCCCATTTAATTAAAAAACCTGAATAACTTTAAAGCGTTGCTCATTTGCGTAATGTACACAAAATTGCTCTTACTTGTTTAATATTTATTTTAATTTTATTTTTTAATTTAAATATTAAAACAAAGCCAATAAGGCTTTGGCAACACTATTAAATAGATCTTATATGAAAAAAAATTTAATTAATAATTACTTTATATACCCGTCACATCTTTCGCAGACGTTAACATATAAACAAACATTTTTTATTTAATAGATTATTATTTTTTTATTTTTTTTAATGATTTTTACTAAAATTGAAATTGATTATGTTTTTTCTTTACACAAACCATAAGCAAACTTATAAACTATAAAAGCTAAAATTTTTGTCGTTATTGTGCTTGTACCGATGAATTTTTGGTATTGGGGAAAATTGGCTACGCGTCGCAGTTGTGTTCCTAGTATTATAGCGTTTAAAAAGCTATTCGCTTATGCAAGATTGTCCTTAAGGTTTCTCAGCTTTAGTTTCCTTGCCCCTGGATGTATCCTGCTGCTTGCAAACGTTTTCAAATTTTTGCTTGAGTAGCTCCCAACAAATTTGAAAGCACTTGCTTTGTTTGACAGCAATCTTTTCAACATTAAATTATTCGTTTTTTTATAGAAAAATATTAACTAACATTTATTTTTTTTAACTTCAATTCATGCACATACAGACATAATAATATTTTATATTCAAGTAAAAATTTTTCAAAAGTAAAAAAAGTGACAGATTGCGGTCAATGGCAACATGATGATTTTGGACACCTCATACAATCTCCCATGTGAGTCTGTGGTTGGGAGCATGCATGAATGCATAAAAATCAATATGCTACTTATTATTATAATATTATCGTCATGATTATTGTTGTTGCAATTTGTATTACAGTAGATTGTAAAGCCTTCAAATTAAATATTTTTATAAAAATTTCCAATAACAGCAAATGCATGTGCTCTCGATTTAAAATAAACTGAGTAATAAAAAGGAAAAATCATAATGCTATTTTATAATGTCAACGTAATGGGCAGTATCAGGGTACACTTATACAAGGTGGCGGTGCTAGCCCAGCTGACAATTTTTTTGTGTTCTGGAGTATGTCAAACTACATATTAAAAAAATGATTTCAACTCCGGAAATTGACAAACTTCATACATAAAAAAGAGAGTTGAAAATCGCTCTTCTTTATGCTATCACCTTATGTAATTACACCATGGGCAGTATCATCATTCAATGTTTTTACTTACATACATTAATACAGGGTGGGCTTAAAGTTAGCATAGGGTTTAAAAATTACATAATTTTTTGCATATATATTTTTTTAATTTTTTTTTAAGTTATATAAATACTTAACACGTAGAGAATACATAATTGAGAAATGCACAGCTGAACAAATAACCAAAATAATATAAATTTATTGTTTAAATCAGCATCGAATTATTTTAATGCGATAAGCATATCGTCGACATAAACATATAATAAAAGGCGTTATGCTCAGCTAGGAATGGGTTGTACGTTACTACGGTGCATAAAAAAGGTGCATTTAGTGTCAGAGTTAATTCCGCAAATCATTGGGAAACGTGTTAATTTTTTAGGTAAATTTTAACAGTTTGCAGAAATTAAATCAACTTTATTGAAAATCTGATTACGAGTGACGTTGCTCATTTTCGTCTGAATGGATTTGTTAATATGCTGAACTGTAGGTTCTGTAGTTCTGAAAACCTAAGAGCCATTGATCACGATAAGCCCATCCCATTTGGCATACAATGTAATGTGGCATTACATATTAAAATGTCATTCGGCCTTACTTTTTCGAAAATGAAGATGGAAATGCTGTAACCGTAATTGAAGAGCGGTATCTGTTTTTGGTCGAATGTCTATTATGTCTTTTTATTGAAAAGTGACTTGAAATGTCGTTTCAGCAGGATGAATCCACTGTCCACACTGCCCTAATAATATTGGCACTTTAAAATCAAATTTTTGAAGAGCGAATAATTTCCAGAATTTATAAAATTAATTGCTCAGAATATTAGTCAGATTTGCCAGCACCCGACTATATATCGGAACGCAATTTTTAAATTTGGCGCCATTCGAAGTGTCATTGTTTGACATTTGAACAATTGTAATTGTTTGCTAGTAGAAGGTACGAGGTTAGTAAAAATGGAGCGCTACACGAATGAACAGCGCATTCTCATTGTGAAATTGTTTTACCAAAATGGTGAAAGTTTTGCGGCTACAGTTCGCAAATTGCGATCATCCCATTTTCATCTTGATGGCTTCGTCAATAGGCAGAATTGTCGCATTTGGGGCGAGGAAAATCCTCGAGTGATTCATGAGAAGCAATTGCATCCTCAACGTGTCACTGTGTGGTGTGGTTTTTGGCCTGGAGGAATTATTGGACCTTTTTTTTATGAAAATGAGGCAGGTCAAGCGCAAACAGTCAATGGTGTTCGGTATCGTGAAATAATAACCAGTTTTTCTTGCCTAGAATTGAAGAAATGAATGTGGAGGGCATGTGGTTTCAACAATATGGCGCCACATGTCATACAGCCAGAGAAACAATTCAATTGCTGCATCAGTCATTTCCCGGTCGTGTTATTTCGCGTTTTGGAGACCAGAATTGGCCGCCTAGATCCTATGATTTAACACCTTTAGAATTTTTTCTTTGGGGTTTTTTGAAGTCGATGGTTTACGCGAATAAGCCGACGACGACTGAAGCCTTAAAAGAGGAAATTGGACGCTGCATTAATGAAATATCGCAGCATTTATGCAAAAAGGTCATTGAAAATTTCATTAAAAGATCGCGTGTGTGCCAGCAAAGCCGCGGCGGCCATCTGCACGAAATATTGTTGCATACATAACCTCATTCTGTCTACTTTACTATATACTAAAGTTTCACGACTTTTTTTTAAATATCTGTGTTTTATTTAAAATTTAAAAATTGCGTTCTAGTTGGGACACCCGATATATTCTTTGAAGTAATTTGAAAGAGAGAGTGAACAAGTGTCACTTAATTTTGTGACAGAATAAAATGATGATGATAGATGACCCACCCTTGAAAAGAAATTTATCCGAAAAACCACACTTGTCAATAACACGCTAAAAAAGTTTGTTACTACGCATAGGATAACAGAAAAAAAATTGTCCTAAAATGATATGCAGACAATTTTTGAAAAATATGTTTATTTTATTAAAATTCCAAATCGATGCTTATTTAATATGTATTGCGAAAGTTCGACACTAAAAATCAAACAGGAAATGTTATCTGTCATTATCTATTAGCATATTTAGAGTAAAAAATTAAATAAAGCTTTCAAAAATGTTAAAATATCTATATATATATTGCTTTTAGTACAAAATTCTGCATTAATAAGCAAATTAAAAAATTTTGTTTATTTTTTTTCATTTTTAATTATTTAGTTTAAGTAAGCGTATTGTATATTTGTACGGTTTTGTTAAATGACAACCTGTTTCAATCATGTAAATATATATTCAATGTATTTGGAAACGCCTTTAAGCAATTTCAATGGACACTTTAATTTAAATTGTAAATTTTAACAAGTTTCTTCTTAAATTATTAAGAATTTTTAGAATTCAAATTTATCAACAGCACGAGTAATATAAAGTTTATTGATAAACCATATTATGAAACAGTTAACTAGTTAATGCTAATTAATCATAGACATTTCTAATTTAAACTTATTGCAATTAAAAAATAAAATTCCACTTTATTTAAAAAAAATAAGGCACTTTTTTGATTAAATAGGTTTGTTTGCATATTGAAATAAATTCATAAGGTTATGAACTCTTGTTGTGTAAATTCTTATGTATTTAACACCCTAAAAGCAGACATCGGTGATCGAAGTAATGTTTCTACAAACTCTTATGTATTGCCTTTTATTTTTCAGTACAAAAAATCTTGGCATGTGGCGATACCAAAAATGCTATTTCACCATGAATAGACTAAAATGAAAAACGTTTGCAAATCATCGAATTTTTTATACCCTTCACACGAGAGTAGAAAAGGGTTAAACATTTCGTTTTTTATTTCTAGTTACAATATTTATTTACGACCCCGTAAAGTATATACAATATATTCTAAGTCCTTATAGATAGAGGAATTAATTAAGCTTAGCGTGAATGTTAAAATCAACTTTTTGAAGCCCACAAGTATACTTCAGACATTTATATAGTATCAATTTATATGATATGCTCTTGAAAATAATGTTATTGAAAATAAGTTTTATGAGCACATTACGAGCTGAGATATGAGCGAAAGAACACGAACTTCTTTCGTTTGTTACGTTTTTATAAATTATGTACCCCTGGGAACATTTATAGAAAATCTTGTTTTAATGGATCAATACCGATATCGGCAAAAAAAATTAAGACAAAAACTAGGTGAAGGATATATAAAATTCGGCATAGTCGAATATAGCGTTCTTATTTGTTTTTTATTTTATTCATTTTATTGACATCATAAACGATCCACCAAACAAGCTAAGCTGTTTTGACCAAAGTCCGCATCAGTTTCACTTTTTATTGGACATTAATCACCAGTCCGTATACAAATAGAGCATTCCGTATCGGCCAGTGTAAAGATTGCATCATGTAAATTCGTCGCCGTTGTCTTCATTTGGTAATTTGTTATTCGAGCACCTGGAAAGTACTGTGTTATGAAGATCGCCTTTTTTTAGCCCAAAATGAAATAATTAGACTTTGTTGGCCTGTGGTTTCAACAAGAGGGTGTCACATGTCGCATACACAACATGGGCTACCATGCAGCTATTAAGAGGCGAGTTTAGTGAGCAATTAATCTCATGTTTTAAAGCAGCCTATTGTTCGCCAAGGTCAAGTAATTTGGTCCCACTAGACTACTTTTGGTAATAATTCGTAAAGCCAATCATGTAAAGGAACAAGCCAGCCACAATTCCATCACTAGAAGACAACATTACAGCTGCGATTGCTGAGATACCGCCTAAAATGCTAAAAAAAAGTATGGCAAAATTGGAATTCACTGAAGGCTTACCTACGGCATAGATACGGGCAAAATTAACATAAAATAGTCACAAAAACATAAATGGTACTAATTTATTGAACCAACAAATATTTTATTTCATATTTCATCTTTAAACCCAAACAGCCATATTATTGCTTTTTTCAATATTTCTTCAAGATTTTGTACAACTACAGAAAACTTAAATATTACAAATCTGCTCGACATGGGTTAAAGATTAAATTTTTAGCATACAATTAAAATCAATAAATTTGTTTCTAGTTTTTTTCTTTCTTCTTCTATTTGAATATTTAAATTAATTCCAATACAAACTACATTTAAGAATACATTAGCAAACAAGCAACACAAGGTAGATCGAAATGCTCTAATAGATGACTTTAATTGAGAACATATTCTAGACAAGTGTTTTCTTAATGCAACTAAACAGCACATACCGTATATCATCATAAGCGCTGCAGTCATGTGGGTGTTATTGAAATTTGCATTATTTTATTTGTATAGAAATTTATGCATTTTTAAATAGTCTACTTATTTGTTTAATTAAGAACACTTTAAAAAGGTTAAATATTTAGACTTGAGATTATAGAAAAACATGTTTATAATTCGTAACTTAAAAATTAAAATGAATTTTATCAGTTTAACCCTTTGTAACCTCATGAATCACATTAGTTGCAAAACCAAGGATAATTGTCAGTTATAGCTTAGTGTAGTAACTTCTTCACATTGAATAGTTTAAAATGGACTTTCATATTGTACTATGTACATTTTAGAATAAAGTTTCTTTTAGCTCTTAAAGATAAAATGAAAAACTTAATGGAAACTTTTCTGTAACCGTAATGTTACATCTGCCTCTAACTCATGAGTTATATCGACCACTGAGCATGTATCTGAACTGGTTACAGTACTGATGTCGGTTATCAGTAAATGATGGCGGGCATATATATATATATATATATATATATAACTATACACATAAATATTGAAACAAGATTTATTATCCTTCTTTTTAAATTATTATATATTAAATATTTATTGGACTATTTTACGATCGATAATTCTCGGAGAAGCTCATTCAAATCCTCACGCATGGTTTATAATTATGTACGTTCTTAGTAATAGTAATTTAATAAAACAACTTACAATGTTGTTGTTGGATACTGAGCTACTATGGAGTGAAAGAAATTGAACGAGAGAAAAATCTGATGAAAAACGATTAAAGGCAACACATGGTGAACCTAAAAAAACCGAAACCTTTTAAAGCGATAAAAAAGAACTAAAAAATGGACAGAAATTACCCATGACAATTTTTACGGGGTTATTGGTATTCTTATCGACAGTAAGGCGGAACTTTTGTCATTGAGGTCATATACCACAACATAAAAATTAGTCTGCCGATTTAGGAAAGAGTTTTTAATGGTTTTGCAGTTGACTGACGTTGCTCTAATTTAAGTTCCTGAACATAGAGGTCACTATGGTAAGGAACGGCTGCACAAGCTAGCCAAGAGGGGATCAGCTTTGGATATCTTAAACGCAAATGCATTTACAATGCCGTTAGAGACTTTGAAAGGAAAGATCTCCAGTCCACTTCTAGAAAAAACTGAGAATAAGCTTACGAAGCCCTCTTTTGATATCAGCCGCACATAACAACTTTCGAGTTGAAGTCGGTAAATCACATCGATGTTGCTGAGGCTACTTATGAATCATTGGATGCTGAGGAGACACACAAACCTTTCCCGTCGCAGCTGTGTGTATTTGTTGAAGGACGAATTGGGTTTCTACCTTCTTTGCGAATGTCTTACCCTTCCAGCCAAAACACACATAATACTTAGAAAACAAATTACTGACCAGGGAGGTTATCCAACTCTGATATATCTGAGGTCAGACTGAACGATTTCCTAAGATATCTTACGGCTGCGTGAAACGTCTAGTTCCCCCACTACTTAGACTTAATCTGGCGAAAGATGTCATAAAGACTCCACTTGATATTTTGCGTGTTGTGAACTACCACGATAACCAACAAGCCAATGACCATTGTGGGCTACAATTCTATAAGTGAAAAATAATGTTAGAGCGTGAGTATATTGACAAAACACTTTTACTTACAAACACTCTTACATCAGACTGACGTAGTAGAAAACAACAATTGCATGGCCTTTTGGGAAGACACTCAAAACGATGGAAAATTTCCTATACAACTTTTTAGTTTTTATATATTATGCTTGTCAAAATACCAGAAGAAATTCATTGAAGAGAAACCAATTGCAATGGCATTTCGTTCTTAAAACCAAGTTTTATGTTTTATTATTAATTCGCAAATTTATTACTTTTTGTTACTCATTCCAAAATATAACCCTTTTTTTCGTTTTCCAAAATCTAAATTTAAAATTGAAGAGGTCAAATTTGAATTTAAAAATCCTGAATTTTATACAGAAAATTCCAAATATTTAGTCAAAAATAAATATGTATTAAAATGTAATTTACTTATATATAAACATAATATATAATATAATATACTTATAAACAGTAATCGATTTAATATAAACTTAATTAAAAAATTTAAAAAATAAATTATTCAAGTTTACTACTGCCACAAGGCTTATTCATTAGAGGCATATCAACTTCATCGATTCTCAATGTTTGCATATGAGCGGGATCCATGCCTTTGGCCAAAGTGTCATTTATGCTATTATCACGTTGCTCATCCGGAAATTCACTGGACAAATGAAAGATGACTTTTTTGAATAGGAACTCGGAAATGTTGCGGCGTAAAAAGTATAAAAACATCCAGTTGGAGAAGTTACATTTACATATAACAGCAGACAGCTCTTCTTGATCTACTTTACCTGGTTTGGCCCAGTATAGCGAGTAACGGGTGAAGATAATACTAAAAACAATTCAAACGAAAAAAATTAAATAAATTTATATCTTTTTTAAAAAATGTTCTCTGCCCAGAAATAAATTGTTTTTCTCTTCTTACCTCTTATAAAAGAACAAAGAAAATAGTCGCCATATGAGACCCATGATAGTAGCGGCTAATAACACCACATACCAGAACCATAAAATCGTATAAATTTTCTCATTTATAATATTTAATGCCATCACACACAATGTATCATGCATTTGCAGCGATCCGGATGGGCCATATTTATGAAAATGACACTTTGTTACTTTCGGAAAAACCACATCTAAAGCATCCATTTTATCAGTCCAACGTTCATTGAACACTTTAGGTCCCAGCGAATAGAAGGCACCACCCAAAAATAAATTAGTCCAATAAATTTGCAATAAAATATTTAACAAATTGAGTATTTCGGCAAACACCAAATGAGCACCCCATGACTGATTCAAACGCATACGATCAATCATGGTACGTCGAATATCCTTGACTCGCAAATCCATTTCATTCATACACGGAATATTTAGTTTTCCAATTTCGATGGACTTATTTTGTATATATTTTGAAAGTCCCACCATTCTTAAGCCAAACACCAACGCTTTTATCCGACCACCTAAAGCACAAGGAAGAGAAAGTCATTGCAGATGGGACTTTTGTTATAATTATTAAGCATATGAAATTGATAAGTAGTAGTTTTGCTCTTTGAAAAAACTATGTAATACAGATTGGTTGGACGCCGTTGCCTTTTATAGTAGATGATTTCTTTGAAATATCTTTTCAAGATAGACAAAAATCATAACAAATGAAAAATAATTTAAGTTTCAGTTTTATTTACCATTCAAGGTAGACTAGAAAATGTTTTTAGTATGGAAAATTTATTTATCAGGCAGTCCTGATTCGTCAGTTGATTATTGTTTTCTTTACTTATTTTAACTTCAGCTTTTAAGCCCCTTACAGGGTACACTTATACAGGTGGCGGTGCCAGCCTGTATGTTAATGTTTGTCAAACTCAATATATAGAAAATTGAAACAAAAAATGCTCTCCTTTATGCTCTTCTCTCAAATATTCAAAATGTCAAACTTTATAAATTAAAATCTCCCTGGACAGCGATTATCTGATAAATAGATATGTTTTGTTTTTTACCTAATAATTTTTTAAAATGATAAACGTGAAACTCAATATAAACAAGTAAGTGCACTATATCCGGCTGTGCCGAATCTTTTATACCCACCACCAATTTGATGTACTTTAATAGCACAAAATTTATTATTTTGTATTAACAGAAATCGTTATGGAATAATCTCTTTATACTAAAATATGTATCATTTTCTGTGTTTTACTTCGATATGCTAGTAAAATATTTTCGTAATTTTAGTCTTTCAATGGAAGTGGGCGTTAAAGTAGGCGTATCAATATAGTTTCTGATAATAAATAAAACTAAGATATTTCAATATAGTCCTTTATTCTTCCACAACTTTGTCCTTAGAGAAATTTAGTGAATTTAAGATAAAGCGTTATATGGGAGGTAGGCGCAATGGATGGCATGTCACCTTCATTTTCTGGCATAACAATGATATTGACATGGAAGATATATGTAAGAAATTTCATCATCATACCTCTAATTTTGTCGATTTTATTAGCTTTTTAATTTCATTAACAGTAGATTACATCAAAAGTGGGCGTTATAGTAGGCGTGTCGAAGTTGTTTTCGCTAATGAACACAACTTAGATATTTCAATATAACCCTTTATTATTCAAAAATCTTTATTCATAGAGAAATTATATGAATTTGAGATAAAGCGTTAGCGGAACAAAGCCTTTGACTCAAAAGCTATGTTTGCAAAATTTCAGAATCATACATCTAATTACGTCAGTTTTATAACGTTTTTAAGACACTGCTCGGTATAAATTTTCGTAAATTTTTATCTATAACTCCTTTTCTAATGCATAGATTTATGGAATTTTTAGGGAATGATATTGATTTCACTCAGAAAATATATATTCGAATTTTCATGGCTCTACGTTAATGCATTTGCACACAATTGCATTTTATTCATTGTTGGAAGGACATGTTTTTTTTTTACTTACTCTTTCATTACAAGCTATAACTCTCTTACTAATATTCCAATACCAAACAAACCTTATGTATAAGAAATATTCTGGCAAAGTTTTAGCTGCCTAGCTTTTTCGGTCCGACCTCTATCGAGCTTTCAATAGACGGACAGACTGAGGGAAATAGCTAGATCGTCATAAAATAAAACTCCGATTCAAAATAAACATACATTAAGGGGTCTAAAATGGATGTGTTACAAGCGGAATGACAAAATGAATATACCCCCAACATTTTTTGGATATAAAAAAAAATGATATGCCCACTTTGTCGCCCTCCCCCGTATAAGGCTTTTGATCAAATTCAAGTGTCATACTCCCACAAAACTAAGATTAATTTTTAACTACCTTTAGCTACCGAGTCGTAGTCTTTTATTTTCGAAAAAATACAACACTGTGATAAAAAGTGGATAGTATCATTCCTATTGTCTTAATACTTTTGGTTATTGTGAGACTTGATTTTTCTATAGCGATTAGAGTTGTAAAGAAAACAATAAATTTTATGGTGCAAAAGTACTCTACATAAAATTGGAGATGGGTATCTTAAATTTGGCACTGCTCTTATTTCCTACAACAATTTCTGCAAAATGTTTCCCAATAAACCAACTCAGATCCGAAATGTTACTGAACTAAAAAATAATCTTGTCTTAAATAATTTTCTACAACTTTTCATAAGCATAATTATGATAGGTTTATCAAGATAACAGTAAATGAGGTATATAGATGCTGTTGTTTTTTTAAGTCTCTATTCTTATTGTGTTCCTTGATGAGTGAAGTTATGTAGAGAATAGCATAACATACATACATTTATGCATTAGAAGAGCAAAAATAACTGAAGAACTTACTATTTATTGTAATTTAAATTAAGATTCTACAGTTGGATCAATCGGTTTCTTTAGTTCTTTTTTGGCTAGTTTGGTATTTTCGTGAACCGCAATGTAATTTAAATGGGATTCATCAAAAAGATTAACTATGTTGTTGGCAAAAATGCACTAAAGGAACTTTTTGAAGCTTAAGCGTTTTTGTAATAAGTTTGTTACAAACTATTTATGAATCGATTTGGTTTGTGGGGTTAAGATTGAATGTAGTACCAATTGTTATACATTTGGTATGCCACCATTATTTAACTGATTCAATTGTAATTAGTTATTTTCTAATTTTTTTAAACTCCATTAAATGACCAACGAAAATTATTCTTACCCTCCCATTTTTTCCACAAAAAATGTGGTACGTAGAAACACAAAGCCTGGCCGAATAATACGAAGGGCACCCATTGATAATAGGCATGTCTCTTAATGGGTTCTTCTTGTGTTTCGTATGGACCAATACCCGGTTGAAATATGGCACCACTTGACAAGGCAGAATTATTTAAATGACGCACCTACAAAGAAATTCATTTCACGTAAAAAAAATATATTGCAATGCTTGTGAATATTTCAAAAAAAGGTCTTACCAGTGTAAAGGTTGATGTAAAAAAACAATAAGTATCAATCACATGCGAGGGTATAGTATCCGATATACATTTGATATGTTCACCAACATATTGACGGGAGCACACCAATATAGTGGCAACTACTAAAATTATAAATGTCCAACGATAATGCAATCTAAAAACTGTATTATCTATGATTACACGTTTTGAATTGAATTTCAAAAACGGTGTCACTGAACTAAATGTTTTTAACATTTTTGCTTAATTTTATTTTTTATTATTTTTTTTTTTTTTTTGTATTCGTGTTTCTTTATAACTATGAGTAGAACACCTATGTAAATATAATTGCTGCAAAAAAATTATAAACGTGTAAACTTTAATTTGAAACTTTTTTATTTATTTTTTATTTAAATTTTTTTGTTTGTTTATTTTTTCATAAAATCGTTTTAACGCGCTCTAAATAACGTCCTCTTCATGACGTTTGCAATACATTTCGTCAACTAAAAATTTCTCTTTAATTCCTATCAACTCCTAGTCCCGTTGTATATTTTTCTTACAATATTCACTCTATATGGAAAATTATTCTCAAGTTATTATTTTTTTTTTCTTTATATTTTTATCAGAACATTTAGCATGTCCATGTACACACTTTTTAGTTTTCTGCTGTTTCAGTTTATTTTTTGAGTTAAATATATTATATTTCTATTAAAAATTTTGCTTTCTTTGTTGTTGTTCGATTATTATGATAAGATAATATTTCTTTAAGTGTAATTTGAGTAAAAAACTTCTCATTGATTAAAAATAAGTATATGTCTTAAAACAGAAGTGGAAAAGTTTTAGTCCACTGAGAAAGATAAATATAGTGTTAATCTATCTACAGGGTGGTTCAACCAAAACGCACGAAATCAAATAAAAGGTTTTCAGAAAATTATCTTAATATTCGTTACTGTAAAAGGATTTATGACAATTATGTGTAAAACAAAATATCGGCCAAATGCACGCTACAGCGATCCAAATTTTTAATGACACTAAGACACGAAGGTTCAACGTTGTTAATGTACCATTAGCTCCATTAGCTCTTGAATTGTTCTTGACTTATTGACATACACTTTTTCTTGTAAATATCACCAAAGAAGTCCAGCAGTGTCACATCACATGATCGTAGCAGCCAATTAACATTGCCACCATCCTTTTGAAACCACATATCACCCAGCTCCATATAATCAATTTCTCGCCACAAGAAGTCCCTTATCTACTTGACCGACCTAATTTAAAAAGAACTGCAACCCGATAACGCCGCCAGCCAAAAAAAACGCAACAAACAGTCACTTTTTGTAATTGCTTTTTAACAATCACTCGTAGATTCTCATTGCCGAAATTCGTTAATTCTGCTTGTTAGTTAATATACTGAAGAGAAAATATGCTTAAAATAATTTTCTTTGCCAAGTCATTATACACTTCTATCTGTTCAATCAACAACTCGGCATATTTCTGTCGATTATATTATTGATTTTGATTATTGAACGCCCAAAAAAAGACTTAATCAATCTAAACGCGCTGTTCAATTGTCTACCTCTCCATGGTGGAGTTTATGAAACACTGAAACAAATTAATGTCGAATAAAGTTGAACAAGAAAACTTGACATCAAGGTGTTACTCACAATTAACATCTTACATTATGATTGGACCACCCTTTAGTACAATTGGTTTGTGGTGTACTAAAAGTATAATAACCATTAGCCAATAACCAATAAACAAATGTTTTAAAGTTGATTTATAATCTTTAAACTAAAACATACACACATGACTGTTTACAATTAAATAAAAAAGTGTACATTGCAGTTGATAACTTCACAAAGTAATGTTTTCAAAATGCTTTTAAAAAAATATAATTCATTTTTACAACTCCTCTCGTATAAATATATAACGATTTTTTTTAATAGTCAATTTTTGCTTGTTTGGAAATATATGTCTATCTCTTAATACAGTACACTCCCGATAATATGAACCAATTTTTACTGAGGCTGTTTACGTTTTCAAATTTGTTCACGTTTGCGAACATGAAAACTTTAGAACAAACCAGAATGGTACAGCAACACATATGACGCTCTAATAATTAAATTAAAAATTAGATTTATAATTTTTTTTTATATCTTATATCAAAACTAAGAAGAGGAAAATTAATTGTAGAAAAAAAAATTCTATATTTTTCTTTGATAATTATTTTGTTTGATCATTTTTAGCACAGCTTTTTCTTAAATACTTTATAACACTTTTATTATGTTTTGATCAACTTTTTCATCCCTTTTCAAGACTTTATCAAATGCTTCCACTACATCATTTGATTCTATATTAATTTCAGGCTCATCTATTGTATCAAAAATTGCAGAATTTTCGTAGATTTTTTTTCAACATTACAATACAAAATTAGATTAATTAATAATTTAAGAATTGAACTTTATTGGGAAACAAGCTTGTGGGCTTGCCAGATTTCTCTACTACTTAAAGGAATAATATCAGCGTGGTTCTTATAATAAAATATGTATTAGTTTAAAAATATTTTAAAAATACTCACTATTAAATTTATTATATTATTTTAATAAATTAATCATTTTTGTTAGTATGTTTATAGAGAACTAAGTATTATTCAGGTTCACACGCAAAAATCGTAAACATATTATTGTGCTTGGACTCCCCGAATTTAAAAACTAAATACAAAATGTAAAACAATTTAAGTTCGAAAATTTCTTACACAATTTAGAGCTTTTGGACTATGTTCCGGATTTAGAGTAGTCTATGTTAAACAAGTTTTCTTGTTTTCAAGAGTTCACTGTACTTCTTGATTAGTTTAACCTGTATGCATGTGTATGTGTACATGTTTGCATCAATGGAATAGAAACTTGCAATGTAACTTTAACCAATTTTAAGACATTTAATTTACTAGAACATTTGCACACACACTAAGTTTCTCCAACAATAAATTTTTATGATTTTAAGAGTTTTCGGTGCCACGCCCAAGTAAATATTTTTTAAAATTATTAAACCGAATCGATTCTTATAACACCCCACACACATTCACATAAAATTATAATAAAGGGTCCGCCATCTAACGTTTTTTTTTTTACAACTAGTGCTTATTTTGTCAATGGTAACATTTAGCTCATGTCTGATTTGACAGATAATTAGTTTTATCCTTCCGCTGAACGAATATGGTTGCGTTTTCGTTTCGCTAAGTGGGCCTGCGATCGACTTACAGAAGATGACGATTTTGCCAAAAAAATCATCTTTTCAGATGAAGCTCATTTTGATCTTGGCGGGTATGTAAACAAGCAAAATTGTCGCATTTGGGGCACAGAAAACCCGCACGCATACATTAAAAAGCCGATACACCCAAAACGAGTCACTGTTTGGTGCGGATTTTGGTCCAGAGGCATAATGGGGCCATTTTTCTTTGAAAATGGCGATAGTTATCGGGCCATGTTGAACGAATTTTTTGTTCACAAAAATTGAAGAGGCAACATTTGGTTTCAACAGGACGGCGCTACGTGCCACACAACCAAAGCTACACTTTTTTATAGCATTTTCAAAAAAAAAAGTTATTTGGCGGACCCAAATAATAAGAAACGTAGTCAGTGCCACACCAAAGGCAGAAACACATTTAGTTCTTTTTTACGCCTAAGAAATAAGGAAATAAATTATAGGAATAAAAAACAAAGAAAATTGAATTAAAATAAAAAGATAATGTTCATGTAGAAAAAAATTTTCTACAACGATTATAGTTAATTACTAATTTTAAATAATTTTTTATTTTTCAATATAATACAATATAATCATATAATTAGTTTTAAAAAGTAAAACTTTTGTGACATTTTGATAAAAGATCTGCACAATTTTTTTTTTAAATATTAGTTTAACTAGCTATGGAAAAACTGATACTTTATATATTCACTCATGGTACAGACCATATCAGTGAAACTGTGGAAGGCATATCATAAGCAGTGCAAATTTTTATGACGTTGACTTTGAAGTAACGAGTTAAATACAAATTTAACAGAAAAATCAGAATGGTCTTCTCAGAATAGTCTTAATATCTTATTATGATGGATAACCACAAATAAAAAGGTTTTTTTTAGCTGCATATAAATTTATCGAAAACAAAAGTCGATTAAAAAAAAATTCGCATAATTAATTTAATTGATATTTAAAACAATCAAGGGTGATTGAATGAGTAAATATAATGTTAATATGTAGGTAAGTAGTGGTGTTGAAAATATTACTCAATTTTCTTTAATAAAACCATTGTTCACTAGTGTTATTAATATCGACAGACTCATTTTATATTTCACAAAAATTAATATCATTTTTATACAAAGGAAGTGATAACAATGAAGTATAAGCGCAATTTTCAAGTACGATTATTTTAAACATAGAATACATAGAAAACATAGAATAAAAATATTGAGCCTAAAAGAGGTTCTACAAACTAGTTTTTTTTTACTTTTTTTATAATTGACTAAGAAAAATCTAATAAATAATATTTATATTATAGAAAATCTATTATAATTAGCATTTTTACACCCTTCACCTGTGGTGCACAAGGGTATATATAGCTTTGTCATTCCGTTTGTAATTTCTACAATTTTTATTTCCGACCCCATAAAGTATATATTTTCTGAAAGCTTATAAATAGAGGAGTCGATTAAGCCCTGACCGTCTGTCCGTATATCCGTCTGTCCGTCTTTCCGTCTGCCCGTCTGTCCGTGTGTTGGTTGAAATCAACTTTTAGAAGCAACTATATGTTCCTCAGATCTGTATATGGTATCAATCTCTTGGAAATATCCAGGAATGAATCGCTATTGAAATTCAGTACAATCGCCCAATAACTTTCTGAGATATGATCAAAAAACCACGACCACCTCGTTTTTTTTCACAATTACAACAACAACATACATACATACATACATACATACATACAAAAAAAAAATATTAAAAATAAGAAAAAAATAATAAAAAAAAACTAAAAAAAAAAAATTTTTAAAAAATTTAAAAAAAAATTTAAAAAAATTTTTTAAAAAAATTTAAAAAAAATTTTTAAAAAAATTTAAAAAAAATATAAAAAAAAAAATAATAAAATATAAATAATATATTAAATAAAATAAAATAAATTTTTTTTGGCTCAGCTGGAATTCGATGCCACATTTATTCTAACGTGTACGTATGCACGTATTTTATATGAGATTGTTATTGCATGACTACACGTTGTGAAGGGTATATAAGATTCGGCACGGCCGAATATAGCACTGTTACTTGTTCAAGTTCGAATGGTGCTGTACACGTTGTAGGGGGTTATTTTTATTTTTGGTTATTTGTTTGTATTTCTTTAAAATCAGTATTTAAATTTCAAAAAAAAAAAACACAGTAACATGCAGTCGCTGCTTTTACTATTGACTTTTTAATGGAAAAGCATAAGCAATGACCCCACCAAAATTTGAAAAAATTAACTATTTACGTTTTATATTATAAAAAAAAATTAACTTATTGCACGCAGAGAAAAACCATGGTTACGACATGATCATGACGGTCATATTATAGTTTCTATAACAATATTTGTTTGTCTGTCGAAAACAAGTAATAGTTATTTTTGTTTTATTTCATCATAAATTTTGTCACGATAATCAGGCATTTGTTTGAATTGTATCATTTAATGATTACTTATCGTAAAAATTTCAAAATGGTTATCATTTAAAAATAGTATGATTTAAAAAAATTAATTTGACAAAAATAACATTATATTCGAAAGCATTAAAATTACAAATAATCATTAAATAATAGGAGAGACAAGAGTATGATTACAAAGTGATCAAGCTATGACTTTTTAACAATAATTTGATTTCAATTGTTCTTCTTCTTGCTGAATAAATTTTTATTATTTTAAAAGTTTGAAATGTTAAAAAAATAACAAATATTTTGAAAAATTAAAGAAAATTTACAAATAAACGAGAGAATGTAAAAAAATATTGGTATAAAAATTGCAATTAAATTGGTAAGTACAATCAGTATGTGTATGTTACAGCAAAAGACAGTAATTTGCTGTAAAAAAGCAAAGATTGTCGGTTTCAATTGTAGTCATACATATGATTATTGAATGATACTTAAATTAAACACAATAATGATAACTGGTAACCATTATTATTCTTAACCATAATCATACAATTCAATTATAGTATGTTGCTCTTCGATTATGGTTACCACAACCATATTTTTTCTTTGCGTGTGTAGTATAAGATTTTGACGTCCCCACCCCGAGAAAAAAAATTAAAACTTTATCCACAGCCGTAAAAAATTTGTAGCTACGCCAATGAATATTGTACGCAATGGATATTAATACCCGTATCAAAATTGTAAAAAAATTCGAACTCACTTCCCTTAAATATAAACAATTTAAGTTTTAAATTCCTAAAACAGCTTTTTAAGAGTTTAATACAAAAAAATCGCCAAAAATTGTATTCAAAAACATTAGCGCTTTTAAACACTTTTCTTAACTTACAAATACTTATTGTACCTTCAACTCTTCTTTAAACTTTTAATAGTTGACATATAAAGCTGTGAGAATATTTTTTTAAATATTTGTTACTATTTTTCTTTAACTTTTAATAAAAAGTGTCAAAAAGGACAAGAGATATATAAGAACTTATCATGAATGTAATTGATTTCATTTCAGCAATCGGTAAGTTACTACATACAAATTATTTTAAAATATTCTTAGACATTTTTTTATGAAACAAAAAACCCAGTGTTGTACAGTAAAAATAAGTAAGAGCACTATATTCGGCTGTATCGAATTTTTGATACCCATCACCAATTTGAATACTTTTTTATCACACAATTTATTATTTTGTTATTAACAGTAATCGCTATTGAATAATTTCTTTATGCTAAAATATGTTTTACTTTCTTTGTGTAACTTCCATAATTAATTTCCTTAAATTTAGTCTTACAATGAAACAATAAGAATTTCTTCTGATACTGACTATTTTTATACCCTTCACACAGTGAAAAAGGGTATATATAGGTTTGTCATTCCGTGTGGAATTTCTTCAATTTTCATTTCCGACCCCATAAAGTATATATTTTCTGAAAGCTTATGAATAGGGGAGTCGATTAAGCTCTGTCAGTCTGTCCGTCTGTCCGTGTGTATGTTGAAATCAACTTTTTGAAGCCCCCCGATATCGCATGGACCCGGGTGGGGTATTAAAATATCAAAAATATTCGGGAGTAGATCGGTATTGAAAATCAGAAACATCGGTTCATAAACAACTAAGATATGAGCAAAAACCCACGACCACCTCGATTTTTTTTTCACAAAAACAACATTACAACAACAACATACATACATACAAACGTGTATACTGGTTAGAGAAAACGTGGCATCGAATCCCAGCTGAGCCCAAAAAAAAATTTTTTTTTATATTTTTAAAAATTTTGTTTTTAGTTTCTTTTTTATTTTTTTTTTATTTAATATATTATTTATTTTCTTATTATTTTTTTTTTAATTTTTTATTTTTTTTTTTAAATTTTTTTATTTTATTATTTTTTTGTTTTGTTTAATGTTTATTATATATATTTTAATTATTTTTTTAAAAATTTTTTTTTTTAATTTTTTTTTTAAATTTTTTTTAAAATATTTTTTTTTTGTATTTTTTTTTGTATATTTTTTTAAACATACAATAAGATAACAATGGGATGTTTTTATTTATGTATGTTTTTTATATGTATGTACGTATATCATATGGAATGGTGATACAAACTACTGTTATTGCATGACTACACGTTGAGAAGGGTATATAAGAGTCGGCATGGCCGAATATAGCGCTCTTACTTGTTTTCAATAATTTCGTATTTTTACGAAATCTAAAAGCAAAATTTGGTACCCAGATGTAGTTAAAAAAGTATGGGTATGTCACCTCTTAATATAATAATATATAATTCTGGTGATTTTATGAGCTTTTTTAATTCCATTAACAGTAAATTATCTAAGATTTGGGTGTTGAAGTAGGCGTGTCAAAGTAGTTTCTGCTGATAAAATCAACTTACATATTTCAATATAGAGTCCTTTCTTCTTAGAAAATTATTCTCCATAAAGAAATTATATGAATTTGAGATAAAGCGTTAACGTAGGCGTGTCATCTTAATTTTCCATTATAAGAAGTCTTTCTTTTTTTCTTACTCACTAAATATATTTTTGAAGTGTCATCACTCCAAGTCAATGCGTTTAGACACTATTACGTTGTATTCGATGTTGGAGGTACATTGGTTTTTTGACCTAATCTTGCATTACAACCTATAATTCTCTTCCTAATATTTCGATTTAGACCATTTTCAATACAAAACAAATAAATATTCTGGTAAAATTTAAGCTCCTTTTTCGGTTGGAGCTCTATCGTGTTTTCAACATACGGACAGGCAGACGGACATAACTAGATCGTCCTAAAATGATACATTGATATGGGTTCTAAAATGGATATTTCGAGGTACTACAAACAGTATGACAAAATGAATATACCCCCACCATTTTTTTGTTGGTTAGTATAAAAAAGTACATTAAAAAAATATGTATTTCTATTGAAATTATTTATCTAAACAATTTTACAAAAAAACAATGTTGCATCATTAGGTATTGACACAAAATTGAAATTATTGTTGTTGCTCTTAGGTGTTTAAAGTAGAACACATTGACAAACTTAAAAAATTTTCAAAATAAATACTTGTAGTAATTTTTATAATGAAATGAACAAAATATGTACATTGTTTTTCGATAAGATATTCTTTTTTATCAGCCTTCTTAAAATAATGATGTTGTAAAAAAAAAAAATAAACCGAAACTAAAAAAAAATTATCAATTGTTTATAAACGCATTTTTTAAACTATCATGTTTTATCTGGAAAAGAATAAAAAATCACAGAGAATCACATTAATGAAAAGAAAAAAAATATTTGATTTAAATCTAAAAATACTTAAAGAGTCATACTTTTAATGTGAAGTTGTCATACAATAAAAACCTGATTTTTTTTTTTGTTTTTCTGACACATGTCTTATTTTTATGTTACCAAAAATGTGATTTGTCAAACTTAACTAATCTGTTGCCAATTTATTGTAGCTTCGCGTAATTATTATTTCGTGCTTGAGCCATAAATTTTTATCAATACACATATGTATGTACATACATATATATACATATATGTACATATATATTATTAAGAACAATTCCTAAATAATGAACAATTAAAAAAAGTGTTTTAAATTAAATTATAATATATTTTTGAATTTTGAGTGTTTTTATACATAAAAAATAAAATTTATAAATACATTTTTGTTTGTAAATGATAACAAATTAGAGTTATAAAAATTATATGTTGCACAGAGGAGTATTTGGCCTGAAAAGCTTGCCAAAATTATTAAGCGTGTTTTCTGAATTAAAAGTTTTAGTGTTTTGATAGTTTTAGGTGTTGTATGATATAAAAAGTCTAGTGGCAGATTTTGAAAAATAACACTGCGCAACAAAAGTACACTGCGCAACAAAAAAAAATTTTGTCTGCCCTAGAAATAAAAGTATGTGGACTATTTGGATTTTGATGCCCTTCATTCAAATCTGTATTCCGTTTTTCTCTACTACGTAAAGATTTTCTTTAAAGGCGCGGCATATTTCACCCCCTAAATCTTTGGGTTGCCTAATATATTTTGTCATAACTTGAAAACGGGTTCTCTGATTTTAATAGGAGGATTAGAAGATGCACCCTAAAATTTTGCTTAAGCTAACCAAACACATTTCTTTTCTATCTATTACTATTTTGGAGTTATTAAAACTATAATGGCGAAAAAAAATTTTTCTGCAATATTTGTCAAATTTTTTGTTTTCATAATGCAATAAAAAAAATTAAAGAACCAAAAAGTTTCAATTTTTAAGATTTTTCCAAAAGCCACATTTCTAAGGAATAAAAGACGGTATAAATAGTAAAACTCAATTAACAAATGTTGATTTTAAAGGTTTAAACTCATTCTTGACAGACTCTATGTACATGCAAACATATGATTTACGGTCTAATTAAAAAATTTTTTTTTTAAATTGTAAGGCTCTAATAAAATACTAATAAAATAATTTAATACTTAATATGCGGAAAAGTTAAAGTAATAAAAATTTCTTAATAATTATTATGTCGGATGTATATCCTTATTAGCTGCATCATCGGTGTCAGGAAGAAGAAGTGTGATGGTTTCTGATGAAAAAGATTTTTTTAATTACCCGTTCTCTTTGCGTACTGCAGCTGATAATAGGGTCACTGCTCAGAAATAACCTATTCAAAATATCTCAATTTGTATCGCTTCTTCTAAATTTCCTCGAATAATTCATACGATATAATCGTAAGTGCTTATTTCTGGCCTCGGCAGCTTCTTTTGACAATTGGATGGTAGTCTGATACCTGGGTGCCCATTTATTTTTTATGTATCTGTATTTATTTTTTGTAAACTTATTTTTGTGATTAATGCTTTTAATAATTACACTTATTAGGTACGTATATTTTTTATTTTTTTAAACAAATAATGTTTTGTAGAGCAGGTATATAAAAATATATTTTATGGGGATGTGTGAGACATTCCCTTATAACTATTATTGATAATAAAGAATTTTTCAAATTGATAATTATAGGCAGGTATTAACATTGTGAAGAGTTAAAAGTGATGTGAATAACAGTTGAAATCAATAATTCAAAATACATAAAAGTTTATGACGATATAAATGTATAAGAAAAAGTGCCTGATGAGCAAAAAATAGAAGAAATGTGAAAATTTAAAAAAATCGTCAAAAATAATGGCGCAAACTTTTTTTTTGTTTCTAAAATTAGAGGATTTTAGATTTTATTGTGGTATCAAACATAATTCGTAGAGATGAAAACCCCGCTTTTAAAAACCTCTTCTTTTTCTTTTTTTGCAAAAAAAAGTATATATTTTTTTTTGTTTTTAGCTTTTCAACGAATTGTTTCAACATGAATATTCAACATATTGAAAATTTTTTTTTTTTTTAATAACTTTTGATCAAACCTTTCAGCGAAAAAAAAATCATTGTTAAACCTTTATTCGTTTAGCCGCAAAAAAATATCATATAAACATCCAGAAACCGAAAAAAAAACATTTAAATCTCATATGATTTTCTTCACTTTCCTGACTTTAGCATGGTCTCAGAGCTACAAATTACAACTAAAAGTCTTCAAAATTTACAATATAATGTGAAATATTGTTGTCTGTCGAGCTGCATACTTAGTTCTTAAGATTTCTTAAAATTCAGTTTTGCCTTTTTGGCCAGCTTTTCAGGCCAAATACTCCTCTGTGTGTTGTAAAAGTTAATTTTTTTTAATATTTGATTTTTTTTAAGCTTGAGATCAACTTTTTTGTTTTTTTTATAAAAAATTATTTATTAGAAACCAATATTACGCTACCAAAAAATGGGTAGCTTCTTCAGGGTAAATATAAAACAAATTCAAAACAATTACAAATTGAAAAAACTATTTTGTAAAAAGGCGGGAAAATATTTTAATATTTATTTTTTTTAATTTTTTTTTTTTTTTTGAATTTTTTTGCTTTCCTTTTTTTTACTATATACCTATCTTAAAACAAGAAATCATGTACGCCAAATTTGCATCTGCCAAAGATGTTTATTGTGTAACAATCGTTGTAAGGAAATTCATTATAAGGATATCAAAATACACTGAAAATAAAAAGAAAAGGCTAGCATAATTGAAATCAATTCACAATAGGGCATGCTTCGTTGTATAGAAGTTGGACTGTACTTAAGTATATTATACTTTTACGTATGTGTTTTTAATAAATCTTTAAGCTTATTGTTCCAAAAATTTCAAACAAATCTTAATTTGCAATATGCATATTTGTAAATACCATTCAATTGGAATATATTTAGTAAAGTCAGTTTGATCCCTCTATATGTATGTCCACCAATATTGATAAATTGTTTCATCTTTGCGAGTTTAGTAGTAGATAAATCAAATTATTTATTATTTTAGCTTTTACATAGAAAAAAAATCTTTGAAATAACAAAATGTGATATTTATTTCCAAAAAAAAGAAAATAAATAACAACATAACATAACGCGATAAAACTTTATTTTGGCAATATTTAGCACCATATGTTTTATTATACCCTTCACACAGTGAAAAGGTTTGTCATTCCGTGTGAAATTTCTACAATTTTGATTTCCGACCCCATAAAGTATATATTTTCTGAAAGCTTAGGAATAGGGGAGTCGATTAAGTGCTGTCAGTCTGTCCATCTGACCGTTTGTATGTTGAAATCAACTTTTTGAAGCCACCCGACATCGCTTGGACTCGGGTGAGGTATTAAAATATCAGAAATATTCGGGAGTAGATTGCTATTGAAAATCAGAAACATCGGTATATAAACAACTGAGATATGAGCAAAAACCCACGACCACCTCGATTTTTTTTTTCACAAAAACAACATTACAACAACAACATACATACATACAAATGTGTATACTGGTTAGAGAAAACGTGGCATCGAATCCCAACTGAGCAAAAAAAAAATTTTTTTATTTTTTTTATTTTTTTTTTTATTTTTTATTTAATATATTATTTATATTTTTATTATTATTTTTTTTAATTTTTTTAATATTTATTTTTTATTTTGTTTTGTTTTATATTTATTATATATATTTTAAATATTTTTAAAAAAATTTTTTTTTTTTTATTTTTTTTTTAATTTTTTTTTTTTAAATTTTTTTTTTTAATTTTTTTTAATTTTTTTTTTTAACATACATATGTACGTAAATTTATAATTTTACAATGGGATGTTTTTATATATGTATGTTTTTTATATGTATGTACGTATATCACATGGAATGGTGATACAAACTACTGTTATTGCATGACTACACGTTGTGAAGGGTATATAAGATTCGCCACGGCCAAATATAGCGCTCTTACTTTTTTTTTGTACAAGATTTTCAAGATTTCGGTAGTGCAAAAAAATGTTAGAAATTCGATCGATCCAAACAAGGTCATTTTTTAAGATACACAAAAAAAAAGAAATAATAAACACTTAACACAGTTTTGGTCGATAAATTTTTTTGGAAATCAATATTAACGAGACACACAGAAATACTGACACTACCAATTATTTTTATTTCAAAATATTAAATTACAACTGTAGCAAAATCAATGCAGTGGTAGATAGCTGATAAGACGAGACATTAAAGCAATATAGATTAAATAAAAAATAATAATAATAAAAAATTGAAGTTAAGTAAAAATAATTTGTACTCAATCAGTAAAAGTAAAATATTTTATGCAATGTAATTATAAATTCGTTTAGTGCTATTAGCAACAGCAATCAAGTTTTTTATACCCGCCACCAAAAAAATGGTGGGGGTATATTCATTTTGTCATTCCGTTTGTAACACATCGAAATATCCATTTTAGACCCCATAAAGTGTATATATTCTGAATCAGGGTTTGATTTTATGACGATCTAGCTATGTCCGTCCGTCTGTCCGTCTGTTGAAAGCACGATAGAGGTCGCACCGAAAAAGCTAGGGGGCTCAAATTTTGCCAGAATCTTTCTTATAGGCAAGGTTTGTTTATTATTGAAAATGGGCTAAATCGGAATATTAGGAAGAGAGTTATAGCTCGAAAAGCAAGAGTAGGTCGAAAAAACCGTGTCCTTCAAACATCGAATAAAATGGAATTGTGTCCAAACGCATTAACGTAGACTCATGAAACTTCGAATATATATTTCCTGAGTAAAAACAATATTTTTTCCCGAAAATTATCTAAATCTATGCATTAGGAGAGGAGTTATCGATCAAAATGTACGAAAATTTATACCGCACAGTGTATTTTTCGGTATATTTAAAAACAAAAACGTCATAAAAGCAACAAAATTGGATGTACGACTCTGAAATTTTGCATACTTTGCTTATTGGTGAGACGCTTTTTTGTAACGGAAAATTAATGTGCAACGCCCACTTTTACGCCCACCTCCCATATAACGTTTTACCCAAAATTCATATAATTTCTTAATTTATGTAGATTTTGGAATAATAAAGGGCTATATTGAAACATCTCAGTTGTACTCATTCGAAAATACAACTTTGACACGCCCACTATAACGCCCACTTTTCACGTTATATACCGTTAATGAAATTTAAAAGCTCATAAAACCGCCAAAATTAGAGGTATGATGATCAAATTCGCTACGTATATCCTTTTAGGCAATGTCATTACTGCGCCAGAAAATTATGGCGCCACGCCCACTTTTACGCCCACCTCCCATATAACGTTTTACTTAAAATTCATATAATTCCTCTATTAATAAAGATTTTGGAATAATAAAGGACTATATTGAAACACCTAATTTGTACTCATTCGCAAAAATAACTTTGACACGCCTACTATAACGCCCACTTTTCACGTTATATACCGTTAATGAAATTTAAAAGCTCATAAAACCGCCAAAATAAGAGGTATGATGATAAAATTTGCTACGTATATCCCCCTAGGCAATGTCATTACTGTGCTAGAAATTTGAGTTGCCACGCCCACTTTTACGCCCACCTCCCATATAACGTTTTACTCAAAATTCCTCTAATTTCTCTATTAATAATGATTTTGGATTAATAAAGGGCTATATTGAAACACCTAAGTTGTACTCATTCGCCAAAACAACTTTGACACGCCTACTATAACGCCCACTTTTCACGTAATCTACCGTTAATGAAATTTAAAAGCTCATAAAACCGCCAAAATTAGAGGTATGATGATCAAATTTGCTGTGTATATCCTCCTAATCAATGTTATTGTTGTGCCAAAAAGTTTAGGTGACACGGCCACTTTAACGCCTACCTCCCATACAACGGCTTACCTTAAATTCATGTAATTTCTCTATTGACAAAGTTTTTGGGAAAATAAAGGGCTATATTGAAATATTTAAGTTGTATTTATTAGTAGAAACTTTATTGACACAGCTACTTTAACACACTTTCATTGAATTTCATTTCATTTAAGGACCGATGTTGTATTTAAATAAAACACAAATTATTTAGGATATTATTATTTCTTTTTATAATGATAATATTTGTATGGTTCAATTATGTATTTAACAAAATATCGGCCAAATGACCCCCCCCCCCCATCCTTGGCGCCACTCCTCTATCTGATGGTCCAAATTTTCAATGACAATGCTGATGCTCAATTATTGGGCATGATGATGAGTCGAGGTTGACTGCTCTTTTGCCACACTATCGCAAAAAACAGCAACAGTTCCCATTCAGCGAACTAAGAAGGCATTCACAGATTTTCTAACATTTTATACAGACCTGTTTTGCAGAAATTTAAATATTTTTTACAATTCTCCCGATTGTGGACGAATTTGAACGATTATGTTGATCAAAAGAATTACGAAGTGCACAAAATGCATTTTGATTTGAACGCCCATTTTTATAAAAAACCTGAATAACTTAAAAGCGTTGCTCATTTGCGTATCTTTCCACGGATCAAAATGAGTAAGTTTGAGATTGAGAAATGTCAAGTGAAATGCAGAAAACAAACTTAAAGACTAGGTGTAGTTCACCTTCAATATGGGCCCTTAAAATTTAACCACCCTCTACAAAGAAAGTGATACATATTTTATTATAAAGAGATTATTCCATAATGATTAACAAAATAATAAATATTGTGCTTTAAATGTACACAAAATTGGTGGTGGGTATAAAAGATTCGGCACAGCCGAATATAGTGCTCTTACTTGTTTTTTATTAGGTTTTAGAAGATTTTAAAATGAAAGTGGTTTTAAATTGAACAGAAAAGATTTCAACATACAAAACCCATGCTTCACTTTGAGATAAATCGAAAATGTCTTTGTATGCAAAGCTTAACTGAATCATTCGTATCCTTGTTGCTCTTGCAATATGTAGAGCTATTAATTAATATAAAAATTATTAAGCTAAAGGAGAAGTTATAGCATATTCACTTTTTGTAACTAACAATTTAAGATAATTTACAAAAACCGATAAGCTTTTTATTTAATGCAAGACCAAATGATAGGATGGTGTTTGTATTTTCTATTTTAATGAGTCTAGAACTCAATAACGCAAAAACGGCTGAGAGGAATTAAATTAAGTTTGACAACCATAGTGATAGCACTGAGGCTACGCGATAACTACGTACACAAATTCGTGGGCACTAGTTAATCGCGGGCTAGTTAAGTGTAACAACTAGGCTAGTTAATGTTAACAACACACCATAAATGTGTATTCACTATGCATGCTATCTGCCTAACTTAATTTTGAAAGGTAAAAACAAAAAAACTTAAACGTTCCCGACACTACAATAAACCATACATACAGCATACAGGATTTTAATATTTTATAAGGCTGTTTTGTTGTTTTGAGCCATTGTAAGATTTTAGAACAATATGACAATATGATATGATAATCAACGTAGTGAATTTACTAATTACTTTCAGATATACACGTTTATATATTTATGGTATTACTCTGCGCATTGTGATAAGTGACAATGCTAGATTATGAAGAAAAAACAGTTAAACAAAACAAACAACTACAATTAAAACAAATAGATATACTCGTACACGTGTATGTATGTATGTATGTTTACCTAATGTCTTATTTAGATAGACACGAACCAGAATAGTAAACAAACTCACTAAAATGTATCTACAAATTTATTGTATGACATCTTTAAGAAATATCTAAGAGACAAGGAATCAAATGTACTTAAAAAATCAACCATTTCGTACCTGTATGGTGTGTTATTGAAAACAACTGATAAAAACAAAAATGCTTCTGTATTTAACTTAAATACATTTAAAACGACAAGTAATACATACACTTTTTTCCATAAAGTGTTAATGCCTACGATTACAAAAACATTTAGAAAAAAAAATACAAATAAATATTAAAACTAAAAGACAGACAAAATAGCCCTAATATATCACTTTTGTTTTTCTGTTTATTAAAAAAAAAAACAGAAATTAAAAATTTCTGCTGATAGTAAAAATTTTCTTTATTATATTGGATATTTTATCACGATGTTGAAATTTGGAGTTAAAATGTCTTACCTTTATTTTCTTGTATTGTGTTTTTGTTTTAAGTGTTGCTTACAAAATGTAAAGAAATACTTGTGAGCTTAAGTAACCATTTGTATTAGTGGTATTCACTTAATGCATTTAGGCAAAAAATTATATTAAATGTTTATTTTTTATATTGTGATAATGAAAGAATAATCTAAGAAATATATATTTTTTTCCGAGCCGAGTGGAGTGCATTTATGAACTAAGATACGATTTCATATTCCAACAAACAAAGCTAAATTTTAAATAGTTTAAATACATTACAGAAATTCTGGAAAAAAGTTCACCAATAACTTAAGTTTTCGGTTGTAAATATGCGCCAAATAAATCGACAGTGGTGCGTTTAATTACAAAAATGTTAGACCAAATTTACGATGATAAAAAAAGATCATTGTACGTTCTTGTCCTTGTTGATCTTAATGAATTTTATTAAAATTAAAATATCTTTATTTACACGCGAACAAGATTTAATAAGTTTAACAATTCAAGCCAACATTGAATAAGTGTAGATTTTTCGAAAAAAATAATTTTTTCAGACGAGGCATAATTTAAATAAAATGTTTAAAATAATTAAATTTTGATTGTTGGAATACTATTTCATTTTCTTAAATCGTGTAGTCTGTACGAGACAACTGTAAAAAATCACCGTACACTTTGTATTAACAAAATGGTGACTTTTTGTTGGGATACCCTTTTAATAAAAAAATGTGTCTTAAAGTAATAAAAACTACAGGATCTCTTTAAGAAATGCTAATTTTTGGAATTAATATAAATATTAAACCAATTCACTTGAAGTTACTAGGGCCATGAGAAGTACACCTCTGGTCACGATGGAAACCATTCTTAGCACTATACTTATACTGTACAAAGTAATGTAAATAGTAGAAATAAGCTTGATCCGGATTGGGTAAAGTACTAATGACAACCATATTAGAATTTTAGGGAAACCTAATCTCCAGGACTACACTCGATATAAGACGAAAGCGACCCACTGTATGGTCACGGAGATTCGTTCTGAAAGGACATCCAAGATAAAAATCCCTAAAAAACATTATTCGTTAGCATCTAGCAGGTTGTATACTAGTTTAAAATGTTCATTGACAGATGCTAGATGGTCGTAGGAACTGGGGCTGGTGTCTATATTATGGGAGGAGAACATCCGTCATTTTGACAATCAGAGCTTAGAAGTGTATTTCCAGTTTAGATGTTGGCAATTGTTAAGACTATGAATCATATATTATAATACGTGCCAATAGGTAGGGCGTAATGCAAGGTATTAAAGAGACATTATTTCAAATCCAGCCTTATTAGGGACTGTAAAAGGGCTGTTGGCAGGATTACATTTCTCTTTAACTCCACTGTCCAATATTGAAAAAGTAGCCAAAGTTTAATATCCTTGGCTGGGAGGTGGGCAATAAGGGTGGAAGTTCATATTAAATAGTATCTATTTATATTGTAATCTACATTTTTGTAAATCACAACCGTTTTAGATAAGCACTTTTTAACATTCTTGTGTGTGGCCTAAAGTTATACTTTAAATTTCAAGGCGTGTAGCATTAATCTCAATCGAAAAGTTATTTAGAAACCTTATCTGAAACCTTTTATACTGTCATGTCTGCTCTTTGCCATAGTACTGGCAATAGAACTTGATTCAAATATAATTTTTAATTACAAAATAAATAATCAAAGTAAAAAATCATTCTTGCAATTTTCTAAAACATTATAGACTAGCTTTACCTCATTACATTGAGGGCTTTATCGAAATAAAATTTTGTTCTTAAAAACAAAAATTTTAACTAGTGCCATTGGCGGTCCCAAAAATATTTTTGTATTTCCTTAATTTTAATATTAAGTCTGTCGTGTCTGTATATCCCACTGCTTTTTAACAACCTTCCAAAGCCATTTTAACTATAATTTTATAAGCTATTTCTTATTTTCTGTTAGAATTTAGGCATTATCTCACGATAAACGGTACTCCGTACTGTTAGTCCAGATCTACAGGTACCTTCGCTTCAAATTTTACTAAAATCAATCTAGTAGTTTTAGAACCAATTGCGTTCAAGAAGACAGACAGGCAAAAAGAGGAATAGATAAAAAATTTAAAAAGTAGCGCTTATGTTCAAGATCGTCAAAAATTTCAAAAAAATGTTTCATGTACAAACCCAATCTTATAGATATACTAGTTTTCCTTAATTTTTACCTCTTCTGGTTATTTATTTGTATATTAAACACAATTCTATTAATTCCTAAATTTGTTATGAGCACTACTATATATTCGTCACTATATATTTATTAATATCTTTGCTTCTCTTCCAGTTTATAAACTTTAATGTTGTTGTTATTATAAAACGTGATATTGAAATTCTTTTGTTTTTTGTTCAGACTCTTTGAAATGTCTCTTTTTTTCATGTCGGCATATGAAACTAAGCAGCGATATTTAAAAAAAAATATTTCAATTGAGTGAAATTTTTTAATTATGAAATGTGTATAACTATGTGCAAATTAAGTATAATTTTTTATTTTTTATTAGATTATCTATATTAAAAGCACAGAAAACTCAGATTTTAAAGTAAACCTGCGTTCGTATGTTGTAATCTGTTCTCTGATCTAGTGCCCCTTTGCCTTATATTTGAAGTTTCAACAATATCCCAGACTTTATAAATAAATATATAAGGGGTATTCGTTTAAACGACAATTTTTTGGCAACCCTTAAATTGTTCTCGTTTAGCAACTATATTAAACTATACCAAAATATGTAAGTGAAATAAAAGATGTGTCTAAATTTAAGATTAAATTTTAATTTTAAGAGGTTTAAGGGGCATTAAAACGATTAAATAACTTCCTCTATAGTTTTTTATAAACTACATTGTTGAGGTCATGTTAATTTTAATAAGCTTAAGTATACAGTTATGTACATCCGTAAGTGAATATCCATACTATCAAAACCTAATAAACTAACGCCTTTTGGTCACCATTGTTAAGCAATCTCTACTCAAATTTAAATAAAAAAAAAAAATTAACAAAATAAATTCATTTTGAAGCTATTGAAATTTGAAGACATAAAATTAGGGTTGTCTTTTGACAGAAGTGTGGATAAAGAACAAAATTTACATATTCCTAAAGAAAAAAAAATAATAACTTTATGAAACCTAATATTTCAAAAGACAAACCTGCTGAAACACTTACGTAAAACAGTTAGGAGTTCAAAAATAAAAACATACAAAATTTAGAATATTTAATACCCACGCATATGAATTAGAATAAAGAAAAGAAACACGATCATATAATTTTATTATATAGAACCTGATAAACGATACGAACGCCAGCATCATTTTTTGAAATTTAGTCAAACTTAAAGAAAAGAGATAAATAGAAATATTATGTTTTTGAAAAAAAAAAAAAAAAAAAAATCTAATTTGAGGCGCTTTATCCATTGCTATCATTCAGCAAATATCTTTATTGTTTTTGTAGTCGTTATTTGTTGCCGCTAACAAATTTAATCCAGAGAGTGTGAGTGTATGGCATTTTTGGAAATTTTCTACTAAATGTGATTAACCACACGTTTTTGGAATATTTTATGGATAATAAAATGAATAGATAACATTTAAAAATGATTAATCATTCAACAAACGAATACTAGGCAGATAAAACGGCATTTTAGAAAAAAAATATTATGAATGAAAATTAAATTTTAATTGTTAAAAATTTAATAAAGACGATCTTTTAAAAGCAACAAAATCTTTTTTTTTTTAACACATTTCACAAACACTTACATAAATTGTTATTTTGCTATTAAGCAGATCATTTATTTCTACCTGAGTTCTTTGTAAGCACGTGATCAGAAAATCCAATTTGCTCTCATTTACTTCTAAGAAATTTTAATTGTTTTTATTGATCTCTATCTCTTTTCGCACGTTTTTGCCGCAGACCTTTTTCAAAAAGCGTTTAAAGGTGCAAAATATATGACGACACTTTTATATGTTGTCTTCAATCAAATTATTTTGTATGTCAAATTAATCTTATCAATTTTTATGGCGTTTTATTAGCACTTGTTCTAATTTATTTTATGATTTTCTAAAAACACAATTAAAATTAATAACATTTGTAAACAACAAAAATGAAAGTGCTTTTCAAAGGTAACCATATTTTTAATATTTTTTTATTTATTATTTTTACCACCTAAAAAGAAATTTCGTACAAATCAAAATCTATCTAGTCTTAAGAAATATTCCAAGTACTATGTGATACGTGAGTTTTTATTATCTGTGGCAATAAGGAAAAACTGCTTGTGTCTGTTTTTAAAGTTCTTCAGGACAGCACTTTTAAATTAAGTTGATTTTTTATGTGATTATCCCAATTTTAGCTTATGCCGACTTAAGGAGTTTTCCTTTTGGCACAGATATACAATTGGGTCTTTGTTTTTAATATTTAGATTTTAATATTACATACATTATAATTAGTACATGGAAAAACGCAATTTCAAAAAATTTCAAATAAAAGCTGTACAATGTATAAATTTTAGTTACACCTTCTCGATTTCGCACAGTTTTTAATCCAGCATAAATTTCAAAAAAAACTAATGCAATTTGATTTGGATTTTCTTTTCTAACCTTCTACAAGTTCGCATAATTTGATAGAGGCCTCCAATAAAGATCATAGTAATGATAGATGAATATTAATAGGTAATCGTTTAAACATATTGTAAATTAGCTTTCCCAGGATCCTGAATGGAAATTTAGGTTAACCGGAAATAAATTTAATTTTATTTGTGTGTGTGAGAAATTCAGTTGTTTAAAGATTTCTTTGCAAAAATAAAATAACATCCTTTTAAATTTTGGGCTTTTTCAAATCAAGAAAAAAGTTTATAAAGAACACTTTCCCTATGGCCTTATCGACTAGAGAGAACTAAGTTTAAGAGTTCCAGGCTTAATTCCATTAAAATAATTAGTCTACAAAATTGTTATGTTATATTCTTATAAAAAAAAACAAGAGTGCTATGTTCGACTGTACCTAATCTTATATACCCTTCACACAGTTTGTGTTGATGGTACATGCTGAACTTTTAATTGTAAATGCTGCCAAAGGTACATATTTTATATAATAAATAAATAAATAAATAAATACGTATATACGTAACAAACGTTTGCAGAAGTTGGAGCTGCAAAATTTGATTTGTTTTGGTTTAAACAAAGGCAATCATAATTCTTTCATTCATATTTCAGGTAATGTTTCCACATAACTGATTTTTAAGTGCAAAATTATCGAAAGCATATCTGATAAATTGATACTATATAAGAATCTAAAGTATACACAGAAAAAAATATCCCTTAAATTTGTTTAATTAATTGATTTTTTGATTTGTTTTAAAATTCTAATCATATTTTTTATTAACGGAATTAATTTTTTTAGTTGATATTAAATATTTTCAAAAAGCAAAGAGATTTCTGTCAGTTGAATAAAATAAATAAAAAATGTTATTTTAAATGAAATTTTTTGAAATTTGAATTTCTTAGAATAAATTTAATATAATTATTATTATTCAATGAGCAGAATAATAAAAAATAGTAGACAAAATGCAAGAAAAAGTTCTGGTAAGTGAAAATATATAAAAATATGTTCAGTTTTAAATATAATAAATGGTTTCAGTTTCATTGTAGATGTGCCCAAATCCAATAATTATTGTATCCCCTTATATTCCTCAGAATTCTCATTTTAGTAGGTAAGTTTGTTGAATTTCTTCACTCTGTCTGATCAAGCCTTTTTACCGGTTAATATTCTTTATATCTAGGTTGTTGATGCTACCAGTTATTTTTGGATCTCCGGCTTTCGATATGGTGTAGTATGTCTACTTATGGAACCCTACTTTTTATGCTAAGTTATTTTTATATAAGTAACGAAATGTATTTAAAAACATAGATTCATATGTACCATATATGTATATTAAGAATATATAAATATCAAAAAAATATATTTATTTTTTTTCTAAACAGGTTAACTGCCTGTTTAACGATGTCGAAAGAAAACCCAAGCGAAATTTCATTCGTACAAATACGTTGAAAACAAAAACAAATTTTTAGTTTTTGTTGTTGTTTTCAATATATTTGTACGAATGAAATTTCGCTTGGGATTGTTTTCGACATCGTTGAACAGGCAGTAAATAATTTTTGTTATTGATATAATAAATGATTTTATTATATAATTACCAAATCTCAAATATAGACATGATTAAATTAATTAAAATAGTTTTTGAAAATTTTGGAAATTTTAATTAATTTTTTAATACTGTTTTAATTGATATTTTTCTCAATATTTTTGTAATTAAAACTATTAATTTTCATTTAATTAATAGTATCATTTTGATGATTGGAGCAAAATTAAACAATTTTTTAATTATTAATATTAATTTCGTAATTGAAGTTCATATTTATTTTTTTCTGTGTACATGGGGGCTTTAAAAAGTTAATATCAAGGCAGACGGAAAGATGGACAGACGGACTGAGCTTACTCAATTCCTCTATCTATAACGATTTAGACTATATATACTTTATAGGGTCGCAAATATTTCAGAAATTGCGGACGGTAGGACAAACCTTTGTATAACACTTGTGACACGTGTGACGAGTATAATTAAATAAATTAAATGTTAAGGGCCGATGTTGATTTGGAATAAAACACAATTTGGAAATTATCGTGATTTCTTTTTATTATGATAATATTGGTATAGTTCAATGGCCGCCGCGACTTCGGCGCAAACCCAATCCGATGGTCCATATTTTCAATGACAATGTTGATGTTCAAATGTTAGGCACGATGATGATGTTTTCACATTTCATGCAGAACTGTTTTGCTAAAATTTAAATATTTTTCACAATTCTCCGGATTGTAGACCAATTTGAACAATTATGTTGATTAAAAGAATCACAAAGTCAACGAAATGCATTTTGATTTGAACGCTCATTTTCATATTAAGCCTGTTCGATTATGTATCTTTCCATGGTTCAAGTTGAGTTAGCCTGAAATCGAGAAATGTCAAATAATATGCAAAAAATACTTGACGTTTAGGTGTGGTTCACACTCAACATCGGCCCTTAAAATTAAACCACCCTTTATATCAAGCAAAACCGCAATTTATCATTTAAGCAACATTTATTAAAATAAAATATGTCATATAATCAGGGGTATCACTTCCACTGCTCCGATTGTAACAATTTTTGATTAGAAGAAGAAACATGAGATAAAAGTAAACACATAAAGTTTTAAGATTAAAGATGTGATAGTTTTTTAGATAGAATGTATAGGTACAGGGTGGACCAAAAGACACGCCTGCGTGTAAAAATTGAATAACTTTTTTTTATCTCGAAAAATTCAGAATTTAATTGGCCAGCACGTTCACCGGATTTAACTGCCCCTGATTATTTTCTATGGGGTTATCTCAAAGAACGAGTGTATGTAAACAAGCCTCAAACTATAGAGCAGCTAAAGAACAACATTGAAGCTGAGATCAGGGCAATAGAGCCTGAAACCTTGCGTGCAGTTATGCAAAACGCCTGTTTAAGAGCCCAATTGTGCATCGATGAAAATGGTGGTCATCTCTCTGACATTATTTTTCATAATTAAAATTTAGGTCATACAAAGATAATATTATAATTAAAAAAAAAATTTAATAAAAAATAATAATAAACAAAAAAGTTATTCAATTTTTACACGCAAGCGCGACTTTTGGTCCACCCTGTATATTCTTCATATTGAAGGTGTCACTGCCATTTTCTTTTCCAGCTCATTTCAAGTGCAACTATTTAAGTTAACGACTTTAGACAAATCGGTCCAGCCGTTTTCCGATTTTTTATAATTTAAAAAAAACTTTCGTTGGCAAAAAAAAAACATAAAAATTAGCGAAATCGTTGCAGCCGTTCTTAAGTGATGCTATTACTAACGATTAGCATTTTATTTTAATTTATATAGATTATATCTTAATACATAATAGTATGTATGTATGTGAATTCTACTTTTTCGTAGTTGAATACTCTAATATATTGTGTCCGTTAAAAGCAAAACAATTTAATCAAATTTCAAGATTCATATTATCATAATTCGTACGATATGAAATAACTGTCATAGAAAGTATTTATTCGTATATGGGGTATTCTCTTCCCTTTTTCTGAAAGCATTTGTGGTTCCTATGTAAAAGTAGCTATCAGAATGGTTTATAACCATATAGTTCCCAAAAAATGTCATAAAATGTATTCCATTTGTATGGGAGATACCACGCATTAACGTACATAGATACAATTGTTTCTGGGGGTGACAAAGCTTAAAATTTTTTGTTGGAGTGGCAAAGGGTATATGTATATTAAATTAAAATAGTTAAGTTTTCCAAATTCTTCGGGAGAAGGGTCGTTGCACTTACCACATTGGTCTAGTTACACCAATGATACCACGTCTACCTAAAGTAAAAAAAGTAAGAAAAATAAATGGAATATATGTCCGTTCAAGAGGTGCACTTTAAACATAAGTAAAAATATTTTAGAAATCAAATATGTTGCTTCAGATATAAAACTGGTTAAACAATCATACATTTTCTCTTTATTGAATTGGTACCGAAGAAAACTAGAAATTTTTAAAAATCACCTCAGCTCACATAGCATTTTTTCTTGATTTAGTTAAATAAAACGATTATACTCAACATTATTTTATTATCAGTTATTATTTCAATCATATAATGTCGACTAGGTAAAAAAAACGCAATAAATAATATGAACGATGATAACGCTTTCCAAAAGCTTCACACCTAAAAAAGGCGTTTGTATGTAGAGTTTTTTTTCCAATAATGACGGGTGTGAGGTTAAACAAAATTCTTTTTTTAAGAGTTTAAAAGCCTATGCTTGAATTTCGTATTGAATATTGTACTTAATGTTCAAATTACTATTGTGACTTTGCACAGTATCACAGATGCAAAAAATTGATTTTCAATGACCTGAATAGCTTAGTTTATGTTAACTTTAAGGCCATCGGTTAACTGTAACTTATTTTGAAAAGGTCTTTACTAAAATGGAACAATAAAAATCGTCAATTCATTTCACAATTCACAATACCACTCGTACACTTTTTATTTTGCTACGGGTTGGTGTGGGCAAAGAACTTTCAATGGGTAAAAGCAAGCAAAAGTGAATGGAGGGAACACTTGTGGACAGGCTCGTTTGGTCTTCAAGGAGCCACTTGGCAGGAGTTGTCAATGGGGATTTTATTAGAGACGTCAGTCTTAAGGAGATGCTGGCGATAAGGCAGTAAGAAATCGTGTTGTAGCCTAGCGCAATTGCTGTGAAGGAAGGAATTCCAATTGGTATCCTAGAAATCACTGAGGAGCAAAGGTGGTCGAAGACGAAATAACAGTGGTCTAATTCGATATTCCTCTTAAACACACATATATATATATACTTTAGGCAAACCAATTCGAAACAATAAAGCTGTAGGGTACTTTAAAGTACTTGTTTTTGATTATATATTTCAAAGAAAAAATTTGCGATCAGATCCTTACCTGAAATTATCAAGACTTGCCTGATGATATCCAATCTTATTCATTTCGTGATACATGATACATTTTTCCCCCTTTACTCCTCTTGGCAATATTGGTCTTCCACATTACATTTACATCTTACACGATTTTCGACTGTTGCTTTTCTCTCTTTTCATGTTTAATGTAGATGCCATCTATCATTGCCTAGAAACAACGTCTACATATGATCAGAGGTCTTATTCTTTTCTTTAGTGTAGATTTATCTGGAAGGGAGTTGAAGCCTCTTAATTAAAAACTCGACTACCGCGATTAAAAGTTTTGTCAGGCTCTTTCCATCCACTCCCGAAGTGGTACACATATTTATACATATAGAGAGGATACAGAAGGAAATCTTTTCTATAAACATATCTCTTTTCGATCCCCTTCAATCCTCAGTTGTTACAAGGACATCGAAGAGGTATCATTGGCCTTACCAAGTCTTGTGACGCTACAGGCGTTTGCTCTAAACTATCATGACCTCAAATTGTAGACTGATGATTATACACAATCCACATCACAGCATCCTTAGAAATTACCAGCATCTAACCCAGACAAATTTCCCCCATAGCACTCACATCCAATGTTTGCTTGTCAGTGGCGCTAACTCTGCTGCCAACTTTTTCCGGATGCTCGCATACCACACCCGCTCCCGTCTCAGAAGTCGCAAGGCTCTTTCTGCAAATATCATCCTACACAATTCAAAAGTTTTATTTGAAGTTACCATTCCCTGTGATCAGAATAATTATCCAGCTCAGGGTCCTCCGACTATGTCGCAATACCCTAACTGCATTCCTGCTAAGAGGCTCTTTGAACACCATACGTTCTTGTCTTCATGTGGTTGTCTCTATCTAACTTTGCCCACACATATGAGCGTGTAATATAACCCCTTGGCCTCTTTCAGCGATACCATGTTGCATCCTTTTTCATCAGCACTGCCGGCATTGCTGCCGTTTTTCTTGTAACAGGTCCAAAGGTGACCATCCCACCACAGACTCCATTGCCTGTGTTGGTGTGGTGCACATCGCATCACATATACCGACGCAACCAACAGGGAGTTGGTTGCGACTTCCGCTTGATTGTCACTTGAGCGAACTTTGATCACCAAACCACAGGCGCGTATATAATTGACGGCCTCACCATAGTAGTGTAATTCCAATATGCAGCCTTAGGTGAGATTCCCAACTTACAATCGCATACTCATTTATACTAATACAGAATCATTTTTTTCCTTTTGTATCCTCGCCTCAACGTTAGTTAGTTTCATAATCAGTATAACCCTAGATAATTAACCTCCCAGGAGACATTTTTCCCAGTTTAAAATATCGTTAAATATCCTATTTCTATACCTTTCCTTCTACGAGCCTGTCTCATGCAGTCTCAACATATCGTCATATAATATTTAAACTAACAAGCTACACAAAATAACTCTTAGTTCGTGAAATTAAAGTCTTAATTTTATTAAAAAAGACATATATTTTTAAGTACTCTTACATACAGTTGCTTTATTATTTTAGCTAAGTTTTAGGTATGTCCTCCCCTCTACGTTAGAAGCAGCAAATAGTATTCGAATATTGTTTTTTAATTATATAAATTTGTATTTAACTGCTCATTCAAATTAGAGATAACCAAAGGCTTTTCTAGGGATTACTGTTACAAGCGATAATATTTTAAGTATAATACTTAACAAGCTGAAAAACTGTAAAATTATTTAATTGAGATTTAACTATGATAATGTAAAATATGAGTGTGTAAATTTAACACTTCTATTAAATTATACAACCATAAAAACCGGTGCGCGGCATTTTATTTTAAGAAAGTCCTGCACTTCTTACAATCTCATATTACTATCACGTTTGTCAGCAATAATATCTAATATATGCTAACAAATCCCATCTTCACGTTTTGTAAAAACGCTTTAAGCCCAACTAAAAGAAGATGAGTAAAGATGGTTCAAAACGAGCAAAAAACATAACCACTCAAAAAAAAATGCATTAAAACTCGAACCCAAACAAAAATTACACTGATTCTCAAATTACTATGCCAGTGAGAATGGTTATAAAAACTAAAGTAAGTTAAATAGAATATAAGGAAAATGTTTAAGCCTCACTGCTTAATACAGTAATATAGGTAAAAATGTATATGTATACATACATGTATATTTGTGTATGCAGCATTGATATGATCCACCCTACAAAGGCAAAAACTAAAAGAATAAGATGAGGACAAAGAAGTCAAAAACCCAAACCATAAAAACCCCTTCGCACATAAAGTACAAAACAAAAACAACAGCTGAGTTTTTATGGGTTTGAATCAGGGATGCAAAAACAATTTGTATTACCTTTAAGAAAAAGTGTACTTTTTTCAGTCCGATTGTACCAAATCTTTTTCTTGTACAGACATACTTATATATTTTTTTTGAAAACGCACAAACACCGAGAAAACAGACAACCAAATTAATTGCCAATTCATTTGACTTAATTCTTTTAATCGAACTATTCTGTTGTGGTTATAAAATTTCTGTCTTAAATATCATAATTTCGTAGTGCTCGATATGCATACATACATATTCAGGAACGAGATTCCTTAGATAAAACCTATACATTCTACTATTACAACTAAATTATACGATTGGCAACAATTCTCATTCACAATCGATACGGTTTTAATAACAAAAGGCACACAAAGGCCTACTAGTTGTTAATATCTGAATTAACAAGTAACAGTGCTATATTCGGCCGTGCCGAATCTTATATACCCTTCACAACGTGTAGTCATGCAATAACAATTGTTTGTATCACCATTCATCTCATATCAAATACGTACATATGTATGTATATACTGGTTAGAATAAATGTGTCATCGAATCCCAGCTGAGCCAAAAAATTTTATTTTATTTTATTTAACATATTATTTATATTTTATTTAATATATTATTTATATTTTTTTTTTAAATTTTTTTTTAAATTTTTTTTAAATTATTTTAATTTTTTTTTTGTAATTTTTTCTTTTTTTGTGTGGTTTTTACATATATTTATGTATGTATGTTGTTGTTGTAATTGTGTAAAAAAACGAGGTGGTCATGGTTTTTCGCTCATATCTCAGAAAGTTATTGGGCGATTGTGCTGAATTTCAATAGCGATTCATTCCTGAATATTTCCAAGAGATTGATACCATATAGAGATCTGAGGAACATATAGTTGCTTCTAAAAGTTGATTTCAACCAACACACGGACAGACGGGCAGACGGTCAGAGCTTAATCGCTTAATTCATAAGCTTTCAGAAAATATATACTTTATGGGGTCGGAAATGAAAATTGTAGAAATTACAAACGGAATGACAAAGCTATATGTACCCTTGTGCATCACAGGTGAAGGGTATAAAAAGATCTATAAAGGTAAAATTCTACAAGTCTTATAGTTGTAATTGTATTGTTATTGTAATAAAAGCATAATAAACGCAAAACAACCTCCTGAAGCGATCACTTGAATTGTAAAAATGTTTTATTAGTCATTTGTAAATTGTAGCAGCACAAACAACACAACTGTGGCGAATAATTTGTTTCAATTAGACTGATAGGAGAGATTTTAAAAGGCCATGACTGACTATCCTACAAAGTCGCGCGATTATGTCAAATAAAAATCTGATAGAGTTCTGTCCTACAAAACAAAATTGTGTGATTTATTGCCACACTGACATACAAAAAAGATGCAGAAACAATTTTTTTGTACAGCTGGTTTACAAAAAGCAACTCTGATCGCACAGAAACTACTATTTTATGAAAATTTCCAAAAGATTATCAAATCGGACACACTTGTCAAAAAATCTGTCGCACATATGGATTTTTTGTCCACACTATCACACTTTCTGAACACACATACAATTTTTGACATTAAGTATTTAGTCATTGGAGTGCTAATGTACTTTTGACTCTCAGATAAAAGTGATAAATAAAGTACAATTTTGCCAACTTTTTCATCCCTGATTTGAATACTGTTGGGAAAGCATAATAAATTTTTTGTATGAATATAATGCAAAATATGCTGCATACAAAGTAAGCGTATATAGCAGCATACCTGTTGTTTGGTGGTGATAAATCGTGCTACAACCACCACCACTACAGCCTGACAATTATGCTCTTTATTCTCTTTTGTTGAATGAACTCACTAACATTGTGACATATTTCGTAGGTATGGGTGAGACTTTTTCACGAGCCCGCTGAAAAAATCACTCATATCTTCTGATAAGTAAAAAATACAGAGTAACAACTGTTAGAGATCTAAACAAAACAGTTTAATTCTTCTATTCGAACAGGACACATAAGTGACGGTGTCACAGCGTATTTACAAAAAAGTGAAATTATCTTTTTTTGTTTTGGTAAAATTATCTCGTTTTAGAGAATAATTAATTAAACTAACTCGAATTTAAGTAATACAAAAAGAAAGAAACAAAAAATAAAACATTAGAAATTTGAACGCGTGTGTTTCCATTTATGCAAAAGAAATTTGAATAACAACTTAAGTTATTATGAAGTTTAAGTGATAAAAGAGCAAAACGCGTTAAAGAAGAAACCTTAAACAAATAACGACTTTTTTCTGTAAAAAAAAAAAAGAAATATAACTTTAATTTAGCAGTGTTTTGTTTTGTGATCTTTTCGGTTCTAAGACTCGGACGAAATGTTTGATGTTTTTGGCTCCGTTAAGGGGCTACTGAAAATCGATTCAGTTTGTATTGATAACAATGTTTTTCGCATGCATTACAAAGCGACGGTTATAATATTGATAGCCTTCTCGCTATTGGTCACCTCCAGACAGTACATTGGTGATCCTATCGATTGTATAGTAGACGAAATCCCTCTGGGTGTTATGGACACCTACTGTTGGATTTATTCTACTTTTACGGTGCCAGAACGTTTGACGGGTATTACTGGTCGCGATGTTGTGCAACCGGGAGTAGGATCTCATGTTGAAGGCGAAGATGAAGTGAAATATCACAAATACTATCAGTGGGTGTGTTTCGTGCTTTTCTTCCAGGCCATATTGTTCTATGTGCCACGTTATTTATGGAAGTCATGGGAAGGTGGTCGTTTGAAAATGTTAGTTATGGATCTCAACAGTCCTATTGTGAGTGATGAGTGCAAAAATGATCGCAAAAAGATTTTGGTGCAATACTTTTCGGACAATATCAATCGTCACAACTTCTACGCCTTTCGTTTCTTCCTGTGCGAAGCTCTGAATTTCATCAATGTCATTGGCCAGATCTACTTTGTGGACTTTTTTTTGGATGGTGAATTTTCCACCTATGGCAGCGATGTCTTGAAATTCACTGAAATGGAGCCTGATGAACGTATAGATCCCATGGCTCGTGTTTTTCCCAAAGTCACCAAATGTACATTCCACAAATATGGTCCTTCTGGTTCAGTTCAAAAGTTCGATGGCCTTTGCGTGCTGCCCTTAAATATTGTCAACGAAAAAATTTATGTATTCCTATGGTTCTGGTTCATCATCTTATCTATATTGTCTGGAATTTCGTTGGTCTATCGTATTGCTGTTGTCATGGGTCCCAAATTGAGACATTTGCTGTTGCGCGCCCGTTCCCGCTTGGCCGATGTCGATGAAGTGGAAGCGGTGGCTAAGCAGTGTAATATTGGCGACTGGTTCTTATTGTATCAATTAGGCAAAAATATTGATCCCTTAATTTATAAAGAAGTGATAAATGATCTCTCCCGTGAACTAGTTGGTAATACAAGTCATAAACAACGCATGGATCCCTAAGAAAACAATAAAGTATGAATTTTTCTATTTTTTTTTTATTATTTATTTTACTAATTGAAAGACAAAAGAAAAAACTACTTTTTTAAAAGAAAAGAAAAATATAAGTAATACAAAGCATATAATAGGGGCAACTTTTGAAAAAAAAAAATTTATTAGGAAACGTTCATACATTATTTATAAAGCAAGAAAAAAAATGCGGGATTAAAAAAATCACAAAACTGCTGTGAGGTTTTTCGTTAGAAGTATTAATCATAAGAAAATATATACAAAAAATAAAAAGGTTTTTATGTTTTATTAAAAAACCAAATGTTTGAAATTTTTCTAGACAAAAATAATAAATTTTTTATACATAATTTTAGATAAAAAGAAATATACCTTAAGTAAAATAAAATACCTTAAATACAAACTAAATTGGAAAAAAATAAATAAAAATTGTAAAAATGTTAACAAACAAAATTAAAAAAGCAGTTTCTAAATTTTATTTTATTTTTAATTTTTTTAAAATTCTACAATATAAAAAAATGAGCTACTACATATGGAGAACTAGAGAGCGAGTAATAAAGTCGTAGAAGAGAAGTTTCTCGCATAAGAAAGTAAGAGAGAGAGAGAAAGAATTTTTAAAGTAAAATAAACTCACTCAATTTGAATTAACTACCGTGTATATGTGGAAAAGAGTTAGTTAAAGAGCATAAAATTGATTTAAGAGAGTTTGTGTAATTATTTATTTATTTACCTTTTTTACGAACTGAAAAATCCAATATGGCTGCCCATGCGCTTTATAGCATTTACATGATCAAATAAAAATTTGAAACCCACGAAAGACAAAAACTAGTTACAATACCTTTACGTAAAGGTTTTCCTTCTTCGTCGTTATCACTAGCTATAGGTAAAACAACTACATATTATTGAAATATATAAGTATAAGTATGTAGGTACATACACATACATTTAGAACTGCTTGGTTTATGCTGAATAACTTGTCTCCAAGTGAAATATCAATTCTTTAAATCTTCTTGACGTTCCTCTTCTGTGTCGTCTTCTTCCTTACTTTTTATGGTATTTGTTTCATGTCAATTAAACGAAGAACTGGTTTAACCAGCTCTTTTATGTATTTTTTTTTTTGTTTCTCATGCTGTATAGATTTCTGATTTAGAAAACAAGTTCATGGCTTTTTAAATTTTATTAATGATTCCAAAATGTGGTAGAAATAATCACTGCTTCTTTTTTTTTTGTGTTCATCCAAAATTAAACTAGTTAACGTAACACTAGTTGGTTGGGTATTAAGCGAGAGCTACCTGTGTTACCAGTAGAGTTAAGAACATAAATAAGACAGGTTTGTTTTACGAGTCAGAGAAAAAGATCAATATGATTTGTATGTGCTGTCTTTACAATCCAAGCGATCGCTTTGAGTGGAAGTTTTGTACGTTTTTTGGATTTCGATACAATAACAAAACACATGTACAAATTTTACTCAAAGCGATCGATCGAATTCTAAAAACAGCACATTTGTGGTTGTGAAATATGCAAATAAATGGTGAAATAATATATTTTCATATAGGAAACTTTAAAACTGATATATTTTTATTATTAAAGAAAGGTTATACAATTGAAATACGTTTACTTATGTATTTGGATCTCAAAATTTTTTTAAAAATATGCTTTAAAAAGCTACAAATTTAGTATGTATTATATATAATAAGCTCTTTTTGTGACAACATCGAAAATGTTGCAGAGTATTTAAATAAATTTTGTAATATATTATTAAAATATATACAAACTAATGTTTTTCTTGGTCTCATTTGGAAAATTTTAATTTTTTTTTTGTTACTTCATTCATAAACCATTTTGAAATTTATTAAAAGTTTATGGAACAAATATGTTTTTATATACTTTTAATAAATTTCAAAATTGTTTATTAACGACTTTATTGTTCATTTTAATAAGAAGGTATTTAGGAATTTTGAGTTTAACTTTCACTTAACTAAATTCTTTAAAATTGAGAAGGATTCGAAAATGTTTCTTTTTAAATTCACTTTTAGTTTAAGAAAAATGTAATAGTTTATAATATAGTTAAGTTTATTGAAAGTAAATTAAATTTTGCGATAATAAATTTTTCTTTCTACTAATTTTCAAACAGCAACTGCCAAGAAGATTTTTAAAAGTTTAACAACTCTTAAGAGTAGAATCAAAAGTTTTAAAAAAAATTAACTATAATAAAATATTTTAAAAACATAACTGTAGACTCTTGCTAAAACATCTTAAGTGGAAATAATAAAATTTTTTAATCATAAAAAAATATTCAAGACCTTTTTCTTTTACGTAAAACAATCAACTAATTAAATATTTTTAGATAAAATTTTTTTTAATGTTCTTCGTTATTGTTTCTTCTCTGAAATATTTAAAAAATTTACATAAGATGTTTTGCAAAACCCAACAGATATGTTTTTTTTTATAAATTAAAAAGAAAAATTTTAGGCAAATCATGAAATTTTTAAACATTGTTTTGTGTCGGATTCTTCATTAAAAGCGATTCATTATGTATGTATATATAGGTTTGTCATTCCGTGTGAAATTTCTACAATGTTCATTTCCGACCCCATAAAGTATATATTTTCTGAAAGCTTATGAATAGGGGAGTCGATTAAGCTCTGTCAGTCTGTCCGTCTAATGTTGTCCGCGTGTATGTTGAAATCAACTTTTTGAAGCCCCCGACATCGCTTGGACCCGGGTGAGGTATTAAAATATCAGAAATACTCGGGAGTATATCGGTATTGAAAATCAGAAACATCGGTACATATTTAAACAACTGAGATATGAGCAAAAACCCATGACCACCTCGATTTTTTTTTTCACAAAAACAACATTACAACAACAACATACATACAGACAAACGTGTATACTGGTTAGAGAAAACGTGGCATCGAATCCCAGCTGAGCCAAAAAAAAATTTTTTATTTTTTTTATATATTTTTTTTTAAATTTTTTTTTATTTAATATATTATTTATATTTTTATTATTGTTTTTTAATTTTTTTTTTGTTTTATATTTATTATATATATTTTAATAATTTTTTTTTTTAATTTTATTTTTAAGTTTTTTTTTTAATTTTTTTTTAATTTTTTTTTTAATTTTTTTTTTATTTTTTTTATATTTTTTTTTATTTTTTCTTTTAACATACATACGTAAAGTTATAATTTTAAGATGGGTTGTTTTTATATATGTATGTTTTTTATATGTATGTACGTATTTCATATGGGATGAATGGTGATACAAACTACTGTTATTGCATGACTACACGTTGTGAAGGGTTTATAAGATTCGGCACGGCCGAATATAGCGCTCTTACTTGTTTTTAATATAAATTCTTGTAACAATATTTTATGATTTTAATTTTGTATTTTAAATCCATTTTTAAAAATTTTGTTCATTTATGAAGAAACTAAATGGTATTTGCGAAAATAAAAGTATACACTGAATAAGTTTTAATGAAACAAATCAAATTATTACTGTTTTATGCCATAGAAAAGAGAGAAGGTAATATACTACAAAACACTTTTTTGTTGTTGTTATTCATACTTTCTTTTTATTACTACTTTTCTTGTTATTAATCTTCTGTTTTAATCATCAGTTTGATGTTAGTGTAAGCAGTTGTTGTATTAAATTTACAGTTTTTTATTTTAACCATATTTGTTATAATGGATTAATTCCATTCCATTGTACGACGACGAAATCATTCACAAAAGCTGATTCTAGTGAATACGGTGGACTCAATTTTCCATGACCTAAAAACTCAAAACGGCCAACGTATTAAGATTATGAAACCTTTGTTGGCCTGCAGCTCATTTGTAAGCATAGATCAATGACTGCAAGGAAAACAGTCTAAAGAGGTTTAATTGCACAAACAAAGCGACCATTTGCGAGCACCTTTGAGTGATATAACTCGCTCGTAAAATTTGGTCTTCAGTAATTCGAATTGGTCGTATACTAAATATACACTTTGCGCGTTCTGAAATCAAGCTTTATACCTTCAATAAGCCCCAAAAATACTCCGATATTAAGACCCTATGGAGATCGTTGCTTGCCGTTTACAAAAAACAAATGGAACAATACTGCCGTAGTCATGAAAAGTGAATCATTATCATTATTTCGCATAAAGTGTGCCTTAAAAAAAATGTATAATTTGCAAGCTTGAATCGCGTATTTCTTAATGGTTAAATGGCATAGACTGTAAAAAAAATTGCGAAACCAGTTTCACTCTTATCTAATAAATGTCAAAACCAAATGGGACGTACCTACTCAAAACCTCCATATAAATTAGTGAAATTTTTACACAAATACACAGCTAAAAAATGTTATATATTCTTCAAATTTGCTTTAGCTTTTATTTCATTGATTTGAATTGACTTAAAACGTATTAAACAACTTTTTTTTAAAAAAAATCAGTAACAATCAAACATTAAAAATCAGACTTAATTGCATGATGGCAGTCCAAACTGTGTCAGTTAAAAATAAATAGAACGAAAACTTATTAAACCTACAATACATTTTCTAAAAGTCAGTTGAAAAGGTAGTATTTCCAAGCAAGAACGCACTAAAGGGGGAGAGAATATAGGATTTTAAGAAAAACCAAGTTGTTTCCTTTAATAAGTAATTTTTGGCAGCCAAAACAAGCAATTCTTATATTAAAACAAAATATCGATTAAACCATTTAAGGTAACAACCAAAATCCATCCAGTAATTTTTGATCCATTAAAGTTCAGGAAAAAGAGAGACCGACAGACAGACAGACAAAAAATCTAAGAAGCAGTCTTTTGTGTTCTGGTGATGTACACTCCCAAAATTTTAATGTCAAGTTAAGCCAACAGTGGCAATGATTTTACTTATTACACGGTTTCTTAAGCATTAAACCATTTAAATACTTAAAAATTTTAAAGTCAATTTTAAGTAAAGTAAAAGCTACTGCTTTTAAAGGTTTAGCAATTGGTTTCTCTTAAATTAAAAAAAAAAACTTAATTTCGTAAATCTAACAATTAAAAAAATTAAATTGAATTTAATTGCTATCATTACAACTTAAGCCACAAACTTTAGCAAAGGCATTAATTATAACCCTTTAGACTTATTTCAGTTTTAATTTTTTTAATAATAAGTTATTTGGTTTTCTCCTGAAGTCTTGACTAATAGTTAATTTAAAAATAGTGAGTTTATTTTATTTAATTTATTATTATTTTTTCAGTTTATAAACAATAATACAGAAAGCATTTATTTCTCAAAAAAAAAATTCAATATATATTACGAAAAAGATAACGAAAAATTTTTCTAAAAAGGAAAAAATTATAAAAGAGTTCAAATTCTTAGCACCTTTTTGTGAGTAAGCGCGAAAAAATAAATTCATTAAAAAATTTTAACAAGTACTGCCCATTTGATAAACGTGAATTTTGGATGATCACGCCTAATTATAATTTTATAATTTTTATAATTTTACATCAGTTGCTATATTTATACCTTCTGACGCAATACAATATATTTTACAAGATTTCTAAATCTATAAAATTAAACTGATATAAAAAATAATACCATAAAGCACAATGGCTTTTAAGACATACAACTTCCCCGACAGTTTCACTTGGCCAACAATTTTTAAATAATTATTTTTTTTTTTTCTGATTATTATTGTATTATATATACATACGTACATAGATATAATAATTAAAAAATTATTTTCTGGCATTCACAAATAATTATTTATTATTAAGAAATTATTTTAATTGATAATAATATAATTAATTAAACATTTTCTTTTTTTCTAAATTCTGAGTTAAATGCCAGTAAAAGCTTTGGTTTCCCAAAAATTTGTTTTTACATATTTTTTCAAAATTACACACTTTAGAATATAAAACCTGATATAAGGAGAGGCAATCTATGTATTTTATAATTATTTGTAAACAAAATTTTTAAGACACCAACAAAAAAAAAAGTAATTATTTATAACTCTTACGTTGGAACTGAAAAATTATTAAAATTCAAAAAGTGATACCATCTGAAACAATTTAACTTGCAGAACTTCTTGTGGTATTCAGTTATAAATAAAAGAATTTTGAGTTATGACCTTATTAAAGTAAATGTTTGGTGACAAAATTTTTACAACTTTAACACACATGGAAAATTAGTTTATACATATTGTTACCAATTTCTCAAGAACAAAATTTACATCACGTGGGAGTGCATAATGAATGAGTAGAACTCTAGCGTGACCGTGTTCTTATTTTGTTTATCTTTTTATAAAAAAATGTTTATAATTTACATACAATGTGAACAATCTTATATAGCGAGGCCAATAGGATTTTCATCTTTTTATAGTTTTACCTTTAAAAAATATCAACCTAGACAATTGATATAATTTAAGAAACCACAAGTGCAAATCAAAAGATTTAAAATTGGAATTTTATGTACATTTTTTGTATCAAGATCTTTACAGAGTAGTATTTTTAAAATAAATTAAGGCTGCCTATTAAAGTAAATTTATATCAAATGTTTTTAGACAAGTATTTAAAAAATTTTGTTTTATGGTAGTTTTAAACAAAAAATTTAAATCGAATTAACTTCGGGTGTTGTAAAGAGAGGACATCAATAAGCGATAAAAAACATTCCATGAAATTATTTTAGTAAAAACTTAATTTAAAAATTAAAAATAAAAATGAATCAATAAAAAAAAACGTTTGCCTGCCATATACGTAAAAAACTTATTCATATCACTAAATAAAGTAGTTAAGATTAAAGAAAATTATAGAATTAATAATATACAAAAAATAACACTGACTAAATTTTAAAGATTAAATTTGAAAACCACAATTAATGATGACGTTGCATATTTTTCATTCAAGCAACGCTTCGATGAACACTCGTTCAAAATTTTCTGTGTGATGAAACAAACAATGTTCATTATGCGTTTGCCGCATGGAACACGACGTTACAAATTTGTTTTGTTTAAAAAAGTTTTGTGACATACAGAGACACTTCTGAAATCTTATCTTATCAAAAGAGTCATATAAAACATAAAACACAAAATAAACTACAAGCTCAATACAAAGAGAAAAAATTAAATTAAGAAATCAAAAAGATCGACAAATGGCAATTCACGTACATATGTATGTACATACACCAAAAATGTAAAGAAAAAAAGTAACGATAAGAGGTTGTTAAGATATAAAGATAAACATTTATAACATAAAGAAAAAAGATCTATAAAAAATTAATTAATTCTATAAATTGAGATTTTTTAACGAAACATCCAACAGTTGTTTATAACCTGTCAATTGTTTAATTATCACTTAGAATATTAATAATGTTAAATGGCTGAATTCTCTATGTCATGTTATTAAAAATCGCACGAATTCATATTTGTTATTTTTTCCCTTAAAACAATAGAAAAAGTAAAAAAGCAAAACTACACAAAATGTGCCAATTTTTACACTTAATTTTGTTTTGCCAAACAATTTTTAAACGCCACCGCCTCTAACCAACACGCATCAAAAGTGTCTACAATCTAGACAACGGCATTTTCAACAACTTAACATTTCTACAACAGGCAATATATATGACCAACAAATAGCTACAACATTAATTATAATCGTCTACGCTGTCTGCCATCGTCGTCATCACAATAATTTCTAATCATCTGATAGAAATAAATTTGTAAGAAGACGCTCAATTAAGCTCAACTTTTGTTAAAAGTAAGTACGATTTCATTATACTCGTAGCAAATGATTCAAGTAATCATCCTACATTATGATGTATTCACCAATACTGAGAAGATTTAGCATTAGTAAAGTATTCACTTCTTTAAAATCAATCTTGCGATATTGTTAAAAACTAAAAAAAATTAAATTTTTCTGGCTAATATCAACAAACAAACAAACAACAAAAATTATACAAAATATAGTAAAAGTGCTATATTCGGCAGAGCCGAATCTTATATACCCTTCACACAGCTTGTACAATCTTGCTTGCTTTTGTTGTTCTTTTAGACAATTAAATATTACAACTGTGACCGATCTGAACTTTTTGTTGACATTTTTCTTCCAACATATTTTTCTCCGATATTTGAAGTATTGGCCTCTCTTGGCACAAAAACTAGATTATTGTTTTGGTCCACTCCAGAGCGAACGAAAAATATGAGAACACATTGTGCTCTCTTTTGAAAAAAAGAGCGTGTTGTGCAAGCATTCTTTAATGTATATTTCGGTATATATAGTGCCCACTGTAACAAATGACTTGCTTCTTTTGCCACAACTGAATTAAGTTTACCATAACAAGAATTTTTTAGGAACTTTTGTCTACTTTTGCCTCCTTATTTATCTTCAACATTTCCCTTTTATTGTCTTCTAAATCTTTTACATCAGTCCTGTCTGAGAACTTTTTGGACTTCGTATTTTTCAAGCCTGCATTGGCTTTAGCATTGGAGCACTGGGCTGCTTTTCATCCAGATGCGTTTGGAGCTCTTTAAAAAATGCTTTAAGATTTTTTAGTTCTCTACATATCATGTAGACCTTTTTTTCTTCCCGCATCATCTTTTCTATAAATGGTCAAATCCTCTTGATACTTTTTAATAACATTGGAAAGAGTTTGAAGAGTTTTTGTAGGACCAATTCGGATTTTTGTTATAAAATTTTTAATAATTTTAACACTTATGTACATCGTTTTCATCACTCAAAATAATTGTTGCCATGGTTGCCATATTTTTCAAACCTAACTAAGTCAAAAGAAAAAATAAATAAATATTGCTTCTGAAAAAAAGTTAAGAAGCAAAACGTGTGTTAAGAAGTTTTCAATCTTACTCTTAGTTTGCTAAATGTTTTTAATTAATACTTATGTGTATTATATCGATTACTTAATTAAAATTCTTAATAGAAAAATAAATTTCAAGGTTCTTTTTCGTAACGCTATGAAAACCCTTTATTGCTAGTTTTACTATAAATCTATAGCTTTTTATTTCAATATAATAATATCAAGCTATTTGTCGGTTTTATCTCAATCAATTTAAAAAAATATAAGCATTCATTCATTTGTATCGGTCAAAACACACTACACACACAAACGGTCAAGTTCATTTTCATTAAGTTTTTTTTTTCATCTATTTTTCCACTCAGACAACTAAATGTTTTAATTAGACAAAAATGTCTTAGAAACTCACAATAAATTATACGGGTATGTGGTTTAAATGTGTTTTTAATTGAAAGACAGGAAAATCATTATACAAAAATATAAATAACTCTAACCTTAAATGATAACTATTAGATTTTGAGACATTATTTATTTAGATGTGAATATGAGCGTTTGCGTTGAAATTGCAATGAAAAAAATACCCAACGATTTAGGTTTGGTATCTGAGACGGAATTTAGCTATTTGAACATCTAAAATTGAATTAATGTATTTTAATAAAATTTGCTGTACATTAATTTTAAGGTTCATGCACGTCCTTTTATGATTATGGTTTCAATCGATCTTAAAAATTATAAAGAAGGACAGACAGACAGTTTTATTTTATTACCTAATGTAAGAAAAAAAAGTACTTCACCATTTTGTTTCAAAAGCCATCTAAGATTCAGGTTCTTTCAATCGCCTTCTTGGCTTTGAGATTTTTCGATGTGTACTGTACTTTACTAGTCAAGCCCTTGCATTTAATACTATATACAAATTTTTGTTTATAAACATTTTTTTATTGGTTTGCCGGCTGGGAACCGATTTGACTAATCCATCAATATACATCTTCTTTACATATAAAATAGTAACGTTTCTGACTTACTGATTCATCATCGCATAGTCCAAACGCAAAAAGTGCGAGACATGAAATTTAGAGTGTGGATTTTCTTCTTCTCATATATTAATATACCAAGAACGGATTTATGGAAATTGGTACTTTAAGGGGGTAAACACCGGTAGCCTTCTATATGCTTAACTGAAAATGCAATACAGTTTAACTTAAAAAGATATTTTAACCTTCTTATAAGATAAGCCGATAGGTGACTGGACAATTTTTTAAATGTTTAAACCCTTAGAGGCAAAAACGGGTAAAAACTGTATGTTGGTATTTTTTTTGTACCCTATGTTACTTCCAAACATATAAATATTAAACAAAAAATTCAATTTTGTTAGTTACACCTCAAAAAAAATACAAATTAGACATCTTCAATTCTTTTTGAATGGCATATATAAGCGGTAAAAAATTTCCCAGTTTTCGTATTATTTTTAAATAAAAATTTTTTTATTTAATATTTACAATAAAACATGATAATAAAAATTTAAAAGTTTTTGGTAAGAATTTCTAAAACTTCTAGGGGACCAAAAAAAATTATCGAAAAGGGAAAAATATCTACAATTCATAATTACTGAGCCACTTAAAATAAAACTAATAACAGGGATTTCACCAGACATTTGAAATTTTGTATTTATTTAAACAATTTAAACTTGGAATTTGTACACTAATATCAGGAATCCAAAAAGGTACCTTTTCCGATTGTATGGTACTTTTTGTATTTTCTACGTTTATGAATTTAGAATTTTAAAATTTGTGAAAGGTGATTCAATGTGAAACTTAAAATGTTTTGGGCATCCTTAAAAGTACTATTTTCATTTTTGAAATTATTTAAGTATTATTATTATTATTTGGAATTAGAGACCATGGATCTGAGTTAAGATTATAAATGACAAACCTATATCTGTGGCTTGGAGCTAAAAGGGCCAATGTCACTTTTTTGCTCTTTTGAGTTAATCATTGCATTAGATTTGTTTTCTTGCTCTATTTCATTATGGTAAAACAGCTAAAGTCATACTTAACCCAGAAAAGCTTCATAAATAAAATGCTGGCCAATGTCACTATGAAAGCACCTATAAAAGTTAAAGTTCAATTCCAATTTTCTCAAAAGAAAATATTTTGACATTGGCCCTTTTAGCTCCAAGCCACAGATATAAACCCTTACTCTGTGAAGGGTAAATTTATATGGTCCACAAAAAAGATACTTTTTGAAGTGGCAAAATCGAATTAAATACACTGTTATACAACGCCATAGTAGAATACATTGGTGAAAGATTTGCAACAGCCTTTAAGGCTTTATTCTGGAACCTTTGAAGAGATCTTATTTCAATACTATTTTTGTATCCATATAAAATTGCTAAATAGTTAAAATTACTTTGTATCAGTGAGTTATAGATTAATAGTTTTGTCTCATGTCGAAATTTGTTTTTGAACTTATACAAAAGACCAATAGCTTGTGCTGTCTTCGTTTTTATTACAGTACTTTTTGTATTTTCTATGTTTATGAATCTAGATTTTTTTAAATTATGGGGCTATTATCCATGTTGAAATTAAAAATAAAATGAGCGTCACAAAAGGTCCTTTTACGAATTTTTATGGCACTTTTTGTACTTAGATAATTTGAATTTTTTCGGATCAAAATAATTAGAGAAACAAGTTACCATAAATTTGACAAAAAAAAAATTATTCAGAAATCCAAAAAAAAAAATATCTTCAGTATTGATTCAATAGTATAAACTGCGCTAGCGATATATTTCTGGTACCATATATTTACGAAATTTTGGTATTGCAGAACTTTTAAGTTTGGAGTAATTTTGTACCTTTTTATTTTTTCCTGTAACAACTTTTCTTTTAACATATTCATTTCTATGAAAACTACATGTCTCTGATCATATTTAACTTCTTTTAAATTATTTTTCAATCCCATTTTTTTTTTTTTGCTGAGAAAAACTGTTGCCATTTTTCTATTCTTACTATCTATAATGGTTTACATGTATATTAACAGGTGATATTTTTTCAAGCCAAATTTGGTGTCAAATTAAAAGTCTTTTGAAATTAAAAAATACTAACATTTTTGGCATTGATGTTTAGAGATCGTACAAAATATTCACACAATCTTGGAAATATTTCTATAAACCATCAGGCGTTCAATACCTTTAATTTGTTTCAAAAAATTTATTTTCAACAAAAATTTTGATCGGCTTCAAAATATCGCCTCTATCGAAAGGGGTCGAAAAAATAAATTTCTCTCTAGAATAGTTCATTTTTTTTTTCATAATTAAGATAAAATTTTGTATTACTTATTGCCAAAAGCAGTTATTATGTAAAATATTTCTATGTTACATTTTATTCTTGTGCAAGCCTTTTATATTTTTTATTATTATTGTTATTATTTTTTTTTTCTTCTTTTAAGATCAACCCGTGAGAGCAGTAACCGGAGTGTCTTCTGCATGTTTCCAATCTAAATTATAAGTTCTTATTCCAGCCATATCAGATGATTAGACTTTTGTAGGAATCAGATATAAGCACAATCCTAATCTGTGAATAATAAAAGACAACAATAAATATACAATTATAAGAAATAATGCAAAATAGACAACAACAACAATAAATATACAAGAAAAAACAAATTATGACAAAATGTTTATTAACATTTAAAATCACTTTACAGCAAAGTGATAACATGCATATACATATATAAAATAAAATTATTTATATTCCAAGAGTTAAAAAATACAATATATTTTTGTTAATTATAATGTACTAAAAACTTTATAGATTTTTTTGAAAATATACTTTGACAAAATATATTACACTATATTTTATTGTAATAAGAGTTGTGATCATTGATTAAGCAATTAAATAATTTTTAGCAATTTTTATAGAATTTTATATTTAAACATATATAATGAAAGCAAAAAAAAAAAACAATGAAAAATATAATTTTTATTAAAAAATATAAACAATTTAAGGATAAAAAGTAATACTTTGGTTTTACAATTTCTTAAATTGTTTGTAATGTTTGAGATTTTTTTAATAAAAAAAAACTAACAATTAATAGTTGCTCTTTTAGCATTTATTATAAATATATAGATTTTTAAGATTACATATTTTATTTTAGTTGATAAGAAAACCTTTAGAGAATTTTTTTTTTGCAACGAATACAATAAACAAATATTTACACAACTATAAAAGCACACTGAAGAACATAAATTTATATAAATATATGATATAAATTTCAATGTTTGTGTACTCGTATTTACATATGTATATACATACATGCGTATATTTACTAATATATATTTTAAATTATAAACTATTTAAACTTTTATTTAATTTTATATTTTGCAATTTGAAGACTCTTAAAACAAAACAAAAGCATAATTAAAAAAAACACTACAACAACTAAATTTATTTTTAAAAACACCTTTATTTCTGCTTAAACAAAAAACTATAACAAACTTGAAAATGCAAAAATGTTTTAAAAGTTAAGTTAATAAATAGTGCTATTTTAAGTTCTTTAACTTTTTAGAAATACAAAACGAAAATTTAAATAAATAATAAAAAAAAATGAAGACGAACTAATTAGAAACAAAAACAATAATTTATTTTTTGTATTTATTTGTTTATACTAAAAAGTCAGTAAAACAAAGACAAAAACTACAACAACAAAATTAAAAGGCAAGCACTTTTATTTAAATAAAAAAACGTAAGTATGCTTAAATGTGTATATTTATATGTGTTAGTGCAATCATGTTTGTATGTGTTTATCACTATGTTTAATAAAAAGTCAAAAAACTAATTGTCAACAAATTGTTTAAAATAAGTTTATATACACATATAATACATATAATAAATACAAAAGTACTGTGGAGCGAAAGTATGAGAAATTTTGATAAGAATCAGTGATGACGTTAAATTATTTATTACTACCATTATTGTTAGCTTTATTTTTGTAGGAAATTGTTAATACCTAAAATTTACATCATGAAAATTTCTAGCCTTACTTTCAAAAATAACGTAACTCACAAAAATTTTATAGTAGAATGTTGTCGGGAATTTTTTATAAAATATTAAATGTATACTGATCCATATAAAATCTTTTTTATCAGTTACGTAAATTTTGTCGACTACAGTTTAGCCTAAAGTGTGACCGCAAAAATAACGTAACTTACAAAAAAAAATTTAAGGAGAATTTTTTAATTTACAACATCACATTCAACACTTATTTTAATAATCTTATTCAATATTTTGCGTAAATTGGGATATAAAAATTAATCACAAAATCGTAAGAAATTCTTAAACTGAATAGACTAGCACTTAGGAGACTAACTAGTGTAATAACAGGTATCATGGAGTTAAGAACTCATCTTTCTCGCATGAGACTGTCGGAGGAAACGACAAGTAGAGCATGCTAGCAAGCGGACTACCTTTAATATTGTCCTGCGTTTGCTTGTATAAGACATGGATACTATTCCGAACTTGGAATACTTAATGAACTCGAACTGGAGATCCATAAGAAATTGCATTGAGGAAACTGAGTTCCTGAACTAATAGATTTTTTAGAAAAATTAGGAAAAATTTCCTTTCCACATAGAGCGCACAACATGTCAATTGGGCATATGTGTATACCAGTCATGGGTTTCGGCTTTTAGTGCTTTTAGTTTTAATGCGGTCAAACTTCAACATTCACGTCAGACCAAGCGTTGGAATGTTGATTTTTCAGAATAGTCATTTCTCTCGGAACCATAAACAGTGACATTCAAGATGTAAAAAAAAGGGTGTTAAACAGCACCTTTTTTCACCCTTGATCAATTTGAAACAGACGCTGAAAATAATTTAGTTCAATATGCTTTTTTGTGTCACTGTATGAAACACTTAAGTCTTCGGTAAAATAAGCATTGTATGTAATTGAAGCATAAACAAAAACTGAAAACTTTTTTGTTTCATCACAACAAATATAAACATTTTAAAACCACAAACTGAAATACTCCTGCATACTTTACGAAATTTTATCTTTAAAAAGCGGATTTTTTTGATCGCCATTTACTTTACGAGTCATAATGTTTGTAAACAAAAACTTTTGTCATTATTAAATTACAAAAATTAAAAGTCTACGAAGACTAGTCTAGTATCTTCTAGACATGCATATTAGAGCGCGTGCGCAATTGTATATTTACATGGTTTTATTTTTATAACCTACACTACCATAGATATTTGTGACTGTTTAATGTAGTCTGTAACACTTTTAAAAATGCCTCATATGCTTCTAAGTTTATTTTCGTTTTACAGATACATACATAACTTTATTAATTATGGTATACGATCTTTGGAAGTATGTGGTTCATACTTCCTTTTATTTATTGGTATCGTTTTATAACCAAACTTCAGGAAGAAGTTTTAATAATAAGCCTGATAAAAAGTCTTTATATGGCACAAGAGCTCTAGTAATATAAAGATATAATGATTATTTTTACACCTACTTTTGGAAATTTATCTACAATCGGAAAACGGCTAGACTGATTTGTTTAATATTTTTTAATTAATCTACAAAGCTCAAGAAAGGTTTTAACCAAAATTTTATTCATCAGGTAGTCTTGTTTCGTCAGCCGATTATTTGTTTCTTCACTTTGTATAAATTTCAGCTGTCAAAGTCTATAGATTAAAAACAATTTTCTCTTCTCTCACATTTATTTCAAATGCCAAACTTCATATATAAAAAATATACACAGAAAAATTCTCTCCGAACTGCGATTACATGATGAAATTATATACCTTGGTTTTAACAGACATATTTTCTGAAAATTTTAAGAGAGTAAGACATCAACCTCTTTTACGAAAACAACAGTTTTTTCCACATATCCAGTGTTCTGTAATACTTTAAGTCTTCAATATTTTGGTCAAGTAATACAACTTGCATAGTTGAACTTAAAATGAGCTGGAAAAGCACTTGCCTAATTTATAAAAAAAATACACCCGATCGTATCGGGTTAGGGGTAGTCCTATTCCTCCACACAAAAAACTAATTGTATTTCATATTTCAGAAAAAGTTTTTATTTTTGGTATTTGACTTCTTCATAAAAATTGTACAGTTAATTAAAATGGTTGGTTGGAGTATCAAATAAGAGGGAGTGGCACCTCCCATACAGAAAAAATATATTTAATGGCATATACATATGCAGCAGCATAATTGTTATAGGCTTTAAATTCTGTCGGTCTAATTCATAAAAATTAAAACAGCTTTATAAGAGGCTTATAAAACCAATTTCCATAGAAAATCTGTTTAATAAACCGTTTATAAAGTGTTTGTTGTTGTGTGTTTGTGGGTCTGGTTCTTTTGTTTTTGTATAAATAAAACTCTTTTTATTTATTTTAATTTTAGTTTTAATTAAATCTTATTTAGTTTTATTTTATTCGCTTTTTGGTTGTTTTACAATTAGGTTTTATTAATAATTTATACGTTTATAATTTTGTCACTAATTTTGTTACTTGTGTTCACTTTGTTCTCTATATTTGATGTTTCTGTTATTCACTTGTGCACTGTTTTATGTTGATTGTTAGAGTTTAAGAATGTTACTGCCGCTGCGTAGCGGTTAACAAAAATTGATAGGCAAAAATTAAGGAATTTAACAGTGGCAAACAAAAGTGAACAAGGATTGTGAACATTCCGGCCCCCATTAGTCGGTGTAAATTAGTGCAGCTTAGTCATTGGTCCAACGAAGTATATACCAAGGCAGTAAATTGTTGTATCTGATGATTACCAGGTCGTTGATTTTTTTGCTGTTGTTGTGAGTCTTCCATTTATATCTGCGGTGTGCGTCGTTTAGGTACTCGTATTTCCATCTTTGGCAAAATAAGTGGTGAATGACCTTTAAACGTTTCCAGCGGTTGATGAGAGTCAGATTTTCACTGCTTGTATCAGGTTCGGCTGGGGTCAATAATGGTGTACCAATAAGAAAATGTCCAGGGGTCATTGGGTTAAGGTCGTTTGGGTCATCGCTAGCAGGACTTAAGGGTCTAGAGTTTAAGCATGATTCTATACGAGTTAAAATTGTAGACAGCTCTTCAAAAGTGAATTTCAAATTCGGCATTATTTTCTTTAAGTGAGTTTTGAAAGACTTCACACCGGCTTCCCAAAGTCCGCCCATGTGTGGGGCTCCAGGAGGGATGAATTTCCACTCAATATTTTGATGACTATACTGTTGAATTAATCTGTTTTGAAGAGTTTTAATAAATTCTAGACGATCTTTTTTGATTATTTCTGCTGCTCCGACGAAGTTTTTCCGATTGTCTGAGTAAATGAGAGCTGGACATCCACGCCTTCCAATGAAGCGTGAGAAGGCTGCTAAGAATGATTGGGTCGATAGGTCGCTTGCTGCTTCCAAATGTATGGCTTTGGTAGCGAAGCATACAAAAATGCAGACGTATCCTTTTGTGATAAGACAGGCTCTTCCGGTGAAGTTTCTTATGTCAAAGGGTCCTGCGTAATCTATGCCAGTAGTAGCAAATGGTCTAGATAAATTTGTACGTTCGGGTGGTAATGACGCCATAATTTGGGTTTGGGCATGTTTTTTGTATAGGACACAAGATTTGCAATGATGAATTACGCTTTTTATCAAATGTTTTAGTTTAAATATTCAATATTCTGTGCGGATGATTCGAGTCATAAGTTGATTACCGCCGTGTATGGTAATTTTATGTGTAAATTCAACTATTAAACGTGACAGTTTGGAACTATGAGGCAGCAATATTGGGTGACGTTCGTTGTAAGTCAATGCTGGTGATTGAACTAGTCGACCATTAGCTCGAATAATATCATTTTGATCTATAAAGGGGTTTAACGACAAGATACTGCTTTTAGAGTTGATGTTTTGTTTTGCTTTTAAAAGCCTATGCTCTTCGGGAAAGTAAGTTCGTTGAGTTAAGACAATAAGACGATTTTTAACTGATTCCATTTCGTCTTTTGTTATTTCTGGCGACGATATTCGAAGATGAGTTCTATTACGGCCTGTATTTCTCCAAAATCGCAACGCATACGCGAGTACCCTGTAAGCGCGTGATAGGTTTGAGAATCGATTTAAGGGATCTTCATATGTCGTGGTTGTAAACGTTTTTACTGATTTTGCTTCTATTTTTGTTTCTTCGGGTTTAATCGGAGACGGCCATAGATTTTTTGGTAATTTAAGCCAGGATGGTCCAAACCACCATAAATTGTGAGTTTCCAACTCTTGTGGAGTGCAACCTCGGCTGGCGATATCTGCTGGGTTTTCTTTGGAGTCAATATGTTGCCAATTTTGGTTTCCAATTTTATCTACTATTTCAGAGACACGGTTTCCGACAAAGGTATTCCAAGTGCAAGGTGGTTTCTTTAGCCAGGCCAACACAATTGTTGAATCAGTCCAATAGTATGTGTTAAATCCTCTATATGGAAGATTTGGTAAGGTTGCTGATGCAAGGTTTGCCAGCAAGACGGATCCACAAAGCTCTAAACGGGGTAATGAAATCTGTTTTATGGGAGCTACGCGTGTTTTTGAAGCCAGTAGAAATGTGTATATGGTTGAGTCTTCAGATTGTATTCGGACGTAAAGAGTCGCAGAATATGCTTTTTCTGACGCGTCACTAAACCCGTGAATTTCTACTTGACAATCTGGGGTATATTGAATCCAACGAGGAATTTTTAAGGTATTGATGGCAGAACAATTTTTTACAAATTTTTTCCATTTGAGACAAACTATGGGCTTTAATATATCATCCCAGTTGATTTTATCTAACCAAATCTCTTGCATGATTAATTTCGCATCTACAATTACTGGTGCTATCCATCCACAAGAGTCAAAGAATTTTGCAATAGTAGATAAAACTTCTCTTTTGGTGTAGATTTCTTTGAATTCGATTTCTGGTGCAGTGAATGTAAAGGAGTCTGACGAAATTTTCCATTTTATCCCAAGAGTCTTTGTTCCGGCGTTTTCTGACAAATTTAGCCAATCGAGCGGTAAGAGGTTTTCAATTGGTAAATCCTGAATTACTTGTGGATCATTTGACGTCCATTTCATCAGCTCAAATCCTGCAGATTTTAAGACGGCTAGTAGTTCATTTTTAGATTTTATGGCATCGTTCAAAGTGTGTCCTCCAGCTAAAACATCATCCACATACATATTTTGTTGTAAAATGGTTGATGCGAGAGGGTGTGTTGTTTTGACATCTTCGGCTAATTGAAGCAGTGTCCTTATGGCCAGAAATGGTGCGCAATTAACTCCAAACGTTACAGTTAGGAGTTCATAATCCTCAATAGGATCACTTGGAGATTTACGAAACAATATTCGTTGGTAGGGGGTTTGAGTTGGGTCAATAAGTATTTGACGATACATTTTTGTTACATCGGCGTTGTAAACAAAACGATAGAATCTCCACTTTAATATCAGAAGAACAAGATCTTGCTGAAGGATGGGTCCTGGGTATAAAATGTCATTAAGACTATTCTTATTTGACGTCGGGCAAGAGGCGTTAAAAACTACTCTAAGTTTCGTTGTCAGCCTTTCTGGTTTTATTATTGCGTGATGCGGCAGATAATAATTGGGTGCCTTATTTATATCCGAGGGGGAGATCTTTTTCATGTGTCCCAACTCTAAATATTCTAAGATAACCTCATCGTACTGATTTTTGAGGTCGGGTTTCTGTGTGAGTATGCGCTCCATTTTCATAAACTGTGCCATGGCAATATTTCTAGAGATACCTATCTCTTTGCCGTTTTTAAAGGGTAGGGTAACTATATACCTTCCTGAGTTGTTTCTACGTGTTGTCGATTTGAAATTGTTTTCGCAAAATGTGTCCTCATCTGACCTCAAAATTTGTTTTGGGGTTTCCTCCACCTCCCAAAAGCGTGTGAGGATGTGGTCAAGGGACGATGTGTTAAGCAATGAAATCGTTGATTTCGTATTTGATGGTGTAGAAATTGGTCCCCCCACAATCCAGCCAAATACTGTTTTTTGTGCTAAAAGGGAGCCAATAGACCGCATCGGTGTTTCCATGCAATAGATTGAGGGGCCTAAATCGAGGCCTATTAGCAGGTCGATGGGTCTACTTTTATTGAATTGAGGATCTGCAAGTTCTAATTTAGCAGTCTCATTGAAATGTTGCAAATCTAAGGTTTGTGGTGGTAAATTAGATGGTAGGGTCTTTAGTACGGGAGCCCATACTTCTAATTTAAAGTTTTTATCTACTCTTGAGCAAAGGTTAAATAAACAAGCTTTGTTTGAAGTCTCGGAAATGTTTTGATTCAAACCTGTTACATGAACTAAATTTCGTTTAGTGGGTAGATTTAATCGGTTTTTCAATTTGTCCGATATGAAGGTTGACTGAGATCCAGGGTCGATGATTGCTCTTGCCTGAAATCTTTCGCCTCTTATTTCTATGTGCACAATAGCAGTAAATAACAATGTTTCTCGCTCGGTGGGAGATTGACAAAGTTGTTTATTCTTTTGTAGGGTCAAGGATGTAATATTTGGGATAGAATTATTGGAAGTTGATGTGGGTGTGGACTGTATATTGTTGATTCGTGCTGCGGAGCTTGTACTGGGACGAATTGCAACACTATTTTGATTTGTAAATTGGGCTTCTGAACCCTTATGTAATAAAGTATTGTGTCTTTGATTACATAATCTGCAATTAAATCTGCTTTTACATTCCCTGACACTGTGGTCTATAGAGAGACAATTATAACATGAATTAGTGACTCTTACAATGTGAATTCTATCTCTCACATTTTGTTCTAAAAATTTTGGGCATGATCGCAGATGGTGACACTCTTTACAATGTTGGCATTTTTGATTTGTGTCATTTTTCTGTACCCTAGCTGATGAAAATTGTTTTTTATCTTTTGACCCATTTTCTATATGGGTCGTATGAGTATGAAAAGTGTTTATACGATTTTGTTTAACCAATGATTTGGTATTTTCCTTTTTTCGTGAGTAAGGCTTGCTAGTTGACTGTGTAATGGCCGCTATTGACTCTAAAGTCTTAGAATTGTGTGTCAGAAATGTGTTGAATTGTTCCCATGTTGGAACTTTTGTAATTTCCTGAAGAGAATTTTCAAATTCTTTTAAAAGAGTTCGGGGGAGTTTTTTTGAGCAGATATATACTAGAATAGGGTCCCAAGTATCAGTTCCTACACCTAGGGCATTGAACGCCTGAATACATCCATTAACTGCCCGTTGTAATAGTTGAATAGATTGGCCTGATTCTTCGCTAACGTTCGGAAGATCAAACAAAATCTTTAATTGTTCATTGACTTGAACCCGATTGTTCTCGTATTGATCGACGAGATTTTTCCAGGCTATGTCGAAACCTTCATTGGTTAATGGGGCATTTGATACGATTTTTCTAGCATCTCCTCCTGTCTTTTGTATTAAATGAAACAATTTCTCAATTTTGCTAAGACGAGAATTTTTTATATATAGCGCCGAAAAAAGGTCACGGAAAGTTGGCCATGTTACAAAATCTCCAAAAAATATATCTGTGTCACATGGTGGTAATCTAACAAACGAAATATCATTATTTTCTATCGACTCAGAATTAACCGTTGAAATTCGCTCTTGTTTATTTTGATCACTATTTAGGGTCAATAGTATCTGAATATTCGAGTTAATTATTCCCAAACAATGTTTGTATGCTTTAAGAGCTGTGTGATAGCGTTCACGAAGTTTAATTTTATCTATTGGTTTTTCAGCGGTATCTTGTTTTTTGTCCCTACACTCTTCATAGGATCTTTTGACTTGTGCCCATATTGAATCGAGTTCAACACGCAGTACTTCTAGACCATGTTCGTTGTCTTCGGACGCGTTTTCGATGTAAACGCTTTCAAACTCTAGAAGATCATTTGTACAATTTACAAATTTTTCGCATGCCATTTTTGGGTCAAAAAATCAAAATAATAGGGTCAAAATTTTTTAAAAAGTCCCTGCTAGCGATTTTACAACAATAAGTGTCGAAAATTATAATTAATTTATTAATTAATTGTATTTTGAGGGTTTTTTATTTTTCCCCGGTGAATTAAAAATATGTGTTCGATGGTAACCCTTTTTTATTTTTTGCAATTCTGTCTTGTTGTTTGCGGCAGAATTTTTGGTTGTATTTTTTGTTGTATATTAAATTATAATTTTGTACTTACTGTTGTTGTTGTTGGGTCTTTTTTTTTCTTTTTTGGGTCTTGCTTGTTGTACCTTGTGGATTTTTGTTGTTGTGCCAAAGAATTTACAAGCCGTTACCTTAAATGATTTTGATGTTAATAAGATGATGATGTTGATAATGATGATGTTGATAATGATGATAATTTTGTTGATTTTGTAACACTTATTTATTTAAACTATTTTAATTGTTTTTGTAAATTTTTGTATATTGTTATTTTCACTATTGTTTTTTAGCACTATTGTTTTGTAATTTTAAGTTTTTTTTTTAATTTTCACTATATCTGGTTCGAAGTGACCAAATGTTTGTTGTTGTGTGTTTGTGGGTCTGGTTCTTTTGTTTTTGTATAAATAAAAGTCTTTTTATTTATTTTAATTTTAGTTTTAATTAAATCTTATTTAGTTTTATTTTATTCGCTTTTTGGTTGTTTTACAATTAGGTTTTATTAATAATTTATACGTTTATAATTTTGTCACTAATTTTGTTACTTGTGTTCACTTTGTTCTCTATATTTGATGTTTCTGTTATTCACTTGTGCACTGTTTTATGTTGATTGTTAGAGTTTAAGAATGTTACTGCCGCTGCGTAGCGGTTAACAAAAATTGATAGGCAAAAATTAAGGAATTTAACAGTGGCAAACAAAAGTGAACAAGGATTGTGAACATAAAGCTTTAATATTTTTTATGAATAAGGCAGTGTATAATTAGTTGCGATATTCGGTTACTTTATGGTGCACAAACTCGATAGGGCCAGAGCGGGGGACCCACCATATCAACAAATATATTTGATATCATTCTTAAAAACAGTAATCTCTATTTGGTTTAAATAAAGTACGAGCTAACAACATTACAATTTCCTAATGAGAACAATAATGGTAAGAATCGCAATGGGGGAGTAATGCTCTCTTACGAATATAATACTATTTATGAATATTATTGCATATCTATTAAATGGTGGAAACAATATTAAAATCTATCTCTTAATGAATATAATGCAAAAAGCTTGTTGACGCCAGCAAACAGGTTCGGGTCCTGCTAGTTCTAGATACATAATAAGTTCTGCAGTTTTTCAACTATTTATGTGAAGATCGAATCATGAATCATCGACCTTCTGTAGAAATTTACTAAAATATTTACAATATAAAGCACAAAACAAAATGTTGTAGCCATAATTCAATTTCTGATCATGTAGGGATCAGTTCATTATTAATCCCAGTTTTATAAAAGCTTTAATACTTAAAGTTATATTTTTGTATGTAAATAAAATTAAGTAAAAAGAAGATACATAAACCACGGAAAATATCATTTATAGTCACAGGATAGGGTATCATCCATTATGAATTGATCGACTGCATTTTCCTAATTGCTTATTTATTTTTTATTTATAATTTTATTGATTAGAATATTACTTAGGATAAATTCTAATTTCCAACACAAAAATTTTAAATAAAATTGAGTATTATTAAATGACAAAAGCTTGTACACTTAAAATCCGGTCACACATTAGTAGTATTTTGAAAAATTAAATAAGGAAAAATTTAGAATAGATAATGAAAAGAAGGAACTTTTTCTTTTACACTGGTAAGTTAAAAAAAAAAACTAAAAAAATGCAAACTAAAATCTTTCAGATAATCAATAGTTTAACAAAATGTTGTTTAAATTACAATTATGAGTTGATATTGCTGACTTTAAAGACATTGTTTTAAATGTAAAGAGCCATTCGTGCTTTATTTATATACTTATATCGAACAGTTTATGGACCGGCCGCGGCGTCAACACACATTTCCTCCCGTATATTTCTAAAGGTTTGATATGACATACGGTAATGTAGAAATTATGGGCCTTCGAAAAGCTTATTTGAATATTGTGAATATTAAAAATTAGATGACAAAGCTACATATGCCCTTGTCGCCCGTAGGTGTGCTTATTTTAGAGTCTTTAACTTATGGAAAAAGTTAAAGTAAAAATATTATACTAGTTTATGTACAAAGAAATAAGGACATCACCAACAAAGTTTTAAAATATTATAGAAACACCAAACGAAATGACATAAGTTTGTCATGATTGGTGAACCACCCAAGAACTTAGTACTTATGTCTCTTTGAAATTAATCAAAGATCTACTTTAGTTATTTTAGTTTATATGACATTTTTAGTAAAAGCTCTTTCCTTTCCCATGTCTAATAAATATAGATTTACATACATACATATGTATGTGCATATTTGATTTACATGAGAAAAAATATTTATTGTAAACTTTTCATATAACGAAAACAAATTCTACGTAATAAACTCACATAGATATTTATTGTAAAATGGATAAATAAACAATTCCGTATCTTTTAGTTTTAAACAAAATATTTACATTAATTTGAGTCCACGAGTTGGTACCTAAAAAATAAATAAATAAAAATAAAAAGAGAAATTCAAATGAAAATAAAGTGATCTTTTAAAAGAGAACAAAAAAACATTAAACTTGTACAACATCAAATTATATCAAATTGCAAACAATGACAGACATCAACGTAAACGATCATGATTATGAGAACGTTGACGCTGGGAATAATGACTGACGCGGATGATACTAAAAAAGTTCTAAATAAACAATATTTTGTAGATATAATCTAGATGGTTGCATACTAAATACACTTGAAAAAATAATTTTGATAAGAATATATTTTAAATGTCAAATTTTTTAATTCTATTTATAAAAATGCATATTTTGTTCATTAAAAATCATGTTTTCGGAAAGTTTGTATCCTGCCGGAGCCACATCTTAGGTCTGTTTTTCAGATCAGAACATACAAAATTTTCTATCACACATTTCCAGGCCAAATGATAATTTCAAATGTACTGTACTCTTGGATTTTCGGAATGCCAGAAAATACAGTTAATTTTATTAAAATATTCAATAAAATGAAAACGTGCTTTAGCACTCATAATCAGATTTTCAAAAAAGGGTATTTAATTTCTGGCTAATTGTTAAAATTTAACTGCAAAATTAAGCCATAGTGTCGTATGAGTATGGGACGTATGACGTATAAATGTTTCTGGTGAAACAAAAAGTTTTTAAAGAATAACCATTTTTTGTTATTTAAGTATACTTTAAAGTGCTTTGGGTTTTGCAGGAAATGTAAACAATTTTCTTTTTAAAAATTTTTGCTTAAAATACTGAATGCATAAGTTTTTAAAAATATACATAAAATTATATAGCCTCTCTGATTCAACGAAGGTTTCGAATGAAAATTGTGATAATCGGGGAACTTCGAAAGGGACGGACAATGAAGCCTTGCAAAAGGTGGAGAGGTAAGTCTCTGAAGATACTCCGATTAGACGTGGCCAATGGAGAGATCGGATTGAGATGGACATTGAAGCCTCGCAAGAGGTGGAGAGGTTAATCTCTGAAGATACTCCAATGGGTAGAGAGGTAACGGTGAAGGACATTGATGTATCCGCCCCAGCAGGAGTGGAGGCATCTGTCCAGATCACGGAAACCTCGGACCGCGACGCGAACTCTGAGTCTATGCCTCTGGGTAAGACCGAGAGGCAGAGACTAAAGAGGAAACGTCGGAGGGGCAGGAAGGCTATTGAAAGGATATCAAATCGGATCGATAGCCTTATGAATGAGGAGACGACACCTGAAGTAGAGGGAACAGGGAAAAAGTTTAAGGGTGATAAATCCAGGAACTTTGACCCGAACCAACTACGGAAGGTGGAAACGAGTGTATATCAACTGAATCTGCATCATAGCAGAGCGGCTTCGGCGGTGATGATGCGATGTTTTGTGGAGGATGGGTTGGATATAGCCTTGCTACAGGAACCATGGATTGTTAGGGATAACATCATGGGCCTGTCTCGTCAGACCGCCAGTCTGTTTCACTCACAGACGGGGGGGAAGTTGAGGACGTGTATCCTGGTGCGTCACGGTGTGTGTGCTGTGCCGATGACGCATCTCTGTTCGCCGGATCTTACGGTGGTAATGATAGGCGCGGGTTCGGGATCGTTTCTGGTGGCGTCGGCTTACCTACCCTATGACACACCGGACTCCCATCCTTCGGAGGAGGTTAGGAATCTGGTGGAGTTCTGTAGGTTGAGGGGTATGCCTCTTGTAATGGGCTGTGATGCTAACTCACACAGTACTGTATGGGGCAGTACGGATGATAACCACAGGGGATGGCAGTTGCTGGAGTTTGTGGAGTGTCATGACCTGCTGGTCCTGAACAGGGGTGTCGAGCCCACCTTCGTGGATGCACGTAGGGCGGAGGTAATCGACATCACTTTATGCTCTGTCGGGATGCTGGATAGAGTTGGCAATTGGAGAGTGATCGACAGATTGACCATGTCTGATCACAGGGCTATCCAGTTTGAGATTCTATATGGTAGGAGGCGGAGGAAGGCGCGTAGGCGTATCAGGGTGCCGAGGGATACGGATCGCACTAAGTACGAGGAGTGCCTCTCGGGACTTTCGGGGAGTGTTCCACACCGGGCACTCCGGAACACGGAGGATGTTGAGCGGACGGTGGAGTGGGTAAACTCTACTGTCGGACTTGCCTTCGAGAATGCGTGTCCTCTCACGGTAGTGGATGAAAAGGATTCTACTCCATGGTGGAGTAGTGAATTGGAATCCATGAAGAGGGACACGAGGAGGGCCTTTAATCGTTACATAAGGGAGCGGAATCCTAGCTTATGGGACGAGTATAAGGCGAAGAAGAAGGAGCTGAAGAGAACTATACGTCTTCGGAAACGAAGTACGTGGAGGGAATTCTGCTCCGGCGTGATGGATACATCTGAAGTGGGGAGACTGCAAAAGATGGTGTCTAGAGACCCTGTCTCCAGAATGGGGCTTATTCGCAGGAGCGATGGCGGCATGACGGAGACGATGGGGGGGACATTACAGTCGCTGATGGAGGTACATTTTCCTGGAAGTTTCATTTCGAATAATTCATGGGTTCCCGTTAACAGGGGAGCCAGTGAGGTAAGGCGGAGAGATGCTGAAAGGATAGTAACTCTTAATGGGGTTAGAAGTGCGATTTTGTCTTTTGCCCCATTTAAGGCGGCTGGGATGGATGGGATATTTCCTGCATTACTACAGTGGGGTATGAACACTCTACTTGTGGTGATTAGGGAAATATTTGTTGCCTGTCTTTCGACAGGGTATATTCCGGTGGCATGGAGGGATACCAGGGTGGTTTTTCTTCCCAAACCGGGGAAGAGGGACTATACGGAGGCTAAGTCGTTCAGGCCGATCAGTCTTACATCCTTTCTATTGAAGGCAATGGAAAGGGTGTTGGTTGACTTCCTGGAGGAGACTACGCTGATGGATAGGCCATTGAGTGGGAGTCAGCACGCTTACAGGGCTGGGAGGTCTACTGAGACTGCCCTGCACGAATTGGTGAGGGTTGCTGAGAGGGATGTTTTCAATGGTGATCTTGCTTTGTCCGTATTTATGGACATAGAGGGCGCTTTTGATAGGATCTCTTTTGATAAACTGGGAAATGCTCTCGATGAGCGAGGGGTCGATTCTGTTGTGGTGAAGTGGATCGGCGCCATGCTCAGATGTAGGGCGGTGAATCTCAGGAGCGGAAGCACCAGGATTCGGGGAAGGGTGGTCAGGGGATGTCCGCAAGGAGGGGTCTTATCACCTCTGCTGTGGAACATAACTGTGGACAGCCTTCTCAGGAGACTGGAGGTAATTGGCATACATACGGTAGGGTATGCGGATGATGTGGCAATTGTGGTTGGTGGTAAGTTCATGGAGACCATTTTAGGTTGCATGAGACAGGCGCTCAGAGTAACCGAAGAATGGTGTTGTGAACAGGGACTAACCATAAATGCTGGCAAGTCGGATGCTATGCTCTTCACGCGGAGAAGGAAGGGCATAGAGATTGAATCCTTAATGCTTTTTGGAACCGAGATCAACGTGTCCAGGAAGGTGAAATATCTGGGGGTAACGCTGGATATGAAACTAACCTGGAATGATCATGTTGAGGCAAGGGTACAGAAGGCAAAGAGGATTCTGCATCAGTGTAAACGGGTTTGCGGTCGGAAGTGGGGAATCTCACCTAAGGCTGCACACTGGATTTACACAGTGGTGGTGAGACCGACGATCACTTACGCATCTGTTGTCTGGTGGCCGAAGGCCTCCCAGGCGACGATTAGGCGGAAGTTGGACGGGGTTCAAAGGATTGCTTGCATTGGTATATGTGGCGCGATACGTACCACACCAACGCAAGCGATGGAGGCAATGCTGGGATTGCTGCCGTTGGACTTATTTGTAAGGGAGACGGCGGCAAGATCGGCGATTCGGATGCGAAGCGATGGCATGTGGTATCGCTTTGGATCGGTTTTGGGGCATAGGAGAATCCTGGACCTCGTGGATGAAGAGGTTAGGGAGGCTCAGATGCCGATGGAGCGCATGAGTCGAGTGAAGGTGGTCGAAAGGCTACATCACACGCTTATAGCGGATGGATTCATGCACGATGAGTGCATGGAGAATGACATCAGTATCTTTACTGATGGGTCCTTTATGGACGGAAGGGCAGGTGCTGGTGTGTACTCATCTGAGTTGAACTTATCCTGCACCCTGAATCTGGGGGAGTACGTGTCAGTCTATCAGGCAGAAATGCTTGGTTTGCTGCACGCGTTGGACCACCTGTTGGAATGTCGAATGTATGGGAAGAGAATTCTTATTGCACTTGACAACTAGTCGGTTATAAAACGTATGCAGCGGATAGATGTGAACTCCTCTTTGGTGCTTGAGTGTGTTCTAAAGCTCAATAGGTGTGCCTCTACAAATGAGGTAACGCTGATGTGGGTTAAGGGACACGTGGGCATAGCTGGGAATGAGGCTGCTGACGAACTTGCGAAGAAGGGGTCTGAGGCTGCATTCTGCGGACCGGAACCCAGAACTGCTCTGGGTAATGGGTTGGTGCGGGCGAGGATCTTTCAATGGGTGAATTCTATAAACTTGCGAAGGTGGATGGAGGGAACCACGTGTAGACAGGCCCGTATGGTGCTCAGGGAGCCACTTGGCAGGGGTGCAGTGAAGATACTCGGTTTTAATCGGAGTATGATGAGCTGGATCACTGCGTTGATTACAGGACATGGTAACTTCAAATATCATCTGAAGAGGATGCAAATCGTGGATGATGATATTTGTAGAATGTGCCTGGAGGATGCCGAGACGGCAGCGCATGTAGTATGCGAGTGTCCGGCGTTGGCGAGCGGAAGATTAAGGATCACAGGCAAGCACACTTTAAGTGTGAGTGCGATGGGGGACCTTAGTCTGAGGGAGATGCTGGCGATTACAAAGGACTGTGCGATGAGGATTGTCGACAATCACCAGTCGGCAGTGTGAAATCGTTTTCCTAGTCCAGAGCAAACGCCTGATGTGGCGCGGGACTCAGTGATTGAAGGTATACTTATCGGTAGACACGAAATCACTGAGGAGCGAAGGGGGTCGAAAAAGGACCCGTGATAGTAGTGGTCTGCTTCGATATTCCCCCTACATGTGTATATATATATATAGCCTCTAAAAATGTCAGTCGGGTAAGTCTATTTTAGTACGCCTCATAAATTTTTACAAAGTTTAAAAAAACAGGTGTTACATCAAAATAATTTTCATAAAAACGTTTCATTTCAAGTACTGTCTTACACGGTGTTGATCAACTAAATATTATACCTATTTTTGGAAGTGTATAAAACACACCAAACGTATATATTACATATTTTGATTATTTAATATCACACAAACAGTACTGTTGTTTTTGCAAATTTATTATACTCGCAACAATCTGTTAACCTTGGCATCTAAAATCATACCTTAGCATATGTGACATACAAAGTCTATATGTATGAGAGATCTACTTTGATTAGCTGCATGCAGGTGGTTTTAATACACACATACCAGACCATCGAATTATATCAATTCAAATAAACATCAATTTATTTATTTATTTGTTTTAAGAAAAGCATTTTATTCTCAAACAAAAAAAAACAGAAAAATACTGAATAAATAATTTAACACAGATTTTGTATATCTGTGGTTTGTTTTTGGTATAAAGTAGTCGACTAATAAATACTTATTGTAACTAAATATGTACATAAGTACATATGTACATATAATAATTTGAAACATTTGTGCAAAAAATTGTATATGTTGTTTTTGTTAAAAACAATCACAAAAGTATCAAATTAAATAAAATAGAATTTGGAATTAAATAAATAAATGTGATAACAAATTATTTAAGTAAATAGAGCTTGATTTCGCTTAATCGAAATGGATTCTTTTGTTTATATAATACGAGTAATCATTAGTCATTAGTAGTAAATAATTTAAAAAACAAACAAATAATAAAATCAGCAAGTTTTAAGAAAATGTTAGCTTAATGAGTGAAACATGTATAAGAGCACATGTATGTATTGTTATTGTTACAATATCAAAACACATATATAATTTTCACTCAACTTTATCGAATTATGGCCTTGTGAACTAATAAGTCGGGTTATCATGCTGTAACAGTAAGCACAATTGCCTGAAAAGAAACGTTTTTCTGGGAAGAATAGCCAGATTGTACGTTAACTCTATGTTTGACATATGGTTTGATCTATTTAGTTTTGAATATAATTTATTCAAAAAATATATGTAAATATATATTTCTGTTTATATAAAATAACATTTCAAGCTGAAAAAGGTTCGGCTAGGGATGGGCAAAAACTATCGATACATCAAAATATCGGTATTTAAGAAGAAGATATCGATATACATGTATCGCCGATATTTCAAAAACCGATATATCAATTCTTGTTTACAAGTATCGTTTTCAGTATCTTTTTCAATATTTTTAGAGCTCTATAAATATTAGACTTTTTTCAACAATACTGGCTGGTATCACCGCATGCATCATGCATGTTTTTTCATGACATTATTTTTTCATGACATCTAGCTTAACAATTCCTATTTTAAATTTCGTTCGTCAAATGACGTCCACTTCAGGGCTTCTTGTAAAAAACGCTTTTCAGAAAAAGGTTAAAGAAAAAATAGCAAAAATATTTTTTTTAAATGGCCACCATATTGGACCCAAGGTTTAAGCGTATTCTTTTTGACTTCGATAGCAGCTGCGTCAAATGCTATATTAAAAACAAGCGCTATTATTCTCTCCGAACATAGTAAGAGGGAACAAGTTTCTGCCGCTTTTAGGTCTCCTAAAAGAAGCGTATTGACAGGGGATCACATAAAGCAAAGAGTACTACTGATGTCCATATCTGATGAGTACTGGTTTGAATACTATGTAAGCGTAAGGCGATGGTTTCGTAACTTATTTGATGTCATTTAAAATTTTGTCGTTTATTTTTAATAGCTTTAATATGGCGAGCTGACAATATTTTTAATAAATTTTTTTCTATTATTATTTTATTGTTTTTATTGAATTTTTTTGCGGAAATAAATATTTAAAATCATATAATAAGTTTGTACATATGTAATTATTATGTGTATTTAATTTTTAAACTTGGAATATATTAACAACATAGTTAGGTAAATAAGTTTCGATATATCGAAATATCGATGTTTTTAAAAAATATATATCGATACTGTTGAAAAATATCGATACGATATATATCGATACATATTTTCTATTTGCTTATCACTAGGTCCGGCCAGACTAACGCATCAGACGAAGGATCAAATTAAAGAAGAGAACCAAAACAACCACACCTAAATAGCAACAAAGTAGAACGTATTTAGCGGCAAATTCTTACAGGACTGTCTTACATTTACTATAACAATAAACAATAAAATGAATACTAATTAAAACTCATAAATTAAACATCCTTTATATTGAACGTAATAATTCGAATATGCCGATCGAATTCATAAAAATTAAAACAGCTTTATTAGAGGTTCATAAAGCAGATTTCCATAGAAATGAGTTTTATAAACAACTAATTTTTATAAATAAGACTGATATTCATTTTAAAATCTACAAGTTAATTTTATTTTGTTATGCTGATAATTATGTTATCAGCTGTTTTCACCAATAATGAATCTAACTGAATTGCAAAACTTTTAAATTTGGTTTTTCTATATTCTAGAATTAAAGTTTTTTAAAACAAATACAACATAATAAATAAATACAATTGGGGGATTCACAATAGTGTCATAAAATCATATGTCCTATAATAATAGCATGAAAAATTAAGACTATTGTGAACCACCCCTCATAATTAAGTGTGCTATTTTGATTTTAAATCAGCTGATGTAAAACAATCATAAAAATAAATATTTTCTTTCATAATGCCAAAAACAAGTGAAAAAAACAAAATAATAGCCAGTTTGTTTCTAATCCATGAATTTATTAAATTAGATCTTACCACAATATTTTCCATTTTTCAGTTTTGCCGCAAATCACAAATAAATAAAATTTTGTTTGATAAACAAAAACAGCAGAGTCCTTAGCCGATATTATTTGACGCCGCCAGTGATTTGTTATCAAAAATTAGCAACTGCGGTTAGATTTGGATGTCGGCCCGATAAAATTATACAATGAACGGGACGGCTTACAAAAACTATTGCGGCTTGGCTTAGCCGTTTAGCACAGGTCTCTGCTTATGAAATTTGACAGCACAATCAACATAGCGTACAAAGTTATATTCTTATAAGACACTTTTTGTTTGAAAAGCAACAACAATATTTTTGAACCATTGTAAAATTTTAGAACAATATGACAATATGACATAATAAGACACTTTGTGAATAACCCAAACATGTTTTTGTAATACTTATAAAAAAATGCCTACTGATAAAAATATAAGAATACTATAGGAATATTCAGCTGTTTCAACTCTTGAACAATTTATGGTATTTAGTGTTTGAGAATTATATCATTATAAATATTGGTCTCAACTACTTCTGAGGTGGTCATCTTATAAGTTACAATTTTGAGTTTCGCGTTTGAGCATAGCAGCTGGTATCTCGCTCTATGTTGGCTTCCAAAGTGTCAATAACAGCCAGCTTATCCAGCAGACCTCAGAATTTACATATTCCTAGAGAAAAGGTCAAAAGGTATTGCACGATCTAGGTGGCCAAAATAATTACCGTAATACAGCTGAACAATTTGGAGATGCTATTGTGGTGTGACTGTTTTCATGATGACTTGCCAAGTGATAATGAAAAAAAAACTGTCTGATCTCTCAAAAAAGTCTTATGAAAAGCAAAACTCACGATGAATTACCTTACGATTTTTTTATAAAAACGGTGCAAAATTTTACCACCAGAAATAATTTTTTAGTCAAAATTGTGGCCATTAAGCTGCATTTGTTATGTTTTATTTTTAAATAAAGTTCTATACCGCTAAAAATCAAAATAAAGATTAAATGTTAAAGCAAATCTGACAATAATTTAAAACTACTTAAATAGTTTTGATCTGTTGGGAAAAATAAAACAAAATATTCGGATCAAAAAAAATTTTTGGAAATTTTATAATATTCGCTTACCATACTGCTTACAGGGAAATGGTAATGCAGTGCAGAAAAGCATATGTTTTCTACAGCTGAAGGAGCTAATACACGGCATGTTTTTTCTGACTTGTCAAATTCTCCACTGCTAATACAAACATTTCGTGTGTTACCTTTAAAACATTTTTGAGACATCTGACACAATTTTAATTAGAGTGCGCTCTATTTTCTTCTGTAAAAACATGTGACATCAGTCGTTGGCAGAAGTCTTTGCTGCTGCAAAGCAGTCAGCGTAAAAGTACAATTTTGACAGACATGTAGATTTACATATGTCTCACAAATTTTAAAGTCAGATGTAAAAAACATGCCGTGTATTATAGCCTTTAAATATTTATTTCAAATGTAGAAAAATAGAGAAACATTTATTTTAATAGCAATTTCTTTTTATATATCTCCTCTAATTACTTCTTTCTGCCTTAGTAAAAAAGCACTTTTGAAAGCAGTTAAGCAATAAGTAAGCAATTAAAAAAACGCTTTTTGGTAATGAAGTTTTTTTGTTGGCTAGGGTTTGAAATTCTGTAAAAATGTTATAACTTTTTATAACTTTTTGTGGTATTTTTTAAGAAAACTTTAATACTAATTCCATTAACTTCCGTTGTTTAAAATATTGCTGTTATTAAAACTTATTTTCTAATTTTACAAAAGCTTTTTAAAAATTCTATAAATTTAAAAATTTATTCATTTCCTTTAACTTATAGAATTTTTTATACGAATTTTTACAAACTGTGTAATTGCAAACAATAGAAAACTACACACATCATTTAAAATAAAACAAACAAAAAAATGTTTCCCATCCTACACGAGCACAAGTATTTAGAATGAGTTCGTCATATATGTACATATAAATTAACATTAACATAATTTCAATTCAGAATTCAAATTGAAACTTACATTGTTCATAAATCAACTCAATTTGTGGACACAAAACTTTACAGACTTCACTCAGTCTCATACACACTCATTCATTATGGGTCAAATCTCTATTGAGGCCATCGTTTTTTTTTATTATTTATACAAATAACTATTATACATTCAAATGAAATTTTTTACAAGCACAATTAAGCGCAGCATAGCACAGATTAGTAGGCACGTATGTACAGGGTGGGGCAAAAGTCGCGAAGGGGTTTAAAACAGTCATAACTTTTTTAATTTTTAATTTTTTTTTACAAAATAATAAAATATGATATTGGGAGATTTTTTAAATTTAGGTGTGAAAGATTACGTCACGTAAGTAAGCACCATTTTCAGCCTCGCAAAGTTGAGCTCTTTTAATAGCATTTTCCATGACACGAGTTAGAGTATCTGGCTGCAACGCTATTATTTCGGCTCGAATATTCTCTTTGAGCTGTGCAAGTGTTCTGGGTTTATTGATATACACCTTCTCTTTCAAATATCCCCAAAGGAAATAATCAGGTGCTGTTAAATCCGGTGAACGGGCAGGCCAATTGAATGCTGAATTTTTGGAAATTAAACGTTCGCCAAAAATCTGCCTTAGGAGCTGCATAGTGGCTCGAGCAGTGTGTGCAGTGGCCCCATCTTGTTGGAACCACATGTCTCGATTGTCAGAAAGAGCTGGCCTTAAAAAATTTTGGACCATATCTCGATATTGCTAGCCAGAGCGCCTTCGAGTTGATGTTTCAGCATTCTCCTCAACACTCTCCATAATGCGTTGAATATTTGCTTCACTAATTACAGAATGTGGTCTTCCGCTTCGTGAAAGATCCCTCACTGAGCCTTGTTCCTGAAAACGTGTCACTAGGCGTCGAATCATTGATTCGGATGGTGAATTCCGCACATTAAAATGACGACGATAGGCTCGTTGAGTTTGAATTATTGATCGATGATGTTCAAAATAAAGTTCTATGATTTTGGTTCGCTGGATAACGTTGTAACCAAGGCATATCCATAAGGTATATGCAACGGCGAATTGATACAACAAAGCAACTTTTCATGGGATGTCTTATGTCAAGGCCAATTCGTATATCAGGGATGGAAAAGTTGTTTTTACATTTTAATATAAAAAAAAATTAAAAAATGGATATACATTTTTTAAACACATTATTAATGACGCAAAAGCAACAAATATACATAAATTAAGCACATTTATTATCCAAAAAGTACACTCAAGTTAATTGTCAAGGCGAATTAAGCCAATTTTGACAAAAAGTTACCCCATCAGCTGGGCTGATAATTTCACCTGTATGAATTCGCCTTGGTTGTAACCTTCCATTATTAATCTCCAAGATTTATTTTACAAGTCCTAAAAACAAAAATAAAAAAAAAACTAAATTAGAAAAGTTATTAATTTTTCAAATTCCTTCGCGACTTTTGCCCCACCCTGTATGTATGTAAGTATTAGTCTATAAGTTTATATTTATGTATAATATGAATTTGATGAGTTTTAATCCAAATCATTAAATCTTTAAATACGTGTGTTAAGTGTACGTATTAAAATTTCATCGTATAAATTTGAAAAGAGTACAAAGAAAATTAATAAATTAACAACGTGATTGAACTCAATTAATACAATAATAAATAATAAAATTTCCAAATCATATTGATCCATACTTTATAATACTAAAATAGTTCTTCTTGACCTTGAGCCAAATTCTGACATTTAAATGTGATAGAAAATTTACTTAAAGGTAAGAGTTGTCTATGCTTTTTTTAATGAGCTCTAATTAAATATCTGTCAATACGAATATGTCAGATTTAGAAATAAAGAAGAAATTGAAAATTAATTCGTAATGAAGTAATGAAAATCAATTGGTGAATTAGGTTTAATTTGACGTAAAACAAATACATTTACAAGATAACACCGTTAAGACTGAAATTCACTTAAAATTAAGCTAAGCAAACCATTTTATCTGCTGATCAATATCGTGATATCGAGTTCTGTAGATAATATGATATAAACATGATTAAACAATTACTTTACTGCATGACACGTTTCTGGGTCGTATTGTTATTGTCATGATTTAATGCTTAACATTGACTTTCTAGATCATCTTCTGCAGTATCATTAACCATCATTAATTAACCTAAAAAAATGCAAAAAGCACATACGTGTAATTGCTGCTAAGATATGTGACATTGGAATCTTTTACTGTCTTGCATTGAAATTTAGTTTCCATTGGAGTGGTCTCCTATAAATAGCACTAAACTGCATCGCAATACTGCAGTATAACCAATACTATGTAAACTAAAGTACAGTCACATCTACTAAAAAAAACGCATTTAAGTTATGACATGACCTCTACCAAATATCCCACTTGAAAAGGATCATCATCTTTTTTCTCTTTCACTCAAGGTAAATTAAATTTAGATAGATATGTCAGAAGAACTCCCACGACTTACATAAATACTAATGACTAACTTAAACTGACGTCAATTTCTACAGCAGGAACCGTGAAGAAGCTTAGCCTACCTACAACAAACCCTACATTCAGAACAATGTACTGTTTTGTGCGGTTTACAGGCGGCTTACCTGCGGCATTATCAGACCTTTTTTTTTGTTCGAAAATATGATCTGCACGAGATTTGGTTACAGAATGGCAATACATGCCATACATCGACCGCGACCATATATTTATTAAAATCAAAATTTTGCGATAGTGGATTTTGAAAAATGGCCTAAAATTGCGATTCGTATTAAATAATTCCATTATAAATTATAAATTTTCCATGCTCAAATTTGTCATAGAACTGCTGTTGTAAATAACAACTCTGCAATGTCCGAAAAATTTTATTTACTCAGAGTATAGAACAGGGGAATTATTTCATAAGTATGTACATAAAGTTTGAATGTACAGCCGCTCTTGCGAGTATTTGTTTTCGAAGTGCAAAAAAGAAAATAATTTAAGTATGTATATAAGCAAGTTTAAAATTTGTAAACCAAATAGTCGTTTTATAACATCAAACTACCATTGATTTACTTAATATTTCGCTCGCGATCTTTAGGTTTTGTCGAATACATATTTGTTATTTTTTTTTTATATGAACAAAAAATCACATGTTGACATAAAAGTCATAACTCACGAACGCGACCGATTTCGTGCAAACTAAACCATCTACACGACCATAGGAACAAACCCTAAAAATTTCATCGAATTCGGTTAGACCGTTCGTGAGTTATAAAGTCACAACGCACTTGCAACAATTTTATAAAGATCTGTATTTGCCAATTTTTAAATAGACATAAATCTTTTTCAATGTCGTTGTTCAAACATCTTTTCAATCAACTTAAATAACTAATTAATATTTAATATACAATTGAACTTAAATTTAAACAACAGTGTTTATTTAATTAATCATTAACAAATATAGTTAAAATAATTTATTATTTGTTTAAAGCTAAATGCTAAATCAGATACTATCGTTAATTGAAAACACACATAATACACTGATTTGTTTTTTTCACATTGGACAACGCAAATTGTTGTTATTCGAAAATACCAATTGTTATCTAAATAATACAGTGCACTCGCGCTAATGTGAACCATTTTTTTACCAAGGTTGTTCTTGTTTTACAATTTTTCTTTGTGTTTATGAGCATGTAAATTTTAGAACAAAGCAGCAAGGTAACAATTATATAAATATCATATACATACATATATATGTATATACATATAAGTTTTTATAATATGTATAAGTTTTGTTATTTTTCTATTAAATTTTTTATAAAAAAAAAACAGAATAGAAACAATTACGGTTTAATTCATAACAACTAAGTAAACATAAAAAAATCCATATGAATATTTATGCTTGCCAAATTTCTCTGGAGTTACTTAAAGGAATGTTATCATCAGCGTCTTCCTCATTAGCCACTAAATTCAAAATATTTTTAAAAAATTTTGTGCTGAAACTATGTTTTTTATAAAATCTATTTTAATAATATATAATTCTTCATTAGTATGTTTACAGTGCAAAAGGCAAGAGACAACTAAGTAACCTATAGCTTAACACTTAATAATCAAATACTAATTTGAAAGCGAAATATAAAATCTAAAAGAAATTAAATTAAAAATTGTATTAATGTTTTAAAACTTTTGTACTTGTTCACGTTTCATAATCATTCATGTTTCCTAGTTTTTATGTTTTCGCGAGTGCACTGTATACACATACATGTATGTAGTTATGTAGTAACAACAACAAATTAAATGACTTGCAAGAAATCATCATTGTTTATAAAACGTCATAATAGTGTTAAGCAAATTTAATAATCAAGCTTTTGCCCGATGCGTCATAATTTTTGGTGGACTTTAAAACCATAGAACATACATTAAGAACGTATTAAATACACACTGAACGGTCTTAAGATAAAAAATGCTTTTCAGGGTGCTCGCATTTTGCTATTCTGTCATAACTAGATATTAAGAACTAAAAGTTATACTGTATTTTGGTCAAATTGTTGACTCATTGTGGCCGCCTGTAGAGGGATAAGCTATTTATGATAAATATCTTTGAAATGCTACGATAATTCTGAGAATTTGTATGTAGTTTCCGCAGAATAAGAAAACAAAGTACAAATATTTGATTGTAATTTTAAATTAAATGCTATTTGTCATAGTTGTGTGCCGTTGATGACTAAAAAAATTAACAAAAAAATATATACATATGTATGTATGTATATAAAAACATCATAACAATAGCAATAATTAATATTATCGCATTTGCAAAATCAGCGTACGTTTATAGTTTGCTAAATATTTTTACTTTGTTTTAAGTTCTATAACAAAGTTTTATTTAACATTGTACAAAAATGTAAAAATAAATCAAGCAGAAAAGAAATAATGTAATAAAAGACATCAACAACAAAAGCAACGCTAATACAAACAAATAATTAAACTGTCTGCGATTTTTTCGTTTAAAACAATTTTGTTTTCATTTAAAATCTTTTTCTTTTTTTTTCATTATTTTAAGCCTGTGAAAATTACTGTGACGGTATCAACTCTGACAGCAGACAATTGTTGAATATAGTTTTTTTTTTGTTTTAAGTAGGGTTTAAAAACCATCTACAACCAAACAACGTGGGAACATTTTTTCTCATCACCCCCTACAGTTTCCCTTGAAAAACACTTGTGGTGGTCGCCATCGTCTTGGAGTTGTATAAGTTTTCTTTAATATTGTTGCTGTTATTGTTAATAACATTAAAAATACATTTTATTGTTATCTTTTTGTGGATAATGAAGAATTATCTCTCAGATTATTGGGTAATTAATAAATAGGACAATTAATTGTAAATAAAGTATTTTTAACATTTTTTGGAAGGGAAATCAATCATATTTTATTTCAAAATACTTTTAATGTATATAGCTTTAAATTTTTAACTCTTTAAACACAAAAAAAATATTATAAAAATATGTTCAAACAAACAATTGCCTAAAATTAATTTAATTTTCATTAAATATTCTTATTATACCCTTCACACAGTGAAAAAGGGTATATATAGGTTTGTCATTCAGTGTGAAATTTCTACAATTTTCATTTCCGACCCCATAAAGTATATATTTTCTGAAAGATTATGAATAGGGGAGTCGATTAAGCTCTGTCAGTCTGTCCGTGTGTATGTTGAAATCAACTTTTTGAAGACCCCCGACATAGCTTGGACCCGGGTTAGGTATTAAAATATCAGAAATATTCAGGAGTAGAACAGTATTGAAAATCAAAAACATCGGTACATAAACAACTGAGATATGAGCAAAAACCCACGACCACCTTAATTTTTTTTTTCACAAAAACAACATTACAACAACAACATACATACATACAAACGTGTATACTGGTTAGAGAAAACGTGGCATCGAATCCCAGCTGAGCCAAACCAAATTTTTATTTTAATTTTTTTTAAATTTTTTTTTTAATTTTTTTTTATTTATTTTTTTTTAATATATTATTTTAATTATTATTTTTTTTTATTTTTTTTTAATTTTTTTTTTATTTTTTTTTATTTTTTTTTTTGTTTTATATTTATTATATATATTTTAATTTTTTTTTTTTAAATTTTTTTTAAATTTTTTTTTTTTTTTTAACATATACGTGAATTTATAATTTTACAATGGGATGTTTTTATATATGTATGTTTTTTATATGTATGTACGTATTTCATATGGGATGAATGGTGATACAAACAATTTTTATTGCATGACTACACGTTGTGAAGGGTAAATAAGATTCGGCACGGCCGAATATAGCGCTCTTACTTGTTGTTTATATAAATGATTTATTTGATTTTTTTTTTTAATTTTTGCTAATATCTTTTTGTTTGACTTTATAATTTTAATAATAGGTGCTAATTAAAATAAAATAAAATTTAATTTCATTCTTTAAATTTCGTTATTGAATCTGAAATTTAATTTTGTCTGTAAAGCTTTGCTTAGAAAACATAAACAACGAATTAAACGTATTAGTTAAAGGCACAAATTAAATTCTCGACCTTTTTATTTAAATAAACCATAAATATTGATGATAATAATCGACAACATACGAAATAACATCAATTCTTGCAACAGCCAACAAGAGATGCACATAAAAAGTGTTACCTATTTTTAAGTATTTTATAAAAATTATGTTCTATGCAAATTTTATTTTAACTTTTTTGTAAATAAAAATATTTTGTGTATTCACAAGGAGTCCTGTGAAATAAATAAAAACTTTTGTATTGCTTATGGTAACATTAAAAACAAATAGTTTAAAAATTATAAAATTGTGACAAAGTTATTATAATATAAACATTTTTCCATAAATTTGTATAAAATTAAATTAATGTACATATTAACTAAATTGTATAAAAAGGTCCCCTGATAGAAATGATTGACTACATTTTTTTTTCAATTTCGGGTTCCACATCAGTCTCCCATATAAAGTTAGAATTTATCATCAGATATCTGGGTTACTTTAAAAACAATATCACGACAAAATTGTAAAAATTCGACCAGTAAACGTAGAATCAGTCCCCTATAAAACAAAAAATTCGGTACTACCAAAAATTAAAAAAAAAATCAATGAAGTGTGCGTGGGATCTTCTATTTCCAAAATATGTTAATTTTTAATCACCTAAAGAACCGTTTATTAATGTCAAGTAAAAAGTTTCTTATATCGAAACAGTGCCATAACATGGAAATATTTATCATCCTCCCCAAAAACTTTATTACTAAAACAGCTTGAATCGCTTACTTATTGTTTAACTGCTTCCAAAAGTGATTGTAGAAAGTAATATTTTTATATACAATGTCCCACTTCGCATGTCTTTATTTTTTAATTAGCAAGCGCATCTCCATCATAAGCATCGAAATCATGTCTTTCCCATTATGTACAGCGAACGCTTATTTTTATTGTTGCTGTTTTAATCAAATTATTATTTAAAATGTAAGTTTAAAACTAAGGTAGTAGTAGTTATGTTCTTGAAACTTAAAAAATCTGTACGGTATGGAATTTTTGTCAATATCTTTGCCGATAATGGATCCATTGAAACAATATTTACCATTAATCTAATATATAAAATTCTCGTGTCGTGGTATTTGTGATTGAACTCCTCGGAAATGGCTTAACCGATTTTCATGAAATTTCATGTGCATATCGGGTAGGTCTGAGAATCGGTCAATATCTATTTTTCATACTCCTCAACGGCACGTCTTTTTTCACGCGACCTTCAGAAAGGCCATATTGCCAGACCGATTTTGTTGAAATTTTAACATAATATAACTAAGAATCTGATATGATTTTTTTTTTAATTATTTGTATTGAAAATTCATATATGTAATACAATAATACAATTTCTATTTGGGGTCTCAGCGCCACTAGGGCATTACAGAGACAAGTTGATAGTTAAAGAAGTTAAATACAATGTATTACAGAAAAAAAATATATACATATATATAAATTTTATCATCTACTAATTTATAATGTAAAATTAAATTTTATAATAATTAAATTATTTATTGGATTAGAAGCATTTCAATATTTTGTAACAAATAAACTTTTAATTTTCTTTTAAACAAGGAAATTGTACAACAATCCTGTATTTGTTGAGGTAAATTATTATATTCTAGACTACCTGGGTATTCAATTTTTTGTTTAGTAGTTTCCAAACGACATCTGGACATCCATAGATAGTGACTATTTCTAGTGTTGAAAGCAGTTTGATTTCTTGAAAACGTATGTTGACCAATATTATGTAAAACTTTGAAGACGTAGACTAATAACTGCATTTTAAATAATCCAAGTACTGGCAACATATTTTTAGCTACATCTCTATACAAGGAAAGAGTAGGATAACGGCAAGGTATATTATATACGATTTTTAAGGATTTGTTTTGTAGTATTTGTAATGATTTCAGATCTGTATTTTTTTGAAACCCATAAATAAGGGCCATATAATTTAGATGACTTTGAATTAAGGTTTGAAAAACAATTAACTTCGTTGCTGCATTTAATCTGTATTACTTTTTTTACCACGCCTACTTGAATGCCCACTTTTAATAGTCCACAATTATTAGTCCAGCCAATGCAGAAATAAACGTTTAAGAATCAGCCAACATCAATTTACATACTCCTAAATATTTAGGGTGACTCACTAACTTCGATGAAATTTTAAACTAAGATAGATCTGCATACCGTAGAACACACAAAGTTTACGTTCTTTTTTTAAGTAAAAAATATTTCCTAGAAATAATTTATATGGGAAAACAACGTTTGCCGGTTCAGCTAGTGTTCTTATATTAATACCTTATAGTTAAAATTAAAAAAAGAGTCAAGAAATTGTCTGGAAGCTGCAACACTGACTGTGTTTAATAAAACAGAGGAATATGTGGTTTTTGCTAATGGTTTGAAATTACTGATTTTCAATACGGAAGTTCTCAAAAACAATTTTGATAATATAACCTTTTTTGTTTCTGTTAGAAATGTGATATCATCTCTCGATAAAAGTTTTATTTGCGTAACTAGATTATAATGGGGGGTGCAATGCCCCAAACACACAAAATTGTTTTCCTCCTGCATAGACTTTGAGATAAATTCACTATTAAACATATGAAATTAACTCTTTTCTTTTTAAGTTTATGCCACCCCGAAAAAATTTGTAGCTGCGGCAATGATCAAGGTAGCTCTGTACTATATTTTACCTAACAGTTTTTGACCCAATCGAGTTCAGGGAGACATACTGATAGAAGATTCCGAAAAGTTTTCTAAAAAGTTGTATTTTGTTCCATTATTTGGGAAATACAATGTATAAAACATTTCAATTTAAACGATTTTTTCCTAAAGGGGTAAATAAATAAACAAGTTAAATTTTTTCATCACAATTTCACGGTTATCAATTTAAATAACTATACTACTTATGCCCTGTATTATAATTTAATTAATTTTAAAACAAAAGCAAAAGAGGTTATTTTTAATTGTATAACCATATTATCCGATAAACAGCCGCCTACCGAGAACAACCCAAATATTTTATTTAAAGTTTCTGGCAACACTGACATAAAGGAATTTCATGATCAAAAGTCATTCCATACATTCACACATTTGTATGTACACGAAAAGAATAGCAAAAAAAAAATAAAAACTTGGAACAGAGAAATGAAAAACTGCAAAAGAAAGAAACATAAAATATTCGCATTATGCAAATGCCCTCCCAAGAGGACTCAAAACGAAGATTTATGCTTCTGGCTATAAAATGAGGAAAGAAAATAAATAAAATATATATCGAAGAAAAAACATTAAAAAATCTCTAAAGAAATTGTTTAAAAACTGGACACTGTGGGACAAAAAACTATAATCTTTGTCAACAAAAAAAATTTCAGGTTTTAGGTTTTAATTAATTTGAGTTTAAATTTAAATTTAAAAACAAACTAAATAATAATCATAAAAGTCTTAAATAATCATAGTATTAAACAATTTAAGATATTCGGCTTGGCCAAATATTTGATACCCACCACCAATTTTGTGTACTTTTAAGCACAAAATTTATTATTTTGTTTTTAACAGTAATCTCTATACACTAAAATATGTATCACTTTCTTTGTGTAACTTCTATTAATTTATTTTCCTAAATTATATAATAAAATCATCCGTAGAGCTATATAATCGAAATTTTATCACCATACTTTTAATTTTGTCGGTTTTATAAGCTCTTTAGTTTTATTGATAGTGGTATATGCGTGAAGTAGGCATTAAAGTAGGCGTGGTAAATTAATTTCTGCTATTAAAGTAAACTTAGATATTTCAAAATAGATTCCTTTGTTCTTCAAAAATTTATAGAGAAAATATATGATTTTAGGATAAAGCGTTATATGGGAAGTGGACGTTAAAGTGGGCAAGTTGCCTTTATTTTCTAGAAAAATTTCATCATCACACATCAAATTCCGTCGCTTTTATGAGCTCTTAAATTTTATTAAAAGTAGATAATGTTAGGAGTAGACGTTAAAGTAGGGGTGTAAAAGTAGCTTCTGCTAATAAATTCAACTAAGATATTTCAATATAGAGTCCTTTATTCTTCCACAATCTATGTCCATGGACAAATTATATAAATTTAAGGTGGCCCGTTTTGTGGAAGGTGGACGTCAAAGTGGGCGTGTCACCTTTATTTTTTTGACATTTAAATAACATTGACCAGAGATCTATATATGCGAAATTTCATCATCGTACCTCTAATTCTATTGGTATTATGAGAATATGTGAGAAGTTGGCGTTAAAGTAGGCATATCGAAGTACTTTGTGTTAATGAATTTAACGTGCATGTCACCTTAATTTTCCGTTGTTACAAATCCATTGACCAAAAAAAATGTCTTGAAAAATTCAGAATTGTACATCTTATTTTGTCAGTTTCATTAAGTTTTAAATTTTCAGCAGACCGAAAAAGACACTGTGCGATATAAATTTTCGTACATTTTGATGTATAATCAAAATGATATTTTTGACTCGGAAAATATACTTACGAAATTTATTTATTATTTTAAACGAAATTTTAAAAAGTAATTCGCAGTTAAGTTTCGAATTCCGCCTCACTGTACACCATCACGTACACACTGTTACATGAACTGACCGTGCGTTCATGATAAATATAAAAAAACTAAAACTAAATGTAGACTTTTGAACACGCGTGCTTTTTAAGCAGCATCCAAGCGATCGTTTATTACGAAAAATTATCGTACAAATACATTTCAGTTAAAGGAATAAAAATCGGCATTAGCTAAATACAAGGTAGTGGGAAATTTATATTAATTTTTTAATGACTGTTGCAAAAATACTATTTAATGAAGAGTTGAGCAGAAAAGAAACTAAATCTACCGTTTTTATGACAATGTTGGCAAACATGCTGTATGGGAAAAAAGCAAAACAACTTAGCAATCTTTTAAAAGACATTTAATAGATGCTATGAAAGATAATAACAAGAAATATTTTTTGAATTTATCAAAACATTTTTAAAAAAAATTTTACGTAGATATATTATTCAAGTTAAAAAATGAGTTTCAAAAGTATTTTTTTAATTTTTCATCCAAACCTAGGTATATTAATAAGGTACTCGTACCCAATCAGCTGATTGTTTTTTTAAGCATTCACAACAAGTGCCAAGTTATTTTTAATAAAGCGTCTGCATCCGTCAAAATTACTTTTTTTTGTCTACGATAAATAATTTGCAGTTTCAGTTGGTTTAGAACGTTTTAAAAATTTCCAAAACGAGAATAAAAAGTTTTTACATTGAAGTTTCTAATAAAATATCAAAATTAAAGAAAACAAGTAACAGTGCTATATTCGGCCGTGCCGAATCTTATATACCCTTCACAACGTGTAGTCATGCAATAACAGTAGTTTGTATCACCATTCATCTCATAAGAAATACGTACATACATACATATATAAAAAACATACATATATAAAAACATCCCAATGTAAAATTAAAAATGTATGTAAAAAAAGAATTTAAAAAAAATATAAAAAATTAAAAAAAGTAATTAATAAAAAAATTAAAAAAAAAATAATTAAAAAAAATATATACATATAAATAATAAATATAAAACAAAGCACAAAAAAAATAAAATAAAAAAAAAATAGTTATAAAAATATATATAATATGTTAAATAAGAATTTAAAAAAAAAATTTAAAAAAATTAAACAAATTTTTTTTTGGCTCAGCTGGGATTCGATGCCACGTTAACTCTAACCAGTATACACGTTTGTATGTATGTACATATGTTGTTGTTGTAATGTTGTTTTTGTGAAAAAAAAAATCGAGGTGGTCGTGGGTTTTTGCTCATATCTCAGTTGTTTGTGTACCGATGTTTCTGATTTTCTACTCCCGAATATTTCTGATATTTTAATACCTCACCCGGGACGGTGCGATGTCGGGAGCTTCAAAAAGTTGAGTTCAACACACGGGCAGACGGTCAGACTGACAGAGCTTTATCGACTCCCCTACTCATAAGCTTTCAGAAAATATATACTTTATGGGGTCGGAAATTAAAATTGTAGAAATTTCACACGGAATGACAAACCTATGTGTGACATCTACAGACATTTATACAAAAACAAAATGCATGTATGTACATACATACCTTATAAATACCCCTTGATACAAAATTTTTTAACACAGATTTAAAAAAAAAATTTATTTTTTATAAACATAAGTCATAAAGCTTATTAAAAAATTTTCTATAAAAACATATAGAATCTAAATAAAAATTAATTTTATTTAAAAGCACACATAGAATTGGAAATAAAATTTAACAACTTGTTTATAAAAAAAATTTATAAAAACTATACAAAATATTAAGAATTTTTTAAAAAAGGAATATGTAAAAAATTAAAAAATTGTTTTATAGCGAATAGGGAAGTTTCTATCATTTTTGCCAGTGGCAGTAAGAGTCAGTTTTGCTTAGATATTTGTAAAGTAAACAGATGCAAAATACACGCCAATAACACTTAAAAAATTTAGAAGTCATATAACACGATTCAAAAGCAAAACTAAAGTTATTAAACGTTTTTAACATCCACCTGAACATTGCACTCAAACTTTCATTGCATTTTTAAAGATATTTTCTGGTAGTCTTTATTTAGTTTATGGATTAATTTTAATTGTTTCTCTGATATTGCAGCATCAATAATAACACATTGTTCACTTAAAATCCAGTTGAAAACAAATTTTTGTAAATTTATTTTTTTTTATTCTGTGCATTTCCCTAATAAAGAAAAGTAATTTTTTTTTTAATTTGTATTTTTTTTTTCAACTTTTTTTAGGCAATATTTATTTATTTGTTATGAATAGGTCAAAACTTTTTTATTGTGGCAATAAAAAAATAACTAAGGTATTAAAATTTTCCCATTACCAGTCGAGAAAAATACGAAAATAAATCAAAAACACTAAAAAAAACTTTAGTAGTGAAATATTTCGTTCTCACACACTTAGTGCGGTAGAAAATTTAAGTAAAAAGGCGACATTTTATTACCGTATTATATTTCCAGAAATATATAATATTTACATACAACAATGAACATATCGATCAAAGGGGACTGGTTTCGAAAACGCATTTCTCTGCTCTTTGAATTCTTAACATTCTGTACGAAGTTCAAAATGAGGTATTGAAGTCAGGTTTAAATATTTACTGAAAAGTGGTAGGGTAAAAGGCAGAAAACGTTTTTAAGGACAAAATTTGAAATAAATATCCGAAGTCATAGTTGCACCTTCTTTATATAGGTATTCGAAAATGTACACAAAAAAAATTTAGTGCTTAAAATGTTTTTTTTTTTTAATGTAGTGCCAAGGGTATATGTAGGTTCGTTACTCTGTTTGTAATTTCTTAAATATTCAACTCCGACCAGATAAAGTATATATTTTCTGAAAGCTTATGAGTAAGATATAAGCATAAAATAATATAATATATTAATTAAATAATACTTTATGGGGTGGGAAATAAATATTGCAGAAGGTGAAGGGTATATAAATATCGATTATAAATTTATAGTAGTATAATAAATTTATACAGTTTTTATAAACAGTTTGTTATTATTATTTAATTCCAACAACTTTTTAATATATACATAATAATGATGTAGGGTATTATATGCACGCAAAGAAAACCATGGTTACAACATGATCACGACGGTCATATTATTTTTTCTAAAACAATATTTGGTTGCCGAAAACAAGTAATAGTTATTTTTGTTTCATTTCATCATATATTTTGTCACGATAATCAAGCATTTGATTAAAATTTATCATTTAATGTTTACTTTTCGTAAAAATTTCAAAATGGTTATCATTTAAAAATAGTATGATTTAAAAAAATAATCCAACAAAAATAATATTATATTCAAAAGCATTAAAAATTAAAAATAATCATTAAATAATAAGTGAGACAACAGTATGATTACAAATTAATCAAGCTATGATTTCTTTTTAATAATAATTTGATTTCAACTGTTCTTCTTCTTGCTGAATAAATTTTTATTATTTTAAAAGTTTGAGATGTCAAAAAAATGAACAAAAATTTTAAGAAATTAAAGAAAATTTACAAATAAACGATAAAATGTAAAAAAATATTGGTGTACAAATTGCAATTAAATTGGTAAGTACAATCAATATGTGTATGTTACAGCAAAAGACAATAATTCGCCGTTAAAAGCAAAGCAAAGATTGCTGATTTCAATTGTAGTCATATTTATGATTATTGAATGATACTTTAATCAAACATAATAATGATAACTGGTAACCAGCGTTGCCGTTTTTGGTTATTTATAACCAAAATTGGTTATTTTTTTTGCCAATGTGTAGATGTGTATTTTTTTTCCTTTTTGGTTACTTTTTTAAAGCCCAAAATTCAGTAGTATTTAATATGTTTTATTTATAAATCATGTTCTTATATGTACTTTTAACATTGCAATGTTCTCAGTGACAATGTTTAGACAACATTGTTAGCACTTGAAACCCTATTTCTTTTAGCAAATTATCAACTCTGGAGTACGAAAAATACATGACTGTTTTAAAAAACAAGTACAAGTACAAATATTTTTATATTGTTTTAAAATTTAAAATAAATAAAAATTTTATTTTAAATAAAAGCCTTTTATTTATTTATCGTTATTTGTAATAAAATCACCTTTAAGTTTTTTTATGTTACTTGATACGTAAGACTTGAATTTTTGGTTTATTTTTAGTTCATAATTCATTCGTAAAGTACAAATATTTTTTATATTAAAATGTAAAACCAATTTGAAATAAATCATATATTTTAATTTTGGTTACTTTTTTTTTATTTGGTTACTTTTTGAAGTAATTTTGGTTGTAATTTTTTTTTGGTCGTGGCAACACTGCTGGTAACCATTATTATTTTTAACCATAATCATACAATTCAATCACAGTATTTTGCTCTTCGATTATGGTTACCACAACCATATTTTTTCTTTGCGTGTTGTGGATATCAATATTTTTATGCAGTTTAAATTAAAATCCGTCCCTATTTAGTTATTTACAATTGAAAAATCATAAAAAAACTCCCTTTATCAAAACTAATCTAATCTTTACATTTTTTAATCCAATACTTGTATGTCACAGGTGTTGACGTAACTTTTTCATTCTCACAAACTTTAAAGTATTTATTTTAACGGTGATATTTATTGCTTACAACAATTTAACAATTAACACAGTGTTAAGAAACTTAAAATTACTCGTTGCCTTAGCAAGAAAAAAAAACAAAATTCATTTTACAACTTAAAAACGTCAAACAAAAGTTTTATTATGAATAAGAATTTACATAATAGAATATAAAGAAACCTAATAACAACGGTTATTTATAAATCAAATATGTATACAAATTAAATAAACAAATATTTACTTTGTGGTCTAACGTTTAAGTTGGTTTTGTCGGTTTGTTGTGTTGTTGTGATTGTTTGAAATTTTAAAGCAGACAACCGCAATAATTATTATCATTATTATTATTAAAAATTTTTTATATAAAAATAACTCCAAAATGTTTGCCTAAGTTAACTTGTGGAAAATATGTTATTAATGGTAGTTAAGATAAACTTTAAAGCAGGCATCTACTATTTGAATGCAATCCTATCTGCCTTAATTTCCTTTTGAACAACAATTATGACGCTAGTGTTAAGTGCAACATTTGTTTTTTTTTTTTTTTTTTTTTTTGAATAAGAAAGTGTGTTAAAAGATTTTATTTTTATATCTAAGAATAAATCAAAAAAAAAAAATAGTATTTTATTACGTTAAAAGACATGCTTTTCTAATTAACATATTTCATTTAAATGACTTAGTATTTAATACTCAATGTTGAATATTAACACATTCGTTTACGAAAATTGATGGTGTTATAATGCAACACATACGTATTTACCTTTAAAGACATTAATTTTTTTTTATTGTTATTTTTATTGTTTAAAAAATTAAGTTGAGTATTAAGGTGAAAGTATATTTTTGGTTTTCATTACAAATTGCGGTAATTTAACTTTTTCATTTGAAAAACTTTAACTAAAACGTGATTTTAATAATAATTGAGAAAGGTTTTGATATACAATGAACGAAAAATTAAATATAACATCTTTCGATTTTTCTGTATGGGATTATTCATCGTTAAATAAAAAATTTAGATCCTAACATTGACTCGATTGATCTAAAAAACGTCCAAATGATATTTCTCATAACATGAGTGCAAGTTATATATTGTTAAATATATTGTTTCATTCACAACCTCCCATTGTATTTTGTTTTATTTATTACAATAAAGATTTTTATTTACTCGTGAACACAGTTTCTGTTGTATTTGTTATACGTTGTATTGTTAAACGCAAATGAAAAATTAGGAATTTAAAAGTTGACCAACTCTTCCATTTGCAAAGTTACAAAAAGTATTTTCTAACAAATATTAGAAATTGTTTTTAGCAATTTTATTTAAAATAACAAATCAATTGAATTAAAACAAGTAACAGTGCTATATTCGGCCGTGCCGAATCTTATATACCCTTCACAACGTGTAGTCATGCAATAACAATTGTTTATATCACCATTCATCCCATATAAAATACTTGCATACGTACACGTTAGAATAAATGTGGCATCGAGTCCCAGCTGAGCCAAAAAAATTTTATTTTATTTTATTTAATATATTATTTATATTTTATTATTTTTTTTTATATTTTTTTTAAATTTTTTTAAAAAATTTTTTTAAATTTTTTTAAATTTTTTTAAAAATTTTTTTTTGTAGTTTTTTTTTATTATTTTTTTCTTATTTTTAATATTTTTTTTTTTTGTAATTTTTTTTGTTTGGTATGTTTTTTACATGTATGTATGTATGTATGTTGTTGTTGTAATTGTGAAAAAAAACGAGGTGGTCGTGGTTTTTTGCTCATATCTCAGAAAGTTATGGGGCGATTGTGCTGAATTTCAATAGCGATTCATTCCTGGATATTTCCAAGAGATTGATACCATATACAGATCTAAGGAATATATAGTTGCTTCTAAAAGTTGATTTCAACCAACACACGGACAGACGGGCAGACGGACAGACGGATAGACGGACAGACGGTCAGGGCTTAATCGACTCCTCTATTCATAAGCTTTCAGAAAATATATACTTTATGGGGTCGGAAATGAAAATTGTAGAAATTACAAACGGAATGACAAAGCTATATATACCCTTGTGCACCACAGGTGAAGGGTATAAAAATATAATATTTTTTTATAATTATTTTGAGAGCAAAAACTATTTTTGATTTAACAAAAAATATTCATTTTCTATCCTTGTATAGATCAGAGATCTGCAACGAATACTAATGAAGTAAGTCAACTTGAATCATTATTTCGTTGATTTATACGCATTCAAACTTATTAAAAAGTCTTCACTACTTATACGCACTTTTAAATGAAAGGTACTTACAGTATTCATATTCATCAAGTATTGTCGTTCATGCAAAATAAAAAGACGACCAAAAGCACGTATGACTCGCGTAGTCATTATGATGTTGTGTGTTTTAACTAGGCTTGCCAGATAACAATTTTGCATTCACCATAATAATTGTGGATTGTTAAAATAATAGACAATTTAAATTTTATAAAATAATACAAAAACAACAAGCAAAAAAGTGCTTGCTTTAATGTCTGTTTAAGAGATTTTGTTTTTGCGTATTATCTTTTAAATTTAAGTAAGCAGTTTTTTAATTTGCTGCAAAAAATTTAAACATGAAAATAAAAAACACAAAATAACTGTTATTGTTTACCTCCTATTATAGAAGCCAACCAAAACTTAGCCTAAAGGCCATAATCAGTTGCATCTATTTAACAATTAAATAGTGATACTTGCCAAAATTGTATATTACACATTGTAACATTGTAAATTTTCTGGCGGCCAAAAAATATCTTTCACTCTTCGACCTGGCAACATTTTTTATTCTTTATACAAATATAAGCTGGTTATGTTTTTGTTGTTGCATCAACTTGAATCATTCTATGAAGATAAGTAGTTTCTTAAAAATATGAATCAACGTGAGAAGTCTTGCAAATCATATAAATATGGGACGCTATAAATATAAGTACAACGTAGTACTTATGTTCATTGTGTGTTGTACTTATAAATCAATGTTGTTGTAGGTATGCGTACGTCAGCTTAGTTAAATTTCAATGATTTATACGCACTTATACTCAAGTTTTATGACTCACCATGAAAATTGAAAAAACGACTCAAAGCCGATCACTACAACACTTTAAAAATGTAGGAAATGAAATTGTATTGTTATATAAAAGATGATCATAAGCAAAATACATATCTAGACTGAGACCACCTGATTACATATTTTACACCTTCAGTTAAAAACTTAAATGGTTTTAATAAATACATTTTATATATTTAAGTTCGAAACTAAATAAATAAAATTATATAGAGCGCTTATTTCAACTCTTCAAATGTGCGCATGATTTTTTACTTAGTTTAGTTTATTAGCGATATCTAGTGTTATTTAGCAAGTTATCGGTCCACATTTTGTTCATTCTTCAACTGTGGTGCCAATAGTATAAATAGCTTTTGCATTGCATTTGTAATTTTTAAAATATTGATTTCCGACTTCATAAAGTATATATTTTTGGAAAACTTATGGATAGGAGAGTCAATTAAGCAATTTCCGAAGTTTCCATATGTAGTGTCAGTGTTTTGGAAATATTCAGAGATAAATTTCTATTGAATTCCAGTACTATCTTCCTGTAACTAATTAAGATATAAGCAAATAAAAAAGACTACTTTTTCCTAACTTTTTAAACCCATAAATTATTATTGCTCAACGCTAGGATACCTCTAGCGACATTTGTAAAAATTCTTTGACAAATCTGTTACTAATCGGCAAAGTTATAGGCAAACAACATATTTTGAAAAATGATATAAATATATACTTGTTAATAAACATAGTAACACGTAATGGCAAGCCGTAGTCTTGGAAATTATTTCTGAGAAAATCTAACAAATCGGCTTAAAACTTACTGAGATATAAGCATCAAAATAGAACTCCCATAATTTTTCCTAAAATTTACAAACGAAAATAAAAATTTTTTAGTTTATAGAGAACCGATAGTTTCAATAGTATAGTATTAAATGAAAGGGATTGACTAACAGATTATAATACACTATAAAAAGTTTAAATTCCATGAAGGCCGCCACTACCAAATGGCGTATAACAAATGTGTATATGAGTAAAATCTAGTATATATAAAATATACTCTCTTTAATCCCCTTAATATTGACATCAAATCAAAGGGCTTGACCAGTAGAAAACATTAAACTATTAACAAATGGCGTATATTTCCTTTTCTTAGACCCATTAATATGGGCATTAAATTATTAAACTTTAGGCTATCTTTTTATATGTGCTGTGTTTCTGAATGAATATGGTGGTTTCCTGGTATTGCAACAAAGGTGGTTTAATTTGATATCTAGATAAACCTAAGACTCACTTCTTGCGAGCTATCGAACATAACCTAAAAAACCTTAAAAAGAAATTTGTTCTGCCTGATTTCATGTGAACCCTGCTTACTTATGTAAAAACAATAATAGTTAAGTCTTCTTTATTTCCGAATTAGAAGCGATAATTAAAAAATTATTTTATATTAAAAAAACTCCAGCCAGAGGCCACAACTTTTATCAATTATTTATTTCCAGATACCCAGTTGTTTTAATTTTGTTCATATACGAGTTATGCTTTAATGAACCTGTACAACTATGCATTAAATATTAGAATTAACTGAAGTTTGTGGCATTAACAAGCTTTATTAACACATGTATTAAATTTAGAAAGATAAAATAAATATTTTAACTCAGATGAATGATTAGAGTTTGTGTCAACGTTACCTTCGAACACGCAATAAAGTAAGTGGTAAAATGACATTGGATTGTGACAATGAAATATTTTAAATAAATTTTAAATTTTTCATTTAAAAAAAATAAATTGATAATATTAATAGATAAAACAAGTTTGAGAGAACATTCAGGCAAGAACAACCTCAAACTGTCCTAAAGTTTTAATAGGATTTGAAGTAAAACTATTACTTCTCGTATAACTGAACTGAAATAAAATTTCAACTAAGCTAAAGGTATACTATTAAAATTAGATTTAAAGATCAGGGGCTCAATTCTCGTTTTGTTGAACTGTGAAATGAAAAATGTTTGTGTGTCATAGCATATAGTGCCACCATATCTATAACTAGGTATATTTCATCGATCCATTCGTGGTACCTGATTGGTTGATTTTTGTAGTATTTTAACACGAGCGAACTGTTAAATAGAGTCTTTATAACACCGTTTTCCAGATTTGGTGTCTTTTAGAATCAGTCTAAGTGGAAGGTGCTATATCTTAGCAGATCGTTCATTCTGACCCCAGATATCTCAGAAAGATAATCCAGTATAGGATATTTGCAGAGAAGGTTGATAACCGACTCCTCCTTCTTCAAATCTATACAAAGGCTTGAGGGAAGTTCTAACATATTATCTTATCATAAAGTAATCAATACCGCCAGCAGCCTTGGGAAACCCTTCCGATCTCGACTCGTGAGTTATGATGAGCACCACTCTACATGTTTCTAGTTAACGCCATGTTTCTAGTTTTTGCAACTGTCTAGCGATCTTGCTTTAAATAGTTGCCAAAGGGATTGCAACTGTATTGAATTACAGATATTTAAGGCAGATACCCTCCTGCCTAGCTTATTCGCCCTCTAGTTGGCATAGTGGCCTTTATGTGCGAAGACCCAAAATAGAGCAATTCCAGATAGCTTACCAAGAAGTGATGACTCTTTTCTGCGCTGAACGACATTAAGAATCCTACATGACTACCAGATAGCTAATATTTCAACCTAATATTCGATACATTCATCCGGAAGGCGAAAAGATAGCCCTATCTCTAGTTCACCAGAGAAAATGCGATATCCAACCCCGCAGCCCATCTAGAACCGTCCGCACAGATTCTAGTGTCGAAACTCCCTATAAATTTAACCCTATCTAACTCACTTCTGGAGGGAATTAAAATTTTAAACGTCCTTTGAAAATCAAAATTACAAAAATTTACTTTAAAAATATTTTATAAAAATTTTTTTATATGTAAAAAAACTGCAAGAAAAAGTTGATAAAAGTCGAAGGACAATAAAATATTTTCGAAGTACAGTAATATCTACCTAAAAGATAATAAAAACATATGACCTAAGGGACAAGCCAAGGCGAATTCATACAGGTGAAATTATCAGCCCAGCTGATTGATTGATTTCATTTATTAATGCAGGGATGGAAAATTAAATTTTGGTTTCGGTATTAAACATTTAACTTGAGTGTATTTTTTTGATAACAAATGTACTAAGTTAATGTATATTTGTTGCTTTTGCTTCATTAATAATGTGTTTCAAAAATGTATATCTTTTTTTAATGAAATTTTATTATATTTAATATATAAAAACAACTTTTCCATCCCTGATATACGAATTGACCTTGACATAAAACATTCCTTGAAAAGTTGCTTTGTTGTATCAATTCGCCGTTGCATATACCTTATGGATATCCCTTGGGACAAGCGTTAATTAAAATTTAGTACAAACACAATTCAAATTGGTAAGTTTTTTTTTTAAATATGTATATAGAGTAAACAACAAAACAAAAAACCATTAAACCTAAGCAACAAAAAAATTTTTAACAAAAAATGATTCATAGCATAAAGTATTTCCTCTTCACAGTGACAATAACAATCACATAAATTGAATGATTAATTTTTGGGAATTTCCAAAGACATTTAAGAATTGCATTACAAAACTATTACAGAGTAAAGAGCCATTTAATAAAATATATTAAATGATGTTTTGTATTTTTAAGAAAAAGATTTATTTAATATCAATTCAATTTAAAAAAAGAAAGAATCAAATCAAATTATGTATGACAATAGGAAATCGAAATACAAATAATTTGTTCTTTTTTTTAGTATTTTAAACTTTAAATTAAACATTTTTTAACATTTATAAAATTTAAAAAAATTTATAATAATAAATTGCATCACATTTGATACAATTTAATTTATGCTAATTGTTGTGAAACGTATGATGTGGTAACTGCATAATAACAAATGTAAATAGAAATTAAAAACAAACATAAAATAAAAACAATATTTAATTTTAAATTCAATAAGCTGTTAAAAAATTAGCACGTGATGTAGGCACGCAATTGGCAAAAAAAATATACACACAGGTCGTCAGAAATATGATTATACTGTTTTGAGTTGGTATTGCACAATGGGACCTTAGCAAAAAAAAACAGCAGACAGTTGTCCACGGACTGTCCCTGCAGGCTGTGTCAGAGACACGGCCATTAAGTTTAACGTAGAATACACCATCCGATAAGACAGAAAACATATGTAACAATAAATGATAAATAATATAAGCAAATGAATTTATTTATTTGATAGTTACTTTTGATAATATACATGTGATATTCAAATTCACATTTAACATTTTGTTTCACTTAAATACATAAGTAAATATACGAAATTTCAATATTTCATCAATCAAAACAACAGCCGAAGGTTTGTGTCCACACTGAAACAGCAGCATAGTTTGTGTTCACGCTACAAACTCAAACACTCAACCAAACACCACACATGTTTGAGTGTATGTGTTTAAACAATTTTCATTTGAGAAATTTAAATATTAGGAAGATATCAACCAATATGAAATGTATATTAAATGAAAGATAACATCTTCATTTACCTACAAAAAAATTTTTAAAAAAAGTTATCTTGCCGTTTCCTCATAATCAATGAAATAAAGATTACAACAATAACAATCTGACATGACTTCCTATACCGTAAGGTAAGACGTATTCTACGCTAAAACACAACGAATACATAGTTAAAGTTTATATCGAGCCGTATCTTCGAAGTTCTTTCGGCGTTAAAATAATGAACTCATTTATTAGGAATTCATTTTTAATTATAGAAATTTTTAATATTTCTAGATTGATGAAAAGAACATAAATCTTGTGGAATACAGCAACTTTGAAAGCTGTTCAATAGTTGAAGAGTAAGCTTGTGTGAGTGATAGTGACAAAATAAGCAAAAAAAAACTAACCATCAAAGGATTTTGGAAAAATGCATAAGTACGTTGTCGGGAACGAAGATGCGGCAATGCTTATGGTGACTATTCAGAGGAGAAACTAGTTCTTACTTTTGACTTTATTAGGGACTAGCAAGTGACACGAACCCAACGGGTACATAGGTATAATGACCACATTGTAGCTTAGATTATTAGCCTAGATTTCAGATTTAATGTAGCATGCCATTTCGCTTTATTAATTGCGACGCCATATTTTATTTTGAATATGAGTAGCTGTATTCTACGAATCGAGCACTTTCATTTGATACCCATATTGTGGATGTTGAAGAGGCAAAGCCGTAATTACTATATTTGACCCATATATCCACCATTTTGTTTTGGACGCCATCTTGGATTTTAACTTCTAAAGCTCTCTCTTATGATTTCCATTTCATTCCTTTCTATTGTAAAGAAACAAAAAAAATTGTTTTTCGTTTGTAAGTTTAAGAAAAAACACCGAAGCATTTGTATTTTTTTGCTTATATCTCAGATAGTTTCAAACTTGTGTGTCACTTTTTCTTATCAATAATTTTTAAACTTACAACTTAAAATATGGTGCCTTTAGCATGTTCAAAAATTAATTAGGACCTTTAGCAACTTAATATTTGTAAACAAAATATATATTATTTTTAAAAATTATTTTTGCCTATAACTTTGCCGATTAGCGACCAATTAATACAAAATTTTGCACGCATAGCCCTAGAAGTATATAATATCTATAAATAGTAGCAAGTATTCTTAAAAATTATCCTAGGGTTGTAAATGTTGATATTTGTGAGAAGAATATGTGGTAGTCGGGTTTGTTTGCTCATATCTCAGAAAAATATTTTCAAAAGATTGATACCAAATACAGATCTGTTCAGCATGAAAAGCTTCTAAAAGTTGACTTCAAACAATACATGGAGAGACGGAGTTTCCTAATCATAACATTTCAGATAATATATACTTTATAGGAACAGAAGTGAAATTGTAGTAATTACACATCACAAGTATTAATGTTGTATTACTAAAAAACAACAAAATTTTATAAATTCAATAAATTTCACACTTAATGCAAATATAAGATATGTTGCTTTTTATTAAATTTTTTTTTTATTTTGTATAAGAACTTCAATATTTTACAAATAACGGTAATGGTATAAGTAAATAAATGTTCGATTTTATTTTTATAATTGTTTTTCGACAGTTTTCTTAATTTACACATTTTTTATAGAAAAATTTTGTTATACATATATTGTATATATGGAATCACTAATACTCCTTTCTTTAATCAAATCTAAAAAAAAATTTTAAAACCAAACATTTATATACAAATATATGTACATAAGTACATGCTATTTGGTTGTTTGCTTTCTGTATCACCATAAACGAAAGACTTAAAAAACAAACCTCCTTAAAAGCCTTCTTTTCTCAGTTTAAGCGACAGTTATTATTTATTTATTTTGTTTAACAAAAAATGCATACATTTTCATTTACTTAAATAAAACTGGTTTCTAAGGTGTGCGATTTAGCCACGACACACAATTTTTCTGAAGGGGCTGTACTTGTACATCATCACGAGTTAAGCCAATTTTAACTTCAAAGTTATTCAGACAAAAAACAAGCAAATTTCTTTAAAGACAATTCAGCTTTAAACTCTCAACATTTTTTAAGTTACATATGTACAAATAAAAAAAAGAAAACATGCTAAAATTAAACACTAAATTAACCACTATAAGCTTAAGCTGGTAGTCACTTTCAAATTGCTGTGTTTTAAACGTATGAATCATGCTAGTCACCCACATGCTTTTTAAGATTTTTTAAGATTTTTATTAAAAACTAGAATAGAGGAGAATCTTAAAGAAAATAGTAGTTGGTTGTTCCAAATCTTTTTAAGCAAGTTATTTTAATTACAAGTTTAAAATGTTTAATTCAAAGTGCTTCAAATAGAGAAAATCAATTAAATATACACTGTTTTTAATTAATCATCTTGTTGACGTAAAACTAACGTAAAACACGCTTTTATTATTTCTATGAGTATTATTGTAATTAACAAGATTGTTGAAAATAAGTAAGAGTGCTATATTCGGCCGTGCCGAATCTGATAATACCCTTCACCATCATGTACTTAGGTATAATCCCACATCGTAGCTTAACCTATATATCATGTTATACGCCATTTTTCTTTATTATTTCCGAGGCCATCCTCGATTTTTAATTGTTACGTAGTTATCTGTACCTGCCGTTTAATTTGATACCCACATTGATGGGGCTAAAAAAATTTTATCCGCCATTTTGTTTTAGACGCCATCTTCGACTTTAAATTTTGTTTATAATTTACTGTATTCTACTGGTCAAGCCCTTTCATTTGATACCAATATTGAGGTGGTTCAAGAAGTTACATTTAAAAATATCAAATTTGACCCATATATAAATTTATTGTCCGCCATTTTGTAGTGGCGGCCAACATGAATTTTAATTTCTTATAGTGCTTATATTGCGTTAGTTAAGTTCTTTCAGAGAATACCAATATTGACTTACTCGGTTGTCTAGAAGCTAAAAAAAATTGATTTTCGTGTTAATTTTTGGAATATATATTTTAAAAAATTTTGTCTATAACTTTACCGATTAGAGCCCGATTTCTTTAAAATTTTTCACGAATATCTCTAGAAGCATATTATATCTAAAAATAGTAGCAAAGGTACCTATAAATTATTCTATGGCTGAAAAATTTTAATTTTGGTGGTAAAAATATGGGAAAAAACAGAGGCAGTCGTGTTTATTTTTTCATATCTCTGAAAGTTATGGGGTGATTGTGCTGAATTTCAATATCCATTCTTTTCCAAACATTTCCAAAAGTTTGATATCATACACCGATTTGAGGAACATGTGGTTGCTTCTAAAAGTTGATTTCAACCAGCACACGGACAGACGGACATACCGTCAGGACTTTATCGACTCCTCTATTCATAAACTTTCAGAAAATATATACTTTATGGTGTCGGAAATGAAAATTGTATAAATTACAAACGGAATGACAAAGCTATATATACCCTTGTGCACCACCGGTGAAGGGTATGTTATAAGCTTAAGAATCTATTAAAGTTTTCATATTGAAAAAAAAAAGTTCAATCCTTGCAGCATTTATTTTTTTGGCAATAAGTTAAATCATGTAAATATTATTTGATGTCTGGAATGAAACACAATATTTATTCGAAATATTTTTTTTAATAAAATTTTGTTACAGATTGAGTCTAATTTAAATTTTTGCAGCATTATGCATTTTCATCAGCATTATGCCCCTTGCCTACACGTAATTTTATGTACAGTGGGACTTATGTATTTTTGGTTCGATAATAAACTAGTGTTTTGTTACAAGAAGGCCGTTACATTTAAATTAAGACTTAATGTTTATGTCAAGTAATATGCAAAAAAAATGTGCCTTAAAGTAAGCTGCACATAATAACACACCTTGGCTGTATATTACTTAACATGATAGTCGAACAACCAGCCAAATAAGGGAACTGTAAAATGTAAATAAACTGCTACAAATAAAACTATTGTAACTAATAAAATTATAATGTAAACAAACTATTTAAATTTAGGTTAGGTAGAACAGGCAGCTGTTGTACAGCTCACTTGGGTCCATTATATTGATCCCTTTGTGATACCTGAATAGAAAAGTAAGAATAGAATAGAAAAGAAGCAGACAAGTCCAGAGTCTCCGGCGGGAATCGAACCCGCAACCCCTAAGCTAGCAGAACAACACACTGCTGACTAGTCCATCGGGGCACTATTTAAATTTAAATCTGTAACAATATATAATAAATTCGTATAATTTAAAAAAATAAACATAATTCATTAAAAATTATTCTTATTTACTTTTTATTCAATTTGGTTTTTAAGCAATTCTCATTGTGGCCTAAACAAACCAACTTAGTGGTAAAAGGTGTTTGATAGTCCTCATTATAACAATTATTGGTAAATTCACAAGGCGTTTCAAATTCTGAAAATTTTTAAAAATTTTAAAATAAACGCTGCAATACTTTTTATTAATTTTACAATTTCACGAAATTATGACAATTCGAACTTCTTGTGAATACACTAAATATTTTATATATAAAAAATCCTTAGACCAACAAATTTTTATTTATAACTTAAAAATTCTACTTAAATACCTCTTTAACATAAATTTGATTAACACTATAATTTTAGTTAGTTAGAAGAACTCAAACTTATGCTTAATTTATTTTATAAAAACTACAACAAAATATTTACACATGTGTATATATAAAACTACTGAATGAAAGTTGAATTTTAGTTTTTGCAAAAACAATTAACTTAATCACAATTAATTACAAATACACTTTAAGAATCTATTAAAAATATCTTTCAAACCAAACAGCCCCTAATTTAAAACTGTTCTCATTCTAGACATCAATTAAATTTACTTTGTTTGCTTTTCCCTCATTATATTTAAATTCAATTACACATACATACATACAATTTAATTAACAGGTTAATTAAGTGATGAAAGAATATTTGTTTAATATATGTTCGTATGTGCCAAAATTAAAAACAAAACACGTTTTTGCCATAAATACATGTATAAAAAGTGTTAAATAATAAATTTGTTTAAATCCCTGTTGAAATTGTGTTAAACAACAAGTGATTAGACTTTAATAAATTCATATAAATTATATTTTTATAAAGAAAAAACTAAAAAAAAGGATTATAAAAGTTTCATTGTCAGAAATAAATGATAAAGAAAACAAGACAAAATTAAATTAAACAAGTAAGAGCACTATATTCGGCTGTGCCGAATCTTTTATACCCACCACCAATTTTGTGTACATTTAAAGTACATTATTTATTATTTTGTTAATCACTATGGAATAATCTCTTTAAAATAAAATATGTATTACTTTCTTTATAGAGGGTAGTTAATTTTTAGGGGCCCCTGTTGAAGGTGAACCACACATAAGCAACAAGTTTTTTTTTGCATTTCATTTGACATTTCTCAATCTCAGACTAACTTAATTTGAACAGTGGAAAGATACCTAAATGAGCAACGCGTTAAAGTTATTCAGATTTAATTATTTATTTTAGTTGATCTCTTTTTTTAAATTTTCATATTTAAATATCCAATTTTTGTATTTAAATTCTCAATATTTCGCTACTCCTTCGTGTAGCATCTTCAGGAAAATTCATTATTATTAATTATTAATTAATTAATTAATTATTATTAATTAATAATTTGTAAATTAATTTTCAGGTTTAATATTCAGGTTTTTTTATGAAAATGGGCGTTCAAAACAAAATGCATTTTATGCACTTCGTAATTCTTTTGATCAACATAATCCTGCCTTCTTAGTTCGTTGAATGGGAACCACTACTGGTTTTTGCGATAGTGTGGCAAAAGAGCAGTCAACATCGCCTCATCATCATGCCTAGCAATTGAGCATCAACATTGTCATTGAAAATTTGGACCATCAGATACTTCGATATGCTACTAAAATGCTTTTGTAAATGTTGTCTTTCAATGAAAGTGGGCGTTAAAGTAGGCGTGTTAATAAAGAGTCTGCTAATAAATACAACTTAGATATTTCAATATAGTCCTTTATTTTCCCAAAAACTTTGTCAATAGAGAAATTACATGAATTTAAGATAAACCGTTATATGGGAGGTAGGCGTTTAAGTGGACGTGTCACCTAAACTTTTTGGCACAACAATTACATTGATTAGAAGGATATACGTAGCAAATTTGATCATCATACCTCTAATTTTGGTGGTTTTATGAACTTTTAAATTTCATTTACGGTAGATAACGTGAAAAGTGGGCGTTGTAGTAGGCGTGTATTTGTGCTTTTAAATGTCATTAACGTTAGATAACGTGAAAAATGGGCGTTATAGTAGGCGTGTCAAAGTTATTTTTGCGAATGAGTACAAATTAGATGTTTCATATAGCCCTTTATTATTCCAAAATTTTTATTAATACAGAAATTATATGAATTTTAGGTAAAGCGTTATATGGGAGGTGGGCGTAAAAGTGGGCGTGGCACCTTAATGGCACAGTAATGAGATTGCCTAGGGGGATATACGTAGCAAATTTTATCATCATACCTCTAATTTTAGCGGTTTTATGAGCTTTTAAATTTTAATAACGGTAGATAACGTGAAAAGTGGGCGTTATAGTAGGCGTGTCAAAGTTATTTTTGCGAATGAGTACAACTTAGGTGTTTCAATATAGTCCTTTATTATTCCAAAATTTTTATTAATAGAGAAATTATATGAATTTTAGCTAAAACGTTATATGGGAGGTGGGCGTAAAAGTGGGCGTGGCATATTGATTTTCCGTTACAAAAAAGCGCCTCACCAAAAAGCAAAGTGTGCAAAATTTCAGAGTCGTACATCCAATTTTGTTGCTTTTATGACGTTTTTGTTTTTAAATATACCGAAAAATACACTGTGCGGTATAAATTTTCGTACATTTTGATCGATAACTCCTCTCCTAATGCATAGATTTAGATAATTTTCAGGGAATAATATTGTTTTTGCTCAGGAAATATATATTCGAAGTTTCATGAGTCTACGTTAATGCGTTTGGACACAATTCCATTTTATTCGATGTTCGAAGGACACGGTTTTTTCGACCTACTCTTGCTTTTCGAGCTATAACTCTCTTCCTAATATTCCGATTTAGCCCATTTTCAATACCAAACAAACCTTGTCTATAAGAAAGATTCTGGCAAAATTTGAGCCCTCTAGCTATTTCGGTGCGACCTCTATCGTGCTTTCAACAGACGGACAGACGGACAGACGGACGGACATAGCTAGATCGTCATCAAATCAAACCCTGATTCAGAATATATATACTTTATGGGGTCTAAAATGGATATTTCGATGTGTTACAAACGGAATGACAAAATGAATATACCCCCCCATGGTGGCGGGTATAAAAATAAAAACAAAAAAAAAGCCAAAAAAGCAGTTAAAACCAGCCTCTTATAAAGCAGCAGTTAACTGTGTTATTAATTTTTAAGCTCATGTACACCCTACAATAGTAACATATATAATATTAGATCAAGTAATTGTTGTGACAACTTGCAAATATTTAAAAGTTGGATTCCTTAGCACATATTAAGAAATTTATGATGCACGTATGAATGTAATGAGTGTAGCTTAAACCTAAAAGACCACACCACGTGTTCTTGCATCAACGCATTTTATACCTCATACACTTTCTGAACTCAAAGTTAATATTTGTTAATAAATAATTTTTTTAAATAATTAAATTTTATTCTTGAAACTTGTACTCTTGCCACTCATGACGATTAAAAAAGTAAAAATCATGGTGTAATTACATAAGGTGACAGCGTAAAGGAGAGCGATTTTCGGCTCTCGTTTTTTTTTTGTATGAAGTTTGACAATTTCCGGAGTTGAAATCATTTTTTTAATATGTAGTTTGACATACTCCAGAACACAGAAAAATTGTCAGCTGGGCTGGCACTGCCACCTTGTATAGGTGTACCCTGGTAAAAAGTAAACCTACTTTTTACGTTGTATGCGTCATGGCATTCTACCTTTTTTCGAGAGGCGTACGACGCGAAAAAGTGTTTATAGCTCTTGTACTGATACCACATCTGTCAATTCTATTATAATTTAACCATACTTTGATAATGGATGGCCCTTAACGTCAATTTTTTTCCCCAATTAAAGTTGACATTTCTTTGTTTCAGTGTTTGACAAATTCAACCATGCACAATTGAAGAGTGCGTTAGGATTGCTAAATTGAAGCCTTTTACGAAAATGGTCGTTTAATTCAAAATGCATTTTATACACTTCGTCAAGAGAATTGTGGGCAAGTTTTAGCAAACCTGTGCATGCTCGCCCGGTTCATTTTGCGAAAAACATTGTTGTTGAGCCGTCAGCCTCAACTCGTCGTTGTACCCAACAAACTTACAAAATTTAATTGAATCAAGATCTGAAGCCTACTGACCATTTCAAGTGTCGTCAATACGTCGAATTGTTGGCTGAACAGACAAGAGTGAATGCATGGTACAATCATCAGGTAGCCTCAGTTCTGCAACAACAAAATCCTAAATAATAAATGTTGCTGGAAAACGACGACTTCAATGTCAAAAAGCAAATGTGTGTGCGTGTTTTTTTGGCGGTAGAATAAGCTGAACAAGCTGAATTGATGCATTTTACAAATGAGAATCCACGAGTGATTGTTAAAAAGCCGATGTATTCAAAAACAGTGAAGAGAGAGGCTTGGATCGTACTTTTTGGTCAAGCAGTTACCGTGATTGTTGTTTGCTACTCCGAGACGATAACAGTCTTCTTGTGGCCAGAAATTGAGAATATGGACATTGACGATAAGGGGTTACAGCGAAACAATGGCTATTTAGGCGAGAAATTTAAAGACTCTACTATCTCTCGTCGTGCAATGTTAATTTACCTTTGCGTTGACTAAATCATTTTGAGAATAAAATGCGTTAGGAAAATATTTCATTTACAGATACAAAACCTTGCTTTTTGAATGTGGTTTGATTAACGTTAGCACCGGCACATATAGTGTTGCCGGCAATCAGGACCGTCAACTTTACTATTATCAATCATTAAGCCATTATTCTTTATATCTGTTTAGATGACAACAGCTCCCAGAAACTTTAATGGTTGCCCAAAGTCTTACACAAAGTCGAGCATTAGAATTAAACCACTGCTAAATCTGTTCTCCCGCTTGGGAATGAACCACAAATATTCCGAAAAGACCCTACCAATAACCAGTCTAGAACAAGTTCTAGGGGCTTGGTAATAGATACAGCTCTGGTCAGCCTCCAATTAATTCTCTGATCAGAGTTTTAGCTTTTCGAAATTATTGTTCTAAGCAGCCAGAGGTTTTAGAATTAGCTGGAGAGGAAAAAAACAATATTCTAGCGTTATTCTGCATGAAGCATATTAATCAATAATTGTCATTCTTTACTAGCCGAAAAACAAACGCATACTCTGAAATCAGCTGTCACAGAAAGCAAAGTTTTTACTATTCAGATATTTTATTCAGATATTTTGACTTGAAAACCTCTTTACATTTGGAATGAAATAGTCGACTATTGCTGATTATACTTTACTAAAGGAAAACAAGTTCTTCTATACCACCATAATAGTATTAGTGCTAAATGAGCCTTGTTTAAAAACAACATTTGATATCTACCATTTTCTTTTAATGTGTATATTGTCGAACAGTGTTTCCTAAATTTTCATACAATACGATCTGTCGTTTAATACCAAATCTTTCATAGTTAAACCAAGTATTTATATAATGTGAAAGCATAGCCATCAAATTTCTACAGAGGTCAGAGAGAGAGAGAGAGAGAGAGAGGGAGGAAACGGTAAATAAATTTGTTTCTGGTTTTTGCTATACACAATTTAAACAAAAATTTTCAGAAAATTTGTTCATTTCGGTACCACCAAGCCGATGAATATACGTAGTATAAATCGATTCTTTATGTTTTCCTAAATAGGAATTTGTAGAGATAAAAAGTATAAAGAAAATAATTTAGCCATCTGTTCTGGATAATATTAAAATAAATATTTTATAGACCTAAATTTGGTGCAAATTATTTTAATATTTTTTGCTTATTTTCTACAGATAAAACAAATTAGAGAATTATTGTTCCTGTAAGTTCTATTGATACTTCATGTTAAGAACCACTACAATATAGAAGTAATAGCTGCAGACAAAACCAACAGCAGTAGCAACAGCAAACAACAAAATCCGCAATATCACAGCAAACCAACAACACGAAGATAAATTTATAAAAAAAATTAACAAGTCACTGTATGTATACTCTTTTAGCTTCACAGTGTTGTAGCTTAAATAATATTCTTATTCTACGACTTCATCATAATTTTTTCCCAATTTCAGCTTCAATTCTTTATGTGGTGAGAGTGAAGAAAAGCAGCCGGTCGATGCTTCTGTTGAAAATTGAAATTAATTAAACGCCTTTAAAACTCAATAATTTTATATGTGTATGTATGTATGTATGTAAAGATGTACATAGTTAAGAACATTTATATAGTTGATATTGTATAAACATGCAGGCTGCTGCGGTTGTTGTTTGTCGCTGGAGCTACAACATCACGAAGAAATAAATTATTTTTTTTTTTATTTCGGTTAATAATGATATGGCGTTAGTATTTAATTAAAAAGTTAATATGTAAAAAAAGCACACACACATACACATACCAAAAAGTAATCAAAAAGCAAAAACAAAAGACTTAAGAAACAAACAGGCGCTAATAATTTGTACAAAAGGCGTTTCAATTTAAATGCCACAAAAGTTTTAATTTATGGATGAATGTTAAAAGTGTTAAAAAACTCTTGAAAGTTTTTTTCTCATTAAGATTTAATATGTTAAATTTTTAATAAAGAAATTTCACATTGATTGAGACCTAAGGAGTGAATCTGAACGTCAAATTATTTTTTAACACATTTGCATTTTATGACATGTAATTTTTTCTTCTGTTTCAGGTTGAATGTAGAGAAAATACTAAAATCTACAAGAATTTTTAAGTGTTTTAAAGAAAGCAAAAAATTTTATTGAAAAAAAAAATTACTAAATAATTATTCGGTTATCTTATTGTTGTTGATAGTGAGCAATATATTTTGGATGAATTCTTCTACCGTAAAAACATTTTAGAAGTGGGATTTTATAACATTTTTCTTCATATCAATTTACCAGATATTTATTTTTTTGAAACATATAGAAAATATTTCCTAGAATTGAAAATCAGTTAGCATACAACAAATCAAGCATTTGCTTTTACACTTCACTACATCCTACGAAAACTATATTGCTTTTCTGAAACTGAATAATTTATTAGCCACGACTTGTACGTTTTGAACGTGGAGTTTCAAACAACTTGTCTAGTCTGAGACAATATACATTTTGACAGGGTTTTAAATGTGCAAAAAAATACACACGCACACACATACCAACACAAATCAAATATGATGGAAAAAACCTAAACATAAAAATATAAAACAGCACTATACACATATTTAATGCATATGGACGTACATAGATTTGTTGTTCATCTTTAGCTTATGCCTTTTTTATATGTATGTATATGTATGTACATATGTATATTTATTGCACGTAAATAGAATTCTTAAAAAAATGCAATCTAGTCATTTGTCAATTTATATTTATAAAATATATTAGAATGTTTTTACATTTTACACTCGTTCGCGTGTCCAACAATTCTCTACAGAACCATGTATCCGAGTTTCACCTAAAAATATCAACGGATTTAATTGCAGCCTTATCTAAGCTATACTGCTAGTTATATACTACTGTCATTTTCTTTTCCAAAAAATAGCAAAAATATCGTCGAGTAATATAAGTACATAATTAATATAAATGCTTTAAAGAATATTTAAAGATAACAATATAAGCACGTGTAACCATGGTGTATTTACATAAGGTGATAGCGTAAAGGAGAGCAATTTTTGTCTCTCTTTTTTTATGTATGGAGTTTGACAATTTCCGGAGTTGAAATAATTTTGTTAATATGTAGTTTGACATACTCCAGAACACAAAAAAATAGTTAGCTGGGCTGGCACCGCCACCTTGTATAAGTGTAGCCTGCGTGTAACATTGCACTTAAATAAACATGGTTGCCATTAACAGAATTGCAGAAAAAAAAACTTTTTCATATTTTTGTTTTCCACTTCTCTCTTTTTATCGTGCTACAATATATAATATGTAAATAAATTTTACAAAGCCCATTAATTTCATATCCTATTTGACCAGATTGTATAATTTCAACCCACGTGTAAGACATTTTTAATAAATTTGTAACAAAAAGTGCAAAATGTCATTACAGTAAACTAATGCTCAAACAATAAATTTTGTGTATCTTCTTTAACAGCGTTGTCTTTAGAAATATATATATTGGGCCAATTCAAAGTAGACTCTCATATTGGACTATGTCATATAATTCATATTAATATGACTAGTGACTTTGAACACCTTTTGTTAAAAAATTATGTATTTAATACAAGAAAGAAGACAGAGATGACGCTGTTAAAAATTGTATGTATACAGGAAAGAAGAAAATAGAAAATATTCTCTCTGAGAGGTGAGAAGCGAAGAAATTCTCTCTGAGAGACAGTATGGTTAAAAGTATAACATAAACAATTTCTTATACATAGGAAACAAATGTGTAGTCTTATTATTTTTTTGTATGGAAATTACTAACAAAAATTTTATGCGTGCATAAAATAATAAGAAATAGTACAAATATGACTGATATGCAACCACTTTGAATTGGCCCATTGTTTGATATCTCACACTTAAAAAATTCAGTAAAAACTACTACTCCCGTAATGTACTCAACGCATTCCATTATAGTCCACAAATCCTTTGCTTAGAAAGTCCATAGGCAAAACTTGACCATAAAAATCTTTGGTCAATAACCAACTAAACAAATGTTCATTGAAACATAAGAACCATAAATGTTCGTTGCAAACCGTACATCGTTCTCTTAATGGGTTAAATTGATTTTTTTTTTTTTGTATTTAACAGACATTTTTAGCAAATGCAAATGAATAAATTTCAAACAAGAAAAAAAAATTTTACAAACATGTCTACACTTTTTGAAGTAAAACCAGTTTCAGGTATTGCACGTATTTGGTAATGCACTCTAAACTAATTCTAATTCTTTTGCACAAAAAAGTTACTAAAAATGCATTTCAAAAATAATAATACATAAATACTTGTACGAACATATTTATTTTTTACATTTTAAACTTTTTTCGTTTAAATCTATGGGTGGGTTATATGTACGTATACATATTTTTCTATAATAAAGAATGTACAACTATTTTTTTAATATTCATACCTTTAAAAAAATTTAAGCAAAATGTTTTTTGTTGCATTTTTATCTCGTTACTTTTCAAACATGTTTTATTTTCCTGTACGCAGCATTTGCTATCGCTTACTTCAATCAAACATGTATTCCAAAAACAAATACTTATCAAATAAAATTTTAAGGGCTCAACTACATGGTTCTACAACTTTGGGTGCGGCAAACAATCAAATTTTAGTGCAATATTGGTTTGGCGTACTAAAAGAAGTACGTTTTATTTTAAAGGCCGAAATAGAAACAATCTTTAAAGAAGAACATATGGATTCTATTGGATATATATTTTACAAAATTTTTAAAAATATTTTTAAATTTTTAAAGTGTCTAAAAATCATTAAAATAACATTAATATTTTATACTGGTTGGCCTAATTTAAATAGCTTACGGATTTTACTTTGTAACACAATTCTTACCTATTTTTTTGTAGAAATAGATACAAATATTTTAAATTTTTAACATCATGCATATTGTAAGAAAATAAAATCTTCTATTCCGTTTTTATTTTTCTTCTCAAAAAAAAAAAAACAAAAAATATTAAAAAAAAAAACTTTAAGAAAAATAATTAATAAAAAATTAAATAAAAGTTGTTAAAAATAAAACCTAAAAAAAATATTGACACAAATTTTTTAAAAAAAATATATTTACATTTATTTATTAAGAAAATACAAGATTTTAAAATTACAATAAAGGAATGCAGAAAATAATAAATGTGATTTTTAGTATAAAAAATATTATTTATAGTATAAAAAATAATAATACTGTTTATTTCATTAGAAAGCAAGCAAAGTAGAATAAAGAGACTTTATACATAGGTATTTCAATTAATATTTAAAGGTTGTTTTATTACTTTTAAATAATAGTTTTTAAATCTTAATTACAATATTTTTCTTTTTTTTTGTACTTCAAATTTCATTATCTTCAGGATCTTCATCATATTCTGTATCAGATTCATATAGCAAACTGTCATCCCCTACAAATTCTTCAAACACCACCTCCTCATCATACTCATCATAGAATACTTCTGGACAATGTTTACAGCGACTCTCATTTACACCATAATTGAGGCATGTAGGACCAACACATTCACAGCAACCATCGTGAAACCATCTGTAGCTACTAGCTCCAAAACTTCTACAACTTTGTCGACATTTATTCCATGAAGTACAGTGATCAAAATATACAACCGTACAATTTACAGATAACGTGTCAACTTCATTGTCGATTTTATTAGTTACTAAGTTGGATCTGTATAAAACACTTTCATAATCGACTGGAAATGTAACAGTATTCCAACTAAATTCTGATTTACCAGCTGCAGCTTCAACTATAATATCAAATAACTCTGGTGCTCCTTCAAAGTCTTCTACATGTGAATTGTATGACAAAGAATTTTTAACTTTAACATGACCGCTGTTAGCCTTTTGACACACATGCAGACAACTGCAGCAATCTTCAAAGTATTCACCCATACATCGAACACAGTTTTTGTAGCACGATACATGTTTTCCTTCACATTTACAACTTTGTGTTAGTAAGCATTTTGATACTATTGATCCACATAACTCCTCGTTACAAGGTGTGGTCAAATTATTGTGTATAAAATTCAATATTAAGAATATTTGTAGAAGAGCATGGAATCTCAAACTCATTTTGTTAATTGACTGAAGCTTATGCTGCTTTACGAAATGTTTGGTATTATTTTTCTTTCAAGAATTTTATGAATATTGTTTTTCAATTAAATGACAATGATTTATCGTATTGCGAACAGTCTTTAAACAAAACAATCAAATGACCATCCACACGATACGAAAAATTCACCTGTTGCTCAATTTATTATTTCAGGACCTTTGTTCACGAAGGTTAGATAATGATTTATTACAAAATCTATTCGATGATTTCGAATTATGCGGAATATAATTAGCAGTTCTACCTTGCTTTCAAAAATTGGAACAAAATATGAGTCAAATTATAGTAGTAGATATCGGAATAGAATTTTACTGGAATGCAGCAATTTGCATCGTAGGTTCCGAGAATATTAAGAAAAATCGACTTTTGTTTTTTTAACACTATAAAATGTGCGCTTTTTGCAAATAAAGTTATGCGTACAATTTGCAAATATTTTACTTACAGTTAATACAGCAAAAATTTATATTAACAATTATTATTATTTTTTATAAACAAGAATTTTATATATACTCCTTTTCCTTTATTTAATTAATATATATTTGGTTTTCCGCGCTATATTAACATCAGAGGCCTGCATGAACAATTTCACCGCCGGTTAAACTGGGACGAAGACATGCCGTCACAAAAAAAAAATACGTCGTAATTTAATTTGTAGTTTCAAGTCATATTTATTCATCAGTTATTCGCAGTTCGGAGAGAATGTTTTCTTTATATATTTTATCTATGAAATCTAGACCACCTGATGAATAAGTATGCTTTCTTGAAACTAACTAACTAACTGCTATGAAAATTTAAAGATTTTTTAAATTGCTCTTTGTCACTCAAATATATCCGACAACAATAATTGAAAAATTTGTACCACCCTTAAAATATATTTTTAAATACATTTTAAAGTCTGACGGTTATTACAGAAAAACGAGGAAAAATTTTGTAGTTGGACCTGAACAAAGGTCTTACCCTCATAAAATTCATAACACAAATGGATTTTATTACCATAGAATGAGTGCCTATACAAAAAATCGTTGCGGTTGCACTGAACATTTCAATAATTTTAATATTTGCTGCTGTGTTCTGTTATATGTCAGGCCTTTTTGACTGACGTAGCAATTAGAGAGTTTATTTAAAAATATGTGTTAAGTTTATTAAGTAGAGATAAGACCAAAAACGGCAGCGACTAACAAAAATGATCAGCGGCCCATTCAATTCGTCTTTTCTCCGTTCGCGTACGACTCTGGTTTATATATACAGGTTTTACACGAGTACAAGCGTGACTTATATCACTATCAGTGTTGCCAACGTTAGGAAATTTTCGCTTTTGGTAAGTTTTACTTCTACCTCTCATTTACACATGCAAATAGTGGCATGCAATTGTTGTAAACGTATTATACCAAGGCGAATTCATTATCAGGTGGTGTTGACAACGCAGCTGATCTACTTTTTTATATGCAAAAATGATGATTGGATTGTCAAATATTATTTATGTTTACATAGATTACTCCTTCCCGTGAAAAAAAAAAACACAAACAAAAACCATGTAGTTTTTGACACATCGACAGTCGAAAGCAACAATAAAAAACCATGTTGTTTTTTTAATGTTGTATTTGTTGTAGAATTACCACCACCTGATAAATAAATTCGCCTTGGTATTATACATTTTCTTCTTGTTTTAATTTTGCCACCATATTTTCTTTTTGTTTTTTGTTCAGATAGAGTTACCAAGTTTCTCATACAGGCTATTTTTGGGAAAGCACTTAACATTAATTATTATTATTATTATTAGCACACACACAGAATATAAAATAAGTTATAATTTTTAGCTACTTGCATTAGATCGATTTATCTAAGACTGTGCACACATATGAAGCTGTCATGACTATATAATTTCGTGATTAGAAAAGTGGGCAGGGCACGCCAGAAAAAAATTATAAGTGTGAGGTACTTGCACTAGACCGATTTTTCTGAAACTTTGCGCACACATTGAGTTATTATGACTTTACAATTTCGTGATTAGAAAAGTGGGCAGGACCACTCCCATACAAAAAGTTATAATATGGAGGTACTTGCACTGGACCGAGTTTTCTGAAACCTTGCACACATATTGAGCTGTCATGACTTTACAATTTCGTGCTTAGAAAAGTGGACAGTCCCACGCCCATAAAAAAAGTTATCATATTCAGCTACTTGAAGTTCACCGATTTTTCTGAAACTTTGCACACACATATTGAGCTTTCATGATTATACAAGAAACAGAAAAAAATGTACATATATGTGTATATGCAGGTATTTTTATTGTAGGTATGTACTATTAAATGCACTATTAATGTGCACAATAGTTTTACAAAAAAATAAAATTTATAAACTAAAAAACAATTCAGGGTTCTTCCTTAGCAATAAACATATCTTTTCAATTACATACATAGTAGAGATGCCCTCCAGCGTTTTTCACAAATGATGTCAAATATGTATGTGCAATAATAATGCAATTAACCGGGTAAAAGAGGAAATTTATTTTTGATGACATGAATTTTGAACCAATTAAGCGGGAAAATCAATTAACCGGGTTCAATTATCCGAGGAAATTTACATGATTTTCGTATACAATATTTTTTGCCCGATCATGTGGTTCAATTAAGCGTGAAAACCAATTAACCGTAGGGTCAATTAACCGAAAAATACTGTACCTGCAAATCAGACATGAGCTAAGTGTTACCATTCATGAAATAAGCACTAGTTGAAAAAAAACGTTAGATGGCGGACCCTTTATATATTTACCATGATTTAAACTAATTATATGATTGCACTCTTTTGCATGTAGTAAAAGTGCAATGAAGCGTTGACAGCGTTGCCAGAAGTGTTGTGAAGAAAATCATCATTTGCCAACAAAATCTTAAATTTGGGAAAAAAAATCGCGTTGTTTTATTTATTCCAAAAAGATTTATTTTTTTATTTAAAGTTTTTAACCTAGCCTTTTAGGCCATAATCGGCTACAAACTTCTACTAAAAAAATTTACAATGCTTTTTACCTAAACTATAAGGTCCGTATTCATAAAAAATATTTTAGGTTTATTGAATGCTTATTTGACAAATTTCTCTACAACATCTGTCAAATAAACCTTTAATAAACTTAAAATATTTTTTATGAATACGGCCCTAAAAATATAATCAGGTATGTGATGGAAATCGAAAACGAAGCAATTTTGAAAGTTCGTTTTAATATTCTATGAATAAAATTTTTTTAATTTTTGTTATAAATTTTTTTTTAATATAGAAATATTTATGTACATATATAACAAAAATTACAAAAGTTTTATTCATAGAATATTAAAACGAACTTTCAAAATTGCTTCGTTTTCGTTTTCGATTTCCATCACATGCCTAAATGTAATAATTTTATATATAAAAACAAAGAAATTTAAAATATAATGGGCCAATTCAAAGTAGACTCTCATATTGTACTATGTCATATAATTCATATTAATATGACTAGTGACTTTGAACACCTTTTGTTAACAAATTATGTATTTAATATAAAAAAGAAGACAAAGAGATGACGCTGTTAAAAATTGTATGTATACAGGAAAGAAGAAAATAGAAAATATTCTCTCTGAGAGGTGAGAAGCGAAGAAATTCTCTCTGAGAGACAGTATGGTTAAAAGTATAACATAAACAATTTCTTATACATAGGAAACAAATGTGTAAAGTCTTATTATTTTCTTTGTATGGAAATTACGTTGAAAACAAAAACAAATTTTTAGATTTTGTTGTTGTTTTCAATACATTTGTACGAATGAAATTTCGATTGGGTTTTCTTTCGACATCGTTGAACAGGCAGTAAGACCACCTTTTATCCCGATAACTACGCAGACGAAGTTGCGGGCACAAGCTAGTTAATAAATAAATGTTAATAAATTTATAAAAAATACATTTACTTTTTTGTGTCACATATACATTACGTTATTTACTTTACTAAAAAATATTTAAATCTCAGGCATAAATTTAAAAAACAATGTGTCTTGCTTATTGTTTTATAAATAAAAAAATTAATGGAATAGCATTTTTTTTAGTTTTTACATGCGGACTTGAAATTTGCCAGCCTTGGTAATATACTTAACACCTTTAAAAGGTTTGTACTTTTCACCATACATATCGAGACGATTAACTTTTAGGCCGGAAACCGCCATTTGAGAAATAGTAAATTGCACATTAATAGTGGGGTTGGATCCCAAACTTGGCGTGCCAGGAGGAATAGAGACCTTCAATTTAGGAAAATAGCAAAAAATTTAAAATTTCTATTATTTTTGAGAATATTTACTTACCGTTCCTCTTATGTTGGGCAAATTTGTAACATCTATACGTCCCACATCCCAGGATAAAGTTTTAGTTACCGAATCAAAGGCATACTTTCCCTGATTTGGAGTCAATATACAATTAAGTACACATTTCGGCATAGCTATTTCCAACTTAACTTTATCTACGGAACGTCCCATTAAAGTACGAGTACCCACCGTTAAATCTAAACGTCCTTGTTCTCCCGTTTTTATAGAAAAATTATGCCTTATATAAATTGGTATGGCTACTACAGATTGCGAACTAATGTGATAAGACATTAAGCGGAAATTACCATCAGGAGGTATAAAACTTAGTAAACGTTCGGCTTCCCATCTCTTAAAGCGAACGCAAGGATGAAATGATACATCGTCAAAAAGACGAGGATTCATAAATGACAATGTTAAATCTGGCATACCAGACAATTTAATGCAGCAGTCGATCTGGTTTTAATAAAACTTAAATAAGTATAGAGTAAATTTTAATCTTAAAAAATACTAACATATCCTTGTATTTCAGCAAATACGGTGGAACCAGATTTGTCTATTATAGCATCTACTTCTTCGATGACATCGAAATAAGCTTCATTGTTAGTATAACGAACGCCACTACGACGCCAAGGTATGGCCGATAATTGACCTTGTGGCAAAGTGGTGCTGACACTATATAAAAAAATTTAGTGAAACAAATTTAAATAAACTAAAATAAAAAGAGGTAATGGGGTGCTAACTAATATAAATATATTTTTAATTTAATTTAGGATTTTCTAAACCTTTAATTTTTAGATTAGAAAATTTCTGCTTTTTCTTAATTAAATAACAATTATAGAAAAATGTATACTTACTTGCTTTTACCAGTTACAGTATTGGCAATAGTCCTTAATATTGTTGGTGGCTTAATTAGTTCCTTCAATATGTTACTTTCCGTAGCCAAAGGAAAGCCATTGTCCAACATTTCATCTAATAACTCATAAACAAGAACATAATTTTCCTTAATAATTGACTCAGAACAATCGCCGAAGTAATCTTCAAATGTGTCTACAACACGATGCAGAAATTCAATAACAAATAATGGCGGTACTTCCTGTTTGCAGGCAGCAACTAAAGAAATACCTTTACGTTGCACTGTTATCAAATAGTAATGAGGAGTGGATATAACCGGAGGAACATCCTTTACAAAAGAAAAAAGTTTATAAATAATATACAAATGTACTTTAAAAAAAAATCTGCTCACATATGGCGAATTTCTTTGTGCATCTAAAAAATAATCACACACGGACCGAGAGACCACAGATCGCCAGTGTTTTTCCAGAAAAACATCGCTATAAAAAAAAAGAATTAACTAATTTTCGAAAAGTTACAATAATGCAGACTAACCCACTACTATTTACAATAAATAAACTATGTATCATTCCTATTGGTTTTAAAGACTATTATAGATATGTAAAATTTATTTAAAATTTCTCCAATAGAAAACAAATAAAAATGCCAACAAATACTAATAGACTTCCAATATGTGCCACTCTGTGCTTTGCAACAGCTGATTAGATTAGGTGTTGTAAAGTGTTCAAGTAAAAAAAAGTGGCAACCTTCTAATGTGTAAGTAAAAGTATGGAAAAATTAATACTCACAATTGTTTTGTAGAAAAACGTTTTTAATTTTTTTTTATTTTAATTGTCAACTGTCAAAGTCCACAGATAAAATATGTCAATAAAAATTAAAAAAAAAGGAAAAACATAAACATTAACAAAATATTTTTCTCCGAACTTCTATTTCCTGATATATATAAATATGCTTACAACCTTGAGAACTGAGCAAAATGTTGAAAAATAGGATATATAATACAAAATTATGTTATATAATTGTTTTGTTATAATTTCATTTTTATACCCGCCACCAAAAAAATGGTGGGGGTATATTCATTTTGTCATTCCGTTTGTAACACATCGAAATATCCAGTTTAGACCCCATAAAGTATATATATTCTGAATCGGGGTTTGATTTTATGACGATCTAGCTATGTCCGTCCGTCTGTCCGTCTGTTGAAAGCACGATAGAGGTCGCAACGAAAAAGCTAGGGGGCTCAAATTTTGCCAGAATCTTTCTTATAGACAAGGTTTGTTTGGTATTAAAATGGGCTGAATCGGAATATTAGGAAGAGAGTTGTAGCTCGTAAAGCAAGACTAGGTCGAAAAAACCGTGTCCTTCGCACATCGAATAAAATTGAATTGTGTCCAGACGCATAAACGTAGTCATGAAACTTCGAATATATATTTATCGAGTCAAAAGAATATTTTTCCCTGAAAATCGCTTAAATCTATGAATTAGGAAAAGAGTTATAGATAAAAATGTACGAAAATTTATACCGCACAGTGTATATTTCAAATTTAAAACGTAATAAAACTGACAAAACTATATGTACGATTCTGAAATTTTGCAAACATGGTTTTTTGGTCAAAGTCTTCGTTATAACGGAAAATAGATGTGCCACGCATACTTTTTTCTTTAAATTTTTATAAAAATATATTAGCGCCATTTATTGTACTGTAGCTAAATATAAGATAAAGATGATAAGATAGATGACTCTACTAGCAACTACTAGATGGCATGCTAAAAACTTATGCCTATGTTCTCCTGAAGTTATGCTCTATTAAAAATGGGAATTTAAACAATTTATTTTCATGTACTAATGGCTAACAAATTTTAAAATTATACAAAACTTATTTCGTTTGAAAATCTTTTAAAAGCAAAATGTTATAGAAGTTTAAAAATCAAAATCTTACTAATAAATTTCCTGTTTTAGAAAAATACAGAGAATGTATATTTTAAATCACCCTGTGGCCCTTAAAATTTAACCTTAAATTCACTTTCTTCCTCTTAAATTCATGTAAATTCTCTATGAATAAAGATTTTGGAATACTAAAGGACTATATTGAAATATCTAAGTTATGTTTATTAGCAGAAACTTTATTGACACGCGTATTTTAACGGCCACTTTCATTGAAAGACTAAATTTACGAAAACAATTTACTAGCATACCGAAGTTATAATGGGTGGTTTAATTTTAAGGGACTATGTTGATTTTGAATAAAATTATTATGAAATTATTATCATTTATTTTTATAATGATAATATTTGTATGCTTCAATTATGTATGGAACAAAATATCGGCCAAATGGCCCCCCAACCTAGGCGGCACACTTAGATCCGATAGTCCATATTTTCAATGACACTGTTGATGCTCAATTGTTGGGCACGATGATGAGTCGAGGTTGCTTGCTCTTTTGCCACGTTATCGTGAAAAACAACAATGTTTCCCATTCAACGAACTAAGATGGCATTCACAGATGTGTTCACATTTCATACAGACCTGCTTTGCAGAAATTTAAATATTTTTTACAATTCTCACGATTGTGGACGAATTCGAACGATTATGTTGACCAAAAGAATCACGAAGTGCACGAAATGCATTTTGATTTGAACGCCCATTTTTATAAAAATCTTTAATATTTAAAAGCGTTGCTCGATTGCGTATCTTTCCACGGTTCAAATTGAGTTAGTCTGAGATTGAGAAATGTCAAATGAAATACAAGAAAAAAGTTGAAGTTTAGATGTGGTTCACCTTAAACATGGGCCCTTCAAATTTAACCACCCTCTACAAAGACAGTGATACATATTTTATTATAAAGAGATTATTCTATAGCGATTAACAAAATAATAAATATTGAGCTTTAAATGTACACAAAATTGGTGGTGGGTATAAAAGATTCGGCACAGCCGAATATAGTGCTCTTACTTGTTTGCCATAAAAAAGTTACGAAATGTGTGCGAAGTATTTATTTATCCCTATTACTATTTCTTTGATATTAATCGTTACAATTAGTTATGGCTATAAAAAATTAAAAACAATTAATTACAGCTTAAAAAGAACAAACAAGCTCTGTTTCCCTGAAAATAATTTGAACTTTTATTTAAAAAAAATTGCAATATATAATAATATATTTAATAAAACTTTTTCCTAAAGATGCTACAAAATGCATTAAAATAAAATAATTTTCTGTAATATATAAATAATAAATTTTAAATATTTAAAATATAATATTAAATTATTGTTTAAAATAGCACTCTTACATCTGGCATCTCCTGTGAATTGATCTACAGCTGATGGACAATTGTCAAATAACAACGAAAAGCACCAACAAAAGTAAAGTTAGAAGAAAATACGCTGTTCATATTAAAAAGTTAATAATTTTATTTATTTTTCAACAAATTTGAAAAAAAAACCATAAGTGAGTGATATAGAAATAATGGGAAATAAACAAATCAAACAACACCTGGAAACTGCACAAAAAACTGGAATCCTAAAAATTTCTTTGCAAAGACTGCAGGAGCTTCCACCACAACTAAAGAATTATCCAAATGTTTTAAAGACTTTGGATCTATCGCAAAATCGTTTCGAACATATACCAGAAGAAGTTGGTAAATTTACACTTATTAAACATTTTAACATGAGTGGTAATCGTATAACCGAGGTTCCCGAAGTCTTAGGAGAACTTCTCAAACTAGAAGTGTTGATTCTAAATGACAACATGATTACGCGTGTACCAAGATCCCTGAGTAATTGCACTAATTTAAAAACCATTAATTTGAGTCACAATCAAATAACCGATTTTCCCGTTATGTTATGTGGCCTTAAGCATTTAGATGTTTTGGATTTATCACGCAACAAAATTACCTGCATACCAGACGATGTGGGCACATTGTATGTAACCGAGTTAAATTTAAATCAAAATCAAATTTCCTCTTTGTCCGAAGAGATAGCTGCATGTCCCAAACTAAAAACTTTACGTTTAGAAGAGAACTGCCTGCAAGCGAATGCTTTTTCACCACGCATTCTTAAAGATTCGAAAATTTCTAATCTTTCGGTAGATGGAAATCTGTTTCAGTCAAAACAATTTACCGATTTGGATGGATACGACGTCTATATGGAACGTTATACAGCTGTCAAAAAGAAAATGTTTTAATTATAGAAAATTCGTTTTGTTTAAAAAACCAAAAATTAAACTAAAAAGAATCATAAATCTAAGTGTATGTAAACCTAATCATATAAATATTATTATCGTATTAAAAGCAAAATTAAAGAGTGGAAGTTTGTTACTCAATCATTCTGTATAAGCTTATTTAGGTGTATAATGCAATTATAAACTACCTTAAAATCTATTGAACTATGTGTATGTACGCAAGTATTGTTGTATTTTCACATATTTTTATTTTGATATTTATATAAGTATGAAATTATTTTTCTTAAATAAAGTAATATGTATGTAACAAATCATTTTATTTTACTAAAAAGTTTTAAAAATATCGTCTAAATTTTTGTATCTTTTTTTATTTTGCTGCCCTAACTTAAAAACCGATTCTTAGATAAACATAAAACTGAATTTAAAAAAATCAACATTTTTAAGTTTGTAAGGTAGTAGTTATATGTGTTTCTAAGACTTGTGGATAATAATTATAAGTACATATACATATATACTTTAATAAATAATTTTGTCCGTCGTGTTTGCGCTCGTTTTACAAGTTATATCGCTGGACATAAAACTGAATAGGTATAAAAATTATCGACATTTTTACGTATGTAGGGTAGAAGATGTATTATAGTGTAATAATTGTGGTGAAAAATAATTATATGTATGTATGTACTTATGTATATTTCAAGACATATTTATATACATATATATATATTGATATATTTCAATAAATATTTTTGTATGTTCCTAGTTTAAAAATTATACGATATCTATAAACAGACACCTGAAGGTAGGCAAGTATTGTCTGATTTTAGCTAAGACAACAACTTCAAGATGAATTTTAACCGGATTCTTTTACCTGAAAACTTGAAAAGATATTTTTACATTTCTTAATAAAATTTGCAACACTTAACATGTTTTCACAATTATAAGAGGAAATAAAAAAAAATTTTCTGAGCATAAAAAAAAAAAAAAAAGTTGTTTCCTATTAATGTATTTTAACGTTAGTTGGATAACATTTTCTCTTGTGAAAGATGAAAAGAGGGGTGAATAATTTTTGTGATATTTGTTTTACGCACACTTTGTTCGTTCTCAGTTGTGCATTTTTATTCGTACATACATATGTGTATGTCATATCTCAAATGTAAGAAATAAAGACAATAAAATTTATTGAAAATTTTATTAATAATTTTATTTTGTAATTCCAGCCAATGAATGGAGTACATATGTATGTACATACATATATCTGTTTGTCTTTGGTCTCATTTAATTTTCCATTTTTCGATATTGTATATTTATAATTGTAATTGGTGTTACCCTGTGTGGTGTAAAATTAATTGCAAAAAAACAGGGTACAAAAATTTTTAAATATTAAAAAATGAGATACATATAAAAATTAAAACCATTTAAATTTCGAAGAAGAAGAAATTGTTACTTAATAAAATTTCGTACAATCTATGTGTACACATGATTATTTTTTAAGTGTAAAATTACAAATAAAAATATAACATTTATCCTTATGTAAACCGATTATTTGAACCCTGATGGTTCTCTGAAATAGTAGAGACTGGGAAAGAGTATCACACGACTGGGTAATTGGTTATTATATAAAGCCTTAAAGAACAGGTTCAAAAACCTTGTTTGGAATGCGAAGTGCAACTCGTGGTTGTCTTCTGCAATGACATGGAGCGTTCCTCTATAATGCATTCGCAATCACCCGACTTATCCACCGGTTGTCTCTGGCTAAAATAAATCTCTAGAAAGTCTCTTAAGCACGTATTTTTCAGGCAATTTCCCTGATGAAGAGGTGGTTGCAAGGTTCATGGACTCCGATAAAATCCTTTGCTTTAAATAATGAGGACAGAAATAGGTGGGATCTGGGGAGCTTTGATCTCCGAAAGACTATGAAGAGGATAATTTCCTGGCTACTTAGGATTTATAAGGCAAGTTTGAGTTGGTTCTATGTACCAGTGGTAAATTTACCTTCCTCGATATACATATAAAGCTCGTACGAAGGCGATTATCGTACTTCTGGTCGGAATAAAGGTAGATAAAGAAACTACCCAATTCATTTAGGGACGATTTACTTATCATAGAGTGATAATCTCGCCTATGTGACCCGCAATGCTTTATAGGATAGCAAATAGGGTTGCACCACAAGAATGTGTTTTATCACTTCTATTGTGAAATCTCACAAGGGCAATGAATTGGTTGCACTTATATAGGATATACTTGGATGATATCTGTATCCTTATTGATAGTCAGACTGCTATTAAATCTTTTATACAATATCCATTTTGATTATGAACATTTCACTGCTAAGTTTAAAGGTACCTGAGTTCTGTTTTGTTTTTTCATTCGCGTTTATATAGACGAACATGTGTCGACAATATTTCCGTATTATAATACAAAACTGATAGTTATCCTTACATTTGTTTGCCCATCTAAATTCGGACTAACAACAATAAACTATTAATTTGCGCTAGCAACGATATCAGAATTTTTGGGGCCATATATCGGCTGATAAATCAGCAAATCGAGCTGACTTATTCCTACAGACCTCAAACTTTAGATATCCCTAAAGAAAAAGTTCAAAGGAGTGATGTCGCATAATCTCGCTGGCAATTCACCGAAGCAAAACGTGAAATTAATTGCTTTCCAAAATGATTTCTCAACAAGTCCATTGTTTTACCTTACGATGATTCATTCACCCGATTTAAAATAGATATGAACACATGCTTCATCTAATATTTTGCAACTAATCTTAATACTTTGCTCATAAGTATTTATTAGTTCCCTCCTCGACGATTTCATATTACCTATTAGTATTTAAATTATAAAAAAAATAAACAAAATAAACACATGTTTTTACACACCATAAAATATTATCCCTATTTTTTCGCCATGAATTTTCAAAACGTTGGTACATCCTTTTTTTGCGTTATGTAAAATTGAGCAAAAAAGTTTTTAAGTATGTATCTTGTTAAAAAATACAAAACACTTGTTGAACGGAAATCTATTGCAGACAATGAACTTAAAACACAAAACTACTCTCATTTCTTCATATTAGTTTCGTTTCATTATAAAAACTTGTATTGTTTTCACTTTCAGTCAAACAAAGTAAGAAAAACACTGTCCGACAGACAACAAGATTTTTAAATTTATATACAAGACAATTGTTAATATGTTGTGATGCAGTTGTTGTTGTTGTCATTGTTGTTTACTTAAAGGAAGTTCATTGTATTCCTTTTTCACTTACACGTGCCACATTTAAGTAAAAAAAAAATTGAAAAGAGCTGTTTGTTTTAACTTCGGCTCTCTATCATTTAGTTGAAATAATAAATGTATGTAATTTGAAGATTCTTAAAAAAAAATATTTTTAGACAAACGAAAGTAGAACACTTGTGCTTAGGAATTAAAAATAATTGCTGTCTTAGAAGTTTGATTTGTTCGCATCCGAATGCATATCAGTTTAATGTGTGGAATATCACAAATCGTACTGCAGGAGCACTTAACGTCTACGTGATTATTTTCCGTCATGGGTCTTAAGAATATTATTTTGTTAAAATTAAAATTTTATATTTAAAGTGTTTCAAAATAGAAAACAGAAACAGAAACATATTCATATATTCACATGCAAGTATTGCAGTGCTACAATTGAGAATTTAATTTTGTACAAGTTAAAAAAAATATTTACTCTTTTAATAATTTTTGCCTACAGATTTGTATCTGTATTATTTGTGTAATAATTGGTCTCCTTGTGACCTATTATTACACTAGTTAAGTATGTTTAAGTAAGTATGTTTAATCTTTTGGAGTGGTTTTATATTTACTTTCTCCTCTAATCATGTCCACCACACTGTCGAGGCATACATTGGATCGGTCTATGTACGCTCGTGTATAGTCAGTGCGTCAGCTTTGGGCCAATGATCCATTTTGAGCCTTTCTTTAATTCGGCCATATTCTCCATGATAGCCTCCAAACAAGTACTACTCCTAGGTATTTGCCTTTTTTTATTAATCTGAATTGTATTATCTCGATAGAAGAGACAGCTGTATACCTTTCTCTTTTTTCTCTTTCTTGTAAACAAATAAAAAACAAATTCGTCTTATCCAGGTTAAGTTGTAAGATTTATTCAGATCTTCTGTTGCTCCTTTATGTCATTACATTGTTGAAAGCTCCTTTTATGTCTATAAAGGCGGCCAGGGTATGTATGTACAATCCAGGCCAAAAGATCTTTCTATGTGATAGACAACTTACTATAGAGCTGTCTTAATGGATTTTCCCCTAATATGATGTTGATGGTGTGATGTTCAAATTTCATTGCATCGTTTGGTATTTGCCATTTAAACCATCTTATCGACGATTTGCTCTAAGGTTTTTAATAAGAATGATGTTAAGCTTATAGGTCTATAAGTTTCAGGATTTGAGTAGCTTTCTTCCTTGGTTTAGGTAAGACAACGACTCTCAGCTATCTTCAAGCTATCGCGGTATATGCCTACTTTAGGCAAGTAGTAAAAGTATTTTATCTTATATTGTATTGTATAACTATAGTATTAAGTGGATGAGATTCCTTAAAAATTAACCTGATAAGATGTTTTGTAAAACTGCTTTATGGGACTCTGAATTCAATTTTTTTATTTTTCAACTTAAATAAAGACCACTGGACAAATAATGGAAGAAAAATATAAAGATATAAAGGGTTTAATTTATTAAAATTAAAAAAGCTTTACATGGGGTTTTTAAATAAAATTTTCATAGACAATCTGTTTTATAAGCCCTTTATGAAGGTTTGATAATTCTTATGAATAAGGCAATAAACATTTACTACCCTACATCCCTTAGTTTTTTTACGGAAGACATACGGACAGTGCTTAATTGTCTTCCCTATTCATAAGCTTTCAGAAAATATATACTTTATAGGGTCGAAAATGAATTTGTAGAAATTACAAACGGAATGACAAACCTTTATGTACCCTTGCACTCACTGTGAACGGTATAAGTATAATACAAAAGCTTTAGAGAGATCGTATAAACAATATTTTTGTCAACGAGTACAGCAAGTGTTCGAGTATAAATTTCAAGTTTAAAATGTTCAAATATCTATGTAACAAAATATTTTAATAGACATGATTTAAAGTCTGTAAATCTACTCTTTTTTGCATAAAAGTAATTATGTTATAAAAAGTACCAAACTGTTTTCCCGTTTCTACCCTGTTATGAATGTGTTTAAATTTTTCCTAAATTACATAATTTTTTTATGTCTGATGAATTCCCAATTAAAAATTTTATGAAAATTGGCCGTCGAATTAGGAATTATATACATTTTCCGGCATTTTCCCCTTTTTAGTACCTTTTTTGGCACCAAAAAAGTTTCCAAAAATTTCACCTAAATAATTGTCCATATTCTAAAGGGTGTTTTTTTAAGCCCGATAGAACTTGAAATTGTAAAAAATAACACAAAAAATTAAATTGTAATCAAACTTTTTTTTTTATTCGAAAGATCAATACGTGACATTAACATTTGAAAATGATTTCGGGCATATGGGCACCGCGGCTGTTCTTGACGAAGCGCATTCTGGACGTCCGTTGTTTAATCGCAAAATTGTGTTCAGCGATGAGGCGCATTTTTGGCTTAACGGGTTTGTTAATAAGCAAAATTGCCGCATATGGAGCGAGACCAATCCACAAGAGACCCTGCAGACTCCATTACATCCAGAAAAATGCACCGTTTGGTGCGGTTTTCACGCTGATGGCATCATCGGACCTTATTTCTTCAAAAATGAGGCCGGAGCTCGCGTTACGGTCAATGGAGATCGTTACCGCACCATGATCAATGATTTTTTGTTTGAAAATATGGATGACATTGATCCGGAGGAGACGTGGTTTCAACAGGATGGCGCTACGTGCCATACGGCGAACGCAACCATCGACTTATTGAAATCAAAATTTGGCGATAAGTTGATTTCGAGAAATGGACCTGTCAATTGGCCTCCAAGGTCGTGCGATTTGACACCTCTCGATTATTTCCTGTGGGGCTACGTGAAGTCACTGGTTTATGCTGATAAACCAGCAACAATTGACGCCTTGGAGGCCAGCATTGTTCGTGTTATTCGTGACATACGGCCAGCAGTGCTCGAAAAAGTGGCCCAAAATTGGACGTCCAGAATGCGCTTCGTCAAGAACAGCCGCGGTGCCCATATGCCCGAAATCATTTTCAAATGTTAATGTCACGTATTGATCTTTCGAATAAAAAAAAATTTTGATTACAATTTAATTTTTTGTGTTATTTTTTACAATTTCAAGTTCTATCGGGCTTAAAAAAACACCCTTTATTACGCAATAATAATTATCAAATTTTGTCTCATTAAATAATATACGAAAAGTTTCTTTTATAAAAAGTACCAAAAAAAGAGAAATATTTTACCCCTTATACATGTGAATTTGAAAAAAGTGCAGAATTCCTATTAGTATTTTTTCAACGAATAACTAAGACAGTTTAAATTTTTTTCTTAGCTCAATGTGTTTTTAAGTTACATAGAGCACCAAAAAATTACAGTTTTTACCCGTTTTTTCCCCTTAGGTTGAAAATTCAAAAAACCGCCAGACACCTGTCAGCTTATTTTTTGTGCAAATTACTTTTTAAATTTTATTTGTATCATTTTTAGTAAAGCAGATATAAGATTACCGTTTTTATCCGTTTTCATCCTTTTTTACCCCGTTAAAGTACGGATTTACAAAAATCTCTTCTTAGTGGAGCTATAAATCGAAAGAGGATCCGATTGTCCAAATTTCATGTCTCTAGCTCTTTGCGTTTGGGCTGTGCGATGATGAATCAGTCAGTCAGTCACTTTACTCTTTTATATATATAGATTAAGATTGATAGCGCTATTTAATGATTTTGAATATAGTTTTTACCATTTTTGCTTATCAACATCCTTTAAAGTTGTTTTAAGAGTTTATGAATTAGACCGTAAATATCTAGAAATATTATAATATATACGACATGGGCACTTTTACAATTAAGGACACATATCTCGTCGTTTTTTACTAATGCAATAGTTATTGAATAATTGCGTAAAAACAATAAAATATTTAGCTCAAGTTCAATTAATAAACAAATCGTGACGTGTATTTATGTAGATTCGAAATAAAAAACAAAATTTTTTTTGCTTTTTACATTAATGACGAAATTCTCTAAATTACCAACAAATTATATAAAAAATATCATGAATTTATTTATGACAATTTAATTTAATTAGTGAATACTTAAGTTATTCGACTATTTTCTATACTTTTTGTCTTATTATAATAAATAATGAAATGGAATTCTTTAAAAGTAAAAATAATTAAAATGTAAATAGATTTTATTTTTGTATCCATTTTAAACACATAGAATTTACATGTATGTATGGACAATTCAAATATTTTTTTTACTAAAAATGGACTTTAATGCTGGAATAATGAATTTCTTTTGTTTGTTCGATAAATAATTAAAATACAATAAAATACTTTGTTGTTTCACTTATCAGTGGCAGTACTAAATAAACCTCCAAATGAGGTGCTACAAATAGAGCCGTTACGAGAAACGAAATAACTTAATCACAGAAAAAGTTAGTTCTAAGTTAAGTTTAAATTATTTGTTGTTGAAAGAAAAAAAAATGTCGGTGTTGAATACGGTACAAGAAACAGTAGGGGAAGTTGCAAAAACCTCTTCTGGTATTAATCCTTTGTGGACTATATTAATTGGTGGTGTGGCCATAGTGGTGCTTCTTGAAGTTTGGCTAAAAAATACCAGAGAATATAAATTATCGGCAAATATACCATGTCCACCCAGGGTTCCAGTTTTGGGCAATGCTCATTTAGTAGCAGGTTTGACAAATGCTGGTAAGTTTTCTAAAGAAAACAACTTATTCTCGAAATGCTAAAAAGAATTAAAAATATTTTTTTAAAAATTTAATCCTTTTATCATTAAGAAATTATGGCACGTGGCCGTGAGTACATCAAGATCTATGGTAATACTTTGCGTGGTTGGCTGGGTCCCATATTGGTGGTGTTCCTTTCGGATCCTTCAGACATTGAAATCATTTTGAGTGGTCAACATCATTTACAAAAATCAGATGAATATCGTTTCTTTAAACCCTGGTTCGGTGACGGTCTTCTTATTTCTAATGGTCATCACTGGCGTCATCATCGCAAAATGATTGCACCTACTTTCCATCAAAGTATCTTAAAAAGCTTCATCCCTACATTTGTTCAACACTCTAAAAAGGTTGTGAAACGAATGAGCACAGAAGTGGGCAAGGAATTCGATGTGCATGATTACATGTCTCAGACTACAGTGGAGATTTTATTATCCACTGCCATGGGTGTCAAGAATATACCAGACGACAACAAGAGTTTAGAATATGCTAAAGCTGTGGTAGATATGTGTGACATTATCCATAAGAGACAAGTGAAGTTCTTCTATCGCCTCGATTCGACCTTCAATTTAACGCCCATGCGTAAGAAGGGCGAAAAAATGATGAATATTATTTTGGGAATGACCCGAAAAGTGGTAAATGATCGCATGAAGAATTTTAATGCCGATGCTAGAGCCATTCTGGAAGAAGAAGATGAGGTAGCCAAGCAAAAGCAACAGACCAAGAAGGTGGGTTTGCGTGATGATTTAGATGATATTGATGAAAATGATGTGGGTATGTAGTAACGATTTCAAATATTGTGTTTGATTGATATGACTTCGAAAATATTTATTTTGTTTTAAGGTTCAAAACGTCGTTTGGCATTGTTAGATGCCATGATGGAAATGTCAAAGAATCCTGATATTGAATGGAATGACAAAGATGTTATGGATGAAGTTAATACCATAATGTTTGAGGTTAGTTCTCAGTTATTTTTATATAAAACAAGCAGCTTAAATTAAGATTATAGAGATGAATAAAATGTCAAGAAAGTTTGCTCTAAAGTCATCCTGTTAAAATGCAGATTTATCCTGCAGATTTATCTGTAGGTTTGGCAACAGATTTTAAAATTTGAAAATTAAATGTCTAGAATACCAAAAAACACTTTTAAAACTTTTTAAAAATAATAGTTAAATTCTTTTTCTTTTACCAGGGTCACGATACCACATCTGCCGGCTCTAGTTTTGTTCTTTGCATGTTGGGTATTCACAAGGATATTCAGGCAAAGGTTTGGGCTGAACAGAAGGCTATTTTTGGTGACAATATGACACGCGATTGCACCTTTGCCGATACCATGGAAATGAAATATTTGGAACGTGTCATTATGGAAACGCTAAGAATGTATCCACCAGTACCAATTATTGCCCGTCGTGTTGAACACGATGTCAAACTAGCATCTGGTCCCTATACCATTCCCAAAGGAGCCTCAGTTGTTATTTTACAATTTGCTGTACATCGCAATGCCAATATCTATCCCAAGCCTGATACTTTTGATCCAGATAACTTCTTGCCCGAACGTATGGCCAAGCGACACTTTTACAGTTTCATACCATTTAGTGCTGGACCCAGAAGTTGTGTGGGTCGTAAATATGCTATGCTGAAACTGAAAGTATTACTTTCAACTATTATTCGTAACTTTAAGGTAGACTCCAATATGAAAGAAGAAAATTTCAAACTACAAGGTGATATTATTTTGAAATTGGAAAACGGCTTTAATATTATGTTGGAGCCCAGAACTCGTGTAGAAACTAAAGTATAAATTACAAAAGCTATAGGTAGATATAGAGGACTATGAATTATCACTTATTTATTCCATGTTTTTTTTTTTTTGTTGTATATTTTATTACAAATGGGCAGCAATTGAACTACTAACACAACACAGATTATTTAATAAGTTACAAATCCAGCTAATAAAATAAAAAATTTATAATTTTAAGTATTTACTATTAATCCAAATATTTGTAATTGCAAACACAGTAAATAAAACTGTAAAAAAACATTTTTAAATTTGATGAATTTTTTAAGTGTATTTCGCTATTTACTTACACACGCTTTAAACGCGTGCAAATTTTCGAGTGTATCTAAGGAAAGGATCCTTTGTTTTTGTAAAAGTTTTTGAATGCTATTGTTAATATAAATCCTAAATGTTTTTTGAAAAAAAATAACTTCTTTATTTAAATGAAAATTAAATCTTTTAATTTTGTTTTACTCTGTTTCCGGATATTTTAATTCAAATTTTTATAACACAATAGAACACAAGTAAATACATACGTATGTGCGTCAGGATTCACCAACCACTCGTATTGTCTCTTTTACTTTTTATGGCCATGCATAATATGTCTTTTCTATAGGGATCATAATACAACACACTTGTTCTTTTATTATGGATTTGGTTTTTATTTGTCTTAAGCATCCTGTGGTCTGAGGAGGCCGGAAGGATATGAATATGAATAGTTTTCACTTTCAATCAAACATAGCGAATGTGAATTATTTAAAGTGAGGGATTTTATGAATTAAATTTCAAATTATCTGATATTGTCTATTGACCTCCGGCTTATTCATTTAAGAACTTTGTTTTAATTGTTTGAATTAACAGGTCAAAAGTCTGCTTAATTTCCTTAGCAATAGCTCAGCATATAATTCAAGAAATTGAGGTTTAGTTCTTCTTTAGCAGATTAACTTTGATATTGGATTAAACATAGCTTTAACTTTAACTTGTCCTTGTTACATGAATATTATGCGTTAAATAATTTAAATTATTCATAGCAAAAGTGGCCAATTTAATCAAAGTCAGAACAATTGTTTGTAGAAAATAAACAGTCTGTGTAATTAAAAATATTTTTAAAAAGATGATATACTTTTCATCGATATGATGGCTTAATAAAAAAGGGTGTATCTCGATTTTCTATTATCTTTCTCAAGGCATTTTAATTCATCAGGTAATTGCAGTTCGGAGAGAATTTTTTTGTTTGACATTTGAAATTAATGAGAGTGGAGAGAAAATTGTTTGACAGCTGAAATTAAAAATAAGTAAAGAAAAAAATTATCAGCTGGCGAAACAAGACTACCTGATGAATAAATGTGCCTTGTATCTTTCTGTAAAAAACTGAATTAAACTTTGAAAAATAAAATCGATTAGAGTTTTTTTTTATGTGACAATAAAACTATTATTTTCCACCATGGCTTACTAAATTTTTTAAAGGTAATGTGTTTGCCAGTGAACTATCAGAAAACGTTAAAAAGGCGATTTTCAAAAATGCGAGATACGACCTTTTTATATTAAGCCATCGACATGCAAATTCTCTAATTATACATAACTTGTTTAATAAGCAATTTTGAAGATTTATGTATATAGACTTTAGCAGTATATCGCCCAAATCAATTTTTAAGAAAATAATTCTCTCAGATTTTAATCCACAACTTATTGGTTAAATGCCATTAAAATTTGTTCGGCGTTTAACGTAAAAAAACAAAAAACTTGAATGTATGCAAAGTCCATAATCAATTGTATTTTGTATGTATTTGTACTGTATGCGAATTGTACATTAGGATGTATCGCAAAAAAAGTTCGCCGTACACCACCGAATGTAAAGGAAGTTTCGAAAATATTGTTTTTTTGACCGAACGTAGGGGATGCCACCCTATTTTACATCCTTAATATCAGAAAATTAAAACTCGCAAAAAATCATTCAACCTTTGCAAAGGAAGTTGTCCGATAATAAATAAGTTCATACAGAGGATACTTGAGGTCAATGACAAATAAACAAAATCGCTTCTTAAGACAAAATTAAAATATGTAGTTTAACATCAGACTGAAAATACTGAAAATATGGCGTAAAAGTGGGCGTGTGATGTTTTTCGCCCTTTTTTGAAGATTGCATTATCAGCCGCAGAGCTGATGTCGTTTGGCCACCTCGGAGCTGCGATTTGAAATCGCCGTCAAAGATAAGTGTTACGCCAACAAGCCAGAGACAATTGACGCTTTAAAGGATAATATTCGTGAAGCCATTTGTGAAATACAGGTGCACACAATCGATAATGTGCTTAAAAATTGGAAGTTATTTGGCGGACCCTTTACATATCTATATCAAAAGCAGTATTGGGAACTTTCTATAGTCAATGCGAATTGGTCTGGACCAGAATATTTATTAATTATTTAATTTCGAAATAAATAAAGCGTGTCAGAGTAAGAATGCAATTTTTCATTTTAAAATTAAATATTTTTTAAATAGTTATAAATATATAAGAGTACTCTTACTTTTCTAAAATATTTTAAAGGTTTTTAAAACAAATTTTGTATTTTATTTTATTTTAAAAAAAATTTTAAACATTTTTAAAATCAATTGTGAATAGGCGGTAATCGATTTATCAAAGCCCAACATCTTCTATACTATTTATACTTATAATGGAAGTTTTAAGCGCTTCTATTCATAAGGTGAAAAGTTACATTCTTATGTACATATGTTATGCTTGGCAATGGGTTCCACCATGCAGTGATTAAAAAAAGATATATGTATGTATGTATGTATACATATATTTTATTTAGCTTGATTCAAACTGAGAGCTATTCATTAAGATTTTCTTTTGCAATCCATATGACAAAAGTTAAGTTTTCAAAGAATTTTAATATAAATATATAGTGTTTTACAACTAATTAAATCAAAAGTATTGACAATTTATAAAAATGAATTAAAAATGTTAGGACTCATTTTGCAAAGCAAAGAGCAAAAAATTTATTTGTCGACTCATGGTTGTAAATATACTTATATACATATGTATATAGGTAAATAAATTTACAGCAAACTCATGATAAATACATATATGCGGGGGTACTTTTATAAGTTCTTTAAATTTAATGTTATGATTGGTGGCAATATAATAAAGAGTAATAAATATAATATAAGTTGAAAAAAAATCAGGAATTTTTTTAAAATTTGTTTTAAATTATTTAAAGGCTTTTGAAAACTAATAAATACTCTATATTATATTTACGTATGTAATATTAATGTATAACATGGGGTTTTCAGTGCGAACGCATAATAATGTAAATATTAAAAAAAACTGAATTATTAATGCAAAATTAATATATTCATCTAAAACTATATATACATGAAGTAAACTAATTTCACAATATTCTTTTTAATAAATAGAAAAAGAAAAATAAGCAAAATATTTACACGCAGTTCAAAAAATTAATATAATATTGCATGTTAGGAATAAGAACTTGCATTAGTTTTAATTGTTAAGCGGTCTGGAAAAGAACACGAGTGTTATATCGAAAAAAAATCATATATAACTTAGAGACGCAGTATCCTTTAAAACGGATTACAGTTTGAGAAATTACTCATTAAAGGATATTTACAATATAACAATGTCGGTGGAAACACTGCAGGAGACGGTTCGTGAAATGACGGACGATATTGTGGCAGCAAATTCGGCTGGTCCAAATCCTTTTGTAACTTTACTATTCGGTTTGGGTATTATAGCAGTGTTGTATGAATACTATCGTCGTAATACCCGGGTGGCTAGAATGTTAAACACTGTACCCACACCACCGCAAATGCCCTTAATTGGTCATGGTCATTTGGTGTTCAATACAAATAGTGTACAGACTTTGCAAGTTGCAAAGGATGCAATTAAAAGTCATGGCGAAACAGTACGTTTAATGTTGGGACATTTGAATGTGGTTTTCATTACGAACCCAAAAGATATTGAACTTGTTTTGGGTGGCTACAAGCATTTGGAGAAATCGGTGGAGTATAGATTTTTCCAACCCTGGTTTGGTAATGGCTTATTGATCTCGAACGGACATCATTGGCGCCACCATCGCAAAATGATTGCTCCCACATTCCATCAGAGTATTTTAAAGAGTTTTGTTCCTACGTTCGTAAAACACTCAAAGGCAGTTGTTGGACGTTTGTCCTCAACCGTGGGCAAAGAATTCGATGTGCACAAATACATGTCCGAGACCACTGTGGATATTCTACTTACCACAGCAATGGGTTGCAAAAACCAGCCCGAAACCGAAAAGAGTGCCGAATATGCTGAAGCTGTAATGAACATGTGTGATATTATTCACAATCGTCAGGTGAAGCTGTTGTATCGCTTGGACTCGACTTTCAATTTTACCAAAATGCGTGAGCGTAACAACAGATTAATGAACATTATTCTCAGTATGACCCGTAAGGTTGTGGAAGATCGTAAAAAGAATTTTAATGCTGAGGAAAGTGGTATTGTTGACAAGACCGATGAATTGTTGAAGAAAAAGCAACAGCAACTGGCCAAAAAGGATGGACTACGTGATGATCTAGATGACATTGATGAGAATGATGTGGGTGAGAAACGTCGCTTGGCCTTGTTAGATGCAATGATGGAAATGGAAAAGAATCCCAATATTAAGTGGACCGATCGCGATGTTATGGATGAGGTTAACACAATCATGTTTGAGGTAATATGATATAAATTGTAATAATAGCGGATATATTTTAAAGCCAACTACAAGGGTTTTGATAAAAATGAAACGATTGCAAATCATGTTTTGCAAAAGGAAAAATAATTATTATTATGTCAACTATAAATATTTATTGTTCTTTGTTTATGAACGTAAAAATTTTTAGTAAAAATTCAACAGGCACGCCTGTTTTTTGTTGATAGTATTTTTTTTGTCATGTATCTCCGAACAATTTGATTCTCCATCAAATAGGCTCGATCATGTAAGATTTTAAAAATTTAAGGCTTGTAACGTAACTGTTAAGTTTATTGTAGAATTTTTTATTAGACTGAATTAAAACTTTATTTGAAATTTACTGAGTAGTGAAGAGGAGTTGATTATATTTTCTATTTTTTTGCAATTTTTTATCTACAAAAAATTACACTATTAACTGATAGTAATATTAACCAATTTTAGGGTCACGATACAACCGCCTCTGGCTCCAGTTTTGCTTTATGCGTTTTGGGTACCCACAAGGATATTCAACAACGTGTTTTCGAGGAACAGCAGGCTATTTTTGGTGATGATTTACAACGTGACTGTACATTTGCCGATACACTGCAAATGTCTTATTTGGAACGTGTAATTTGCGAAACATTGAGACTTTATCCACCAGTACCCATAATTGCCCGAAAACTGGAAGATGATATTAAATTAAAATCTGGACCATATATTCTACCTAAGAGCACAACTGTCATTATCTCTCAATACTTTATACATAGACGTGCTGATACCTTTCCAAATCCCGATAAATTCAATCCCGACAACTTTTTGCCTGAACGTACAGCTAATCGTCACTACTACAGTTACATTCCCTTCAGTGCTGGACCGCGTAGTTGCGTTGGCCGCAAGTTTGCCATGCTGCAATTGAAAGTTTTACTTTCGACCATCATTCGTAACTATCATGTAAATTCATCGCGTACCGAAAAAGATTTCCAACTACAGGGTGATATTATTTTGAAAATGGCTAATGGCTTTCAAATTAGTTTGGAACCACGCACCACTATTAAAGTTTAAAGTGTTTTTATGGACCACGAAATGGATCTTTCTTTTATCATTTGTCTCAAAACAATAGGTTTATGCTATAAAATATTTTTTTACTAACCCCTTGATAATACTATAATTATAATTACATCAGGAAAAAACCTAAAAGAGGAAGATTTTTGAAACCACCTACCAACATGTAAATTTTTTTTTGCAGTTACTAACATTAGTTTTTAAGATATGCAAGTTAAAAAAGATTACTATTCAATAAAAAAAAAAAATAAAAGAAAAAATGGTCATGCACAGTAAAAAACTGTAAATCCATGTCGAAGCTTATTACCAGGGACTAAATGGTCATGCATAAACAGTCGTGTTCTCGACCCCTATAACTTTAGTTAATGGGCTTGAACAATTTAGTACGAGAATCAATGTACAGATAAAATGTAGTTAAATTATGAATTCAGTTTTTAAATTTCTGATTTTTTATAAAATACGAAGGATACAATATTTAATATGCAATATTTTATATCTAAAGTATCATAATTAGGAAATAAACCATTAAATATATTTTTTTTTAGTTTTTCGGAGCAAAGAAAGTCCTATAAAAAATTTATTCTGTCGCATTTTAAAAATTAAAAATGCATGCGATTCTTACTTTTCTAAAAATTCCCTCTTTAACCCATATTCTTTTAAATACAAAAAAAATACTGTTGTTGTTGTTGTTATACCCTTCACCAGTGGTACACAAGGGTAAATATAGCTTTGTCATTCCGTTTGTAATTTCTAAAATTTTCATTTCCGACTCCACAAAGTATATATTTTCTGACAGCTTATGAATAGAGGAGTCGATTAAGCCCTGACCATCTGTCCGTCTGTCCGTGTGTTGGTTGAAATCAACTTTTAGAAGCAACCATATGTTTCTCAGGTCTATGTATGGTATTAATCTTTTGAAAATATCCGGTAATGAATCGCTATTGAAATTCAGCACAATCGCCCGATAACTTTCTGAGATATGATCAAATAAATACTTCTGCCTCTGTTTTTTCCCAATTTTTTTACCACCAAAATTTAAATTTTTCAGCCATAATAATAATTATAGGTACCTTTGCTACTTTTTTTAGATATAATATGCTTCTAGAGATATTCGTGTAAAATTTTGGATAAATCGGGCTCTAATCGGTAAAGTTATAGGCAAAAAGTTTTTTAGAATATATTCCAATATTGGTAACATCTGAAAGGACTTGACTAGCACAATATAAGCACTATAAAAAAATTAAAATTTATGTTGGCCGCCATTACAAAATAGCACACAATAAATTTATATATGGGTCAAATCTGGTATAATAAAATGTAACTTCTTGAACCCCGTCAATATTGGTATCAAATGAAAGGGCTTGACCAGTAGAATACAGTAAGTTATCAGAAAAATGTAAAATCTAAGATGGCATCTAAAATAAAATGGGGGATCAAATTTTTTTAACCCCATCAATATGGGTATCAAATATAAGGGCTTGGCTAGTAGAATACTGTTAATTACGTAAAAATTCCAAATCAAGGATGGCGTCGGAAATAATAAAGAAAAAAGGGGTATAACATGAAACATAGGTTAAGCAACAATGTGGGATTATACCAATATCCATGATAATGAAGGGTATTAACAGATTCGGCACGGCCGAATATAGCACTCTTACTTGTTATTATTGAAATTATTTTGAAAAATATTTAAGTTCTTCTTCCCCTTTTGAACTTATTTAAGGCACCTTAAACCGTTATGTATATTACAGTGTTCTTGTCAATTTTCCTCTGCAAAGTGCATACATGGTGTGTAAGAGCTATGAAAAGTTGCTTCTGTAAATGTCAGCCTAAATATGTTGACAAAAACTGACAGAGCACCTGACAGCAGCTGCTTTGAAAGTCAATTGCTTGTGGCGCCAAAAATAAAAGAGTGAAAATGAAAGAGTGAAAGAAAAGTTTTTAAACCGTCTAAAAAATTTAAATTTTTACAGACGTGCACAATTACAGATGGAACGTAAAACTTAAAAAGCCACTGTAAAAAACATAGTGTGTAATAGTGTATTTAGAACGGTACCCATCTAGTAGTCCCTTCAACCTTACCACAATAAATATTGTTGTTGTTATTAGTATGTTTTGCATTTTGTCATTGTGCCGTTGTTATTGCTGTCGCATGGTATTTCTATAAAAATATTTACATATTATTTTTTTTGCATTTTTTTTTTGTGTCCCAAGTCTAAGTAGACATAATTTTCACACAATAGAATTATCATTTGTTATTCTGTTTTTATTTTAAGCGCATTAAACGTATTGTTCATCGTTTGTAATCGCTGACAATTTTAAATTGAAATTTTATTTTCTTTAAAGCGAAGCGGTGTGAGTGCTGACACTGTAGAGCGATGTATGCCTCTGCGTAAAGGTGCAACTCTATATCATACTATTGAAGTCTTTTACAATTATTGAAAACTTTTATACGCTTTGTAATAAATGTTTTATTGATGATCTCATATTATATATAAGTACATAGTTTTTATGCTACTGCTTATCGGTTTAGCTAAATGCCGCCTCAATTTATGGTAATTTATTAGATTTTATTACAAGGTTATGTATTTATACGTCGTAGCAGAGAATAAATGTTTAAAGCTTTGTGCCCAGTTTTTGTGTAAGAGCTTAAAGAGGTGGTAAATATTTTGACAATCGCTTATAAATTTCACACAATTTTGTTATTGAAATTTGAAAAAGTTTTAAGTGAGTAAAAAGTGAAGTAAATTATGTAAGCGCGAACCTGAAACAACTTTGAAACAATGATTTCATGCTTAGTACATCGTCACCACCGACATGGCACAGTAAGAAATTTATCTGGAGCCGGTAGACCACGTTTAAGTCGTACTGCGGAAAATATTGAACGTGTAGAGCAAAGTGTTAACAAAACACCAGAAACATCTACCAAAAGGCGTTCTGCTCAGCTAGTAATGACATCACTATGGCACTGTTATTCCTAAATAAGGTGAAATTGGTGCAAATATTAAAACTCGCAGATCATCGACAACATCAAAATTTTTTAATAAAATTATAACCGTTACCCAGACATAAAATCAAATTTGTTTAAAATCTGATTTTGAGGGATGAAGTTCATTTTCATATGAATGACTTTGCTAATAAGCAAAACTATATGCTCTCAGGTTCTGCACCCCACTATTTATAAAGTTTGATGTGCCAATAAATCTGAAAATAACATTGGGCCTAAATTCTTCAAAAATGAGGATGGATGGATCGTAACCGTAAAGAGGGAGTGTTATCGATTTACGATAGAACATATTTTACGTCGTGCTCTTGAAAACAGACCTGAGAAGTGGTTTTAGCAGGATGTAGACACTGACCTAGAGACAATAGTACTGTTAAGTCCAAAATTTGGAGAGCGAAAAGTTTAAAAATTAATTGCCTAGCACGTTCGCCAGATTTGTCAGAATTCAACTATTTTTTTTGTGGTTATTTGAAGAAGGAAGTATATGCGAACCTGAAACAGGAGTGACATTATTTTCCATACTTAGTGTAAAAAAATTTTAATTTTGTATATATTTTACAAAAAAAAAATAAAAAAAAAATAATAAAAAAAATGTATTAACAAAAATGTTATTAAGTTTGTAAAACCTTCGGTGACTTTTGCCCCACGGTGTATGAGATTATTTTATGTAAAGCGATATTGTTTGATAATTTCTCTATTTGAATATTTGTTTATATATTTTTTATTTTTAAGCATCGAACAAACACATTTTCATTACTATTTATTTGAAAACTCGATAAATAATGTAATTAATTTTTTATTTTCGTTTACCCTGTGCGTTCAAAATTCTCTCATCTAGTCTATATTTTTCAAGATTAAGTAACAAGTGAAACCTTTGGTACACAGTTACAAAATAAATATTTTGTTAACAAAAATAGATTGGTTTAAAATTTCGTTTTCATTTGATAACTACCCAAAAATTTTCACTTCCAACATTAAAAACTAAAGTTCATATACATATGTATGAACAATATTAAATTTCAATTTCAAATTTTGCTTAGCATCACAAAACTATAGGAAATTTATTCACATTAAACATTTATTTTTTTTCTAATGATGAAAACAAACACCAAACTACCTGTTCAAAAAATGAATAATACGATATTTCCTTTAAGAAACAAATATATTAAAAAAAGATTTCATTTTGTTCGGTGAGAAAAAATTACAAAGAGTAAAAAATATTTTTTGCCAATCATCAATGTTTTAACCATCAATCTACAGCTGTATCAAATTGCAGATAGTAAATAGAGAATCTTTAAGAGTCCTGTTTCTTTGCGTTTAACAACAACAACAACAATAGTTTTACCCTTTCGCAGCAACATTTTGTAACAATTCCTAAACGAAAAACGAAAGGAAGCAAACATTTTTTACAACCTGTTTGTTGAAATTAGAAATTTTATACGTATGTTTGAATGAATGATGAATAAAAAAAGGAATCATTTATTTATTTTTCGCAAATAAACGGAAGGAAATGGATATTTTGCAGTTGCGTACTCTTTCTTTCAATAGGACTAAAAGTATGCAATTATATAGAAATGTATTCATTTTTATTACATTGAAGTGGAGGTAAGAATTGCCTTAGCATAAGAAAGGAAAATATTAATAAGTAAATTTGTTATTATATTTGTAATATCTTTAATTTTATTTAATAAGAGTTAAAGCAATGAAAATTTTTGTCAACTAACGAGGTAGCTGTCTAATTTATAGCTCACTAGGGTTCTTGTGGGTCCCATCGTAAGACAATGTATTCATAGCATCGTTCTTTGTTATGTTTTTAGCCTGTAATAATTTTTCAGCCATCTTGGTTTTTAAATTAAGGTGTGTTTTACTAAGATTGATAGATAGGTTTTGCCAATATATACGAGAATTACCTTTTATTTTTCGGGATAATAGACAACCAATTACCGAAAAAAATAAAAATATCGCTTATGTCGTTACTGCTTTTTAAAATATTCATGAAGATCAATACACATTTGCATACATATGAACAAATTTTCGAAGCACTTTTCCATTCCGATTGAGGTAGACATGTATTTTGAATGACTTTTGTAGACTTTTGCTCAACTTAGAAGACCCATATAGTCGACTGCTGTTTACTTTCGGATTCATATGCATAGATCCACGATTCGTCACCTGTCATCATGTCATGAATTTCTTGCGAGCAATTGACATGATATTTTTTCAGCGATTGTCAAATTATGTGGGATCCAATGCAAGCAATTTTGTTTTTACAGCCAAATGCTCATGTAATAATAATATACTGGTCCAAATAATATTTAAAGTTGCCTTAGTCTCACAATAAGTCACATGACGATCTTGCAGTATAATTTCATCACCTGAACGAAAATCGTTCTTAAGTAAACTACGGCCACGATTGAATTTAATCCGCATCAAGAGTTGTAAGAGATAATCGCATGAAAATGTTCTCGATTTAATTTCATTTTTTGGACGACATAAATTTATTAATCGTGTTTTCTTTTCTGTCGTAAATTTTGTATTAATTCTGCCGAATGCCTTTTTTGTGTTCATTTCTTAAAAATATGCAATATTATAAATGGGTTTTGTAATAATGTTGCCAATAAAAAAGAGAAAAAATTTTATATGTCGTACCCTGAATTAAATCAAAATGTTCGAATAATGCCCTCTTTTTTTGGAAAACTTTATCAATGTTTAAAAAAATATTAATAAATTAAACAAACATTTATTTTTTCTAAAACCCTTATATTTAATGAGAAAATCGCCAAATTGATTAAATTTTATAAATACTTTCATGTAAAATAGCAGAAAATTTCTGTTCTATTCTGCTGATCATAAAGGTAGCATTTTGTTAGGGTACAGCTGACCTTTGATAAGTGTTTTACAATAAAAGGGCAACATTGTTTGTTAGGAAAGAAAACACCATAAATTACTATGAAAATTTGACTAAAGAAATCTTAGTTGCCAGATTGCAGCACTGGGGTTGCCCAATCTCAAAATATAAAAAGCATTCCTCGTATGTATATGCAGACTAAGAATTCGACTCTTAGTTCAGCAAATTCAAAAGGATAAATTAAATTTTGAAGGGACTAATTACAGCTTCTATAAGAGTGATGTGAGTGATGATCGATTTAATGTTTCTTATATGGACTCTGGACAGATTTGTCATAAATTGTATCCTTTGTTTGTTTCTAAATATTTGGTCATTAAGTGAAGCTTGTGAGAAATCAGTGGCAGTGGCAATATCAAATTGAACTAATTATAATTTATGATGATGCCTGCTATAGAAGGAGTCAGCTCTGTTATTACCATCTCTAAACTATGTCCTGAAACCTTAATAAGGGTAACCGGTAAGTGTGTTGCTATCTCCTCTAGAGACCTTTTGAATTCTTGAATCAATTTCGTTTAGAGACCTAACAGCCACTTTGATGTCAGTAAATAAGTGGATATCCCGGTTTGATAACCCTTGATACTGAACTTTTTTGTAGCTATTTTTATAGCTATAACAAGTTATTGGGTAACCTTATAAACAGTCTTCAGCTGGTCAAACAAATACCTAATCCGACCTTGTCGTGTGTTGTTGATCCGTTAGTGAAGATCTAGACGACATTCTTTGAACGGTGAAGGCCATTATCGTAATCGGATCTATCCGGTATACTCGTCGTAAAACATGGATCCAAAACTAGTTCATGTAGTCAACAGAAATAACAATATCGGTTTTCGCTTTTGTTTGTTTCGCTAAGACGTCCAGTTAATAAATTTAAACAATAACTTAGATGAAGTAGCACCAAGATCACCTCTTATTAACGCCGACATGCTCATAAAACGTTGGAATTTGGTTTGGAGTTTTCTCTGCTCCTACGCAGAGTTTTATTGCCAGTATATCTTTTAGGAATTGATGCACCAGTTTAGCACAATTGCCTTTATGCTACAAATAAGTGCAGTCACCGACTTACAAGTCCTGAATTGCGGTTTCAGGTATCTGACTTTATTAAATAAAGTTTGCGTTACTCATTTAATACCAGATGTAGCAAAACCTCTCTCAACTTACAAAGGTGTAGTAAAATATTGCTTCTGATATCGCATTATTTGGAATAACAAATTTGAAACCAGAGGAGTAAGTATATTTTTTGCCTTAAGAGCTATATATCAGTGGTGGTTGGTATAGACAGCAGGTTTCCAGTTTTTCACAATGATTTTCAGTGTCATGACTTTTTGTAATATTTTTTAAAACTGCTACCAGAAATCTTTTAATTTTTACCATGATTTCTTTCATGTTTCTTTTTAACTTATAATCGATTAATCTTCTTTTTTTGCTCGCTCGTATTAACAAAAATATAAAAGTTTTGAATACAAATATAAATATTTGTTATAGAAATTACTTTTTTATTAAAACTTTTTTTTTAAATTTTTATTTATTTAAAAGCACTTGTTATTTTAAGGTATAATAAGAAAAACGCAAATGAGTGTAAAGTAATAAAAAGCAGAAAATGTGCTTTTTGTTTATCCTTCTTTCTTTCTACACACTTTGCCATCAGTTTAATACGATAGCAGAGTGTCAAGCATAAGGTGATTTAAAAAAAGTCATCGTGAGAATGACCGATATTTTTTTCTTTTCTGAATACATAACTGTAACTAAATGACCACATACTTTAATATATTTCTTTAAAACTATTTTAAAACTAGAAGCTTAAAATAAAGAGTTAATTCTTAAAGAAAAACAATGCTTTTAAGTATAACTTAATCTTTTACTTAAAATTATTTTCCTCTCAACTGACCACAATAAAACCACAAAAATGCTTCAATATTATTCTCAAATCCTGCTGTTTTGAAAGTGGTATTAGTTTAATCTAAGGTTTAATGTACTTAAACATGAATTAAAGGTTTAATTCTGTAGTTGTAGCTGAAAAACACTTAACTATAACAGAAAAACATAAAAGTGTTGTTATATATATTTTCACTTATTGTTAAAAGCAAAGTATATAAGTGAAGTATTATTTGGGCAAAAATAAAAATTATCAAAAGGATTTTGCAGGACTAAGAAGATAAAACTCTTAAAATTTAAAGCGGCAACGGAAAATCTTTAAAGAAAAAGACGAAGAAAATTTGTAATGCCGTTAACCGCAATTTAGAGCTCTTGTGTTCGGAAATAACTTAAATATAATCCGGTAAAATTTTCAGTTAAACACATTGTAAATTATAATTTTCTCTGAATGAATCTGAAAGACACCTTAACACATTAAAGATTTAGAAAAGGATTTTGTGTAAAAAAAGAAAGAAATATATTGTAAAGAATTAAATGATTTAAAGATTAGAATTGAAATAAATAAAACTTTGACAACAAAAAAAAAAAAAAAATTAAATAAATAAAAGATCTTTGGAATAACACTTTAATATTACTTCCACTCACTTACTCATATAATATAAAATTTTATCCTGATCTATATTAAATTTAAATACTGTCTCTATGTTAACATGTTTTTATCTGTCTTAATGTTATTTTAGTATTTGTATTGTTTTTTGTTTTTAGAAAGATAGAAGTATCTTTGCTACCATATGTGTTCTCCTTGAAGGCAATTTGATTGCCATACCGATAGGACATACATACATATGAATGTTTATATTTACATGCATGCATACTGGCTGAACTGTATGTTTTCTGTGAAATTTATTCCTTGTTGTTCTTCTTTAACTTAAGACTTTTCAATTTTATGCTCCAGTGGGTTTAGTTTCGTTCGTCAAGCACGTGGTCTCCTCAGGTTCTCTTTTTTTTGTTCTTACAAATTTTAAATACATAATATTGATGATTTTTATCTTGTTACAAGATGATATGCAAAATATATACAGTTGCGTTAAACATATTATATTATTTTTATTTTTTTCTTAAACAATCTTCTAATATTTTACTTATTTCATTGTTTTTAATTAGAGTACAGCAGAGTAGATCACATATGTGATCTTGTTGGAGTTAAATGGAAACCACCTCCAAATAAAGTATGTATGTAGTAATTTGTTGTTTTAAACTCTATACCAGTGTAGATAAAATGTATCCTAAATTTCTAAATAAAATAAAAAAAATTTGAGACATTTTCTAACACTAAGAAATTTTTGGTACAACTTTTTTGAAAATATATTGATCAATGATAGGTGGAAATACTGAGTTAACACAAACTTATGATTTGCATGGATTCCATATTGCCTCGAAAGTGATATAAAATATATCATAAACATATGTCAAAAATATGTGATCTCCGAAACTTCCCAGTTTTTTTTTTAATTTTCCATATTTATATAATAAAGGGTCCACCAAATAACTTTTTTCATTTTTTTGAAAATGCTATAAAAAAGTGTACCTTCGGCTGTGTGGCACGTAGCGCCGTCCTGTTGAAACCAAATGTTGCCAATATTCTCCTCTTCAATTTTTGTGAACAAAAATTCGTTCAACATGGCCCGTTAACGATAGCCATTGACTACGGCCACTCCTTGCTCATTTTCGAAGAAAAATGGCCTTATTATGCCTCTGGATCAAAATCCGCACAAAACAGTGACTCGTTTTGGGTGTATCGAGTTTTCTGTGCCCCAAATGCGACAATTTTGCTTGTTTACATACCCGCTAAGATCAAAATGAGCTTCATCTGAAACGATGATTTTTTTTTTGGCAAAATCGGCCAAAGTAATGTCGCAATATTTACCAGCGTTTTTCAAGCGTATACACAACCATATTCGTTCAGCGGAAGGATAAAACTTATTATCTGTAAAATCAGACATGAGCTAAGTGCTACCAATCACGAAATAAGCACTAGTTGAAAAAAAAAGTTAGATGGCGGACCCTTTACATAGAGTAATCAAATATTCGTCATGTAAGAAAAACCGGGTTTTCTAATTATTCAAAAAAGAGTAATATAAAAAACCAGATTTCGTTTTTTTTAACACGTGAAATCGGTTTGAATAACCGGTTTTCTATGTTATGGTTTTGTTACTAAAAAAATTTTATTTCGTTGTTTTTTATTCAAAATTGGTTAGATTTAAAAAAAATAAGTCTTTGAAATTTAAATCAATTCATAAAATTAACTTTTTAATAAATTAACAGTATAAACTTTATGTCAACAAGTAAGATCGCTATAATCGGTCGTATCTAATCTGACAATACCTTCCACTATTATGTACATAGATAAAATAAACATATGTATCTCAGCATAGCCTAGATTCCAGATTAAAGGTTTGACGCCATTTTCGTTTTTTATTTCCAAGCCCATCTTTGATTTTAAAGTTTTACATAGTTTACGGTTCTCTTATCTAGCCCCTTCATTTGATACTAATATTGAAGGACTTAACAGGGGTATATTTTTAAATACTATATTTGAGCCATATATACAGAAAAAAAAAAAAAAAGAAAAAAGTAAGAAGCTTTAGATTAAGAAAATAAATGATCAGTGTATTTCTAGTTTGATATTGTAAAGTGGATATTTTTGATATTCAGTACCTCATAGTCATTAGATTGCCTTAGTTGATTTTAATGCTGCCAAACTCTACTAATTTTCATTACTCAATACATTTTATTTCGGTAGTCGATACTAATCAATACTTTTAATGGAATTTTTCTAATTTAAAAGCAAAGTTCAAATAAACAAATAGTACAAAGTACGCAAATAAAAGGTGGTTAAATTTTAGGGGACGATGTTGAATGTGAACCACACCTAAACAACAAGTTTTTTTTCTGAATTTCTTATTTCTCAATTTCCGACTTACTCAATTTGAACCATGGAAATATACACAATCGAGAAACGAGTTAAAGTTATTCAGGCTTATTATGAGAATGGGCGTTTAAATAAAAATATATTTCGTGCACTTCGTAATTGTTTTGGTCAACTTAATCGTTCAAATTCGTCCGCAATTGGGGGAATTTGGAAAAAATTATTTGAATTTAAGCAAGACAGGTCTGTATGAAATGTGAAAACATCTGTGAATGTCTTTTTAGTTCGTTGAACGGAAAACATTGCTGTTTTTCACTATATTGTGGCAAAGGAGTAGTCAACCTTGACTCATAATCGTGCCCAACAATTGAACATCACCATTGTCATTGAAAATTTGAATAATCGGATGGAGGTGTGCCGACGAGATCGTGAAGACGAGATCGTGTACGATATTTTGTTCTATATATAATTGAACCATACCAATATTATCATAATAAAAAAATTAACCACCATTTATAACAAAATAAATAAAAAATAATAATAAAAATTATAATTTGACAATGCCTTAAACAATGCAAAATACAATACAGTTGTGAAAGTATAGAGTAACTACTTTATAGTATTAAGTATCTGAAAAACGCCGGTTACTCGATACTCATTATCCAATTACTCAATACTTTGCCAGCGCTAGCCTACAGTATCATGTTGTCAGACATTAGTTAGTCAGTTAGTCGACATTTCTGAAAATAGTATCGAGTCTGAAAATCCACCGTAAGACAAAAATAATTATGTATATAATATTATCAAAACTCATTCTTTTAATTTTCACAACAAAAACTGTTTTCTCTATACATATGTATGCTTTCGTATGTGTGCTCGAATTATACTTATAGTTTCGCATTTAGTAGGTACCTCTTTCGAATTGAAAACAAGAAACATATGTTGTTACTAAGGACACGTAAGAAATTATGCTTTATGTCATACTTTAAATGTCACTAAAAAAATGTTTTTCTAAAAATATAGAAAAAAAAATAGTAATAAAAGAGGTGCTCTTGATACTTCAATTAGATTGTTTTAAATTTTACAACATATGTTTTCATTTGCTGGTTTCAATGTAACCACTAATTATTTCAAATTCCTTCTATGAGTTCAATATGTGTACCATCTATGAATGTATTTTTTTAAACATACCGAAGCAAGTGATATTGTGATAGAATATCGTATACAAGAGAAAATTATGTATACAATATAAACATAAAAAAGCTCAATAAAAAAACAAATAAAAACATTTTTAGGATCAAAGAGTATGATATAATATAGGTTTTAAAGTTAACATAAATGTGTATGTAAGTATAAACGGAGGTACGAACTTTAGGTTCAAAGGATCAAAATTTGAAGTCGTTTTCCCTTCTCTCATACAAGTACTGTGAAAAATAAACTCAATTGAAGAAGCCATGGAAAAATGCACAACCGTCTTTCGACTTACACATGCTCATTAATATCAAAAATGTAATCACTCCTATTTAGACACGAGGTAATTTAAAAAAAATCACGATCATGCAAGTTAACAAATAATTTATTTTAATCACTTACATACTTACGGCAAGTATGCATTTTACTTTAGAAAATTCAACTATATTGGGTGGTTTTTAAGCCCAGTATAATTGCGACACATATTATTTAAAGAATATTTACTTAAAATGTCTATTTCTAAGCCCATTTTTTTTAAACAATATTAAACAAGAATATAACCCTCTCAACTGGTGCATTAAAAAACAAGTAAGAGTGCTATATTCGGCCATACCAAAGCTGATATTACCCTTACCGTCATGTACATAGGTATAAATACCATATCGTAGCTAAGCCTAGATTTTAAATTTCATGTAATACGCCATTTTCTTTATTATTTCCGACGCCATATTTTGAGTTTTACAAAGTTAACTGTATTATACTAGTCAATCCATTTCATTTGATATCCATTGCATATTTAAAAAATATGTTGTGCTATTCTGATTCAGAATCCATCTTGGATTTTACACTTCTTTAACAGTTTACTACATTGTACTGGTCAAGTCATCTTATTTGATACCAATATTGCGAGTGTTAAAAGGGAATTCCGTTTGAAAAATTTTGGGAAAAACACCAAAGCAGTTATACTGTGGTGCTTATATCTCTGTTGGTTTCAAACTGATTTGTTAGTTTTTCTTAAAAATAATATCTGAAATTACAGCTTATAATTTGAAATCTTAAGCGTATTCAAAAATTATTTAGGAGATGGAAAAATTTATATACTTAAAGAAATATATATTTTATCAAATAATTTTTGCGTATAACTTTGCCGATTAGTGAACAATTTGTCCAACATTTTTTATTAATATCTCTAAAGATACATATCAAATCTGAATTTTTTTTTGTAAAAATAAGCGAAAAACAGAGGCATTCATGTTTACTTACTCATATCTCAGAAAGTTTTGGAGCGATTATGCTGATTTCCAATACTGATCTGCTCCCAAATATTTCTGATATTTTGATACCTTACATGAGCCTTGGCACTGGCTGTGGTGGAGCTTCAAAAAGTTGATTTCAACAAACACACAGACGGCGCACAGATGGATAATGCTTAATAGACACCTCTATAAGCTTTCAGAAAATATATACTTTATTGGGTCGGAAATCAATATTGTAGAAATTTCACACGGAATGACAAACCTGTATATATCCTTTTACACTGTCGTGTGAAGGGTATAATAAAATTAACAATTTTTAATTATTAAATTTCCTAATTCGTTTACATCTTAAAGTGTGACCAGCATCCATTTTTTCCAATCGAAATTGAAAATTCTCCCAAAATGTTGGTGTTGTTAAATATCGTATTAAAATCTGTTTAACCAGACCTCCAAAAAATAAAAATTGTTGCCTCCAAATCCAAAGAGATTTGTATCTCTTAAATTCGCGACTTATTGAAAATAAAAACTAAAATATAGTGAGAAATCCCTTTAATAAAAACATGATCATTATATAAAAGTCAACATACAAATTTGAAGAGATTGGTTTTTGAATTTTTTATGATACAGTCTGTTCTATACTTTACAAATTTGAAACAATTACACATACATGCATATACGTACATATCTATGTATAATATGCACTATTACAAAATTTTGCCACACAAGTAAATTGAAACATCAATTTATAACAATTTAGAAAATCAAATCCAGTCAATTGGGTTCCCACTTAGGCATAATGACACAACATGACTTTTCATTTAAACTTAACAAAAACCTGTCATGATTTTGTGTTTTATTCAATTCTACAAAAAATTGTCCTTTAACTTGACAATACTTTATTATGACATTTTAATGATTTTGAAATAAAAAAGAAAACAATTTGCAAAGTAAACGACATTTTTCTTAAAACTCTATAGAGTGTCTTTATAGAAACTACTTTTTTTTTGTTATTTGCAATACCTTTAACCGAAGTCATTTAGATGTTCTCGAAATATTTTGATACAAATAACCATAAGTTTTAACAAACATTTGGCTTTGAAAAACAGCATGAAATTTATAAGCTGTTTTTCATTGAAGATTTTTAGGAATTTGTGCAGAACACACACAGTTTTAAAAAGTGTCAATAGAAAATAATGCAACATGGTGTGACATTTATATTTGTTTTAAAGATTTTCTTACACACGTATACACAGATTTTTCTAAGGAAATATTCTTTAACTAATTTAGATTATCCTGCTTAGTTTTTCTTTTTAGGTTTCTCACGGACTTAGCGTTTAAAAAAAAAGTCTTTTAATTTGCTTTTGAAGTGATTTAACCTGTTGTTATTTGCAGAATGCAAATGTTGTTGCTGAAAAAAAAACGTCAAAAACTTCAAGCAAACATGACACATAAATCGATTTTTAACTATATCTTCTTTATACATAGTTCTCCAAAGTTGCAGTAATGCTAGGTGCAGGCGTGCCTTATTACCGATCGCAAATATTAAAAAAGTTGATGTTTTTGCCCATTTCGGCGTACAAAATTTTTATATCAATTCATAAGTTACAATAACTTGAAATATTTTTTTTTCAAATTTTGAAACAACACTTGTTTTCATATCTTTCTGAAATCAGTGTCTATTGATACCAATTTGATTCGATGTGTCTTACGCCAAAATATTAAAACTACACTGTGCGTACAAAAATGGGAAAATTTGTCATTAGGTTGGTATCAAAAATTTACACAGAAAAAAATATTCCTTAAATTTTTTTAATTAATTGATTTTTTGACTTGTTTTTGTTAATTAAATTAATTTTTTGAATTGTTATAAAATATTTTCAAAAAACATTGAGATTTCTGTCAGTTGAAAAAAGAAAAAAATTTATTTTAAATGACATTTTTTGAAAATTTGCTTTCGAAGGATAAATTTAATATTTGTTATTCAAGGAGCAGAATAATAAAAAATAGTGGACAATCTACAAGAGATAGTTCTGGAAGGTGCACACATATAATAAATATATCTTGTTTTAAATATAATAAATTGTTTCAGTTTTATTCTAGATGTGTCCAAAGCCAATATATAAATTACTGATACAATAAATTCTTTATTTATATAAATCGAAAATTTTAATTATAGGCATGATTCAATTAATTAAAATAATTTTTGAAAATTAAGAAAATTTTAATAATTTTTTAATACTGTTTTAATTGATATTTTTCGGAATATTTTTTCAATTACAACTTTTAGTTTCCATTTAATTAATAGTATAATTTTGATGATTGGAGCAAAATTAAACATTTTTTTTAATTAATAGTATTAATTTCGTAATTGAAATTTATACATATTTATTTTTTTCTGTGTATAACTCAACATGAATTCAGCACTAATTCTTGAAATTTCGCTATTATTTCAATTTTATTTTCATTCACTCAAATTGTTAAATGTCAAAGTAATTTATTGTCTAACCAAAGACCATAAAAGAAACTACTAAAAAACATAGCAGTCTTCTAAATTTATTATTGAACTAAATGAGAATTCATGTTGAGTCATTGTTAGCAGTTACAGCTCAATTGACTCTAACAATAACATGTAGATGTCATTGATATTTGTTGCAAAAATAATGATCTTTTCATAATGCCTTTATAAGTATTACAATCTTTCTTTGTATAATTCTTAAAGTTTTTTTAGAATTGACAATGAAAACTAAGAAATATTTATATTATGATTAAAAAAAATATTATGAAAAGGACAATTTATAGTATGAATACCTTGGCTCAAATTAGGTGTACAGTGTGGTTCATCTTAAATGTTGTGCTTATTTTAGTTGGTAAACAAAAGTATATACATAAATACGTATGTATATGTATGTGTTTATATTGAGTTGAAATATTTATATATGCATATGTAAGTACATATATCTTATTTGAATTTTTTAATTTTTAAAACATTTTCCTTAAACTAATTCTAATTAAAAATTCATGTTCATGTAAATATTTTTGGTTCACACATTTAATATTCATGTTCGAGAATATCATTCTCACACTCAAGGGTTTAATATGAAATGTTTTGATGTTTGATTGATTGTTTTGTTGTCATGCTCTTGTCGTTTCGTTTTTTTAATCACAATTCGGTTACGGTTTAATTTCAGTGCCGAAAGGTTAAAAACTGTAATTTAAGTTGAGATTGCATCGGAAGACAACAAGTATTTATAAAATAAAAATTTTAAGCATTTATTATCTTTAACTGATTTTTCTGTGATGATGTATGTATAAATGTAAACTGTATATAATAAAGAGCTCGATAAAATATTCTATAAGTTATGTATTCTACTTCACACTATTTCCAATCACTGTTTTCCAGGGTATAGCATAAATAGCATAAATAGCAAAACATAGCTCTCACTGGAATAAAAAAGTTTTTCTCTACATCTTTCGAACAAAGTATAATATCAAATAAAAAAGCCACAATGAAATAAATACATCAAAACTACCAAGTACAATTGAACACATACAAAAAACGTAGAAAACATTAAACATCAGTTATACGAAATAATTACATTTAGGGCAGTTTAAAGAGAAAACACTTTTTATAAGCGTTTTTTAAATAATGTGAACTCATCTCATAATAGAACATTAAAAGGACTGTCACAAATTTTGATTGGAATAGTTTTCATTTTGTGCTTGTAAATCCGATCGTTTCTCTTTTACCACTTTAAGATTATGTTTTTTTCGTATTTTTGTTTTTAACCACAATTATCTTTCAAAAACTATTGCTCAAACTACGACTAAAACTTTTCGGATTTTAAGGATTTATCTAACAACGTAATATTAAGCTGTTATCAAAATTGTTTTGTCAGAATAATTGCTGAAGCAACTCATTTGAAAGACACTGAGGAATCATGGAAAATTTAATATTTAAGGGCACGTGATAAAAAATCGGTTGGCAGTTTACTAAAAAGTTTATACAATCAGCTTTCTTCTTAAGGAAAGGTTAATCTCTGTATTGTTTTATATCATTGGATTTATAGTCAAATCTCAAATCTTTCAAAGATAATTTTTAGACCAGGAGATTGTTGATAATATGTTGTTGTTCGCTGCAAATTTTATTGATGACTTTGTATATTACATATGGACATTTCCATGAATATGTCAACCACGACTGTAAAAATAAAAACGTCGAAAGTTTTTCAATATAAGTTTACTGATAAAAAACGCTCAAATTTTACTATGCGCAGGTATTAAGAGCTTATTAAATTATTTTAAGAGCAATAATAAGAGTTTAATCCTATTATCTCTTTGACTTATGCTAAAAAAAATTTTAGCGACTAAATTAAAAAAATTAATTGTAATTGTAAAGCTTTAAAATCAAGGTAACAACAACAACTAACAAGATCCATAAAAAAAAGAAAATATTGAGTCCAATTAGCGGTATTTTTGTTTTGATAACCCTTGGATGTTATTTTAATGTCACGTACGTAGTGCAAACCCATTATTTGTCTCCGTCATTCGTATTTGAACAATCGTAAGAGCACCTAATTTAGAATTTAACTTTTTTTCTTAACATAATATAAATTTCATTACCTAAGATTACTATTAGAGAAAAATCTGTCAAGTACGATATGTCACGAACGATATTAAATTGACTTTATTATAAAAACATTTAAAAATTGTTTTCAATTAAGTATGATTTATTTTAAATGATAAATATTTGGTTTAGTGTAAGAAATTAAAAAAAGAAAAAATACCTCCCTAGATTCGCAGATTTTTTCATATTTCCATATATACCTCAAAATAACTTCTGTTTTATGTCACGTACGATATATTCTTATTTTTCTGGATATTTTAGACAACAATGATTCGAATATAATAAATTTTATTTTTGAATAAAATACCCTTTGAATGGAACATAAAGATCTAATTTTGTTTCAGGTACTCTTACTTTTACAAAAATTACTCCACAATTGTCACGTACGATGACATGGAAATGCCCATATGACACAGTGATTTGCAGAGTAAAATAAATTCTTTTAAAACGGCTTGAAACTGTTTGGTGAATTAAAACATAAATAAAGAGTTTTTGTATTTTTACGGCTTTGTTCAGTTGGCTTATTCATACTACTGAAGGCTATTGTTAGCTCAAGAGTAGTTTAAAAGAAAAAGAAAAAAAATAAAAGATCAAAGAATCGTGTTGAAAGTTTATTTTAATAATTTTTTTTCTAAAGAATATTTTATTAATAAAAAAACTTTGTGTTTTTCCCTGAAGAGAAAATTTTAAAAGTTCTTTTTAAGTGGAAAATTAAACAAAATATCCTAACTTAAAAAATAAAAATCTTTAATAAGTTTCTATTAAAAATGTATTTTTATTTAACAACTTTTTTTGAATAGCTGCTTTAATATCCTTGTTTTTCTAAATAAATTACCACAGTCCTATAATATTTTCATTTCTGTTTTCCTTTGCGTTCACAATACTGTACTTAAAAGACTTATATCCGTTATGCTTGAGACAAAAGGACATTTTCACTGCTTAACTTATTTCCTTAGGACAATGGACAACTATTTCTATTCTACATTTGGTGGGTGCCATATTACGGCACACAAATACTATACGCACCACCACCACCAACAGGCAGATGGAGTTTGATGAACAATGGGTGCATTCTTCGGTTTTTATCATCTTTGATAGCACCTTTTGATAATTAATGTGTTCTTAATTCTTTTTCGATTTTTATGTCATGCTTTACAGTTATTTATGCACCTAAGAACGGACGTCAATAAGAATAAGAAGAAGAAAAGAAAAAAAAGGTAATTGTCCTTTTGCCTCATTATTGTTGCTAATAAAATTTCTTTACTGACAGTTATCCCTATTATGCAGCAAAATAAAAAAGAAAATCTTTTCAATTAAAGATTTCAGGAAAAATAAAAGGAAAAAGTAATTCCCGTTATGCTTATTATTTATGAAAAATTGTAATTGAACACGCCTTAAATTTTCAATACTTTTTCCGCAAGCATAAGCACTATTTCTAATAGAAAGCAAAATATATCTCATATGTATTATATGTTGTAGACAATTGTTGGTTTTAGTTTTGAATTTCATAATCATAATAAGAGATTCAATATGAAATTACAACAACACACTTTTGCTTTACAATTTTGCTAACACATAACTGTCCTTTGCCAATATTTTAAAGTAAACCGAAATCTTAACATCTAAAAGAGCAAAAAAGGATTTAATTATAATCCTTTCTCTTTCTTTTTGTTATATAATAACACACATACGCAAATACCGAAAAGGTGCTGCTACTGTTTAGTTGAACAACCGTTAGTTTTGTTTTCAAATTACTTTATGAATATTCATAGTTTTTTTCGTGTTTGCAAGGCTCAAATATTGATTTTCGATATTAAAGGATTTAATGTAATTTGATTTCTGATAATTTGTTTTATAGCGGTAAAGTTGTTGATATTTTTATGTATTTTTTTTTTGTGGGTGTCCAGGTGTTTTCTAACTAGACTCAAGTCAATAACACGTGTAATTATTGAGCAGCTGTCTTAATCATCATCATAAATTTTTTATTTAAAAAGGTGTTTTGTATCATATTGGAAAACTGAAACATTTTTTTTTTCAAAAAAGGAGTTAACGAATGACGATTTCCTTCCGCAGCTTATATGAACATTTGATCAAATAAGATATGTTTTTCTAAAGAACGAAGTTTTAGTAGAATTTTTCAATAATTTTTATTGAACAAAACATGAATACCAAAAAATTCAGCTCAATTCAATTCAATTCCCTTCAAGTTAGCTTATAATTAGCAAAAAAAGTGAGAAGTAAATAGAAGGCAATGTATTAAAAACCTAGTTTTTCCTAGTGTTAACAGAAATTATTTAATTTCTGTACACATTCATAGCAGGGTAGAAAGGGGAAAATTCAGGAACAGTTTGGTAATTTTTAGAACATAAATATTTTTATGCCAACATGACTAGATTTGTTCACTTTAAGTCATGTCTACTTATTAAACAATTTGAAAAATTTAAGCTTAGACTTTGTACATTGATATGGAAAACTAAAAAAGGTACTTTTTCTATTTTTAATGGTACTTTTTGTATTTTCTACGTTTATGAACCTAAAATTTTGAAATTAGTGACCATTGATTCGTGGTGAGACTAAAAATGTTATGAGTGACCGAAAAGGTAAGTTTTCATAAATTTAACGAAAAAACATTTAGTATTTTATAAAAGAAGTTGCCTATTTAATACATAGTAAGAACTGCGCTATCGAAGTAGCGGATAATATGCTCCCAGTAAAAACTAGTTAATGACTAGATCTTTCTAAATAACATACTTTTCAATGACTATGACATATTGTCTGTCTTACTAAGAAGAGTTTTAGTAGTGACATGATTGATGTGATACGTAGGTACTTATTTTCAGACTTTTGCTTAGATAAATGTACATATTTCTTACTGCGAAATTTATCAGAAGTCATTCAAATACATAACTTTCTATAATTCTCATTAAGTTTAAGGCACTTAGAATATAAGTATCAATGTTTATATGCAAAGCAGTTAATAAGAAAACTGATAATTTATAGATTTTCACTGCTTTAAAAATTCCAAATTAACGTATCGCAAAATAATCAAACCGTAAGCCCATATTATTGATAGGTTATTTAGGTTATTCAAACCAAGCACTTATTTATTGATTTAAAAGTAAGTACTTTTTAAATACCATAAACAGACGACAGCGTTATTTTGCATTAAAAGTCTTAATTCAAATAACCTTATGAATTATCCCCATCCTAATGTGTATTAGATTTCACGTTAATGCACTAAATCATATTGAATTTTTACTGAATTTAGCAATTTCAATATGTCAACACGGTCGGCAATCAATCCAAAAATTAAAAAAATCAAAAATGTAATATGTATTTAAATAGATTCGATATGTTAATTTTTTAAAAATATTTTTTTGGAATGCCTTCTTTGTTTAGGTGAAAGTTTTCCTTAATACTGGTCAGTGTTGCCATAAGATGATTGAGAAAAAGTGCAAAACTTCGGAAAAGTGCTAAAATGTTCTACAGTTCAAAAAGAAAAGTTCTAAAATTTTGCAATATTTATATACTACATACATACATATTTTGTTCAATTAAATTTAATTTTATTAATATTATATTTACACGAAAGAAGTGTCAACAATAACTCAAATGTGGTAAGAAGGTTAACAAGTTCAATCATATAATTTTCTTTACATACCACGTATTTTTCAGATGAACCAATTTTTATCAAAACATCATCCGATATATTGATGTTATAGCAACATACGTTATTTAGTTTTACGCTTTCCCTTATACATACGTATAACAGAACATAAAAGTTGTGTGTTCATTGTTGTTCTAAGTTTGCTTTTTTTTAAGCCCATTAAACTAAATAAACGCTACAGCGTTTGAAAAACCCGTTTTGCTAAAACCAAAAGAGACAGCACAAAATCCTATAATTCCTTAAAAAAATTTTTATTAATTGAATTTATAAATTGGTTTACTTGAATCCAGAACTCCGTAGTATCCAAATTGGTATTCCAGATTTGTTCGAATATATAGCTCCACTGATTTTGGATTTTTTCCATTTCAGTTATACTAAAATTCATATCTTCTAAGATACAAGTAATAGGTACCTTAATTTGTTTAAGGGTTTTATCTATTGAAAATGTTGACATTTTTTTTTAATATCAAAATATTTTTGGGAAGCCGATATTTTAGTTCATTTACAAGCAATTTTAAAAAATTTTAAAAATATTTTTCTTGCCTTCTATCCATTTGATCTCGATGTTAATGTTAAAAAATTAGTTGACAAACAAACAGCTATTTACTAAATGCGAAAACTGTCGTCTGTTACAGCAAAATTCTAAATTGCATTAGTGAGATTCTAATGCAAGTAAGTAAGTACTTAACTCCAATGACATCGTCGTGTTAGAATAATAGGTTTAAATACCAAATTGTAAGTAGTTAAGTGTTTTCTAGTACTTTCAACTCATTATTTTGATGGGCTAGTCAATACAACGAATATTTAAAAAAAAAATAATTATAAAAAAAAAAAATAAGTAAATAATCAAAATATTTTTTAATAATATTTTTTATATTTTTTTTTCAAAAGTAATCATCATATTTTTATTTAATTTTTTTTTTTTTGGAGAAAATATTTAAAGATTTTTATAAAAATTTAATGTCTCTTCAATTGTACAAATTTTCCGATAACTAAAAAGATTTCAGTTCATGTGACATTTTGACACAAAAAGCAAAAAGAAAAAAAAAATTATTATTTTGTACCTTCATCATTTGAGCAATTTGTTTTCCTTTAAGACAAATCTACCCTCCACCCCTTCAAATTGACATTGAATTATTAGAAAGAATTTTGCATGGAATATTCCAAAAATTAAATCCATACAAATAGTTTATAATTTTACCTAAAATCTTAAAAAAAAAATTCCATAAATTATGTGTTAGAAAACAGCAGATGTAATGTTTTTTGTCTGTCTATTTAACCGATGCCAGCTACTACTTTTCTTGGCCATTGTTCGTAAGTAAACACACAAAAAGTAGACAATTTGACGTCATTTTCTTCATCTGCTACTTTGGCGCTAAAGATTTAAAAAGATTTTCTTTAAAAAAAAAAACAATAGTTTTCTTTTGCAAATGGTACTTTGAAAGAGGAAGCACGTGGTATAAACATTATCAATGATGATTAATGAGTTCTAAGCCTGATATCTTTAAGATAAATTTTAAATCTCAGCCTAGAAACAAAAAACGTCTAATAGTTTGTTTGAGATTGAAATCAATTTGTATTATGTATTTTGTATTAAAGATAGTGAAAGAGAAAAAAATATCCGTTATATAATTAAGTAATATTTGTAAAAGGTTTTAAAGAAAACTAATATTCCTGTTGGCATATGTAAATTTTTAGTCCTGCAATTTGTTTTAAGGTACATACAAGTAACCATTTGTTACTGTTAGCGATAACATTTATTCTTTGCATAAATTAGCTTTATTTTCATTTAATTTAACAATTCATAATGTTAAATGTTGCATTCCATTGCCTACATACAAATTTATATACTTAGAGAATAGATTTTAGCCTTCCTTACTGGGCGTGAATAAGTTCCTAATGTCTTTTTTTAAACACTTCAAGTTTATTTTTTTTTTTTAAATTTTGTAAAGGGTTGCTTGCCCTTTGTTTGTGAGTGTCTTCTGTTACAGTGATACTATTTTTTTTTGTAATAATCGTTTTGTATTTTTCACCTTCTGTGAGTGTCATTTTTTTTTTTGCTTTGTGTTACAGTTTTGTACCTTTTTTCTCAGCTAAAATGATTTGCATAAATTTCTTATGCACTAGTAATTTAAATTAATGTGGTTTTTATGTCATTGCATATTTAAGGCTTTTGGGAAATTAATCTAAGATTTATGTTAATCTCTTCTTCTTTAAATAAAAAAAAAAATAAAATAAAAAATGAATAAGTCGTTTAAACACGAAAAAAGGGTAGTGAAATATATATTTTCATGTGAATATAATCTACATACTGCATATGTACATATATGTACATATTTCAAAAGTTTTAAATGAAGATTTTAATAAGTTTTTATATAAAATAGGTTCAGTGTTAATTTTTTAAGGAAATTTTTTCACTTTTTATTAATTGTTTTTTCGACGTTTCTAAAAGTTTGCACACACATTGAGCTGCCGTTACTATATAGTTTCCGGTGGCATGGAGGGAGACCAGGGTGGTTTTTCTGCCCAAACCGGGGAAGAGGGACTATACGGAGGCTAGGTCGTTCAGGCCGATCAGTCTTACATCCTTTCTATTGAAGGCAATGGAAAGGGTGTTGGTTGACTTCCTGGAGGAGACTACGCTGATGGATAGGCCATTGAGTGGGAGTCAGCACCCTTACAGGGCTGGGAGGTCTACTGAGACTGCCCTGCACGAATTGGTGAGGGTTGCTGAGAGGGAGGTTTTCAATGGTGATCTTGCTTTGTCCGTATTTATGGACATAGAGGGCGCTTTTGATAGGATCTCTTTTGATAAACTGGGAAATGCTCTCGATGAGCGAGGGGTCGATTCTGTTGTGGTGAAGTGGATCGGCGCCATGCTCAGATTTAAGGCAGTGAATCTCAGGAGCGGAAGCACCAGGATTCGGGGAAGGGTGGTCAGGGGATGTCCGCAAGGAGGGGTCTTATCACCTCTGCTGTGGAACTTAACTGTGGACAGCCTTCTCAGGAGACTGGAGGTAATTGGCATACATACGGTAGGGTATGCGGATGATGTGGCAATTATGGTTGGTGGTAAGTTCATGGAGACCATTTTAGGTTGCACGAGACAGGCGCTCAGAGTAACCGAAGAATGGTGTTGTGAACAGGGACTAACCATAAATGCTGGCAAGTCGGATGCTATGCTCTTCACGCGGAGAAGGAAGGGCATAGAGATTGAATCCTTAATGCTTTTTGGAACTGAGATCAACGTGTCCAAGAAGGTGAAATATCTGGGGGTAACGCTGGATATGAAACTAACCTGGAATGATCATGTTGAGGCAAGGGTACAGAAGGCAAAGAGGATTCTGCATCAGTGTAAACGGGTTTGCGGTCGGAAGTGGGGAATCTCACCTAAGGCTGCACACTGGATATACACGGTGGTGCTGAGACCGACGATCACTTACGCATCTGTTGTCTGGTGGCCGAAGGCCTCCCAGGCGACGATTAGGCGGAAGTTGGACGGGGTTCAAAGGATTGCTTGCATTGGTATATGTGGCGCGATACGTACCACACCAACGCAAGCGATGGAGGCAATGCTGGGATTGCTGCCGTTGGACTTATTTGTAAGGGAGACGGCGGCAAGATCGGCGATTCGGATGCGAAGCGATGGCATGTGGTATCGCTTTGGAAGTGTTTTGGGGCATAGAAGAATCCTGGACCTCGTGGATAAAGAGGTTAGGGAGGCTCAGATGCCGATGGAGCGCATGAGTCGAGTGAAGGTGGTCGAAAGGCTACATCACACGCTTATAGCGGATGGATTCATGCACGATGAGTGCATGGAGAATGACATCAGTATCTTTACTGATGGGTCCTTTATGGACGGAAGGGCAGGTGCTGGTGTGTACTCATCTGAGTTGAACTTATCCTGCACCCTGAATCTGGGGGAGTACGTGTCAGTCTATCAGGCAGAAATGCTTGGTTTGCTGCACGCGTTGGACCACCTGTTGGAATGTCGAATGTATGGGAAGAGAATTCTTATTGCACTTGACAACCAGTCGGTTATAAAACGTATGCAGCGGATAGATGTGAACTCCTCTTTGGTGCTTGAGTGTGTTCTAAAGCTCAATAGGTGTGCCTCTACAAATGAGGTAACGCTGATGTGGGTTAAGGGACACGTGGGCATAGCTGGGAATGAGGCTGCTGACGAACTTGCGAGGAAGGGGTCTGAGGCTGCATTCTGCGGACCGGAACCCAGAACTGCTCTGGGTAATGGGTTAGTGCGGGCGAGGATCTTTCAATGGGTGAACTCTATAAACTTGCGAAGGTGGATGGAGGGAACCACGTGTAGACAGGCCCGTATGGTGCTCAGGGAGCCACTTGGCAGGGGTGCAGTGAATATACTCGGTTTTAATCGGAGTATGATGAGCTGGATCACTGCGTTGATTACAGGACATGGTAACTTCAAATATCATCTGAAGAGGATGCAAATCGTGGATGATGATATTTGTAGAATGTGCCTGGAGGATGCCGAGACGGCAGCGCATGTAGTATGCGAGTGTCCGGCGTTGGCGAGCGGAAGATTAAGGATCACAGGCAAGCACACTTTAAGTGTGAGTGCGATGGGGGACCTTAGTCTGAGGGAGATGCTGGCGATTACAAAAGACTGTGCGATGAGGATTGTCGACAATCACCAGTCGGCAGTGTGAAATCGTTTTCCTAGTCCAGAGCAAACGCCGGTTGTGGCGCGGGACTCAGTGATTGAAGGTATACTGATCGGTAGACACGAAATCACTGAGGAGCGAAGGGGGTCGAAAAGGGACCCGTGATAGTAGTGGTCTGCTTCGATATTCCCCCTACATGTGTAAATATAGTTTCTTTCTTAGAAGAGTGGGCAGTACCATGCCCATAAAAAAATTATAATTTTTAGCTTCTTGCAATTGACCGATTTTTCTGAAACTTTGCACACATTTTAAGCTCTCATGACTATATAATTTAGTAATAAGAAAAGTGGGCAGTGCCATCCCCATTAAAAATAAGTTATTTTTTTCGCCTATTTCCACGCATTCCAATGGTTCCCACCGATTTGCCTTTCAGCTTCAAGCGACTAGTTTCCAGTTGGCCTTGCCTTCGCTATTACCATCAACAAAGCAAAAGGACAATCTCTGCATGTTGGAAGGATTGAATTTGGAAAATTCATGCTTTTCACATCGTCAGCTGTATGTCGCATGCTCCAGAGTGGAAACACCTAAAAATTTGGTTATTTTTATAGCAAATGGAAAAACCAAAAATATTGTATACCCACTTGCATTATAATAAAAATCAATAAAATATAATTTTTAATATATTCAATTAAAATTCAGAATGCAATTTTATTCATTAAGGGGCGTGGCAACGTGCGCCGGGCTTGGCTAGTATTTAATAAAAGAGCTGTATATTAAATTACAATTGACGTTCAAATGATTTTGATATTTGCATTAGCAAATTTTTCGCGAATATGTTTTGCGAATACCAACGCACGGAAAAATTCTTAATGATCATTAGATATATAAATAAATATAGAGACATTTCTTGCTTACAAATGTAAAATAAAGGAATCAAAGCTGCGCTGTTCATTATTAAGCCAACTCGATTTTTGATATTTAAAAAGCCATTAGCCTTCAAATTTTATTATGTGAGCGAAAATCAGCGCATAAGGTATATAAGTAGGCTAGTAAACATATTAAAGAAATATTAAAAATTTTAAAATAAAGATAAATATATTTATTTAGTACAATATTCTACATATAAAAAATATTTTTTTGTTCATTTGATTTGATTTGGTTTGGTTTATTTTAAGTTAAGTCTCAATTAAAAAATTTTTGTGTTCAACATTTGAAACTCTTCTGATGAAAACTTATAAATATTAAATTTCTCCTTGTTTTTGTATAAGTTAAATTAAAACACTTTTAATTTTGGTGAGTTCATGATTACAACTAACTTTATTTCAGCAATTTCTTTTCTTATAACAATAATTTGTCTACATCAGTAATGTTCATTTATTATTTTTTTACATTTTAATTTAATAAAGAATTCCACGAAAGCAAAGCAATTGCAACATAATCAGCAGACATAGCGTCAGCAGTTTTGCTTTACTTTTGTGTTTACAATATTCGGTAAGTAGAACAACATTTATTAAATTCCATAGAATTGCTAAAAAGCAGGAAGTAAATGAAGGTAAATAAAATTAAATAAAATTGTTGTTAACTCTTCCCTCTTTAAATGCAAACGTCCACGTTTGTAGGAGAAATTGGTTGACAATTTTTTAAAGCAACACATTCCAATACTTCCGTTTCTTTGATTTCGGACGAGATTTGTGGAATGCTAGTTTGGGTTAATTTAAGTTCGTACCTTGTTTTTGCGGCACATTTGAGAATTATGGTAATTAAAATTACTGCACAAATTATTAGGGCTGCTGAACTTTCCCATAGATTTATACTATTTTTTTGCTTAATTAATTGGATTGTTTTAGTATTATTTAGATGTAATTCTTTTACAAGTTGAAGAGACAGGTATTCCTCGAAATAATGAGTGGAATTTAATGAGCTTAGAATAGCCGGTAGTGGTTTATATGTCTCTTTTTCGTAGTGAGAAAATGTTACATTACCAATGGTTATGGTAGCGTTTTGATATTGTACTACGAAAGTTCCATACATCTCAACGGGTTTACCGTTTGCTAATATTGAACCGTTATACTGATTTAATAAAAGAAGACCATCTTGGATAGTCTCCACGGAAGGAATGTCTAAATTATTAGTTTTTTTACAAGTGGATGGGCTGCTTTTAAGGAGGTTTGGTATGCAACTTGTGTTAGTTATTTCTTCAATACTTCCTCTTTGGCACAAAGTCAGTTCGTCATAACTTTGACATGATTTTTTTACACTAAATATTTTATTTTTACAATTCATTATAGTTTCATATTCTAACTTTATAATAAATTTTCCTGTCTTTATTGGTTTTATTAACATAGTTTTACAATGAGGTTTATTAACTATAGGCAATTTAATAACGTATAACAAGACTGAATTATTTGAGGCAACTTTAACGTTAGCAAATTTTAAACATTGTTCTAAATTATTGTAAGGAAAATTTTGTTCTACAATCAATTCATTCAAGATATCCATTTCATTGTGAGAGAACAGGAAAGGATTTATGATTCCACCTTTTGACCATAACAATGCTTGTTCAATATTTTTTATCTCTTCTCTAAGTATTTGCAATTCAAATTTAAATTTAATAGCTGCCGTCTCATCTGTGTCGTATGTTTGAATGTTCTTAGTTATGTCGTTTGTCGAGTTTGTCAGTTCATTTAGTTTCCGTTCAAATAGTCTGTTTATTACAATTTGGTTGTTTGTCTGTCGTAAGTTGTCGTTTATTTTGTCTGTCAGTATTTCAAGATCTGTTCGGTCTGGTGAGCCTGCGATCCACTTCCATACAGTACCTATTTCATTGATGGATCTTTTGGTTCTGCTAAAAGGTTTAATTCGATTTATCATGTCGCGCAGTTCTGTCATTTCATGCTGAAGAAGTGGCATGAGGGGATTGGATTTCCCTATTTTGTAATTGATGTGCTCACTTATAAGTCTAAGTTCCCGTTCGTAAATCCCAATGTCTATTACGTGTATTAGATTAAATGTTCCATTCTGTATTAGTGCCTGTCCTGTCTGAAACGTCACAACCTCGGAATTGGTGTAGTCGAGAATCTGTATTTCAGTTCTTGCCATTTGAAGAAGAGGTCTGTAAAATGGAAAGAAAGATTCATTAGGTTTTGATCAAACTTTTATGGACTATTCGACCAGATATTGTTTTAATAGTGTTGTTAAAATTTTCAGCTACTTTTTCTTCCTTATATCTAGGTGACAACTTAGTTCCTATTCTCTTATTAGTTTTAACATAGACTGTGTCTCCGATGGAATACTGTCTGGGAGATGTTCGGTTTTTGTTATGGAATTCTAATTCTGCTTTTTGTTTATCTTTTAATTTTTGTATGTGAATTTTTCTTTCCTCTATGAGGTTCTCCGGCTTCATTCTTCCAAAAAATGAGTCCACAGGTCTTTTTCCGGTAGTAGAGTGAACAGAACGATTATACCTGCTAACAGATATTTCAAGCAGTTCTTTAAATGAGTCGTGAATTTTTTCTGCCTTCACGCATCGCATTATTTCGGAGAGTGTTGAGTGGAACCTTTCAATTTGTCCGTTGACCGTGCTGGTATAGGGTGGAGCTTTAAATATCTTAATGCCAAATTGGTTTTCTAGCATATGCTTTATTGGTGCAGATCCTAGTGATTTTTCATTATCTATAACTACTCTTTCAGGAGGTCCTAGTGTTACTATAATTTCACGCAGTGGTTCCTTGATATCTTGTGTTGATCTAGATTTAATAATTTTTGCCGTTACGTACTTCGAGAATTTGTCTATGGCTGTTAATACGGCGTTTTGGTTAGTGAGATAAATATCCAGATGCACTATTTGTCCCGGATATTCAGGTATTGGTGTTTCATTCAATAGTGGTTTTGATGGGTGTCTATCATATTTTTGCTCCTTACACGTTTTACATTGCTTAACTATTTTTTTTATCTTGGCATGCATTTTTGGGAAGTAAACTCTTTCGATTAATTGAATCCTGTTTTCAGTAGCGTTACGGTGCGCTCGCTGGTGTTCGTTCAGTATTTCTTTTTCCTGGTCGCCTACGTCTGTTACATCTCTTACAATTTTTCGAGCAAATCTGGTACGGTAGTTGGAAAAGTTTTCGGGATAAATTTCTTGTATCTTTCCGAGAATATGCTCAGTGGTGTTCAATCCATTTTTTACTGAAGGATTCAAGTATTTTTTTAGAATTGCCATTAATTTTGCTTTAGTATAATCGGTTTCATAAATAATGTGTCGGTGGAACGTAGGAAATACTATTTGAAACTCGTATGATTGTTCTTGTCCAAGTTTTAAGAAAATTTGATTTTTGAATACGTTGATTGGTTCATTGACTATTGGAATGAGATGATGTGACGATGTGTCATCACTATGAGCAGTAGCGGTCATTGCGTTTATTTGAGGAGGTCGTGATAGGGCATCGGCAACAACGTTCATTCGTCCTGGTTTATAAAATAATTCGTAGTTGTGCTCTTCGAGGATAGCCTTCCACCGTTTCATCTTGTTATTATTGTTTTTGCTGCTTAACGCATACGTTAAGGGCTGGTGGTCGGTAAATATTTTTATTTTGGCTGAACCGTAGAGATAATTTCTTAAAGAGGTGAGAGCCCAGATAATCGCAAGCATCTCTTTCTCGTTCGTAGCATAATGCTCTTCCGCTTTGCTGAGTGTTCTGGATATAAACATTATGGGTCGATCATTTTGGGCTAGAACTGCTCCCAGAGCATACTCTGATGCATCTGTTGTCAACTGAAACTCCTTCGTAAAATCTGGATAGTGAAGCATTACTTCTTCTGTGAGTGCTGATTTTATTTTGTTAAGTGCCTCAGTTGCGTCACTGTTTAGTTTTATTGGCGTTTTCTTAGAAATGTTTTTGGACGTCTGTCCTCCTTCCCCCCTTAGAAGGGTTGTCAGTGGTTTCGCCAGTTTGGCGTAATCCCTGACAAAACGTCTGTAATAACCTGAAAGACCAAGAAAGGATCTTAAATCTTTCAGCGTTTTTGGTGTAGGGAAGTTTGTGATGGCCTCAACTTTTGCGGGGTTAGTTTTTATACCGTTTTCTGATACGATAAAGCCCAGAAATTCAACGTGGTTCTTTAAGAATTCGCATTTGTCGACTTGAACCTTCATATTAGCATCACAAAGGGTTTCGAAGATAATTTTTATGTCTTCTAAATGACTTTGTTTATCTTTGCTGAATATTATTATGTCGTCTATGTAGACGAAACATCGTTTCCCAATGTGATTCCTCAAAATATCATCTAGCGTTCGCTGGAAGATGGAAGGTGCATTTTTTAGTCCGAATGGCAGACGAGTAAACTCGTATTTGCCATTGTTGACTGAAAAAGCGGTTTTTTCAATGTCAGATTCCTTTAAAGGAATTTGGTGAAACCCGCTCTTCAGGTCTACGATTGAAAAATATTTATTCTGCCCCAGTTGTGACAGTACCTCATTAATCTCAGGTATTGGGTATTTGTCCGCAATTGTGATCGTGTTTAATTTACGGTAGTCGATCACCATTCTAAACTTTTTCTCCTTGGACTGGTCTAATTTTTTTGGAACGATCCACACAGGGGAGTTGTAAGGGGATCGCGATGCTCTTATAATACCATCGTTAAGTAATTTTTCTATTTGCGAATTTATTTCATCTTTAAGATGCATTGAGTAGGGGTATGATTTGCTATAGACTGGTGTATCGGAATTCGTACGGATTTCGCCCGTAACTTTAGTGGTATAAGTCAGCTTTTCATTCGGTTCGGTGAAAAGTTCTGGAAATTGGTCTATTATTTTCGAAAGTTCTGCTCTTGTTTCGATATCAAGGTGTTGCGATTGGATGTTAATTGAGTTGATATCTTGAGAGTGAAATTGTCTCAATCGAAATTTGAGGTTTTTAATTTTCAAAATGTCTTTCTTGGTATCAATTATGGCCGATAACTCTTTAAGTGTATCGTTGCCTAGGATTGCATCGAAAGAAGAAAATAAGGGGAGGATGTAAAATGTAATAGTGTTGCTAAGTCCAAAAAGATTAGCTTTTATATGATGAGTGATTTTAATATTACCTGCAACGGAATTTGCAGTGAATGGTTTTTCGTTTCTTGTTGGTTTTGATATAATTTCGGATTTTATGTAGTTCTTGTTGGATCCAGTGTCTATCAGTATTTTAAGCAGTTTCCCATTCCTCATTCGACATTCTAAGTATGGCAATGAGGAAGTCCTCATTCTAAAAAATGAATGTCGCTCAGGCTTGTTATTATTTCGTCTTCGGAATCTATTGTCGCCATGTTGGTTTGATGTTCAAGTGGTTCTTCGGGGTATTGGTAGTCTTCTTCTGTCAAGGAATCTTCTTCAAATTGATAGCTTTCAACGTTTCCTTGTGGTGGGTGATCTAGGGGTTTTGTTTTAATATGGTAATTGCGTTGAATTTTATTGGGTGGTTCGTGTTGAGATGTTTGTTGCATCTGTTGAGGTATTTTCCACTTTCTGTTTTCGACAGGTCTGTTCATGTAGTTAACGTTTTTTGTTCTCAAGCTTTCGTCTATTTCCATAGGTTGTGGGCGTGGTGCAGGTTTTGGTGGTCGTTGAGGCAGTGCATAACTACGTTGTTGATAGTTTCCCTGATTAAAGTTCATATGTTGTCGTTGCATGAAATTGGGAGTGAATTGATATCTCTGTGGATTTTGATGAGAGTGTGTTAGATGAGGTGCAAAATTTTTTTGTACCTGTTGCATTATATGCCTTCTTGGTGGTAGCACTACCGGTGGTCTTTGATTCCTTCCTGACAGTGAGTTCCTGTCAGTCTGGTTGTCTAGTTTTTGACATAAATATAGAGCGTGCGGTAGGTCTTTGGGCTCACGGACGCCGAGTAATCTTGGTAGATCACCTCTAAGGCCCCTGATAAATGTATCCAGGGCTTTTTCCCTGTATGTTTGAGTCAATAGTTTAATTGACTCGTTGCTGGCTTCCATGCACGAAATTTTACTGAGGATTAGCGTCAAATGCGCATAAACCGCTTGATAAAAGTCGTTAATCGATAAGTTGCCTTGCGTCAACGACAGTAGTTGGTATTCTAATGTTTTTAAATCGCGTTGGTCTCCATAATGATGAGTTAGGCATGCTGCAATAGCCTTCCATTCGAGTGGTGTATTATACGCCTCTAGGGCTGCATCTGCTTCGCCTACTATTTTATTTCTGATAGTCATGATAATAGCGTAGTATTTGGGAGTGCCTTTAGAATTCTCATATAGGGTTAGCACTCTTTCAATACTTTTTCTCCAAGAGCTAAATTCGGTATGTTTCCCTGAAAAGTCCCTCAAACTCTTTACTATATCTGGTACTTTCTCTAAACCCTCAAGATCATTATTGTATCTCTCATCGATCACTTGATCGGGTAGATTAGCAAATTCCTGAGTGGGATTAATAATATTATTGACTAGGGTCCTACCTTCAGTCAAAAACAACTGTCTCAGGGAACCTAACAGGTTTGTCTGTAATTGATTAAATTGTTCCTGATTCATTCCCGCCGGTACAGGATTAATCATAGGAGAATTGCCTGGTTGGTTTAATACCGGTGGTCGGATTAAATTATTTGGGTTTGCCATTTTTTTTCTGTCTCTTCACAATGAATTTATAGATAAAATGTTTTCCTAAAGATTCTTAGTTTATGTTTTTTATTTATTTGACAAATTTAATAAATTCCAAAAAAAAAAAAAATTTTACACTTGCAGTAATAAATATAATAATAAATTTCGATGAACAGTAATATTATTATTTTTTAATAAGGTCTATTAAAAAAAATGTTTATGATGATAATTCATAATAACATAATAGTAAAACTTACAAAAGATAAATTAGTATTAGTTGCATATTTTTATTTCTGGTTTTCTTCTAGATGGTTTTGTTGTTTTTGATTGGGTTGTCTTCTTCGATGTGAGTTTTACCCTCAGTTGTTGTTGTTGTTGTTGTTAATTAGGTTGTCTTCTTCGATGTGAGTTTTACCCTTAGTTAGTTGTTGTTGTTGTTGTTAATTGGGTTGTCTTCTTTGATGTGAGTTTTACCCTTAGTTAATTGTTGTTGTTGTTGTTAATTGGGTTGTCTTCTTTGATGTGAGTTTTGCACTTAGTTAGTTGTTGTTGTTTGTTTTAGTTTTTAGCTATTCTGTTCATAAAGCACTTGGAACATTATTTTAGTTTATGTTTGTGCCTTTTTTTTTTTTTATATAATTTTTATATAATTTTTTTTTTTTGTCCATTTATAAATTGATGCACATTGTTTTTTTTTTTTTTTTTTTTTTGAATTTTATAAAGTCTACTGTCTATTTTTTTATATTTTTATCTTTTACTAGAATATTTTAATTTTTATGGTTATTCGCAATATTTTATTTAATCTTTTATCAGGATATTTAGATTGCTCTTTAAAGTTATTGAAGATAATTTATTTATTTCACAGCTTTGCAAGGACACTTTATTTAATTTTTTATACGTTTTCCTTTATTTTGATCCTTTATAAGGATATTTGATTTTTTTTTTTTTTTTTTTTTTTTTTTTTTGTTAAATTATTTTTCTTAAATTTTAATCTTTACAGAAAGTATTTTTCTTCAATTTTAATCCTTTACAAGGATATTTAATTTTTGAAGTAAAATTTACTTTAATTAATTTAAACTGTTAACTATTTAAACTATTTCCAATGTTTTCTTTGTAATCCCTTACAAGGATATTTTATTTTTTGAAGTTAAAGTATTTTAATGTTTCACTTTTATTCACTTTAAGGATATTAATTTAAATTATTAACTATTTAAACTGTTTCCAATGTTTTCTTTGTAATCCTTTACAAGGATATTTTATTTTTTTGAAAACTTTTTTGGACTTTTGCTCGGGCGCCAGTTAAATTAAAACACTTTTAATTTTGGTGAGTTCATGATTACAACTAACTTTATTTCAGCAATTTCTTTTCTTATAACAATAATTTGTCTACATCAGTAATGTTCATTTATTATTTTTTTACATTTTAATTTAATAAAGAATTCCACGAAAGCAAAGCAATTGCAACATAATCAGCAGACATAGCGTCAGCAGTTTTGCTTTACTTTTGTGTTTACAATATTCGGTAAGTAGAACAACATTTATTAAATTCCATAGAATTGCTAAAAAGCAGGAAGTAAATGAAGGTAAATAAAATTAAATAAAATTGTTGTTAACATATATTATATTCATTACTAAATTAATTTTTTACAAAAAATGTATGCTAGTCTTGCCAACGTTTCCTCAAAAATGCCCCTAGGGCGCTGAGGACAAAAAAAATTATTGAATATTATAATGCAAATAAAAATAAATAAAAAAAAAATGAGTCATAAAATATCTCTCTACAGCAGTCCTTTATGGCGTGAATAAATAATTTTATTATCTCGAATTTTTCTGCTCCAGTCACATTTTCATTCAGAAACTTAAATTTTTTTGTGCAGCCCATATTTAAGACTATCCTCTATGCCGTGAAGGCGATTCAGACTCTTTTCTTAAATGGGACAAAAAAAGAGAAATTTGCTTCAGACAAGAATAAGGCATAAACGTTCAAAATTAGTGATCGTTCTTCATTTGGTTAAAGTACTTTTTTATATGCTACGTAAAAAATAAAAAATAAATATTATTTTTAATTAAGAAATAAAAAAATTATTAATTAAAATATTAATTGATTTTGATCCAATCATCAAAATGATACTTCATCATAAATGAAAAGTATAAGTTTTAGTTAAAAAAAATATTGCGAAAAAAATTAAACTATAAAAATATTAAAACTAGTACGAATTTTTATAATTTTAAAAAATTATTTCAATTTATTTAATTTTGCCAATAAATTTGGAATTTATTTAAATAAAAGGTTTATTATATTAGTAATAAAAATAATATAACCCATGTCAAATAAAATTGCTCGATAAAAAATTATACAGGTTCTTCAATTTATTTATATTGAGCATGAGCATACATGAAACATACATACATTTTCAATTACATTTTGCTTATTTTACTTCACGTTGCCATAAGAAAGTATCTACTTGCAAGTAGTGTATACGTATGACTAACAAAAATCAGAAGAAATGCCAAAAAGAATTAAAATTTTTTTAAGTGGCTACACAGCACAGTCCAAGTTTATTTTTATGTCGTCAGTTAATAAACTTCAAATAAATTCAAAATAACTAGGGCTACTTCAATACTTATGTTAAAACATTCATTCTAAATGAATACCTTTGCTTTTTCTCAATATTCTTTATATAAATATATATTTACATATTTATGCAAGAAATTCGCTGAATTTTTTATCACAATTGTATGAAATATAAGTGAGTTAACAAAATACTCAGTATTCGACAACACTGTTTTCTGTCCTGCACTTTACTTGCCGTAAGTGGGTAAATTTTTTTTGCTTAAAAATTTCTTTGCAAGCTAAGTCGCAGGTAGCAAATGTGTGGTTGTGTTAGTAAAAAATTGTTAGAGTATTGGTTTTTTTCACTTGTACTTGCATGTGGCAACGTAGGGTTAAGTAAAAAATTTAATAGAAAGTAGGAACTGGTGGCATAACCAAACGTCTTTTTTTTTAAATTAATGACCAACCTAGACATAAAGAAATTTTACTAGTAAAATGTCTTGATCAAATGAAAGGTGGGAATTAAAATAATTACTTACCTATTCAGGACAAAATCCTGCAGAATATATATTGATTTCGTAAAAAAAGTTGAAGCCCTTTATTATATTTAGAACAAAGTCTTTTTTAAACTTTGTATGTACTTACTAAAACTTTATCCTGCAGATTTGCAACAATATACTTGTAATATTCAGCTCTTTATTTAAAAAAAATCATAATTTTTTAAAATTATCCTTCGAATCTATAAACAAATTATTAAAAAAAAAACATTTAGGCGAAAATGTTTTCTGTTTAGCTTCCGATTTAAATTTAGATACCAAAAATATTGAGTTTAATGAAATTCTAGGAATTTTTTTATTTCCATTGGAATTAAAGCTGTTACAACCTTTCCTTTGTACTAAACGCAAAAAAGGGGGAAAAAACGTTCAATTAAATATTAAAACAATTTGTTTTTTATTAACATTTTTAATAATATAATAATGCAAAAAAAGTATAGTATTTTGTATTAAAATTATGTACAACAAGACCGGTTTAATTTGCCATATGATTTGGTATGTCTTTAAAATCATTTTTTGTTGTTTCATTACACTGTTCAATTAAATGGTATTAAATGAGGTGTATTTTAATGTACAAGAACTTTATTCACACTGAAATATTTTAAGTGTAGTTGTGTTAAAGTTGCTTTGGTGCCAGCAAAAATTAAAAAACGCATTGAAATTTAAAAAGAAGCCCACTGCGCACCAGCTAATGATTTATTTTGCAAAAAATTAAATAGGCATTGATGAATATACATGCGTATATAAAGGGCATAACTAGACCATTCTAAGGTGAGGGAGCTTCCAATTCCCCCAAACCAAAATTCTTTTTGACCTCCATAGAATTTGAAATAATTATAATAATTATATTAAATAAACATAAAAAAAAAAAACATAAAAAACATAAAAAGAAAAAATATTTAGTTACGCCAATGTGTGCCAAAATTAAAAGACGAATTAACAGAATTATTTAATAATACAACTGTCTTGTTTGAAATTGTGTAATATGGATAATGTGAATTACAAATTCAAATTGTCATCACCTGGAGCCAGATGAGACCCAGTAACTTCTTCCCAATTAGTGTCCGGTTTTACGGATAACAATCTCATATCTAGCGGGAGCTTTAAACATCACTTAGACAGTTTAATTTTTCTTTTTTGAAAAAATTAAAATAAAAATTATTTAAATGGGTTATGAATCGATTAACATTTGATATTATAGTGCAAGCTTGGCACGTCGCAAGGTTGAAATATGATTATTGTAAAATAAAATTGTGCCCCTATTAAAATAAATTAGTAAAATTACTGGGTTATGTCGACATCTAATCATTATCCTTAAAAATATTATTTTTAAAATAATTAATATTTATTACACAATATAATTTTTTAAACAATGATGTGTGGTAAAATTACTTTCAATTTCATTATGTCCGTTACAAAATGGAAATTTTAACAATGATACTATTTTTATGTCATTCAAAGGATATTAAAACTAATTCGAGCATTTCCATACATCACTCAGTATAAGAGGATTAAAAACCATAAAATCTTAAAACATATAAAAAGAAAACAAAAATTTAAATATTTAAAAACATAAAAGACAATCACACATACAAAACCGGCTTTAACATTTCCCACGTTAAATAACAAGCAGCCTAGAAATTCTCTAAAGAGAAAATGTTAATTTACAAACATATAACACCTATACCTTGTTTTACATGTTTTTGATCTTAATGCCAAAACACAATTGCGTCTGAAACTACAAACAAAATTATTGGCAAAAGAGCATGCTGCATAATTACATGTATGGCAGTACGTAACGTCATATGCTATAATTTTTACACCCTTCACCTGTAGTGCCAAGGCTTTAATTAACTTTGTCATTCCGTTTGTAATTTATACAATATTTATTTTCGACCCCAAAAAAGTATACATTTTCTGAAAGCTTATGATTAAAGGAATCGATTTAACCATGTCCGTCTGTCCGTATGCTGATAAAAATTAACTTCATGAAGCACATATTGCAGAGATCTGTGTGCAGCATCAATTCTTTATAATCACCCGCAAAAAATCGCTTTTTAAATCCAGTTAAATTTGTCTGAGATGTGAGAAAATAAACATGGCTAACTTTGTTTTTCCCTATTTTTGACTTTAAATAAATATTTTTCAGCCCTAGGATAGGTTTATGACATGCCTCTAGGCCTATTTGTAAAACATTTCGCACAAATCGGTAAAGTTATAGCAAAAATATTTTCTTATTATAAGTTTTTAATAAATATAAAAAGTTACTGAAGCCAGTTAATTTTTGCGATATACTAAAGACACAAAATATAAGCCGTAGTCTCGGATTTTAGTTCTGAGAAAAACTGACAAATGGGTTAAAAACTAATTGAGTTATAAGCACAAAAATACAACTACTTCGGTTTTTTCCTAAAGGGGGGGGGGTCAATATAGATATTAAAAGAACACTATAATCAAATACAAAATTCAAGATGGCTGCCACTACAAAATGGCTTACAGTAAATTTATATATGGGTCAAAACCAGTAATTAAAAATGTAATCACCTCAATATTGATATTTAATGTAGGGCTTGACTAGTGCAATATAGTAAATTGTTGAAAAGTAAGAACTAAAATGGTGCATTAAACAAACCTGCGAATGATTTTTTATGAACCCAATCGGGCTTGACTAGTAGAATACAGCTATCTATTTTAAAAGTTAGAAGTCAAACACGGCGTCGGAAGTAATAAAGCATATCAAGGCTAAACTATGATATGGTCACTATACGTTTGCGCATGCTGCTGAAGGGTATTATCAGATTCGACACTATCAATTTGTTAAATACATTATTGAGAGTATGTTTTATAATGAGGGCTAGAATACTGTTATTCACGGCTTTAAAGCAAAAGTTTAATATAAGAGAAAAGAATTTGTGAAGTCGATAAAAAAATTGGATATATAACTACTAAAATATTTGACATAAATTAATTATAGTAGTGTAAAAGTAAAATGTTAAAGAATAATAATACATCTTTCTAAAAGTTCAATAAAAATTCTTGTCGATATTGTTTTTACATACATAGACACTTTTTACATATTGTCATTCATGTAAAACAGGGGACACATGTATTTAGACAACAACTGATCATCATCACACACAAATTAAAATATCCCCGGATAAAATAAAAAAAAAATACGTGAATCTAGGCAAGCATAAAACATAAACAACTGACTCATTCCATCAGGATAACTATGATGTGAATGATGAACACTTTAAAACATAAAAAAATTATTTGAAAAATAACGTCAGATTGCAGGACCTATTTAAAATAATGTACGTGTATGCTATGAGAAGATCCTTTAGTTTTTATAAACAAAAAAAACAAAATGTTTATGATTACAAAACAACATTTTCCCATCACTCGTCCTATTTGAATACTTGCATTTGTGAGAGAGAACGTATGAGGGACTGATAATTATTATAAAAATATGTTCGTTCTTTATGATTTTGAATTAAATGCTAACAACTGGCAAAGTTTTCAATTCCTCCTTTTTAAATAAACTTTTCATATGTTCTATTTGGGAAAATACGCTTGAACGCTTTTTAACTAGAGTTGGGTTGGGCGTTGGAAAAACAGGGGTAAACAACCAAATATTTAATGTCCTTTTTATTAAAATTAAATTACAGTCTTTATCATTCGCTTATTCTGGATGTAGAATTTTAAGTGTCATTAGTAAAATAACAGGAATTGTTATTTTTTGTTGTTGCTCACATTAAAGATCGTTAACATGTGTTTTGTTTTTCGCATTTAAACAATACACATGTATGCACATGATGTAAGGAAATGTCCATTTACTTTGACCCATGAAAGAAATTTCTGCTTAATAGCCTTTGAATATTTGTTTTTATTGTGGCTGTTAGTGTTTATTAAAGAAACCGTATTTTTATTACTTTTTGTTTTGTTTTTATCATAAATCATTAGAAGGATACGGCGGGAATGTATATCCTTTCATATATGCATAATGAAATTAAGGTCAAAGTATTCTATAAATATATTTATTTTGTTTTATATTTATTTATTTATTTTATTTATTTATTTATATGAAATGAAGATTAAAGTTTTCAAACCATTTAGTTATAAGTCTTATAAATAAATTAAAAAACAACGGCTAAAATTAGTATTTGAAATTTGGACTGAAATTTAATATCATTATTTTGGTTTTTCTCTGATGTTACATGTTCTTCGATTTTTTCTTTTAGTATTATTACCACCTAAACTGTTTAATTTAAATTTATTGTTTTTATTGAATTGTAGAACATGCATGGTTCGATTAAGTATGGAATGAAATATCTGTAAAATGGCCCCACAGCTCAGATGACATTCCATTACTGTTTTCGTAAAATTTTTCAAGAATTTTTCAGAGAGATATGGCTTCATCTCACCGATGATGTGTTGAATCTTGGAGTTGAGCTCAGGTATTGTTTCTGAATACATCGTATAAGCTAAACATTTCACGAAATTCCAAAGAACAAAATCGCACGATGTTAAATCGCATGATCTTGCTGGCTTTTTGATATCAGACTTTTTTGAGATAGTTTTTTCTGGAAAACGTTGATTCAATAAATCGATTGCTTTATGCGCATTGTGGCAAATGTCGTCCAGATACATGCCGTCCTGTTGCGGCAGCAACTAAAATCATATGTTACGACAGTAACACGACCGTAGAATAGTAATAAAACAAATTATTGAATCGAAAGCATCAATTTGTGATGCTTATGTGACGTGTTTTATTATCTAAAAAAGTACATTAAAATGTAAGTTAATAATATTTAAAAGGCTATAAAAAGAAATTAAAGCTTACTCTATTCTATTCACGTTTTGGATTTATATAAAAATGGTGATCGCGGCAACTAGTGCAGCCAAACGATTACCGCTAAACATATTCATACCGAATACTTACAGGGTAAACATTAACGAACAAAATAAACATACAGAATTCAACTCTGAACATAAAAATACGATTAAATAACGGTTTAAAGATTTAAAAATAAAAATAATGCAAAATAAATTCATAACATCCTGGCCCCCGTGTGTCGACTAGGGAGACTCACCACCAACGTCAAGTACTGCCAACTTCGATGCTGGTCGTCTTAGTTTGCCAGTTGTTGTTCTTACCAACGCCGAACGAACCTGCCCATCTGCCGCCGGGAACACCTCCTCAACCACACCTCGTTTCCATTGCCCACGCGTTTCATTGTCATCACAGATTATGACTGTATCACCAATTTGAATAGGCTTAACTGGTTGGTGCCACTTTGTTCGGCGAGTTAACTCAGGGAGATACTCTAGTATCCATCTTTTCCAAAAAGTCTGCTTTAACTGCTGTAATATTTGCCATTGCCTTTTTACACAAACCTTTTCGGGTACACCAGGTGTTTGGAGTATATTTGGACATCCAATCAAAAAATGGTTGGGTGTCAAAGGTTCAGATTCGGAGTTCTCAATTGGAAGATGTGTTAATGGTCGCGAATTTATTAAATTCTCTGCTTCTATTAGAAGACTGTTAAATGTCTCAACTTGAGGAGCCTTTTCCTTTAATGTAAAAACCAACACATTTTTAACCGAACGCACCATCCTCTCCCATGCGCCGCCTGCCGATGGATTAGCCGGGGTGTTAAACAACCACTCTATACCACGCTGTGCGCACTCGTCGATCAATTTAGCCTCATCAAAAATAAATTTTTCTTTGCTCGCCCCTACGAAGTTTGTGCCTCTGTCGCTCCTTATTCGTACAGGTAGCCCTCTTCGGTTAACGAAGTTACGTATGCATAATATCACCGCATCTGTAGACAAATCCTTTGCAATCTCAAGGTGGATTGCCCGTATTGTTAGACAGGTAAAGATAGATATCCATCTTTTTTCACGTCGTCGGCCTACAGAAACAAAAAAAGGGCCTATGTAGTCTATACCAGTATAAGAAAACGCTCTCACATAGGGGGTTAGTCTATCCTCTGGATGTTGCCCCATTAAAGGTGGTTTTGGAACCGCAAACATATTTTTACAAACTTGACAATTCCTTTTCGCAGACCTTACTAATTGACGTAAACAAGGTATCCAAAACTTTACCCTGATCGCAGCGCAGATCGATTCCTGGTTTTGGTGTCTAAAATTTTCATGGTATTGTCTAACGATAAGCGTTGTTAGTATATGTTTCTTTGGCAATATAATAGGTTCCTTTGTACTACGAACGACACAAGTGGCATTATTGATGCGGCCGGACAGGCGTATCAAGCCATCTTTACCCAAAAACGGTGTAAGTTTGAAAATTGGACTAGATTTTGATACAGGTATGTTTATCTTTAATTGGTTATACTCCTCACAGAAAACATTCTGTTGTACAGTTTTGCACAGATATTCTGTCGTTTCATCCATTTCACAAACACTTAATTGTGGTCCGAACGCCACTATTTTTTCCTTTCGTACTATGCCACAAGACTTAAAAATTTTTACCGCACGTCGGACCCAACACATTATTCTGACCAATTTATTAAAACTCGAATACCTTTCGAGTGGTATAATTGAAGCTTCATTTATCATAGAAACAAATTTTGACCTTTTTTCTAGTTGGCACTCATGGTCGTCAATATCATCTGGGAGTTTTGGCCAACTTTTCTTCTCATCGTGTAAAAATGCCGGGCCATTTATCCACTGGGATGTTGAATACGCACTTGAATAATTTTGTGGCCTTGTTGCTTCGTCTGCAGGATTAAGTGCACCAGGAACCCATCGCCATTGTTGAACGTCAGATGATTCCAGTATCTCTGCGATACGGTGGGACACAAACTGTTTATAGGTTCTACAGTCAGATTGAATCCATTTTACCACCGTTTTGGAGTCTGACCAGAACGTTATGTCGCTTGGCCTGATGTCGTGACAGGATATTATTGACTCCTTCAGCCTTACTCCAATAACTGCAGCTTGAAGTTCAAGGCGTGGAATGGAAAGAGGCTTTAATGGCGCGCATCTTGATTTTCCCGCAATAAAAACGATGTCAACATTGCTATTGTAGCAAATCCTCCAATAGGCAACAGCTGCGAAAGCCACCTCGCTTGCGTCCACGAAGATATGTAGTTCAACTACTGCTTCATTACAAAAAAGATTTCGTCCATAACATCTAGGAACTTTTACCTCATGTATATCATAAAGACTCTTGTACCATAAATACCATTTTTCATAAATCCCATCTGGAATGGGATAATCCCAGCCAATTTTGTTCCTCCATAGCTCCTGCAGCAAAATTTTGGGTTTTATAACTACGTTTGCCAAAAAGCCGAAGGGATCGAATATTGACATTATAAGGCTCAACATCTCATTTTTCGTTGGTTTCCGATCTCCATTTAAAACGTCCTTCGCAGCTTTTGTAAACTTTAAAACAAAGCAAAAACTATCATCGGACTGCCTCCAACGCATTCCCAAAACCTTCTCAGTACTAGCTTCGTTTTCGCATAAATTTGCCAAAACTACGTCATCATTTACGAATTCGCCCTCATTTATGGCAACCAAAAATTTTTTTGAATTTGACACAAACCCTCTTAGTTCGAAACCGGCTTGGCGATGAATATTTACTACGTCTGTTGCTACGAGAATGGCATCGTTTACATCATCAAAACTGTCGACATAGTCATCGACGTAGTGACTATCAACAATTGCTCGGTAGGCTCTAGGATTGGTATCCTTGTAAATATCGGCATTAAGATTTTTAACGTATTGGGCAGAGCATGGAGAACTGACAGACCCAAAAATCATAACTTGCATAACGTATTCATCGGGAGGTCTATTAGACTGACCATCTCGCCACAAAAAGCGCTGAGCCACCTGATCTTCTTGGCGAATTCGGACGCGGTGGAACATTTCCCTGATATCGGCACACACTCCTATTTTTCTTTGGCGAAATCGAAACAATATTGATAATAGTGACTTGGGTTGATACTTACTAGGACCTTTCATTAATCTTGAATTAAAAGATTCACCGTCTACACATGCGGCTGCATCGAAAACGAGACGTCTTTTGTTCTCTTTGTTCATATTTGTAACCACAAAATGCGGTAAATACCATGTACGGATGTCTCTAATTTTAGCTTCTTCCGGTGATAACTTCCTGGCATAGGATTTAGCCACATAGTCTTTTATTTTAGTTGTATACCATTCAGATAAAATTTCGTCCTTGCTCATTTTGGCTTCCATATTATGTAGACGTTTTAATGCCATCGGATAACTATCCCTAAAATCGAAATTATCACTTTTCCATAGAAGACCAGTTTCGTATTGGAGTCCTTTTTTTATCGTAGTACTTAAAAGTATTTCCTCAGCTCGCCTGTCATCGTGCGATACCACTGGTTCTAATATTTTAATTCCCAAATTTTCCAAAGTAAAAAATTCTAAAACTTGTTTATGAATATTATCTAAAATATCCACATCAATTCTATATACTGTGGGTTCAGTCGAGTTTTCATTCGATCCAAATACTATATTACCCAAACTCGTTTGATGTAAGGCGAAACATCCGTCTAAATTTAAAACTTTAGACGGGCGAACGAGATTGGTGTGGGGTAACCCTATCAATATCCTTGGGCGAGAATCCAAATAATCTTCAATAGCAATTTCGTTTAAAATGGGAAATCTTTCTTTAAGTTTTTTGAGTTGCAAGTTTTGTGGGAGCAAGTGTAAATTCGTTGTAGTCCAAACATTTTTCATTTGGAAACTAGAATTATTTTTACCAATACCATTGATTTCCAAGTTCACCTTTTTTGAAGTTTCGTTACTTGTTTTACCCTTTATCCAACCGAGGCATAAGTTTGTTGGCGTCCCTTGAAGTCCAATTATATTTGCAACTTCATCTTCTAAAAGGGTAATTTTTGAGCCCTCATCTATAAAGGCCACAACCTTTATCGTACCTTTCGGACCTGTTAATTCTACTGGCAAATATTTGAATAACGTTTCTTTATCTAAAGAATTCTCAACAATCGCATTTACTGAACCGTTGTTATTTTCTCCGTTTATTTTTCTCTCAGTGTTGTTATCTTTACGTACCACGTTGTTATTTTGACATTCAACGTTATTGTTACTTTGACAATCTGCTGTGTTATTTTCACGTTCTACTGTTTTTGTTTTGTTTGTATTCAATTTCCCATCTTCGTGTAATAATCTATTGTGATATTTGCCACATTTAAACAATCCACATTGACGTCTATTTTTACATTTCATTGAACTGTGCCCGGCGCGAAAACAACCAAAGCAAAGATGATTATTTTTTACAAATTGCCATCTTTCATTTGTTGGGATTCCTCTAAATTTGCTGCATTGATACAGTTGATGATCTTGGTGGCACATGGGGCATTTGGTAAGTCGATTATCTTCAGCTACGATTGTAAACGATGGATTCATTTTTTCCCTTTTATTGTTTACTTCATTTTTAGTTGTGTCCGCTTCAAGTGCCAGGGAAATAAATGTCGCAGCTTCCTGCAACCATAAACTAAAATCGTGTACACTGGGATATGGTCCAAGATGTATTGTTGAATGTCTTGTCCATTCCTCTCGTTTTTGAAGTGGCAACTTACTTACCAACTCGTCCATGAGTGTAGGATTATTCATGTGAGCTATCGCATTCGCATTTACTAAAAATGCAGACAAATTTGACACCATGGTACTGAAGTTCACTATTTCAAACATTCTCCTTTCAGATATTGAGGGAAAGGCTCGTACTTTAGCAATCTGGCTGCGTATTAAAACCTGAGGTCGACCGTAGTGAAATTCAAGTGTACTGATCACCTGATCCACGCTGTTGGGGTGTATCAAAAATGCATCTACCTTTTTTCTGGCTTCCCCCTGTAAAGATTTCTGCAAACGAATTAAATTTTCTAAATTTGAATACCTATAATTTGTAGTGGTTTCTTTATAAGTGACAATGAACATTGGCCATTGTTCCGGCTGGCCAGAAAACTGAGGTAAGTCGTGAAGTTTACGAAGTTGTCGACAATCGCTAGCGGATTCTAAATCGGGGGCATTTAAGGAGACACCTGTTGCATATGCAGGCAAGTATGTTGATGTCACTGGTGCCGTTCGCGACTGGGCTGGCGTATACATTTGCGTCGAACGTTGTTGTAAATAATCGACTGAAGTCGACGGGAATGGCGTATTTGATGTTGATACGAAGGACTGTGCGGCATTATAGGGCAAATTGGCAGTTGTAGACGTAAGCGATTGTGCGGCAGAGTATGGCAAGGAGGCTGTTGGCAAAAATGATTGCGCGGTAGAGTAGGGCAAATATGTTGTTGGCACAAACGATTGTGTGGCAGAATAGGACAAAGAGGTTGTTGTAGGTGCAAACGAACTTGCGGCAGTAAAGGGCTTTGGCAGATTATATTGAAATGGCATTGAATACTCACATACATTTAATTTATGATGTTGCATCGGCGTTGTTAATGCTGGCATGGTGGTTGTGGCGGCGGCAGGTGGAATAGTGGATGTACTTGACAAAACATTCGCTAAAGTTGTTTTAACGGGCAGTTGCGTATTTGTTGGCGTTACGGCTGACGAGGTTGACTGTGTGGAAACGTCCAATAATTGTTTTAAAGAGTTTTTGAGTGCTAAAATCTCTTCCTTCAGTTCGGCAACAGATGGTTCGTTGGACTCGATGATTGTCTTCTCATTATCACTTTCGGCTGGTGAATCCACCGGGGTATCTTCCTCGTTTTCAGACATATTTCCTTTTTGTTTTAAACGTTTGCTACGACGTAGCATTTATTTAAATCCGATAATAGAATAATAAAAAATGTTACGGCAGCAACTAAAATCATATGTTACGACAGTAACACGACCGTAGAATAGTAATAAAACAAATTATTGAATCGAAAGCATCAATTTGTGATGCTTATGTGACGTGTTTTATTATCTAAAAAAGTACATTAAAATGTAAGTTAATAATATTTAAAAGGCTATAAAAAGAAATTAAAGCTTACTCTATTCTATTCACGTTTTGGATTTATATAAAAATGGTGATCGCGGCAACTAGTGCAGCCAAACGATTACCGCTAAACATATTCATACCGAATACTTACAGGGTAAACATTAACGAACAAAATAAACATACAGAATTCAACTCTGAACATAAAAATACGATTAAATAACGGTTTAAAGATTTAAAAATAAAAATAATGCAAAATAAATTCATAACACGTCCAGTTAGGCCAACAAGAATTCTATTACCATGTTCCTGTAACGATTTCGTTCACAGCCACTGCCGTTTAGATCTCATCTTCAATCCCCACCAGACAGTTTCTAGTTTTGGGTGCATTTGTTTCTTATGGAATTTATGAGGATATTCTGTGCCTCACATTTGACAATTTTGTGTATCCACGAAGCTCTTCAGATGGAAAGGCTCTTATTCGGAAAAGTTGGCTTTTATCAAAAAATTGGCATTGTCTCAATATTGTAAGAATTGCCCACACTTTCTAAGGTCTGCTGGTTTGACCTCTTGAGTAAACAGAATTTAATACTCATGAAGGTGGAGATTTTTTCTCGAAATTCGCTGAGAAGAACTTTGTAAAATTTTAAGTTGCTGAGAACTATGCCGAATTGATGATTTTAGGTTTTCAACGACGCTCTCTTTTATAACAGTAGTGTGCTTAAGAAACCAACTGGTACGTTGACGCACAGGGGTCTTGCTGATCATAACCTACCCAGTTTTTTCAAATTTTTTGACTACTTTTCGAACGGCAGACACATTAGGTGCACATTCTCGACTGAAATTTCTTCGAAGTTTGCCAGCGGTCTCAGCAATAAGTTTTCATAATTAATTCATAAAGTGTTATGCTAGGCGCACAATTGGGACGAACGACGAATTTTTCGTCGCGAATATTAGTCATCAAAAATAAAACACATTTGTGTATATGAGAATGCATACAATTGTGGCGTCAGTCGAAGTTCGCTATACGCGGCGAACTCTGCATTAGATTTATTTCTATTTATAACGCCGGCCAACGACGAACAAATTGGTACAAGGTGACCATTTTTTATTAGATTTGGGTTTACTTCTCAACTTTTTAAGAAAATAAAGTTAGTTTTTACTTTAATAATTGTTTTATTTTTTATTTTAAAACATTTAAAATAAGTATAAAAAAGTTAAGTACAAAAATTTGTTTTTTTTATTTGTGTTTTTGCAAATGTTTAGGTTTATTAAGTGATCTTTTTTCATATGATCGCACTATTAGCTGTTATACACAAACAAAATTTTTATTATTGTTTAAGGCACGTACCCACGACATTCTTTGCAAACGTTTGCTTATACGTAAACAAGGTTTTATTATTACAGAAATTATATTTATTGTTTTCTTGAGTTTCAAAAAAAAATTAAATTCTTCGATTATATTTGTTTTTTCTTTGCACAAACACTAAACAATTTTATCAACTATAAAAGATGTTACTTTTTCGTCGTTGTTGTGCTTCACACGACGAATTTGCACAACGAATTTTTACCGAAGAGTTCGTCGTGTTGAGCGAAATTCGTCGTTCGTCCCAATTGTGCGCCGAGCATTACTTTGACATTTTTTATTTTCATATTTTATGTTTTTTAAGCATGTGCCGACTGACAGATAGATACTTTGGAATTCAATAGGTGAATTTTTTAATTTAATAACTTAAGGAATGATATTAGGCCTTAAATGCACATCTGCTCTTGTGTAAGCCAAATACAGATTTCAGATTTTTTTTATAATATGAATACCAGTTTTTAATCACTTTTAATGACATCGTAAAATAAGTCAGTTCTGAACTGACAAGTTATAGCAGTTATGTGGCTTTTGTGGCATCTATAAAAAATTTTGTTTATTAGTTGGTCAATGATAACAAATTAATTTTGCAAGTAGCATAATTGAGGAGCACATCTAAACATAAACAAATTTTTATAAAATACTCGTGAGTGTAGTCACTATAAACACCTAAAAATAAAGAAGGGGATAACTACATCGCTATCTGCAATGTAACAGATAATTTTTAAATTACCAATAAGATTTTTAAGAAAACAAAAAGAGTACTTTCTTATCAGTTTTCAATGAATTTAAAGTGTTGTTTCTTACGTATAATTTTAAGTTCCTTTTAAAACCTGAAAAAATCCTTTAAAAGGCGCAATATTATAACACATTTTACACATATATAAATACTGATACCCTAAACTACTTTACACATACAATCATGCTAATACTAAGGGCTAAACCACCCTTAAAAGACATGGCAAAGAATCAGATGTTAGTTTTCCCAACACTATCACAAATCTACAATAAAAATTAAAAAAAAAAAAGAGAAACGATCGCAACACCCAACTCAAACTCGACGACTCTGACACGAAAGCCAACCTAAGGGATGAAAAGTCACCACATTTTATCAATACAATGTAAAACTAATACACATGTAGAATAAAGGAAAAAAAAAGAGAAAACTTGTAACGGTATTAGTGTAAATATATGAGTACATATAAGCACCATTATGGGAATGATATTTTTACAAACACTATTACACTTAAATGAATAGGTGGGCATATACATTTGTATATGCAAGTACCCAGCAAACAACATATCTCTACAACTGTCAGACGTTTGTCAGAAACGTAAGAATTCTTTTCAAATTCTGTTAGACTTATGACAAAAAAAAAACTGTCTTGGTTAATTCTAAGATTTTTATTTTCATATCGAATATAAATATCATAAAAATTAATTAACAAAAGGAAGAGGAAATACTGATGTATTAAGCCACATTTGCATTGAATTGCTCACCAATTGTATGGTATTTAATATTTAAAAATAATTTCTGGCATATGGCCTTCGCGACTGCTCCTAACGAACTCCATACCGTCGAATGTTGCTCTACTTTTTAGAATATATCCGGCCTTGGTTCCCCAATAGTGCTTCAAATGTTGGCTTCTAAGTGATTTTCAATTTCTTGAGATAATTCAGCTAGCAAAAGTTTGGTTCAACAATGCGCTGTTTGACATATTGTGCCATTTAATTGGAATCATTTCTCCTCCAAACAATACTCAATGACGTGAGAATAAAATAATAACGAAACTGGGTTGCTAAGAAAGGCTCGATAAATTGAAGTTCTTTGACACAATCGCATTTACAGCAGAAAAGAATTCTTTTGTGTACACGGTACAAGTTCCATTTGAACGAATATTATATAAAAGAGTAAATGTGGTAATGAATCGAACACTAATATTTCGTATTATTAGCTTAGACGGACATTCATGCGACCCGCCAATTTTGGAAAGTACTCTATATAATAAAATTGAATGTTTTGTGCTGGTGCCTGATGCAAATTATAACGAAAAAGGCTTACTTACTTAGATAGCGAGTTTTACACTTATCCTAATCAGAAGTTCTAATGGGTCTTTGTTTTAAAAACGAATAGAAAATACTTACATATATGTACGAAAATAATAAAAAATCTTACAGATATTTCGATCTAAAAATGTAAAAAAAAACTGTAAATTAGTCGGAATTGTCTTACTCTGCTAATGTGGGACTACTTTGCTGGCTGGGTATGAGCGAGTAATGCAAGGCAATGAGAGACACAGTTGGAATAATAAGAATTTTCGTTTTCATTTAAGTGGTATTTTTAATAGTTTTGTCATCTGTGTGCGTGTGAGTGTCTGTCTGTATGGAAAACAAAATAACGTTTTTACTTTAATGCTGCTAACGTTTTCGTTTTTATATAAAATTGTTTATAACAACGTTGACTGCAGCCTTTTGCGACAGCAGCAGAATTCTACAATAATAAATACATTTTGATGTATGTATTGTTTGCTGTTGTTGTTGTTTTTTATGTATGACTGTATGATTAAAGGTTTCCGAATTTTATTATACTCACATAACTCGTGTTGAAACAACTATCAGTCAGTCAGTTAGTTATTCAGTTCCTGAAGTCATTTCCGTTGGTAGGATGTTTGTTGCAAGAGACGCCCCATGACATTTCTTTACCAGACATCGGGCACGCGACACATATTGCAGCTTACATTGCGACATCTGCTGCTTTCCATACAAAATGACATCATTTTCCAATTAAAATTCGTGTAAATGAAAATTTGTGTAATATTACATCGGCTGCAGCAATTTAGTTGACATTTAGAGCTCCAACAAACAACAACGCAAGCGGAAATAGGAATACGAAAACTGTGGAGAGAAATACAAGTTTAAATAAAAATTAAAGCTTTTCTTAAAAAGCTTTAACCGTTAAATGGCAACTCTTAGTGTGTTAAATTACAGCAGTATTTCGCCGGGCCTAAATATGAAAGTGAATAATCAAAACCTGGGCTCCAATGGAGCTGGAAATAACAACATGAGTAAAACTTTTAACAAAATTACGGTCCAAAATGTATTAAGTGAAAATAATAGTAATTCCCTAAATATAACCAATTCAAATCCTAATGCTATAGTCAGAAAAATAAAGGATTTTGGCATGATAGGATCAGTGAATAATGCAGCTGGAGCAGTTAGTTTAAATATGAATCCACTAAAAAGACCACCAGTGGAAAATAAACAATATCAAAAGCTTAAGGAGAATAAAAACACCCCCTCGTCTGGTAAAAAGCCTAAACTGACTAAAGAAGAAAGGGCAGTCATACGTTTAGCAAAAAAAGCAGCCAAGGAGAACTCTAGTGCAGTTAAAGTGAGTGCTAAAAACAAACCATTGGCTTTGTTGCAAGCAATAAAAACTCCTGGCACACCAGGACGTAAAGGTTTACCTTTACCTCAAGCAGTAGCTAGACGCAACGCTCGAGAACGCAATCGCGTAAAACAGGTTAATAATGGCTTTGCCGCCTTAAGAGAGCGTATACCTGAAGAAGTTGCAGAGGTGTTTGAAAATCAAAGCAATAATAGAGGCTCGGCTAAAAAGCTTAGCAAAGTGGAAACTTTAAGAATGGCTGTCGAATATATACGCTCCTTAGAGCGTTTATTGGGATTTGATTTTCCAGTACGTGCCGGCCAACACAATGTCTCCAGTGGTGAGGATAGTTTTAGCTTAATAAAAGATGAGTTCGATACCTATTCGCCTAGTATGGAGGAACACTTCGATGACTCCCTTAGTCACTATGATAACGAAGAGTATTTCTCTGTTAATACTAGTCGCCAATTGCAGACTCAATCACCTCTTTCAGCAGCTTCGCAATTTTCACAGCATATGGATATGTTACCAAATATTACTACACTAAATGGTCTTCAGTATATAAGAATTCCAGGGACAAATACCTATCAACTCTTGACCCCGGATATATTTGTAGGTTCAGCCTCATCGCCGCCATCCTCTACTGTCGATGAAGAACATTTTAATACAATAATTGACACTAATTGTGTAAGTCCTTCATCGTCGTCATCATCGCCAGCCATAATACCACACCAGCAGCAGCAACAAAAACAACAAACAGTTACAGTTGATCAACAATCGCCTTCACCACCATCAATTAATGCAACTGAGGTAATAAGAAGGGCACAAGATACTGCACCTGTCTTAACGGCAGTAACTAATGGAGAAAATTTAAACGAAGGGTCTACCATCTTATCATCACTATCATCTACTTCTTCTACATCATCATCGACTTCATTATTATTATCGCCCGTGCCACAAAACCAACAACAGCATATATTACCAATTTCATTATCATCATCATCATCCCCCAGTACGAGTCCAGTATTACATCAGCAGCAACAACTACAACAACAAATGTTAACATTATCACCTGCCGCAACTAACGATCAACAACAGCTACACCAGAACATAAGACAAACGTGTGCCGCTAATCAACAACTACAACAACACCAGCAAGAATTTCTACTGCCAAACTCAACTGACCAACAAATAGGGACGTTGCACATGATTAAACAGGAATATGAAGAACCCTCAACTAACATTTATCAACAAACTTCACCTACTCAAGCGCAACAGCAACAACAACATTTACAACTCTATCACTCTAATATATCCCCACCTCTGGAACGTCAAACCCCCACTACTTCAACATCAGCCTCATCAAACACCTCCTCCCACATGCTGCAAACATTTTTCTCACATGAACACAGTTCTTCATCATTTTACGAAGGAGCCGTTATTTTGAAAAAAGAATTCGACAATGTTCTCTTAGATGTCTCTCACGGTACAAATGTTTTGTCCGATGAAAGTATGATTGAGGCAATTGATTGGTGGGATGCTCACACACCCAAATCCGATGGTGGTTCTCTAATGATGTAAATCAAAGTGCATTTTAGACAAACTTTCAAAGTTTTTATTAAAAATAATTATTACTTAACCCTATATTTATAAGCACTTTTTAAAATAATCTTGTTGAGAAATTTAAATTTTGTTGTAAAGTACTTCAAACCAAAAGGTGAATGAATATACGTTTAATTTTGTGGTATAGTTTTTAAGTGTTCATATTTTCTCCTAATGTATATATAAACAAATTTTACTAAATATTAATATTTTTGATATAAAAAAAAAACAAGTAGAAAAAAAGAAATACAATTAAAAAAAATTAGAGCTCTGGTTGGGTTTTTTTTAAGAAAAAATTTTTGAAATTGAAAATTTGTATGAAAGATTACGCAATTTTTAATTTTTTCCCAAATGTGTTTATAGTATTTACTTTTAAGTATTACATTAAGATACTTATTATTTATAATTTTTATTTAAATCCAAAGCAAAACAAACCAAATTTTAATTTATTATTAAAAGTTATTTTTTAATACAGTTTTTGTATTTTGTATGAATCTATTTAAAAGACTATGTTTAAACAATTTAAAATAGTTTTAGTACTTTTATATCCTGGTAAAAACGATACAAAAAAGAATTGATTTATGTAATAAATAAAAAAATATTGTTTTTCTTAAGAAAATTTTTATTAAATAAAAATTACACAATATAAAAAAAAAACGTTTTAAACAGAAATTTTTGACTTTTTATTAATTCACAAATAGTCGTTGAAAAGGAAAAAATTGGGGTGAAAAAGGATTATTTTTACTCAATAATTGGTATTGAAAGAACTTAGTATGATCGTTAGCGTAACACATCTTCTTCATTTATAATTAAGTATTTTAGGTATGAATTTTGTTTTTGTTTTTGAAAAAAAAAAATAAATGGCGTTCATTAGTAAAGCAGCACTTAAGAACGGTTGCGCCGAATTCATTGATTTTTTTAAAATGTGTGTCATAATCCAACTTTGGTTTTTACTAATAAAAAATTCGACTACGTTCACTTTTACGCCAATATTTTTCTTAATTCGGAGAACGGCTGGACCGCCTTGTTTTTTTTTTTTAATTTATGATGCTCGATAATGGTTTTTATGGAAATTTTTTCTTCAATAATAATAATATAATAAACAAAATATATTAATAAAATTTTATATAATAATAACTTGCATAGTTGAGATTAAAATAAAACGGGCGTGGCTCCTTCATTATAAAGAAATTAAATTTTTTGAAATATTTACAAAACTTTTACATCTACAACCTTAAGACTTTGTGTGTTTTACTTTGATTATATTCGTCTTGTTTTAACCAAAAATCGATACGATCGAAGCTGGGAAAGTGACACCCTCCATTGAAAAAACTTATTGTATAATTTATTTCAGGAACAAAATGTTAGAGTTTTTAATCTTGGTACTAGATATTTTTTTAAAATATTTATAAATTTTTTACAATATTTAGATAGCACCAAACTAGTGAGAGTGCTACCTACCATACAAAAAAATTTGTATTAAAAGCAATATCTGCATAACTAATTATACTTTTCACAGGGCTTTAATTCAGTGTAAATAACTGGCTACGATATTAGTTATTACTTTTTCGGGCACAAAGTTAATAGTATGAAAACAAAGACGTGGTGATATACCAAAAAATGCATTTGGTGTATTTTCTGGAAAAGTATAATCTATATTTGGTTTAAACTTAGCACGAGCTACTTTTGGTAATAATTTCCTAATTGAAACTAAAAATTGTAGGGATCGGAGCAGGAAGTGATAGCCTCATACGGAATAAATACTATTTATAACGATTATTGCATCTATTACAAAAGGTGGCACATGATATTGAAACCAAACTCCTAATGAATATAATGTAAGCATTTGTGGGGGCCAGCAGAGCGGTTCGGGGTCTGCTGGTTTAAAATCAAATACACTCTTCCATTCACTGATCTTTTTATTTTGTAAAAGACTTCTCCTTGTTTTATATTGTTTTTTTTAAGTGTATATAAGCTGAATATATTTCGTAAAAAGGTTACAAAGTAGCTTTTGTATTTTTAAACATTTTTAAATTTAACAACGCTAATTTATCTAATAAAAAAAACTTAGCAAGAAATGTGCCTCGTTACGGAAAGAGATTCGCCCGCAAAAAAATCGAATATTTATTCAGATGGTTAGAACCCCTTAAGTAGGGACTTTAACAAGTTGGATCTTTTAGACAAAAATCCTGATGAAAAATGCATAAAGCTGTTCCATGCAAGAGGCCGATTTGCAGATTTGATTGGCCAGATTCTTCAGCATTTCATTTTCATTTTTCATTGAATGCTAATTTTTTTTATAAAACTTAATAATAACGAGACGTTCTTGTTTAATAATGGGGTAGAATTAATTAAAAATGAAGTAAAAATGGTTAATGGAAATCGCTGCAGGGAGATGACCCAAAGCTTTTTGTCACTGAAAATTGATAATGATTTTAATGGGATGGAGTCTTTTGCCACACTGTCAGAAAAACAGTGGACCTTTTGAAAGTTTGCATCATTTCTCAATGATGAATGATGAATGGGTTCTCTTGAAATCGAAAGTGTACAGCAATATTTCAACAACTGTTTAAGAGCCTATCGAGCAGATATCAACCTTCGACAACAGTTTACTAAGAAATGTGATTTAGAATGTTTGTAAACGATTGGAAGCCTGCGGTGGAAAACCCGGGTTTTTCCTCTTTCAGCTGGCGGTTTTTTCTAAATGTTGATTTTTCGAATATCGAATACACCGGTTTTTTTATCCGAAAAAGCCTGTTTTTTATCCGAAAAAGACGGTTTTTTATCCGGAAAAGCCGGTTTTTTATTTTTTAAGTTTATTTTCATATATCTTTGTAACCAGTCGTACCATAGTATATATTTAGTACGCGTAAAGTTTCATAAAATCAGCAAAATAAAAACTATTAATTATTCTTCCATAATATTGTAAGAAATTTATTTCTTGTTTAAAAACAAATGTAAAATAAGAAAACTAATTGATCTTTAATATTATTTTTTTATAGGATATAAACCTAACGTTAAAAGTAAAAGGTAATTGAAGCATAAATTTAGCTGATCGATCACTTTTAGGTAAAAAGTGTAGTTAAAATAAAGAAAACCAATGATCTTTCCTTCCAGATCCTAATTTTAATTAATGGCATTGAGTGGCAGTCACCTTAAATTTCAATTAAACCATCGGACACACTAGTTTATGCCTATATTTGTATGTCTGCCAGGGGTACAAGAAAGAATTTTTAAAATGAAATTTTAAATTTAGTTTAAAAGATCTATTTAACATTTAAAAAATTAACAGAAGAAGATACAAAAATTTATAACAGCCTTATAAAATGCCTTATTTATTTATGTGTTAATTAATTGTATATATTTATTTTATTTGTAAAGAGTACATTTTGTCCTTAAATTCAAATAATTAAAATCAAATTAGTCAACTGCATTCATGTCAGTTATTGCGTAATTGTGCAGCCAAATGTATTTAAATTGCAAAAATTTCATATTTATATCTAAATTTAATTATAATCTTTATTTACAATTTTTTTTTAATTTTTTCTTTAAATATTATATTTTATATATTCGAACCGGTTAACCATTTTTTTCTTAATTTTCAAAATAGCAACCGGTTTTTTTTTAAATTTTAAATTTCAAACTATTTGAAAACCGGTTTCTTAAAAAGTCGAATAATCGATTACCCTACTGCAGAGCCAAGACGAGGGTCACTCGACCGACATAATTTGTGACTTTTAAACCGGAACCTAATTGTAATAAGCAGAAATAAAATTACTTTTCATATAAAAAAAAAAAAAATCTTATTTTTTTTATCAAATTTTGACACCCTTCAGTGGGCGCAGGGCAACTAAAGTTCTTCTTGGCAGAACATAATACTAGTGATTGCTTCTTTTTGTTCTCTATAATTAATTTTTTTTATAATTTCATATGAATCCGTACACTTTAATTTTGTACTGCTTTTTTCTGTTTGGCATTTCTGATGCAAGGAAAATTTTCTTAACTGGCTTTTATAGAATTTGAAAGCAATCACATTAAATTTCTATAATCTTAAGTGGAATTTAAAAAAACCTTTATTAAAATTTTGTTCAAAAATTTATTACATGTAACATTTACAATGGGCCAATTCAAAGTGGTTGCATATCAGTCGTATTTGTACTATTTCATATTATTTTATGCATGCTTAAAATTTTTGTTAGTAATTTCCATACAAAAAAAATAATATGACTTTACACATTTGTTTCCTATGTATAAGAAATTGTTTATGTTATACTTTTAACCATACTGTCTCTCAGAGAGAATTTCTTCGTTTCTCACCCCTCAGAGAGAATTTCTTCGCTTCTCACCTCTCAGAGAGAATATTTTCTATTTTCTTCTTTCCTGTATACATACAATTTTTAACAGCGTCATCTCTTTGTCTTCTTTCTTGTATTAAATACATAATTTGTTAACAAAAGGTGTTCAAAGTCACTAGTCATATTAATATGAATTATATGACATAGTACAATATGAGAGTCTACTTTGAATTGGCCCAATGTTTCTAGCGACTCCTGCAGACAGAGTGGTTCTCAAAACTTTAAAACTCATTTGAGTACTTTCTTAGCAACTGCTTCATGTTAAAACTAGAATTGCTATATATGAATGTATAACTTGTCAAATTAAAAAAAAAACTTGTAAAAAGTAACACCCCTTCAACTTTAACTTATAAGATTTTAATAAATTATAAAAGGAATAAACAACCGTGATTTCTTTAGAAATTCGCCTGTTTCCTTATAAACCAAACAAAAAGGAATTACACATACATTCTTAAATACACACACTTACAAACAAGTTTTGTATTTAACAATACAAGACGACAAGTTCTTTTCAAGTAGAAACTTATTTACCTGTATTTGCGTCTATTGTCAATAGAACTTCTTTTGATAATAAAAAAAAACAACAACAATAAAATAAACACAAATACAGCTTTTTAAACAATACTTTAAAAGTATTTATTCAATTAAATGAAACCCCTGGTTTTGTTACGTTTCTTTTTTTTATTAAAATACATACAATAAATTTTATATGGAAAAATTACGCAAAATAGTGTATACACACACCCCTTTTTTCTTAGGGGAACTCAAAACAAAGAAAGAAATAAAACTTTGACAAAATTCAACATGTCAAAAAAGGACGTTACCAAGTCATTGTGTCAAGAAAGTCTCTCTCGAAAGAAAAAAAAAATAAAATAAACAACAGAAACAGAAAGTATAAAGCAGTAGACAAGAACTTTTTCGATAACAATGGATAAGGATATTAATGTATACTCTAAGTAATATGCATGCATGCATACATATTTGGAGGTTTTTGTACATAAAAGTATTTTGTACAAAATGCACGATCATTCAAAGATCGTATATAAGTCCCACCAAACATTCGTACCACACTTATAAATAACGTAGTAGTATTTATTATAAAAACTTACAATGTAGAGCAGAATCAAAAATTGTTTTTTGTTTTTTTTTGTGATAAATTATTAAAACCATTTACTATCTATACATTTGTTTTAATCCTTTCACATTTCCTATTTCGTAATATTTTAAGTCTGCCTAAAGAAGAGAAGAAACAAGTAACAACACTTAATTCGACTGTAGCTATTTTTATGTAGTACTTTTAGACCACAAAATTTATTATTTTATTTGCAACTCCAATTACTAAAATACAAATATGTATTGCTTTCTTTGTTTTAAGTCGAATTTTCTATTAATTTATTTTCTTATATTTAGTCTATAAATAAACCATAAAGAATAATATTATCCACTTCTTTTACCAAATTATTTGAAAAGTGGGCGTTAAAGTAGGCGTGGCAATTAGTCCCTCCATAGTAAAAAATATTTTTTTTAAGACGTTTAATTAATTAAATAATAAAACTATTTATAAATTTAAATATTACTTTTAGTTTGTTGAATAAATTTTATTGATTGGTTTAAATTTTTTTTGAAAAAAAACTAGAACTGTGAGATCACATTGAAAAACAAATATACAAAAAAAAATAAAATTTTAATTCAAAATAAATTTTTGAGGAGAAAATTTAAAAAACTAGAATTCATTGGAATGGCAGAAAAAAATTAAATATATGAAAAACTAATTGACTATTCTTAAAAATAATTATATAATAAGTACCTTATTATATACATATATTTACATATGGACATTTTCATAAATATGTCAACCACGATTGTAAAAATAAAAACTCTTGAAAGTTTTTCAATATAAGTTTATTGATAAAAAAAAAACACTTAAGTTTTACTATGCGCAGGTATTTAGATCTTTTTAAATTATTTTAAGAGCAATAATAAGAGTTTAGTCTTATTATCTCTTTGACTTATTTTAAAGAATTGCAATCAACTATTTTTTTTAGCGACTAAATTGAAAAAATTAATTGTAATTGTAAATATTCCTAAAAAATTAGGTAACAACAACAATTAACAAGATCCACAACAAAAAAGAAAATATAGAGTTCAATTAGCCGTATTTTTTTTGATTTTCCTTGGATGTTATTTTGATGTCACGTACGTAGTGCAAAAATATTATTTGTCTCCGTCATTCGTATTTGAACAATCGCAAGAGCACCTAATTTAGAATTTAACTTTTTTTCTTAACATAATATAAATTCTATTACCTAAGAATACTATTAGAGAAATATCTATCACCTACGATATGTCACGAACGACATTAAATTTAATTTATTATAAAATCATTTAAAGTTTTTTTAAATTAAGTATGATGGATTTTAAATGAAAAATATTTGGTTTAGTTTAAGAAATTTAAAAATTAAAAAATACCTCCCAAGATTCGCCGATTTTTTCATATTTCCAGATATACTTTTAAATCGCTTCTGTTTTGTGTCACGTACGATATATTCTTATTTTTCTGGATATTTTAAACAACAATGATTAAATTTTTTTTAATTAAAGTACCCTTTAAATGGAACATAAAGATCTAAATTTGTCTCAGTTACTCTTACTTATTGCAAAAATTACTCCACTTTATAGAAGTACAATTGTCACGTACGATGACATGGAAATGCCCATGTATACATTTATGTTAGTATATTTTAAAGAAGGGCAGGACGACTTTAACAATCTGTTAAAACTATATTCAGCCGCTGATGCCAAATTTAAATGGTTACACGAATTAGTAGCATGTTAAAAAATATAAAAACTTTATTAAAAAGGATAATATTTCATATCCATAATGGCCAACACGGTGGCCCTGCCTAACGTTTGAAAGACTCTTGGTTCACCGGGATGCAATGCATTAACATATTGTATATGTTTTTATGTTTTTGAAAACTTCCTTTTTGAAGTTAACGGTGATAACAAGTTATTTTTAACCGAAGTGGATATTAAGAACATGGACATAAAAGTTTAAAAAGTGTTATGGTATAATTAAATCCTTCGAAGTTTTACAGAAGTTTGTATTGTCAAAATCTGTTATATTCTAATACCTCCCACGATTTTCGATATATGTACTCCTCAAAGTATCTCACACTAAGTGGTAAGTAGTTTGTCTAACTCGCTCTTCTTGTAGGATGTCTTTGTGTCAAGGTCAAGCTATTCAATATCAGATGTACGGATAAGAAGGGCCTCTAAGTTTTAAATAAAGCAAACGGATAAAATGGATAATTCAAAAAATATTATAAAAGAATTTATGTTTCTTTGAATGATTGTTAAAAATAAAAAATACCCACTGCTCTGTGTTCCAAGGGAAATTCGACTTGCTCGAAATTGCTATTGCAGTGACAAATTCGAACAATTGGGTTTTACTCGGAATATGGAAAAGCCACAAATAAATCATATTAATGAAATTTATTTAAAGTTATTTTAATTACTTATACCTATTGATGCAATAAATATTTTTATAAAATTAAAAAAAAAATTTAAGTATAGACGTAACTAATAGTAATTAAAATAGTTTTAAAAATTTATATAAATATTAATTAATTTTTTTAGTCGATATTTGTTTTAAACTTTTATAATTAATTTTTATTTAATCATAAGGATCATTTTTTATTTATATTATTTAAGAAAAATTGTTATATGGGCGGTGGGCGTCAAAAGAAGGCGGGTCAACTTAATTTTCCGTTATGCTAAAAATATTAAGCAAACCCCTTTATAAGCCGAAGTTCAAGATCGTACATCTAATTTTGTCGGTTTTATTACGTTAAAAATTTTAAATAGACTAAGGGCCATTATTATAACTTACCGATAACTAAAGTTAGGATGTTATCGGACAGATAACTAGTTTTTCGTTATTACAACTTCACTTTAACCTAAAAGTGTCCGATAAGCTAAAGGGAAGATCACTCTACCTTTAACTTTTAACGTGAGGCTTATAATTAAAAGTTACCATATTTTCTACAGTATAAGGGAATTGTTTACTATTTGCTTGCCGTTGCCACTTTGGTTTTAAAGAACTAATAAATTTGTTCAGCATTTGCTTTGGTGCTGCCATACTTTAAAATAAATACAATTTATTTTACAGGCAGGTTGTAATAACGAAAATTCTTAATGGTCAGTTTATTGCTCACGTTAACAAAAGTTACATTTTATTAACATTAACTTTGTCTGCAAGTTGTAATAATGGCCTTAAGTGCTATTATTGCAACTTGCCGTTAGTTAAAGGTAGGATTTTTTGCGCCCGATAAATAGCTTCGTATAATAGCAACTTTAATTTATAATTGTTATTGTTATTAAAAATAAAAGTATATAATGGATAAAAAATATTAAATGAAGACTTTATAATGCAAAGCCATTTATCGGTCCGATAAAAATCCTGCCTTTAACTAACGGCAAGTTGTAATAATGGCCCTAAAAAAGACTTGTAGTTACATTTTACTACAGTTTCGTTTCAAGCAAAGAGGGGAATAGTACCCCGTTTCAATAATTCGTTTTTTGTTTTATTCGTTCCTTTCACATTAAAATGTTTGCTGAGGTATTGTTAAATACCATATGGCAAGCACATAAAAGCGAGCACTATGATTGCGAACAGACATACATATAAACAATTCTAGACTTAAGGTGTAGCTTTTAAAAAAGCCGTTATGAACTTGATTTGTAAAAGTTCATTGTTAAAAGTTATATTGAAATAAAATAATAATATATTAAGGAGTTTAGGGGAAACATAACGTCAAACAATAAAACAGCTGATTTGCAAAAAAAAAAAAAAAAAAAAAAAAATAGTGTTTTTAGAACCTAAGACAAATGAGTAAGAAATTGTATAGGGTGCTCCAAAAATACACGCAATATGTAAATTTTTCTCTATAAATGCGCAATAATTTTGCCAGCAGAAGAAAACATCAAGCAATAAATTTATCAAAACTAAATTTTGATAAATTTTTAATAATAATTGTAAGTTATTTATTCTAAATGTATTTTCAAAATCAGCTACGATTTTTTAGCAGCACTCTTTATGGGTATACCCATAACTAATTTAAAACTGCTATTTATGTTACAATTTAATGAAATCAGAATAGGGGAAGCATAACATTTATTTGTAAATGTTGTTCTTATAAAATGACATTTTCTTTGTAGGCATATTCTCTCATATTGTAAATACTTTTGTTATGCTTTCTGTATCCATCAAAAATGCATTACACTCAGTTATTGTCGGATTTATTTTTTAGTATTCTTAAATGTTTACAGTTAGATAATAAAAATATTTTAGGAAGTTTAACAATTTATTAAAAAGAACTTAAGCCAGAAAAAAAAGATTAACAATAAATTGAAATAAAAATTTTAAACAAATATTAATTTATAACTTTTAATGAGTTTAAAACAGTCAAATAATAACCAACAATTACTTATACTTTTTCATCAGTGTGTTAATCCGTGTACAAAAATTCTAGTAAAATGCTTTGTACTAACTACAACTCTGGCTAAATATTTTTAGTTTACGAAAAATTTTCTCACACTCCAAATCAATGAACCATACAAGGATTTTTCAGAAAGTACATTTAACAAGCATGAGCGCTATATTTGACTGTAACGAATCTTATATACCCTTTACACAGCTTGTACCATTATATACATAAATAAGGACTACTAGGTTTTGTTGTTGTTTGAGCTAAACGATAATTTAAACTTTGAATTAATATTTTTTGGTTTGATTTTTTTTTCCTTTACCCAAAATATGTATATTCAAAATCTGACTGTTTGCTTGTTTAGTTTAGTAATATTGTTTCGCTCATATCTCAGCTCGTAATGTGCACACTTAACAGATTCTTAAAACCAAAATTCTCGAAAGCATATCTAATAAGCTGATATCATAGAAGAATCGAAAGTATACGTGAGGGCTTCAAAAAGTTGATTTCAACATACACAGGGACAGACAGGCTTAACTAAATTATTTTTTCTGTCTACAAAGATTCAGGATACATATACTTTATAGGCTCACAAATGAATATTACAAACGAAATGACAAATTTAAATATACCTTTTTAAACTCTCGTGCGAAGGGTATAAAAATATCACACAACAAAGCAAACTGGGATAGAATACAGCCATATGCTATGAACACCCAAATTAAAATATGTATGTTAGCGTTTGTATGAATATTGCTAGTATTACAATATAACTATTTGTGCCTGCAACCCTGTTTGAGTATAACTTAGCAACTGAACACTTTTCTGATCAAAACAATTGAAATAAATAATATTTATTTATGTGCGAAATATTAACGAACCGTATAACTTGTTATTGTATTAAGCAATTAATTTATTGTCCTTTTTTTTGCAATACAATGCGTAGAAAACAAAAATAAGGAACCACGTTTTACGATACAAAACCATTGATTGGAAGAAGTGCAAAACATTTAAATGATGCCTTAAAGTTCTTTTCTGTAAGAAATTTTCAACCATAATTCTTAATTAATGTGTAACAAAAGAAATTGATTGCAAAACTTTCTTACAAGATAAACTCTTATTAAAAAGAATGACTTCTAATTCAATGCAATTAATTAAGGCATGTTTGGAATTAAAGATTTTTTCGCAATAATTTTTTTTTAATTTTAATTTTCTTTGACAGCATAAGAAATTGTTGAAGATTTATATGTATTGTTCAATTTAGAAAAAGTTAATAAAAAACAATTGTTTTAGAAAATGTTGTAAATGTTTTTGTTTAATATAGAAACTAATTAGGGTGGGATTGTTTTTCTTAAACTGACACATAAAATTTAAAATAGTACTGAGGCAACAAAAGGAAATTCTTAATATTAACTTGTTTAAACTATTTCTGTATATATACTTTCGAAATGCTGTTCTTTTGACGCTGTCAGTGCTCTAATACTAATAAGCGCTGTACTATGATCACAGTCAGGCTTTGAGTCATATGGTTGTTATTTCTCGTTTTTTGTTTTACAGACAACAGTCATTTGCATACCAACTCTTTGGGGTTTCTTTTACACAATGTTTAGTTTTCTCTTAAGGGAAACAAGTTTCTCAATAAGAAATAGAACCTAATTTACGCTACAATAATTCTGGTTAATGGTACACACATGCATATACACATATATTTATTTATATTTATACTCTTATACAGATCCTTGCATATCCTTAGAAAAAGCTCATGTGTTTTTACTGGTAAGGTCTTGTTTTTTTTTGTTTTTAAGAAGTAAACAAGTATTGCACCCGATCTAATTTAAATAAATTTGTAACGTATTTTACCTTTCAGTCAAACAAATGTATAAAGTGGAACACAATTTTGTTTACAAGTACCGTGTGGCAAAGAGAAGTTCGTACAAGAGGTTGCTGGGTAAAAATGTATATAAATAATTAATTGGAAATGATTTAAGATGTAATTTAAAGCATTTTTAATCGATAGAATTTTCTCTGAAGTAAAATAAAGAAAATGAATGCCCTATTTATATAAAATTTTTTGTAAATTTTTTTTAGAGACAATGGTAAGAGTATTAAGCGTTTGAAAGAAATATTTAAAAAGAATTTTAGAAAATATTCAAGATATAGAAATTTTGATGCAGACATCTTCGTCAACGTTTAAACAAGACTTTGTAATAAAAATAAAATTATTTTAAAAAGGATTTATTAAAAATATTTCGATACAATAATCTTATTTTTCTTATTAAAAAATTATTTATTACCATTAATTTAAAAAAATATTTGTGTCTATTACCTAGATGGACTTACATAAATGAAAACGTAAATACAACCTTGTTCTCAATAATTCCAGCCAAAGGATGGATATTGAAAACATAACGAAAATGCATTACGAATATGAAAGAATATGAACATGTTAAATAAAGAATTGTCATTTGATAGGTGAAGTGAAAAATTCAACAAAATTAGAAAATTAATACTAATACTATGTTCACACACGCGCCTTAATTGTCAATTTATAATATTCTCGCAATTAAAGGCTTTATTGAACTCAATTTACCATACTAAAAATAACTTTTAAATTGAGCAATATGTACTTTATTGTTTCACTTACTGCCTGTTCAACGATGTCGAAAGAAAACACAAGCGAACTTTCATTCGTACAAATACGTTGAAAACAAAAACAAATTTTTAGTTTTTGTTGTTTTCAATATATTTGTACGAATGAAAGTTCGCTTGTGTTTTCTTTCGACATCGTTGAACAGGCAGTTATTGTCTAAAACTCGAAATACAACTCTTGAGAAGTATGTTCAGTGAGAAAAAACTTCTATAGGTGGCATTTATAATGTCAAACAAATATAAATACAAAAAACAAAAATTAAGAAATTGGAAAATGTTTGATGAAAATTTTAAAAAAATGTTTAAATAAATTCAAATACATATATATAAGTATATAAATATAATTTTGAATACATTTTATGAACAGGAAAAAAACTAAAGAGAATGCTTTATTTGATTTCATATAAATATATCGTATTTTTACAGCTTTTACAATGGAGTCAGATAAATTGAGTATGTGTGAATACATTTTAATTGCTCAATCAACACTTAATTGAAACAATTAAAAATATCTGTCTGAACAGGGTATAAGATTCACTAATTCAAATTTCATTGAATTGTAACATAAATATTCAATTACATAGTATTATACCGATAAAGAGTGCTGATGATGAAATCGTAGCTGATTTCGAAAATGCATTCCACTCGGCTAATATCGGAAATAATTTTAGAAAGAATATTCCTAAAAATGGTTATAATTTAATTTAATTTTAATTATAAAAAATTAAATAAAAGAATAAATGAACTTAAGCCAAAATAAAAATTATTCACATTAGAATTTAATATATAGAAAAAGTTTGAATAAAATATAAATATATATGAAAAAATATTTTTTCGAAATTTTTCTATGACAAGAGAAATGTCGAGATCTTAGATCTTTCTATTGATTGCCTAGTGTTATTGTATTCTTTATTATCAGTTACACTTTATATACATCCATGTGTGTAATTGCTTCTTTGGTTTCTAAATCATATGTTTTTGATTAAAATTTAAAATTAAAAAAAGACAGAGTCTAAGACTTTCTGCTGAGTTTAAAATTAAACTTTAATTATTAGTTTACATTCTTGTTTATTTTTTTTTAAATTTAATTATTTGGTAGAGTAATAATGATTAAACCCCAGATGGGTTCTATATTCATTCCATTCGGCTTATATCAGATTAATTTTGCAGTATTCTAAATTACATACAATTTAATTGTTTTAAAAATTATTAATCATGAACCTAAGAAATTTTCATTAAAATGTATATTAGGCTAAAATTGATTAAAAATTTATAATCATCTTTTTATAGGGTGTGTGGAGATGAAAAAGGAGAAAAATATAAAAAAAGCCAAGTTCCGATGTTTGGTATCAAAAAGAGGCAAAAAGCCATTTAGAATGAATAACAAAATAATATATAGAGACTTATCAAAACAGAAGCAAGCAAAACAAATTATTTGAAATTTAAAATTTATATGTATATGAAAATTTTCAACCGTTTCACTTAGTGTTTACTGGGAGAAGGAGAACTATTATACAGTAGAATTCCGATAACTCGTAATCGAAAGGACCCATTTCATTATTCGAATTAAAGGAGTATTCGAAATAAAAGGATTTAGATTTAACGAGGTTAAAGGAGTTTGTATTAAGTAAATATAAATACTTTGAACATGTTATAATTTATGTAATGTGTATTTATTTTAATAAAAATTATTATATTTTAGCTTTTGCGGTTTTCACAACCGAATCTGTTATTCAACTTCATTAACCAATAAGAAACTTGTATTACAACTGTCTGGGTTCGAATACCAGCCGCTGCCCACAAATCCTTTTTCACCTGTGGTGCACAAGGGTATATATGTATATGCTTTGTCAATCCGTTTGTACTTTTTACAATTTTCATTTTCGATCCCATAAAGTATATATTTTCTGAAAGCTATGAATAGAGGAGTTGATTAAGCCCTGACCGTGTGACCGTGTGTTGGTTGAAATCAACTTTAAAAAGGAACCATATGTTTCTCAGATCTGTGTATGGTATCAATCTTTTGGAAATATCCGGGAGTAAATTGCTATTGAAATTCAGCATAATCGCTCCATAACTTTCTGAGATATGAGCAAATAAACACGACTGCCTCTGTTTTTTCCCCACATTTTTACCACCAAATTAAAAATTTTCAGCCATAGAATAACTTATAGGTAACTTTGAAGCTATTTGTAGATATAATATGCCTTTAGAGATATTCGTGAAAAATTTTGAATAAAGCGGACTCTAATCGGTAAAGTTATAGGCAAATATTTTTTTTTTTAAATATATATATTCCAAAAATTTACAAACGAAAATTAATTTTTTTCAGCTTCTGGACAACGGAGAGCGACAGTATGGTATTGTATGAACTGACTTGAGTAGCGCAATATAAGCACTATAAAAAAATTGAAATTTATGTTGGCCGCCGCTACAAAATGGTGGACAATAAATTTATATATGGGTCAAACCTTGTATTTTAAAATGTTACTTCTTGACACCCTCAATATTGGTATGAAATGAAAGGGCTTGACCAGTACAATACAATAAATTATTGAAAAATGTAAAACACAAGATGGCGTCTAAAACAAAATGGCGAACAAATTTTTTTAACCCCTTGGGTTTCAAATGAGAGGGCTTGACTAGTAGAATACAGTTAACTACGTAAAAATTGGTGTACAATGAAAGGGCTTGACCAGTAGAATACTGTTAATTATGTAAAAATTCAAAATCGGCGTCGGAAATAATAAGGAAAAATGGAGTATAACTTGAAATATAGTAGGTTAAGCTACGATGTGGGATTATACCTATGTACATGATTTTGAAGGGTATTATCAGATTCGGCACGGCCAAATATAACACTCTGACTTGTTATCTTTAGTTTTACTTGAATCTACAATTAACAACATTTTCTTGCTTTGATGGTACTCGTCTATCACATATCGACATAGTTCAAGTGAACTAAAATTCATACAAATCATATATGTACATTTATAATCATTCAATTGTGCATTTTTTTTATTCCATTCTATTTCTTCACTTACTCATGTGTTGTTAAAAAAAACAATAATACAACGCATTAAAAAAATAACATGTATTATTAATTTAATTAGAGTGGATGGGTAATTAAAGTAAAATCCAATAAAATATTTTAGTATAAATTTTTTTTGTACACAAATTTACGATGTTTACTGAATACAATAATTCTCTTAAAATTTATCTTAGTCGTTTTTAGTGAATTCTTTTGTAGAACAATATTTTTTTAATTCAATGAAAAGTTAAGTTAAATTTAATACATTTGTAGGAAAATAAATCAGTGCAATACTTTAAAGTATGGTGTAAGTCTAAGCCAACTCAATTGATTTGTTTTTTTTTGTTATTTAATTGATTGGTAGTTAAAAATTATGACACCAAATTTTCTTAACTTGCAATTGTTTTAAAAAAATATGCTAGGGGATGAAGATGATGTTTAATAAATTATTTATTTTATTTGATGGTGAAATTTTCAAAATTGTTTGCATCATTTTACATAATGAGCAATAAAGTTGTATGACAGACAATAAAATTGCAAGTCATTGGGAACCAACATTAGTTGCGATCATTTTTGTTTCAATGTCTATAATGTAATTCGATAAATCATAAAGTTGCCTTTTGAAAATGTTAATAATAGGAGTTTTGAATTACTTCTTGTAGTCATTAAAAAAATAGTTTAAAATGTAACACAGAGATGTGAAATATTTTTAATTATGTTCGCAGAAATAGGAACATTCAAACGAAAATTTTTATAAATGATAAACAATGAATTTTTTACAATTTTCGAATCTATCAATATTTTCTTTTAGAAATGAAAAATTTGTGAAGAATTAGTTATAAATACATTTAATTTATAATTTCAACATTATGTGATTCAAGACTTTGTAAGGAAATTGTTTTTTAATAATAAATTTTCTTTTTTTATTTAATCTATTTTTGTTTATCGAAAATTTTCCGTATAGAGAAAATTCATTTTAAGTTGCTTATAAATATGTATAAATTAATAAACAGAAAATTTAAAAATTTATTATTTTTATTTATTTATTTTAGGGGAGGCTTTTAAGAAAACTAAGCTTTTTATCGTGAATCTTGAATTTTTATTACGTTTTAATACCGAACAAAAAAATATTTTTAACTGGAAAGTGCCTATTTTATATTGTACTAACCAAACCCGGCGCGCGTTGCTACGCCCTATTAATGAATCAAAATGCATTCTGAATTTTAATTGAATACCAAGTGCAAAAACCTAATAATTTTATTTTTTTTATGGGCGTGGCACTGCCCACTTTTCTAATTACGAAATTGTAAAGTCATGACAGCTAAGTACGTGTGCAAAGTTTCAGAAAAATCGATCCAGTGCAAGTACCTAAAAATTAAAACTTTTTTAGGGGCGTGGCCCTCCCACTTTTCTTATCACGAAATTATTCAGTCATGACAGCTCGATATGTGTGCAAAGTTTCAGAAAAATCGGTCAAGGGCAAGTAGCTAAAAATGATAACTAATTTTTTATGGGCGTGGACCCGCCCAATTCTTTCCACCCATAAACACTCCCTGGTATGTGTACAACAACTTGCCAAAGTTTTAGTCCGATCGGTTGTACAGTTTCGGAGTCTATAGCTAACACACACACACACACAGAGTTTCACTTTTATATATATAGATTTTTAAGTTTAAACACTGACTGTTTTTTGAATGCACAACTTCAGAGCTTACAGGCTCATATTTCATATTTTAAGTAGAAAGGCAATATATGTTAAAACTTAATGACGGTTGAAACAATATTTAAGAAGCTCAAACACAATATCAAATGAGAAACTGCCAATTTTATGATCGATAGTTACGCAATATTAAAGAAATTGATTGTAAAATACAACAAAAGAAAAAGCGACAACATGGGACTTGTACCACCACCTGGTCGAAAAATATTCACGTCGCTGAATACCGCCCTACTAGTTATTTGTACACTGCTTTACCACTTGCATTCTATTAATAACATATCGTGTATCGTTATTAAAATTAATCATAACAGCTACTCTTCTCTCTTAAATTATATTTGACTCCACATTCTAGCTTTCACTTTCAAAATTTCGGTTCCTTATTACCAACATTAATGCCGCCATTTATTCTTAAAGGAAACAATGCCGGCTTAATTTTATCAAACTTTAGACGTAAAAGTAAAGTTAAACCGATTTTAACTCTTTCTAGAAATTTGTGTTCAGTGTTAACTACTCAACTTTTTCGAACCACCCTAATGTGCATTGCAATACGTAAATTGTTTTATTTAAATTGCTACCTCTCAGTTATTAGCCTTGATAAAACTAAAGATTTTTTTTCAAATAATATTTGTTTTAAATATTATTTTAAACTGTAACACAAGGCATATTTATAAACGCACTTAGCATTAGTAGTTAGTTTTAAAATATAAATAATTTTTTTTAAGAAATATTAAAAACTTTATTTACAATTTTCAAGCCTTAGGATATTTTCATCTCATTGAAATCACTGGAATATGACAATGAAAACATTTTATAAAACTACTCAATCTTCTCCAGTCATGTGTAAAAATCAACATGACATTTAACACAATGAAAGTATGAAGTTTCTAAATTTCAAAGATTTTTTCTAAATTAATAGCGTCATAAAATTGTACACTGAACTAAACAAGTAAAAGAAGAAAACAAAAATTGAACACTTAAGATTAAGAAAGCAATTATAAATCCCTCTTGTAGTGGAGGACATGTTTGAGAAATTTATGAACTCACAAATGTTCGCAGGATTATTATTTTCTGGTAGTCATCAATAAAAAGACTTCTAGATATTTGAAAATGTTTGTAAATGAAAAACACTTGAAAATTCATTTATACAATTTTGGATTTCAACTCTCTTGTCTTGAGAGTAATTTTTCATGTTTCAATACATTTCGAGATTTTTGAAATCTCAAATTACAAAGCTAATTTTAAACCTACACATTTGTATGCATGTGTATGCATGTGTATGTATGAAAGAATCAACATGTTCTTAAATGTACTTGAAAGGAAAGTGCATGAAAAAGTATGGTGGAGTGCGCAAGTATGCCACCAGCAGGTTTATAAAATGCAGTGAAAAATACTTTTGTTTCAAAATTGCTTTACTTGATAGATTTAGTGCAATTTATGTTCTAGCAGTATGTGTGTTTTCGTATGCATACTGCCCTAAAATCATGTCTTGTGTATTAAGGACTATTTTAAAAAAAATCTTCTATATGATTGATTTGCATGATGAATATTTTATTTATTTTTTTTGTTTACATATTGAAATTTAACAAAAATTCTTAAGGTAACAGAAGCAAATACAAATACAATTTTCCTATGATGTTTTTGTAATGCCAAAATTCAATTGATCCTATTCAAATATTTATATAGTTTACCTTTGATATTATATTATTGAAAATATTTTATTTATTATTTGTTTTTTGTTGTGTTTATTGTATTTTCCCATTATAAATTGTGCTTGTTTCGATATCATTAAAACACACCCCATCGGCTACTCCTGATCTCATTTGAATGCCATCGAAAACAATAACATCAGTAGATTCTTAAACATACAGGATGTTCTTAAGACATTGAATATGAAAGACATGAGAATGTAAATTCTTGTAGGGGACGAAATAAAAATGATCATAAAATTATTTAAAAATATGTGTTGCACTTGTAAAGGAATTTATAAATCATAGAGAAGTTTTAGAAATTAATACTCTGTGGGATTGAAATAAATGTAAAAGAAAACAAATTAAATTAGGAAGACATGCATCAAGACACTATTTTATTATTATGGATATATGTAGTTTTTTATAGTCGACAAGGACATACATTTTTAAATGACGCCTTATTAAAAAAATTACCAAGAGTTTAAAAAATTGTTTAAAATTCCGAATTTCTATGAAAATTTGATAAATGTTTTTATAAAAACCTTTGGTAGTTTATTTGAATTAGAAATTTATTTTAAAGTCATTCTAACGATCTAACAAACTTCCAAAATTTAAATCTACTTCTACGGTATAAATTCAAACAAGCTTTTGTTTGTCTGGCTCTTTGTTCTTCAAAAGCAACTTTTTGTGATTCGTTCTAGTACAACTGACTTGTTTTTTCATGATCACAAAAAGTCTCCTTTTCATGCATGATCATTTCATTTAAATAAAAAAACAACCCCTTTCTAGACAACTGCATCTAAAATTTAAACATATTTACTCCAACAACAACTTGCTGTCATTTAAGGTGTATATAGTAGATGCCTGTTGTTGCAGAGGTTATGTCGAGATTCAATTGTTATTTTTCACAATTGATTACACTCCGATTGTGCTCAGTGGCAGTCGCATTCTTTTGCCATAGTGATTAATACTTCATGCAAATACTAAAAAAAGTGCTTTAATGAATGGAACAGAATATGTATTTTGCAATTAACTATTTAAAGCCGTACAAAAGTAAAAGGGGTGGTTTGAGACAGAGTGGTTTTTTGTTGTTAAACGAGTGTTGGTGAATATTTGCAAAAAAGATTTCGAAACAAATTTAGAGCAGAATTAAGGTTGAAAAGTAAAGAAAAGGTTTTGAAAAGGAGTTGAAGGATTTTCAAAAAATAATTTATAATTTAGTGGAAATTTTATTTAAAAAAATCCATACAAATAGAGAATTCAGTGAGATATATTTGCTAAGAGATATTGTAGAGGAAAAAGTAAATGCAATAGTGGTGATTAAATTTCGCCAGGAATTTTTCATATTTAATTCTTGTCTAATATTGTGCGGGATATTTAAGTGCTGATTAAATGCTTTAATGGTTACACCCCTAACAGCCAAACTTCTGTAATTATTTAAAACTAATCCGAATTTAAGTTTAAGTAAGTTATTTAAAATTAGAGCTTAACATTATTTTTTTTTACTCAACGTAGAGTCTCTCGCTTATGTTTTTCACTTCAGCGTTAGCGTTTAGCACAACACTTTTCGCTTATGTTGAGGTTTGGCAGTAAGAATCGTTAACTCCCTTAGAAAGGGATACAAAATTTGTTTCTTATCCAAAAAAACACACATTCATTATGTCAAATTTCTGCATAATTCTAATACGACTATTTTATTCTACATAAATAAATTCATACATATCGCGCTGGTTGTTCTAAATGGGCCAACCCAGAATGTTTCAATGTTCGCTGTTTGCAAAAAAATAATATAAAGTGATTATATAAGTGATATGTATTTACCAACTAGAAATTTTAAATAATTTTCTTAACTGTTTGATCAAAGCAATACAATCAATTTTGTTTCAACTAATGGAAAAAAAATAATCTTGTGGATATGTTTAAGTATGTCGTAACAATATAAAGGGTCCGCCAAATAACTTTTTTTTTAAATACTATAAAAAAAGTGTAGCTTTGGCTATGTGGCACGTAGCGCCATCCTGTTGAACCTAAATGTTGCCAATATTCTCCTCTTCAAGTTTTGTGAACAAAAATTCGTTCAACATGGACCGATAACGATCGGCATTGACTACGGCCACCTCTTGCTCATTTTCGAAGAAAAGTGGCCCAATTATGTCTCTGCACCAAAATCCGCACCAAACAGTGACTCGTTTTGGGTTCATCGGCTTTTCAATGTATGCGTGCTGGTTTTCTGTGCCCCAAATGCGACAATTTTGCTTGTTTACATACCCGTCAAGATCAAAATGAACTTCATCTGAAAAGATGATTTTTTTTGGTAAAATCGGCCAAAGTAATGTCGCAATATTTCCCAGCGTTGTTCAAGCGTATACACACCCATATTCGTTCAGCGGAAGGATAAAACTAATTATCTGTCAAATCAGACATGAGCTAAGTGTTACCATTCACGAAATAAGCACTGGTTAAAAAAAAAAACGTTAGATGGCAGACCCTGTACTTTGATAAAAAATTATAAAACAAAGATTATGATTATCCTGCGAAATAAATTGGATTTTCCTTGGCATTGAGTACCACTAACGTCACGTAAACGGTGTTCCTATTGGCTATTAATTTAAAAGTGCCTGTGTTTTTTATGGCAATCAATCAATCCGGTCAGTTTAAATCTTCAACTTGTATGAGTAGTCCCCATATTTTTAAATTCTTTATTTATAAATGTATATAATACAAAAAGTATCATACAAATTAGAAAAAGTGCGTTTTTGGTTGCCCATAACATTTTTAATATTTTTAATATCGGATCAATAGTCACTAATTTCAAAAATTTAACTTCTTAAACGCACAAAATACCAAAAAATCAGTATTAATTCAAAAAAGTACTTTCTGTGTACCTCATTACATTTTTAATCTCACTTCAGATCAATAGTATTTAATTTAAAAACAACTTCTTGATCGCCTATAACATTGTCAGCATCACCTCGGATCAATAAACACTAATTTTAAAATTCTAACTTTTAAAACATAAAATTTTTGTATATTATACGTTTGATAAGTAAAAATAAAAACGCAAAAAGTACTTTTTGTTTAGCCAAATATATTTTCAATCTCTACTTGGATCATAAGTATAACGAAAATGCAAAGAATTACCTTTTTGTTGCCCAATATATTTTCAGTCTCACCTCGAATCAGTAGTCGCTAATTTCAAATACCTTTAGTGTCGCCCAATATATTTTCAATCTCATCTTGAATATAAAGTTAAACAAATTAGAAAATATAAAAAAAAAATCTTAAAATGAGAAAAAGTACTTTTTTTGGTTTCCCATATCAATGTGCAAATTTCAAGATTAAAATTCGTAAATATATACTAAAAAAATTATTTTAATAGACATGATTTAAAGTGAATCTACTCTGTGCATAAAAACAAATATGTCTTATTATTATGTACTAAACAGTTTTCCCGAATTTTTCCATTTCTATTAAAAAAGTACCAATTTTTACTCTTAGACATGCGAATTTAAAAAAGTTTTTAAACCGTATTAAAATATTTTGTACCCATTTTCCCCTTAAGGGTTTTAAATTGAAAAAAGTGCCAGATAATATTTTTTCAAGTTAATCTGTATAATTCTTAGTTTAGCAGATACAAGGCTTCCGGTTCTACCCGCTTTTACCCTTTTTTCCTTACAGGCCAATTTTCAGATAATTAAAGGATTTTTTATTTTATACGAACTTACATGACTACATGGACTTAGAAAGTCACAAGCACCAAAAATAGTTGTTGGGTATTTATGCCTTTATTTTTGGTTCTGTTTGCTAATTAGAGTTTGTTTAGCAGTTTGTCTAAAAGCTTGTGTAATTATAGATTTTATTAAAATGTGTATGTAACTTGATAATGTATCCTAGTTTCTACAATAAGAAAAGTTCTTTAATGAGATATCCTGTTTTATAAATCTTTGGTAGGTTTTCGTGTGTAAGTAGCTTTTAAATAAAACAAATAATAAAATCTTTTGTCTTGTTGATTCACAAGAAAAATTGAAAAAAAAGCCAAATACATATGCATGACAATAGTAAAAAATTCTAAAACAAATGTCACGTGCCTTAAGTGTGTTTTCGTTGGATTTTTCCTCAACTGCATTGTTTTCCGGTTTTAAAAGGAAAATTCCAACACAATAGAAATTTCGCGAAAACTTTATGCTTATAAATAACAAAAGACACTTTTCCACACACAAAATAAAATTTTTTTTAGAAAAATCAAAAACGAGTAGAAACTAGTTTGTTTAGCCGACAATTTCTAATGGCAAACCACCCCATTCCACTACAGAATTTACAAATCTGACATGCTCAGTCAGATTAAAATCATATACAAAAATTAAATGAAAAAGCATTAAAAAAATCCCTGTAATTGAAAAAAAAAAAAATTTGCCTAAAACGAAAAATGTCAATGTATTTAAGCAAACTGAGAATAACTGCTTCCATTCACGATGGACCACTTTTAAGATAAATACACTTCTTTACTCGATACACCAACTATTCTGACAGCCAACCACTGCAACTATTCAATAGCAAAACTGTTTTTTGTTTGTGTTTTCCAAAAAGGTAGTATAAAAAAAATCTTTTACAAACAATAATAAAAACTGAAATTAATTTTCATTCAAACCTGAAGCGAAATTTGTAGTACAAAAGAATCATTAAACCAAATGAAAACCAATACACAAGCAAATGCCTGTGTATCCCGTGCTGGAGTCGAATCTTTTAAATTCGTACCCAGGACTAATGAACGCACGAGTAAAACACACATGCGTAAGGACTTTCCTATAAAAATGTGAAACATCTGCTCCTGCTGCAAAAAGGAAAAAAGTTAAATAACACTGGTTGCCATTTATTATTGTATGAATATTTACTCTCATATCAGGACATGATCAACAATTTACCAACCCCCGAATTGTTATAAATAGTACGAAATTCGTAAACTTGTAGTTGTTTTACAAATGTTTGTATATAAAAAGTATCCTTTGGTTTAAGGCAACGATTAGATATGACATTAATTCCTATATTTTGGTGTATCCGTCTAAAGAAAAATTTGTAGTACCAAGGGTTCGTGATAGAATTAAAAAAAAACGGTTAAATTTGTTTTCATTTGACGTACTTTTAGAAACTACAAATAAATAAAATAATTAATTTTAAGAATTGATGCAGAAAGTTGAGTTACAAATATGTCTATTAAAACCAAGTAGAGAAACAAAAGACAGAACATTTTAATTGTGAATAACATTTTTCATTGATTTTAAATCAATAGTTTTTCACAAATGATGTGCTTAAAAATACGTGTAAATGCAGGCGAAATATCTTAAATAATTCATGTAAACAAACTCAACTCATGAAACATTTTAATTAATATGATTCCGTTCCAGGCAGTTATTGGAATTGATTGCCATTTATTAATATATTCATACAAACACATGATCTGCAATGCCACGTTAATGTTTAAATCGTGCATATTTCATCTATGTAAAATAAACCACTTTATCCTAGATTGCACCCATGCATTCACTATTTCTTTTGCATATCCTTTCGGCTGGATAAAGAACACTCTAGACTAGTAATACTGAATTTGAGAGCATGCTAAAATGAATTTCAAATTAATAATATTAAAAGTCTTTGTGTTTACATAAAAACAGTAAAATTAGATCCACACAAGCGCTATGTGGAGAGCGAGTTCGATGTTGGCATCAAAACTAGGGATAAGTGCAACCACGGTTAATCGAAATCCAAATATCAATTGTTTTTCCCTCTGGTACTGAAGCAAAATAATACAGAAAAGGGCTATCAAAAGAAGCTTTACAAAAATACGCCTACACAACTCTAGTTGGCGCAGTAATACTACCTTAAGATAAACCTGTTTCGAAGAACAAAACTCTCTATTTCGTATTCTCTTATACATAAAACTTAATATAAAATAATTGCATTTTCTTAGTGGCTATGTTGATATTTATTCAAATACAGTGCGTAACAAAATTGTAATGGATTTAGAAAAATATTTTATATTTAGAAAATAAAATTTAAAACCAACTAAAAAATAATACATTCAGTGTTTATTGCATTTTTTTTAGTTTTTTCACCCAAAACAATTTCTTGTTCTTGGTTTTTCTTTTAACTAAAAAAATAGCAAATTCAGGGTGAACTGCATTGTTTTACATTTTAAAAAACCAAAACAATTTTTTGTGACTAAATTTTTATAAAAATCTGTGGGCTTACTATTTCAAAGCACTGTGCTTTCTCACCAATACAGCTGCAAAACATTTTTGGCCATCTATGTTGTAGATTAAGAATGTCATAACTATTTTTGCTTACATTTATAGCACAGTGGAAGTCAGTATATTCGTATATTAAAAGAGTAAAATTTAAGTTAACACACCTGGTATTAAATGAATAAATTTCAGTTTCAATAATTTTCGAAAATCGTTAAATTGATTGAAATAATTTATTATTGTCCCAGACAATTAGCAATAAAGGATGTAATTTAATTTGGGACTTGTACGATATTTTCTATTTGGGCTTATAACAGTTTTGGTTTTCCCGAAGTCACTATTATCTTCATTACTCTAGAAGTTGCGAAAATATGACGAAACGCTTAGAAAAATCTACATTAAATTTCCGAAATTCTACGCCATTAAGTGCATTGTAATCGATATTAAATATTATAAGTTCTTGTTATCATCGGGTCTATGCAGAAAAACTAATAAAAAATCTAAAAAGCTATTAAATGCATTAAACAACAAGATCATATCATGTTCAACACATACAAAATCATACTTAAATCGGCAAATAACTGCAATAATATCAAAACCACAATTAAACATGGAATTAATTATTATAATGAAGTGTGTTGTGAGCACGCGTTAACTATGGCACTTTCCACCTTTTCCCTACAGAGATGAACTGTCTGTCGTCTGCACAGTATGTCATCATTAATTTTAATAGAACGCCAGCTAAAAAAAAATTAATATTTAAATGAACTCATAAAGTAGAAGCATACCAAATGATCAGCGATCAGTGACCGATGGACTGAACGTCTATGAATTACAATAGCGGCAGCAACAACGATAACAGAAAACCGCTATAACATTATTTGCTATGATGTCTGTTATATCTTGTTGTTAAATTTGAATCCTGCTGAATTAAGTAAAGAAAAGAATAATTTACACGAATGCACGAGTAGTATGTGCAGGTGCTTTTAGGAACTGGTTTTTAGTTTATAATAAATTTTTAATATTTACGATGTCACAATACATTAATTATTTTAACTTTAGTTTAAGGTATAACTGGCGGTAGTAGTAGTTTGGTTAGTTAGTTTTCTTTGTCTGCCTTCGTTTTTTGCAAGAGCCATTAAATATTTTACATGCCAAATACCAGAGCACTTATTCGCCAAACAAGCTGAAAAGTGTGATGTCGCTGATTGACTTTTTTTTTAAAGTTTGTCTAGGGTAGTTCTTCAAATTATCACACAAGCAGTCACAAAGGAAAAGGATTTTTTTTTCTTTGATTTTAGTACCAATGAAAACTGGATTTAGGTATTCGCTTTAAGCTGCACACACATGCACTCAGTTACTAACTAACTGTTTTTAAATGTTTGTAATTCACTGAATTCCATTCAAATTTTTTTTTCTTTTCTCTTAATCGTTTTATCGTCTAGTTCTGTATACGTTTCTTCCCCATTTTCCATCTACTTTTAGTTTAAATATCGCCATAAATTGTTTTAATTTTCTGCTCTAGTTATTATTGTTAAGAATCCTTGAGCAATTAGCATTTATGTATATGACACTTGATTGTGGTGTGTGTTTAGTTAATTGGTAGACGCGTATTTTGTTTACAACACAAACTAATTTAATAATAATAAAATAATTCGTACAGGTTAGTTTTACTTCGTAGAAAAATTCTTTTAATCAGAGCTGCCTATAATTTCATTTGATATTAAAATATATGGTATAGTTAAATGAAATTCAAATCGCATCACTTAATTTGCAATGTAAATAAGGTTTTTGCAGAAAAAAATTTCAATGCCCACTTTTACGCCACCTGCCTCATTTTTATACCCGCCACCAAAAATATGGTGGGGGTATATTCATTTTGTCATTCCGTTTGTAACACATCGAAATATCCATTTTAGACCCCATAAATTATATATATTCTGAATCAGGGTTTGATTTGATGACGATCTAGCTATGTCCATCCGTCTATCCGTCTGTCGGTCTGTTGAAAGCTCGATAGAGGTCGCACCGAAAAAGCTAGGGGCCCCAAATTTTGCCAGAATCTTTCGTATAGACAAGGTATTGAAAATGGGCTAAATCGCAATATTAGGAAGAGAGTTATAGCTCGAAAAGCAAGAGTAGGTCGAAAAAACCGTGTCCTTCGAACATCGAATAAAATGGAATTGTGTCCAAACGCATTAACGTAGTATCATGAAACTTCGAATATATATTTCCTGAAAAAAAAAACAATATCTTTCCCCGAAAATTATCAAAATCTATGCATTAGCAGAGGAGTTATCGATCAAAATGTACGAAAATTTATACCGCACAGTGTATTTTTCGGTATATTTAAAAACAAAAACGTCATAAAAGCAACAAAATTGGATGTACGACTCTGAAATTTTGCACACTTTGCTTTTTGGTGACACGCTTTCTTGTAACGGCAAATCAATGTGCCACGCTCACTTTTACGCCCACCTCCCATATAACGTTTTAACTAAAATTCATATAATTTCTCTATTAATAAAGATTTTGGAATAATAAAGGACTATATTGAAACACCTAAGTTGTACTCATTAGCAAAAACAACTTTGACACGCATACTATAACGCCCACTTTTCACGTTATATACCGTTAATGAAATTTAAAAGCTCATAAAACCGCCAAAATTAGAGGTGTGATGATCATATTTGCTACGTATATCGCCCTAGGCAATGTCATTACTGTCCCATAAAATTAAGGTGCCACGCCTACTTTTACGCCCACCTCCCATATAACGTTTTACCTAAAATTCATATAATTTCTCTATTAATAAAGATTTTGGAATAATAAAGGGCTATATTGAAACATCTAAGTTGTAGTCATTCGCAAAAATAACTTTGACATGCCTACTATATCGCCCACTTTTCACGTTATCTACCGTTAATGAAATTTAAAAGCTCATAAAACCGCCAAAATTAGAGGTATGATGATAAAATTTGCTACGTATATCCCGCTAGGCAATGTCATTACTGTGAAAGAAAATTGAGGTGATACGCCAACTTTTACGCCCACCTCCCATATAACGTTTTACCTAAAATTCATATAATTTCTCTATTAATAAAGATTTTGGAATAATAAAGGGCTATATTGAAACATCTAAGTTGTAGTCATTCGCAAAAATAACTTTGACACGCCTATTATTTCTTTTTGTAATTATAATATTTGTATGGTTCAATTATGTATTAAACAAAATATCGGCCAAATGCCCCCCCCCAATCCTTGGCGCCACTCCTCTATCTGATGGCCCAAATTTTCAATGACAATGTTGATGCTCAATTGTTGCGCATGATGATTAGGCGAGGTTGACTGCTATTTTGCCACACTATCGCAAAAACCAGCAGTGGTTCCCATTCAACGAACTAAGAAGGCATTCACAGATTTTCTAACATTTTATACAGACCTGTTTTGCAGAAATTTAAATATTTTTTACCAATCTCCCGATTGTGGACGAATTTAAACGATTATGTTGATCAAAACAATTACGAAGTGCACAAAATGCATTTTGATTTGAACGCCCATTTTTATAAAAAACCTGAATAACTTTAAAGCGTTGCTCATTTGCGTATCTTTCCGCGGATCAAATTGAATAAGTTTGAGATTGAGAAATGTCAAATGAAATGCAGAAAAGAAATTTAAAGATTAGGTGTAGTTCACTTTCAACATGGGCCCTTAAAATTTAACCACCCTCTACAAAGAAAGTGATACATATTTTATTATAAAGAGATTATTCCATAGCGATTAACAAAATAATAATTATTGTGCTTTTAATGTACACAAAATTGGTGGTGGGTATAAAAGATTCGGCACAGCCGAATATAGTGCTCTTACTTGTTTTTTAGCAAACTATCAAAGAAAAATATGCTGCACTTCCAGGTTTAAACAAAAAATGTATGAAAATATTGTCCATAACAGGAAAGATTTTTTCAAATATGTATGTATTTATGTATGTAGTTTACCACTACATATAATGAATTCAATCACATTATATACTTCATAAGCTTTAAGGTGTTACAACTGAAAATCCTCGTTCAAGGACATTTAAAATGCGCGTGCGCATCACTCTTCTTTCATACATACTTTATTATTGTCTGAGAGTGTGCAACTTTAAACGATTAAATAGCGATTTTACTTTTTTATGCAAATGCCAAATAAATCACAATGATGATTAAAAAGACAAAAAAAAAACGAGGTGGTGGTTTATATAAATTGCAGCCGGAATTTAGCACCCCTAAACGGGGTACAAATCATACAGACAATCTATAGGATTAAAAAAAATGCACTTGAGTTATTAATGCTGAAATTAGAACAGAGTTTTTATTTGTATTTTATTGTTTATTTAATGGATTTTTATTTATATTTTTATTTCTAAACATCATCCCTACACTTATTTTGGATTGTGTAAATATAGAAAAGTGTATCTGTTTCCTTTTTAGACTCGTAAATATATATAAATATGAAATATTTTTAGAAAAAATATAGGAAAAAAAATCATTAAAAAATATTTTGAAAAAAAAAAACAAGTAAGAGTACTATATTCGGCTGTGCCGAATCTTTTATACCCACCACCAGCTTTCCGTTCTTTTGTAACTAGGGTTTTTTTCCCGAACATTTTTGTTTCCCGGAAATGCGAGATATATTTTTTAATAAAAAAAGTAAATTTGTTTTTAATTAAAAAAAAACTTTTTATTAAAAAGCATAAAATAGTTTATAATGTAAAAGAAACACTTCAAAACTATAAAAATTAATAAAGAAACTTAAATTTAAAATATAAATTGAGTAAAAATATTTTTTATTGAAAAAAATATTATTCTCTAGATACGCGATCAAATATGAGCACAAAAAAACAAAAATACAGGTACTTCAGCTATGAGATCAAAAATAAAATCATTAGAATTTAGTTTTAATATAAACAATATCAAAATAAAATCCCGGGAAATCGGGAAGATTAAATAACTCAAATTCCCGGAAAAGAACCCAATTTATAGCACAAAATGTATTTGTTTGTAATTTACAGTAATCGCTATGCAATAATCTCTTTATACTAAAATATGTCTCACTTTCTTTGTATAACTTCGATATGCTAGTAAAATGTTTTCGTAAATTTAGTCTTTCAATAAAAGTGGGCGTTAAAGTTGTTTCTTCTAATGAATGCAACTTAGATAATTCACAATGAAAGTGGGCGTTAAAATAGGAGTGCTGAAGTTGTTTCTACTAATGAATGCAACTTAGATGTTTCAATATAGTCTCTTATTATTCAAAAATCTTTATTCATAGAGATATAATATGAATTTGAGATAAACCGTTATGTGGGAGGTAGGCGTAAAAGTAGGCGTGTCACCTGAATTTTCCGGGATAACAACGACATTGACTAGCAAATTTCATCATCGTAGCTCTAATTTTGTCGGTTTTATGAGCTTTTAAATTTCATTAACAGTGGATAACATAAAAAGTGGGCGTAATAGTGGCAGTGTCGAAATTATTTTCAATAATGAATGCAACTTAGATGTTTCAATATAGTCGTTTATTATTCTAAAATCTTTATTCGTAGAGAAGTTTTTATATGAATTTGAGGTAGGACGTTATATGGGAGGTGGGCGTAAAAGTGGGCGTGGCACATTGATTTTCCGTTACAAAAAAGCCTCTCACCAAAAAGCCATGTGTGCGAAATTTCAGAGTCGTACATCCAATTTTGTTGCTTTTATGACGTTTTTGTGTTTAAATATACCGAAAAATACACTGTGCGGTATAAATTTTCGTACATTTTGATCTATAACTCCTTTCCTAATGCAAAGACTTAGGTAATTTTCGATGAAAGATATTGTTTTTACTCAGGAAATATATATTCGAAGTTTCATGACTCTACGTTAATGCGTTTGAACACAATTCCATTTTGTTCCATGTTCGTAGGACACGGTTTTTTCGACCTACTCTTGCTTTACGAACTATAACTCTCTTCCTAATATCCTGATTTAGCCCATTTTCAACACCAAACAAATTTTGTCTATAGGAAAGATTCTGGCAAAATTTGAGTCCCCTAGCTTTTTCGGTGCGACCTCTATCGTGCTTTCAACAAACGTACAGACGGACAGACGGATTGACTTAGCTATATCGTCATAAAATTAAACCCCGATTCAGAATATATATACTTTATAGGGTCTAAAATGGATATTTCGATGTGTTACAAACGGAATGACAAAATGAATAAATAGCCCCATAATTTTTTTGGTTTAAAAATACGTAGACAGAAATGGTGTTCGATTGGTTTTACACTCATGCCCTATTGGCAGCACTAGAACTATTTAAAGTGACATCAGGAGAATGAAAGAAATTTTTACAAAAACCTATTTCGATTGTTATGGTAAAATTATCGGGAAAGACCGATGCAGTCGGGTTTATTTACTAATATCTCTAAGAGTTATAAGGTGATTGTAATAAATTTCAATAATGAGCCATTCCCGGATATTTATAACTTATCTGTGAAACATGTAAGAGGCTTCTAAAAATCGATCAATCAACACACGAACAAGCAGAGAGAGACAGATTGTAGAAAATTTTAATTTGTATTCTTCTTTGAAATGAAAACAAAAATTGAATACGCAGTTGTAATAAATTTGAATTAATTATTTTATTATTTAACTTTGATAAAATTATTTACTTATTTTAAGTCCATCACCTTAAACACTTCCGTGGAGTTTTATTTAAAAATAGTCCAAGAATTGCAATTAATTTTAGTAGAAAATTAGTTCAAGTAAGGCAACATTGTAAAATATCTAATCCATTTCACATTACAGAGGCTACTTTAAATACAAAAAAAATTAAATGTATTACTAATGCCCATTAACTTTTTAGTTGCGTTATTTTTACCGTGTATTTTTTAATATTTAAAATATCCTTTTCTTTCTTTGATGCATGATCAAAAAAAAAAGGATAAACACTTTTCATCCCCTTATATGTTGGTAATTGTAATTTTTGTTAAATGTTAAATGACCTAAATATAGAAACAAACAAAAATTCCCTTTAGAAAAGAAGTTGGTACGCAAAAAGGTCCTTTTTCATTCCTTGATATCATAACAACTGCAATATTTTAAAACACACCACTAGATGACGCTTAGGTGAAAGGTTTTTGTCTAAACTGTTGTCAAGTTTCACCGCACCTTAAGGGAGGGCAGCACTTTACAACATGTTCGTCTAGTAAAACATATGTCCTTTTAAATTTGATGACTTTCTTATTTCAAAAGGAACACATAAAAGTAACACTAAGATAAGAGAATTTCTCTATTTCAATTTGCTTTCTCGCATGGCATAAACTAACTTTAGATGACACTGTTTTTATTGAGTTTTTAGATAATCTTATCAAAGGGGCCATAATTTGTAAAATCGATTTGGTTAAAATGTAAAAATTCTTGGTACAAATTTAAATTAAACCGAAAAAGTTTATCAAATGGACAACAAATGTTTTTATGGAAATAAAATGCAGCACATGCCAATCAAGTGTTTTTTTGAACAATTAACATTTGAAATAATTTTAATGACACTAAACATACAAGGCACAAAAAAAAAACAAACATTGAAAGACATCAAGCTGCTTCGGAAGCATCTGCAAAATAATAAAACAAGAAATATTTGTATTTGGAAAACTGCAAGTAAGTACTTGAGAAAGTAGCTGCAATCCTTAGATAAAAATATCAAGTGTTGTGGAATGTTGGCGGCATGTTTTGTATTAAAGATTATTTTCGATTATTTACAGTCATTGAAATAAAATTCTAAAGGCAAAAGAGTAAGCACCTTAATTCCACTCTCTGTAAGTCTTAATAATAAATAATGTTAGAATTATTTAAAATAAATTTAACCTAAATTTATTTCTATTTGATTCCTTTTTCACTTTTGGCGCATTTTTTGTGCCTTTTCTAACAAAAGCCAGAAGAACTTACATCCTTCTTTGTAAAAGGATTTCTTTAAACTCTTTTTTTTTTGTTCCACTTCTCAATCTGCTTTTGTTAGAATCCAACAATTTATATAAAACCACAATTTTGTATCCAATCATGTGTAAATAAAATTCTCTTTTCTTTTTTTAAATTCCCACACTTTACAAGTACTCAGCACATCATATGAACCAATTTAATAAAAAAGAAAAATAAATTGCTTTTGAAAACGATCTCTTTGATTAACGTTATACATTTACTTGCACGTTTGCTAGACAAAAAAAAAATTCAATGAACAATAATCTTAAACAGATCGATATATTTTCATTAGTGTTCTTCTACCCCTTTCTTAGTTTTTGTGGTAAGTTCCGTTAGATAAAAATTGGCAAAAATATTTGGCATTTACGTTTTGAGTTTTTTTTTTGCTCTTAAGTTGAATCTTTTGTACACTTAGATGATCAATGATCAACCCCTTTTATCGAGGGGATCTCTTATATCCGAATGTATGTCCTTAAGGATTATTTGATTTGTTTGATTGATTGCACGAACTCTTTGTGCATGTTAAGATTTTAAACGCAAAGATATTTTTACATTAAAGATTACATACTTATTAGCTTTTGCAACTGCAACATCCCAGCAAAAACAAGGTAATGACTTGCTCTTACTTAACAACATACTTTTCGTCTGTCTTACTAAGAAGTGTTTTAGTAATGACTTGATATTTAATGTGACACAAAAGTACTTATTTGCAGACATTGGCTTAGATACACACACAATACAATTTCTTATTCCGCTATTTGTTAGAAGTTTTTTAAATACATAACTATTTATAATTATCATTTAGTTTAAGACTCTTGGAGTATATGTATTGATGTTTTGACAGAGCAGTTTATAAGCAAACTGACGACATAGATTTTTACAGATTTTTAAATTCAAAAATAACGTACCGCAGAATAGTCAAACCAAGTTTTTGAACGACTTCTGTAAGATCATATTATTAATGGGTTATTTAGGTTATTTCAAGTTCTTATTTATTGCTTTAAAAATAAGTACTTATTTAAGTTTCTACTTATAAGCGAGATTTAAAAGTATTAATTCGAGTCCCTGTTTGTAAGTGTGAGTGGTAAGTACTTATTTGAGTTCCTATTTTTAAGCGAGAGTGGTAAGTACTTAATTCAAATGACATCGCTGTGTTAAAATAATGGGTTAAGATGCCAACCCAAGAACTATTTTCTAATACTTTCGACCCGTTATTTGGTAATGTATTATTTTGCTGGGATGTAATTCAATTTTAAATTTTACATACGTACAATATATTAAAAATTTATATTTTATATATCAGAGGCTAAATTAATATTCAAAATATAAAACATTTCTAACGCAAATAAGTATGTGTATTTCTGTAGCAATAAGGAAAAACTATTTATGTGTGTTTTTAAAAATCACTTTAGAATCTTTGAGTAGATTCTTAAAAACTGAATTCCCCTAAAGTAAAGACTTATGTGAATTCTGCGCTATACAAATTAACGAAAATATTAATTTTCGTTTATTAAACTAAATTATAATTTAAAATATATAATAATAAATACACGAGGTTTGTTTGATATTGAAAATGGGGTAAATCGGAATATTAGGAAGAGAGTTATAGCTTGTAAAGCAAGAGTAGGTAAAAAAAACCGTGTCCTTCCAACATCAAATACAATGGAATTTTTTCCAAACGCATTAACGTTCAGATGTGGTTCACATTCAACATCGGCCCTTAAAATTAACCCACCCTTTATATATTTTATGGGGTCTGAAATGGTTATTTCGATTTTTATACTCTTTACCTGTGGTGCACAAGGATATATATAGCTTTGTCATTCCGTTTGTAATTGTTTATATTTTATGAAAGCTTATAAATAGAGGAGTCGGTTAAGCCCTGTCTGTCCGTCTGTCCTTGTGTTGGTTGACATAAACTCTTAGAAACAATCATATGTTCCTCAGATCTGCGTATGGTATCACTCTTTTGGAAATATCCGGAAATGAATCTCTATTGAAATTCATTACAATCGCCCCATAGCTTTCTGAGATATGAACAAATAAACACGACTGCCTCTGTTTTTTCCTATATTTTTACCACCAAAATTAAAATTTTTCAGAATAATTAATGGCTTCTAGCCAACCGAGAGAGTCAACATTGGTATCATCTTAATGGACTTAACTAGCGCAATATAAGAAATTTTCTGGTATTTTAAAATGTAACTTCTTGAACCCCCTCAATATTGGTATCACATGAAACTTGACCAGTAGAATACAGTAAATTATTAAAAAAATTTAAAATCCGAGATGGCGTCTGAAATAAAATGGCTGAACAAATATTTTTAACCCCATCAATATGGGCGTCGAAAATAAAAAAGAAAAATGGCGTATAACATTTAATATAGGTTAAGCTACGATTTGGGATTATATTATATTTATGTTACGAACCATTTTGGCCCAGTGAGGTTTCCAAGGTTTCGTGGCGATAGCTCAGGCAGGTTCCAACTGGCCACGCATCCGCTAATAAAACAAAACTGAAAAATACAACAAAAACTACTACAAAAAATACTACACAAGCTCCAACACACGAAAAATTCACGAGAGTCAGGTGATTACTCCCGTTTTGCCCACCCAACCATGTCGCTGCAGCATCCGCTGTAAAATTTATCCGCGACCCAAAAATCCACCACTTACCAATCCATCATTCCATCACAGCCGAATATAACAGTCTTACTTGCTTTTCATAACTTTATATAATTCTCATTTAGTTTAACACATTTAGAGTGTATGTACCAATGTTTTTGACAATAGCGGCAAAGCAGTTTATTAGCAGACTGATGACTTTTAAATTTTCGTTGATTTTTAAATTTCAGAATTATCAAACCGAGTTTTCGACCTAAAAAGAACCGAACTACTTCTGTAAGTCTTTAAAAATGGTGAGTTATTGAAATCAGGTACTTTATTATTATTTTAAAAGTAAGTACTTATTTAAGTTAATATTTATAAGAAAGCGTTATTAGCAGGGGTGCCACGGCGAAAGTAGTTCTAATACCAAATTTTTTTAAAAATGTACTAAAGCCTACCAAAACCTACCATTTTCTCAAATTGACTTTCCAAGTATAAATTCAATGTTTGAAATTTAAAAATAAAAACATTTTCAAAAAAAATAATTATATAATTAATTATTATAACTAAAATATAGTTGATATTAAATATTTGTTACTATTAATTTTTATTTAATATTTCAAAGTCTTTAAATACATTTATAGTATAAATATATAAAGAAAGGTGTTACAAAGTCTAGATCAAAGTATTAAGTTTTCTTCGAAAGGACTTGTTAGTTTTAGCAATTTATCATAATCCTCTAGTTTTCTTCATTATATTATCAATTTATCTAAAACATTTTTAAATTTCAAGTCTAAATACTGAGCTCTTTCACATTAAATAAAAGTTACAGTTTTTAAAACCGTTTGCTAATTAAATAAAATAATTATTTTAACTTTGTACTTTTAACTAAAAATAATCATATTCTACCAAAATTCAGACAAACGAACCAACCTATTAAATGATTCTTAAATTGTGTTAAAATAATGGATGCAGATGCTAAATTGTAAGCATTAACGAATTGTTTTTTAATACATTCAACTCAATGTTTTGCAATAGGAATTTTATAAAACTGATTTTTTATGGAGTTTTGATTTATAAACGTTTAATGAACCTTTGATTATTTTTATACATACCGCAGTTAGTTTATATAGCATAACTGAGTATATGTTATATGTATGTTTTGGTAATGGTAAATGAAATTTATTTTTGTTTCTTAAATTTAATAGATCTGATACAATTTATACTATTCAAAAGACAAAAACATACGCAATAAATTGTCATGCCTCTATATGACAAATCATGACAAATTTTGAAATGATTAATGAATAACATTTCCAGGATTTTTGCACTTAACAAAACATTGGGAAAAATTATAAATGAAAACAATTTTATTGTTAACAAATTCATGGAATTTGAAGAAAACTGTCTTGGATTTGCCAGTAAAAACAACAATATAGCAAAGTGTGGACAAGGCGTAAAAATCAAATATTTATATTAAAAAAAAAACGGACATGAAATGTGATTTTGTTTGTTTGTTTGTTTGTTTAACAACAAATGGCAAGTGAAACAATTAAAGGGCGTTTTCATGTAAAAAAATATAATTCTGCTACAACAATAAAACTATTAATTTGAAAGAAAAAAAAAGAAACAATTTTAAACCATATTTATTATGATAAAGGAAACGAAAAAATAATTTTTGCTGACAACAAAGCAGCTACAATTTATATAAAATCCAATTATTTTTTTAATTGTCACTCGCTTTTTTTTATAAACAAAATAAAAAAATGTATTTACTCTGTAGATCTTTTAACAAGAAATGTACTTTATTTATTTATTTTTTATATTTTTTTTAGTCAAACAAAACATTTATGTGTGTTTTTCATTCAGTGCTTACACATTAAGTAAAAAAGTAAAAAAAAATTCATATTGTTTTGCAACAATGTAAGTAGGAAATCATACCTTCCAGAATTGTAAAAATTTTTTTGGCACTTGTTTACATTTCAGTGTTTTTATTGCATAAACTCTTGTTTATTTAGTGCTACTGTCGTCAATCTTTAGTAGTAGAGAATATTTTTAAAAATCTTTTTATTGTTTGTCATTCAACAAGCAGTGAACAATTGCTCGTATCTTAACATTCATGCTGAGCACAAATTCTATTGTCTTTCCATCGGATTTCTTAAGAAAATTACGTTTTTGAATTCAAAAATGTCAAATGTTTTAGTAAAAGTAAATTAACTTTGTCTTTAATTTATTTCAAAACGGCAATTTTTCGACAATATCTGTGTTGTGTTAAAAATATTTAATCATAAAAAATAAAACTAAAAAAAAAAACAAAAGCACTATATTTGGCTGTGACGAATTTTTGATACCCACCACCAGTTTTGTTTACTTTTAAAGCACAAAATTTATTATTTGTCCGTATAAAAATAATTAAATCTAAGATAAAGCGTTATATGGAGGTGGGAGATAAAGTGGGCGTGTCACCTTTGTATTTTGAAATTATACTGAAATTATATATTGAAGGTAAATGTATACATTCGAAATTTCATCATCATGCATCTAATTCTGTCGGTTTTATGTGCTTTTAAATTTCATTAAGAATAAATTATGGGAAAAGTGAGCGTCGATGTAGGCGTGTCAATGTAGTTTTCTGGTAATAAATTTAACTTAGATATTTCAATACAGAGTCTCTTATTCTGTCAAAACCATTGTCCATAGAGAAATTATATGAATTTATGATATAGCGTTAAATGGGAGGTGGACGTAAAATTGAGCGTGTCACCTTTATTTCAGTTATTACAAGTTTGTTGACAAAAAAGCAACACTTTGTGATTTGTGTGGCTTCAGTGACGAGGCACACTTTTACCTCAGTGGATACCTTATCAAGTACAATTACTGAAATTGGGCGAATGAGAATCCACGAGTGATTGTTGAAAGGCCGATGCATCCGCAAAGAGTGACTGTTTGCTGAGAATTATCGTCTGGCCGCATCAAGGGGATGTATTATTTTGAAAAAAAGGTCGGCTTAAATTTTTCGCTATTTGATGCAAATAATTCTAATTCTGTTATTTTTTTCCAAATAAACAAATAATAAAAGATATGCCCTCTAGGCAACCAGTTTTTTTTCTAATGATTTGCCCTCACCTAAGGGAAAAGAATATTGCAGTTTATGAATAGTACTAAATCAGCGGGTAAGCCTTTGCCCCTAAAACAGATGCTGTTTGTATTAATGCTATTTATGTATGAGTGAAATTCAAGGCTGACTAGAGACCTATCTGGTACCACGGATATCAGTAAGCCCCCAGATTAATTATTGGTGAGGACTCTTCGGAGTGAAAGTGGTGGCTGCGGCTGCACCCAATCGGGAAAACAGATTCGAAAGTGGTTAATATCTGATTCTTGACTTTGGTCAGACTTTGGACTGGTTTTGTTGCTGATCAATTTATGTGGCGAAAAAACAATATTAAGGGTATAGATAGCTCGAGCTCTTGAGCAAGGTGCATCTAAATGAATCAAGAATTAATGTAGGTAAAGTTGCTACCTGTGACATGATTGATTTGCCCAGCATAATCACAGGGTCTCTGGTTGGGTGTCACGGACCCAACCCAGTGGTAACACCGGTATAGGATTATTGTACTCGATGCCAGTGCCGACGATAATTTAACCACTCGTATGTCATTCCACCATTGAAACCCAGCACAATCGTTGCATTGCTTTTTGAGATATGAGCAAGTAAACACGATTAGCAGAATGGCATATAGCATTAAATCTAGGCTATATTACAATGCCGTTACAAACATGATTGTGAAGGGTATCTTCAGATTCAACACGTCCGAATATAGAATTCTTACTTGTTATTGTTTTGGAAATAATAGAAAAAAAAATTTGTTAATGTGTTAATACAAGCTTAAATTATCGTTTTAAGATTTTAATCGCTATATGTGCATTATGGCAGTTGTTAATATTTTTGTTCTATTATAATACGTATATATACGGATTTATCTGTTATGAAAAAAGCATAAGCTCCTGTGCAATATTATAGCCATACGTAATCTTTAGGTATTTCTTGTATTAAGTAGATTTGATATATAAGAGATACTTAAAATTAACGTGCGGCTATTATATTCCACTATAGTGTTTCCTTATGTCATATAGTTCCTGTTAGAAAGACGCGCCCTTTTTCACCCAAAATATTAGCCGATCGGTGGCCTTACTACGTCCTCCATATATTTTGACCCTAGTACCGATGCAACACTTGCAATAAGTCTAGATTTGACATAATGCCCTTTCAATGACTTGAGAGCCGCCTGGCTCTTCACGTAAAGAGTTACCCCTTACCCTTCGAAGCCTGTTCCATTATACGATTTGTTGCCCTACAAATGGCCAGTTACTCTGCTTGGAGTATACTACAATTATCAGAAAGTCTGTAAAACCTGTTGCCGTTGTACCTTTATATAAATATCTTCGATTTATACGTGAAAACTGCACACCTCTGCTACAGTTCGGCGGATCACAACCAACCAACCAACCGTTTTAGGTATTATGGAAATTTCTTATCAAAGCTGATCTCCGCGACCAGAACATGATTGCATTTTTGACCGAAAACGCTATTAATACATCGTTAAAAAATAGTGTTCCTAAATGAGAATTTAAAAATAGATGCTGGTAAAATAACTTTAATTTTTTATGTAAAAACACAGTCCTGTTTAACCATTTACATAAAAGAAAAGATAACATTTTATTATTGAAGAAAATAATGCAGAGCCATCGTCATCTAAGCGAGAAAGTGTTACAAATTATTAAAAAATAATCTTATTTCGATTACCAGATAATACCCAAAGAATATATTCGAATTGAGAAGTTCAATAAAAGTTAAGAATTAGTTATTCAATACATATACCCTTTGGGAAAAAGGAACACAGTTTTTATAGTTGTACTAAAATACGAAAATTAAAATTATCTTCTCATTAATAAGCATAAAAAGTCATGGAAAATAAAAAAAGCATTGCATTATAAAAACGTTAAGTAACACTAAACAATAACTTAAATTATTATATTCTGTCTTTTAATAAGAATCCTTGAAATTTAGCAGAGCTGATTCAAATTTTCAGGGGTCAAGGGACATCTTGTGTCAATGCGTCAGTGAAATATTGTTGTGGTACTGTTATCACGATTACAATTAAATAAAAACTTGATTAATTTCTTTTCGGTATTTTTTATTTTATGAAGGGAAGGGAATTGAACCGAAAACTCCCAGACTAGCGGACTAGCACACTACTGACGAGTCCACCAAGGTCCTTAAATATTAAGCAATTTAAAAAATTAATAAAAATGTAGTCGATTTGTTGTAATTGAATTGGCTTAAACTTTAATTTTAATAACAGGTGGCTTATCTAAATATGATACTCCAAGAACACCTAAGTAACTCTTGCATTAAATTCTACTTTAAAAACTGCAGGGCATACATTTATTACTAAATTGCATTTTCTTTTTTTTGTTAGGAAGTAGCAAACAGCCTGTATTATATAAAATGTTTCGCAATATTGCATCAGGTGAGCAAATAAATATTTTGCTACTGTTAACATTAGGCTCTTTTGACATGTGTGCTGTATTGTCCTGTGCTTTGAAAAGAAAATATTTTGTGAAAACCTAAAAGAAACTCAATTTTGCTTGAAACCACAAGAATACGCAATATTTGAACAACAGAAAGAAACAATAAAAAACATTTTATTTTTTACTAACATTTATTTATTTACTTATTTACTTTTTTATGGCAAACATCCTTTAACAAGGACACATATTGTATGGCTATGGAAACAAAAAATACCCATAAAAAATCCTCACGTATTGTTATACAATTCTCTGAATATTTCGTAATACAAACTTGTATTCGTAACTAAGTATCTTGTGTTTTATTTGCAATTTCCTTGAATAGATCGTGATCATTTTGTTCTGTTTTCACATGTTTGGGAATTTTTACTAGAATGAAAAAAATTCTACTTAAAGAGTTTTCCTTTGTTTTTCCATCACTGTATCTTGTTGGCTTTTGTATTAGTGTCATTTTGATTTGTTTTTTTTCCGACGTCTTAAATATATTTTTTTGCAATATTGTTTAAGCAGATTATTTTTTATTTCAGTTTTTTTTTTCCAAACGTTGTTTTAAGAAATTAAATTTTTTGGCTGGTTCTTAGAAATGAATGTGCTTGGGAATTTATTTTAGAGCAATCGATAGGAATCCTTTCGGTTGTTATGGGTAAAGGATTAAGAAATATTAATGTTGTTTTAAATTTTCTTTTAGAGCTGTTTTTTAAAGTAAGACTAAAATTTATAAGACGTTTATCTGGGTTTGTATTTTTGATTAATCCTTTAAAGGTGTGAGAAATATATGATCATATATAAATACATACATATATGAATTATTGTGCATTGGTATGTATGTATATAAGTGGATAAATTGAAATGCGAAGTTGTTAGTTTTGGATAATTATAATGCGTTTTAATAATTTCTTAATATCCCAGCAAAACATATTAGAAGTAGTACAAAGCGAATTACATTTTCTAGACTTCTAAATGAATTGTGTAAAAGCCTTATTCTAAATGATTTCCTAAATGTGAAATAATTTGTCACAAATGATGTGCTTAAAAATGAATGCAACATCATGCAAAATATCTTCAACAATTCATGTAAACAAACAAATTTAACTCATGAAACAGCCGATGCTTCTCATCAAATATGCATGAATTCATGTAAACACTTGATCTCCAATAACACACTTATGTTAAAATCATTAGTGTTTTAATCTAAATTAAATGACTTCGTCATCAGTTGAACCCCTGCAAATTAACTTTTTTGTCATAGATTTTTTTTGCTGGGATGAAATATAGACTCACTACTAATGGAACTTTTAAATCATATTTTTTTTTTCACGTAATAAACTTAAAAATTTTATTGATCAAAATAATAGCACTTCATTAAATTTAAAAAAATAAAAAGTGAAATATTTCACTTCTGTGTTTCCTCAATAATACAACAGTTAACTTTGTAATACTTTGTTGCATGTCTTTTACTTACAATTACGGCTGCACAATGCTTTACCGCCGAATTTATTGAGTTTTGACATCTTTATTTATTATTTTATTTTTTTTTAATTTAATAGGTTATTTTCAGTACAACATAATTTTATCTTATATTTATATTTAGTACAGAAACGGAATGCGTTAAACATAAAAAAAAACAAAAAACATTTGCAATAATTAAATTCGTATTAAAAGTTAATAGTAAAAAAAAATATAATTAAAGAGTAAAATAAATAAATAAATAAATAAATAAATAAATAAATAATAATAATAATAATAATAATAATAATAATAATAATAATAATAATAATAATAATAATAATAAGAAACATAAATGAATATTAAAAAATTGCACATAATATAATTTAAAGAAATAACCTAAACATTTTTATTTAAAAGAATTTACTGGAAAATTTTATTTTAAAGAATTAACTACAAATTTTTTGAAACTATTAGCATTGCCATTTAATTTTTGACATAGTGGAACACTATTCCAAAGTCTAGCGGCATGTATCTACATAAAACTGCCATTCTGAAACTAGGCAATAATGTCGAGGTATTATAACATTCCGGTTTCGTGGTTATTGAAAAAAACGTAAATTTTTAAATATGTATTTAGGAGTTTTAGTATGTATTATTTTATGCAAGAATATTAAAGTGCGTATATTGAGTAGGCTATCGAAAGTAACTCCATAAAGTTTTTTAAAAACAGAGGAAACATGATCAGATCTTCTCAATCCGTACACATACCGTATAATGTTGTGAAATTAAACATTTAGTTTTTTTCGACTAACAGAGTCGCAGTTGGCAAATAATTCATACCCATATAATAAGGAAGATTCTTCGCTCTATTAACGATTTCAATTTTCTCACCATTTAAAATAATATCCCCAGAAATAAAAGGACCCATACGTTTTTTGCAGATTACAATACATTTAGATTTTTTAGGGTTCAAACAGAGGCCATTGCACTAGCCCAGAGATAAATTTGCTACCAATGGCAATGAGTTCAGCTGGAATACTTAAAGTAAGTTGTATGTCATCTGCATAAAGATGGATGTTACACTTTGAAAGTATTTTTGGCAAGTCATTTGCATATATAGAAAATAAAAGCGGACCTAGGATGGAGCCCTCAGGCACTCCCCTTTTAAGTGTCAGCTTATCAGACCAAACATTGTTTACAAGAACCGATTGTGTTCTATTTAAAAGGTATCATGAAATAAGGTTAACTGATGTTGCAGAAAATCTGAAAAAGTGTTTTAATTTATTAATTAGTGTGGTATGGTCTACAGTCTCAAATGCCTTGGTCCAAAAGTACTATGAAATTTGTATACTCATCCTCCAAACCCTACTTTAACAAGGGCCGTTACGCAGCTATGACTCTCGCGGAAACCAGATTGTTTACTAGATAGCATGTTGCTAATATTTGTATATGAAATCATTTGCTTATATTAAATTCTTTCAAGTATTTTCGAGATAAAACACAATATAGCTATTGGTCTATATTCACCATTTTCTTTTGGTAATGGAATAATTTTTACATTTTTCCAATTTGAAGGAAACGTAGAAGACATAATAATATTGTTTAAAACTTTAGTGACGTACGGGAGATTTAGTGGCATAAGTATTCTAAAGAATTTAGGATTTAAGTTATCAGTTCCCACTGCCTTTGGTTTTATTTGTAAACCCGTAGACATAACATCAAATTGTGTTATATATACAAGAAAATCGAAAAAAATTTCCGTACAAATCAGTATCTGTATTTATCGCGGATGTAGAAAAATTATAAAAAACGGGTTTGTTTGGATAACACAAGCACTAGTGAACGTTTTATTAAGTATGTCCATGTTGTTTAACTGCTTGCCAATACCAATTTTACGGATAGTACTCCATGTTCGTCGAGAATCTATTGCAGTACTGAATCGTGTGAAATAATATTCAGTGTTAGCAAGTCTAATATGTTTATTAACATTTTTTCTAGCAGTTGTGTATAGCAATTTCAGTTCGAAAATTTTCTTTATACAGAAATGGAAATCAATATTTTATTAACAACTTTCTAAAGGTTTCCTATACTTGTTGGTTTCATTATAGGTACTTTCTTTTTTACGTCTGCCATTAGATTTTTAATACTTATAAATCAAATTCGGCGACTGTGAAGATACCATTGACTAACCTATAAATGAGCCATGAGATCTGGAATGTTTTTCAACAAATAGACGATTTGTGGTTCGCATACCCATAAAACGTTACTTCATTTTTCAAGTGGTCAAATAACATTTGGTTTTTCAAAAGGCAAATCGTGTGAGCAAATGATTAGCAGTAAATGTATTGCAAGCGATGATGCTTTAAAACAGTATACGACAAATAATTTTTGGACTTGCCGGTTATCCAGAGCTTGCTTGAGTTCCACGACTAGTAAAACAGGATAATATTTGTATGATAGAACTAAAGTACATGACGACTTCAAGAAGACATGATTAAAAGAATTGTTTAACATTCGAAAGAGCATGAATTAACTATTCTCCTGAATAACGAAAGGCAATAGTCACTGATGTAAGTGAGGAAGTAAAAATTTGAAAGTCATATATCAAGGAAACATATTGCGATACTAATAGATCTGTTTGCTCAGAAAATATTACTTATTAGAATATGTATAGCGATTCAAGTGGAGACAAACGAATCCAAATTACAAAATCTAAAACCATTAATGTAATCAAGTGAGGTAAAAATAGCAAAGCAGCAGGTTGTAATGAAGTGCCTGTACAAATTTTCAAACTAATAGACAACAACGGTATTAAAATATTTCAAAAGGTGATTCACCAATGACGCCCTTATAAATGGTATAGGATACTGCCGGTATAGCAAAAAAAATATAGTCTGAGCATGAATAAATCAAAAACGAAACTTATGATGGTAGGTAGAGGCAATACGTCTTCATATAAAATAAGTCCACGAATAAAGACCACAAACAAATAAAAATTGTTTTTAATTTCAACTAAAAGTTTGATAATAAATGATACACTCGCGTTCAAATTGCGAAAGGTTGGAGATAATACATATACCAGACAATCAAGACATAATCGGAAACGAGAAGCCAACAAATTATTCCAAATGGAATCTTTTTTGAATACTAAGTATAACCTCGGAATATGCTAAACACTTTTAGCGGTTCAAAAATGAACTTAAAGTTTGGGCGATTAAGGTATTACAAAATACTAATGTCGGCAAGGTGACGAAGATACATTTGAGGTCAGCTAAATCATGAGAAATCGAAATAGATTTTGAAACTGCAATGATCAACACTTAGGAGTTGTAATAATATGTCACATAAAGATGAAAACATACTAAGCTCGTATAGCACTGTCGGATGAAACGACTTGTAGAATATTCGACGAAGAGCATAAGACTTTGAAACATTACTTTTATCAATGTCCTGCATATTGGCGTAAATACTATGTCGAACTTGGAAAATGTAAGGAATGCCCTTCTTTTTCAACCTGACCTAATCTTATAAATTTAAACATCTTAAATGTTGACTGAACGATAGCAAGAAACGTATTAAGCAACCGCGATTTAAATAAATAAACAGCTAAGATTCATGAAACGTTAGTGTGGTCAGTGTTGTTATGTGGATTGGAAAATTTCCGGACTATACAGACGATTAAGGTGATAAGCCTTAATAGACTCGAAGCCTTCGAAATCTAATGTTACCGTAAAACTTTGAATATAAAATGGACTGCTAGAATGCAAAAATACCGAAGTTCGAAGTACTTAAAACAAATTTATAAAACGCTTCGCTTATCTTGACCATATTTTAAGAGGAAATATATGATGTTGTAGCTAACTGCCTAAGGAATATACGAAAATGGAAAGGCTTTTTATACCCGCCACCAAAAAAATGGTGGGGGTATATTCATTTTGTCATTCCGTTTGTAACACATCGAAATATCCATTTTAGACCCCATAAAGTATATATATTCTGAATCAGGGTTTGATTTGATGACGATCTAGCTATGTCCGTCCGTCTGTCCGTCTGTCCGTCTGTCCGTCTGTTGAAAGCACGATAGAGGTCGCACCGAAAAAGCTAGGGGGCTCAAATTTTGCCAGAATCTTTCTTATAGACAAGGTTTGTTTGGTATTGAAAATGGGCTAAATCGGAATATTAGGAAGAGAGTTATAGCTCGAAAAGCAAGAGTAGGTCGAAAAAACCGCGTCCTTCGAACATCGAATAAAATGGAATTGTGTCCAAACGCATTAACGTAGATTCATGAAACTTCGAATATATATTTTCGGAGTAAAAGCAATATTTTTCCCCAAAAATTATCTAAATCTATGCATTAAGAGAGGAGTTATCGATCAAAATGTACGAAAATTTATACCGCACAGTGTATTTTTCAGTATATTTAAAAACAAAAACGTCATAAAAGGAACAAAATTGGATGTACGACTCTGAAATTTTGCACACTTTGCTTTTTGGTGACACGCTTTCTTGTAACGGCAAATCAATGTGCCACGCCCACTTTTACGCCCACCTCCCATATAACGTTTTACCTAAAATTCATATAATTTCTCTATTAATAAAGATTTTGGAATAATAAAGGGCTATATTGAAACACCTAAGTTGTACTCATTCGCGAAAACAACTTTGCCACGCCTACTATAACGCCCACTTTTTACGTAATCTATCGTTAATGAAATTAAAAAGCTCATAAAACCGCGAAAATTAGAGGTATGATGATCAAATTTGCTACGTATATCCCTCTAGGCAATGTCATTACTATGCGAGAAAATTAAGGTACCACGCCCATTTTTACGCCCACCTCCCATATAACGTTTTACCTAAAATTCATATAAATTCTCTATTAATAAAGATTTTGGAATAATAAAGGGCTATATTGAAACACCTATGTTGTACTCATTCGCAAAAACAACTTTGACACGCCTACCATAACGCCCACTTTTTACGTTATATACCGTTAATGAAATTAAAAAGCTCATAAAACCGCCAAAATTAGAGGTATGATGATCAAATTTGCTACGTATATCCTTCTAATCAATGTAATTGTTGTGCCAAAAAGTTTAGGTGACACTCCCACTTTAACGCCTACCTCCCATATAACGGTTTATCTTAAATTCATGTAATTTCTCTATTGACAAAGTTTTTGGGAAAATAAAGGACTATATTGAAATATCTAAGTTGTATTTAAGAGCAGAAACTTTATTGACACGCCTACTTTAATGCCCAATTTCATTGAAAGACTACATTTACAAAAGCATTTTAGTAGCATATCGAAGTTATAAAGGGTGGTTAAATTTTGAGGACCGATGTTGAATTTAAATAAAACACAAATTATTTAGGAAATTCTTATTATTTCTTTTTGTAGTGATATGTATGGTTCAATTATGTATTTAACAAAATATCGGCCAAATGGCCACCCCATCCTTGGCGCCACTCACCTATCTTATGGTCCAATTTTTCAATGACAATGTTGATGCTCAATTGGACATGATGATGACTCTCTTTTGCCACACTATCGCAAAAAACAGCAATGGTTACCATTCAACAAACTAAGAAGACATTCACAGATTTTCTAACATTTTATACAGACCTGTTTGCAGAAATTTAAATATTTTTTACAATTCTCCCGATTGTGGACGAATTTGAACGATTTTGTTGACCAAACGAATCACGAAGTACACAAAATGCATTTTGATTTAAATGCCCATTTTTATAAAAAAAAACCTGAATAACTTTAAAACGTTGCTCATTTGCGTATCTTTCCACGGATCAAATTGAGTAAGTTTGAGATTGAGAAATGTCAAGTGAAGTGCAGAAAACAAATTTAAAGACTAGGTGTAGTTCACCTTTAACATGGGCCCTTAAAATTTAACCACCCTCTACAAAGAAAGTGATACATACCTTATTATAAAGAGATTATTCCATAATGATTAACAAAATAATAAATATTGTGCTTTAAATGTACACAAAATTGGTGGTGGGTATAAAAGATTCGGCACAGCCGAATATAGTGCTCTTACTTGTTTACAATTAGGGCCGTATTCATAAAATATATTTTAGGTTTATTAAAGGCTTATTTGACAGATGTTGTAGAGAAATTTGTCAAATAAGTCTTCAATAAACCTAAAATATTTTTTATGAATACGGCCCTTAATATATTATTTAACACTGCATAAGGTTAGGTTAGTTTAGGCTAGATTTGGCAGCCGCCCGAAGGCATAGCTCACTTGGGTCCTCCGAGTGTCCCGTTGTGATACCGTGGGCAGCAACGCCTGTTCGTCGATGTCAGTCGTTCCTCAGCCATCCTGTGCTGTTTACGAAGGTGTGGATCTTTCCCAGATCAACTGCGGAAAGACAAGTTTTAATTACAAGTATTCGTTGACCTAGAATCTGGTGTCTCACGTCCCCGAATGCAGGACAATTACAGAGAATTACAGTTGTCTCCTCCTCTTCCTCGTTATCGCAACTTCTGCAGAAGTCGTTATTAGGGATATTTAGCCTTTTCACATGTGTACCTATAGGCCAGTGTCCGGTAATGACCGCTATGAGGTTCCTAAGGTGGATTCGGGGCATATTCACTGCATATTGCGTCCTATGCACATCCATGTCAGGCCAGATCTCTCTGGTTTCCAAACAAGTGGGTTCTCTCACCCATTTTTCCTTGGAATCCAAATAGAATCGATGCGAGATTAGTTGCTTACTCTTCGATAAGAGAATACCCAAAGCATAACTGGATTTAACCGAATCTTAGGTGGTACCGGCTTTTACAAGTGCATCAGCTCTATTATTACCATCAATATCCCCATGTCCTGGAACCCTCATAAGGGTAACCGTCGAATGTCTCGCTATCTCCTCAATAGACACCCGGCATTCCTGGGCAATTTTCGGTGTGCTGTACACACTGTTAAGGGACCTAATAGCCGCCTTGCTCTCAGTAAATATATAAATATCCCTGCCAGATATTCCATTATACTGAATCTGTTCCGCGGCTGTATTAATAGTCATTAATTCGGCTACAATAATCCGGTATAACACTGCATAAAGTAGGCATGTGTTTTTAGTAATTTTAGATAATATAGAACGAGTATTTTATGTACATACTTAACAAGAATGTTTATATGTGAAAATGGAAATGAAACGAATAATGTAAGTGAAAATTTTCAAACAAAAAAATACTTTTTTATTCTCTATATTTTTTTTTAATTGCTTGTGTCTATAACCAATATAAATGTCTAATATATAAAAAGCTAAGCAAAACTGTTAAGAAGGCTTTTCCCCTTTTACTGGATAACCAATATGAAAGGTATGTACTCATGCCAATGCAACAGCTGATAACTGTGAAAATCAGTCACTATTTAATATGAATAAAGGAAAAAGCGAAAAAAGTGAAATATCTTGTCTCCCTCTGCTAGTGCTTACTAAGTGTAAGTAAAAAAACAAATAATAAGGATTGAACCCAGTAATATTTATTCATCAGGTAATCGCATTTTAGAGAGAATTTGTTGTTGATATTTTTTATGTATAAAGTTTGTCATTTGAAATAAATGATAGAAGAGAGAAATCTATTTTCTCTATTGATTTTGAAAGCTGAAGTTTAAAGCAAGTGAATGAAAAATAATCACCTGCAACAAGACTGCCTGGTGAATAAGTATGAATTGATAATTGATTGATGAATTAATTGATTTTTTTTGAACTATTCAAAATCTTTTTTTTATTTATTTTATTCGTTTTTATTTAACAGCGTACTCTTATACCTTCGCCTTACGCACCACCTAAAAAAAAACAGAGAAAATGTCTTTATTTAAATAAAAACATTTTACTGCTGAACTTATAAGAAATATCTCTTTTAACTTTTATATGCAAAATAGTAAATACTTTTGTCAACAATCCGGTGGAAACTTTGAACTTATAACTCATTTGACCACCTATATTTGCACAATCTAATACATTTTTTAAGTATCAATGCGGCACGTGTTCACAATGCACTATTATTTTTTATAAATGTTTGGAACATTTCACAAAAATATTGCATATATTCATGTGTTCTTTTTATAAAACTTTCATTATTTTATCACTGACCGTAATTAGGAATAATATTGAAGAACATAATAAAATTACCTCATTAAGAATTAAAAATATTATAATATTCTACACTACAGGCCTAATGCCCCCAAAAATACTAATGAAACTCTCGTGCTCATTGCACGACTGCAGCATACACCTGTATGCAACAAGAAGAAGTTCGCTGAAAATTTATTTAACGAGAGTTCGTTGTTTTAGTATGTGTTTAATCCTATAATTTTCTCTTTAACCTACGCTACAATGGCCGTTCAACGCTAACAAGACGAAAATGACTTTAATCATGAGCACCTACTTACACATGATTAATTGAGACACCACACGGTTTGAGCTGATTTGCGGTTTTTTTGTTGTTTTGTTTTGAGTTAATTCAGGTGGTCTTTAAGCAATAAGACCCAACAAAGAGACACTAAATTAAGGCTTTCATCTAACCAAAAGTCAACAAGTTGTTGTTTGTATCTTTTTTATTTTTTTTATTTAAATATTTTTTTTTTTTTGTAAATCCCTAAAAGATAGACTGACAATACTACTGTTTGGAAAGGAAGAGTAAATGAAAGTCAATTAGCTTAATAAGACACATCAACCACATCAACAGCAGCCGCAGCCGCAGAAGCAACAGCAGCAGTCACAAACAGCCGAAAACTAAAATCATAAAAAAAAACAATGAGCAGCGAGAAAACAACCGACTACAAAACACCAAAGATAGCGCTAATACAAGTACACCACATACAAGCAAATAAATGATAATTATTTGTAATGAGCTAATAACCCGCCAACAAGAAAATGTACCGACTGGGACTACAACAAAGAAAATATCCTGAAAAAAATCACAAAATTTACTTAAGAGGAAGCAAGCATGATGAGGTTGACGATAAATTCACACACATACACACATATTTTTATGTATGTGCAAAAAAGTTGGAGTTGAATTGATGTTGAAGGTTAATGTCACTGACCAAAACAACGACCAAGTTTAACCTTAATTTGCAATGCAGAAGATATTCCTTCCAAACACTTATTAAACATGAATTGTGTGGTCCCATTTCTGAAATGCCACATTGAAGACATACTTAAGCGTTTTGAATTGAAACAGTATAAATACAAACTACACTAAAATTGTTATCAGACTTCTTATAAAAATGTCCCAAAATGTCTAAAGTTTTTTTTTTGTAGCCTAAAAGTAAAATTAATTGTCAAGAAAAATAAGGCAGTAGATGCGAAAAATTGTGTGTCAAAAGAGATATTTTTCTTGATGTGAGAAAAAAAAATAAAAAAAAATGAAAAAAAAAAAAATAAAAAAGTCTCAATCAAAAGAATTCGATTGAGTATTATTATATATAAATTAAAATAAAATTTAAAAATAAGGCTCCTTTTATATTGATATTGCTTAGACAACCATTTAACATTTTTTAAGGTAAAATATAATAATTTTAAATAGAAAGTAGAACAAAGTTCTTGTTATTAGCAAGTGTGTGAAGATTAGTTATGATATGCCTGTTACGTACTCTGATAATAAAATTTTTAATCAAAGTACACTCAGGTCTTTTTTTATGCGGTATATGCGTTCCACATAAAACCGCATAAAAAAAAGCGCATACACAAACTAGGGATACGTTCCGGAATTTAAAAAAATCGCATACATTGAAATTAAAGTATTAAAAATGTACCAAATTCGAATAAAAAAAGGAAATTTCATTTTTTTTGATGTCTCTGATTGATGATTCGCCTAGTTCAAAGTGGTCTGCCAGAGCCCTATTTTTAGCTCCATTTGCTAAGCGGTCCAAAATTTCGATTTTGGTCTTTAAAGAAATCGTTTGTCGTTTTTTCTTATTTTTCTCCATTTCAATTTCTTAAAATCGAATCGAAAAATTTTATGTTAGCATTGAAACCATAAAAAAAATTACACTTACTTTTTGGAGCGAAACTTCAACACCTTCGATAATTAAAATTTAAAAATCTCTGTAAAATTCCACCACAATAAATATTTTAAATTTAATGCAAAATTCAAATGTCAATAATTTAATTCAAAACGTACGTTAGAACATTTCTTCGTCGCCTGCTTACAAAATCTATAAGGGAAATCCAAAATTTCAAATAATCGCTGCTGGTCTTCGCATGAAACGCATTAATTAACAGAAAGTACAAACCTTAACAGAAATCTACAAACTTTACAGAAAGCACAAACCTTAGCAGAAATATCAAAGCCCAGTGTTATCAATTATCTAAATATTATTTTTATATAAAAAAAATTTGAATATTTAAAAACCGCATAAATTCAAATTCGCATAAAAAAATACCGCATAAAAAAAGACCTGAGTGTATAACAAACAAAATAAAAAAATTAAAATAAATCGATTCTTTGGATAGTCAAATAAATCGATTATACCAATCAAAACTATTTTTAGTCATTTTTATTACAATCATTTGGTAGTAGATGCAGTCGAAAGAAAATCTAAATATAAGTGAGATCGATTATTCGATTTTTTTTTACAAAAACCGGTTTTTTAATAGTTCGATATGTTGGACTTTAAGAAAACCGATTGCCTTTTTGGAAAATTAAATAAAAAAAAATTTACCGGTTGTAATTAGTTAAATTGAAGGAGAAAGGGTACTTATTATATGTTTTATTTATCGTTGGTCAAAAGTAGAAAGGCCCTAACTCAAACAAGTAAGAGCACAATATTCGGCTGTGCCAAATCTTTTATACCCACCACCAATTTTCCGTACTTTTATAGCTAGGGTTTTTTTCCTGAAAATTTTTGTTTCCCGGGAATGCGAGATTTAGTTTTTAATTTTCCGATATCCCGCAGCAAAACAAATCAAAAGTAATTTTGGTTTAATTAATAAAAAAAACTTTTTATTAAAAAGCATAAAATAGTTTATAATGTTAAAGAAATACTTCAAAACTATAAAAATTAATAAAGAAACTTGAATTTAAAAATTGAGTAAAAATATTTTTTATTAAAAAAAAATTTTATTCTCTAGATACGAACTCAAATATGAGCACAAAAACACAGGTACTTCAGCTATGAGATCAAAAATAAAATCATAAGAATTTAATTTCAATATAAACAATATAAACATCTGCTTCCGAATCGTAGCCACCTTTTTTATGTCCCGGGATCCCGAAAAATAATCCCGGGAAATCAGGAAGATTAAACAACACAAATTCCAGGGAAAAAACCCTATTGATAGCACAAAATGTATTTGTTTGTTTTTAGCAGTGATCGCTATGCAATAATCTCTTTATACTAAAATATGTATCAGTTTCTTTGTGTAACTTCGATATGCAAGTAAAATGTTTTCGTAAATTTAGTCTTTCAATGAAAGTGGGCGTTAAAGTAGGCGTGTCAAAGTTGTTTCTGATAATGAATGCAACTTAGATATTTCAATATAGTCCTTTATTATTCCAAAATCTTTATTCATAGAGAATTTATATGAATTTGAGATAAAATGTTATATGGGAGGTGGACGTAAAAGTGGGCGTGTCACCTAAATTTTCTAGAATAACAATGACATTGACTAGAGGGATATATGTAGCTAATTTCATCATCATACCTCTAATTTTGTCGATTTTAAGAGCTTTTAAATTTCATTAACCTAGTAGGCGTGTTGAAGTTGTTTCTACTAATGAATGCAACTTAGATATTTCAATATAGTCCGGTATTATTCCGAAATCTTTATTCATAGAGAAATTATATAACATTTATTTTCTGGTACAACAAGGCATTTGACCAAAAAGCAATTCCTGCAGAATTTCAGAATCGTCCATCTAATTTTCTCAGTTTTATTACGTTTTAAAGTTTGAATATACCGAAAAATAAACTGTGTGGTATAAATTCTTTGTACATTTGGATCTATAATTCCTTTCTAAATGCATAGATTTAAGCAATTTTCGGGTAAAAATATTGTTTTTACTCAGGAAATATATATTTGAATTTTCATGACTCTCCATAATGCGTTTGGACACAATTCGATTTGATTCGATGTTGGAAGGACACGGTTTTTTCGACCTACTCTTGCATTACGAGCTATAACTCTCTACCTAATATTCCGGTTTATCCCATTTTCAATACCAAACATACCTTCTGTATAAGAAAGATTCTAGCAAAATTTTAGACACCTAGCTTTTTCGGTGCGACCTCTATCGTGCATTCAACAGACGGACAGACGGACGGACATAGCTAGATCGTCATAAAACCCCGATTCAGAATATATATACTTTATGGGGTATAAAATGGATATTTCGATGTGTTACAAACGGAATGACAAAATGAATATACTGCCACCATTTTTTTGGTGGCGGGTATAAAAAACACTGTCAGTAACTATGTTTTAGAATTAATCAGACGTGTATAGTAAAGATTTAATAAAATATATCGGTGACAACAAGGAAAAACTACTTACATCTGTTTCTATAGTTTTTCAGGAAATCAATTTTAAATTTTTGAGTTGATTTTAATAAATTAATGCCAAATAAAATAAGGACTAATGCATTTTTTTCTTCTTTCAATGTTCGTATCTTTATTATACTGTTAAATGGCTTGTAAAAGTGGGTGACGATCTTTTGGTATTTTTTAAAATCTATAATGGATTTTTTGAAAAAGTTTTAATTATTTTTTTACTTACTTTATTTGCCTCCATAATGACTAAAATTACAGTTTAAAATTTAATAACGATTTACAAGGCTATGTGTAGGCTGTTTCGACTTTACACATTTCTACTCGCTGTCTGATAGTGTCTAATAGAGAAAATTTTGAAATACTAGACCTTATGCATATATTTATTGTTTGTTGTTTTGTCGTCGAAGCTACTATGAATTTTTGTGTTATATTTTCTTATCCCTTCTATTTGACAATCAAATCGATTGTCTGGGAACTAAAAAAATTGATTTGTGTTGCAAATTTTACGAAAAACAACGAAGAAGTTTTTTTTTTTTGATTTTTCCAAGCTGTAATTTTAAAGATTACGGAATTAATTTAGTGTCTTTAGCGTGTTCAAAAATATATTAGGGTGTTTTATATTGATTAGTGGCCTATTTGTCGATGAGGTGGTATACCACATTTATATCTAATAACAAACGTGTCTATAAATATAGATATGTGAGAAAAAAATGGAGGTCGTCGTAATTATTTGCTCATGTCTTAGAAAGTGTTTTGTCGTGTGAGGGATTCTAGAAATTTATTTCAACCAACAGACAGACAGACTGACGGACTTTATTCAATCGTCTCTCTTGTGCATAAACTTTCAGAAAATAAATACTTTATGGTATCGTAAATAAATATTGTAAAAATTACAAACGGAATGGCAAAGCTAGCTATCTACGCCCTTGGGCATCACAGGTGATTGGTATAAAAAAAATATTTTATTTCAATAAAGCTATGCGTACTCATTTGTTTAAATTTAAAAACTTAATGGATTACAATAGAAAAAAAATTTAAATTCTATCCACCTGGAGATTGAAATTCGATTTTAATTTATATTTATTATTTATGTTTATTAAAATTTCAACATTTTGTACATTTACTGAAACAAGAAGCAGAAGAAGAATGCCTTAACTTAAATAAAATTAAATATTTTTTAATAAAATGTAAAATTTTATTTGCAATTTAATCCCATAAGCTACTGAATTAAAACCATATGCACTTAACAACATAAAAACCACAAAAACTATTTAAATCAAAAACTTTTAATTAAAATTTCATACGGAAAAATTCGCAAAAAATTTAACACCAATAAATTTAATTTTAAGGATTTTTAATAAAATGACAACATACATATAAAAGTTATTTTGGATGCCTTTTAAAAACAAAATAAAATTCATGTCTAAAATACCAAAAAAAAAAACTTAATATAATTATTTTAAATAATTAAGAGATTATTGTGTAGAAGAAGAGAAAGAAAATAAAATTAAAATGTGACATAAATGTCGTTAAAGACGAGAAAAACAATAAATTGCAATGGTTATCATACTTACACAAACACGCACACACACACACACACACACACACACGAAGATGGAAGATGGACAGACAAAGAGCCAGAGTAGACTTTCATTTGGCCAGTTTTGTGAAATGTTAACAGGAATTCAGTTTTAAATAAACATACTTTATGACACAGCAACCTAAAGACTAGAGCACGGTTCCAGCCAGAAAACTGAAATGGAATTAAAACTGAAATCATAATGACGATAAAGATAAAGATGATACCTGAATATACATATACCAAACAGCTAAGTCCAACAAGTAATATGGTAAATGTAGCATCGTATGAATTTATGGCATGTAAGTGTACGCCTGAGCGTTTGTGCCACTCTACATTACTTCCCCCTTTTGCTACAGTTGCTACATTCGCTGTATATTGTGTGACTGTTATAATAATGACTTAATTATGTTTTGGATTTAACCTAAACCATCATATAATGGCTTTTTTGATCTTTAAGCCATATAAAGCCGCTCGTTGAAGAAAACATACAAAAAAAAATACTAAAAATGAATTTCTGGAATGGCATTGCAAAAATTCTCACACGAATTTCTGGTTTTGCACCATATACGGTTAATGGGGAGTTAAGCTGAGCTACAGGGTGTAAATAATAAGTGTTTGGCTGAGCATTTGTTTAAAACTAAGCAGTTTTAATAGTTGTAGACTTAATGTAAATTCGTGGGCTAATTATACGGAACTAATCACATTGCTGCTATCTTAGGCATTGAAACCGAGTCGATGTCTAATGATTAATATAAAAAAGCTAATCAACAATGGTCATAACTGTGTTATTTAGTCTTGTAAAGTTGTACAAATGTAAACATTTTGATTAATTGTTTTTATTTTAAGTTCAAAGTGACTTTGTACTCAGTCTTTTATTATGTTAATAAAAAAATGTAGCCCTAATATTTTCCTTTTATTTACGAAGCGAGCTATTGCGAAAGTAAATATATGGGGTTTGTGTAGGGTATCCTTTGCTTTGACGTTTGCTGTTTAAGTTTTTTTTTAATATATTTTTGCTCCATTTACTCTTCGGCTTTGTATCGGGTGTCCCAACTAGAACGCAATTTTTAAATTTTAAATAAAACACAGATATTTAAAAAAAAATCGTGAAACTTTATTATATCGTAAAGTAGACAGAATGAGGTTATGTATGGAACATTATATCGTGCAGATGGCCGCCGCGGCTTTGCTGGCACACACGCGATCTTTTAATGAAATTTTCAATGACCTTTTTGCATAAATGCTGCGGTATTTCATTAATGCAGCGTGCAATTTCCTCTTTTAAGGCTTGAGTCGTCGTCGGCTTATTCGCGTAAACCATCGACTTCAAAAAACCCTAAAGAAAAAAATCTAAAGGTGTTAAATTACACGATCTAGGCGGCCAATTCTGGTCTCCAAAACGCGAAATAACACGACCGGGAAATGACTGGTGCAGAATTTGAATTGTTTCTCTGGCTGTATGACATGCTGGCTTCAGTTCCTGAGTCAATTGAAGTTTGTATGCATGAAGATGCAAATCTTTCGTAAAAATTCGCTGCATAGTGGATTTGGAGACACCAATTTGCTGAGCTCGGTGTTGAATTGAGGTGGATGGAGTTTGAGCGACATCATCACGTACAGCTGCGACATTTTCGGTCGATCGACCTGGTCGCAGGTGCGTTGTTGTCTTTACATCACTAACAGACCCAGTTTCGGCAAATTTATCCATTAATCTCTTTACAGTTGACTCTTTTGGAGCATTATTGTGACCCCAAATTGATCGCAATTTGCGAACTGTAGCCGCAAAACTTTCACCATTTTGGTAAAACAATTTCACAATGAGAATGCGTTGTTCATTCGTGTAGCGCTCCATTTTTACTAACCTCGTACATTCTACTAGCAAACAATAACAATTGTTCAAATGTCAAACAATGACACTTCGAATGGCGCCACATTTAAAAATTGCGTTCTAGTTGGGACACCCTTTATATGTACATCTTCATTTATGGTTTTGCTTAACTTTAATGATAATTATTATTTGATTAGTCAAAAGAGCTTTTGCAAATCAAAAACTTTTTACATGTTCCTCAGTCAGTGCAGTTTATCGACGAAGAGTAGAAGCTTCGCCTTGATGTTTTTCTCTTGTACGGTGTGACACAATAATTCATTTTACAATTATACGATGCTGAGTGCAAAATGTTCAGATTCGAATTTTAAAAACTACTTCCAAAGCATTTGTCCCAACTGGCTGACTATATGGTTTGGACTTTTTACAACTACTAACTAAACGTTTTACTATTTCATACTACTGTCAAAGTGTCTGCGTTTTAGTGGGATTTGATTACAATTCTTTGTTGTTTTTTTTTTATAAAATATTGTTGTTGTTTTAACACTCGTTAAAAGCTCAAAACAACAGAAACAACAACTAAATTAAACATAAAAACAAAGTCAAGATTATTGCAAATGTTTAGTAAATGGAATCTGTAGCAGCAGCAACATCAACATCGGGAGCAGAAGCAGAAGTTTTACCAAAACAATCCCATTAACATCTTGAGTAGTAACAATACTCGTATGCACCAAGTGCAACAGTTTCACTTAAATGGTGTTTGTATGCATTTAAATGAATATCGGCATAAATTTACAAATTTATTACATGCACTTAATGATACTTTGAACATGCACTAACACACACACACACATGCACGCGTGTGCATTTGTAAGTTGTGTAGTCATTAAGAAATGTTTCTATTAGTGCTGCTGCTACATGATAATTTTCAATGTCAATGCTTGACTTATCAATAATATAAGATCGCTTTTAAGTAGTTTTAGCATCATTTTTTGCTTTTTAAATCTAATAAAATACAATTTTAAATTCACAGACAAATAGCGAGCGATAGAAGGCGGTCTGTTTTTCATAAAATGACTTTAAAACTTTTTGTAGGATTGTAGAAAATTTATAAATTTTTATGCATTTTATTAGAATGTCTAAAACTAAAGTTAAAGAGGCAATGTCAAATTTTTGATTTGGAAGAATTTTTAAGAAAAATTTATGAAAAAGATTAAATTTGCAAATGAAATCTTTAAAGAAAATCTAATATTATGTGAATGTTAAATACATTTCTAAAGGGTTAGAGTCTATGATATCTTTCAATAAATTAAGAAGGTGTATAAATGAAAATAGTAATATGGACGATGGCAATAAATGTGAATGAATGGTATTTGTGTGTAGAATACTTATTAATTATTATACAATAAATACTTATTAAATTAAAAGAGTGGAAAAGGGGTTCTGAATTTACGATTAAAAAAAAAATAAAAATTGTTCTATTAAAATTATAAAAGCAGAAGAGTTGATTAGAACAAAAACAAAGAAATTATCAGAATATTTAACAAAAAATAATAAAACTTATGTGAAGTCCTCTTAAAAAGTGTGTTAAATTTAAAACCGTTAAATATAAAAATTCATAAATTTATTTAAGCATAATTTATAGATTTCCTACACACCCAAAATTTCCCTTGGTTCCCCAGAAATCTAGACAGATACAGGACAACGTTTAAGAGTGTTTCCAATATTGACTACTTAAGTTTAAAAAAATGATTATTAAGCAGGATAAAGACAATATTTGTAAGGACAAAATTATTTTATAAAACATTTTGATCCAAAAAATATTTGGTGTAATAATGCTCGTAAACGAATGCTCAAGAGACTCAATGTAAATCGTACGGATATCTAGAAAATTTTATTTGAGTTCTAGAGCTAAAAATACTAAGCTAAGTGGTGACAAAATGCTCAACATTTTTTAATATTGAAAGACTGAAAAATATATTACAGTAAAAGTTCAAATTTTTTGATAAAGAAATTAGATTGTGATCACCTCAACCGAGTTTCATTTGAAATATTCGTTCTTCCGTATAATTTTGGCTCACAAGATTTATCCCTAGACATCTGTTGCGAAGTTGCTTATTATTAGGTTTATGTTAACTAGCTATGTTCAGGGACTAATGACAGTACAGACTTTACACATGTATTGCATATCGAAGTTTTGGTCATCCCGAAAATATTGTTAGAGTTTAAAATATCTTGTAGATTTATGAAAGCAACATTGATACTTTTAATTTCGTTATTCACATCTTCATTGTGTTCTTCGTTATTACACTTCCTAAGTGGTTAGTGGATGTTAAAGTCCCAATTCTATTACTATTAATTCGAAAATTTTGATCCCACAATACTCCTTTAAATAACTCTACTTTAAAAAATCTTAACTCTTACCTGAATAAATATGGGATTTTGAGTTGTTCGACAGCATGCTAAAAAACTTTTAAGGAATTAAGTAAAAAAGATAATGAAAAATTCAAATTCTATTTTTGCAGAAAATACTCACTAACGATTTACTTACTACTAGGGTGATCGATTATTCGACATTTTTAAGAAACCGGTTTTCAAATAGTTTGAACTTTAGAATTAAAAAAAAAACCGGTTGCTCTTTTGAAAATGTAGAAAAACCGGTTAACCGGTCGAATACATAAAATATAATTTTTTCTTATAACCATGACAGAGATACATACATATATACGTATGTATGTATTAACTAGTTTGTTCTATGGTTTAATTGCACTTTATTTTGACACACATTCAATGGCATTATTATAAAATGCCGTTGTATAAAATAAAGATGTTAAAGGACAGAAACTTTTTACCTAAAAGTGATCGAAAATATAAGTTTATGCTTCAATTACCTTGACCTTTTAAGGTTAGGTTAATAAACTTAAAAATGCCTCTGTTTCTTTACATGAAACAAAATATGGCATCTAAATTGTAATTTATATATTTTTTTTCTACTTCGAACTTTTATCATCAACAATTTTATTTCGTTTTATAAATAAAATGTATAAATTTACATTGTTGCCACTACATTTATTAAGAACTAAATTAATTTGTTAGTAACTGGTATTTGCTCTGATACTGCCATATTAAAAAAAATTTTTTTGTTACAAGGAGGTTCAAATAATGAAGAATATAAAAAAGTCACTTCACTGTTCACGGTAGTCAACTTTATAGGCAAGATGTAATAATGACCCTTTGTGTGCCAAACTATTTTAGTATACAAGTCATATGTTATCAGAGATATTAGTTAAGCTATGGGTAATCTTTGGTACAAGTCGCTAGATTTCGTGGAAGGAAATTTTATGAAATTCGAAAATAAGATCAAAAAATATTCCAAATTACAATAACTTGATCAAAAAACTTAACTGAACAGCTGATTATCACATTAAATTATAAGCGCAACAACGTATAAAATACCTGCTCTCCATTTAAAACAAATACATAATACTTAAGCTCTAAACACATAGACGCCAGCAGACTTCACAACTTCACGGCTTCAAATGCTGCCAACTTCAAATGCTGCTCTCAAGTCAGCTTCATAATTATTTTGAAGACAGCAACAACATAATAATCAGCTGATGTTTATTTTAGCAATACAAACTTCAGGGGTGCCGCATATATATTTTATAATGAATAAAATTAAAGTTATTGATAAAAAAATGTAATAATATCACGAAAAACTATAAAAACACATAAATTTATTTTTTTATTGTATTTTTGTAATGTTCTTTTATGTTTAATATCAAAAATAAGTTTTTGTTCTTTTTTTTCCAATTTAATATATATAATGGCAACACTATATTTGTTTCTTGCTGCCCGTCAAAATAAAAAATAGCCTAAGTTGGCAGCAGCAGCAAATGCTGTTGTGCAGTCGTGCTGCTGTGCTGCCGTCAAAATAATCGTTTTCATTTAAACACATGGATTTTATTTTTGACATATTGCTGCTTGCTGTCGTCTATGTGTTTAGAGCATTAGTCCTAATTATTTTCTTTATTTTACATTTGTTTTTGAAACAAGAAATAAATTTCTTACAATATTATGGAAGAGTATTTAATAAACTTTCTGAGTTTTGGAAATTTTTTGAGTTATAAATATAGTATGGTACGTTTGGTTACGAAGATAAATGAACATAAAACTAAAAATGAAAAAACCCGGATTATGTGAGTAAAAAAACCGATGTATTCGACATTCAAAAAATTAACATTTGCCATAAAGCGCCAGATGAAAGAGTAAAAAACCGGGTTTTCCACCGGTTGTAAAACCGAATCGATCACCCTACTTACTACCTAAGTATACATCTTCTTAAAAAAATGGAAAAACAGTTTTAAAAAGTTGGAAATAATTTGATTTTTTTTCAGAGGATGATTGGCAACAATTCTGGAACCAAAAATGTTGTTTTTTTCTCTATTAAATTTTTTCTCTCTGTTTAATGTTTTAAAGGCAGGTTCAATGTTGTCAAACTAAATTGTCTTAATTATAACTGCTATTTGGAGACAAATCTGAAAATTTTTCATATTCTACAAGGCAATGATCTGTAACGATCTTTTCGTGAATTTAAAAACAAATCACTAATAACGAATTGATTTATTGAATGAAGCTAAAGTAGTCTGAAGGCATATTCATATTAGCCAAATATACGTATGATAAAAATGATGTTATCTCTAAAATACATATTTTATTGTCCTAAACGCAAACGAAGAAATATGTTAGAAATGTTGCAAATTAAGAAAGTAATGAAAGTAATTTAGTTAATATGATCTGAAAATGATACTCTAATAGTGTTATTTTTGTAATGTATTAGTTTATAATATGTGTAGCATGGTGATAGCGTAAAGAAGAGCGATTTTCGGCTCTCTATTTTTATGTATGAAGTTTGACAATTTCCGGAGTTGATATCATTTTTTTAATATGTAGTTTGACATACCCCAGAACACGAAAAAATTGTCAGCTGGGCTAGCACCACCACCTTGTATAAGTGTACCCTGATGTGTAGGAAATATAATTTTTTGTTTGTGAAATATTTTCAAATATTATTTATATTGCCAAAATATTTTTTCCCTGCATATTTTACAAAATAGATTTCAATTTGTATTTATTTTAAATTTTTTTTTGTTTACATAATTTGTGTGTTTACCCTGAAGAAGCTACCCATTGTTTGGTAGCGAAATATCGATTATTAATAAAAATTAAAAAAAAAAAACAAGTGATCTTAAGCTTAACGAAAAGAAGAAATATTTAAAAGGTAAAAAAATTAGGCGATATTTTTTAATAAATTAATATTTATTTCATTTAATCTTTTTTATTTAAGTTAATTAAACTACAATATCTAGCTAATGAATTACAGTTTTGACCATATTTTCTGTAAGAAAACCACACAATATGAAATTATAGTTCATTAAAATTATTGCTTACGATTATTTGTGTAAATAGTTGTCAAATTTGGATGCGGCTGAAAACGTTATCATCACAACTTTTTTAAATGAAATTGAAATTTTACTGCAAATACTGTATTTAATACAATAGCAAAAGATCCGAGGATTCATTGTGGAAGTGGTTGCGTAAATTTTCTACTAAGATTTATGAATAATATATGGCTGCCAAATCAATAACGAATCAGTACAACAAATTTGGTCAAGGTGTGTCGAAAATATGAATTTATTTTAAAGCATTTAAGCAGCGATTCGTATATGCAAAATCGTCTTTAAGGTTACAATTCGTATGGTACCAAGTTTCCCCACTACTTTTACAGCTTGAGTAATTTCCATTAAATTCTCATGCCCTTGTTAAATTTGACAACAACCTTTATTTAGTTAAGCCCCATATCTGTTGTTAGAAAGTGCGACATTTTTGTAGAATAAAATACGCTTAATGCCTTTTTCAGATTTTAAAACTTACAAGAGACTATAAAGAAAGCTAGAAGCGAAAGACCGGAACCCAAAACTGCTCTATGAACTTGCGAAAGTGGATGGAGGGAACCACGTGTAGACAGGCTCGTATGGTGCTCAGGGAGCCACTTGGCAGGGGTGCAGTGAATATACTCGGTTTTAATCGGAGTATGATGAGCTGGATCAGTGCGTTGATTGCAGGACATGGTAACTTCAAATATCATCTGAAGAGGATGCAGATCGTGGATGATGATATTTGTAGAATGTGCCTGGAGGATGCCGAGACGGCAGCGCATATAGTATGCGAGTGTCCGGCGTTGGCGATCGGGAGATTAAAGATCACAGGCAAGCACACTTTAAGTGTAAGTGCGATGGGGGACCTTAGTCTGAGGGAGATGCTGTCGATTACAAAAGACTGTGCGATGAGGATTGTCGACAATCACCAGTCGGCAGTGTGAAATCCGTTTCCTAGTCCAGAGCAAACGCCGGTTGTGGCGCGGGACTCAGTGATTGAAGGTTTACTGATCGGTGGACACTAAATCACTGAGGAGCGAAGGGGGTCAAAAAGGGACCCGTGATAGTAGTGGTCTGCTTCGATATTCCCCCTACATGTGTATATATAGAAGCGAAAGCATTAATTAGATAAATAAAGAGCAAGCAAATTTAACAACTGTTTGTTAGTGTTAGTGTGTAAGCAATTTTACAAAGAAAAGAAATTTAGCTCAAAGTGAGTCTTAAAAAATTTTCTTTAAATTAATTAAGAAATGAATGTTAATATAGTGCACTTACACTTTGTCCAATAATTTACTGGTTACTAAAAATAAAGTCCTTTAAGAACCCCATTCAAATTACTCAGTATTTTCTCTTATCTACCACCCAAAAGTACGACAAAAGCATGCTACTCATAACTCTTCAACTTAAATAAATTTAATTAAAACTTACTTCATCTGCTGCTCACTTTCATATCTTAATACTTCTATAGATAAACATATATGCCCTGCTGGGTATCAAAACTAAATTAACAAAGTACTTACAGAACTATAAAAGAAAAATATTTATAGAACGTTCAGCCGAATCTAGTAGTCGTAACTATAGTATACTCGATAAAATAAGAAACCTTTTAACTAATTTGTTACACAAAACTAAGAATAAAAGAAAAAACACACAAGATATTAAGAAATATGAATATAAATAAGTGACTGCAGCCAAAGATGAAATTCCACAAGCAAACAAAACCGAAATGAAAGGATGCATGCAACTCAATGAAAACTGTTTAAAAGAATAGAAGAAAGAGTGATACTAAAAGATGTAAATCATTGTAATAAAACTCAAGTGCGCGTTAAAAATATTTCCAAAGGCTTTTGTCTAATGATCCCTAATGTCGTTAAGGAATTCAATAGAAAAATCAAGTATTCATAAAATGAAACCTTTTCACGTTCATGAGCTACAAGGAGAATTGAAAGAGTTTTTCGACACACATACATATGTTTACACCCAACTGATGACAATGATCGTAATCGCTTTTAAATAAATAAATCCTTTTATTACGATACTCAACTCTAGACAATCACTATACCTATCCAACATCCTCTTCTCATACGCTTTAGTTAAATCTTTTGATTTTTTTTTTCGGAATTTCAAATTCTTAGAATCTTTTCTTTGGCACGACAGTTATTCCGTACAACTGCCGCTCTATTGTGTGTCTGCATTTCAACAAGTTCAGTAAATATTTGTAATAAATTTGTAAACTATTTGATTACTCCTTTTCATAAACACAAGTAACACTTGTTTCCTTTAATAATGTTGCAAACAAAAAGTCAACTGAATTGGAAATATATTTATACAATCTTTATATTTTCACTATTCTTTTATGTGTTTTTTATATATATTTGTTTTTAATACGCGTTTGTATTAATTGGGCGTTGCTTAGGGTAAACCCTCTCTGTTCTAGTTTTAAAATTTATAGTGTTTTATATAAATGTCATGTTGGCGTCTCCCGTCTCTGTAGGCGTTTTATTGTGCTACTGATCAACATATTTATTACGATTCTAAACCGATCTTCAATCTCATTTATGTCGCATTCATTTTTTTCTGTCATCATTAACATTGTTGTACAAAAATGTTTTATTGTTGTGAGACACAGAATGGAAAATGATAAATATCTTCTTGTTAGTTTTTGGAAATCAATATTTTAATCAAGTGATCACTTAGAAATAAAATAGATAATACTCGTAATAGAGAAAGTAGAGGGTATTTAAGAAAAAATTATGTTGTTAACAATAATAAATTATGTTTATTTTTTATTTTAGATTTTTGCCCCTCAAAACATAAAATCTGAGGTATTAATTAAAAAAAAGTCATCGTTAAAATTTTCTTATATTTAGCATTTTAAAATTTGCCGAAAAATTCTGTGTTTACCTTGAATTAATAGATTTTATTTTGTTTAGCAATTCAGTTTAAAATCAGTAAAAAAAAAGAATACCCTTCACCATCAAATACTCAAGTATTTTGAACATATCGTAGCGTACCTTAGATTTCATACTTAATATTAAATGTCATTTTGTTTTTTTATTAGCAGTATTCTACTAATCAAGCCTTTTTATGTGTTACCCATATTAAAGGGGCTAAGAAAATTATCCGTCTTTTTATTTCGGACGTTATTTTGGATTTAACACTATTTTATAGTTTTTTTATTAAAAGAGAAAGAACCGTAAATGCGATTTATGTTCCCTGTATCCATCATTTTTTTAGTTTTCAATATTGTATTCTATTATTCAAGCCCTTTCGCTAGATACCCAGATTGGTTGTATTAAGAAAATTATTTGCCATTTTCTTTCGGACGATGTCTTAGAATTTTACACTTTTTCATAATTAATGTATTATTTCACTTGCTACTAATATTATAAGTTTTGAAGTGGAAATAGCCATAACTATTATATATGACCCATATGTCCACGGCATTACCCTTTCCTAGTCTACTGTATTCGTCAAGCTCGTTTGCTTGGGACCAAAACTAATGGTTCTCTAGGAGCAGAAAAAATAAATTTTCGTTTGTAAATTTTACGAGAAACATCAGTTGGTTCCAAACCAATTCCTAATATTTCACATTCATAGTCTCGAATTCGTGGGCTAGAATTTGGTGTCACTACCACGTCGAAAAATTATTTAGAAGCTTGAGCAATTTGATATATTTTAAAAATAATATTGTTTTTGAAAATATTTTTATCTACAACCCTACAAGAACAGTGACGGTCATTTGACCGGTTATATGACTGGTATTAGTGGCTGATATATCGGTTAAAGTTTCTATTAGTTTCTTAAGGGCAATGTGCAAAAAATGACTGAAACTTTTGTGTACATATGCCTAGAGGCATATCTGATTTAAAATTACTAACAAACGGATCTAAATATTAAATTGAATAAAAAGGCTGAAATATTTTAACTTTCGTTTTAAAAAATATGGCGAAAAACAGAAAACGTGTTGGTTTGCTCATATCTCAGAAATTTGTCAGCCGATTGTGCTGGATTTTAATATCAATTTATTATCATACATATCTTAAATATTTGTACCACACATAGTAGGTCTGTTCAACATGTGGGGCTTTTAAAAGTTGATTTTAACCATCATACACACAGACAGGCAAGACACAATCGCTTCTCCTATTTATAAGCTGTCAGAAAATATAAACCTTAAGAGATCGGAAATGAATATTGTAGAAACTATATAGCTATACTTATATACACTGCGTACGACAGATAAGGAAAAAGAAAAACTATCGTAACGACATGATCACGACGATCGAAACAGTAATAGTTGTCTCTATATTGTTTATTATACTTTCGTACGATAATCGAGAGCTTGTTAAAATATAATCAATTAATGTATTCTCTTCGTGAAAACTTTGGTATGGTTGTCATTTAAAAATAATGTGATTTACAAAATTATGATGACAAAAATAATATGTTCCCTCCACAAAAATAACATTGTATATACTCTCTATACCAATATTTGGTTGCCGACAACAAGAAAAAGTTAAATTTATTTTATTTCATTATGGGTTTTGTCACGATAATCAAGGGTTTTTTTTAAGTTTTATCATTCAATGTTTACTTTTCGTATAAATTTCGATTGATTGCTGTTTAAAAATAGTATGAATTAAAAAAATTGTTATGACAAAAATAACATTATATTCAAAAGCATTTAAATTTACAAATAATCATTAAATAATATAGGAGACAACAGTATGATTAGAAAGAAATCAAGCAATGAATTTTTTTAATTAATATTTTGATTTCAACTGTTCTTCTTCTTATTGAATAAATTTTTATTATTCTAAAAGTTTGAGATGTCAAAAAAATTAATTAGAAAATCAAATAAATATAAAACAAAATGTTAAAATTATTAGAATAAAAATTGCAATTAAAATGGTAAGTACAATTAGTTTATCTAACTTAATACCCTGTTCAGACAGATAGTTTTAATTGTTTCAATTTAGTGCTGATTGAGCAATTAAAATAAGTGTTCACACATACTTAATTTATCTTACTCCATTAGCATTTGATAGCTGTAAAAATACGATGTATTTATACCAAATCAAATAATGCCTTTTCTTCAGTTTTTTTTCCTGTTAAAATATATTTGCAATTTATTTAAAAATTTTTTTTAAATTTTCATCAAACATTTTCCATTTTCATAATTTTTATTTTTTGTATATTTATTTATTTGACATTAGAAATGTCACCTATAGAATTTTCATCTCACTGAACATACTTCTCAGGAGTTGTATTTCGAGTTTTAGACAATAAGTGAAACAATTAAGTATATTTTGCTCAATTTAAAAAAAAATTTTTAGTATGGTAAATTGAGCTCAATAAGGCCTTCAATTGCGATAATATTAAAAATTGACAATTAAGGCGCGTGTGTGAACATAGTATAAAGCAAAATGCAATAATTTGCCGTAAAAAGCAATGATTGTCAATTTCAACTATAGTCATATATATGGTTATTGCATCATACTTTGATTAAATAAAATAATGATAATTGGCAACCATTATATGTTTTAATAATAATATAATTCAATCATAGTATGTTGTTCTAAGATTATGATTACCACGACCATATTTTTTCTTTCGTGTACGTAAAATAAATATAATAACAATTAAATATAAATACAATTTAAAATATTTTAGAAATAATAAAAGAAGTAAAAATTTAAAAAATATCGGTAAAAAATTGTGTTTATAGATGTAAGTACAAACAATATTACAAATAGAAAAAAAACAAGGAGAAAGAGAGCAAAACTTGTAAACCGAATAATATATAAACATAGTACTGATAACTGACAACCATTATAGGCTTAAACCACAATTATAGAATTCAATCATAGTGTGATGCTCTTAGATTATGATGACCATAATATTGTTATCTCTTTGCATGTAAAAGCACGTAAAAATGTGTAATAATCAAACTACTTATTTTCCTGAAATAAAAACTGCAACAAATGCCAAAGTTATTAAGCTTTTAATTGCTCTTTATTATCCTGTGGCGTATTTTTTTTATCTACCACTAATATTGTATATTAATCCACCATTAAACGTATAATCTTAATACAAATTGGTAGCATATCAGTGCTATTAATGTTATTTCTTACAAAATAAATAATGTCTTAATTTCTTAAAGAATTTAAAAATTAGTGTTTATTGTAAAAGTTTTCTTTAAAAAATGATATGAAATTATTACATTACGATACTAAGTATACCTTGTGAATTTCATAATTCACGAATTTAAATAATTTGCATAGAAACAAATTTTTCTTTTTCGAAATATACACATGCGTCTGTAATGGTTCGAGCGTATCTTGCTTTTAACATATTGAAAGACATACGTACGGAGAGCTAGATTTTCTCTAAATACTACAAAGAAAGTATGGGTATCATATGAACATACTTATTTTTCTCGTGGTAAAAACACATACACTGGGCCAATTCAAAGTAGACTCTCATATTGTACTATGTCATAAAATTCATATTAATATGACTAGTGACTTTGAACACCTTTTGTTAACAAATTATGTATTTAATACAAGAAAGAAGACAAAGAGATGACGCTGTTAAAAATTGTATGTATACAGGAAAGAAGAAAACAGAAAATATTCTCTCTGAGAGGTGAGAAGCAAATAAATTCTCTCTGAGAGACAGTATGGTTAAAAGTATAACATAAACAATTTCTTATACATAGGAAACAAATGTGTAAAGTCTTATTACTTTCTTTGTATGGAAATTACTAACAAAAATTTTATGCGTGCATAAAATAATATGAAATAGTACAAATATGACTGATATGCAACCACTTTGAATTGGCCCACTATAATTAATTTTTAATGTATTTTAACATTTTTTTAAAAGATATGGAAGAATAAATTTTTCAAAGGACATTTGATTTTTTTCCTGACGAAATAAAAGCAGACATTTTTTATTCATTACATTATTATTCATTATGGGTGTTAATAAATAAATTGTGTACATTTATTGCTGCTTACTTCGGACCTTGCTAACTACTCTTGCTTAATATTCCGTCTAATCTTCTATACGAAATATATTTGTATGGACACATATATTTTAAATATTTATCGATTTTAAATAAAATTAAAATTGGCCCTCCGACTACAACTCATTAATCTTCTATCTCTCCACTTATGAAAATAAAAAGTCTAGACATTTAAATTTTTTAAGAAATATTTCATATTTTTAAAATTTTTTTTTTGGCGATACAAGTAATTTGAATATTTATTTTTATTAATTGCTAAACCAACAAACGTTAAAAACTTGAAACTCTTTAAAATTTGACAAACAATAATAAAAATATTTAAACATAAAAAGAAATAAAAGAAACAAAAAATAAAAATAAAAATATAGCGAAGAGGCCAACAATAACAAAACACTTGTTATTATCCTTAAAGGGACATCTTTTCGAGATACAACGTTTGAAACAGTTAAACACACACTTAAGCAGATACTCTTGAGAAAAATAAGCAAACAAAAGGCATGCGACACTTTGCTATTTACTCTTATAAATTTCCTTCTCTTGATAAAAATAAAAGAAACACAAGATAACAAGTGCAAGTGCTTCTTACTTTTAACCGGTGTAATTACAAACAAATCATTAAAGTAAAAATGCCGACTTCTAAGATCAATATGCACACAGGGATGGGCTTAGTTAAAGGGCACGACATAGCCGTTTTATATTACTACCTTTTACTAGTTGTTTATTTCTGCAAGGACAACAAACCAGCGAACAAATAAAATATATGCTGTCGTTGGTTTGTAAATATTGAATGCAACCATAAACATTTTAATTTTATTGGAATCCTGTAATTTTTTGACTACTTTTGATGTTAGTGTTGATTTAACGGATCGTGCGTTGCTTTCAAGTGTTTGTAACTAAATGTTTCTACAAATTAGGGTTAGAAGGTGAAGTTTTGTGTGGTCAAACCGGAAGAATGCAACAGGTACTTTAGGATTTGGAAAATACTCGTTCTATTGTAAAAATGTTCATTTATCAGCAGTTTTGTCGATTGGACAATTGAAAGTATAAGCATTTTTGAAAACGGAAGACAAATGTACATATTAATTTTTTTTCTTTTGCACGGAAGTAGTAGTTTTGTTACTTGTAAGTTACAATCATTATTATTTTATTGCTTTCTTTTATATAATATGACGAAACATAAAATACTATTTTTGATCTTTGTAACAATATTGTGTAAGCTGAAAATGTGCACGATGTAGGCATTGCGCAATTTTTATTATTATTTTCTTTAATCGTCCTTAAGGATCCAGGGATCATTAAATTCCAATAATCGCATCAAAGATTTTGAGAGGGAGAACAAACTGAAGAGGATGATTTTTATCCTGACAGACAAAGCTTGTTTTTCTTAAAGCAGATGAGTGAGAAAAATCTAAATATTTACGCTTTTGGGAATTTTAAAGTCTATCTACCTCTATATTTAAAAGTGAAACTCTGTTTGTATGTGTGTGTGTGTGTTAGCTATAGACTTCGAAACCGTAAAGCCGATCTGACTCAAACTTTGGCAAGTTGTTGTACATATTCCAGGGAGTGTTTATGGGTGGTAAAAGTGGACGGTGCTACGCCCTTTAAAATAGTTATAATTTTGAAGTACTTGCACTTCATTAATTTTTCTGAAACTTTGAACACATATTGAGCTGTCATGAGTATATAGTTTCGTGATTAGAAAAATGGGCAGTGCCACGGCCATAAAATTTATAATAGTAAGCTTCTTGCACTTGATATTCAATTAAAATGCATTTTTATTAATTAAAGGGAGTAGCAACACTCGCTGGGCTTGCCTAGTGTAATATAAAATTGGATTTGATCACAGAAATCTATTAGATCTATTTAAATGTCTGTAGTTAGATATTGTGACACTCCAACAGGAATGATTTATTCGATCTATACGTATGTCGCTTGAGCGATATAGAAGCGATATTAACGTGTTTCTTCTTTTTGTTTTGTTAAACTCGAAAATATTATGTAATAAAGTGTAAATTGTTTCTGTGTAAAAAAAAATCTGTGACAAACGGCAAAGCCAGAAATGCTCTGTAAGATTGACATTTCTCAATTAATACCCTAACAAATTTTACTCACAAGCTATCAAAAAATAAGAGTTGGATGAAAATCAGTTTTTTTATCATAAAATTTTGGTCATCGATGAAGCTCATTTTTGGCTCAATACGTACGTCAACAAACAGATTTTCCCAAGTTGTATAAAGAGCAGCAAGAGGCAGTTCAAAAAGTGCCAATACACCTTGAAAGATGTGGTGATTGATACGGTTAGTAAAACGGGGGCATCACTGGACTACACTTCATTCAAAAACGATGAAAATCGCTACTTTACAGTCAACGGAGAAAGGTACTGTGCGATTATTACCAACTTTTTTTTTGAACAAAAGGTTAGAAATAAAATTTTGTATTTTATACTTTTTTGTTTATATTTGTGTTTTTATAAAACTATTTCTCTTTCAATATATTGTTTGTATTTTCTAATATTTTCTTGTCTTAAATATAAAATTTTGCACTTGAGGTTCTTTAAATAAAACAAAGAAATATTTTATATATGTTTCTACAAGACAACTTATATTAATTTAATGGGTTATGAACCCAGATCTAAGCCTCGAAAATAAATATGATACAAAAAAAGAATGCATCGAAGTCTTTAAAGAGCTCAAAAAGGAAGTTGAGTTAAAAACAACTACTTTTTGTACTGTAACAAGTCTCAAGTCTAATAATGCACCAGATTTAAACTGCAATAAATTCAAATCTTTTAAAAAAGATTGTCAAATTAAGTTAATTGTTTCTTTGCATAAGAAAATAACAGGGAATGTGTAAAACTCTGGTAGAAATGTCGAGAATCATTATGATAGAAGCGAAATCGCCAATATATTTATGGGCTGAATGAATCATGATGGCTTTATATAATAGAAACATATAATCGACCAAATTAAATAATAATAAAACGCCTAAATATCTTTGGTCAGGTAAAAGAGCAATCATAAATCATTTAAGACAAAGTAAAGCTTTTTTATAAAATAAAAAATCCAGCAATTCCAAATGCCAACCTAGAAGCTTCAAATATATATTAATTGGTTATTTGACGGAATCAAAAGCTTATAATTTATGGAAATGTGGTATTAATGTCATAGTAAAAACGCCGTGATGTAACAATTATTTAAGAACAATTTGAAGTTGACTTTAAAGTAATCGAAGGCTAAAAATTGTAGGTTTTATGAATTTAACTGACATTCGATTAGCCCATACAGAAAAACCCGTTCAAAATGCCAATGAATCCCAATTACATGTAATATTTTTGCTTCATTACAATTGAATACAAACATAGAACGATTCAAAAATACGCATGAAGAGTCTGAATTGGATCAGTTTTTGACAAATGATAAAGAAGAGACATATTAAAAAAAATTATAATAAAGGTGAACCAAGCTCATAAATTAAATAACGTTTAAGGTAATGGACTCTTTTTTAAAATTCAATAGAAGATTATTCCAGTATTCACGAAGAACCTTAATATGACCCACAAACTTTTCAAGAAATGTTTAAGATTCGTAATATGCTGTTGAACAAAAGTGAAAGTCTCTAGTAGACCAACCAAGGTGTCGAAACGAAACGAAACGAAACGGAAAGTCTGTCGTATACAAATTCAAGACAGCCAGAATTAGAGTCATGGAAGACTTTTTTGCAGCTCTTATTTGTTAGGCATCTGCAAATATTGAAAACGTTTTAAAATTATAGTTCATGGTTAAGCCCTCTACGGCTTAGATACGGGCCATGTTACATAGAATAATTTTTAATATTGTAATACTTACTCTCCTGGTAACGGTAGAGATATGACCCTTGTATAAAATTAGTTATTGTAGTTGACAGAGCTCTTCTACAGATGAGAACCGACTAATTAAATGGCCGGTTAACATTAATATATTCTTTGTAATTTAATCTAAAAAAAAACCTAACCCATACTAAGCCTGGTTATACTTTGTTGTCCGGGAGTAAAAATGATTAGTCTTTTGTCTTTTCTTCATGTTTATTTTTTTCTGAAAAAAGTTGTCTCAGAAAAATTCTAAACTTATTTCCGTTTTTGTTTTCACAAGCAGAATTTTAGTTTTATGTAATAAAAAAAGGTTTGGCTTGTTGGTTCAAAGCCAACAAAATTAGTCAAGGAAATTGGAGAGACATGATACTACATCAGACCATTTGTAATGCATTTAATTATTAAACATTTACCGCGAGTTTCATTTTATGTGAAACTTTAAATATAGGAGATAAATGGTATAACTATGTTTACGTTTGTCTCCTATATAAGTCTTAATATTAAGTTCATTAATTTCTATATGCACAAAGATTTTAGATGAAAATAGGACTCTATATTTTAATTTCTTAATTGAGTTAATCATAAGAAATAAATACGATTAGCGCACGTACTACTCCCAGTATCTTAATGAGTCATTAATACAGTTTTTCCTCGACAGCAGCTAACAAAATAAATATCAACTTCCATAAATCGAATGAACATTGAAGCATTTAACTCTAAAGATATCACGAATAATAAAGACTAATAAATGACTTTTACAAATTAAATCGTATTCAAAGTAGAAAGACCATTCAAAATAGTTAAAATAATTAAATATCCTGCAGTTAAAATAAAACATGAAATGGATGATCATAGTATTTATAATTAAACAAATATAACTTGTTGCATAGATGTTAACTTTAGCACGATTGAGTGAAGAAAGTGAATATAAACGACGGTGATTTTATTAGTTTTTTAAAATTTCAAAAAAACCGAAAAAAATAGAAATTTTTTTTAATTTCTTTAAAATTATTACAATAAAATTACTAACAACATTTAATTCCATCTAATTTTCTAAATTTAATTCAAAATACTTTTCTTTCGTTGTATATCCCTTGAAATATATTGGAAGTTAAAATAAAACAAAAGACTTAAGACACAAACTTCTTGGTAATTAACCCCTCCAGACAGGAAAAGAAATTGTATGTATTTGCAATAAAAACGCCATAACTTAAAAAAACACTTTCTCTTAATTCTTAAGGCTAAAAACATTTAATCAAATTATACAATTTCCTTCAAAAACAATATAAAAAGAAAATTGAATGCCATAAATTTTGAACATCTTCGCCACACGCAAAATTCCTTTAAGTCAATGGGATCCAATACAAGAATTCAAAATAATAAAAAATGCAACTAACAACTATTGTTTTAAAATACAAAACAAGCTAAATGTATAAACTTATAACCAAGCGGAAATCACAAAAATGAATACTCTTTCCGGTGTAAAATTTACAAACGAAACTTTTACAACAACTACTAAACATACACATACATACACTCATGCAACCACTAATTGAACGTATGAATCTTGATCGACATTGAATCAAGATTAAGAAACTTTAACATAAAATTTACACTTGTCCAAGATGTAAGAAAATACATTCGTTAAGATGTTGCAGTTTGCCTTTTGTCTTCTCTTCTACATGATGTCCGAAACAAAACAATGAAATAAATGAGAAATAAAAAAGTATGGAAAAAAGTTTAACAATAATACAGACAGAAAATACAATCGACAGTTTACAATTTAAAGCTTTAGCAAGTGAGTATCCAAAAACAACTAAACAGTATTTAAGTATGGTAGTACTCATATGTTAAATACGATGGCAGACGTAAATTTTGTATGTACGGGTATACGCAAAGCAAAAAGGACAGACTGTTAGACGGGCTATGCTATGAGTATCTTACAAAAACAATGCAGCATAACTCAATAGCCGTAAAGAAGAAAAAAGTGAGTTGTGTACAAAAGCAAATAACGAACTAGAAATGACCTGCATCAAAGGAGAAATATTTCCTTCAGTTTTTATGTTATTCATAATCAAATGTACCCATTTAAACACTCTTCTTATTTTGGTAGATATTCAGAAATCTATTATTTATATAAAGTTTAAGCGCCTGAGAATTACAAATTTAAAAAATTTTTAAAATAAACTAAATTTGTATTTATCACTATTGTCGTTTTAATCTTATTTGTATGTAGGGTGTAGATGAAACAAAAACAACTTTACTCCCAACTATTTGCTGCCAGGAAACACTAAAAACATTGATGTCCACCACCGTTCGTATAAGTATGCACTTATCTGTTATACTGTAAAGACTTAACTCTGTATATATTTATGTTTGTAATGCATACATACGTTTCCCGTTAACATCAATCTTTCGAGGATTTAATGTTAAGTCTATTCTTTAAACACATTCACACACTCGTTCGCATCAATAAATTGAATGAAAAGACTTCAATTGCACTCAACGAAAAACGCTTTAGTTTAAGGAGTTAAAACGCTGGTTCGTTTAACCCTTTATTGTCAAATTTTTTGTACTCGTTTTTGAATAATAAATATGAATGCACCTTAGGCTACAAATTTAAAAAACGAAAAACTAAAAACTGACAAAGATGATTTTAACATCGAAATGCGTAGACATTAATTTGTATAGATTGGATACATATTGCGAAAGAAATGTGATATAATGCTCTATCCGGAAACCTGCAAGGTAGTAAAAACGCGGAAGACCCAAAATCATTTGGCCGAGATCTTTGCTACAAAAAGCTAATTCTAAGTTAAGTGCACGTAAGTAAGTAAGTAAGTAAGTAAGTAGCACGTAATACTTGGATCAATAGCAATACACAATAATAGTAACAATATGTAAGATTATTGAAAGCAGGGACATTAAAAGCATAAATTGGCATGTTGTGCCTACAAGAACCATAATCCCAAACTCATACAATATTCCGACTAGGTCAAGAACCCAATTCCTTTATATAACTCCTTTTGGATTTCCAATTTAATTTCTTAGATATAACTAGTTCCGTATAATCACTATGTCAAAGTTTTTGTATCTAATACGCCCAAACACAGAACAATATAGAGTTACAAAGTCTAATTCTGTTCTTCATATGCTGTACATTTTGTTTCGTTCCTCTTTGTTTTAGATTATGCTGTAATAGCCTGGCTATCTCCGGGTATTTACAATTTGCATGAAAGTGTGTCTTACTTTTGAATTTCAGGACATTCCAAGATTTAACCTTTTCGTTCCTTAGATGTGTTGATACCTGATTAGCTTTCCGTAAAGATATTGATAAGAGCTTCGTTACCAGTCCTCTTCATCCATTTAATATTTTTTGTTATTACCTTGATCTCAGCCTCAGAAAACACTGACACTTTTATAGAACACTTTTCTAATCAACAATTTTTACACCATCTGTATAAAGATATGTGCTTTTGATATTTCTAATACTAATTATATCATACCATTCTCCTTCCTCTGGTGACGCAGTTAGCGCTTTTGAATTTCATTGGCATTTTATCACATGTTATATATGCAGTTTTTCTCATTTGTAACACATCTATTATTCTTTGGTGCCTGATTTTATGATCCCACATTAGCCGTATATACGTTGCCATTATTCTAGTAACATTAAAGGTTTCTTCATATTTTACTTTTTATTTTTATCTTCTTCGGCAGAATTGATAGTATATTATCAATAGAATTTTTTATGTCAATCTCATGACATCGCATATTTTAATGCAATTTTAATGGATCTTTTAAAGCAGTTTGTCATTAACTTTCATCTCTAAATAAATCGACCATACTACTAGCACATGTGTTAATATCGGTCCAAATATGCTCTTGTATAGGCAGTGTGTTATCTTTAAGCTAATACTACTTTTTAAGCCTATTATCGCTGAGCTACAAGTTGCCTAAGTTCGTTAAGCTTTCTTCACTCAACTACTAATGGGGTCTCACCCAGTTAGCCTGCAATCAAATCCTACTCCTTAGTGTTAGACCATTTTATTAATGACTATGATCTTATATCGAAAGACGAGACATTTTAACATCATTTCTTCTTATTTTTCGAAAAAAAAAACAGATTGTTTTCTCGTCCGGGTTTATATAGAGACCTGGCTCTATGCCCAATTATAAGACATATTCGGAGAATCTGTTTCTCTACTGCATAAAAGTTTAGGGTTTTCTCCGCATTTGAAATCTTTTTGTGAAAGTAAATAAGATTAAATAAATAAAACATTTTATTGAATCTGTAAAATTTATGTTTTTTAACTATTTGTTCATACATGATAGAAACCAATTTATTTAATCCGATAAATATTAAATCAATTTTGACATAATCACCCGACTCCTCCCACAGAATCGCATATAAAAATAACAACACACAGTTAATTAGATCAATCATGCTTGTGCTAAGGTGGTTTGATTCATTTGCAAAACACAATTGAGCCAGTTGTTGAAGACGATTCTGCAAAATGGTTTTTTGCTACGCATCCTGAATGTTGTCAGTTTAGTTTTTTGTTTACTGCTTCGTCATTTGTATTTCGATCATATTATATCGCGTGTCGTGCCCCTGTGGAATAGTCAGTAAAGGACAAGTCAGTTGTTTGGGGGTTGCGGGTTCGATTCCCGCCGGAGACTCTGTTATTGTCTGTTTCTCTTTCTCTTCTATCCTTAATATTTCTATTCTTATTCTGTTCTTCTCTTTATAAAGGCGTCACAATGGACCGTAATGGTCTCCGAGTGAAGGTGTGAGGGTAACTTTGTACCAGCCTTACCTACCTACCTACCTACCTATCGCGTATCGTTGTTCATGGCCATATAAGAGGTATAATTACTTTCTTAATAATTCTTAACTTCCGCGTCAAATTTTAACTGCTTCTTTAATAATTTCGGTTCATTGTAGTGATTCTTTTCAGAACAGAAGGCCGCTTTAATTTTATCGATCGGTTTCTATGAAAGTATTTTTTCATGAGTAGGCTTATGCCCGCATTAACAATCAAAGGGTTAATGCAACTACAAAATACAAAAAAGGTTGTATTTAATACAAGAAAAAAATTCAAAATATGATAAACTGCAAACCAAATATTATGACCTGAGGACAATTATGATATTTTATTGCTAAAATATAACCGACACTTGCAACAGAAAACATGTTGTGGTAAAAAAAACAGATCAACACTAACGGAGTGTAATGCCAAGGCACATACAAGCATAGGGAAGAATAGATGTATAAATGGAAATGTACATTTAAGTTACTTTGTAGTCCCACAAAAACAGACATTTATACTGAAAGCAAAAGACAGTTAAAGTGTAGTGTTATTAGCAGCATTGGTTAAGGTTCAATGCTTCTTAATACTACTTTTCAACACCAACCTCTTTTGTCGTGTACTAGTATTTCTAGGCACTACATACATGTATTTAGCATCAAATTATACTTCCTTGCAATTGCTTACAAGAGTTTGGCGCTGTGATATGTTTTTGTTTTCATTCAGTTTTTATTGCTCCCCTAGTAGTAGTTTTTCACAAATGAAATATTGTTTCAAGTTGTAGATTTATTTGCAATAGCAATTCTTTTTCTTTTGACTTTATGTTCTTTTAGGAAGCCTTCAATTCGCTTAAAGTTCAATGTTATTGAGTTTCAAGTTTAAGGCTTTTGTTGGTGGGAATTTTTTCAAAAATATTTTTAAACTACAGCAAGTTTAAATTGACATGAAATTTACTTTATTCAAAAGGTAATCTTCTGGCGTTGTAATTTTAATATGACTTTTGGCATATGACCGACACAGCTGGCTTGGACGTAGTCTAATTTAGAAGTCCAATTTTCGATAACTGTTTGCAACATTTGTGGCCGTAAATCGACAGTAATGCGGCGAATGTTGTTCTCTAAGTGGTCAATTATTTCTGGCTTATCGGCGTGTTGACTAGCGATTTCACATATTCCGACGAAATATAGTTAGGTGGCGTTGAATCTCACGATTAAGTATCTTAGCTAATGCAAATATCCGAACCATGAAGTTAAGCTGTCTGGCATGTCTGCACTGTCTTGTTGAAAGCACAGCAAAAATAATAATTTTGGCTCTATGGGGCCACCATTGACTGTAACTTTTTGACGTTCTGACCAATGACTCTACTGGCCAATAAAGCTCACCAAAAAGTCAGTTTTTCTAAATATAATGGTGGCTTAACTTACATTTGAGGATTACTATTACTGCAAATATGGCAGTTTTGTTTGTTGACGTATCATTTTAAACAAAAATAAAACTGATCGGTAAACATAATTCACTTATATAAATCGGGATAAACGGCAATATTGTTTTGGGACCCATTCACCGAATACGGTTGCTATTCATCTGTCAGTGTATTCATGTTAAAATGCAAAACCAAAATAAACATAAATCACTTGACAGCTGACAAAATGGCCGCAAGATGAAAAGGTGTTGCCAAATTTAAGTTATCTCTAATACCCGGTATATTTGTCAATTTGTTTTCGTTTGACAAGTATTAGTGGCAAAAATTATTTCTCGCTTTTGATTTTCTTATTTAAATTTTTTTAAGTTACGCTCTATGACAATAAGTCTTCTCGAGGTTACTTAAGAAAAGAGCGAGGAATTGTAGTCCTCAGTTCTAACAAGATTAATTCAAATGGCTGTAAAAGAGGTCCAAAAGAATAAAATAAGTTGTTTAATTTCAAAATTATAGATCATGTGCTACATTATACAGAACTAGAACAAGCTTATGATTCTAGTTTGTAAATAAAACAGTTTTGCGCAGCATATCCTGAGTCATAATTTTAACATGGCTAATGGCAAGTACTTTTCAAAAATGCCGTAAAATCGGAAATTCGTAAAAAAGTTTTCCTTACGCCAACAAATAAATGCTTGAAAACCAATACCGGTTAATAGTACGTATCAAGGCGAATTCAATAAGGTGAACTTATTAGATCAGCTGATCATCAGCTGTTGACTACTTCTAGGGACCACGTGTCAAATTTTTGTGTATTTTTGACATATCGTTTTGTTTTACACTAACAAAATACACGTTTGTATTTTTTCACTTTGTAGTTGTTTTAGCGACGAGTTCACCTTATTGAATTCGCCTTGGTACGTATATTATGGAAAATAAAATTCAAAAACTATGTATTTTAAGAATAAAATTGTTAAAATAAATAATTTTTAGTTTTGTTTTCCAAATATTTACAACATAAACTGTCACGAATATTTGGTGAAGACATTATCTTAATTTAAAAATCTGTCTGTGATCTGTAAAAGATTACAAATACAAATTAATATGTCCCCAAGTCAACAGGTCAAACATATCACATTTATTTTGGTCTAATTAAAACAAAAGGAAAATAAATAAACCATAATTCAAAAAAAGAGGCGTTTTAATGCGAATACATAAAATATCATGCAATAAACAAATTAATCTTAAAAGAAATGACATTTTATAAATATAATAACGTTTAAAAGAATAAATATGTATATAAGAAACTATTCACAAAAGGACAGAGAAAAAGTCTGATTTGTTAGTGCAGTAGATGATAATGATGATCAGGAGTTATCAAATGAATCCATCTACGGGAGGGATTTAAAGAAAGGAAAGCAGAGTAACTACAGAAGAGGAAGGAGATGAAAGCTAACAATATTTTTATTTTTTGGCTACATGCCATTTGAGTTGAGGTTGATAATCTTTGAAAATGTTAGGAGCAGATGCGCAGCTGCAATCAAATGCAACTAAAACGCAGACGCGCGCTTCCAGTCACCAACACTTACGTAGACGTACACGCATGTGCATGGCATAGGAGGATCTTAAATAACAGTTACCTCAGGTTATATTATTTTATATCAAAGACTTGTATATTTTTCTTTTTGCTTTTTGCTTAAGTACTTTATTTTTCGTTTTTGTTTAAGGATTTCTCTTTAAGAATGAAATATTGAAGGAAAGCAATAACAACTACAACAACATCAGCCATCTAAAGACAAAACATACTTTCTTAGCCAAAATATAAATAAATAAGACGAGAAATAACACAACAACATTATGAAGAAAAAGAAATATAACAATAAAAAAGGCCCGGTGTTTCCTTAAAAAGTCGTTTTGCTTTTTTTTTTGTTTTTTTTTGTTTTGATATTTATTTAATAACATTTCTTGGTCATAAAAACTATTGCGCAGGCTTAGTTTTACATAATATTTTCGTTATTGTTGTTTATTGGAACCCTTATTTTTCATATGTCTCCCTCTATTGATGTGTTGGTTTATTATTTAAATCAATATGTACGCATGTGTATGTGTAGATTCCTGCCTTGGATACGTAAGAATAATGTTTCTTTTGTGTTATTTTCGTTAATTGTTTTTGAGAGAGGAGCTGTATTACGTGTTTCAGTTAAAACGCGTGCCAGTTAAAATAGGGAAAACAGGGTGAGTTTTAAGTCTAAAGTTAATGAAGGATTTAGTAGTGCACTTAATTGATGATTATTAAAACAACTAGGCACACGTGCATAGTACTTTCTACATATTTTGCGTATATATGTGTGTTAGTGTTTGTGTTGGGGGAGAGAGTTCTTCTTGGAAGTGCCATAATTTCATTTTGTATTTGAAAAGAAATGAAGTTTAAATTTTTTTTATATTTTTTACTAGTGGAATCCTTTTTTTATTTTATATATGTATAATGCTGACTTTGTTCGCTTACCGTATGTATGCAGGTTAATGCCGAAAATTGTTCGCATACAAAAGTGCAACAAATTATGTCTTCATTTTCTGTATTTGACCCGTTTTATACTGCTCTGTTTAATAGAGATTTTTTGTTTTATATATACATATATAAATTTATTCTTATTTAAAGTGCAACAGTGATTGATTCAATTAGTAATTGATAATTGAGAAAAGGCATATGAAGTGGGACATACCAAAAACTATGTTTTCGAACGCTCTTGTAAGCAATTAAGTCTCTGAGTAAGCTATTCAAGAAGCGCTGTGAATGTGCTACCTATTTGGTGATATCTTTTAAAAAATTTTAGTTTTATGTTTTTGCTTAATAAAGTTTAAATATATTTTTTTAAATAAAATTGGCGAATTCACAAGGTGTCCGAATTGTCGAATTGTCATAAGTATTTTTTTACAATACTTTCATTAACAATAGTACAACATTAATTTTAAAATTTTTTGTAATGTTATGACAAAACGACACTTAGACTGTGAATACATTTGGCTGTGAATACACTAAATATAAATTCAATGCTTTATTTCTACAACAAAAGTGTTTTTATACCCTTCCGTGTAAAATTTTTACAATTTTAATTTCCGACCCAAAAAAGTATATATTTTCTGAAAGTTATGAATAGGGAAGTCGATTAAGCTCTGTCAGTCTGTCCGTGAGTATGTTGAAATAAACTTTTTGAAGCCTTCCGACATCGTCTGGAGCCGAGTGAAGTATTAAAATATTGGAAATATTCGGGAGCAGATCAGTATTAACAAGTAAGAGCACTATATTCGGCTGTGCCGAATCTTTTATACCCACCACCAGTTTTCCGTTCTCTTGCAGCTAGAGATTTTTTCCCAAAATTTTTGTTTCCCGGAAATGCGAGATTTATTTTTTTATATCCCGGGATCCCGTAGCAAAACAAATATAAAATAAATTTGTTTTTAATTATTAAAAAAATTTTTATTAAAAAGCATAAAATAGTTTATAATGTAAAAGAAACACTTCAGAACTATAAAAATTAATAAAGAAACTTGAATTTAAAATATAAATTGAGAAAAAATATTTTTTATTGAAAAAAATATTATTCTCTAGATACGAGATAAAATATGAGCACAAAAAAACAAAAATACAGGTACACAGAAAAAAATAAATATGGATTTTAATTACGAAATTAATATTATTAATTAAAAAATTGTTTGATTTTGCTCCAATCATCAAAATGATACTATTTATTAAATGAAAATTTATAGTTTTAATTGAAAAAATATGGAGAAAAATATCAATTAAAACAGTATTAAAAAATTAATTGAAATTTTCAATAATTTTCAAAAATGATTTTAATTATTAATTTAATCACGTCTTTATTTGAGATTTGGGTTTTATGATATTAGAGCATTTATTATATCAATAATATAATTTATTAAACCTGTATAAAAAAAATACAAAAAAAAAATATTCTCTTTTTATATATATTTATTCTTAATATACATTTATATTACAAAGGAATCCACATTCTTAATTACATTTCGTTACTTATATAATAAAATTAATGATAAGGAATAGGGTTCCAAACACATACACATACCATATCAAAAGCCGGATTTCCAAAAATAATTTTTAGCATCAATGACCTAAATATAAAGGAATAATAACCGGTAAAAAGGCTTGATCAGGCAGAGTGAAGAAATTCAACTAACTTACCTATTAAAATGAGAATTCTGAGGAATAGAAAGGTACACAATAAATATGTAATGAATTTTGGCATACGTACAATGAAACCGAAACCATTTATTATATTTAAAGCAGAACATATTGTTATATATGTACATATGTGCACTCACCAGAACTTTCTCTTGCAGATTGGCGACAATTTTTCATTATTTCGCTCCTTGAGCAACAATTATATTAAATTTATTCTTAAAATTAAATTTTCAAGTTAATGTCATTTAAAATTATATATTTTATTTTTTAAATTTTTTTTCAACTGACAGAAATCTCTTTGTTTTTTGAAAATATTTAATATCAATTAAAAAATTTAATTAAATTAATGAAAACTATAATTAGAATTCAAAAACAAATTAAAAATTTAATTAATTAAACAAATTTTAGCATTATTTTTTTCTGTGCACTTGAGCTATGAGATCAAAAATAAAATCATTAGAATTCAATTTCAATATAAACATCTGCTTTCAAATCGTTGCCACCTTTTTTATTTCCTGGGATCCCGAAAAATAATCCCGGGAAATCGGGAAGATTAAATAACTCAAATTCCCGGGAAATTACCCAATTTATAGCACATAATGTATTTGTTTGTTGTTAACAGTAATCGCTATGCAATAATCTCTTTATACTAAAATATGTCTCACTTTCTTTGTATAACTAGTAAGATGTTTTCGTAAATTTAGTCTTTCAATGAAAGTGGGCGTTAAAGTAGGCGTGTTGAAATTGTTTCTACTAATGAATATAACTTAGATAATTCACTATAGTCCTTTATTATTCCAAATCCTTTATTCATAGAGAAATTATATGAATTTGAGATATGCCGTTATATGGGAGGTAGGCGTTAAAGTGGGCGTGTCACCTAAATTTTACGGCATAACAATGACATTGACTAGAAAGATATCAGTAGCAAATTCCATCATTGCAGCTTTAATTTTGTCGGTTTTATGAGCTTTTAAATTTAACTAACAGTGGATAACGTGAAAAGTGGGCGTAATAGTAGGCGTGTCGAATTTTTTTTTAATAATAAACGCAACTTATATGTTTCAATATAGTCCTTTATTATTCCAAAATCTTTATTCGTAGAGAAATTACATGAATTTGAGGTAAGATGTTATATGGGAGGTGGGCGTAAAAGTGGGCGTGTCATCTAAGTTTTCCGTTAGAACAAAGCATTTTATCAAAAAGCCATGTGTGCAAAATTTCAGAGTCGTATAGCTAATTTTGTAGCTTTTATGAAGTTTTTGTTTTTAAATATACCGAAAAATACACTGTGCGGTATAAGTTTTCGTACATTTTAATCTATAACTCCTTTCCTAATGCATAAATTTAAGCAATTTTCAAGAAAAAATATTGTTTTTACTCAGGAAATACATATTCGAAGTTTCATGAGTCTACGTTAATGCGTTTGGACACAATTCCATTTTATTCGATGTTCGAAGTACAGGGTTTTTTCAACCTACTCTTGCATTACGCGCTATAACTCTCTTCCTAATATTCCGATTTAGCCCATTTTCAATGCCAAACAAACCTTGTCTATAAAAAAGATTCTGGCAAAATTTAAGTCCATTAGCTTTTTCGGTGCAACCTCTATCGTGCTTTCAACAGACGGACAGACGGACAGACGGACGGACATAGTTAGATCGTCATAAAATCAAACCCTGATTCAGAATATATATACTTTATGGGGTATAAAATGCATATTTCGATGTGTTACAAACGGAATGACAAAATTAATATACTCCCACCATTTTTTTTATGGCGGGTATAAAAAACAGATTTAGTTTTTAGAATTAAAAAGTTATTATGAATATGGGGTATGTAATTTTATTACAATTAACTGATTATCACAAAACTAGTGATAATAGAAAGATAGTAATAAATAAGAAAAAAAAGGATTATGTTGGCAAAATTTCAATCTTACTCGTAGTGAGATAATATGAAGAAAATAAACAAGCTAAAACCTGGGAGTTAAATAGATGTTATTTACATCCAACTCATTATCGCCAACCAAAGAGTGCTGATGATGAAATCCGTAGTTGGTTTCGAAAATGCATTCCACTAGGCTAGTGTCGACAAAACATACTTTTCGAGATTATTCTTTCATTATCACAATTAAGAAATTCTTTGTAAAATAAGCATGTTTAAAAAGTAAGAGTTGCCGTGCCAAATCTTCACCTACTCTTCACCGTCATTTACATAGGTAAGATGACCATATCTAAGCTTAGTCTAGATTTCAAGCAATACGCTATTTTCCTTATTATTTCTGACGCCATCTTTGACTCTATTCTACTACTTAGTCATATTGTGCCCAAAAATTTGGTTGAAACTTTAGAATATTCTTGTTCAAAAATCGCAAAAGCCGCCTTGTGAATTCATCGTATGTAATCAGTACTTTATAAAAATAACATTCACCTTTTATCTAAAACCAGTAAGTGTACAGCAGGATGTAAAATAAATATTCTCACCACCTTCTATAGCAACTAACCAAGTTTTCTAGAATGCACTCTCAAAGTTGCTTAAAGAGTGAGTACTACAGCTGTGCAAATAACTGCGTAATTTTTTTTGAAAGAATAAAACTTTTGAAATTGTAAGAATTAATTATATTCACCATTACGTAAAATTGAAATGGCATTAACATACAAATTAAGAAATTAACATTATTAAAACAATAAATTAACAATTTAGCAAGCCCTGCAGTAAACAAAGCTCTAACTAAAGAATAGGGGAATTCCTTAAGACACAAATTTTAATCAAGGAAGTTAAAATGCAAAGCAAACGATCTTGCTAATTACTATAACTAAACAACCACCATGAATCAAAAGTATGGGACAAAGCAAAGTAAACGAATAATAAAAGCGAATGAAGGCGGGCAAACAGGCAAAAGTTCCTCATTGCTTGCAGTAATAATTCATCAAAGAAGAAAAAAATTCTTAGAATCAAAAGTTTTCTTTCTTGTCATGTCTTTTTGTTGTTTGCAAATAAAAACAAATCGAAAGAAATATTAAACATGACATAATAATTTATATATTTTTTTTGCGTTTAAGGAAGAAGCTTGAGGTTTTGTGTGTGTACATTTAACAATGCCGTTATTGTGTAAAAACGACAACAAATTACTAACAACAAATGACGATAATGTCATATTGGCATACGCCCCAAAGCCAAAAAAGGTTGTCATGTTTGGCGCTGTCGTACTTTAGGTAAATGATATTTAGAGCCCCCAGTTAAATGAGCTGTATGTAGATCATGTTCTTACTTAGCATTGATAGTAAAAGGGAATAAGGGTACACCTCACTTGCACTTATAGTATTTTTTGTTTTTTATTCATTTACTTATAATAACAAATATTGAAAACCTTTAATAAGAAATCAACAGATCATGCCGTTTCATTTCTTTTCATAAAAAGTCAAAGACCAGCATATTTGTGAACAGAGTTATAAAACAACTAACAGTAGCTGCTGCTCCTTGTGTTGTGTGTGTAAGTTGTGAACATGATACCCACAGATTACACTCGTAAATGGTGGCCAAATGTGAATTTGATACCACTATATTCGTGATGTCAAGATCGAAGAACACTACTATTTGCTACCGAACGTGGGTTGAATTTAAAAAAAAAGAATCAACTATCTACTGATAATAAAATTACCCACAAGTTATAAAGAGTACGAGTGTTTAAAAAAAAAACTTTAATGAACGAGAAGACAAAAAAAGGGAAAACAAACAAGAAATAAACCAATGAGGCAGATGAATCACTGCATGATCACTTTTCCCAAAAAAGTGTTGTTGATAAAGCGATTTTTATAACAAGATTTATTATTACTTTCATCTAATGGGTTCAATAGAGACAATCACTCTATTATAAATTGAGAATTCAAATAAAAATATATATAAACTTGATTACCAATCAACTGCCCAATAAACTGCCGATTGATTTGATTCTCTTAAGCTCTAACAACGTACATACTTATATTCATGCAGATATATGCAACGGCAAATTGGTACACCAATCAACTTTGTAGTAGATGTTTTATGTCAATGTGTTATGATCTGTTTAATTTAAAAAATTTTATTAAAAATAACCAACAAGTACAGCTAGTTAAGTAAAAAATCTTATTTTCCATCCCTGTATAAGTAAAATAAATTAAGGCAAATTCAACAAATTTTTTCATTATGCTTTCCGATCAGTTCTTACGACTACTAGTATATATTCATGTGTTATTGTGTATGTTGAAATGTTGACAGGTGTTAACGTTTTGTCTGAATTGTATAGAAATTTATAGAATTAGTAGAAGTTATGGTAGGTAGGTAAGGCCGGTGTGAAGCAACCCCCACACCTTCACCCAGAGACCAATACGGCCCATTGTGATGCCCTAAAAATAATAGTAGAGAGATAAGAAAGGAAGAAGAAAGAAAGAAGACAGAAAGAAGAAAAAGAGAGAAAAAGGTGGATAACAACCAATGCCCAAGAGAACCAAGACCCTACAAACGTCCTAGTAGAAGTTATAATTTCCTTAGATTTTATTTGAAGCAATTTTAATGTCAACATAACCATGTAAAAATTTAATATGAAGAAAACTATCTCTGCTTAAAAGTGCATATTTCTTCTTCAAATATTGTAAAGTTTAAATATTAATTTGTGGCATTTTAACATAAGAGAACTTTGTACGCTGTCATAAAAATAAATAATTCGACTTTAATATGATACATCTTGGTGCGGATTAGTGAAAACAAAAAATATTCTTATCTCGACTTAAGTTGTTTTGGCACAAACATATCAATATTAGAATTTGTAAATTTAGATTAGAAGAACGACCTTTTATCAAGTTGGTACATTATATGTCTAATAATCTTACACAGTTCATTAATTCTTTTTTTTAAATACTAATCAATCTCCGGAGGAATTAGTTTAACCCGGGACAAGTATGAATACAAAATAATCGTAAATTTTTGTTATCCATCTGTGGAAAATACAAGCAGCATTAAGTTTATAATACGGGAATTTAATTGATGCTACAAATGTAATGAGTTATGGAGCTGGGCATTAGGGGTACAACCAAAATAAGGCCCTGTCACCACGCTGTAGCCGATGTTGTGCTGAAACCGAAAATGTTTCCTCAGGTCGAAGCCGATTTCTGAAAGCCCTTTAAGATTTTTTTTTGTTTTTTCAAAATTTTTTATTATTTTCAAAATTTTTTATTTTTTCAAAATTTTTTATTTTTTTTAAAAATTTTTTTATTTTATTTTTATTTTATTATTTAACTATTTACATTTTTTAATGCAATTATATGATTATAATCAAAATCACAATCTAAAAATTATCTTTGTTAAGTGAATTTTTATTTTTTTAGAACAGATCCCAAACTTAATTGCATTTGTCGCGATTATATATCGAAAATCTAAAGATGCAGTTCTTATTGTTTTCTATACACTACATGGTATGGATAGGACCATTTTGATATTTTCAAAAATTGTAAAAAAGTTGTTTTCCTACTGGACATGTTTTTACAAAAGTTGTACTAAAGCACTGTAACAGGGCAAGTCCCAATTTGTGAGATAATTGTTGAAGGTCAATAATAATTGTGGGCAAAACTTTAAACGCTTTAAAATGGATTTTTTTATTCAGACTTTATATTGTTTTTAACTCAATTTGTTTTGGCTGAAGCACACTTTGGACTAAATATCAATTAGCAGAATTAATTAAACAGAACTACATAATTTTGCAAAACATTTTTAAAACACCGAAAGATACATTTTATATTCTAGACCCCTTAAGTAGTTACCAATTTCGCGCAATTTAAGAATTAAAAGTTTTGTCTTTTAAGGACTTAGAGAGAAAATCGAAGTAAAATTTTTGAACTTCTATAGCATTGTTAAGTTATTAAGGGGTTTAACTTCTTCCTATTTAAAGTTTTGGTAAAGTCAGCTTATTACTCTGAAAATAAGAGGTGAATCAAAACATTATAATCAAAATTAATAATGACTAAATTACGACTGCAACTCATGCTACACTTTCGGGAACCTCTCTGCATTGTCGTGTTAATATTTACAATGAAAAATTTTCAAAGCAGAGAGGTTCATCAAGCGATAGTATGCAGCACTTCCGGCATGCACAACATAAATAGCCAGTGATAATTATTAAAAGCTTTCTAAATATAAATTTAGGGGCACATATAATCTGCCACATAGCATGTGTGGAAGATCCTCTATGAAAAAATATTTTCGTACATTTGAGAAGGACATTAGTAGAAATATATTTACCATTTAATAAAGGGGTTTTAAACAGGCACGCTACAAAATGAGACCAATAGGGACAGCAAACGACGCCATATTTTTTAACGCTCTTTTGACCTTTTTCTTCAGTAGGGTTGGCTTTTTCATGATGGAGCCAACAACGAGTCGAAATTATTAAAATTTACTACCGAAAATCGGAGTCAGTGGCCTCAATGTTAAGAGCGCTACGTCATATTTAGCGATGAGGATCATTTCTGGGTGAATGGCTTTGTCAATAAGCAGAATATGCGTTATGCGTATGGTTAGACAGCAATCCACACGTACTCCATGAGTCATCATTGCATCCCGAAAATATTACGGCTTGGTGCGGTTTATGGGCCGGCGGCGTCATTGGGCCGTACTTCTTCCATAATGATCAAGACTACCACATTACTGTTACTGGGAATCGCTACCGTTCAATGATAACAGAATATTTTTGGCCCCAATTGGATGATATGGACTTGGAGGACAAGTGTTTCCAACAGGACGGCGCCACAAGCCACACAGCGAATGTCACAATCATTTTATTCGAAACCAAGTTTGGAGAACGTGTTATTTCACGAAATGGTCCAGTCGATTGGCTGCCTCGGTCGTGCGATTTGACGCCGTTAGAATATTTCCTGTGGGGCTACGTCAAGTCTATGGTCTATGCCAACAAGCCAGCGACGACTGATGAAGTTCGTACGAATATCGAACGAATCGCGCCCGTGGTGGCCATGCAAAAGAAATCGAGTACCATACATAATGGCATCGAACGTACTTTCACAGGAAAAAAGGATTTTCGTTGATATCCAAAACCGTTTTTTGTTTTATAAAAAAAAACGTTTGTAGCGCTCTTATTGAAAAACCCTTTACCATCTCAATGGGGATAAAAATTCATAGAGGCTCATTCTAAGAATAGTTTACACTAAAAGTACACTTACGCATTTGATCCTTCTAAAACCGTACATAAAAATGTATTGTCGTATATAAGCAGGTTCCTCATAACATTCCTACCTTATAGGTAAAATTAGGTAATAAAATATATAACTTTAAAAAAATTACATTTACGTACATAAAATTTACAAACTTAAACTTGTGAATTAAATATAGTAAGTAAAATTAGGTTAAGTCAGGATAAGTAAATAATGTTCGTTTCTGTGGCGCCAGTAGGCTTGTAGTTAAAAAAGATTCCATGAGAACTGGAGCAAACTATTATAAATAGATGTTGCAATAAAAACAACCATACTTCGATGTTAAGGTTTGCAGCCTTAAGCTTAAATGTACACAAAATATGTAAGCATAAATCTTAATGCTTAATTCACAACCTGTTGTAGGAGTCGTAGGTTGTAAGAAATTCACTTCCTCATATTGAATTAAAACGGCGATAATACTTTCTTTTCCAGCTATCATGTACTCGTACGACATTTTAAAAACATAGGTAATTTTGTTGTAAGTGTTGTATACAAAATTAATTTCGAAATAACCAAATTATGTCGTACATCACCTGTGAATTGTGAATTGAGCATATAAAAAATTTCAAAATAAGCACAAAAAATTGTCGTGTGATTATTAGCATCACTCATGCTGATCTAAATATATGATTTCAAAGTTAAAAGCTTAAAATAGTACAGCGATGAGTTAAACATCTACATAAATAGAACTGACAAGTCAAAGTCTAAGTCAAGACCCTAATCATAATATGTTAAGGTAAAGTAATTTGATCTAAATGAAATTGAACTTCAATTATATCACACAACTACGCTATGTTTGTTAATGTTTGAGTATAACACTAAACCATGTGTAGTTAGCAGTTCCCTTCGCAACTATACTACAGCACTTTAAAACACATAAGGGTTCTGTTTTCGCTTAACTTATCTTAAACATATAACAAACATATAAACATATAACTTTATATACAAATATATAGTGTGTAGATGCAACAAATATACAAATATAAATACAGTAGACTCGCGGTAACGTGAACTATTAAAAACCGAGCGTGTTCACGTTTGCGAAGTTGTTTATGTTAACGAAGGTGTAACTCTTTTAAATTTTCAAACAAATTAGACATGTGATTTAACTTAAATTCATATATTTTTTTGTATATCGGATTGTTATGTACATATGGTTTGTTAAGAAAAAAAGTACGTTAAAATTAATTTAAAGAATGTATTACCTTTTTTTGGATTATCTTTTAATTTTTAAATTTTAATTGCTGAACAAATTCTTGCTCTCAAAAAAGCTAAAGGAATATCCTTTTCACAGTCTTCTTCTTCTTCTAACGTACGGTCTACACCAGCCATCGATTTGTTCGAACAACGAAAAATTTTTTCTGCGCACACGAATTAGCCTGGTGTGGATCGATGTTGTCGATGTTTTGCTCTTGTTCAAACATCGTTGTCAGAACATTTGTTCGAACAACGATGTCTGATATTAAAAGGCATTTTAAATATGAAAGAAAGAGACGACACATAAAAATTGCGATAAAATACACTTTATACGTTTTAATCATGTCAAAGAACATGCACAATTTTTTGACAGTTGCTTTGCCGACGTTTTGTTCTAGTCTGGACAAATCGATGGCTCGTAGACGTAATAAAGTAAAGAGCTAAAAATGTTCAGTCAGCATTTTGCTATTGTTTTCTTTTTAAGACGTTGCCAAGTTGAATTTATGTAAATAGCCAATAGCGTCCATTAATAGTTAAACCAATTTTCAAAAATGGCAGCTGTAATCCATTACGATTTGGAGCAATTGTTGTAGCGAGGATTTTTTGCCTTTCCAATCACAAGAAGTTTAACTTTAGAATTTTGGTAGTTTGTGTGACATCTTTTACGAAAAACTTTAGATTAGATCATGCTAAATCAGCAGTGCGCACTAAACTAAACCTGTACAATCATTTATGAAAACGATTTGCATAACCGACAAATTTGTTCACGTTATAAGGCTTTCTTACTGTGTTCACGCTACAGGGTAGTCAGTGTAAAAAAAATTATGTTCATCTTATCCGGTGTTCACGTTAGGCGGTGTTTTTGTTACCGCGAGTCTACTGTATTCATCATAAAACTCGTATCAAGATGTGGTAGCATCAATGCTGTTAGGAAAGAGAAGAGGTATTTGTTTACTTCCACAAATAAAAAAAAAAATAAAAGTTGCCATGATCGCTTTATGTAGATTACAATCACAAACATCGCCAACAAGTAAAACAACAACAAAATTCTTAACATTTAATTTGCTAAAACGATTGAACGTTGTCATCATTTTGATTACGTACGTAAGTATAAATTAATTTCAGTATATTACATACGTATTTGATATGTGTAGAATAAGAAGTATGTGGCATGTATTGTACTTACGGCAAGTTATAGTAAGTAAAATGAAAACAAAGTCGTACGCTATTGTTTTGAATAAGCGTGCTTATTAAATATCGAAACATTAAAGTTGTGCAGAGATAATGGAGATGAATATCAATATATTCATAAACCTGTTGACTGGCTGACGAAGACTTCCCACCACACGACATCATCAGATTCTCGTGTCTGGATGATTGGGTTCTTTGCAAAACACTGCTATTGTTTCAATCAAACATGTGTTCTTAAACATTAAAAAAGTTGTGATGTTGGCAGAGGAGTAAAATAAAAAATTATTAATTAGGGAAAATAGATATAATGAAATCAGACCAATAATATAAATTATTTTTTTTTTGTTTTTTGTACAGTTTGGCAGTGAGTGTAAGGGTATTCTTATAATTTTTGCCATTCAGTGTGAAATTTGTACAATTTTTATTTAAGACCCGTAAAGTATATATTTTCTGAAAGTTTATAAATGAAAGTTTATAAATAGGGGAGTCGATCAGTTTGTCCGTCTGTCCGTGTGTATGTGGATTCAATCAAGCCCCCAGACATTTACAATATTTGTGTAATGTTCACAAAATATCAGATACAAAATTCGGGAGCAGATCGGTATTGAAAATCACAAAAATCGCTGTATAAACAACTGAGAAATGATGAAAAAACCTTGTCTTTTCACACCAATACAAACTGGATAAACGTAGGATCGAGTCCCAGTTAAGATGGTCGAATATATACCTCTTACTTGTTCTCTGTTAAATTTGGTTGCATTATTAATATTCTAAAAAAAAGCCATGTGCTTTTAAATATAATTCTTTTAGTTTTTTTTAAAGAAATTTGAATTGCTTTTAGTTTTACGGATCATTTTTATTACAAATATTTTTTTGCCAGTTACCCACTAGCTGTACGTTGCATGTTCGCGTGTTGGGAAACCGTCTTCGTCATTTGTTTTTGCGCCGGAAAACAAATCGAAAAAAATTGTTTATCAATTCGCTTTCTACTGACTCCATTTAAATAAATCACATTGAACATTTAAATGTTTTCGTTGTATTAATACTCTATAGTTTGTCTGAAGGCTTAAAATTTGGGGTGAGGCGAAGTTGACCGGGTCCGCTAGTAATAGTTAATGAATTTATTATTATGTTCAATGTTATATTTAATACAGTTGTTTTAGTAAGAGCATTAGCTGACTCCTAATTAACTAACTCCTTTAAACACTGTCTTAATAATGACGTAATTTTAAAATACTCTCTTTCATCATTTAAATAAAGTTAAGTTTAAATAAAAAAATTTCAAATATAAACGAACGAATATAATTCGCTCTACAAATAAGGTTTTATTAATGTTCTAAAGAATTAGCCATTTTAATGATTGTTCCGTTACTCTGACAAAAATTTGTTTTTTATTCTATAAAAGCGCGGATCCAAAGGCAGAAAACAGAACTTTTTTTATCATATTTTTTATAAGAACCTAGCGGACCCGGTGAACTTTGCCTGTCAGATTGCAGAAACTCTAAGTCAGCAAAAACTCGATTTTCGATTTTTTAAATTTTCAGACTTTTCCTGAGGGGTGTTCCAAAATTTTCTTCCGTAAAAACCTTCTCCTTGAAAATACAAATAACTGACAAAAAATTTTACAGAAATCGGCTCAGCCGTTCTTATTTTATTAATTACTATAGATTTTTTACACCATTTTTATATATATAGATAGAAGATATTGTTGACAACGATAAAAAAAAGCTTGAACCGCCCCTAATACTATATAAACCAATAATCGGTTATTAATATCAGCACTGTGACAACAAGCTTTAATCCACCAGTGATAACTACCACTAGATATTAATATTGATACTTGGCTGAGTGATTATGTTATTTACTTGCTTACAAGCTGTGTTAAATACCAACCAGCAGCATCCGACATAATTAAAGTAGAATTTTGTGTTTCAGTGGGTAATGACTTAAATGCTCCTTTCGACGCTAATAATATATATTGTCAGTAACTGCAGGCAAATTTAGAAGACTTTGTTTTCTTTGTGGTTTGTAAGAACCTGCGACAATAATCAAATATAAGCACAATTGAAATTTATTTACATGCGGTGGGTTTTTTATTTTTACAGAGACTCAGTACAAGACTAATATTTATATATTACATTGTGTTAGCTTGTCAAAACAACAATAACTTTTAGTTTTTAATAGCATTTGTGTTATGGTTTAAATAAAACTTATTTGGCATCAAATTTGAAAAAAGAAAACTGAATAAAAGAATGTAAATTTAAAAACATATTTTTTTGTACGTTTAAAATAATTGTCCATCACATTTTTTGTAAGAACTTATTTAAAAATAATTGTTTTGCCAAAACTAATAAATGGTGATCCAACTAAAACGGGCTTAATTTAAATAAAACAAAAACATTTCTGAGAATTAATTTTTTGCCCACCTTTTGACAGACGACATTTGAAAATAGAATTTAGTCTACTAGTGTAACCCTTTATTAAAGGGATTTAAAGTAAATATGCTATTACTAAACTTGACCTTTCTTAACAATATAAGTAAGCTAAGTAAAACAGTTAAATTATTTTACTTTAAATTCATTCACTACCGGGAAAATATTGTGTGCTACAAGAGCAGGCACAATTATGCAAAATTGTCAAGGAAAATTTAAAAGATTATTGTATATCTTAAAAAGAAGCTTCGTTAAAACTATTTGCCCAATGTGGTTTAATTAATTTTTTAGGTTTAATTTAAATTTGTGAATTCACTGTTTGAGTGTTCAAATCGCTATTCTATTAGAATATTTTAATTTTCAAATTAAAATAATAAAATACAATTGCCAACAAACTACCTAATATTGAGTTTTTATTTAATCTTATTACTTGTCTTAAGTAAAGGGAAGTCATCATGTATTGTTTTTGCTCTCAATTCCCTTGGGTGTAATACAAGTTCAATACTTGCACTTGAAATTACTGATTAACTTGTTGACATAATTGTTCGTACTTTTCTGGTTCTTACAGCTATTTTATAAAACTTGTAGAATTTATTGCAATAAATAGTAAGATAAGTACAGCATCAAGTTTCACTTTTCTGTAGCAATAATTTACAGTGTTAAGTTATTATAAGATCTGTGTGACGCATGTCATAAATTTTGTCAGCAAATAATAAGTTGAATCAGAGGTGTAGCTGTCTAGATTTAAATCCTACTAATATAATAAATGTGTATGCTTGTATGTTTGGATGTTTGGATATTTGTTACTCAATAACGAAAAAACGGCTAAACGGAACTAAATGAAATTCGGCACATAGATAGATAACAACCTAGATTAACACATAGGCTATTTTTTATCGCGATAATAACGCGAAGTCGTTGGCAAATTCATCATAACACATCCTAAACGGGTTGTTTGTATTGTAAATATTTTTATTTTTGTTGTTAATACTAAGTCTACCTTTTATCCCGATAACTACGCAGACGAAGTCGCGGGCACAAGCTAGTATAAAAATAAAAATTGAATTTAGAAATATTAAAAAATTTACGAGTAATATGAAAGTAACAGACAAACCTAAACAAGATAGACAAGCATTTTTAGCCATCTAATATTGTCAATTTTTGAAAGTTTGTATCAAGCAAACCGACAAAATGCGACTTTACAATTCGAAATCAGTTATTCCATGAACACAACTAGGGCGAACGACTTTTTTCGCGCAGCACGAATAATTTAATCAAAAAGAATTATCTGTTTAAATTTGTCGTATGAATCACAATAATAACAGCTATCGTAGATGATAAACTTGTTTACTGTTTGCGCAAAAAAAAAAATATATATCAAACAATTTAAGTCTTTTGAAAATAATAAAAATAAATATTGTATCAACTATACTAAAGGCTATAATACACGGCATGTTTTTTACATCTGACTTTAAAATTTGTGAGACATATGTAAATCTACATGTCTGTCAAAATTGTACTTTTACGCTGACTGCTTTGCAGCAGCAGATATTTCTGCCAACGGCTAATGTCACATGTTTTGACAGAAGAAAATAGAGCGTACTCTAATTAAAATTTTGTCAGATGTCTCAACACATGTTTTTTTACAGAAGTAATGTTTTAAAGGTAACACACGACATGTTTGTATTAGCAGTGAAGAATTTGACAAGTCAGATGTAAAAAACATGCCGTGTATTAGCTCCTTAAGTAAAAGCTTTTTGGCGTGTACGTAAAAATTTGCAAAGGAAGAGGGTTCGTTCAGTAAACGTTAAATATATTTTTAGTTTGTTAAAACAATAGTGTTACCATATTAATAAAAATTTTAAATTAAGAATAAACAAAAACATATTTAAAATCATTTTTATATTTACCAAATTTGTTTATATATTTTTAATGCTATTAAATAAAAACAAAATGAATATTTAAGGAGAAGCATTGTTTATTACACGATTTAAAAATTAAGCCCAAATATGGTCAACTTTACTCGTTTGTTTGTTGCTCGTCGACGCACATAGGGGGCAAAGGTGGTCGTTTCACGGACTAAGTACTTAACACATTTAGCGCCATGTGCGGCACCGGTGCACACGACCTGGGTACTCGTTTGGGCTGCGTGTTCACATATCCACACGCCACCCTTATGTCTTTAAAGGTGAATATGGCAGAGTGCACTCGGACTGTGGAAATTGTACTTCTTTCATCTAAAAGGACTAAGAAAGGAAAAAAATGTTGAATGTGCACCGGTGTGCACCGGGCCGCGTAATCACCGGTGCACACACGGAAAATTGATGAAAAATCATGGAAAAAGTGAAAATTTTCACTTTCTGATTTTAGGTATACAATAAATGGACATAAACAGAATGTTATCAAAAAGAAAAATATTTTGGCCCGAATGAGTAAATCCCGATTTTTGTGCTTGGCGCGAGATGTGTTAAAATACTCCCTTAAAGTGCATCAACTCCTACATCACAAGGCAACTCAAAATGTAAAATAGGCAATCTTGCTTTTGTAGTGACGCTTTAAAATTAAATATTTTGATCAGGAATGCCGGTGTGGTCTGATCGGATTGAAGCCTAACTTGGTAGGTTGGTTGGTTTGTCTGTCTGGTTTTTTAAGTTTTTGGTAGAATATGATTATTTTTAATTTAAAACACAAAGTAATTAATAAATGTTCTTAAAAACCTTTTAGTTATATGAAAATATTTTTTTGGAGAAAATGTTAGGTTTTGGTAAGCGTTGGTTCGTCTTTAAAAAAAATTTGGTCAAAAAATTATTTTTGTTGTGGCATCTCTGATTGTGATGGAATACCGAAAAAATGTAGAATTTTAGGAAATTAAATCATATTTACTTTAAGTAATTTTGAAAATGCAACAAACCTTACCATGCAACCATCAAGATCAGGAAATTATTAAAATGTGTTACATAAACTTGTGAAGCAACCCAGCAAGGACTTGCTCTTATTAAACAACATACATATCAATGATTTTATTATATCGGCTGTATTAATAAGATGTATTTTAGTAATGACTTGATTTAAAATGTGATAAGTAAGTACTTATTTTCAGACATTTGCTTAGATACACACACATTTTTTTTTTACAAGATATATTTATTTCAAATATAATTCTTTTTATAATTTCCATTTAGTTTAGCAAGCTTAGGGTATAAGCATGGTGTAATTACAAAGGGTGATAGCGTAAAGGAGAGCGATTTTTTGCTCTCTTTTTTTATGTATGAAGTTAGACAATTTTCGGAATTTAAAATTTTTTTTTTAATATGTAGTTTCACATACTCCAGAACACAAAAAAATTGTCAGCTGGGCTGGTACCGCCACCTTGTATAAGTGTACCCTGGGTATAAGTAATAATTATTTTGACATCAGCCGCAAAGCATTTCATTAAAAAAGTGGTGACTTATAGATTTTCACTAATTCTTAAATTTTAAATTAAAACAGATTTGGGTTATTACAATGAAGTACTTATTTATTGCTATAGAAGTAAGTGCTTATTTAAGTACCTATTTATAAGCGACCGCAATAAGTACTCATACGAGTCCCTATTTATAAGCGAGCGTGCTACATGCCTCCAATGACATCGCCGTGTTAAAATAATGGGTTTAGATGCCTAATTGTAAGTAGTAAAGAACTATTTTCTAGTACTTTCAACTCATTATTTTGTAATGTGTTATTTTGCTGGGAAGTTATTGTTTTCAATGTTTTTATATTGGAAATGTAAAACAAATTGATTTTCTCAGTTTAAGTGAATATAAAGTTATAAGTTATGCTTAATTACACAAAGATTTGAATTTTATTTAAAAGCTTAAACGAATTATCGTTATTGTAGAAAAATTTATGCTGCTCATCGTAGAGCCTCAGAAGTAATGAACGAATAAGTAATAGCATCACGCGTTGAGTTTACAAAAAATATGGTGAGCATATGTACATCACTAGTTTTTATGTTGTCCGATCTTAAATAATTATTTATTTTTTATTTATTTATTTATTTGAGTCTATAGATTCTAGATCCTTACAGACTATAAAGCAGTACATGCAAATTACTTAATATTAGTTATTCAAAAACAAAATTATTTAACATTTCACAATATTAACATTTAAGGAAAAATCAGTATGTTGATAGAGTTTATTGAACTCGGTACAAATCCTCAAAAACGGATCGAAGTTGCCATATTTCGTTCTGAAAACTTTGACTGATAGCGGACAAAAATGACGTGTAGAACGAGATGGTATTAAAAAAGATATTCGCTATTAGGAAATTAAAGCATATGCATCCTTTTAGAACAAACGTAACATTTAGCGTTGCTTTTCGACTTTTTGAAAATGGCGGCTTTACAAGTGCAAGTCTACTAGTATAAGGCTGGAGGTTAAACACACTCCACTGTAACACAATGACAAAATAACAGAAACTGTTTTTGCACAGATTCAATGCTCTTAATGTAAACATTGTAAGTTGGATCCCAAATCATTGAACCATACTCAACAATTGGCCTAACAAGAGAAATATACAATTGTATTTTTTTATATGGATCTGTAAGCTCTTTCGTCCAACGTTTTATAAATTCAAGGATTGCACTTGCTTTATTAACAGTTAAAGAGATATGCTAAATAAAATTTAGTTTAGCATCTAATAAGATTTCAAGATCAGTGACGGATTTCAGTCTATTTAACGTATAACCATTTAAAACATATTTCAATTTAATATAACATCTACGAAAGAAACACATATATTTGCATTTTTCAAGGTTCAGCTCTATTAAGTCTACACAAATATAATTTAATATGTTTCAATGCAATATATTTAAGTTTTGCAGGATCAAGCTTCTATACCTTTAAGATTTTGTTGAAAAAAAAAATTAAATTTTCGTTGGAACATTCTGTTTAAAGAGATATGAATTCATCCGCGAAGAAATTGTGTTTGTTCCCACTGTGCGACGTAAGAAATAAAAATATATCTATTGCAAAAGTCCCCATAAAAATGTGAAATTGTTTGCAGTTTCAGATGCACATATATATTTTGTTGTTTGGAATGAATATTTGTGGCCTAGTATTAGGTTTGTAATCCTAGCATTAGGTAGTGAAGTTGGCTGCAAAACAACTGCTATTGTTTTGCTTTTGTAATTAATGAGATGACTTTAAGCTCTTTCTGATCTGGTATTGTGTTGAACAGTGTAATTTTTGTTAATTTTACAGAAAATGAATTAGGAAAAATTTTTAAACACGGGTTACTCAATAAAATATATGAATGTGTCGTACCTTTTGACTTTTATTACATTAAATTGCTACTACTGCTTGTATTTATTAATTAGTAATGATGAATGTAGTAAAACTACGTCTCTGAATTGGGGTTTCAATTAATACATATATTTTTTTTTCTTTTAAATAATTTGTTTGAAAATTAATTTCACTTTTATGTTTTTTTTTTTATTTCAGTTTTTAACGATCAGACATAAAGAATTTGAAGAATTACTTTGTCGGTACGAGTTTCATAAAACACTTTGTAACATTTTTTCTTTATTTTTGCTACTGTTTCTTGTTGTTTTATGCTACTTTGACTGTATTTTATGAAAAAGTTGTAAAAAAATTAAATTCCAAATGAAAAACGTCAAGAGTTCAAGTATTCTTTTTATTGAATTCATTTATAAATTCGCCTACAGGCTTTTGAATTCGACATCCACAAATAATGAATTATATATTCTTAATAACACAAAAATGTTGTTCATAACACTTGTAATAATATTTGCTGTAAAGTCAAAAGAAAGAAGGACCAAGCAAAAAACAGTACTTGAGTAGAAAATATTATACACATGTACATAAATTTACAATGAAATCAAGTAACAACCAACCAACCACTTTATAAGAATTTTGCTACTTGTTGTTGCCACAGTGTCAATTTAATGTTGCGAGAGACGAACAACCAGAACTAGCAGTAGTTGCAGTTAAAAGAAACAACTTAAGGCATTTGTATTTAGTATTTAATATTTTTGCCCAGTTGTAACCACTATTAACATAAACACTTTCAAGGTTTCCACTTAAATTTGTCAAGTATTGGCAGTTCCTGTTTATAAACTTAAGAAAGAGTTCATTAAACATAACTCCTGTGGTTTTGGGAAGCATTAAATATGAATTCTTTTAAACAATATCATTGTTTAGCCTTAAGTGTTTTAAGCTTATGTTTTTAAATAAAAATATTATTTATACTTTGTTTGAGAAACTTGGTATTTCAGAATGCCTGTTTTAACTTATATTTTCCTATAAATGGCGCCAAAAATTGCATACGTTTTGTTTGCTGCCTTGATTAAAATTTCTTCTGGTGTTTGTCATAAATCATTTTCATAAGCTTCCTTCATTAATTAATACCTTTCTGTTGTCTTTTCTGATTTTCAAACCGAAAACTGCCTTTTTGCCCCAAAAACCCACGCGCGCATGCGTAGTAATATTTTTTTTTGTGTTGTTTTCCGTGTGACATGATTAACGGTTAAATGCCCATTGGTCTTGTGTTTTATTCTTGTTAATTTTATTTAATTTATTATTGTTTTTGTTATAAGAAAAACCCACTCTACGCCTTTTTTATTAAGTTTTTTTTTCATATTATTGTTTATCTGGGTTTTAAAAATTAACAATTGCAAATTGAATATTGCCATCGATCGAGTGTATTAATAAATGCATTCTCATGAATACCCAACTGATACTCATATCTATACATCAAATGCAAGCGCTACTGTATTTTAACTTGTCTTTTTTATTATTTAATTTTTTTCGCGTGGGACCCTTGGGCAAGCTTCTTAAGATAATCACTGGCTTTGTAGACTGTTTAGTTTTAAGTTTATGGTTAAAATATGAAAAAATGTATGTGTAAAACATATGAATTTCATATTTTGTTTATTATGTTTTCATAAACTTTTCGTACGAGATATTCGCAAAAAGAAAGTTTTTCATTGGTCACGAGAAATTATTGCCGATGAAAGACATGATTTTGAATGGGAACTGTAAGTGTCTTTTCGCTTTTAATAAGCACAGATCGCGTCCTTCTTTTTGGAAAGATTGTTTTTTTTTGGGTGATCCTATAACCGTTTAAGTTTGAAAAATTAAAATCAGGAGCAGAAGATTAACAAAACTGAATAAAATATTTATTTATGACGATGAAAGAATATTTGATATTAATTTCTTAAAGATTACACCCTGTAAATGTTGTCCAAAGTTGAACTCTTTTTTTGGCATAGCTTTTGAGGCATTTCTTTCACTATCTCGCCAATGGCAGCTGTAATGTTATCTTCCGGTGCTGAAATTTCTTTGTACGCATCCCCAAAAAAATAACCTCTATTTTTATTGATTTTGCTTGCCAATGGAATACCCTAAGAAGTGCGGTTAAGCATGCACAAAAAATTTTTTCATGGTGTCATGTGGCATGTAAGATATGGAACCGTCGTATAGAAACCATGTGTAAACCAGGCCAAATTCCTCCACATTTAACGAACAAAACTTGGTTATCATCATATGGATATCCTTCTTGAAGAAATACTTCTCGCACCAAACAATGCATCATTAAGGGTGCATTGATAGCCTTGGCTGGCTCTTACTTCTTTTCATATAAAATTGTGCTATTTTATTTGTTGCGTTCTCATTAAGTGTAAAATGATCTTCGTCGCTGAAGACAATTTTAATAATTTGTTTGTTTGCCTATTTATGGTGAAAACTTAAGAGTATTATTGGTATGGCAAGATTGTCCTAAATTTCTTGAACATATAAAGAGGCATATTATATCTATAAATTATCATCAGGCTGAAGAATTTTAATTTTTGTAGTAAAAATATAGAAAAAAAAAACAGAGAAAGTCGTGTCATTTACTCTAATCTCAGAAAATTGTTGGTCGATTATGCTGATTTTCAATGCTGATTTGTTCCAAAATATTTCTGATATTTTGATATTACACACGGCTCTAGGTAATGACGGGAGGCTTAAGAAAACATTTCAACGTACACATGGTCAGACGGATAGACATACGTACGTATCCCCTATTCATAAGCTTTAGTTTGTGGTATTCGAAATGAATATTGTAGAAATTTTAGAGGAATGGCGAATCTATTAGTACCCTTGCACTATCTGTGAAGGCTATAACAACCAAGTAGCAAAATAAGTTTTAATTTATACATATATGTATGTATGTTCAAATTATTTTTAAGTTATCTTTCTTTTTTACTAGATTTATTTTATTTCCTGAATTAAGAGGACTGCAAAAGGACTATATGAGGACCTACTAACTATGTAATAACTTAATTTATTTTTATTTTCTTATTTTATTTATTTTATCGTTCATTTCTCTATAGGACTGCAGTTAATTGTAACAAATTTTCAAGAGTTTTTCGAAATGTATTAATTTTTTGATCTGCTTTAAAGCCAATCGAAGTTTTCCTTTTCTATCCATTTTCACTAGTTGAATAAATCAAGAATTCATAAAAATCATAGAAGCAATTAAATCAATTTAAACATTAAATCCGGAAATGCTATAAAAGTCAAGTGAATGTTATGCAGATTAACAGTTTATCTTCTGTGGCAGAAAACATTAAACATATTGAACGTTAAAGAGACAAACAAACACAACGTTGTTGCATTCAGCAAAGCATAACAAACAACAAAAACAATTCAAGCAAACAAAAGTAATAAAATCAACACTTAAAGCTTTAATTCTTAATGTCAAAACACATGCTAATTATCGGTCGTCAAACATACATACACTCATAAGACACACTGACTTTGTGGCCACAACTCCAACAATACCTTATTTTCATCATCTCCACCGTAAATGACTACTTTGTGATATTCGATATTCTGTAATGTGACTTGAAAACTATGCTGACAAAACAAATCTCTTTGGTCTGGCCAAAATGAGTAACAAACATAGTTTTTTCTTCCAACCTGATGTTGTTTCTTACATCTAATAAAAAAAAATGGCAACTGCAACAATTAAATGTGGCATAAATGTCGTAAACATCACATAAAACAATCTTTGTTTATACGACTGGTGAGTCTTAAGGAAATTTAACAGGAATTAAACAAGCAAATCATCAAATGATACAAGACAGTTCAACGTCATATTAAGATAGAACCAAAGACATTGAGTAGAATTGACGAGTAGAAGTGGCTTGAGTTGGCAGCACAAATGTTTAATGTTTTGTTGTTTTATTCGAAGAGATGTTAATGCTTTTTGTTGACTGTCTAACCAACTTGAACAACGATCTGCGTTTGAATGTTTCAATGACTGCCTTACGTTTATACGCACCACATTCTCACAAATTAAACGCACTCATAAATTAATGCCAAAGTCATCAACACTGATGATTGTTGGCTGTTTTTTTTTCCAGCTTGTAGTGCTTCTAATTCTATACCCCAAATAATCTCACCAGAAAATTTGTTGCATGAGAAACAAATGCACAGACCATTTACTTCTTTATAAACTTTAAAGTACAACTTGTTTCACTGACAATAATGCTGTTGATGACGATTATGATTTTGTAACAGAGAAGCAACTAACTCCCTGTTTTGTTGTGTTGTGTACACAACAACAAAAATATTTTTAAAAACAAAAGTCAATACTATTTTCATATAAATTTAGAGTTGCCAGGTCTAGGGATTGTGCATATAAACCTTGTTTTGGTGTATACACATAAAGATGTGTGGGGCCATATTGAAGCAGACCACTTCTAGTTGGGGTCCCTTTTCAGACCCCTTCGTTACCCAGTGATTACATTACTACCATTTTCTTCCTTGGGTCCCACGCCACTAAAATTATTTTATATTGATTTATAAAAATTATTTCCTTCATTAATCTGAGGTCCCGATAGCATTCACATTTAATATGTGTCAACCTGTGATTCAGTCTGAAGTAATCAAGATTATTCACTGCCCCATCAGTAACAATACTAATGTCACTATCCACGCCCTCATTGTGCATGGATTCATTTAATGCATTCGACCTCCTTCACTTGAGTGCTGCGCTTCATCGGTATCTAAGTCTCCCTAACCTCTTTTAGTTTAAGATCTAGGATTCTCTATGTCCCAGTCAGTCGTTCATACAACGAAAAAGAAATAACACCACGCGTGTTCGCCCTGTTGGACTTCCTATTGTTAAAATAGTTATAATAAGTGTCTCCATTCACGCTATGGATCTTTCCGATATTAGAGTACGATGTAGCCGATTGACCACCTTCACTCGACTTATGCGCTTTATCGAAATCTGAGTATCCCTAACTTTTTATGTACGATGTCCAAATTTTCTTATGCCCTCATCAGAGGTGTTTGAAACACCTTTGAACCCTGAAATGGCAATAACACGATAGCGTAGACACTTCGACAAGGAAACATGACCCAGGTTGACTTGTTACGATGAATATATTTGTTATATATATACAAAATAGCATTGAAAACCCAGCAAAATAAAAATCAAATACAGGCCGTACATTCGTTCATACCATGGGCAATTTTTTGTTTTTATCTGGATTACTTTTAGCATTATTTGTAAATATCATAAACAATTTCGTTAGAAAAGTGCATAGTACGACATTAACTCTGAAGCAAACTTAAGGCTTTGAAGATATACATAGAAATATATTAAATAAATATTATTAAACTTTTTTAAGTTTTATTAAATTTGTATAAAATTAACTTAAAAATCTGGGAGTTAAGTAGGTGATATTTGCATTCAGCACGTAATCACCGATCAAAGAGTGCTGATGATGAAATCCGGAGCTGGTTTCGGAAATGCATTCCACTCGTCTTGCGCTGGCAAAACATTATTATTCTTTCATTATTACAATTTAAAAATTCTTTGCAAAATAAGAGTGTCCAAAAAAGAACTCAAGCCTCTATCAAAATTAAATAATATTTTTTTTAAAGTTTAGTCGTTAAGTTTTTAGAGAAAAAAGCAAAAAAAGGCGGAGGGATTTAAATTATTCATAGAAAAAAAATATGGTCAAACGATTTTTCTTTACTATAAGAATTTGTAAAAGTTGTGTTTTTCAATTATTGCTGAGTAAGATGAAAATCTCATACTAATACGTACCCACATAAAATTGTTCAAAGACATGTATGTCGTCTTTGATTGTAGTGGAGAAGAAGAAGAAATCCAAGCTCATAACAGGTACACACCTTTGCTTAAGTGCAATGATGTGCGTTCTAAATGAACGAAAATTCCCTACAAGAATCATAATCTCAAACTCAGCTAATTCTTCGACTAAGTTAGGAAACCAATTCCTTCGATGTAATTCCCTAGGGATTACCAATTTTAATTCCTTAGGTATTTCAAGACCGGAATAGTATTCACGTTTAAATTCACGTGTGTTGGGTTACCTTAACGGTATAAGTAAAGAGTTTTTCAACACGCACGCTACAAAAGTAGACCGATAGAGACAGCAAGTGACGCCATATTTTTTGCCGCTCTTTTGACATTTCTCTTCAGTAAGGTTTGCCATTTCATGATGGAAAGATATACGAGCCAACAACGAGTCGAAATTATTAAAATTTAATACCGAAATTCGGAACAATTTGAATCCACAGGCACAGTACAAAATATTCACGTGCCAGTTAGACAAAGAAATGCCCGTAGAGCCGAGATATTGCTGCCGCTGTGGCTTCAGTTGAACAAAGGCCAAATGTGTCTCTCACAAGCCGCTTGACCACCAGAAGCGTCGTATGTTCCTGAATTGGGCTGAGCAACAACTTAAAAATGATTCGGATTTTCATTGAAAAATCATCTTCAGCGAAGAGGCTCATTTCTGGCTGAATGGATTCATCAATAAGCAAAAAATGTGTTATTGGTCAGACAGCAATCCACACGTACTCCATGAGTCATCATTGCACCCCGAAAAAATTACGGATTGGTGCGGTTTATGGGCCGGCGGCTTCATTGGGTCATACTTCTTCCGCGATGATCAAGACTGTAAATGGGAATCGCTACCGTTCAATAATAACAGAATATTTTTGGCCCCAGTTGAATGATGTGGACTTGGAGGATATGTGATTCCAACAGGATGGCGCCACACAGCGAATGTCAGAATCAATTTATTGGAAACCAAGTTTGGAGAACGTGTTATTTTACGAAATGGCTAAGTCGATTGACAGCCTCGGTCGTGCGATTTGACGCCGTTAGACCATTTGCTGTGGGTCTACGTCAAGTCTATGATCAACCGTCGAAAATTGGGTTCAGCGTCTGGAATTCTGCAAGCGTGCCCTTGGTGGCCACGCAAAAAAAAATCGAAATCCATACATAATGGCATCGAACGTACTTTCACAGGAATAAAGAATTTCATTGCTATCCAAAACCATTTTTGTTATATTTAAAAAAACTGTTGCAGCGCTCTTATCTCTTTCGATAATAACTGCCCTCTTTATTACTAATTTATAAAGGGTATATACCTATATTAAACTGATTTATAAATCTATTATAAAATTGCTTTTAGGCTTCTTATACCCTTGACCTTGAGTGCCCAAGGATATAAATATATTTTTATAATTATTTTCACAGTAACTATTATCAAATGAAATACTTTCAAGTGTTTTTATTAAATATGCCTAAGCAACTCTATGCGAAAATGGATAAGTTGTTGTTATATGAGTATATTTGTTTATAGTGCTCCTCTCCACCAACTATCAACGCTATAAACAGTTTTGTTATATTATTTATTTTTGTTGTGGCAAAAGTCTCCGTTGTTGTTATTGTTGCCATTATTATGGTGGACTTAATGCATGGGCTGTTAACGTGCTCTCACTTACCGTCCGGCTGCTGTAAAAGAAGCCGTTTCTTATTTTATGATGTGCTCCCGCAGTGAGGAGTTCTACTTTAAAAGAAAATATGATTTAAAAATTTCATATAATTTTTAAAGATTGTTTTATTTTTTTTTTATATTAAGCGCGCTAACTTCAGTATAGATAAATATAACGTTAGCAGCGGCATCAACAACATTAGTAAAATGACTGTGGAAATTAAAACAAATCCAAAGCACACAGCCACGCGTACACATGCGCGCTGTAGTGGCAAGAATTTTTTAGTTAATAATGATGCAGAGTGATGCCAACACTACTTATGAGTCTTTTTACGTAGTTACTACCTTGAGATTTTAATACTCTGATGATATGTTGCAGGTCTTTTTGTTGTTAATGTTTTTTTTTTTGATTCAAGTTGAGTTCTTAAGAAGATTAAATTTAACGCGCCATATTATTATCAATGTCAGTTGGTTTTGCTTTGAAAGTTTCACTCTGCACCAATGCGTTGAAATGGCTTTGCTGTTGTTTTGCTGTAACGGCAGCAGCACTTCTTACACATTCACTGGTCATCAACACTAGGGATTTTCATTTCAAAACTACCCCATCTTTTCTTTTCATTTTATTCAATTTGTTTCTGCGTTCTCTTTATTCCCTGACTGAATCTTTATCCCTGTTTGGATCTCGTCACAGCTACAATGTGTAGTTTTTTAAAAGATGGTACACGAAAAATGTTTTACAATATTTTCATATCCCCCGTGATGATCTTAAATAATGAGTATCTATATCTATCTATATATTTAAAAATGAAACTCTGTGTGTGTGTGTTAGCTATAGATTCTGGAACTGTAAAACCGATCGAACACAAACTTTGGCAAGTTGTTGTACACATTCCAGGAAGTGTTTATGGATGGCAAAAAGTGGGCGAGGCCACGCCCATTAAAAATTAGTTATCAGTTTTAGCTACTTTAACTTGACCGATTTTCCTGAAACTTTGCACACATATTGAGCTGTCATGACTATACATTTTCGTGATTAGAAAAGTGGGCAGTACCACGCCCATAAAAAACTGAAACTTTGCAAACACATATTGAGATGTCATGATTATACAATTTCGTGATTAGAAAAGTAGGCAGTGCCACGCCCATAAGAAATAAGTTATAATTTTTAGCTACTTGCACTAGATCGATTTTTCTGAGACCTTGCACACACATATTGAGCTGTCATGACTATATAATTTCGTGATTAGAAAAGTGGGCAGTACCACGCTCATTAAAAAAAGTTATAATTTTTAGCTTTTTGCACTTGATATTCAATTAAAATTCAGAATGCATTTTTATTCATTAAGGGGCGTAGCAGCGCGCGCCGGGCTTTTCCAGTCTATAATAAAATTGAAATAATTTAAAGTGCTATATTCAGCTGTTTATACCTTGTATATCAAGTACATATAAACACGAGCATGTATTACCGACCGCCAGATTTTGTTATAGCTAAATCGACTTCTCTATTATTAGGTTTTGTATTATAACAGTTTTATTATTATAAAAGTTTAAGGACAATAAAAGAAATATTTGGTGCAACTGTGACCAAAACTTATTTTGGTCAATCGATAATCAAAACTTTTACTTCATATTTTTTTTCAAAATTTTTCTTATCGATATCTGTATCGTTAATAAAACCATTATATTAAGATTTTCCAAACATGTTGCCGAAGGAACATATTGTATATAAACGTAACAAAGCTTTTAAGAAGTTACATAGAAGCTACAAAATTGGACTTTGTTTTTTGGAAAAAACTATCGCGTTCTTTCACTCATACGTAAGCTCGTAATGTGCCCAAATAAATGATTTTTTACAGAAATATTCTCAAAAGTGTATGTCTTATAAATTAATACCATACAAAAGTCGGAGGTATATGTGGGAGTTTAGAAAGTTGATTCATACATACATTGACACGCAAAGACGGACGATTGGACTTAGCTAATTTAATTCCGCTATTTTTAGGTTTCAGGTTATATATACTTTATAGGGTCACAAATGAATATCGCAGAACTGTGCCTATATATTTTTTCAGAATATTTTAATTGCGGTATATTTGGTCTTTTAAAGAGAGAAATAAAAGAAAGAAAAAATTTCAAACTTCTTACTAAAAAGTTCGAAAGAAATGAATGAATGTTCGGATACAACAGAAAGAAAAAAGTATGTACTGACAATGCTACAAATATCAATTTGCACTAACAACAATACACACCGATATGGTTAAGTACCAAGTAAACTAACTCGGAAGGAAAATATATCTGAAGAAGAGAATTGCTTGTCATAATAGTTTATAAAACTTTTCGCAAGCATATTTATAATTGTTTTATCTGAATAGCAGTTTTTGAAACGTTTGTGTATATAATGTCCCGTTATTTTTACTTGAATTGTTATTTTTATAAATATAAAATTGAGAGCCAGCATTGCGGAACAGTTGGTATAATATAATTTTCTTGGCATACAACTTCCGTTAAAAAAATATATTATTACCTAAAAAAAACTTTACTGAATATTTTTAAATCTTGTAATGTCTTTGATTTAAAATTGATTTAAAAAAAATTGCGGGTTAATTTAATTTGTTCTTCTTATATGAAAATAACTGTAACTAGTACTAATATTTTGACTGGCACTGTACGTCCTAAGCTGAGGTACAACTTCTACTTCTTTTATCACTGACCTAAAAATGCAGACAAAAAGAGAGAAAAGTTATCGCTAATAGAAAAAAAACCTACAAAGAATGACATTGAACACAAAAACCCTAGTTTTTCTATCTAGATATTTAAGACTTAAGAAGAAATTTTTATTAATTTATCATTCTTCTTTGTGGTCAGTCTCTATATTCAACTCTTTTTAAATTTATTTCCACATCTCTGCTCAACGTTTTAGACTTAACGTTGAGATGCCAAAATACACACCCGATAAGCCAAGTGTTCATTTAAGTGATGCTTTGTAAGTTCTTAAATACATATTTATTTTTTGTTGGAATTTTTTTGTTTTTTGTTTCAATGCTTCTTCAAGTTTTTGTTATTCTTGCAACAAAATCATAATTCCTTTCAGACTCAATCTCTCATGATTTTGTTTTTTTTCTTTTTTTTTTCTTAAATATTTCAAAATTTTGTTTGCATTTGATATCATTTGAAAAATCACCAATTTTATTGAGCTTAACCACGCTTGTTGTTTTAAGTTTTAAAGTTTAATGGGTATTTAGGCATGTGCATGGATGCATAATGATGATGATGATGATGTGTGGCTAAGACCGGGAATATAAAGTTCCTTACGCATGGTCATGAAAATATTTATTTGGTATTGTACAATATTTATTTCTTCATTTTTGTGAGTAAGAAAGTACCGTTTTAATTTCATTAAAATTATCACATTAAAACATTGATTTTATCTTTCCTTTGTTTAAGGAAGAAATAAAAAATAAACTTTCCAAAACTCTTAGCTAAAATATTATTGTATGATTTCAATTCTTGTGTTCAAAAATTTGATATTTTTCAATGTTATAGTTGATTTACAATATTAAATTCCAATGTTCTTTGCAACGGTAAAATTATAACTGTTATTGTGTGTAAAGATATCAGTTTTGTGAGAGTAAATTTGCAAAAGAAATAAAACTATACGAATGTTTTAATATTTTTTATTTTGAGTAAAACAGAGAAAACATCGTAAAAAAAAATGTGTATTCTTCATTATATCAAATGCAAATAATATTATGGAAGTTTAAATAGAACAGGTATGTTTCGTTAATTGGTAATCGCACCTTTTAAGGACTGCTGCACCAATTTCGCTACTTTTTTAAATGTTTGTCAAAATCCAACTTAATTTTTTTTGCAAAGAAAAATTGACAACGCCTCTTTATACGCCCAGTTTTAAACTTTAAAACAGAGAATGACTGGACTGATATGTCTAATTAGTCTATAAAACTCAAAAATGTTTTTTGTACAGAGTTGTTCTTAAAAACTTAAGTGGCATCCGCCTACCATACCAAATCAACAGTTTATGTTTTAAATACATATCCGAGAACTATAATTGTTATAAGCATCAAGTTCTATGTGATTATATATGATATTAGTTTACCCTTTGGACTGGGCGAAGAAGATAGTGCGCTTAGTCTCATGAAAAACAAAAGAAAAAAAAAAACATATAATGTCTCTTCTGGAAAACTGTAAAAACTATTTAGTTTATAGTTAGTATATGCTTAGTAAAAATTTCCTAATTAGAACCAACAATGGTAGGGACCGGAGTGGGAGAAGTGGTACCCTTATACGAATCAAATAGTTTTATGACAATTATTTTGTTTCTAAAAAAAGGTGGCTATCTTTAAATGAATAAAAGCCAAAAACTTTGTTGGGACCAGCAAAGCGTCCCAGGTTTGCCTACTAGTTTTAATAAAATTTAATGAAAATATTATTCAAATACCTTGAGGCAGATCTTATAATAAAACTTTAGCAAATAATTTAATTATTTATTGAAAAAAAGCAAATCTCATGTGAGTTTCAATAGAATCACAACTCATAATCAGAAGGACCTTTGTTATCCAGTTAAAAAATATTACTAGACTTTAAATAAAATTGTAATTTATTTTTTGTGAATTGTCCTTTATTTGAAATTATGTAAAACGACGAATTTTATTTTCTCTTATATATTGTAGTATACAGAGCAGGGACCGAAAATAACAGTTATTTTGGAATTTTAAAGCAAAAAAAGCATTTAGAAGTAAATGTCGTAAAACGGATTCAAGTATACCATATTGATCCTTATGCATTAGTCTATCATAAAATATGTTGCTTTTTAAAATTTTGATTTTTATTTTTTCGAGCAAAACTAAAAGTTATTTTTTGATTTTTATTTTTCTGTATTTCAAATTTAGGTCTTATCGCAAAATGCCATGTATTTTTTTATATTGTTAAGCAAAAAGCTTGAGAAGATATCGGAAAACCAGCTCCGGTATCCAAATGCGATATAATATTGAACATTTAAATTTTTTAGTCATCCATAAAATATGTATTTAAAAAATTGAAATATGTATTTAAAGAATTGAGAAATATGCAACCACAACGTCTTTAAAGATAGACTTGTTTCAAAATAATGAGATGTTATTCATCTCAAATAAACCATGAATTTTGCAGAGATTATAAGGACTGATATGATTTAAAATAACTAACTATAACAATTCGCCAATCAAAAAATTATGATGATGTACGAATAAGTTATAATGGTAATTTGTAGGGATGATTGCGAGCTCCTGCTAAGGATAGAATGGGCCATTGTACTGCAGCAATCGTAGCCAAAGAAGTCGCAAGTAATTAGCGATGACATTTTAATTGAATACTTGAACACAAGGAGACAACTTAATTCTGTCATTGTCGCTTTTTTTGCCAAGTGTAGAAATAACCCCGAATAGGGTGATATTTAAGCTAAAATGGATTAGTGATATCGTTAGGTTCTTGACTGTAGAGGGTCATCATGGGGTTTAAACATTTAATAAATTTTTCGTTAAGATATTTTTTAATATAAAAAACATAGATGGAGAATAAATAATGGAGAGATTCATATTATTTAGAACAAAAAACCGGAATAATATAATTTAATTATTTAGATCCGCGATTTATTATTTTAACACACAGAATATATCGTTGACATTAAAAAGTAAACATATTTCCATCTAAAGCATTTATTCAATGCTAAATTTACGTCAACACTAACATGGCACCGTAAGGTATTTACCAAGAACCGATAAAATACGTTTAATTCTCAGTGCGAAAAATTTTGAACGTGTAGAACAAAGTGTTAACGAATCACTAGAAATATTTACCAGAAGGCGTTTTGATCAACTTATGTGAATTCGAAAAAAAAAAATCTACTTTTATAAAAGGGTAAATTGGCGCCAGAATTAAAACCTGCAGTTAATCGGTAACAACAACATTTTGCAGTTGAATTTAAACAGTTAAAATCAACTTTGTTAAAAATCTTTTAATGAGTGATAAGCCCCATTTGTATTAGAATGGCTTTGTTAATCCAACAGCCATTATCATTATGCTTTGTTAATCCAACAGCCATTATCAATACCAATTGTACCCTAATGTGTGTACAGAATGGCGTAGCATTACATTTGAAAAAATGATTGCAGCTTATTTCTTCGAAAGTGAAGATAGAAGTGTTGTTACCGTAAATATACAGCGGTATTGTTTTATGATAGAATATTTTTTAAGTCCTGTTCTTATTAACAGATTCGATATAGGGTTTTGGTAAGATGGATCCACTGCCCATACTGCTCTAGACACAATGTCACTTTAAAATAAAATTTTTGGAAAGAAGATTTTTTTAGAAATTTGAAAATTATTTGGCCACTTTATTCTCCAGATTTGTCAGCACTTAAATATTTTCTTCGGGGTTATTTGAAAAAGTCAGTATATGTAAATAAGCTCGAGACAATTCTTTAACTCAAGGTCAACATTTTTGCAGAAAATCGAGCGCTACAGCCAAAATTTTGAAAGAGGTTCTATAAAACGAGCTGAAAATGAGGGTCATTAAATTGACATTATTTTCCATAGTAATCGTAGAAAGTATTCAATTTGTATAAAAAAAAATAATAATAAAAGATACACAATAACAAAGAGTTACCTTTAGTTGGGGAGTCTTGGAACGCTGTTAAAATCGGAGAACGAAGAACGGCAAAAAAGATAAATTAACTATTTTCACTGAATATTTCAAGTAGAATATTTTAGAAATACATTTTTCTGTTGATTGTTTTATAATAAAAAAGAGAAATTTTCGAATATCTCTGCTTCTGCTTATATTTTTTCTGCAGACTGGTAAACATGAAGTTAATTTAAGCTTTAGAATTATAAATTATATAAGAGATTGTCATTCATAAGAACTACAGAAAAAAAGGATTTTTGTTATGCTGGTTTATTTTCTTTCGTGAAGTACACCGTTGAGGAAAAAAAATATTTTTCGACACAGAATTCACTTTCTTGCATATTAAAAATTTTAAAACATTTATAGAAATTAAAAGCTTTTTAGTTCGTTAAACAAAAAATCAAACTTAATTTTGAAAAGGGGCAACAGAAAAATCAATTTCAAATTTATAAAGTAAATGAAGTGAATCAGCCTTATGTGCATAATTATGACATGTATTTTATCACTCATTAAGTTGCGATAAAAGTTGATTGACCTTTCGTGCGGCAAATACATTAAGTCACAACCCACTATCAAAATGTTAAACTTGTCTGTCATGTGAATAAATAAAGCTTGATCATCCAGTAAGATCAAGGAATTAACAACGGAAGCAAAAAAAGAATACAAAATGGAACAGAAATTGTTTGAGCAAAAACAACGCCTAATATTTAAAACTAATTTGAAAAATTATAACAAAGACTGTATGCAGCCAACAACCATAATTTGGAAAATGAAGATGAAGCCACTCAACACTTGGGTTCATTAATCATGCGTTATTGCAAGTGAATAAAATGCACAAAAGATATTTCATTACAAAATCTTGAAGAAGCAACAAAAAGAAGAAACAAAATTATTATTTGTAACATAAAGGACATATGTATGTATGTATGTATGTATGTATGTATGTATGTATGTATGTATGTATGTATGTATGTATGTATGTATGTATGTATGTATGTATGTATGTATGTATGTATGTATGTATGTATGTATGTATGTATGTATGTATGTATGTATGTATGTATGTATGTATGTATGTATGTATGTATGTATGTATGTATGTATGTATGTATGTATGTATGTATGTATGTATGCATGTATGTATAGTTATAAAAGCAAAACCAAATTTTTTTTCAAGTCAAGCAAAATGCTGTTAACAAATAAAAATCTTGTCACCACTTCATTAAAATAATGCCAAACAAACTGGTTAGAAATCCAACATTAAAACACTTGCTTTAATTACGCCATATTTTCCTACCGCTTGTCAATATGCATGTTTGTATGTATGTATGTACTAGTAAGTGTCAAACGGATACAGAGACTTTTTAAGCCCTAAAAGCAAAAAAAAGACAAGAACACAATTTCTAAAAAAAAGAAATTTTTAATTTGTTTTTATTTAAGCTTCTGTCCGTACCTGTTCCAATACTAAATAGCAGTCTTGCTGGCTGGTGAACTGAGTGACAGAGTGACTAGTTCTGAATAAATGAATGAAAAAATGCTCAAATGGTGGTAGTGAAAGAAATGGTTAAGCATTTATGTGTAAAAACGTTAACGCATTTTATTGTCAGCAAACGAAAGCAACTTTTTACTGTGAATGTGTATCATCTCCAATTGATGAATGCCTACTAACCACGCAATCTAACAAGGATGTAGCTTACTCCACACATACGCACACACACACACCGATCGTTGTGATTTCCCTGTCGAGCTTTAAAAATACAAAATAAAAACTGTTTGATCATTGTGACGCCTATTAAATGCCACGTGATCTTTGTTTAACAACATCCACAACATACAACAGAAACGACAAGAGATCTGAAAACATTTCAATACTTTTGCCCTCATATATGTACATACCAACACAAAAACCTTATTTGCAGTTGATTATTCAAGTTCTTTGGAAATCATTGGACAAAATTAAACTACATTTGCGTTCATACCGTTGCACTTTGCTTAGTAATTGTAGTTCCACGCACATTGGAAAAATGCTAAATAAATTCGTGTATGGGGTACTTGTGGCACCTTGACTTAACAAGTGTTCTTATCCTAAATTTGTAAAGCTCATTTAGGTCTAACAAGCTAACAAGGAATGATAAATATATTGTTAGTTTAAATGTAAAATTGACCTTATTACACTTCACATAGTCAAAACATTTGTAATTTCTACAATATGCAATTGAGACCCTATAAACTATATATAATCTGTTTCCTTATAGATAGAGAAATTGATTAAACTAAGATCGTTTGTTTGTGTGTGTGTTGAAACATTTCGAAGCCCCTACGTGTGCTTCAGTCCTCTTTATGGTATAAATGTATCTGATATAATTTCGAAAATTTTACTATTGAAAATCAGTTAGGTAGGCTCATTATATGAGCGAAAGAAATATTGCTCTATTTTTTACCCAAATAAAGTTAGGGTTTGCATCTCCTATAGAAAACCTTGGTTCAATGGGTGACAAAGATATCAGCGACAAAAAAGCGTTGGAAAAAAGTGTCAATAAAAAATTCAGACAAAATAAGTTTTGATCACAGTTGCATCATATAATTGTCTTAAACAGCAACAAAAACAAAAAAAATTTTAAAAACTCTTCGAAAGACTTATAAGATTCGTTAATTCCGATTTGTTTCATTAAAATATTATATCACCATAAAAAATCAGACTTTCAAGAACAAGATTTGCATTTATTAACAATTCTTAAAATTTTTAACACCAAGTGAGTTTGAAGTATTATCGAATATAAAGAAATTTTAATGGCAAATTGATGGCATTATGTATGGAATATCACATCATCCAAATAGTCAACATGGACTTCTCGGGTGGCCGCTTGCGAAAAATTAAATAGACTTGGAAATTGAGATAAAGTGTAAAACATCGCCCACATTTGAGAAGACCATGCCCTCAAATCGCTCGTGCAGAATGACCGATGTGGCTTGAGGCGTAAAGCATGTCGAGCCGTTCTGTTGAAACCACATATCGTGGGTGAGCACGAGGTATTTATAAAACAATTTTATCATTTGCATGTATCATTGGGCAAACAAAAACTGAGCAAATGACTAGAACAAATGCTAGTTAAAATGCATTGGGTATCAAATAACACTACGGAAGGAATATAACCTCCAGTTAATTGATTTTTGTACCCACCACCAAAAAATGGTGTGGAGGTTTATTAATTTTTTCAATCTGTTTGTAACACATCAAAATATATATTTAAAACCACATAAAGTATATATTTTCTAAATTGGGGTTTCATTTTATGGCGATCTAGTTATGTCCGACTGTCTGTTAAAAGCACGATAGAGATCGAAACGAAGAACATTCGAACATTGCCAGAATATTCCTAATACATAACATTTGTTTGGTATTGAAAATTGGCTTAATCGGTGCATTAAGATTCGAGTTATAGCTTGTAATGCAAAAGTAGGTCAAAAAACTATGTTCTTCCAACATCAAATAAAATTCGATTGTGTCTACACGCATTATGTCGTTTTCGTTCTACTTAAAAATTAAAATGTTATAAAACTGACAAAATGAGATGTACACTGAAATTTTGCAGACAAAATTAAGATGACACCCCTATATTTAAGCCAACCTACCACATAACTTTTAAAACTAAATTCATTTAATTTCCCTATGGACAAAGATTTTGAAATAAGGAGGGATTTTTTATAAAAAAATATTTTTTATAAGTTCATTAGCAGAAATCGCTTTGACGCACCTAATTTTAATATAATTAAATGAAATTTAGAAGCTCAAAAAGGGACACATAAGATGTATGATAGTTAAATTTTGCGTATATGCCTGTCTCGTCAATATATTTATAATTCCGGAAAGTGACAAGCCCACTTTAACTCACACTTCCGATAAGAGTTTATATTAAATTCATATAATTTTTCTATGGACAACGATTTTGGAAAGATAAAGAAGTCTATATGGAAATACCTAAGTAGAGTTTAGTAGCAGAAATAACTTCGACACGCCTTCTTTAACGCTTCTCACATATTCTGCTATCAATAAAATTTAAAATTTAGAGCTTAAATCATATAGCTCATATTGGTTTCTAATAAATTTTATTATAATTTTTTTTTAATTTACTAAAGGATATGCTCCCATAATTTTTCAATAATATTTTTATTTGGTTGTTGGGTTTAAGCTGGTTTATATGCATTTCACTAGTGCTTATGCCAGATCATCAGTAAACCTTTACCCAAATTCTTGAAAAAGTTTAAAATGTTATAAGTTATATTTTTAAATTCTCATTAACAAAACGAGAATTCAAAAATAAAACAAAAAACTATACAAATTTTTTTAAAAACACAACCAACAATTTTTCAATTTTAATTTATTTTATTTTTCAAATTTTTTTTATTAATTTAAATTCATATTATTTTTATATAGGCAACAATTTTGAAACAAAAGTAATCTAAAGGGTCCGCCATCTAACGTTTTTTTTCAACTAGTGCTTATTTCGTGAATGGTAACACTTAGCTCATGTCTGATTTGAGAGATAACTAGTTTTATCCTTCCGCTGAACGAATATGGTTGTGTATACGCTTGAACAACGCTGGGAAATATTGCAACATTACTTTGGCCGATTTCGCCGACAAAAAAAAATTATCTTTTCACATGAAGCTCATTTTGATCTTGGCGGGTATGTAAACAAGCAAAATTGTCACAGAAAGCCCGCACGCATACATTGAAAAGTCAATACACCCAAAACGAGTCACTGTTTGGTGCGGCTTTTGGTCCAGAGGCATAATTGGGCCATTTTTCATCGAAAATGAGCAACAAGTGGCCGTAGTTAATGACGATCGTTATCAGGACATGTTGAACGAATTTTTGTTCATAAAAATTAAAGAGGAGGATATTGGCAACACACAGCCAAAGCTACACTTTTTTATAGCATTTTCCAAAAAAAAAAAGTTATTTGGCGGACCCTTTAGAAAGAATTATCTATGAGAGATTCAAAAAAAAAATTCAAATGATATTATTTAAAAGTAGGAGCGCTTTTATTTTTTCTGTTTTCTGTTAGAACTCAAATTTTTAGGAGAAGAAGCAATGATTTTGCACCTGAAAACGTAAAATAATATCGATAGCCTATTACTCAGAATTTAAGTCTTTAATTGTTCCAGAGATATGCATTTAATGTCGTGCAAGAAATGTACATGCCTACGAATTTGGTTCTTTCTAAATTCTTATTGAAATAAATTATAAAATTTTTATTAAAATATCTAATACCAGGACTGAAAATTCTAACATTTATTGCTTATGAAATAAATCAATCAGTTCTTTGTATGAGCGGTATCACTTCCGCTCCTGCGATCGTATCGATTTTTTGCTGGAATAAGAAAACCAAACACCCAAAGTTTTAAGATTATGTGTAATATGTTATAATTTATGTAATATTTCTCATGATATCTCATTAAATGTATATTATTTTATTGAATTTGCCCTGCCCATTTTACTTTTCCAGCTCATTTTAAGCTTAACTTTACAAGTTGTTGTTATAATACCCGACACGAATTTAAAAAACTTGAGGTATGCGCTAAAATCTGTTTCTTCTAATTTAAAGAAAAACATATTGTCAGAACCATTGTTAAGCTTCATAAGTTATTTAAAAAGTCAGACATATCTGTTCAGCCGTTCTCCTATATTTCGTAAATAAGAAAAATGGGTGTGATCAATTTATTTTCCATAAAACCGTAAGTTGGATTATGACACACATTAAAACATACAAAATTTTTTCGTTCTTTTGTGATTAGATTTTTATTTATATAGACATAGAGCATAGATTTCTCATTTTATATCGATTTTGATTATTTATTTTCCACAAAAAACTACTTTCAGTACCATTTGTTTGACCATTCCTGACTCTCACATATTCAGTGTACACCAAGTAGCATTTTAAAGATCATGTATGCCTATGTCTGTCTTTCATTAAGATTTTTATTTACCCAAAATTGAAGAAAAAAAAATGTCGGAATAAAAACTTGAACAATTTAAAAAAGTTTCGTGTTTAAACACAATTAAGTAACAATGCTGATGGTCAATCGTTGTACTTTTTAGGTTTGGGTGTTTGTTTTATTCGTACATTATTTTATATTGATCGTGCTGAGTCGAGGTTTCGCTTCTACTCTATGCCATCTTTTCTCATCCTTTTTTTTCCAAAGTAGAATTGCAATTGCACTCCTGTGTAACTGCATGATTTTTAACGATTAAAAATCGTACCTAAAAAGATATCGAAAAAAAAGTTTTTTTTTTTTTTTTACAATTTCTTGCCATGATTTTATTTCAATTTTATTCTTCTGAAATAATTAGTTCAAAGTTAAATATTACAACAACTAATCACAACAGTTGGTATGAACGAGCTAAACTTTTTGCTCGTTTTGGAGATGAGTGGGGAAATAACCAATTAATAAACAACAGTCAAGTGTGTTTTGTGTTTGTGGTGCGAAAACATCGTTGCAGCTTTTAATTGTCACACGCCTACGTTTTCAGAATCAAAAATATATTTAGATGTTCTTGTAAGTTTGAGGGCATGAAAATAAATTTTTCTTATAAAATGATTTGTTTGTTTTTTCAATAGTACATCCTTAGTTCTCTTTTTATACTCTGTTTCTTTAAGTCAGTTTTTAGTCATTAGTGTTTCATTTTACATCAGTTTTAGGGTGTAAAATTACATGACATTGAATAATTTTCGTAATTAATGTAAATTCATTATTATTTTTGTTGTGGTTGTGGTAATAAAAGAAAACAAATGCAGTAGTGATAACAGTTTTTTGATAAAAAAACAAAATTTCATTAACATTTATGTGGTGCCAATATTGAGCGGGTTGAAGGGGTACATTTTTAATTTCTAGAATACCATGCAAACATTCGTTATACGCCTTTTTGTAGTGGCGCCCATTAGGGATTTTAAACTTTATTATTGTGATGGATTCTCTGTATGTCTATCGGTCTTTTTGAAACCGATAAAAGTCGATCTTGGTTTGTTAGTTTTAGAAAAATCACCGAAACTATTGTATTTCGGTGTTTATATCATAGTCACTTTCCGCTTTCCCAGTTTTTCCTAGATAGTAACAAACGTGTCTTTAAATTATATTATGGATGAAAAATGATTATTTTTTGTAATAATATAAAAAGGGGCTGTCGTGTTTTTTTTTGCTTATATCTCAGCATATTATAGCTTGATTCTGCTAGTTTGTAACACAGTCTTTCTCCACAATACAGGCTGGTGTACCAATTGTGCTTAATACCCTGTTCAGACAGATATTTTTAATTGTTTCACTGTTGTTTTAGTGTTGATTGAGCAATTGAAATAAGTGTTCACACTTACTCAATTTATCTTACTCCATTAGCATTTGAAAGCTGTAAAAATACGATGTATTTTTTTTTCCTGTTATAATATATTTGCAATTATATTTGAATTTATTTAAACATTTTATTAAACTTTCCATCAAATTTTTTCCATTTTCTTACTTATGTTTTTTGTATAGTTATTTGTTTGACATTAGTAATGCCATCTATAGAATTTTCTTCTCACTGAACATACTTCTCAAGAGTTGTATTTCGAGTTCTAGACAATAAGTGAAACAATAAAGTACATATTGCTCAATTTATAAGTAATTTTTAGTATGGTAAATTGAGCTCAATAAAGGCCTTTAATTGCGAGAATTTTAAAAATTTACAATTAAGGCGCATGTGTGAACATAGTATAACTTATTTTATTGGGTAGAAAATTGAAATAAATTTTAAATAACTAATTTTTTTGAGGAGGCTTTTCTAGGCAACGAAAGACAGCAACCAAATTATCCTAGGACTTGCAACAGTAGACCAACCATCTATTTAGCTGGAATAGCAACTAAATAACGACACTAATACAAGGTAAAAAAACAATAGACTGAATCTTACGGCAAAAAACTTGGGTACACAAAAATGAACGTGCATAGCGCAGTGGAATGTTAACGTCAAATCGTGTTAGATAGAAATGCTCGCCAGAGGGATGGGTAACAAAAAAAAAAATCTTTGAATATGATAAACCATATAATCGGCCATGTGATGGAAATCGAAATCATATGAAATTCACATCGACGAATATTTTTAATTGAACTTTTGTAAAAATGGGCGTAACTTTCCCTGATTTCAAAAGTAGTTTAAGTATCGGAAAGTGGTCTTCAGAGTATGAGGTATATTAAAGAAAATATTTCTATGAACTTTGAATACGGGAGAGGTTTCAAAATTTGATTGATTTCAATTTCACGTGATTTCTATTTCCTAAATATTTTCTATTTCTAAATATTTTTATTATGAATATTTATATTTATTTATGAATGTTAGGGTCACATGGTTTTCTGTGCCGATTGGCAATAAGAATGTGTAAAGGTAATATAACAATTATAAAATTGCTAAAACACTTTTATAACTACCAGCACATAAATAAATGAAAAAAAATTATTCTATTTTCGATAATTTAAAAAACTGTAGATCATTTATCATCTTAAAAAAATATTTATTTCACACTCTCTACACTTTATAGACTATAGAATCACTGTTATTATTTTCTTTTTAAATCTAATTGATTTCATTGCATTTAACTTTAGCAACAATGATTTTCCACTATCGCTTATAGATAATAAAGTGTGATTTACTTTCTTATTACTTCTTTAAAATGTTTAATTTCTTGAACAAAAAAAAAAAAAAAATCTAAAGAATTTGCTGTTTTAAACTAAAATTTATGACACCTTTTCTATCTGATGACACGCTTTATGGCCAAATTTCTTGCAAAATTCATGGGAACTGCGACACCACTTATTGTTGTCAGGTCATAGTCAATACAATTGTGATTTAAAATTAATTTTCTTTTGTTGTTAATTTTTTACAAATTGCAATTGAAAAAAATATATCGAGCATAACAAATTTATTTCGACATGTCATTATTGTGTTTATGTTTTTTTTTTTTTTGTTATTTCTGCACCATTGTGTTGGCCATTAAACAATTGTAACATTTATTGTTATTTCTGCGATTCGTTTATCTCATTATCACTTCCTTTGAGTGCCTTTTCATTGTTTTATTACTTTTACTTTTACAAAATTTTTAAAATTTCTTGTTTGTTCAACTAACAATTTTGACCCTGTCTATGTCTCGCTAATTGTTTTTCAATTTCAACGAATAAAAATTTTATTTTCATTACATTTCTCAGGTGTGCATTGCGAATGTGATTTAAGATTTTTTTTTTTTTTTAATTATAGTAGATTTGTCATCGGGCAGAACAAATTCGAAAAATGTTAGTTGGACCCAGATTGTTTTGTGGGCGTAATAAAAATTGATTTGTCACAGAAGTAATGGGTTTTAGTTGCTGAAAAGAAAATTCATTTTATACTGCACTGATTTTCCTTTATTCTTTTACACTATTGTCAATACGTTAATGCGGTGCACCAAACGTTTTTTTTTCATTTTTCTAACACAATATGTTTGTAACTTAAGTAAATTAAACAATTTTTGTTTATAAACGGGTCAGCCTGTATTTTCTTTAATTTAGAATTATTTAAAGCTTTCAAGTGAACCTAGGTTATGACGTATTTTTACTATAAAGGTGCTGCCAAATGTGGGATTATAAATAATTGTTGTATTTATGCTTGTCTTGTATTTTTTACATAATGCGCTAAGTTCGAAAAATGCAAATGAAATTGCAAATCTGTTGTATACAAATTTGCATATGATCAACTTAAAGGGTAAATGTTATAACTTTTAGAGTAGACTTTAGAAAACATTTTCATTTATAAACATTATTGTTTTCAATGTAAATCTTTTTAAATTTTTTTTTTAAACGACTTTACGGGTAAGTCGGCTTTTATTATTAGACATAATGTTAGTTAGACTTGTGTTTGAAGTTAATTATTTGTAAAAATTAAGATTTTAAATGTATTGAGCGGACTTTTAGAAAGTTCAGGTGGTGATAGGAGGGGAGAATCCGAAAAAATTCTAACACCAAAGCAGTTAATTATTAGATCTGATCCTCTGCTTTCATGTTTGTGACTAAAAGCACACATACGTCAGACATGTTATCCATAAAATAACGTTACTAAAATAAGAATTAGTGTTTATTCGTTTGTTGCTGAAGTGTGCTGAACATGTTTTAAAACAGTACAGAGCTTTCTAAAGCTAAAAGAAAGTTTCAATAAACAAATGCTTGCTTAAATTGCCAAAAGGGGTTTCATTCCCTGCTTCAAAGATATCTTGTAGAAGGCATTCTTATACCCATTACCTGTGTTGCCTTGTCATTTTAATCTCAAAAAGATTTTTTTTTTCTGACAGCTTATGACTAGGGTAGTCTACTAAATAATGACTGTCTGTAACTGTGTTGGTTGAAATCATCTTTTAGAAGCCTCCACATGTTACACATATTTGTACATTGTATATTATTTTTTTCTACATTTTATAAGACCTAGAATAATTTATATACACGTTGGCTTCTTTTTGTATGGACAATGTTCCTAGAACTAAATTTTACAAATCGATCACTAATTGGCTAAAACGATTTTAAAATATATATAGTTCAAATATATTAGGTACTATAGTACCTACTTAACCCATTCACGCCCGGCGTACTCATATGAGAACGATTCTGCATATGCCCATATTATTTATTTCTGATACTTTATATTATGTTTATAAACGAATTTGCGTTAAAAAATAAAGTGACCTTAAAATAAAATAGTACGTTTTAAGATTATGTGCTAAATTCCCTAAAAGTTATTAGTTTTGCGAAGTATTTTGTTGATCGAAACTACGTTAACTTTTTTATATTTTAGTGAAAAAAATTATATATTTTTAGTCTGGATTTATTCAAATACATTGTCTTTATCATATTATTATGAAATAGGAAATATATAACAATGTTTGGCAGAATGTCCTCGAATGGGTCCAATGGGCAATTCGTTACTATTATTTTTTAGTTTTTATTTTATAACAACCAGATTCTAGATATATTTATAATTATAATATGTTTTACAGAAACTTTATTTTACATAAGTGTCCGCTAGTATCTGTCAAGGATATGAAAAAGAAAGCTAGGGCAGAATTCGACTATCAATTTGATTTAGAGAATGAAATCTTGTTTGTACGATGGCTTGATAATAGTGTTTGTACCATGGCAACAAATCACGACTTTGTTAATCCTCTTGGCAAAGTAGGTGGAAAAAAGTGGACGTTAATATCTCTTTACTCTTTTAAAACTATAACAAAGTGATCAGTGGAGTCGAGCAAGCTGACCAGCCGATTGCAGCATATCGAATAGCGATAAGAGGCAAAAATGGAGGTGGGTAATATTTACGTACATTATCTGTATCTTATGCCTGGCGGCTATATTAATTAGGTAATAAAGACAATGTGAACCAGCTACAGTTTCGCCGGAGTATTTGCAGATTTTATTTGAGGCAATTCGGAGCTGGAAAACGGGTTAAACCTTCCTCACTAGTTCCAGACTAACGATAACACCGGACCCTTTCCTGGAGAGCTGCAGAATCAGTTGAGATATACCATATATCACATGAAAGCTCGTTAACAATGTAAAAACTGCATTAAAACAATGTGCATAGTAAAGGAGTGTTTTGAAAAATTGCACATATAAGCCCATTGGCCTCATTTGAGGACGGCCATTTTTTTCCAACATGAAGAATTTTTTTTGGTATTTTTTTATGTTATGTATTTATTTAGATCCTAAAAAGTAATGAAATAAATTTTTTTTAAGAACTTGCTCCTAGTTTATGTTTGGGTCCAAATGGGTTAATTTTTGTACACGCAAAAGTCTTCGGAATACAAAAAGTGGTCCGATAAATACTCTCTGAGAAAAACTGACAAAACGGTTTGGAACTGAGATAAACTGACAAAACGGTTTGAAACTGAGATATAAGCAAAATAATAAATTTTTTTTTTAGCTTCTGGACAACAGTTTTGAAAGATGTGGATATCAAAACAAAAGATTTGATCAGCAAAATAAAAACAATATGAAAAAATTTAAAACCCATTATGACCGCCACTGCAAAATGGCTTACAATAAATTTGAAATAGATCAAATCTAGTAAATGGCATCTAAAATAAAATGCGGGAAATTTGGGTCAAATATAGTACACAGAAAAAAATATTCCTTAAATTTGTTTAATTAATTGACTTTTTGATTTGTTTTAAAATTCTAATTATATTTTTCATTAACTAAATTAATTTTTTTAATTGATATTAAATATTTTCAAAAAACAAAGAGATTTCTGTCAGTTGAATAAAATAAATAAAAAATAAAAAATGTTATTTTAAATGAAATTTTTTGAAATTTGAATTTATTAGAATAAATTTAATATAATTATTATTCAAGGAGCAGAATAATAAAAAATAGTAGACAATCTACATAAAAAAGTTCTTGTAAGTGAAAGTATATAAAAATATGTTCAGTTTTTAATATAATAAATGGTTTCAGTTTCATTGTAGATGTGCCCAAATCCAATAATTATTGCATCCCCTTATATTCCTCAGAATTCTCATTTTAGTAGGTAAGTTTGTTGAATTTCTTCACTCTGTCTGATCAAGCCTTTTTACCGGTTAATATTCTTTATATCTAGGTTGTTGATGCTACCAGTTATTTTTGGATCTCCGGCTTTCGATATGGTGTAGTATGTCTACTTATGGAACCCTACTTCTTATACTAAGTTATTTTTATATAAGTAACGAAATGTATTTAAAAACATAGATTCATATGTACCATATATGTATATTAAGAATATATAAATATCAAAAAAATATATTTATTTTATTTCTAAACAGGTTAACTGCCTGTTCAACGATGTCGAAAGAAAACCCAAGCGAAATTTCATTCGTACAAATACGTTGAAAACAAAAACAAATTTTTAGTTCTTGTTGTTGTTTTCAATATATTTGTACGAATGAAATTTCGCTTGGGATTTTTTTCGACATCGTTGAACAGGCAGAAAATAATTTTTGTTATTGATATAATAAATGATTTTATTATATAATTACCAAATATCAAATATAGACATGATTAAATTAATTAAAATAATTTTTGAAAATTATGGAAATTTTAGTTAATTTTTTAATACTGTTTTAATTGATATTTTCTCAATATTTTTTTAATTAAAACTATTAATTTTCATTTAATTAATAGTATCATTTTGATGATTGGAGCAAAATTAAACAATTTTTTAATTATTAATATTAATTTCGTAATTGAAGTTCATATTTATTTTTTTCTGTGTAATTACGGCCTATCCTCTTTAGTCCCGCAAGAACTTGAATAGTATACTATGAAAAAGTTAAAATGCAAGATAGAGTCTGAAAAAAATGCTGTATAATTTTTTTTTGCCTCATCAATAGAGGTATCACATGAAAAGGCTTGACTAGTAGAATACAGTAGGCCATCGGAAACTTCGAAGCGGTTGTAAGAAATATTTTTAAGAAATTTATTGTGATAAACATTTTATAATGTTATTGTAAAAATAAAATGCTCATAAGCATTTGGTATTAAAAATAATCAAAATATAAATAAAATAACGGTATAGCTGCTGCTTTGAACTATTATTCTTATTAGAGGTATTTATTTACGGAAAGGTTCCAATACATAGTTGCAAAAACGAATAATGCGGTTTACCAAACTGCAAACAATTTATAATTCTTTTGGAATCATATTATGACTAAATGCGATTTTGTTGTAATAATTTATGCATTTTTAAAGACCACAATGGATTATTTTTGGATTATTTAAAATCATATTTTTATAATTTTCTTCTACGAACGTATAGAATCATATTATGATTGTTTGGAGTTAAGTGATTAGATTGTGATTATTATTTTATGTGATTATTTAATGGTAATATTTGGTCATAATTGATGTGAAAAATACATAATAATACTTAATACTTCAATTAAACGTGATTAGTAGTGATTAAGTACTTGCAAATAATATATCATATAATCCAATCATAGTATGCTGCTCTTATATTATGATCACCTCTTACAAATTTTTCTCTACAGTGTGGTTACTTTATTCAACTCCAAAAATAATACCTCTAACTGTCCTTTTTATTAAATATATTATTTAAACTTATTCATCTCCTGCTAAATAGGGACGCAGTTTTCATTTTACACAACTCAGCTCCGGAAATCCGTTTGCAGGATTTTTATTTATGCTTACAACTTAATAATAAAAATTCAAAATACAAATAAAATAAAAATATTACTTACAATTGTTGTCACTTCATGTGAAGACGTCTGAATTTACCTGTAAACTCTTAATACAAGTAACTAGACTTTTGACAATTCAATTTTATGTATTTTTGCCCGTTTGTTCGTATGTCTGACTGACTGTTGTTTTTTCTTTATTTCATCAACAACAGTCTTGACCAGACCGGAAGTTTCTTTTTGTTCTTGTCATGCATGTGAGACAAATTTGTTCTTCAAGTTGCTTGTTTAAAGATTTTTTATTAGAGTTTTACGTCTCACTTTGTTGTATTTCCTACTTATCCATATAATTAAAATGAATTGTCCTCTTTTCCCTTCTCAATATCTACAATTATTATTATGCAATTCATTTAACTAATGGTCTTCTTTCTTACAGCGTACGGTTATTTGTTCTCAGAGCATGTCTTTTACGCACAGGTGGACCACACTCATGGTTGCAATGATTTTCTTCTTTTGCAACTGCAATGAATGAGTATTTGAAATCCGCTTTCTATTCAAGCAATTTGTTAAAATTAATTGATTTACGAGTCCTGCTTTCTACTTTTGACTTGAAAAGATGCTCACTTGAAAGGATTTTTACAAATTAATTTTCTAATGATGATTTACACATTCTCATAAGTAGGGTGGTCTTAACTAGCAAATCATTACGGAAATTAAAGTTGTTGCTACTTAGCGACACGAGTCATGTGTTGTTGAAAGAATAATTGAGAGTGAGGAAGTGCAATAGACAGTCAAGCGGATGAGATGAGTTAAGCTTAGGGTGTTATATTGCAGTTATAAGCTTATTTAAAAAATTTTTGTAAAAAGAATTTATCTCTCAAATTTCACTAAATGGTGAAGTTACTGGAAATATGTGTCCTTTAGCCTCAGATATGCTGCACTGCACATTAAGAGGCAATGTAGGTTTACATTAAGTACATCATATTTTTCCAAAAATGGTTGTAATAATAATTAAAAATATTTTTCAATTTTACTAGAAACAAACAACCAGTAAAAAACATTTATTTCAATATCATCTACATAATGGGTGGTCCAGTGTGCTTTCTATACAAACGTATGAATGTATGTATGAATGTGCATATGTGGATTGAGGAATGGCAGCCATGTCAAGTAAAATATTCTTGCATACAGTTGATGAATCCATAAAATCAATATAAACTTATGCATAATTGTTAAAATACCGTATATTGAGCGAGCAAAACAATGAATCAGGATGAAAGGTTAAGCAAAAAAAAACAACAACTACGACTACTATCCATCATCATATTTCAACAACTTGAAAAGTTGGCAAGATATTGCTGCCAAAAAAAAAAAAAATTAAACAATATTATCTGTACGGCTTTCAATAAATGTATGGAAATGAGCAACAACTTAAAGCTGTTCCTTAGGATTTCTTTATAATCCACGCTTATTTGATTTTCGATTTTTTTTCGCATGAAGTTTTACTTAAACAGAAGTTTTAAAATTGCATATTTAAAACTCGTAAAGACCGTGATTAGCCTTAAAAGATCAGTTACTTTTTGGTATAATTTTTAACAGCATGTTGTCAGTCAGTACAAACTGTCAGTTGGTTGGTGGGGAAAATAAATAAAGTAGTTCATCATAAACATCATTAAAGGCGTTTAAATGATGCTGAAGTTGTATGTTACAATAAACTGAACACTGGAGCAAGTACAAGAAAAAAATTAAGTTTTTTTTTTATTTTCTTAAATGCACAATAATAATAAACTGTTTTGAATTATGTTTTGTTTGTTAAAGCTTAAACATTCTGACGCGTGGTTCGTTTTTTTATTTATTTAGAGTTAAATCAGTAGTAGTAAATAATGAAGTAAAGTCGACTCTGTAAAGAATATTGATCCTACATCACATTTTACAATGTCAGCATTTTGCACGAAGTGAAATATTTGTAAAGATCAATATAAATATTGTAATCTTTCACAAAATTTGGCAAATACATCATTTCCATGTGGAGACTTCTATATAAAGGGTCCTACAAATAACTTTTTTTTTTTGCAAATGCTATAAAAAAGTGTAGCTTCAGATGTGTGGTACGTAGCGCCGTCGTGTTGAAACCAAATGTTGTTTTGTGAACAAAAATGCGTTCAACATGGCCCGATAACGATCGCCATTGACTACGGCCACTCCTTGCTTATTTTCGAAGAAAAATGGCCCAATTATGCCTCTGGACCAAAATCCGCACCAAACAGAGACTCGTTTTGGGTGTATCGGCTATTCAATGTATGTGTGCGGGTTTTCTGTGCCCCAAATGCGACAATTTTCCTTGTTAACATACCCGCCAAGTTCAGAATGAGCTTCAACTGAAAAGATGATTTTTTTGGCAAAATCGGCCAAAGTAATGTTGCAATATTTCCCAGCGTTGTTCAAGCGTATACACAACCATATTCGTTCAGAGGAATAAAACTAATTAGCTGTCAAATCAGACATAAGTTAAGTGTTACCATTCACGAAATAAGCACTGGTTAAAAAAAAAAAAACGTTAGATGGCGGACCCTTTATATTGAGGCTAATTATTTATCAAAAGGAAAACTGAGAAACCTCAGAGGAAGCAGAGCACTTATTTTGTTTTTTTAAACGCTGATCGACTTTAGACGTTTCACGGAAAGACGCTCTACATTTAAGTACTTCAGTTTGACGTTTTATTTAATTAGAAAAATTTTCTGTTTCATATCTGTTTTAGCGCTTCTTAAATTCTCATTTTTTCTCATCTATGCAATTTTGTTTGGTATGAATTATCCAAGAAAATCGATGAATATAGGTTTCTCTGATAGCAGCGATTACGACGTTTTAATTTAAAAACAAGTAACAACCAGTAGTTTAAGCGGCCTATAAAGCGTAGCAAATACTAGAATTTTTTTAAGAAGAGAATTCGCTGGAAATGTTCTTACTTCATTTTGGGCAATTTTATTATTTATTAATATTTTCATTAACCGAAAAGTGAGTTTTATCAGTGAAGCGAATTTAATAAAGATTTAAAGCTCCAACCAGAGAATTTTTGTTGAGTCTTGCCAATTCAAACTTAATCAAATTAAATTCAGAAATTCAATCAACTGTCATGAAGATAACGTTGCGAATTCAATTTACCCTGCTTCCAAAAAAAATGTTTTTATTAATTTATATTTATTTTATTAATTCTTCAAACTGTTAAGGGAGGTTATTTAAGCACATTTAGCTTTTTGCAAGAAATTGCAAACCTGAAAACAAATTTAAACATTCTTATATCATAGCTTTTAATGTAGGGTACAATACAAAACATTGTGCTTCAAAATATGTTTTAAATAAAGTTTTAAATCATAATTAAAGTTTCGGAAACACATTTCAGAAATACTAATTTCAACGTTAAAGTCTTCATAAAAGTCGTACCAATATAAAACCAGAAAAATCCCAGAAGATTAAAGAACAACAACATTAAGAGAACAAAAACCTAAATAAACAATATTTCAGAAAGTGGGTCAAGCCTCATACAAAGTAAGAAAGACCAAGAATATTAAACAAAATTAGTAGCTATTTATTGAATTTAAGATAAAACTCTTTAATATTTTTAAAGACCCATCAAAATTTTACTTTAACAAAATTGCCACCATGACTTTATTGGCAATAAAATTAAAAAAAATATAAGATAAAATTCTTGAATGCAGTTAAAATTTTAAAAAAGGAAAAAAAAAGAAAAAAGGATTGACTTATTAATTTAAACATTTGTGGTGGGTCTTTGTCTAAGTAGTTTGATTTTCATTAAGGATTTTTTTCTGTTTAACTCATTTAATTAGTGTGAGTATCTATGAATGTCTCTCTTAATGTAAGGGTTAACCAATTTGTAGCTTCGGGTTGTGGGTCTTCTTATTTGAGTTTTATTACATTTCTTCTATTACAGCCACTAATTGTTAACTAATGGCTGACGGTTATTACTTTTTTTCTAATGTATGACACTAGTTAGCGTAGATTAGTTATGGCAGTGATAACATTATATTGTTTTTATGAGTTTTAGTAGCGATCACTAACATGTCACTTGTAATAATGTGTGTGAGCATATTTTGGTACGTAGGCATGACAGAAATGTGACATTTTTTCTTACGAACAATAATAAGAATATTAAAATATGTACATTGCCTGTTTTCTCTATTATGACCTACAGCAGAGTTTAGAAAAGGCAAAACTATATTTTTCTTTGTAACTTATTTCATAAATTATGAAATAAAAAATATAAAAAATTTGTTTTTTTTTTGATTATTGTAAGTAACTTGCTTCTAACCTTAAGATTTACATTATTTTCTGTTAAAACATTATTTTTACTGTATTCTATTTCTCTTTTGTTTTTAGTCTTATAAAGTAGTTGCTTTCTATTGTAGGTAGTCGTAACACATGCGTATATTAGTACTCAATTCAAAATTTCGTATTGTATTCTGTATCGTCTATAAAGTGTTATATGGGGAGGTAAGCGTTAAAGAGAGCGTGTCACCTTTATTTTCTGGCATAACAATGACATATACTTATAATATATATCTGAAAGTGGTGCATTAAGGCTCTATGTATCTGTATGTTAAAGATTGACAACATATTGGCATGCGTGAATTTGGCCGGGCTGACTTCGATCTTGACCCAACATTTTGATTATTTCACCCTCTAAATGGATTTTGACAAGGTGAATAAAATTCTTATTTTCTCCAGGAGTGTGTGAAAAAGGGGTAACCTTGTAGGACTTCAGCATCTATACGAATAGTTCTAAGATGGGCTGTGGTGTCTTTTGTTGCGAACTAGCAATAGAGCTTTCTTTCCATCTCCCTGATGAATGTAGCTAATTTCAAGCTAAAATATTTTTGGTAGGCATGTAGGATACTTAGTGAACAAATACTCACGGGAATATTTGGTATTTTGACGGTGCTGGTGGTTGAGCTAGCCAAGAGAATATTTGCTTTGGGGGTCTCCAAGGCAAATACAATTAGGATCCCATTGAATACTACCAAAGGCAAAATCTTCGTTCTTTTTTAAGAAATTTACGAACCAAGGTTGAAATCTCATTTCGAGGTTATGGGCGGGTCAACGGAATGGCAAATATTCAAGCCGACACGGGGTTCTCTCTAATGATCATTGGACTGGCTGTCTGGGATTAGAGAAGGGAAAATCGGTTTTCCACCTTCTTTGTGAACGCCCTGTTCTGAAACACAGAATCCTAGGCAAATATATCTGGAAAAACCTGTATCAGATATTCGAAATCAGACTGATCGATTAGCTGAGACAGTTTACGGGTACGGTGTTGAGCATGTAAGGCCTGACCTTTTAGAAATAAATGTAAAAAAGAAAATTTTAAATATTAAACAATTTTCAAAATTTTATGAATATTTCTATAAAGCATTAAATTTATTTTTCTAAAGTTTCTCCATTTCGCAAGATCAGAGAAAACGGTTAATTAAAATTAAAAAACACGACCCAAAGTTGTTTCAAGATCTGTTTAATTCCTACGTTTGTATTTTAACCTTTTGACTAAATTCAAAATTCTAGGCCATTATTTAGTTTATCAACATTAAACAATATTTCAAGAACGTATAAATGCTAAAAATATACAACTGTGGAATACTGTATAATATTTTTTTAAAATTTCGCTTTTATCCATACCTTTTTTTAATTTTTATTTAACTCTCAGCTCTTACAACATACTCTCAAATCAATTTTAATTTCACAATGGAGAATTGTCTAATTCTTTTTTTGCAACATTTTGGTATTGACTTGAATTCGATCAATTTATAATGTTGATTTATAATCTTGTCATAATTCAATTATTTTCTTTTAATTTGACAAACTGCAACCAATTAAAAAATGATTAATGTCTGCACAGCACTAAGAAGATTAAAAAACTGTAAATAAAGACAAGATGTAGTTTAAGAGAGAAGAAGAAAAATGTCTATAACTAAACTAAATCAAACAACTAAATACTTGTAGAAATAACTAACTGGCATTTTTTAATTTTTAGCAAAGCGTTTACACTAGTAAAATTATTTGAAAGTACTGTGGGAGCTAAATTCTCTTTTGTTGTTTTTTATGTCTTAAAAATAAGGATAAACTTAAGTCTAAAATGCACTTTTTTCTGACTATTTTCTAATTTAAGCTATAAAGTACATAGAATAGGATTGAGCCAGGCACATTTATTCATCAGGTAGTCTTGTTTCGTTGTTTAATTTCAGCTGTCAAAGTATATAGATAAAAAACAATTTTTTCTCCTCTCTCATTTATTTCAAATGTCAAACTTAATACATAAAAAATATAAACAAAAAAATTCTCTCCGATCTGCAATTACCTGATGAATTAATATGCATTGGGAGTGAGTTTGTATTGAATAGCACATCGTTTACACATGTTAATTGATATGGAAGAAAACAAATACAGTATTGTGAAACAAATAGCTTATAGCGACGGTTCTTAAATACATATTATGGAAATATTATTTAAATCGAGTTGGAATTAAGAAGTCCTCATTGATGGCAAATCTAGTTTTTCGTGTCCTGCATTACATGACCAATACTGGTACTAAGATTCCTATATATTGTTTAAGATATACTCGTAAAAGAGATTTTTTTATATAAAAATTTGTGTTGTCATCATTAACCTCAGTGAGAGTTGAGTAGGTTTGAGGTGTACCTAAATTTTAGTTCATAAAATCGTTTAACAGATAAAGCCTAGATAAGCATATCTAGATCTAATATATTTCTATCCCTGCAAGAGTGATTAAAGCCAGCCTGCATTTTATTTTTTTCAAGAAGAATTTTTTATTTTTATTATATTTCCTTAGAAAACCTCCCCAATATTGTTCTAAGTAGTCCATGTAGATTTTAATTGTTAAATGGAACAGACTATGAAACGCGGAGCTAACACTAAAAAGTTATTATTTATTTATGTGTCTGGACCACAGGTACATAGCTATATTGAGCTAAGATCTTGTTTTGATATTCACAGACGGTAAAATTTAGAAAACAAATGTTTTTAGAAAGGAAAGGGATGAGCTCATCTTAAAACAAACAACCTAAACTTAGTCTTCATTAACATGAAATTTTTCAGTAAAAAAATGCGAATTAAAAGTACTTACATCTAAAGATAGAGGAACTGCGTAAAATGTTCCAATCTCTATATTTTAGTGTAAATAAAAATAATAAAACAAACTTAACTCGAGATTACTCTAACTAAAACGAGTCAATCATCACTTGCAAAGTTTATCTACAGCTTTGTTAGTGTTTGTGGTGTCAAACAAAGTAGAATATCAAAACAAAACACGACAATGAAATAGCGAAACGGTAAATTATAGCAAAGACATCGAGTACAAAAGAAAAAAAAATAATAATAATAGAAAGCAGCAGTAATGCTAAATAATTGCATTAAAGACAGTTTAAAGAGAAAAAAATTCCTTATAAGAGATTGAACTTAGTGCGTATGAACTGATCTCATTACAGAACATTAGAAGTTAAAATATCTATGGAAGTTTTTCTTTGATCTAGGTTTACCGTCAAAACATTCCAACATGTTTTGAAAGTTCTATTTCAATTTAAATGTTCTATTTTATTCATGTTCTGATTCAGCTTTATGTCAACATTTTTTTCATTCATCTTTGTTATATTTTTCAATATTTTGATTTTGAGCAAACCACGAATTTTTTGAGGTATGTTTTTTATAATGAGAGAATAATATACATATATACTTGAGCTATTTTAAATATAATGAATTTTGTGTAAGCCCTTTTTCTTATGCTTGTGGTGTTTTTTACTAAACATTAGATTTCATACATTTCTTTGTTGGTGTAAACCTCCAATTTTTTGTTAGTTTAAAAGCTAACTAAACATCAATAAAAAATATGAACAATCAAAAACTTGTTCCTTTAAACACAACGACACAAAAAATAATAATTTTAAGTTAATTCTTTTTTCACAAGTAAACAATTTCAGATTGATTATGACTTTAAACTGTCAATACATGAAGCATATTGTAAGTTTTTTTCTTTTTGTTAATGCCAAGTATTTACTACCAACGTGCTCATTTCAAGAGCTGTCCATTAAGTAATGCCTCAAAACTCCACACATCGCACAATTGAATTTAAGAATAAAATTTTTATAGAGATTTCGTTTTTTTCATCATAGCCAGCTTCTCAAACAATCCTAAATGTAAGTATGTGTGTGTTAGTTTATAATACGACTGACAAGTATTTAGTAGCAGTATTAAGTAGTAGGCAGTTTGTACATACAGTGGCATGCACATGAATATGATTTAAGTTTTAGTGTCGAAGAAGTCGAAATGGTATTTTTTTTTTTTTTTCTGTAAGCGTTGGGCGTACACATTTGACATTTATTTTAATTGACATTTTCTTCAGGCAAAAGTTTCAAGTTAATAAAAATTTGTCAATTTAAAATTGAAATATTTATGATCCACGCTCAAGACTCGCAACCAAATTATTTAAAGAATTTAATTGTCATTTTATTTTTATAGGGATTTATGAAATTGTTTCTGAACAATGTTGGCAATGAAAGATTTTTAATCGGCAGAGTATTAAATCAATTTATAATTTAGTGATTTATAGGAATGTTTTAACTGATTTTATATGATTTTAATAAATATTTTTTTTTATAATTTTTATTTAGTGTATGAGTATTTTTAATAATTTTTAATTATTTAATATTTTTTCCAACTAAAAAAAAAAACATAAAATATTGAAAGTACTTGGTAAGCGCAAGAGGTGTATTTAAATAAATTATTTCACTATTTAATTTTATTTAGACATATATTTTTCTAAATAATTTTTGGCCACCACTTTGCTAAATAATGACCGATTTGTCCAAATAGGCCTTAGGGCATATCATATTAATAGTTACAAACATGCCTATTAATCATCCTGGAGCAAGGTAGGTAGAACACAGGTAGCTGTTTGCAGCTTACTTGGGTCCATTATATTGATCTTTTTGTGATACTTGAATACAATAGTACGATTAGAACAGAAAAGATTAGAAAAACAAGCAAACCAGTCCAGAATCTCTAGCGGGTATCGAACCAACAACCCCTAGACTAGCAGAGCAGCAAAACGGAGTCATATAGACTCTACTTGACTGTTGGCGTGCAGCGAACTACCACGATAACCAATAACCAGCAGAGCAGCACTCTACTGACTACTCCAACAGGGCATCATATCCTAGAGCTAAACAATGTTTGAGTTGGTAAAAATATGGGAGGCGGTCATATGTATTTGGTAATATATCAGCAAGTTAAGGGTTCAATGTGTTGGATTTCAATAGCAATTTATTTCCAAACACTTTGAAAAGGTTGACACCACATACCGGTAACAATTGATTCCCCTTTCATAAGCTTTCAGAAGACATATACTTTATAAAGTCGAAAACAAATGTTATAGAAATTATAAACGCGATAATAAAGGTTTGTACACTGCGGTATTTCTTATATTAACACAAAGGTTAGAGAATCTTTATTTAGAAAAATTTAGAAATAAATGATTTGCTTCTCATTTTCTTATTTCATAAAATTATAACATAAATATTTGTCTCAAATTGCATATGAGTATGCCGCTAAAGAGTGCTGATATTGAAATCGTAGCTGGTTTCGAAATTGCATTCTCCTTGGCTAATAACAAAAGTACGAATTGGAATTAGGTAAGAATAGATTTATAATTTTTACTACATATTTTGAAAGATTTGCTTGCAAATAATTTTTTTCGACAAAAAAAATTACAAAAAAAAAACGAGAACAATCCGTATGGCTCCACCACTGAGAGAGTTCTAGTACATATTTTACTTTTTAGAAATATTCAAAAATCTGCAATATTTCTTTGACCACTTTTAAAGTTTATTATTTCGTTTTTTTTTTCTTTCTTAATCATTAGCATATAACCCGCAAAAGTTCATTGACCAATTTCCCAACCCAATAAAACAAAAATTATCTCATTACAAATTTGTGTACAACAATTTATGCACGCAATACAAAAAGCTCTGCGTCTTTTACAGAATCATTCAGGGAAACCACAATCAAAGAAAAACTACAATAAACAAAATTTTTTATTTATTTTTACTGTTTTTACATACAAACATTAATAAAGTGAGAGAGCATGCGCTAAATAGATTATGCCAATTGATCGAAATCACATCATAAATTTACGCAAAACTCAATTGCTGCAAGGCGCATGCTTAACTTGCAACTACAACAGCAACAAATAACTAAATGCACTGCAGTGCAAAATGAAAAGAAATAAAAATGTATAAATGTTTAACCACTTGAAAAATCTCCCGCAGACGTTCAAAAAGCCAGCGTGTAGGCGGAATAAAACCAAAAGCAACAAAATAAAAACAAAAAAAAATGATTTCAGTCTAAAAATGAAACTAAACGTATACGGGGGATAAAAAGTCAGTTAAATGATCATGCTCTTTAACACATTTGGTAAATTGACTTGGTGCGTTTAAATTTTTTATTTTTTTGCTTAAAGTTGTTGCTGTGTGGTGTTGGTGATATTAACACCACCAACAACAATTACAAAATTCACCTGATGGGTGCAAGCAAGTGTTGTTGCATGGTATTGTATAGTTTTGCAATTTTTATTTTTTATTTTTTTCGTAATACTGTTGCAATGTAAACCCAGCGGCACTATTGGGGTGTTTACAGATTACTTTAACCTGCTGATAAACTTGAAAGCTTCCATGGGGTGTTTTGTGTGAAGGAGGATGTTTATACAATTATTTTGTTTTGTCTGTCTTTGATTATATATTTTTTTCTCTTGTTATTTTTTAGCTTTGACTTTTAACGGATTAGTCTTGTTTGCAAACAAATAAATATATTATGATTGTGTGGCAGCAAAAATATAAGCAAAGGCTGTTTAATTAAGGGGAAAATAAGCTTCTCTATATATATTTTTTTAATTATAAAACATTTTAAAATTTTTTTTTACAGATATTGTAAATTTTATCAACACAAATACTGACACACAAATTAAAAACTATATTGAAAAATTACAATTAAATAAAGAACGCTGTCATTTCAGAAATTATGCTGTAGATACATATCTAATTTTATATAATAGATTTATTGGTTTAAATGGATAGGCTATTTTCATTTGAATAAATGTTCCATGTGGTATACTGCGCGTTATCTCTATTTAACTGTTGGCACAAAACCGCTTTAAATAAAATTCTAAAAACTACTAATTGTACCAATTGAGGCAATCGATATGGACAAGGATATTATGCTGAAAACGGATCATAAATTAATTTCTTTATTACGGTGCTGCAATGGCCAGTATTCCGCAGATTACAATAACATCATGTGGTGATTTTGGGCACATTTTAGGGTTATATTTAATGTTTTGGGCGGTTTTTTTTATTATTCGCATAAACGAAAAACGATTATAAAGTTAGTAAACAGATAAAATGATCCACGGAATTTGAATTTCAATATTAATAATATTACTAAATTATTATACACTCTATAGAACGCAGTAAGCAATTTTATGCAAAAAACTATAATTAAAAGTTTTCAGCATTTATTTAAAGGTTCTGCGCACTGCCGAAGCCTATAGTTGTGGCTTTATATTCAGCGTGCAATGTATTTGGGGCAATGTTTCCTAACGAAAAATTAATCTAATAATTTGAAAATATTTCATTTTAATAGTAAGGTTGGTTGGTTGGTAAACGTGGTAGTTCATCGTACTCAAACAGTCAAGTGGAGTATGTATGACACCGTTTTGACAGAAGGTAAAGTTTAATTACTTTTTGGGTAATATTTAATTTCAGAGTTTTGCTGATATTTCATAATAAACAACAACCCAAAAATTTAGACCATTTGAAGTTATCAATTTGGGGGTCATTGTGTTTGGGGTCATATTATTACCAAATACGGATTGTTAATATATTTATGTCTCTTTTCGTCATAGGTTTGTCAAAGTGTATTCCATAAATGTATTTTTTTTTAGAGAAACAGCTTTATTATATAATTAATCTTGAGGGTCTCTTCGTTTGTAAATTGATACCAAAGCAAAAAAATAACAGACCTGTTACTATTTATATACATAGGTTTATAATTTTGTATGTAATTAATACAATATTAATTTATAATCAAACTGGCCAGTCTGGGGTTGCAGTCAGCGGTTCTGGTATGTTACACTACAACGCGCAAATAGTCTTAGTCACTCTGTTTGGCTAATAAAAAATAATCAGAATTGGAATTGTGCAAGTATATAAAGTAGGCCAAAAAAATATATTCTGAGTCTTCGTAAATACTGGAATCAACATTCAATACTCGCTGGTATCTTTAAGACTCATGTGTGATTATAATATATCGCATACATTTAGTGAAACAGTTTTAAATCATCGCATATGTAACTGCGATATAAGAAAAAAATCCCATATATATACGATGAGAGAAAAATCAGCTCAAAAATCTATTTTTTCTGTCCTCAGATTACTTGTATATTTTTTCTAATGTGCTCTTGTTCAAAATGTCTCATATGACACAAAAGCAAAATATAAATAAATACTACATTTCTAACCAAGTACCCTCACCATTTTAGAGAAGCTAAAACTAAATTTAATAAATTGTTTACCAGAGCCATGATTTTTACATAATGGAAAGTATAAGCGTCTCTATCATGTCAAACCTGTTACTACCAAGTTCAAAGTGTATAGAAAATGAAGTAATTAATAAAAAAATCGATTCAATTATTTTACTTTTACTTTGCTGATTCCCAGTTACAAAAAAGCCTAAGAAAAAGCGTCAAGTGTCATGAACACTGAAGTTAACTTATTTCTTTTAATATAAATTACTAAATAGAAACAAGTGAGATCTCTAAATTGACTTGAAATATATGAGATCTTTCTTCTTCTTAAAAAAACTTCTTAAACTTTTCAAATAAATACAAAAGCATAACAAACACAGTAATAGTTTATTTGCAGCCAACTTCACTACGTAACGCTCTGTTAACAATAGATTTTTCGGTTTGCTTTCTGACTTTTAAAAAAAGATGGTTTAGGTTTGTCTGTTGGATATAATATTGCATATAGTGCTTACCTCACTTTGGAGCTGCCAAAAATATATATTCTTTGTTGTTATTTTTAATCTAAAAACATGAAAAAATAATTTAAGAAAATTACAAATAAGTAGTCCAAATTAAAGGCAAAATTTATTGTACTACCTCTGGAAAGGTTTCTTCACTACGCCTCTGACCAAATATCAAACTAAAGCTAAAAATACAAATTTTTGTATGTATTTCTAAATATTTTTTTGTTCTCAGTATCACGATTACAATTACAATTTTTCTTTTGGTGAGCAAAAAATAAATACTATAAAATATAAAAATATAATCAATAGTCAGATCAAATCCTTGCCTCGTATAGAACAAATACTTTGTAAAAATTTAAGTGAGTACGAGTGTATTAACAAATTGAAAGAATTAAATTTGTAATGCAAAAAAAAAAGGTCTCAAGTGGAAATGAAATAAAATCGCGTTAAGAAAATAATCATGTAGTGAAGTACTCGTACATGATATTTTGTGTGCAACATCAATATCGCGCAACGCCTTCGCCTTTAACGGTCATAAATTTAAGCCTAAGTACGCGTGCATTATTGTTCTTGTATGGATTTGCTAACGATTGAATTCAAATATTAAGATGGAATATATAGCGAATGATCAAACTGAATGAACATAATATTTATGCAATTGATATTGCGTGCAAGAATCGTTTTGTTTTAAAAGAATTAATGATTTTATTTTTGTTTTACATTTTGCACGATTCTTGCGGTTTAACAAACATTTCAATTTGCTGTACAAATATAATATTTAGCCGATTTGTTTTGAAAAAAATGATTTTTGTTAACAATTTGGCTGTTTTTGAAATTTTTGGATAAGTTTGTTCTGTGTCTTTTTTTATGACTTTTAATACAAATGGGTGTCCACTACTGTTTTCCATTATCCATAAATACTTTCCATTTAAATGTTTATTTTAACACTTTTTTATGGCCCGATTTTTATGTTTAACATATTTATTTAATAAAATATTTATTAATAATAAAACCAAACTGTTGAGTATCAATTGTTGTTAATGTCTTTATTTCGTATTGTTATAAAATTTTAATGACTTTTTTTGAAGATCTTAACTTGAGAATCGTAAAAATGCATTAAAGTTTTATTGTCAAAAATTATTTGTGAGTGTGGAAACCAATGTTATGTCTTTGGCATGATTTTAATGTCCTTAAAATGATCTCTCAAGTGGCCAGCTATGAATTTTTCTTAATGAAATTATAAACGTCATGGTGGTCTTTAAACCATAAATAATCAAGTTGTTAATGAAAATGCTACTGCCAGAATAATAGGCGTTTCTTAAGTAAAGTAGTAAAATTATTTACTAGCAGTAAAAATATCATTTAAAGTATCTATGGATTAAATCTTTTGAATGAAGCTTTTAAAAACTGTGCCAGCTAGGTATCTAGTCTAGAAAAAAAACACCATCAAAATAAACTATAATTTTAGTTTTTGTATAAATTCTTTTTGCATCTGATTAGACCATCTTAATAAATTGTTAAAATAACTTTAATTGAGGCTTAAAATCAATGAACTAGTATAATTGTTTTTTAAACTTATTTTAACTTTTGTTTGTTTTCTTTAATAGCTAGTGAAGTATTTAAAGTTTAAGTTGACTACCTAATGGCAAATATATTACAATGTGATTCTCTTTACTATTTTACCGACAGCCAAGCTGCCATCAGTTTTGTAATTGATATCGACACTAAAACTCGTCCAAGGATTTTTGGGCTTGTGCATTAGTAGGAAGTCGATGCTATTGAATATCAACCTTATATGGATACAGGTATACGGAATTAGTGATGACAACTACACAATTGATGACGTCGCCAAGGGGGGCTCATAGCTCGATGATGGGGAAACTGATCACTACTGTGACATACCTCTCTTACCATGTAAAATTCTTATAAATGTGTACATATATGTACATACATATGTCCATATATCGGCTCACGATTCTAGGTGTTATATTACGAAGCTGACATGGCCTGTCAGGATTAATCAGGAAGCACCTGGAGGACATTTTGGCTATGCTGACAGGTAAGTGCAGATCTGTTAATCAAACCATGTGAATGGGACTACCCAATAATGAGTTCTGTAAAAGTTTCCTTCATGCAGAGGAGACTATATATCACTTCCTATATTGCTGCTCCCAATGAAGGATAATTTAAGTAAACTTATTACACTATGGTTATGTTCTTTTGTTTCAGTGGAGTGTTTGTGTTTTAATGAGAGGTGGGCTAAAGTTAAGTTTGTAATAATTACAAACTGTTTATATTATTATATAAAAAAATTATATCGAAAAAAATCTAACTTTATAAACGCCTACTTATAATAGTGGAACTAGTATATTAAGCTTCAATAAAATATGAGAATATTCTACTTAAAAGAACAATCTATATATATAAAAGTGAAACTCTGTGTGTGTGTGTGTGTGTTAGCTATAGACTCTGAAACTGTAAAACCGATAGGGCTCAAACTTTGGTAAGTTGTTGTACACATACCGGGGAGTGTTTATGGATGAAAAAAAGTGGGCGGGGCCACGCCCATAAAAAATTAGTTATCAGTTTTAGCTACTTGCACTTGACCGATTTTTCTGAAACTTTGTACACATATCGAGCTGTCATGACTAAATAATTTCGTGATAAGAAAAGTGGGCGGGGCCACGCCCCTAAAAAAGTTTTAATTTTGAGGCACTTGCACTGGACCGATTTTTCTGAAACTGTGCACACATATTAAGCTGTCGTGATTTTATAATTTTGTGACTAAAAAAGTGGGCGGGGCCACGCCCATAAAAAAGGCTATGATTTTGAGGTAATTGCACCAGACTGATTTTTCTGAAACTTTGCACACATATTGAGCTGTCATGACTAAATAATTTCGTGATTAGAAAAGTGGGCAGTGCCACGCCCATAAAAAAAAGGTATCATTTTGAAGTACTTGCACTTGACCGATTATTCTGAAACTTTGCACACATATTGAGCTGTTATGACTTTACAATTTCGTGAAAAAAAAAGTGGGCAGGGCCACGCCCATAAAAACAATTTTAATTTTGAGGTACTTGCACTGGTCCGATTCTTCTGAAACTTTGCACACATATTGAGCTGTTATGACTTTACAATTTTGTGACAAGAAAAGTGGTCAATGCCACGCCCATAAAAAAATAAAATTTTTAGGTTTTTTCACTTGATATTCAATTAAAATTCAGAATGCATTTCGATTCATTAAGGGGCGTAGCAACGCGCGCCGGGTTTGGCTAGTAGTTTATAAATAATATCAATATTATTTATTTACAGAAATGCAATTAAATAATTTCTTATTTCACTTCTATTATTTCTTTATATTTACAGCGGAATTTTTCTTAAAAAATAGCACTTTTCCGTACTGTCGTTCAAAATTGAACGATTGAAGGAAATAGTAAATTTTTGCAAATTAAACGATAATGAGCGATCACTGAAACGAACGATATGGCACAATTCTACAGCCTGTACCCATGTTCTGTAACTTTAGTGAGAAAGTCTCGCATCGAAAAGTCATGAAACGAAATATCCCACCGTTTCTCGATGTGTGTTAAAAAAGTGTATCTGTAAATCATACTGAAAAATACCATTTATGATTACGTTGCTACGTTAGAGCTATCAAAAATTATACTTAATTATAAGAAGAAGAAGAGAAAAAAAAAAGTAGCTTAAAAAGTGCGCAAATAATACACATAAAGTTTAGAAAATAAAAGTGTTAAAAATATAAGTGCAGAAAAAATAAATAAAATGTACAATGCAGCTTTAGTTAGAGCGGTTGCGGATGAAATGCTGGAGTCGATTTAAGGAACTATATCGCTTAAGAAGATCATCAGCAATGGTTCTGCTTGAATAAATGGCACCTTTTATGACTTTAAATGAATTTGATGATTGTAAATTAAAAAAAGATAGTTGCCATAAATTATTTCCCGTAGTAAGAAAAATTATCACCTCAAATTCATTTCCTAATTTCTTTCTTTTACATATAAAAACATTATTTCAATTACAAAATATTTTATAGAAGGTTGGGTAGTCGAAACTCGAGATCAAATTTTGATATTTTATTCCAAATCGAATTTTTGTAAAAGTTAGAGTTTTTGTGAACGGAAAGAAATTGATTGCATTGTATTCTTCTGCGCACTTGGAGAACGGTGGTCAATTTCTTGCTTCTATTTGGGGTTTATATGATAATCGCCTCTTGAGGACCTCCTTGTCTGCAGTAAAATGCGCATCGCTTGCACTAACAAACATTAATTTTTATAATAAATAATAATAAACCGTGCTGCCTAAGTGTCAGTTATTATGGTGATTGAACATTAACGACTTAACAATTAATAGATGAGATAAACACCGCGAAAACAATGTGTCTATGATATACTGTTATTATTGAATTATTTATGTATATTGGAAGCTCATTTATTTTAAACTAGTCTGTGCCCGCAACTTCGTCTGCGTAGTTGTCGGCACGAAAAGTAGCCTCTATATGTAATTATTCAAGTTGTTTTATATATACATAGAGATGGGTTTAGACCTGGGTATTTACCCATTTATACCTATTTTCATACCCGGGTATTTATTTAATTTCGGGTAGATACTCATTTGAATTACAAATACTCCTTCTTACGTAGAGTAACAGAAATTTGAAAATTTTTTTAAATTTATTTTGAACATATTTTTTTTTTTAATGTATATTTCTTGATGCGTTATGCTCAGTTAAGGTAGTTTTGTCAGTGTGCTTATGGGAATTTAATGTAATGAGTGGGAACGATGGCAACAAATATGCTGAAGCAACTAGACAGATTAAAGTTTCGAAATCCAAGCTTGAGCCTCAGGTGCATAAAAGAATTTGGCTCATTCATTCTTAAATATTTGTTCCTAGCTAGCTGTTTAGATGAAATTTCACCAGCAACTTGGTGGCAAGGAATTTGTGGAAGCAAGCAATTAAGCAAATTAGCTGTTTGAATTTGAACAGCTCCCTGTACTTCAGCTGCTACTGAACGTTCCTTTAGCACCCACAGCTTCATTCAATTAAAAAAAAGAAACCGTTTTAACAACACAAAGAGCAGGAAAAATACCATATAAATATATCGTGCAATATTTTACCACCTTCAGCAGAAAGCACGCACTCCACTCAATTTGAAAATGCCATGAATTCTTCACTAGAAGGTACTCAAGCTACTCGATATGAGTTTTATCGGATACGGACAGCGACAGCGATAACGATTAAATTTAAAAATTTTTTCATTTGTTATTAAAAAATCTAATTCATAATAAAAAATTTAATTCTTTCTATTTATTTATTTTAATTTTTCTTTATTCTGATTAAGACCCACATTTTGGGTCAATACCCAGGTGCTTAGTTTAATACCTGAGTATTTATATTTAAATACCCAATTTACCATTTGGGTATTTACCCTTGTCCCATCACTATATATACATATATGTGGCAAATTTCATTTACATCCGTTTAGTAATTTTTCGCGTGATTGAGTAAAAATATCAAAACATTTAAACATTCATATTTATTATATTAGTATTGTAAAATACAAAATACATCTACAAACAACGTGTTATTCTAGGTTGTTTCCCATTGGTCTTTTGAGCTTATGTTTGCGTTAAGTCCTCCAAACTGTCTTCTGGCAAATTCTAAATTATTTTTAGCATAAAGTTAACTAATTTTCCTTTTTGTTGCTTTCAAACCCGCATATTTTCTAAACGATAACAAATTTATGATATTAATAATTATACGTACATATGTATGTATATATGCATTAATAATAAATAAAAAACATTTAAACTTTACCTTTTTCATGTTTTTGTCACTAATTTTTTGGCTCAAGGTTTTTGCAATCTCGCGGTCTTTTTGTTTGTGACTTATTTTGACAGTTCAAAGGGAGAAGTTTTTGCCTGAAAAGTTTACAGAAACACTTTTTTATGGCTTGCGAGTATTTTTCTTATTTTTCTCGCATGAATAGTTACAGAAACAGAACAGTGAGAAAAACAGCTACTTGTCTCGATTTATTGTATTTTTGTACCAATTTACATGTTTCAAGTGAAAAGTTTCTCGTAGCGAGAGTTACAGGACATGGGCACTGTTCTCTCTAACCTAATATTATAAATGACAGTTGGAAATTTTTCTTACTACGACAACATTTGATGAGAACGATTTGGCACAGCTCTAAAGCCTGATCTCTTTAGCTCAATCTTGTAGATTACAGTTGGAATTTTTTTACTACGGCCACATTTGATAAAAACTACCACTACGACTACTATATATGAGTCTAACCTATAAATACTGCAACTTTTGGATGACTTTATATTATTGATATTATATTATTATTATTGAAATTTATTACCCGGACACAAAAAAATAATAAGATTGATTTTTCTATCGTTCTTGATTTTTTTCCATCCTAATTTTGATACTCTTTTTTAATTTCCAAAAAGAGAAGAAGAGCTGGGGACTATATTTCTTATAATTTTATTCTGCTACCGAGAAAAGCTTTAGTGATGAAAACATAGCATCCTTCATACTTGGTGGTCTAATACAAAACAAAAAAACAAAAAAAAAAACAAAACAAAATTAACAATATTATTTTAGCACTTAAAATTGTACTTAAGAAATATTTTTACCCTCTAACAGTTAATAAAAACTGGCTTAAAGCCTAACATGCCATCAAAGAATAAAGTGCGTTGCTTCAGTTTGTTATTACAAGTGCTGGTTGAAAAATAATTGGCTTAATTTTTTCTTACATAATTCTTGTTGTTAATTCGTTGTGTGAGGTCGTCATCAATTGTTTCTTGTTGTTGGCAATATTCGCAAAACAAAAACAAAAATTGCTTTAACCACCAACTTCTTTATTAAAGACAAATGCAACCACTTACAAATAATGAAAACCAAGTTTTAAAGAATTGACGAATATTGGCGCAAAAAAATCGTACGCAACTTAAGATGTGTATTACGTTCAGTTGTGAATCCAGTGATTTATTGAAGAAAAGAATATTCTTTACATTTTACGACAGACTTGATTGTTTTTATTTGGGCTGAGCCCAGCAGCAGAAATAACAAAAATCGTTTTTTAATGGTGGCAGCATGTAAGAAAAGAAGGATTAGGATTTATGATGAACTTCTTTACAGTTAATGAGAGAGAGAAGCGCAACACAATAATAAATTTTCAATTGAAGCTAATGAGACCAATGAAAAAGCAATTGAGCAGAAATTTAAATCATTGGAAATAAAGAAACTAAAGAAAATTTCAACAGCAATTGATTTATTTATTGTTGAACAAATAATTGAGTCTTGGTATTTTTTTTTAAACAGATCAATAAAAACTGATAAAAAAACAAATTATTTTATGCACTGTTAAGAAAATCCAAAGGATATTTTAATTTTTCTTAAATAAAGTTGATTCTACAAGGACCTCCAATGTTGCTGCAATCATTGAAACAAATAATGAAAGGTTTACATTAAATATAATTTTGTTTGCTCTTACATTGTACTTAATTCTTATAATTTTTCATGTTTTCGAATTGATCGTGGCAATCTCAAAAGTCTTTGGTTTTGTGTCTGGTGTGTTTATCTTGTTATTAACCAATTTTGATTCAATGATAATCTTATTGTTAATCTTAATTATTTAACAACTTTTATACTAATGGCCATCTCGTTTAGCAACGTTGTCTTTAATCATTCGTTTTGGGGCAAGACAAAGGTAAACATTTTTATGTAAAAGGGAAAAACAAAACTATATCTTAATCAGATTATGTAAATTTTCTTTTTGATTTTGCCAATAAAGATTTTCATGTTGTTCGATTTTGTCTTTGGTTCTAATCTTTAACGAAATATTATGGTTAAAGGGGTTTGCGTATGGTGAGCTATAAAAAGAGATGCTTTTGTTAAGTCTTTTATACTAAGTGGTGGATACAAATTTAATGTGAATTAATAAATAACGATGTACATAATTATTGTTCAAATATTATTAAATTATTATTATTGGCTAAGGAAATGAAGTGGTAATAAATTAATTTACTTATTGTGATTATTGAAACGTGTTAAGTACCCGCAATTTCAATGTTCTATATCCCTAAATTCTGAGCGTGATTATTATCAAATTACCGAGAATTCCATTGAAAAACAACTTGTGAAACACTTGTATTTCCAAGTGATGGAAAGCTGTATTTCAAACTTTTGTCTCCTTGTAAAATCGGTTTATAGGCAATATTATTGCAACATAAATGAAATTACTGCAGCATAAGGGTTTAAGAGTTAATATATATTAATCGACGTCCAACACTTCACTACAACTAAAGGTCTAAATAATGAAATGTAAATGAGAATAATTCTACTTTATGAGGACACATAGAACAACCCTGGACCTCGTACATATAGAGGTTAGATAGACTTAGCTGCTCATTTTGTTATTGATTTACGTGATTCAAAGGATTGCAAATCCTTTCAGATTTTTAAACAGTATATATAAGTTATATAATTAAGGTTTAATAAATATTACATTTCATATATTACAGTACTTACATTTAAAAATAGATCTAAGTGTTAATAGAGTTTATAAGTCTCAGTAAAAATGCTTAACAACGTATCAGAGTTGGCATAATTTTTATCTGCGTACTATGATATATTGGATAAAAATTACGTGTAGAATGAGATGGTACAAGTCAAGATATATTAGCAATCACGAAATTAGAGTATGCCATTTTATTTATCAAATTGTGAACAACTGTGATATCTAGCGGCTTTTTAAGAGCAGGTCTTTTAGTATAATGCGCCATGTTTAAAGGATTAAACATTGTACCTTGGATCCCAAATTGTTGAACTATAGCCTAGTGTAGGCCTGATCAAAGAAGAATACATTTGTTCTGTTATATATACCTCAGTAGGCTCCTTCGCTCAGCACTAACAGTAAGAGGGATATTTTAAATAAATAGATTTTATAATTTATTAAAATTCCAAGGTCGGATATGGTTTTCGGTCTCTCTAGGATATGACTGTTTAAGATAATTTACACTTATAAGACGTCTAATAAAAAATAAAATGAAAGTTGTTGAAAGACCATATCACAGGCTCTGAAAGATATTTAAACAATGAGTACTGGAAAAGTGATAGTAGCGTCTTTGATAAATGGGAGAGCATATGTACTCAATTACATAATCACTTGAGTTAGGCTTATTCAGCACCTGAAATCTTGGGGATGTCCATTAGGCAGAGGTGTTTGCTTTGCTACACACTATGGATCATCTGCTGAAGTGTCGGCTATAACAAGAAATTCTCAATGCATTTGTTAAACTGTCAGTTATAATAAGTATGTGCTGGATGGATAAAAATTACTCTTTGCTGTTTGCGAATATTCTAAAGCTCATTAAGTGTGCTCTTCGGGTGGACGTGCGATGAGCTACATGCCGCATCTTATGTGTTAGGTGTCACAAAGGTATCAAATAAGGACCAAAGTATGATAGACTTCAGATCATCAGTATCTTTACCGAAATTTAGTAGTACTTCCACAAATGAAGTGCCCTATGATAGCAAAGTTGGGAATTACGCCCAAAACAAACTTGCAAATAAGGTATAGATGACAAAAATTTAGGGAAGAGAACCCAGAGTTATTCTGGGTGATAGATTGGTGCAGGAATACTCTACAAGGCTCCATAGATGGCCGGAGGAAACCCATTTGAGAGCGGCTTGAATAATGCCCAAAGAGCAAGTACGATGATCCAAATAACTGCGTTGTTAACAGGACATGGAAACTTCATATATCATCTGAAAAGAATGCAGATCGAGCAGCGCATCTGAAGCAAGCAAGTGCAAGGTTGAGCATTGCAGACACGCTCACATTGAGTATGAAGGCTATTCAGGACCATAGCGTAAAGATTAAGATGAAAATTTTGAAAGTCTGTGCGATGAGGATTGCCAACAATCACCAATCCGCAGTAAAAAAACCGGTTTAACAGAAAACTTCGGTATGGGACTTAATGAAGAAAAATAAAATGAAAGGTAGCCTTAAAATCATTAGGAACCAAAGGGTATCGAAAACGAAACAGAAGTTGTACTCGCCCGCTTCGATATTCCCCCTCTCATAAACTTCAATGTAGTCATATTTTGGTAGAAAACTTTGGATATTAAAATATTAATTGAAAAACTTTAATTTCTGTTAAAAGCATGAAACATGCCTAAGCTATATACCTGTAGCTATGAACGATTATTTTGTAAAATAACTCTATAAGGTAGGTACTCGATTATGTCGTTGCAACCTTCGGTACGTATTAGAATTTTTTATTTTTTTATTGTTGTAAACACACTCCTTTAAGTTTTTCTTTACCATTTTTACAATTTACTAAATGGATCCTTTATCGCTCGCTTCAACGGCATTGATAATCTCGTTATATTTGAATAATTTAACAAATCTTTGAGATTTGTATTTAACAAACAGAAAAAGACGTACGTTTAGCAACGATGTTTTATTATCATCAACAATCGACAGCTTTTTGTTGTACAAGTATTATTTTATTTGAAAAAAAAAAACAAAATTAAAAAGAATCAATGAAAATGATCATATATTTTGAAGCAAACAGTACGCACACGTACGCTTATACAAAAGCGTATGTTTTTGTTTGCGACGAAATTTTTGGAGGGATACACGTTATCTGGCTGATGCTTGTGTCGTCGGTTGGTGGAAAAATATGCAAATTATATGTAAATAAGTTTTCAACTATTCCTAAATGTATTTAACAACCATCTTTATTACTTTTTATGCTAATATACATATAAAGTATACAATTGCTAAAAATTCTTTTTATACTTCAATTGGTTGTGTGTTTTGGTTTGTAGACATTTTGCAATATTTAACGAAACAGCCATCGATCATTAAAGATCGATAAGCATTTAACGCTTTTTTTGTTGTGAAATTAAATATAAATAAACGCACACAGAAGAAAAATAGTGATCATATTAATCAAGGCATTTTATGTCTAAAAGAAAAAAGAAAGAAAAGATTTAAGACACATGCGCTCATTAATTTGAAATAAAAAGCGTTAGACTTAAGACACAAACGTGATTTAACATTTATTTATGTTAAATTTATGCATTTAAGTGTGTTTCCAATACAAATCATCACTTTTAATTTTCTTTATTGATAGTTAAAGTTCTAATTGAAATGTTCTGTTCTTTTCTAAGGGCTTTTAATTTTATACTTTTAACACATCATTCTTTTTTGTTTTGTTTCACATCCACTTTTCTTGTAGACTTTTTATCAATTGAATCTTTTACATTGTAAAACAACTATGCTCAACAAAAAGATACAGACAACAATTGTTTCCCATTTAACTGAGATGCTACCAAACTTGTCTCGAAATAAATCGAGAATAAAAATCACTGCAAGAATAAACCAAAACTACAAAAAAATACTACTTGGCACAACGTAAGAAATAAACCTGATGATTGGTTGTAACAAGTACTGTATGAGCTTATCGCATTAGTGGCATCTAGGTACGATATGGCACGTTAGTAGGTTCGTATGTATGTTTACGAAACCTCTTTACAGGAAATAACAGACATTTGACAGTAACATTATTAAGTTGTTGCTGTTGTTGTTCATTGAAGGGAACAAATACAAGCAAATTTATATTTCAGCTATTTGCTATATGTCTTTAGAACTTTATAAGAAATAGTTTCATAAAAACAACAACAATTTGTGTTGTTGTTTCGATTAAGTCACTTGGCCATTTAATTCAACAATATCGAAATATGCACAGATCAAATGACTCAATGTAACACAGTTCCTTTTTAGTTATATTTATTTTCGGAGACTTATTTTAGTTCTATTGGTTTAAATAATAATATTTTTGTAACAAAGTTCTTGTTATACCCGCCACCAAAAAATTTGTAACACATCGAAATATCCATTTTAGACCCCATAAAGTATATATATTCTGAATCGGGGTTTGATTTTATGACGATCTAGCTATGTCCATCCGTCTGTCCGTCTGTTGAAAGCACGATAGAGGTCGCACCGAAAAAGCTAAGGGGCTCAAATTTTGCCAGAATCTTTCTTATAGACAAGGTTTGTTTGGTATTGAAAATGGGCTAAATCGGAATATTAGGAAGAGAGTTATAGCTCGAAAAGCAAGAGTAGGTCGAAAAAACCGTGTCCTTCGAACATCGAATAAAATGGAATTGTGTCCAAACGCCTTAACGTAGACTCATGAAACTTCGAATATATATTTCCTGAGTAAAGACAATCATGCATAATGCATTATGCATTAGGAGAGGAGTTATCGATCAAAATGTATGAAAATTTTTACCGCACAGAGTATTTTTTGGTATATTTAAAAACAAAAACGTCATAAAAGCAACAAAATTGGATGTACGACTCTGAAATTTTGCACACTTTGCTTTTTGGTGACACGCTTTCTTGCAACAGCAAATCAATGTGCCACGCCCACTTTTACGCCCACCTCCCATATAACGTTTTAACTAAAATTCATATAATTTCTCTATTAATAAAGATTTTGGAATAATAAAGGCCTATATTGAAACACCTCAGTTGTACTCAGTCGCAAAAATAACTTTGACACGCCTACTATAACGCCCACTTTTCACGTTATCTACCGTTAATGAAATTTAAAAGCTCATAAAACCGCCAAAATTAGAGGTATGATGATAAATTTTGCTACGTCTATCCCCCTATGCAATTTCATTACTATGCCAAAAAATTAAGGTGCCACGCACACTTTTACGCCCACCTCCCATATAACGTTTTAACTAAAATTCATATAATTTCTCTATTAATAAAGATTTTGGAATAATAAAGGCCTATATTGAAACACCTCAGTTGTACTCAGTCGCAAAAATAACTTTGACACGCCTACTATAACGCCCACTTTTCACGTTATCTACCGTTAATGAAATTTAAAAGCTCATAAAACCGCCAAAATTAGAGGTATGCAATTTCATTACTATGCCAAAAAATTAAGGTGCCACGCACACTTTTACGCCCACCTCCCATATAACGTTTTAACTAAAATTCATATAATTTCTCTATTAATAAAGATTTTGGAATAATAAAGGACTATATTGAAACATCTAAGTTGTACTCATTAGCAAAATCAACTTTGACACGCCTACTATAACGCCCACTTTCACTTTTGAATTGTGTCCAGACGCATAAACGTAGTCATAAAACTTCGAATATATATTTATCGAGTCAAAAGAATATTTTTCCCTGAAAATCGCTTAAATCTATGAATTAGGAAAAGAGTTATAGATAAAAATGTACGAAAATTTATACCGCACAGTGTATATATGTACGATTCTGAAATTTTCGTTATTACGGAAAATAGATGTGCCACGCACACTTTTTTCCTTAAATTTTTATAAAAATATATTAGTCATATATATTAGCATTTAATCATCTTACACTGCACCATTTATTGTACTGTAGCTAAATATAAGATAAAGATGATAAGATAGATGACTCTACTAGCAACTACTAGATGGCATGCTAACAACTTATGCTTATGTTCTCCTAAAGTTATGCTCTATTAAAAATGGGAATTTAGGAAAATTTTGACCTAAGTAAAAAAAAAATTATCTCTAAACAATATAAACAGTTTATTTTCATGTACTAATGGCTAACAAATTTTAAAATTATACAAAACTTATTTCGTTTGAAAATCTTTTAAAAGCAAAATGTTATAGAAGTTTAAAAATCAAAATCTTACTAATAGATTTCCCGTTTTAGAAAAATGCAGAGAATGTATATTTTAAATCACCCTGTGGCCCTTAAAATTTAACCTTAAATTCACTTTCTTCCTCTTAAATTCATGTAAATTCTCTATGAATAAAGATTTTGAATACTAAAGGACTATATTGAAATATCTAAGTTATATTTATTAGCAGAAACTTTATTGACACGCGTATTTTAACGGCCACTTTCATGGAAAGACTAAATTTACGAAAACATTTTACTAGCATACCGAAGTTATAATGGGTGGTTTTATTTTAAGGGACTATGTTGATTTTGAATAAAATTATTATGAAATTATTATCATTTATTTTTATAATGATAATATTTGTATGCTTCAATTATGTACTGAACAAAATATCGGCCAAATGGCCCCCCAACCTAGGCGGCACACCACGATCCGATAGTCCAAATTTTCAATGACACTGTTGATGCTCGATTGTTGGGCACGATGATGAGTCGAGGTTGCTTGCTCTTTTGCCACGTTATCGTGAAAAACAGCAATGTTTCCCATTCAACGAACTAAGATGGCATTCACAGATGTTTTCACATTTCATACAGACCTGCTTTGCAGACATTTAAATATTTTTTACAATTCTCCCGATTGTGGACGAATTTGAACGATTATGTTGATCAAAAAAATAACGAAGTGCACAAAATGCATTTTGATTTGAACGCCCATTTTTATAAAAATCTTTAATATTTAAAAGCGTTGCTCGATTGCGTATCTTTCCACGGTTCAAATTGAGTTAGTCTGAGAATGAGAAATGTCAAATGGAATACAAGAAAAAAGTTGAAGTTTAGATGTGGTTCACCTTAAACATGGGCCCTTAAAATTTAACCACCCTCTACAAAGAAAGTGATACATATTTTATTATAAAGAGATTATTCTATAGCGATTAACAAAATAATAAATATTGTGCTTTAAATGTACACAAAATTGGTGGTGGGTATAAAAGATTCGGCACAGCCGAATATAGTGCTCTTACTTGTTTTTAATTTATATATTTGATTTGGTGACAATTTCGCAGTAAAAAAATTAAATAAAAAATTTCTCTTTCATATTCGCTATTTGATGTTTGCATAGCTTGGCGCTTGGCACAGTTATCTAGATTTATTTTTAAAAGAGAACCTTACTGGCATGCTTGAATCAATTATTTTCATTACGTATGTTCGAAAAATTGCACTACCAAATTATATCATCATTTAAGTATTTTCATATTTCTAAAAAGCTTAAAAAGGTAGCAGCTTAGTTTGTACGCATGTGCTTAAGGAGTGTATTTTTTACTAGCACAGGACATAAGAGAAAAATCGAAAAACTATTATTTGACTTTTTTATTTAAAAACGAATAGCTTGAACAAAATCTAATTCGGAAATATAGTAAAACTGTTCTTCAGCAATAAATAAAAATATGTGAACTATAAAGATTTTAGAGCACTAAATTGAAATCTGTTTTCAGTTTTTTTTCTATCGGGCTTAGATCTTTTATGTGCATGCCTAATACAGGGTGGTTGAATCTTATGATAATATTGGTATGATTCAATTATGTATAGAACAAAATATAGGTCAAATGGCTGTAGCGATGTCGGCGGCACACCTCCATCCGATGGTCCAAATTTTCGATGAGGCATAATTAAATTTTTTGCCGTTAATATGCCGAACTATCTCATCCATTAGCTCTTTAATTGTTGCTGGCTTATCGACGCACACCTTTTATTTCAAAAAACCACAAAGAAAAAAGTCCAACGGTGTCAAATCACATGATCATGGCGGCCAATTGACATCGCCACCACGTGAGATTCAATTCTGCTTATTGACGAATCCACTTAGGTGTAAATGTGTCTCATCACTGAATATGATTTTCTTCGAAAATTGATCATCCACGATTGCCATTTCTTGCCACTATTCTGACCATTGACGACGTTCGGAATGGTTAATAGGCTTTAGTTCTTATGTCAATTGCAACTGGCAAGCGTGTTAATGCAAGACTTTATGCATAATATTCATCAACGACGAGCGTGAGCAGTGCAATTGTTGGTCACGACGACGAGTTGAGATGGACGGCTCTTCAGCCAGAATATCGCGAACAACAACAATATTTTCTGCAGTACAAGCATGAACTGGTGTTTTCACATCCCGTACAGACCCGGTTTGCTCAAATGTTTGCACGATTTTTCCGAAGTGCAGGATATGCCGTTTGATTTGAACGCTTATTTTTATAATAACCCTGAACAACTTAAATGATTTGATCGCTTGCGTATCTTCTCATGTTTCAAATTAAGTTAGTCTGACATTGAGAAATGTCAAATGAAATGCAGAAAAAAAACTTGACGTTTAGGTGTGAAAACTTGACGTTTTTTTTCCAAATAAGGTGGTTAAGGTGATACATTTAATTATAACCCGGAAGGGGTCAAAAATAGAATTTTTTTTAAGTTATCTAAATAACGTAGTGTTTAAGAGAAATTCAGACATAAGTACGATAAATTTTGTTTTAAGGCGATATAAGTACTATTATGCTTCCGAAACGTCCTTAAATCCCGTAAAGTGTGGCGTTCCATGGCTTATACGCTTGTCATCTATAACTTTTGATATCACGAATACCAAAACTAAACTTAAAACGTCCAATCTTTTTACCATCTCCGAATAAGGTAACATTCAAGCAACTTTTTATTTCATATGATACAATATGAGCAACTGTTATTTATATTAGTACGAAATTTAAAGCAAGAGCTGATAATATTTTTTTAATTCTAGATTGAAAAATTATTTTTGTATGTACAATTTTTCGTTTGAAAGATGTAACTAAAGTTGTTCAATATATATTGCTAAAATTGAATCAAAGTACAAGGCTTAAGTATGAAAAATAGAGTCACCTAAAAGATCACCGTTTTTAGCTTTGCTCGTTTTAGGGCATAACATCTTTTAAAATTTGGTGCTGTAAAAATAATTTTCTGCAAAATTGTCTCGGGCTTGTGCTGCTTCGTAATACAAGAAAAAAAAATAAAAAATTCGGGTGCTGACATATTTCCGAATTTCCGCATATTATTATTTGCTTTTGAAAAATTTTACTTAAAAGAGCCGTTGCGTTTTGGAGAGTGTGTTGGCAGTGTGTTTCATTCTACTGAAAAAAAATCATAGTTTTGTTTTCAAAAACTGGACATGAAAAATGTTTTATCGCAACCCAATGCCGCTCTCGATTTACGGTTACAGCACTTCCATACTTTTTTTCGAAGAAGTACGGCCCAATTATATATTCAAATACAATATCACACCATACTGAACACCTAATATGGTCCAATTGGCGTTGAAGAATGGCTCTTAGATTTTCAGGAACTCATAATCTATAGTTTTACTTATTAACAAAGTCAAATTTTCAATTTTTTTCAAATTTAATTCTAACACCAATTAAACGTTTAATGTGAATAACAGAAAATCTTTTTGTAAATGCGCCATCTTGAAGTGCGAGTAATTTCAAGCTGAGAAAAACTTCTTCTGGTAGATTATTCTGTGTGTATTGTTAACACTTTACTTTACACCAAGGATAGGCAAAACATACGAATACATTTTGCGATTGTATATAATTGTATATAAAATAAGTTTTACATAACAATTTAAAAAACAAGCGTCAACGCAACCGTTTTGCTTAAAACCTGATGCGAGACTAAATTTTTTGTTTGCTATTAGTTAAATATTTAAGTTGTACGTTTAAGCTTAAAAGAAAAAAGTAGCTCGTGAGACGTGATTTGCCTATCGCTGCTCTTCACGGTCTATATTTTTCGCACTGCGCATTAACCGTGGTTCGGGATAAATCTCTTACGGTGCCGTCTTGGTGGTAACGACAAACTAAGCAACGAATCATTGGTTCAGATGAAGAAATTCTGGCGTTAAAGTGTCGACGGTGCGATGAGATAATTGATCGCTGATTTTAATAGTAAATTTCAATTACTCTATTTTTTCAGTTTTGAATCTCTCCAGGTGATATTTATATAAAATGAAAAAATTATTTAATTTTAAAACCCCATGACTTGTGATCCACAATGTACAAAATTTTTACCATTTGACAAGGACACTACATTTATAGAAATAGAAAAACTTTTCATATTATTTTCTTTTTCAAACACCTTCAAGTAAAATAAGTTATCATTCTATGTATATCTGTCACCACTAATGAAGTCATTATAGTCTTAGTATACATTTCCTTTAACAAAACCCACTAGAAATTTCTTGTTTCTCTAATATTTATGATTATCAGTTGGAAAAAGTAAAAAGTACTAAACTATCTATAATAGTCACACTAGAATAGTTTTGAATATCATTAGAGAAGAAAAGAAAAAAATTCGTTTCCCCCCCCAAGAGAGTAGAACATGCGACATTATTAACCAAATGAAAATGATTAAAAGACAAACGGCTCGCACAGCACAAACAATTTTAAGTTAGTAATGCTTTGATTAAGCATGACTTATAGCCCTAAAAACCTAAAATAAATTATGACAGAAAGCGAAATGACAAAGTAAATGAAACATCGGAGGAGGTCCTGGTATTATGTCGCCTTTGAATTACTGCTACTAAAACATACGAAGGAAAAAAAAAACATTTTACGCTAATGCCCTAAAATATTTTTAGATTTTTGCATGGTCCACAAGATATTTTCGAGTTTTTGACTTAAAAAAAATGAAAAGACAAAAAAAAATTAAACGAAGAAAATAGTTTATCCACACTTTACTGTGATGTCTTTTAACGGGTGTTAGATTTTAACACTCTTTGATGTCCTGCCGGCGAGCTGAAAACAATACAGAATACAGAGATACATACGAGTAAGTGCGAGTAGATTATACCTTTAAAGTACTTGTGCTACTGCTTGTGTTCTGCCCAAATGGCAGCAAATGATTCATGGTATATGGATCATAAACTAAGAAATAAATACACACACTCATACATACCTGCTTAAAATGCAAGAAAAGCAACAAAGTGTCATAAAGTTGGTAGATGACACAACAATCGTTACAGCAGCAGCACTATCAGTTACAAAAAAAAAACAAAACAAAACAAATCCTTAAACAAAAATCCTTTTTCGTTTTCGTTTTCTTTTTTTTTTTTGTTGTATTTGTTATGTATTGTTTTGAAGGTGTCAAAATCACTGAAGCATATTGAAATTGATTGAATCGCTTGGAGACACAATACCAACCGAAGCAAAGCATTGAGCCTAACCCAACCATCTAATCCATTTTGTTCAATAAAAGAAAATCTTGAATGAAAATGATTTTTTTTTGTTCACGCCGTGATTTTTTTCGTTAAAATATTTTATTGCATTAAGTTGTGACTTGTACTGCGTCGGTTGCTTTTTAGTTCAGTATTTTTTTCTGCACTGCAGTTGCATTTTCTCAAAGTTTTCCTTCCAAACAGATTTTTTTTTATACGAGAGCCAATGTTTTTTATTCAATGTTAATCCTTTGTTATGTCAGCGTTTTGTTTTTAATATTCTTGTTGTTGCTATGTATTATATTGGCGCAACCTTTTGCACTCAATCAATGATCTTGAACGTCACTGGCCCCAACATTTCGATCACTGCAGCATCATCATCATCATTGTAGTCAGTAGCCCTAACATCCATAAAGTCATGTAACATTTTGTCACTTGACAATCCAGTCACAAAATGTCATTTAGTGTAATGTTTTCATTCTTTTTATATTTTATTTTGAACGTCTTCAATAAATAAAAAACCAATAGCAATGCCGTCAGTTTTGTTTTATTTGAAAGAGAAATATTCGAACATTGTCGATCATTTTGTTTGATCACCACTCACAGTGACTTATGTGGCTTGAAAAGAGGATGACGTTACATATTGATTTTTGTGACATTTCGCTAGAAATGTAAGATTTTCAAGTGAAAATTAAATAGTTTTAGTACTCTACGTGGAAGTTAAGGGTATGTTACGTTTTATTAATAAATTTTCTTAAAGCAAAGCAATAATATGTTTTACAGTAGCTTGTGTGAGTGCTTAGTTTAGGAATTCAAAACAGTTTTAACATTTTTACTGCACACAAGCAATTTTCCAATGCACAACCTATCGTTGTAGTTGGCAGATTGTATGTACATTAGTTGTAAACATTATAAAGGCATGTGTTTTTATCCTAGTGAGAATTTCTGGAGAAAATTTATTTGTTCACATTTTTGTATATATATAGAATTTGACATTTAAAATATAGTAAGAGCAACACATAGGGTGCCCCGGTGGACTAGTCAGTAGTGTGCTGGTCTGCTAGTTTGTGGGTTGCGGGTTCGATTCTCGCCAGAGACTCTGTACTTTTTTGCTTCTTTTCTCTTTTTTCTAATCTCTTCTTACTTTTCTATTCAGGTATCACAAAGGATCAATATAATGGACCCAAGTGAGCTGCACAACAGCTGTCTGTTCTACCTATACTAACCTAACCTATTTTAACACATTAACTAAATTTCGCTGGGAAGTTAATGTATGTATTATGAAATAAAAATTTTGTTTTGCCTTAGCCGGAATCCAAAACCAGGCGTTCTAAACAGTATACCACGTTTGGTAGGTGGGTAGGAAAGAAAGGGGGGTGCAGGAAAACAGAAACACCTCCAACACCCACACTCGAAGAACAATATTGTCCATTGGGTTCCCCTTCGCAGAAGAAAAATCTACAAATACAGAAAAGAAAGGGGGAATAAAGGAAAGAAAAAATGTGTACGAAATAGAATAAAAGACACATTGAATACCCATCGGGCTCTCACTGTTTGTTCACAAGCCACTTGACCCCCATGATAAATCAAATGATATTTGCACTGCGAGACATCACCCAGATAATCGTGGAATCGTTTACCTAATCACTTAACCCTGTGGTTTTGTAGTGTCGGGTGGTGACAGACAACATATTTTACAGTTTTCAACTCCTCTTTATTCTCACACATCCCACAATAATCCGAAGTACTTCGATCCCATCTACTAATCCCAGCTCTCACCGGACAATGTTGCATAAAAACTTCAAAATTGGACCTCAGATATACCCGATTTTGGTAAAGATGTATTGTGAGGTGGTCTTGGTTTCTTCCTCATATCTCAGTTGTTTATACCGATATTATTGATTTCCAATACTGATGTGCCCCCGAATATTCGGATACTACATCCGGTTTGGGGCACTTCTGAAACTGATTTGAACTTTCATTCAGGCATATGGATTGACGGACATTGCTTTGTCGACTTCCCAAGTTATAAACTTTTAGATAATATTCACTTTATAGGGGCGCAAATGAATATTTTACAAATTTTACACGGAATGACAAACCTATATACCCTTTTACTCTCTGTGAAGTGTGTAAAAAATAGATCATAAGAAATCAGCTGACGAATGAAGACAGATACAACAATTTTATCTACATGTGTTTACGGAATGCCATAAAAATATATCAGAGATTGACAGCTGATATATTCTCAATTTTTTTAATAAATAAAAATAATTTTTTTACAACTTACAATTCTATGAAAGGTTGTGAATTGGTCAAATAAAAAAAGGAAAAAATTAATTATTTTTTGTCTGTTCAAGTTTGTCTGTTTGGTTTCGAAGAAATATTTTTTATGATTGATGTGTGTTTAGTAAAATAGTCAATCATATACAATTTGAGTGTCGCAGTTGCTGTTTATCCTGTAGTTGTGAGAAGACTTACAAATATTTCCCATGTATTTCATATTTTTAAAAATCAAACATTTATCTCAGTTGCATTCTGAATTAAGCGATGTTAAATTATAAAAGATCTCACTGGTTTTGAATTGTGTTGGATTCATAAAAAAGCTATTTTTTTATATTTTTGCACCCCAACAATAAAAGAGAAATATTTTTTTTTTTTAATTTAATGTATTAACGGGTTTTACCTTTCTAAAATAAATTAATGAAAATTGTTTTTAATTTTTTTTTGTAGCTCTACGTTAAGCCGAAAACATAATATGTAAAAATTCGACTCTTCAATATCACGATTTAAAAATTTATCAGTTACCAGAAAATAATATAAATATTTTTACAATATTTTTTTATCAAACACTCCATTGGATTACGCAAATCCGATTGAGAATTAAATTATAATTAAAAACACGTATATATATTAAGATGACTACTGTAAAAGAATATGTTCCGGCTTTGCTAAGAAGTTTATTTTTTTTACCTGTTGCTTGTTTTTTAAGAAACTTATGATGAACGTTCACAAGCACTACTTCCTTAATATTTTAGCTCATAATGTACTCTCTCATGTATGAGGCAGAGCAGTGATTTACATTGAGGTACTGTATTAAGTGCTTTTTCTCAACTTCTTATTACTGTCTCTAAAATAATAAACTTTTTTGGATAAATCATAGGCTACTTTCACATACATAATTAATTCTGAGTCGAAATGGAAAATATTTCTCAATTTAATTACAACAGCTTGGCTATCCGAAAGGGATCTTTCCGTTATGATTTTTTTGTTGTTGTTAAAAACTACAATAAAAATTCAATATCAGTGATATTTTAACATAGAAAATCTAATATAACAGTTTATTGTTGAAAACAATCAATAAAGATTTTTATAAAAAAATTACAAGAAATAAAATCAACTTCACTTAAGAAAAAAAAAAAAAAATAAAACAATTGCCTTTCACCATTATCTTTGAGCTCTAAAGATACTTGACAGTGACATTGAAAACTGTAAGAAAAATTGATCATAATTCACTTGCGGTTGTAAAACATAAAAATGAAATGAAAATTCACTTTATTGTTACAGTTTTTCAATAAAATTGTTTCATTGATTTTTTTTTTGAAAGAAGTGATTGAAGAGTTTTAGGTTACACAGGTGTGTGAGAAAAATATCATTAAAAATTTTTTTTAAGGTCAAGGTAAAAATTTTGCAGTGTTAAAACTATAAATATATAAAATTCGTCTGTACCAGAAATTCATTAACAAAATCAATTTCATTGAATGCCAAAAGAATTCGGTTTATAATTTATTAATTATTTGTTATAGTTTTACCGACTGACATTATATTTTTTTTGTTTTTTGTCTACAAACCAGTCTAGTCGCTGAAGTTGCTCACAAACAGAAGACAAAAAATCCAGTTTAAGTCCAATTTAATCATATTTTTTTAACTGTTTAATTTAATTTTTTGCCATAGTAAAACCAGCCCTATTTTTGTGATATTAATCCATAATTATTATAATTATTTTTCCAAAAAAAACTGTTTATCAAAAAAAAATTGAGATTAAGTGTTATAATAATAGTTCGCAATTTTGTTGTACACCTCGATTGATTGCAATGAAGTGTGGAGTTGTTCAGTTGTTGTACCCTATAATATGTACGTACTAACGTTTGTAAAGGTTTTGTTAGTTTCTAGAACTATAAAGGGATTATTATATAGAGTGTTTTTTAAAGATGTATTAAACTAAACAAAACCATAAGCTCTATATGGCACGTAACGCCAACTTGTTGGAACTATTTCTCCGCCAAATAATTTACAATGACATGAGATGTAAAATAATCCTAAAGCATGTTACCGAGTTTCTCAAACAGGCATCAAACATTTCGTATTGTTAAATTTGAGTTCTTTGTGTTTACAACAGCGACGGTTAAAAATAGTAAGTACTGCCGTTCAGATAAATGATTATACGCACCGTATAATAAACGAAGTCTGCTATAAGTCTGGAAAGAAATTACAAATTTTGGAAATAAATGTTCTCGATTTTTAAAAATTTTCTGGTCTTTGTATGGTGATCTGTCAAGGTATACCGGGTAAAGGGCGATTTTTTATAAATTAAGTGTTTTGAGCTGGCAGCACTGGTTGGTAATTGTGTCCAAACTATATCTTTGAAAGTGAAAAGTGTCTAGTATACTCTGCGATTTCATCATTGAGACTGCAAATCGTTGAAATGTATTATCAAAATCCGTGTTCTGTGAGAAATGTTCATCGTTTGTTACGAACTTTTTATGGTCGCTATAATCGACCTAAAGTCGATCATGTCATTTGACGCGTCTTGACTATTTCTTGTAAGGTTATATGAAGTCGTTGGTCTATGTGAACAAGTTAAACACGACTGAAGCCTTAGAGTATAACATAACACGTGTTATTCATGGAGTGCAGCCCGAAATGCTCTAAAAGTGCTGGAAAATTGGACCTTACGAATGGACCATTTGAATCGGAGCCATGGGCAACATTTACATTAAGATATTTTTAAAAAGTAAATGAGAAAGACCAATTTATCGATTCCAATAAAAATTTTGAATATATGATGCAAATTCGAGTCTTTTATGGCTCTACATTAATGTGTTTGGACATAATTGCATTTTATTCGATATTGAAAGGACATGGTCTCTTTTTGACCTAATCTTGTATTACGAGCTATAACTCTATTCCTAATATTCCGATTTAGTCCATTTTCAATACCAAACAAACCTTGTGTATAAGTTTTTGCAAAAGTTCAAGTTCGAGCTCTATCGTGCTTTCAGCAAGCAGACAGACGGACACACGGATAGACATAAGTAGATTGTCAAAAAATCAAACCACAACTCAGAAAATGGTCTCTAAAATGGATATTTCGATGTGTTACAAACGGAATGTTAAAATGAAAACACCCCCACCTCGTTTTTGTTGGTGGGTATAAAAAAACTAAAGAGCTTAATCTATCTAGGGCACAACAAAGTTTGTCATTGCCGCACAAATGTATGAATGAATTTTTTAGAATCACATTAATGAAAACACTTTAATGCTGAAGATACAACTTAATTGAAATACTCATATCATATATATTTTTTATATTAATCCATATTTATTTAATACCTGTGGCACTTTATCAAAAAAAAAAAAAAAAGAAGTCGTGTATAGAAAGGAAAAGCATCGATAAAATTTGTGCGCATTGATTAAAAATAATTTTAATAAAAAGTTGCCATAAACATGTTCAGTAATGCAGTTTAAAAAAATAAAAAAAAAATATATTTTTATTAAAATATTTATTACAAACTCTTTTTATATTGCCAAGATACAAAAATATTTTTTTTTTTAAATATATATTTTTTTTATATACATAAACTGACTATTACATGGTTGTGACTCTATTTTCGCATGTAGTAGATATTTAAACATACGTATGTCTGTATGTATGTCAAGCAGACAAACAACAGGCTTTTGTTTTTGTGTATTTTATTCAGTAGTCTGTGCCATTTTGTTTTTCTTTTTTTTTTGTAGTTGAACTACTTTTAATCGTTTATTCGCTTGATAAAATTCGCCAGCTTGATATTTTTTTTCTTTTTGGCTTTAGTTCGTAGTGCTGCGAAAATGTTATTAATAAGTTCATAATTGTTATCAGCATTTTGTAATTTTTTGTAATCGTCTTGATGCTACCAAAAGTAGGAATTTAATTAAAAATAAGCAAAAAAAAAATGTATTTAAAAAATGGCTTAAACTCATGATAAAATGAAACTAATATGGCATATAAAAGATTGAAATTAAAACAAACATTTATTAAGAAAAAAGAAAAGAAAGAAGGAGAGAATGATGATAAGCATTTTAGAGAGATTTTTTAATTAAAGTTCATTGCATAAAAAAATTTAATAATGTGTTTATACCTTTTGGATTATATATGGTATCTATAGGTAAACAGTAGGGTGATCGACTCGGTTTTACAACCGGTGGAAAACCCGGTTTTTTCCTCTTTCAGCTGGCGGTTTTTTCTAAATGTTGATTTTTCGAATATCGAATACACCGATTTTTTTATCCGAAAAAGCCAGTTTTTTTATATTTTTAAGTTTATTTTCATATATCTTTGTAACCAATCGTACCATACTATATTTAGTACGCGAAAAGTTTCCAAAACTTGGAAAATAAAAACTACTAAATATTCTTTCATAATATTGTAAGAAATTTAGTTTTAAATTTAGTTGTTTAAAAAACAAATGTAAAATAAGAAAATTAATTAAGCTTAAATATTATTTTTTGATAGGATATAAACCTAACGTTAAAATTTAACGGTAATTGAAGAGTAAACTTAGCTGATCGATTACTCTTAGGTAAAAAGTGTAGTAACAGTAAAAAAAAAAAAACAAAAATCCCTCTTTCCAGATCCTAATTTTAATTAATGGCATTGAATGTCTGTACACTTAAATTTCAATTTCAACAATCGAACAAACTAGTTTATGCGTATATTTGTATGTCCGTCAGGGGAATAAGAAAGAATTTTCAAAATGAAATTTTACAGATTTTCTCTCTTGCCTTTAAAATGTATTTCAAATTAGAGAAGTCATTTCAAACAAAATACGTTAGTGCATATTAGTTTAAAAAATCTATTTAACATTTAAAAAATTTACAGAGGGAGATACAAAAATTTATAACAGCCTTATAAAAAGTTAGTCAACTGCATTCATGTCAGTTATTGCGTTATTGCGTAATTGTGCAGCCAAACGTATATAAACTGTAAAAATTTTATATTTATATATAAATTTAATTATAATCTTTTTTTACAATATTTTTTAATTTTTACTTTAAATATTATATTTTATATATTCGAACCGATTAAACGGTTTTTTCTCAATTTTCAAAATAGCAACCGGTTTTTTTTTTAATTTTAAATTTCAAACTATTTGAAACCCGATTTCTTAAAAAAGTCGAATAATCGATCACCCTAGTATATAAACTGTAAAAACTTCATATTTAGATAAAATTTTTATTATAATCTTTTTTAACAATATTTCTTAATTTTTCCTTTAAGGAATTATATTTTATATATTCGAACCGGTTAACCGGTTTTTTCTCAATTTTCAAAATATCAACAGGTTTTTTTTAAATTCTAAATTTCAAACTATTTGAAAACCGGTTTCTTAAAAAAGTCAAATAATCGATCACCCTAGTAAACAGTCTACATTGGCCTTTTAAAAATGGTCAAAACTAAATTTGTTTTTTTTTCATAATTTTTTTAAATATTAAAATAAATTTTTTAAGACACACAACTGGAGACACGCTCGTAAATCGTTTAATTCTTATGCTTTGTTTGAATAGTTTTTGTTCTCTTCCTTCAGTACCTGTAATTTACGATGCGTATATTTAAATTCAAATTCTAACAAACTGTATATCAAATTAACAACCTTTTAGTTTCTCATGTTCTCCATACTTTAACAATTGTGCTTCTAACAATGTCCACATAAACTAAAAACGAAATATTAACATTTTTGATTGATCGCTTTATACAGTAACAACGGAAATCCACCACAAGAAATATAAAAGATCATTTGATTGAGAAAATAATAAAAATTGTCTTTTTCCATTTTCTAAAGTGAAACAAGTCATGGTTTAATATAGACAAAATAAAAATGCATAAATCCTTAACATCACAGCAATCATAATTTCACCTGTAAACACCAAAAAAAAAAAAAAAAAAACCTTTACAGGTTGTCCTTTTCGTGCATAGTGCACAGAACCAAATTTTAAGAAACAAATAAAGACGGGAATATTAAATAAATTTTTATATACACAAATAAGCCTAAAGCATATTTTATAATGTAATGGAACATTTTTCTCAAACTCTTTGATTTTCTTTTTTGTTAAAACAAAAAGATGTGGGATTTATGAGAATTTTTTTTTTTATATTTTTGTAAAGGAAATCAAAAATCTTGGCTTACGATAAGACCACCCTTATCTTTACAACAGCTAAATTCGCATTTGTTGTATTTTCTTAAAGTTTCTCAAAACATGTAGCAACAAGTGTTTGCTTGTATGTTGGATTTTTCATTTCTTCACTGATCGATGATGATTTTTTAATCTATTTGGTTGAATCTTAAACACAAAAATACAAAATGTTACAAATGTCGCCAAAAAAATAAAAAAAAGGAAAAATTAAAGAGACCACCACGATACTCAGAATAATAAATACAAATACAATGATTTTTTTTAAATGATTGAATTGTGTCAAATGAATTGTGTTTTTATTTTTTCGTTCTGTAGATTTAAATTGATGGTTGTAGGTATTTTAAACTTGTTTATGGCAATTGTTATTGTTACTGTTTGATATGATGACTGTTTTAAAGTCAGCCGTATGCAAAATATGTTTTTTTTCTCTGTCTATTTAAAATAATACAGTAGGGACAAGGGAAGTAAACGGGACATTTCAGTCATTTAATCTTATAATATAATATTAGGATTTTTAGGGATTCTTGTTCAAAAGTCTCACAAAAAATTTTCATTAAACAAATTAAGCAATTCGCTATTTTTCTAAAGATGCATGAGAAACTTTCAATTTGTCTTATTGTTACGGTGATTATGTTTGGATTTATTACTCAAATCCTTTCTTTTACTACTTATATTGAATAGGTCAAATATATTTTTTTTCCACTTTTTTGTTTCGAAGACCATCTTATATTTGGAACTTTTTCAGGTGTATTTTATTCAACTTTTAAATTGCTTACATTTTTTAAATTTGTTGGAAATGTGTTACAAAAATATGAATACCGTCATTTACATTAAAAGATTTTTTTTTGTACACTGTATTCTACTACACTATTTTTCATATAAATTGAGAAAATTCCAATTGAAATTGAGAATTTCAATTTCAAATTGAGAAAATTCCTAATGAAATTAAGAATTTCAATTTGAAATTGAGAAAATTACAAATGAAAATGAGAATTTCAATTTGAAATTGAGAAAATTCCAATTGAAATTGATAATTTCAATTTCAATTTCAAATTGAGAAAATTCCTAATGAAATTAAGAATTTCAATTTGAAATTGAGAAAATTCCAAATAAAATTAAGAAACCTTAATTTAAATTGAGAAATTTCCAAATGAAATTGAGAAAAAATATACATGTGCATATATAAGTATAAAGTTTTTTTTTTATAAATTTGATAGATATATGTACTTTGTGTTATTCTAATGGACAGTTGTAGAAGTTCGTTTAGAGCTGACAGCACAAATGAGTTGGTCGTGATAGGTGGGAAGAGCAACGGATTGAGGTATCGGAGCTTGTATTGGTTTATGACAATGCTGCCTGCCACAATCGCCTACAATTTATTTGTGAAAACACTCCAGTCACACTTTTACCATTGAACCCCTACTCATCAATGTGTGAGTTATCAAAAATTAAATAAAATTTTTATATATAAATATATTTTCTCATTTTCTCAATTTCATTTAAAATTTTCTTAATTTCATTTGGAATTTTCGCAATTACAATTTGAAATTCTCATTTTCATTTGGAATTTTCTCAATTCCAAATTGAAATTCTTAATTTAATTTTTAATTTTCTCAACTCCAAATTGAAATTCTCAATTTCAATTAGAATTTTCACAATTTCATTTGGAATTTTCTCAATTTTAGTGAAAAATGGTGTAATCATTCCCTTTTATTTGATATTAATGTAGAGGAGGTTAAAATGTAGTAAAATAATTTTTTCAAAGCTGCAAAGTATTTTACTAGGCTGGCTGTTTTATTTGATTATATCGAATCTGTTGAAGCTATAAAAACTAATTCTATCTAAAAAACTTTAGGGAAAATACCGAGGCAGTTGTATTTAGGAATCAGTTTTCAAGCGATCTTATATTTTGAATTTGCAATAATTTCTCAGACTGCAGGTGGATGGTACTATCATTTCCAAAAGTCAACTATTAGCTAAATGAACTTTTATTTCTATTATTATAGTCATTTCTAACTAATGTGCTAAAAAACTTTTCGTGAGTAAACCTAGACGTATATGATTATATAAGTGACTAATAAATTTTTAATCAGCAGAAGCATTGCTGAAAACGCCAAAACAACAAAACATGGTGCTTGTTTACAGAATATGAGAAAGCTTGATGAAAGTATGGAACATTGTTTAGACATCAAATGTCTCAAAATAAGAGCATAAAAATGCGCAATGAAATAGTTAATATCGCGAATGAATTCTGCGATTTAAGATGCCAAGTTGTTTGGAAAATTATATTACCTAGAAATTTAGTTTCGTTATTAAGTTTGCAAATTATCCTAAATGCAAAATTTGAATTTTTATAGTAAAAGATTTTTTTCGTTTTTGTATTAAATATTTCTAAAAGTGTTTTATCATGAACAGGAGGAGACTTTAATACATTTTTTATTCTACTTATCTTATTATAAGGTTTTAGATAGTATTAAGTTTAAATTAATATCTTAGAAATTGTAAGCGAAATAACAAGGATACTTGTTACCCTTGCCACCAGAGGTTTAGTACATAAACAAGTAAGAGTGCTATATTATATAAGTTGCTGTGTGAAGCAGATTTGCACTAGCTTAATCTTTGATGCTATTTTCTGGCATGGAATCATGGGATCATGTTCGTGCAACGCACAGTAAACTACGAAAAGCTTTGTATTACATATATTCGTACACATGAATATTCAAACTAAAACAAAAACTCATACATTTGTTACCATATTCTACGTACATACAATGAGACAAATATACATAAATGTGTATCAACATCGCCTGCTTTTGTTGTTGTTTTTTTTAAGTGGAATTCTTTTTTCCATCTCAATTAAAAAATGGAGGTCGAAATAACTGATTTTAAGTACCAAAATTTTAGATTTTCTGATAAACTGATATCACATACGAGTACGTGAAATATACACTCAAAGAAAAACCATTGCCACAACGTGATCACCAAGGTCATATTATATTCACTATAACAATATTTGGTTGTCGAAAACTAGTAATAGTTATTTTTGTTTAATTTCATCATATATTTTGTCATGATAATCAAGCATCTGTTTGAATTGTATCATTTAATGTTTAATTTTCGTAAAAATATCGATATGGTTGTTATTTTAAAATAGAATGATTTAAAAAAATTAATTCGAACAAAATAAAATTATAGTCAAAAGCATTAAAAATTACAAATAATCATTAAATGATAGGTGAGACAACAGTATGATTACAAAGCAATCAAGCTATGATTTTTATACCCGCCACCAAAAAAATGGTGGGGGTATATTCATTTTGTCATTCCGTTTGTAACACATCGAAATATCCATTTTAGACCCCATAAAGTATATATATTCTGAATCGGGGTTTGATTTTATGACGATCTAGCTATGTCCGTCCGTCTGTCCGTCTGTTGAAAGCACGATAGAGGTCGCACCGAAAAAGCTAGGGGGCTCAAATTTTGCCAGAATCTTTCTTATAGACAAGGTTTGTTTGGTAATGAAAATGGGCTAAATCGGAATATTAGGAAGAGAGTTATAGCTCGAAAAGCAAGAGTAGGTCGAAAAAACCGTGTCCTTCGAACATCGAATAAAATGGAATTGTGTCCAAACGCCTTAACGTAGACTCATGAAACTTCGAATATATATTTCCTGGGTAAAGACACTATTTTCCCCCAAAAATTGTCTAAATCTATGCATTAGGAGAGGAGTTATCGATCAAAATGTACGAAAATTTATACCGCACAGTGTATTTTTTGGTATATTTAAAAACAAAAACGTCATAAAAGCAACAAAATTGGATGTACGACTCTGAAATTTTGCACACTTTGGTTTTTGGTGACACGCTTTCTTGTAACGGTAAATCAATGTGCCACGCCCACTTTTACGCCCACCTCCCATATAACGTTTTAACTAAAATTCATATAATTTCTCTATTAATAAAGATTTTGGAATAATAAAGGCCTATATTGAAACACCTCAGTTGTACTCATTCGCAAAAATAACTTTGACACGCCTACTATAACGCCCACTTTTCACGTTATCTACCGTTAATGAAATTTAAAAGCTCATAAAACCGCTAAAATTAGAGGTATGATGATAAATTTTGCTACGTCTATCCCCCTAAGCAATTTCATTACTATGCCCAAAAATTAAGGTGCCACGCCCTTTTTTACGCCCACCTCCCATATAACGTTTTACCTAAAATTCATATAATTTCTCTATTTATAAAGATTTTGGAATAATAAAGGACTATATTGAAACACCTAAGTTGTACTCATTAGCAAAAACAACTTTCACACGCCTACTATAACGCCCACTTTCACTTTTGAATTGTGTCCAAACGCATAAACGTAGAGTCATGAAACTTCGAATATATATTTATCGAGTCAAAAGAATATTTTTCCCTGAAAATCGCTTAAATCTATGAATTAGGAAAAGAGTTATAGATAAAAATGTACGAAAATTTATACCGCACAGTGTATATATCAAATTCTGAAATTTAGCAAACATGGCTTTTTGGTCAAAGTCTTCGTTATAACGGAAAATAGATGTGCCACGCACACTTTTTTCCTTAAAATTTTATAAAAATATATTAGTCATATATATTAGCATTTATTCATCTTACACTGCGACATTTATTGTACTGTAGCTAAATATAAGATAAAGATGATAAGATAGATGACTCTACTAGCAACTACTAGATGGCATGCTAACAACTTATGCTTATGTTCTCCTTAAGTTATGCTCTATTAAAAATGCGAATTTAGGAAAATTTTGACCTAAGTCAAAAAAAATTATCTCTAAACATTATAAACAATTTATTTTCATGTACTAATGGCTAACAAATTTTAAAATTATACAAAACTTATTTCGTTTCAAAATCTTTTAAAAGCAAAATGTTATAGAAGTTTAAAAATCAAAATCTTACTAATAAATTTCCCGTTTTAGAAAAATGCAGAGAATGTATATTTTAAATCACCCTGTGGCCCTTAAAATTTAACTTTCTTCCTCTTAAATTCATGTAAATTCTCTATGAATAAAGATTTTGGAATACTAAAGGACTATATTGAAATATCTAAGTTATGTTTATTAGCAGAAACTTTATTGACACGCGTATTTTAACGGCCACTTTCATTGAAAGACTAAATTTACGAAAACATTTTACTAGCATACCGAAGTTATAATGGGTGGTTTAATTTTAAGGGACTATGTTGATTTTGAATAAAATTATTATGAAATTATTATCATTTATTTTTATAATGATAATATTTGTATGCTTCAATTATGTATGGAACAAAATATCGGCCAAATGGCCCCCCAACCTAGGCGGCACACCACGATCCGATAGTCCAAATTTTCAATGACACTGTTGATGCTCGATTGTTGGGCACGATGATGAGTCGAGGTTGCTTGCTCTTTTGCCACGTTATCGTGAAAAACAGCAATGTTTCCCATTCAACGAACTAAGATGACATTCACAGATGTTTTCACATTTCATACAGACCTGCTTTGCAGACATTTAAATATTTTTTTACAATTCTCACGATTGTGGTCGAATTCAAACGATTATGTTGACCAAAAGAATCACGAAGTGCACAAAATTAATTTTGATTTGAACGCCCATTTTTATAAAAATCTTTAATATTTAAAAGCGTTGCTCGATTGCGTATCTTTCCACGGTTCAAATTGAGTTAGTCTGAGATTGAGCAATGTCAAATGAAATACAAGAAAAAAGTTGAAGTTTAGATGTGGTTCACCTTAAACATGGGTCCTTAAAATTTGACCACCCTCTACAAAGAAAGTTTTACATATTTTATTATAAAGAGATTATTCTATAGCGATTAACAAAATAATAAATATGTACACAAAATTGGTGGTGGGTATGAAAGATTCGGCACAGCCGAATATAGTGCTCTTACTTTTTTAATAATAATTTCTTCTTGCTGAATAAAATTTTATTATTTTAAAAGTTCGAGATGTCAAAAATATAAACAAAAATTTTGAAAAAGTTAAAAAAATTGAAAATAGATGAGAAAATTCCAAAAATGTCATTATAAAGATTGCAATTAAAATTGTAAGTACAATCAATATATGCATGCATGTTACTAATAGCAAAACACAATAATTTGCCGCAGCAAATAGCAAAGATTGCCGATTTCAATTGTAGTCATACATATGATTATTGCTCGATACTGTAAATAAACATAATAATGATAACTGGTAACCATTATATGTTTTAATCACAATCATGCAATTCAATTATAGTATGTTGCTCTTCGATTATTTTTACCACAACCATGTTTTTGCTTCGAAGGCTTCAAAGAGTTTGATTCTCACACAGACGAATAGATGAACAAAGCAAAATCTCCTTCTTCATCTATAAGGATTTAGAGTAAATATACTTTATGCATTTTCAAATGAATACTGTAGAAAAAAAAAACAGAATTACAAGCTTTTATTCTGTATACCCACTCTCAATTCGTGTGATGGGTATAAAAAACATTCTTCAACAAATGTTAACCATTTTTAATCATTCGGTTCTGTCAATGAAAGAATTGCCGGATACAAGGTTAAAAAAAAAATAAGCACACAGTTCACGGAAAACCACTGTAGACATTGTTTTTAGTAAGCAGGTAAGTTGGTCCATATAAATATTTTCTTAATGGAGCGGAGTTACTTTTCAGCTGGACACCTTGTCTATGAATTTTAACAGAATATAAAAAAAAGACTACATTAATTATCACAAACAATTGATGCTCTTAAATAAAGGATACGTGGCTACATTGACGAGTTTATAAAGTTTAAAAATTAATTACCACTATTTTATTATTTTTTCCCACTGTGCAGCATAACAAAATAATACCAAATCTCAACTTGTTTGCATATGAAGTTTATGTCTCAAGTTTTACGCTTTTATCACATTTGTCGCTTATTTCCTCTTTCCATACAATTGATGTTATTCTATAACTCTTTTTATACATTTACTGGCCTTTATGTTGTTGACAGTTTTATAACAAATTTGTTTTACAGTCCAGGTAAAAAAAAAACAAATAATAATAAAAATTGCAAATTTTTATGAATTGTTTTTTGATTGCTCTTCAATAAGTCTCAAACGTAACAAAAAGAAAAAAAGTTTTATTGCCATTTCCTTACGATTAGCATATTGTACCGTTAAATGTTTATTAATTCCAATAAAATATTTGCAATATGATTTTTATTCCACAGCGTTTCACTCTTTCTTAAGGTAATACCTGTTAGTTTTTTTTTTAAGATTTAACGACTTCTCATTGTCTTGGTAATTGAGCTTTTTATCCTTAATGATTTCGTTTGTATTTTTTTTTGATACAAAAATTATGGCTTTTTGATTTGCCTTAATCGTTTATAAAACAAGGTTTTAATATGAAATATAATGTCGATGTGTTATTAACTTACATTTTTTCAGTTTTTATTACACTTTTGGTTAGAACATTAACATTACAAACTTGTTGATTACTTTTTATGTTATAATTAATGTTTTAATACGCTACAGTCGGCATTCGTTAACAGAGAGTTATTTTGAAGACAGTATTATTGGTTTTACCGTAACCCCAATAGAAGATGCATAAAAAATACTTTTTTGTGATTATAATTATGTGGGCCTTTAACAAAGCAGCTTAAGTTGAGATAAAAAAGCTTTTAAGTTTTATAATCCAAAAAGTATAATCTTGAAGACGCATTGTTTACAACTTTATAAAATATTTAATAATTATTATTACTATTATTATTATTATTATTATTATTATTATTATTATTATTATTATTATTATTATTATTATTATTATTATTACTATTATTATTATTATTATTATTATTATTATTATTATTATTATTATTGTTGTTATTATTATTGTTATTATTATTATTATTACACACAATTTACATGATGAATTTTATGACGTCCAATTTTCTTAATTCCCTTTTGAAGTTGTTACCAAAAACTACTCAAATTTATACGATGGGTTTTTTTTGACGTCTAATTTCTAATTTGTATTGTAGACTATAAAATTCATTTTGTTAATATTTTTTATTTTCTTTATATTGAATGTCGAAAAAACTAGTTACTGTTTAATTTTTTTTTTAGTCAAAAAGCACAATCCAGTTAATAAGAATATAAAAATAAAACGTAACAGAAAGAACAGAAAAAAGTGTAAAGCAAGTGTAAAAAAAAACCATGAAAACAGAAACCGTGTCTATTTTTCTACCACCCTTTCTTCTCTACACCGCTCGCTTTCAAACAAAAAATGACGTCCAAAATTGGACGTCATAAAATTCATCATATAAACTTACTGTTAGTTGTTTTATTTTTATGTGGTCTATTGACAAAACTTTTCAAGTCGAGACAGGAACACTCTCAATTTTCTTCATTAGCTAAAAATCTTTAATACGCTTTGTATAAATTAAGATTGGTTTTCAAATAAAGTAAATTTCATTTTAATTTAAAAAATGTATCTCTGTTTAATCAAATTTAAAAATTCTTTTACCTTTTTAAAAGACACCCTTTAAATATATAATAAAATTTTTTTATAAACTTCAAATTATATGACATAACATTTTAAATGCCTGCAAGTGTATAGCAGTTCGTAGGGTACTGCTTACAAAATGAGTAAGATCCTTGTTATTATTCTTTTTAATTCCTTACAGATCTGTTATTGATGGTGATTTTTGTTTTCACTGCTGTTTGTGTATACACTTTCCATGTGGTAACATTTAGATTGTAAATAAAATGTTTATTTTTTCCACTTTAATTTCCACATACAACAAGAAGTGTCTGTGTGTACTTGCGGTACGTTTCATATTCAAGACAAAATGATACCATAACACTATCAAGAAATTAGAGGAAGAGTTATAACTCTTTATGTTTTCTTACGTTTTAAGTACATACTTATAAGATGATTAAAAGAGGTTACGCTTAGTTATATTGTATAATGCAACATGCAGCAAGTGCAAAATAACTGCTATGAAGACAGACAGACAGACAGACAGACATAGTCTTGCTAACTTATTTGGGATAAGTGGTTAAAGTAAAAAGTCTTTAATAAGTTTTAAATCATGCGTTATGGATTTTTAGGTGTATGTAAGTGTATTTGGCTGAATTTGAGAAAGACTTTTTAGTTATGGTTTAATATATGCTTAAGCCAGGGTTAATTTAAACTGCAACAATAACAGCACTGACTAATAATAATAAAAAAAGAGGCGCAGCCACCCAATTCTTATTGTTAAATAGCCACAACAGTAAAAGTATCAGAAAACCTTGCTAAATTGCTTAACAAGACTTTGGTTAAGGTTATTTGTTGGTTGGCCTAAATGGCCAAGAACTAAAACTAAAAAATAACAAGTAAAAGCGCTATATTCGGCCGTGCCGAATCTTATATACCCTTCACAACGTGTAGTCATGCAATAACAGTAAATTCACGTATGTATGTTAAAAAAAACAAAAAAAAAATAAAAAATAAAAAAAAATTTTAAAAAAAAAATTAAAAAAAAAAAATTATTATATACATATATAATATATATAAAACAAAAAAAAATAAAAAAAAAATTAAAAAAAAAAAATAAAAAAAAATAATAATAAAAATATATATAATATATTAAATAAAAAATAAAAAAAAAATTAAAAAAAAAATTAAAAAAAAAAATTTTAAAAAAATTAAAAAAAAAATTTTTTTGCCTCAGCTGGGATTCGATGCCACGTTTTCTCTAACCAGTATACACGTTTGTATGTATGTATGTTGTTGTTGTAATGTTGTTTTTATGAAAAGAAAATCGAGGTGGTCGTGGGTTTTTGCTCATATCTCAGTTGTTTATGTACCGATGTTTCTGATTTTCAATACCGATCTACTCCCGAATATTTCTGATATTTTAGTACCTTACCCGGGTCCAACCTATGTCGGGGGGCTTCAAAAAGTTGATTTCAACATACACACGGACAGACGGTCAGACGGACAGACGGACAGACGGACAGACGGTCAGGGCTTAATCGACTCCTCTATTCATAAGCTTTCAGAAAATATATACTTTATGGGGTCGGAAATGAAAATTGTAGAAATTTCACACGGAATGACAAACCTATATATACCCTTTTTCACTGTGTGAAGGGTATAAAAAAAAATTAAAGTAAAAGTTAAAGAAAACGATCCAACCTACCTTGTTAAGCGCTAAAACGCATATAAGGGCGCGCGTGTGTAATAAGGTCTGCGTTTTTTTTGTTTAAGTAGCTGCTCTTGCCGTTGATGATGATCACTGATGATCAAGCAGTTCAAACTGCCACCGTTACTTGCCGGTGCTTATACTGCTACACACGGGTAAAAATGAATTTATAACAAGACTTAAAAACATTTGCAGCACGTAAACCTTAACGCTTACTACTGTTAAACAGTTTGACTTTTTTAAAATAATTTTTCTTACACTTTAAGTACTCAATGCATAGAGGTCTTACATATTTATGAAAAAAAAAAAACAAAAAAAAAAATGATAATAATCATGTATTAAATCAACCATATTGGATTAAATGCATTTTAAGCTTTTTAGCCTCTATAGCCCCTAAAAGAAGAAGCTACTACTGAAGAAAAAAACTTAAAATCTGATTAAGTATATTTCAATTAGTACCACTCACAATACATGTAATTGTCTTTTATGTAAGAAGAAGAAAAAATTTCATACATAAAAAGGATGAATTAAAAAAAAATAAATTGAAACACAAATCTTCGTGATCATCTTAATATTATACGATCATACGCACATATGGAGGATTTTTCCGTCTTTCCTAAGAGAATATCTAAGACTTAAAGCAAAATGTGCATGCAAGGACTGCCTTAAATTAAATATCTTCGTTTGTATGCATTTTTCGCAAAAACCTTGATATATTAGTATTTAGAAATAATAGTTGGTTCCTTTGATCTGTTTTATATTATATTTTCAATATTAAACTAAATTAAAATAAAATTAATTGGATATTATCCAAATCAAATGCATTTACTATACCAGCTAAGATATTATTATCAGCAATAATAACTTATTTGAAATCTAAATTAAAACTATACTAGCTCCATCCTGTTGGAACCTATTGTTTAGGTCCATATCCTTATTTTCTGGTTACAAGAAGTCTGTTACCATCTCGGGATAGTGAACATCATTCACGGTATCTGCTTGGCCGACCTCATTATCGAAGAAGTACTGCCAGATGATACCGCCAGTTCATTTAATGTACCAAATAGTCTTTTGTGTATGCATCGGCTTTTTAACAATCACTCGTGGATTTTTATTTGCCCAAATGCGGCAATTCTGCTTGTTTACGAATTAACTGAGGTGCCTTGTCGCTGCAGATAATGTTTTTTGTAAAGTCACCATTCCTTTCTATATGTTCAGTTAACCATTCGGCGTATTAACGGCGCTTGAAATGGTCAGTAGGCTTCACCTTTTGAATCAACTAAACCTTTTAAGTTTGTAAATTGAAATCTATATTCAAAATTCGCCTCAGTGATATTAGTAGCATACTAACTGTTGGACAAGATGCCGAGTCGAGGTTTACGGATATTTTGCCATACTCTCGCGAACAACAGCAATGTTTACTTCAAAACGAGCTGGGATAGCATGCACGGTTGTTTTCACATTACAGACCCGATTTGTTGACATTTGTGCAATGTGCATATTTATCCCGATGGTGGACATATTTGGCCTATTATGCTGACAAAAAATTCATTTTGAATTGATCATACATTTTCGTAAAAGGCTTCGAGAATTTTAATGAGCTGCTTAAATGTCTATCTCTCAATGGTTGAATTTGTGGAGCACTGAAATAAAAAAATACAAAATTAAGTTGGGCAAAAACCTTGACGGTAAGATTTGACTCACAATTAACATTGTGCATTATGGGTTAACCAAGCAACTTTCACGCAACTAAAAAAAAGAGGCAGCAAATCATTTATTTTAAAAATTAATTAATAAAAATGAAATTAAGACAAAATTGTTTGTTTATCTTAAAAAAAAAATTTAAAAAAAGTGTTTTTGGCTCAGTTGGTATTCTGACCAGTATACCTCGTTTGTATGTATGTATGTGCTGTATGTTATTGTTGTGAAAAAAAAGAGATGGACGTGGTTTTTTCATCATATCTTAGTTGTTTATGCACCGATTTTTCTGTTATTTAATACCTATCTTCTCCCAAATATTTCTGATATATTAATACTCCACGTGGGTTCAGCTGATGTCAGGGGGCTTCTTAAAGATGATTTCAACACGCATACGGACAGACGGATAGACGGATAGGGCTCAAACAACTTCTCTCTTCATAAGCTTTTAGAAAATATATACTTTATGGGGTCGGCATTATAGAAATTTCACACGGAATGATAATGCTATATATATACCCTTCTTCACTTTTGTGTGAAGGGTATAAAAATTATGGTCATCATAAAGTGATATAAAAAAATTATGAACATTTTTTTATCTCTAATTATGGATCAATACCAAGAGTTGAAGTATGCCGCAATAAAAACTGAGCTTTTAAATTTAATTGATTGTAAATTACGTGAAACGTGGGAGTTAAAGTAGGCGTGATAAATAATTTCTATTAATCAACTCGACTTAGATATTGCAATATATTCCATTATTTATCACAAATCTTTGTCAATATCAAAAATTAAGATAAATGGTTGTATTAGATATGAATGTTACAGTGGGCATGCCATCCTATTTTCCCCATAGTGTAATATAATTGGCCACATAGCTGTATTTGCGAAATTTAAACATCGTAGATCTATGAGCTTTTAAATGATATTCAAAGTAGTATATTTATTTCTGCTGATAAGATCAGCTTAGATATTGCATTGTACAGCCCATTATTCTATCAATTATATGATTTTAATAAAATCCGTTGTATGGGAGGTTTGCAATAAAAAGGGCGTGTCACCTTAATTTTCTAGTATTACATTGACCAGAAAACTTCTATGAACTTATAAATTTCATTAATAGTCAATTAAATAAGAAGCGGATGTTAAAGTAGGCATGTAAAAGTAATTTCTTCTAATGAATTCAACTTACATAGATATTGCATTATTAAGTCTATTGTTGTTCCAAAATCTTTGTCCACATGGAAATTATATGAATTTTAAATAATTCATATGGTAGGCACTTATGCGGGCGTATCATCAATATTTTATAATTGTATATTGTTATTGAACAGAAAGTATTATTCGCAAAACTTCAGCATAATTCAAATTAAAATTTATTGAAGTACACCTAATTCTGTTTTAACACGATCTCTTTTTACACGGTTTTGATTTAACACGGTTAAAAATAAACGAATATAAATTTTTTTTACACGATTTTATTCCATTTAGCATGATTCAAAAACTTTTTTGCTTAAATTAAATTTTTTCGAAATATGTTCATATCACAAATTTAAGGGAATTCCCTTTTAGTGCATACAATCAAATTTATTTGTGGCAGCAACTAGAATGTGTTAATATTTTCTGAATGGTGTCGGGATAAAAACTTATTTTTCCAAGTTTATTCTTTCATTATCACAAATAAAAAATAAATTTCTTCATATAAAAATGAGAAATTTAAAAAATGAAATATATCAGTTCGACAAATCGTAATAAAAATTTTCTGAAATAACCATGTAATCAGACGTGTTTGCTAAAGGAATTTTTTATAGGCAAATTAGATTTTCCAACGTTATATTAATTTTAGTTTTGACGAATTAAGATAACAGGTAAGCCAACAAATATTTTATATTCTTTCAATTATTTATATTTTTTCTTAATTTCGTTAAATAAATAAATAATAAAAGAAAATGTCGAAAACTACAAAACCAAAACTGAAACGTAAAGCCATTACTTTGGAAACCAAAATCTAAATCTTAGATCGCCTTCGAAATGAAGAACGCTTAACATTTCTTGGCAAAAAGTTCGGGTTAAGCGAAGTTATAGTAAGAAATATAAAAAATTTAATTTCAATTAGGCAGTCGGAGATTTCTGTAACGAAACTATCTGTTAAATCTTCATCATACACTAGAGATGCTGCTAAAGCAAATATGGAGAAGCACTCATAATAAAATTGAATAACCTATTTTGTTTTAACAACTTAACTGTTTTACATAAATGTTTTTAGTTCCTGAACTTGTTATAAAATTTTTTTATATTAATTTTAAGCTTAGGGTGCATATCTTTTAATAACTATGCTTGTGTAAAAACACATTATATATGTATGTGATTTAATAAAAAAACTGAATAGTTGTTCCTAAAAAATGCTTATATTTCACTAATTTCAATAGGTTTTATAGATAAGGAACCAATCAACTACTTTGCATACAATCAATGTCTTTTTTTACACGGTTTTTTCACACGGGTTTTTCTGGGACCAATTACCGTGTAAAAACAGAATTAGGTGTAGACTATGCCATATGTGAGAGATGGGCATTAAAGTAGACGTAGCAAGATGACTTCTGATATAAAAACACGCAAAACATTATTCTTCCAAATTCTTTGACAAATCATATGAATTGAAGAAGAAGCGTTATATGGGAGATGGGCGTTAAATGAGCGTGTCACCGCTCTTTCAATAACATTAATTAAGGAACTATATTTGCAAAATTTTAGAATCCTACATCGTATATTGTAGGCTTTTGATGTTTAAAGTTTCAAGCAGAAAGACAAAAATTTCATATATTTTGCCCTTTAACTCCTTTCGTAATACAGAGTTTTAAGGAATATGCAGGGAAATATACTTTCTTTACTCAGTAAATATACTTGTGATATTTTTTCACTCTCTAGACGCAACCGCATTTTATTCGTTATCAGAAAGAGAGTTTTTATGACATTTCAAGCTATAAATATCTCTCTATTTCACCGATTTTTTTCCCCTCTCCAATACCAAAAATGTTTGATGTACAATATTTGTTGTAATAAAAATATTTTGGAAAAAATTCATCCTCCTTGCTTTTTCTGTTCGAGCTCAATCGTGCTTTCAACAGACAGACAGGTGGACAGACGGATGAGCAAGGCTAGATCGACCTCAAATAGAACCAAGACTCAAAAAATATATACCTTGTGGGGTCTTAATTAATTATCTCTGTCATTGTTGTAAACGCAATGACAAAATTAATATACCCCCACACCATTTTTTTCTTTTTTTGGTAGTGGGTATAACAATATGAAATAACTTTAACTTTAAAATAAAATACAATATGAAAGTCCTAATGATGGCTATGTCATAAGTTTTCGTTGCTTGTAAATTATACAGGCTTTTGGCATTAAAATATTTTCATCATAAAAGTTCAACACTTTTCTTTTAAAGCCTTTTGTCCCATGAATTTCTTAAACCATCGTTTAATTAAAGAGAGAGAAAAAAAAGAGATTTCACTTGTGCATTCACTTGTGCAGAAAAACATGGATTACATATCAAAATTGATTGATTTTAATTTCAATCATTGACGTCGTCGTCTGATTGAATAATAATGAGCTCAGGTAGCGATGTGAAAGTGGTAAATTAAGCAGTGAAAAAAGTAAAAATCAGAGATAAGTATGCGTCTCTTATAAGAAAAATGAAGCTATAAAACTGATGAATTATTACTCGTGTTTTTTGTATTAGTTGATAAGGTAAATTAATATTGTTCTGAGAACAAGTATTTCGCATGAATAGAGGAGGAATTGTAATTGCTTGTTTAAAATAGTTAATTTTATTTTATGTCTTAACAAAAAATATTATTTTTCAAATATTTTGTTTTAGAATTGTGTACTTGTGTAGTTATGGCATAGTGTTTTTAAAATTTTAGCTCAGTGGTGTGCGAATTGGAGTTTAGGTATTTTTTCGTTAATTATTTAATTCGAATATTTTTTAGGTCGATTGGTTAAGGATAATTGTGATTTTGACATTGTCGTAGCTAAAATTTGTTTTTAAGGGTGACAGAATCTTAAAAATTGTTTTATTTTCAAATCTCAAACTTAGCTAATTATAAATTTTTATTAAATGTAAAAACTTAAAAAATAAAATTCTTTAGGGGAAAGATGTTGGATTTTTTAACTGCACCTCACAGAAGGGCTTAGTTACGTCGTTGGTTTTTAATGGCTTATAAATGAAAATAAATATCGTAAAAAAACCTAATCATATGAAGTAAATTGATTCTCAAATACTGAAGTATTGAAAATTGAGTTGTTATCCTTAAACACTTCTTTAGTATAAACTTGACAAATTTTATTTACGTGCAACGAATTTTAGTTGTAAAGATTTAATGTGAGTAGGGCAAAAGTGAGATTGTTTTTCTAAATAAAGTACAAATATTTTTTATTAATAGATAGTCAGTTTTTTTAGGGACTACTCTATACAAATTAGTTACTAAATCCAGTGCTCACAATATTCTTGATGAGCGTGCCTCGTGAGCGTTATGGGGGAATTAGTCTGGGGCTTACTAACAATAAAGTGAAATACTTTTATTTTAACAAATTTTAGTTTATCATCTTTTAAAATTTTTGGTAACTTTAGCCAAAGTATTTATCTATTAAGATTATTTTTTCCTAGTAATCATCTTCCTATAAACAAGTACATTCTACCGAATTTTTATGTAAATTTCACAAAATAATTCATGAGAAACACTCGTGCTGAATTTCAACTCTTTCGTCTTTAAACCACTTAACTGAGCAACACCTATAAAAACAAGACTCTATGCACGGACAAAAATGAGAAAAACAGGAGATCCTGAGAAAATAGATAAATGTCACATAAAAAAAGACTTAAGCATAAATTATAGCTAAACACGAGCCTGGAGAAAATATTAAAAACAACAAATACACAAAAATATACAGGAAGAACGGAAATGAAAGGATTATTTAGAAGGCTACATGCCTGTACTTGTACCCTGTCAAAACACACAAAACATCATTAATCTTGGCTTAAGAAAATATGAAACGTTTTGAATAGTTAAATGGAAAACAAAAATGTGCACAAATAACAATTAACATTTAAATAACGAACATTTTGTGGTTTTCTTGTGTAAATATTTTTTGGAGAAATGAAACACTGCCTCTTTGCTGCAGTTAATCCTTTAGATAAACAATTTTTTATTTCCTGAAATTAAAAAGAAACGAAAATAAACACAGAAGTTAAAAGAAATAAATGTTAACTGATTGATCTTTTAAAAAAAAATTTGTTTTTTTAAAGCAAATGTCAATGCCAAATTTATCAATAACTGTTATATCTCTCAATTACTTCAACAGTGACACAACTCAAAAAACATAGTTTACACCTAAATAGCTTTGGAAGTTTCTAAAACATTTCACTATTTGTGAAAATATCATTTCTGTTTTAATGATTAATGATTTAAATGTATATAAATTAAGTTTGAACAAGGTGTATTAAATTAGGTGTATTCAGCAACAATACTTAACGGACGCACCTCGTAAAACAGGTAATTTTTGTAATTGGGTATAAGTAACTATGCCAGAAATAAGTGAAAAAAGCAAATATGTAATTTAAACTTTGAAATCAAATGTGAAGCTCAAGATTTAAGAGGAATTTAGCAGAACCAACAAATTAACTGCCTGTTCAACGATGTCGAAAGAAAATCCAAGCGAAATTTCATTCGTACAAATACGTTGAAAACAAAAACAAATTTTTAGTTTTTATTGTTGCTTTCAATATATTTGTACGAATGAAATTTCGCTTGGGTTTTCTTTCGACATCATTGAACAGGCAGTTAAACACAAGAAAAGTCTTAAAAATTGCGTTCCATAAGTGATATGGCTGTACCTCCGCATGTATTAGTCATTTTAGAAACAGGGTTAAATAGAGATTTTTTTGTACTTGATTTAAAATGTAAGAATTTCGAGTTATGGCGCTACTGAAGTAAATGAACGTTATATTTATAAATAGTTAATTTATATGAAATATGAATATCATTTATGTTTTATTTCAAATTCACATTTCATTTTCTATACAAATACTTTCTTTGTTGTTTGTTATCGCTTTTCTCTTTAGTTTTCATATTTGCATTGTTTTCTTTTTTTTTCAAATGACTAATGAGTTTCTATTATTGGGCAAAATGTTTACTTGTTGGCTTGCAAATTTTTTTTTTAATTAGTAGGACCTGAACTGACATTAATCCCTAGATAACATAAGATTTAAAATTTGCTATCCCTTAAATTATTATAAGTAGTTATATTAAAAAAGAAAAAGAGCACAAACAATTTTTTGCATAAATTTGTATAATAATGCTTAGTCCTTATTTTTAAGGCTTTTAAGGTCTATTAGCCAGGATTATAAGCAGTTAACTAAAAAACAAACTGTGTGGTCTACAATATACATTATCTTTCTTAGCACTGAGATCTTTAAGTAACATAGATATATTTGAATATGTATCCTTCAATACAGTGATTCTATCTATCTATATATATAAAAGTGAAACTCTGTGTGTTTGTGTGCGTGTGTGTGTTAGCTATAGACTCCGAAACCGTAAAGCCGATCGGACTCAAACTTTGGCAAGTTGTTGAACACATTCCAGAGAGTGTTTATGGGTGGTAAAAAGTGGGCGGGGTTACGCCCATAAAAGAAAGTTATAATTTTGAAGTACTTGCACTTGACCAATTTTCCTGAAACTTTGCACACTTTGAAACTTTGAACTCTCATGATTATACAATTTTCTGATTAGAAAAGTGGGCAGTGCCACGCCCATTAGAGAAAGTTATAATTTTTAGCTTCTTCCGCTTGATATTCAAATAAACAAATAATAAAATCCACCAAAAAATTTTAAGTAATTATGAAAAAAAATAATGTAATCTATATTCATATATGTATACCCTTTACGATTACATACACGGATATGTCGAAATTCCAAAAATTACCTTATTTGTATTTAACTTAAGTTTTTCATTTTATTATAATTTTAACTCTAGTCTTTAAATTTTTTTTAGTATGTCTACCAAAGGCGCTTCTATATGTGAAGTTCCCAAAAGTGGCTATTTCCACGCTATTTATTGGCGCACCATTTTGTAAATTGTATTGCGCTTAAAATTGTAAGTTGATCAAAATTTCAAACAAATACTTACATACAACCTTGTTGTTGTTACATCTACTTTGATTGCGTTTGGTTTGCATCGAGGCGAATTCATATCAGGTGAACTCTTTAGCCCAGCTGTTCATCAGCTGTGAACGAAGTTTAAGAACGATATGTCAAAATTTGTGTTTTTATGTTTGTTTACCGGAAAATCTTAATAAATGTTTAAAAAGTGAAAAAATTTAATTTCTATGGATAAAACAGTTTGAATTTAAAATAAATATATGTATCTTCATTTGTGTTAATTGTTTAAAAATTAAAATATCCTAAAAAATTTGTGTTTTAGTTAAAAGGCTAACAAATTGTAAAAGTTTTTGTGAAAAAATGCCTTTCTGCGCGATGTGTGGAAAAAATATTTTAAGCGTAGTGGAACTTTATTTCGTGTAGTTAATAATGAGGAAAATATATAAATATTTATAAAGTGGTGAAAAAAAAACATTAAGATTCTTTAATTTTAGTGTGACTTGCATAATTTGCTTTAAAAATGTATGTTTCTAAAAAAATTACAAAAAAAAAAGTAAAAAAAAAAAATATTAAAAACAAAAAAAAAACAATAAAAACATTACAAAAAAAGTTTAAAAACAAATAATAAAAATATAAATAATATATAAAATAAAATAAAACAAACATTTTTTTGGCTCAGCTGGGATTCAATGCCACGTTTACTTTAACCAGCATACATATATGTGTGTTGTTGTTGTAATTGTGAAATTAAACGAGGTGGTCGTGGTTTTTTGCTCATATCTCAGAAAGTTATGGGGCGATTGTGCTGAATTTCAATAGCAATTCATTCCCGGATATTTCCAAGAGATTGATACTATACACAGATCTGAGGAACATATAGTTGCTTCTAAAAGTTAATTTCAACCAACACACGGACAGACGGACAGACGGTCAGGGCTTAATCGACTCCTCTATTCATAAGCTTTCAGAAAATATATACTTTATAGGGTCAGAAATGAAAATTGTAGAAATTACAAACGGAATGACAAAGCTATATATACCCTTGTGCACCACAGGTGAACAGTTTAATAAATATAAGTATGTTTAATTGTTTAATTGTGTTAATTGTTTAAAAATTAAAATAACATAAAAAATTTGTATTTTAGTTAAAAGACTAAAAAAATTTAAAAGTTTTCGTGAAAAAATGCCTTCCTGCGCGTGATATGAATTGTTTTTTGCATATCATATAATACGGTGTCTTCATCTCTTTTACTTAACAATATCACAGGACGAAAAATTACCCTCTGGGCTCCTCATAAGTACAGTTATGTACAAAATTAAAATAATAAGATTTGTAAACATTGTTGTATAATAAATAACATTTCACTATAGCCAATGCTAAAACATTAAATCATAAATGTATGCGCTGTAACGATCTTATAACGTTACCACTAGTCTATCTCTAAATCATTGTCTCCATCATACCACAAAATTAATAAAGAAAACCTTTTACTTTTGTTTTAAAATTATAAAATAAATCGTAAAGATATTCAAAGACAGTTGAGAAACAAAAAAACTAAAAAACAAAGCAAAAATACACATTGTCAAAATCATAATAAACAACAACTCCCGCCATAAATTGATAATGTCTCTGGTACTTGTATCGTAACGCAAAGAGATTGCTGTTACTGCGGTTGCTGGCTGCACAACAATTTGTGGTCGACATAGTTCAAATATTTTTTATAAACTTCAAAATATGCCAACTGCAATAACAGCAAAATGAGCCAAAAGTGTAGTGAAGAAAAGGTGGCAAAAAAAATGCGTGAAATTTCACGCAACTCTGAGTATCAGCAAAACCTGATCATCACGAAAAATACAAGTACACACAAATATAAAGGGTGGGACAAAAGACACATCTGCTTGAAAAAATTTATAAAATTTTTATTTATTACTATTTTTGCAGATTTTATTTAATATAATATTATATTATATTTTTATATAACCGGACAACGAACAAAAATAGTAGAATTTTACGTTGCTAATTGACATTGGGACGCAACTGTCATATCAAAATGATAATGAAATGAAACACATTTCATCTTAGTCAATATAAAAATAAACGAAATATACGATTTTGCGGTACTACAAACACCAGAGTTTGTTACCAGCATTAATTTCGCTCTGGTGTGGCACGACATCGTAAAGAGTTATAGGAACCCACTTTTTTGAGAATGAAGTTGGTAATGCAGTGGCGATGAATGGGGACAGGCCCCGTATGATTAATAATTTTGTACGTTCGACAACAACATATACGGCCCGTGCCTTAATAATAACTCTTTTTAATACAAATTTTTATGACCGAAAAACTCAAAGAAATTCAGCATTTAATTGGCCAGTACGTTCCCCAAATTTAACTATCCTTGATTAGATTCTATTTAACAAGTCTCAAACTATAGAACGCCTGTTTAAGAACCCAATTGTACATCGACGAAAATAGTGGTTATTATTCTGAAATAAATTTTCACAATTACAATTTATGTACGAGAAATTTTATATAAAAAAAAATAATAAATAAAAAAATTGTTAAATTCTTACAGGCAGGCCTGACATTTGACTCACCATGTATAAGAAAAAATTCCTAAAACCGAAAAATTTTTTGGGGCTACAATAAAAATAAAAGATTTATTTAATTTAGTACTAGTAGCAGCTACTTTTTGTTAATGATGATGCTGGTGGTGGTATTGGCGGTTGGGTAGTCGCTGAACTGTATTACAAAACGAAGCCACTGTTTTTACAGTAAGTGGCCATTATGGTAAAAATGCATGCATTCCATGGAATAATAATGGTTGAAGGCGTTAAATCAAATATGCTTGTATGTATTTACGAGAGTTGAACATGACATCTATATAATAAAATCAAATCGAAATGAAGTGTATTTTTGGGATTTTTATATCTGGCATATTATTTAATAAAATATTACATACGCGTGTCTTTAACCTATTGTTGATCGCCTATGGTATGGTGCAATTTTTCATCCGATTTATTGTTTTGTAAGTTATTTAAAACGTAAAAAAAAAGGATACAATCAGGACAAGTGATAAATTTTTCTTTGTAAAGAATTGTCGTCGAATATAAAACACACTTGCATATGTAAAAGGTTGGGTTAAAAATTTTATTACTTTTACATTTATATATATATTTTATTTTTATGTTTTTTGATTAATAAATATGTATAAGTTTGAAATGGAAATTTTCTACACTAAGTATTGAATATAATGTGACCTTAATGATTTCAGTTTTCAGTTTTGTAATGACATGCTTCTTATATTTTTTCCATAACATTATTTAAGATTTTTGATTGTAAAGCTCAAATGTTGATCTTTAGTATCCTGGAACTCTAACTGGTTTCCATAAACTTGATTCTTTAAATAACTTAAAAAAAGAATGTTGGGTGCTGACAAACCTATCAAATGCTCTATCCCATTAATTTCCGAATTCATCGAAATTATTTGCTCTAAAGAAATTTTACTAAAAGGTGCCATTGTATCTCAGGTGATGTAGACAGTGGCTCTTTTATGCTGAAACCAAATCTCTGAACTGTTTGCAGCAGGATGTAAAAAATGATCTATCAGAAAACGATACCGCTCATCACTTACTATTACAGTACTTCTGCCTTAATTTTTTAAAGAATAAGGTTCAATAATACTTATTTTCATATACATATAATGCCAGACCATACTGTGCTCCTAATGAAGTCCAATTGACGCTGATGAATGGATCTTGGATTTGCGGAACCCCAGAATCAATAGTTTTGGTTATTAAGAAAGCCATTCTACTGAAAATAAACTTTATCACTCATTATCTGATTTCAATAGAGTTGATTTTATTCCTGGCCAACTGTTGATATTTAACTGCAAAATCTAGACTTTGTCGCTGATCTGTAGGTTTCAATTCTTGCACCATTTGCACTTTATTTGGGAGTAACAGTAAATATTTTATTAAAATGATGAGCAGAATGCCTTCTGGGAGTTGTTTTTGAAGTTTTAACATGTTTCTCTACACGTTCATCATTTTCTGCAATGCGAAGTAAACGTACTCTAACGGTTCGAGACAAATCGAATAAATCGAATAAATCATTGCTGCAAAGGGCGAAATTCTGACATTAAAATGTCGAAGATATGCACTTATTCAATTACTCCGGATCTATGTAAATTTACCCACTATTTATTTGTATAATCCGAAATAATATAAAAAATAAATAAAATATATCGATGGCTTAATATAAAAAAGGCGTAACTCGATTTTTTACTACTTTACAGAAGAGAGAAAAATTGTCACCAATTTTTCTTGAATGGGTTAAAAGCAATTTTTGCTTACAGAAAACCTTAAATGTAAATAATATCAGTGACCATTACATGGCTCACATGCGGGCCAAAAAAAAAGCTACCTTTCAATTTTAATCTACGCCCTTTTGTACTTGGTGGAGCTCTTGATAAATTTACTTGCATGATTGTGCCTTGCCTTAGAGCAGCTGTATTGTGTCATTAGAATAAATGCAGTCAAAGTCATGCAAAGGATAGTGAAACAAAAGTGACGACGATGATGTGGATGATCATAACTTCAAGTGCCTGCATGTACGCATGCGTATGCCAGACATGTGCTCGTGCCCCCGTTCATGTAAAACCAACACATAATTGAAATACGAGTAAGGAATGTGTTTAAAACGATATGTAAAAATTTGTTTGCATTTGTTTTAGGACTTTTTTTGTTTGTTTGTTGTGAAAAACAAAGACTGTCTAATAATTTTTTCGTTTGTCTGCAAGTAGAGAAAAAAACCACAAGACGTGACGTCTAAGTACCATCAGAATTTGCAGGAAAATGTATACGAGAAAAAATAATTTGATTTTTTAGTTTTTGCCAATTCCCTAAAGAAAAATTAGAAATTCAGCTATTAACAAAATGATCATAAAATATAAACATAAATTGGAAAAGGAAAAGAATTTGAAAACTTGTGCCATTAAAATAATGGTGAAATTACACACCTGGTCTAGAAGGGACCACAACAAAATGTCTAACAACAACAATTGGTGACATTTGCAACCGCATATTAAACCAAAAACACAAAAAGTAACGAAAAAATAGAAACAGATGTTTCGTTATCCTTCGAAAAGTGATCAGTATTTTTGGCCACACTTCTGATTTCATATTTTAGTTGACATTCATTCGTTTGCTTGACAAACAAACTTCCTGTGGTTACAACAATTCAATTTTGTTTATTACATTTCTTCTCATTTTGTCTCCTAGTATTTGCAAAACACTCTTCGGGTGGTTTTATTGTTTTAGAAATATTGAGACAATTCAATCTTTGCCATAGAACTCATTGTGTTTCTTTTTTTGTGACAATGCGTTCTCTATTATTTTGCCATTTCCATTAAAATTTCGTTAACATATATGACCCGTGTCCAATGTGTATTGTTTCCATTTTGATTTTTATTTCTAAATTTAAAAATGTTATCTGTTGTTAAAATCCTTTGAATCGCATTCTAATGAGCCTTGTATAAAGTGTTTGTCTCACTAGGAGCTTCTCGGTGGGTGTTCAGCGCGCATTTTCCAACCATTTCTCTTGTTTTTTTTATTGTTGGGAGTGATAGTAATTTAGAATTGTAAATAATTTATAAAATAATTTTGTAACTTGTCAAGTAATTGTAAATTTCATGGTACCAAGTCATTAAATCAGAGAAGAGAAGAAAAGACCAATTTTGTAAAATTTTTGTGAATTCTAGTAGACAATTGATGGTGGTTGCAGGTTCGACCACCGGCAGAGAATCTCGTCTATTATATTGCATCGGGTCTCTCGGTTAATTAAGTGTGTAAAAAGTCAATAATTATCTTTCTAAATTAAATTAATAACTAAGAAATAACAGACAATACTAGACAAGAGCGTCAAACGTTGTGCTAAGCGCTCACTCTAAAGCGACAAACCTAAACAAGAGCGTCAACGTTGTGTTATGAATTTTAGCGTTTACTTATGGTTTTTAATAAAACTCACTTAATCTTATTAAAAACAAAAGTAAAATCGCTAGATTGACATGATATTTAACAGCTAAAATGACATTACTTTTGAACTATTATAGAAGCAAAAAAAACCAACAACAACAGTTGTACTGCAGTCTATTTTCATATCTAACGCGTTGCCGTATTTTGGTTGATTTTATACAAATTGTGTGAACATGAGAATTTTTACAGCCAAAAAACGCTTGCTGGTTTTGGTTGACTGTAAGAGTGCTATATTCGGCCGTATAGAATCTTAAATACACTTCACCGCTACAAAGGTGCGTTGAAATTCAAGAATGATTGCCACGTAACTTATCCTAAATTTTAGGTTTTATGTATTTACTGTATGTACAAACTTATAAGGTTTTCGCTTAAATAACGTCAGTACTGAAACCGAAATCTATAATCTGGCTGTGGTCATACCATTGGGTTAAGTGTGATCTTTTTGTACACAACCACATCAATTCTGCCGTATAATAATCTCCTGATTTATGCAAGAACACCCTGCTGAAGAGGTCGGAAATATGTAAAATCTAGTCTTTGGTACGAGATGATGTATGATTTCAGGTTTAATCAGTGACTTAATCGTACTTTGATACAGTAGTGGAAATAAATAAATAAATCAATTAGCAGTCCATGCATTCTTTTCTTACTACGCAGAAGTTCTATAAGGGAGAAAATTAGAAACACTCTACGCGTAATTCATAGATTTACAAACTATACATGGCTTTGAAAAACACAAATATCGTACATCAAAGCGGAAGCTGGTCATACACATTTCATGCCTTCCGTAAGCTAGTGTGTAAGTGAAACTTTCACATTTCTCCTTTAAGAACATGCTTCGTTTGAAGCATTATTTTTCTGTTTTTGATCTTTTTGGTTTATGTAAAGGCACCTTGTAGAAGAGAGAAGAGGGACTATGATTTAATCAGTGACATAATCTGTTCTAGTATGTTGAGATATACAAAATAAATTCCCAGGCTACAGTTCGAAAGACACCGCTCAACCAACACAGTAACTCTGTTGTAAGTCAACAATACCCCCTAATTTCAATCGTTGCACAAAGTTCACAGGTGCGTGATTATTAATTATAAAACTATCTGTCTCTATTTTTGTCGAGTAGTCAACAGTATCGAAAGCTGTTATTGGTCGAATTAGAAAATAAGTCATTAACCTTCCTGCCTGTGTTTTACGGCTTCGAAATGATCATGTGATCTCTGAAGAGACCTTACCAATAACCAGTCAGGAACAAGTTCTATAAGCTTTTTGATTTCCCATGGTCCTATTTGGTACCTCTCATCAGCTCTGATTATCTTTGACTAGAGTTATGGCTTTGAGCCGGCAAAGGTATTGGTGGCATCCATAGACCTCGAACTGGCGATAATCTTAAGACGTGGTCTTTCCTAAAAGGAGATCATCTCTGATATTTACTCTTCATGTGTAGTTTCTGTTCTGTCGAGACATTTTATTTAATTCCAGTATCAAACGAATTTAAATATAATTTTCATCCTCCATTTTTTTTTTTTAATTTTACATACTTTACCCTATTCCACTGCTCAATTTTAGTGTTAAGATAAAAAAATTGTTTACGATTTGAATAGAGGTGCAATCTTTAATATAAAATAAATACTTATTTTAGAATATTAATTAATATTGATAATCAGGCTATTACGTGCGAGTTGTTATTTATGTGAAATGTTTGAAAAAGTTGAGATTATAAAGTGGCCATGGCAATTTAACTCATCAGCAGAACCAAAAGTTATACCATAGACAAACGACAGCGTTAATTTGCATTAGAGTTTAACTAATGCATATTAAAATTTTTCTGTGACAGACGATAGCTTTTGCATTTAGTAAAAATTGTAAATGCACTAGCAATCACAAATCTGTACATGTTGCTACAATTTGGGATGGCAGAAGGACACTCTGAAAAAAGAAAAAGGGAATTGTGGAAATTCGTAGGTTTAATGGTATCTTTTCATGGAGGTTATAATTCATATATACCTTTATATATTTTTTTAAAGGACTGTAACAGCACTTTTTGGGAGAGTGACGTGCTTACGATGGACGATACCAGTATTAAGGAAAACTTACACCTAAAAAAGTTCAACATATCGAATCTATTTTAATTTTTGTTTTTTTTTTTTAAATTTTTTGATTTATTGCCGACCATGTTGCCATATTGAAATTGCTAAATTCATTTTAAATTCAGTATGATTTAGTGCATTTACGTGAAATCTAATACACATTGGAATGGGGATAATTCATTAGTTATTTTGAATTAAGACTTTTAATGCAAATTAACGCTGTCGTCTGTCTATGGTATTATAAAATAGTTTAACTGAATTTAGGTTTTAATTTTCATAAGTATTTATATCAGTTCATTAATCATCAAACGACAAATCTTTATATGTAATTTAAATTGACAGTCCTGCGTGGGACTAAATATAAAATATTTTCCCAAGGGAATTTACCGATTTTATTAGTAAAAACCAAAAATTACGTTTAATTTCTCACGATAGTGTTTCTAAAACTTTTAATAACAACAAACAAACATACTTACATAAGTAAGTATATGCATCCGTTCTAAAAAAAGAGCAAACGTAATGTACTCGTAAACAATTATTATCTGGCATATAAATACAAGCAATAAACAATAATATAAATTGGTATCATCTGATAATTTGTAAAATTGTCAAGATCTTCCGCCGCCACATAATTTTTTTATATATTTTATTTATTTTATTTTTCAGTTAGTATGAGCTAAAGTCCTGGCTTACCCCTTTTCATGAACCCTTTATACACTTTTCTGTTTTATTTGTATTGTAAATGTGTTTAAGAGAAAAATTAAGGCAATTGGTTACGCAGCAGTACAAGTAATAGTGGCAAAAGCAACTACAAAAAGTAGCAACAATGCCGCCACCAATTTTTACAATGATCACAACAAATCATGGCTAAAATCTTAAAAAAAAAAAAAAAACTACAACAAAAGCATAAAAAAATGAAAGACAAATAAACCCCACCATACTTGGCTAATTTGCTTTATGCCAGTTATAAATATATTTGTATGTTGTTGTCGAGTTAATATCGATTGTATGGTGGCAAAAGTAGATTCAAATACTTCTGTATTTTACGTACGATCTAAGCAGAGACTCACAAAGTTTTTCTTTTAAATCTTAAATCTTTTTTATAAAATGTATTCCGGAGAAGTGTTTCTATTAAAATACAAGACAGAAAAATTTTTTAATAACTAAGAAATTGTGTAGAATAACGAACACACTACGGAAAAATTTGGTAATCATAAATATGTGGAGCATTAACAACATAACTGACACATATTTTTCGATATCGACTTCTTGAGGCAGAATTCTTCTCCGGATTCCAACACGTCGTCTGGTAAAACATTGAATCAAAAATAATAATAGTTAGAGAAATATAAGCCATTAATTTTTATTTACGATCATGAAAGTCACGAAAAAAATTGCTATTACACACCGTTGTCTTATTTTATTCACACTCATATAAGATCACGTAAATATAAAAAAAATTTCTCGAGAGATCAAAAAAGCTCAATGAATCGAATTAAGGAAATCATTTATATAATTGCTTTCTGGCAATACTACAACGTGATATTCAAATTATTCAAGTTTGATAACTTAAAAAAAAAGAAATTAGCTGGAATAAATGATTTACAATAAATTTTAATAAAAGAGTTGAAACAAATATAAGTTTATAACTATAACAAATATGAAGGGTGTTTTTATAGAGGTATAATAATGAAATGGAAAAAACAAAAATACATTTTTTAAATTGACATGAAATTTTTCTTTATTCGAAAGATAATATTCTCACATCCCCACAGAAATTAGTGTAGCGGCGTTAAATATCACAATCTCTAGTCGGAAACAAAAGTAATGGACTATGTTGACCGTTAAATGGTCGTAGTGCTTAGGTGTCAGTCTATTCATGATGAAATGCCAAATCAAACTAAACATAAATCACTTGACAGCTAATAAAATGGCTGTCAGTTAAAAAATTGTTGTCAACTTAAAGTTCTACACCTCTACAAAAAACACTCAGTATTAATAAAAATATTCCGCAAGTTTTTCAAGAAAAAATTAAAAAGTGTTTTTTATTGTTCAAAAATAAAGTAAAAGGAAAATTCAAGAGATTGTAGAGAATTCAGTGGAATGAATTTTATAATCTCTGCAATTAAGAATAAAATTATGCTGATAAAAAAATTAATTATTTTCATTATGTACACTTTCGCGTACAACGTCGAATATAAAGTATTTGAGAATAGGGATTGTCGTTTTATATTTTTTGTACTATTTTTAGTATTTACAAACGAATTTTAAAGTATAATATATGGATCTGTTGCCTCAAAAACTTAAAAGGACGGCAAGCAAAAGAGATTTATAAATACTTACATAGTTTTCGCATGCATTCCTCTCGGCTTATGCCGGAATATATATTCAGCATTTTTAAATCATTGCAAATTAATTTAAAATATTTAAGGATGTTTAATAATAAAAAAATAACGTGGCTAAACTTGTTTTCAGAGAACTTAGTTGAACGTTTCTAAAAATAAAAAATTTTACAGAAAAATAATTATTTTATTAAAAAACTGTCTACAAAACATCGGCGTAGAGCATGACCTAGCGTTGGGGAGCTCTGCTTTAAAGTTTAGCTCAACACAGTTGGTAATCAAATCTGCAACATGCAAAATACCAAAATGATCCACGCCAACAGCAGGAGCAGCAATGCAATATGTACAACAGTTAAACAAGATGAAAAAACAAATTGGTAGCAGATTTTTAGTTACTTCAAGTGTCACCGCCAACTGTGAAAGATTATTTATAACTACGAATATTTGAAATCATGCATATGTTGCCATTATACACATATGTGATTGTCTGGCAGTTGTTGAAATGAGATTCCTAAATATGAATACCCTACAGCAAGGAATAGTGAGTAAAAGTAGCTTGTTGTAATATTTCTAAGTCATACAAATTAGCTGCTTAAAACCCGTACACTTAAATACAAAACAGAAGTGACTAAGTTATTTTTTCCTATTATTTCAAATATGCTTATCGCTCATCTAGAAATCTTTAATGCAAACTACAGACACTATTTTTGCTTCGGCCAACAACAAGTTAATAAACATGCATATTTCTTATCAATTATCACAGGAGTTTAATAATTTGTTGCAAGCCAAGACTATGTTGTCTTGTTTTCATGTTGGTCTTAGTGTACTTTAAATTAATTTAATAACTTGCGCTTTTAAACTACAGTATTTGTTTTGTTTTTTGCTTGATTTACCAAATGTCATTGTGGTAGCTTCGTTAGTGAGTTAAATAACGAAAACAGCAACTACAGAAAAAAGTCTGTGAATTTGAATAATGTTTGAATATTTTCTTTATCATTAAGTCGAGTTAATTTAACTGCTCAATTATTTTTTTAATAAATTCCTTATTTTTTTCTGTATTGTTTCGTTTTGAACTTCAAAAGGCCGCTAACGTTTAAATTTTGTGTGGTTCATACATTTTATTCGTTTGGTATTCTGTTGCATCTCAGTTTAGACGTTCGACTAACATGTGCCGCAAAGAGTAGAAATCGTAGATTAATTATCGATACACACAGTGTAACGTAAGCGGATTGATGATAATGATCGTTAAGGTATTTATTGAAAATTTGTAGAACATAAGGCAAGCACCTCTGATTTTGAAAGTGTAAAGAATATTTTAGTTAATAACAAATTTAATTTTAAAAAATATTAATTCAATTAATGTTTTGAAAAGATGTGCTGTAATGTCAATTCAGTTAATGTTACTAAGGTAATTTTGGTTGTTTAAATGTATCATTACACTACTTTACATACACATAAACTTAATTATTTTACAACAACCGCAAGGATAAAAATTTTATTTTTACTGCTATTGTTGTATCGACGAAAGTAAGTGAATTTGTTTGAGAAACTAAAAACCAGTCTAAAGTATTACAAAAAATCACCTCAAATACTAAAATGAAAACTTTCGCTTTTTTTAAGTCGTAAAAATCCGAGCCCTTATCTATATATATAAAAATGAAACTCTGTGTGTGTGTTTGTGTGTGTGTGTTTTGCTATAGACTCTAAAACTGATCGGACTCAAACTTTGGCAAGTTGTTGTACACATTCCAGGGAGTGTTTATGGGTGGAAAAAAGTGGGCGGTGCCACGCCCATACAAAATTAGTCATCAATTTCAGCTACTTGCACTTGACCGATTTTCCTGAAACTTTGCACACATATTGAGCTGTCATGAATGTTGGAAGCCAAGACTATTGAGCACATATTGAGCTGTCATAATTATATAATTTCGTGATTAGAAAAGTGGGCACGGCCACGCCCATAAAAAAAGTTATAATTTTTAGCTACTTGCACTAGATCGATTTTTCTGAAACTTTGCACACACATATTGAACTGTCATGACTATACAGTTTCGTGATTAGAAAAGTGGGCAATGCCACGCCCATTAAAAAAAGTTATAATTTTTAGCTACTTGAACTTAATATTCAATTTAAATTCAGAATGCATTTTTATTCATTAAGGGGCGTAGCAACGCGCGCCGGGCTTTTCTAGTCTTACATAAAGTGTAAAATAGTAACGTAACTGACTGACTGATTGATCATCGCACAGCCCAAACAAGAAAAGCTGAAAACATGAAACTTGGGCAGTGGATTCCTCTCCTTTGTGGGGATCAACTAAGAACGGATCTTTAGAAAGTTTAGGGGGCACAAAGTTGTAAAAACGGCTGAAATTGGTAACCTTATACATATTTGTCTATTAAAAATGTTATATGTTGACTGGAAAAAACGTTGTAATCTATTCAGATATAAAAATTTTCGTAATTTAGTGAAACTGGAAACACACTCATAACGGCATAGAAAGGGGAAAATTAGTTTTATACTTTTTAAACATATTTGTTGGGTGCCCCGGTGGACTATTATAAGAATCGGCACGGCCGAATTTAGCAGTCTTGCTTGTTCTATTTGTGATAAGGAAAGAATAAGCTGAAAAAAAAGTTCTATCTCGAAACCAGTATGGCTTAATCATCAGAACTCTTTGATCACAAATAGAAAATTTTATTTCTTCGTATAGAAGAACTATAAATAAATGAACTCAAGCCAAAAATAAAATAAATAAATAAGTAAATATTGTCTATAACTCATTAGAAGTTCGCCTAAAAATTAATTCCTTATTTATTTTCTTAATATTGTATTTAATTTTAATATATAAAAAAGGTTATTCATGCAAAATAAATTATTACTTTTTTTTACGAACACATAAACCTACCACACATTCCTCAGCCAGTTTTAAAGTGCAATAATAGTTTGATTCAATATATTTAAAATCAAAAACAGTAAATTATTCAATGTAAAATAGAAACATAAGTTGTTATGATTCATAATTATTAATTTTATTTCGCAGTAAATAGTTAAATAATTATTGAATATCTCATTCAGTAATTTAAGTTCAATTACCAATTTTGGCGAAAATATTTCACTGTAACGTTTACTTCGTTTTATATATTTTCTTTTTCAAGCCACAATTGAATTTTTCCAAAAAAATCTTTTTAAATATTAAAACTGAGTTATCTGAAAAGTACGTTTTTCGACTTAGGCTTTCTTGCTTGTGATCACAGATTTCTTTATCAGGTAATCAAAGTACAAAGAGAATTCGTTTGTTTATGTTTTTTATACATAGAGTTTGACATATGTTATAAATTAGAGAAGAGAGAGAGAGAGTTGTTGCTTGTCTCTGGATTTTGACAGTTGAAGTTTAAAATAAGTGATGAAAAAAATTAGCTGAGAATTCTAGACCACATGAGAATAAATTGACCTTAGGTCTTTATAGAAAAAAAAATATTAACAAAAAATAAATTTCTTAAACTACCACAAGAAATTATTACAGAATTGCCTCCTAAAGTTATTTGTATAAAAAAAGTCAGAAAAGATTGTGGAAATTTTCTACATTTTTTGTTTCCATATTAGCTACACTCGCAGCACTGTTTTAGAATTTCTCTGTTGTATTACCTTTTTAAAAGGACAGTTACAACAAGTGATATTACTAAATTAAGCGCTCACCTTAAAAAAGAAGGCCAACAGTCAACGAAATAAATTAAATCAATGACAAGTAGTGGCAGTTAGTGATCTCCTATTCATATACTTGGGTTAAATTGTAACACACCTTTTTAAAGATAAAATCAACCGAAAAAAACCAAAAATACAATTTTTAGGGGTGGTCTCCAACTATGCATTAGGGTTTTATTTTTTTTCTTCTGCTTCAAAACAACAAGTAAAAATATTTTATGCTGTGAAATATAAATTAATTTATGCAACAAGATTGAAATATTTTTTTGTATAAGGAAGAAATGTTAATCCTTAAAACAAGCAGCCCACACACGTTTTAGCTGAAACTAAAAACAACAAAATTAAAAAAGTAGAGCACAAATTTGATTTTTATAAAAATAAAAATTTAACAAAACAAAAATCCAATTATTTTATTGGTGCAACGAATGAGATTTAAATGTTATGCCATCTATCAATGCAGAGTATGAACGAACGCCTTAAAGTGCATTAGAAAGGATTAAATAGACGCATTTTTGTTTATTGTTTAAATTTCTGTTGTGTGCTAAACTCTATTGTTTGCTTCAATTGTGTGTAAAAAGTTAATTTCTTTCTTTTCTTTTTATTTAATTTAATGTAGATTTCAGCCATTGTTAGTAAACGATTTTAAGTATTGTTTTCTTTCGCTTAACTTTTCTTCTATACTAATTCATGCAATTCGTTAAAGCCTATAAAAAGATTTTTTAAAGAATCGACTAAACAATATATAATAGAACAATTTCATGGTTATTAAAGTCGATTGAGACTAAAAAGAATTTTCATAAAATTCTTGAAAAAATTTCCTTTTTGTTTTAAACTTGCTAATTTATTTGTCGGAGCTGATTTTATATAAATTTAAATAATTATTTAAAACGTTTCAAATGATTCAATAAAAAAAAAAACAAACTCTTTTTTATAAGAAAAACCTTGTAGACAGTTCACGATTGGCTGGGCTGATATTTAAAATAAGGATGTGAATCGTATCTGGGTTGTTTGCGTAGCATTAGTATTTTAAAGTACTCCATAGAAGTAATACAATTGCAGCTCTGAAGGGTAAAATCAGAGACGGCTAATTGACATTGTTAAATTAAATATTAACATGATTACCGAACTCAGTGCGCTAGAGTTTGATGAGCTGTGCGATACATTGCCTTTTTACTCTTACCAAAAATTATTAATGCCCCCTTTTCCAATTTAGTCATGGCTCTGTAGTGCTAGTCGTTGACTGAAAAGACATTTCCAATAGCATTTTTTAAAAAATTAATCAATAATCTCACCATCACAAATTCAATATTAAACTGTCACTCTCTGTGGATTAATTTTTTGCCTCCCCGAAAATTATGTCTTATCAAAAGACTTTATCGCAAAAATGCACGAGCTTATTACTTACCTGCTTACAAATGCGCTTACAGAAGGTATGATTTTTATATGCGATATCAGTCACTTGTATCATTTTACAGGGAGCATCTTAACCAAGCTTTTCCCTTAGGCTATGTTGACAAGGATAGCTGCAAATAAGAGTGAAATATAAAAACACATTGCGTGTCAAAGTCACACTTGCGTGTAAAAACTAAATGACTTTTATGTTTTTTTTTTTCATATTTTATTTATCGAACCTTTGCGCAAAATTTAAGGATCGAATCAATGTGGTAGAATTTTAATTTTTCATTAGGAATTCAATAAACACAAAAGTTATTAAATTTTAACACTAAGGCGTATCTTTTGGCACACCCTATACCAATGAAATAAGTTTTTCTCTTTTTATTACTACTGGTATATCAAACAGTGCAGGAGACATACTTTGTTTCATTTTCGTAGGCAAACACTTTTAGTATTTCCATGTATCCAATGCGGTAAGCGAATGAAGTCTGGTGGGTGGGTTTTCTGATCCGCAAATGTGGAAATTTTGTTTGTTAAAATAACCGCCGAGATTAAACTATACCTCATCTGACTCTTCTGTCAAATTTGATATTTGGTTGAAGATTTTGTAGGGCCCAAAATTGTTCCTTGTTTTTAAATACTAAATCAAAAGGACCTTGTAAATAAGTTATCCAATATCTTTATGCTAGCATTTCTCGTCGGTGCGTGGAAGGGGACCAAAAGTGTTACCCACTAGTAAGACAGTTCTAGGAACTATATTACAAACTAGTTTTTATTATGAAATAGAATTTACTACTTTGCTGTGAAGTTACTTCCGTAACGGACGACATCCATATATATTTTAAGATGTACGTATTAGCATGCAACCACAATTATTTTGAATATCTCTAGCATAATGTGTTGAAATATATTTAATTAATTTTGATATATTTGCATGCAATATTTAAAATACAATACCTCATCACAATATCTATATACTTTTTTGCATTAATAAATAAAATGAGAAAATTAAGTTTAAAGCAGTATTTGGTTTTTTTGTATAATGGCCTCTTTACGGTCAGTGTGCAACTAGTATCACACTGTGACGAAGTATTAAATTTCCCCTACTTGCCTTAACGTCTACATGCGTTTTTGGCCATGTCCCTAGATGGTACATGTAACATGTTCTCACTCTCTCAAGGTCAGTCGATGTCAAAGTCGCGAAAAAGTTATTTTTGAATTATGTTCCGATACGTGTATCTCGTATATTTTATTATCAACAGATTATTATCGCACAAATGTACAACATAAAACATAAAAATGTGCGATAATGAAATGATAAATCATAAGAAATTTTTTTATAAAACTTAAATGAATAATTATGGATTTGTAAGTTTTCTTAGCACATACATACGCACATACACACACACTTACATAGAAAAAAAGGTGAGAAATCAGGTCAAATAAATAAAAATTTTAAAGAAATTTTCAGCTAAAACGAATACGATATTAAAATGATGATCCGTTATACATAAAAAAAACATTTATATGAATTATGTGATGACAAATTAAATGATACTGACGATAATAAACTGACAAGTGCTGAGTTAAACATGCAAATAAAGGCGTGTTGTAAAATCATCTTCAGCTAAAAGAAAAAAAACAAAAGAAAAATATTATTTCTTTTTTTTTGGCAAAATTACATTTATCTGTTAAATGGCAAATATTTTGTTGGTCGTAAGCGATACTCTTTTTTTTCGTGTAAGTTACATTTTTGTTAAAACATTTTTTGTATTCAGAGACTTTGATTAATTTTGTACAATACAAATAAGGATATTACTTTTGGTATTCACACCTTTTAAAAGTGTTGTAAAGATTTCTTAAAGTTTTCTTGCTAATTTAAAAAAAGTTACTTTTATTGGTAGTGATTTATGGTAGCGAAAAATAATGAAAATGTATCATTTAAAAGAGTCCTTATTTTTGGTGGACACAAAAGGAAGGTAAGAAAATTGTATTTAATATTAATATAAGCAAGGACATTAAATTTAATCAGGCTATGCTAGGATGGCTGATTTTGGACGAGTTTATAAGGAAAACGGTGGCAATGGTGCGGCTGCGAATGGAAAGGAAACCAACATGGTATCGCTTAAGGTGCAATTTTTGTAATAGGTGTATTCTAGACCTGTTCATCAAGAGGCTTGAGAGATTCAGATGGTGATGGCGCGCATGAAACGGCAGACGGATCTATCCACAAATTAGTGCTGTACAATATTAATTTTAAACCCTATAAAGTATGTCAAGTATCCTGAAACCATAAAGATAGAGTAATTGATTTAATTAAGTCCGCCTGTCCGTGTGTACGTTAAAATCAACTTTTTGAGGACCCCACGTACACTTTAGATTGTTGTATGGTATCATTTTATTAAACATGCTTCCGAAGATTTTGCTGTTGAAAATCAATTATGTGGGCGTGTTACGAGTAGAGATATATGCGAAAGAACACTATTGACTCTATATTTTACACAAGCCAAATTTCGTTGCTCCTATGAAACTTCTTGAAATATTTGTTACATAAAGGGTGGTTAAATTTAAAGGGCCAATGTTGAATAGAAACCACACTTAAACGTCAAGTTTTTTTTCTGCATTTCATTTGACAATTTCTCAATTTCAGACAAACTCAATTTTAACCATGAAAAGATACACAATCGAGCAACGTGTTAAAGTTATTCAGGTTTCTTATTAAAATGGGCGTTCAAATCAAAATGCATTTCGTGCACTTCGTGATTTTTTTGGTCAACATAATTGCTCAAATTCGTCCACAATCGGGAGAATTGTGAAAAATATTTAAATTTCAGCAAAACAGGTCTGTATTGAAAGTGAAAACATCGGTGAATGCCGTCTTAGTTCGTTGAATGGGAACCACTGATGGTTTTTGGCGATAGTGTGGCAAAAGAGCAGTCAACCTCGACTCATCATCGTGTCAAACAATTGAACATCAAGATTGTCATTGAAAATTTTGGCCATTGAATGGAGGTGTGCCGCTAAGGTTGTGGCGGCCATTTGGACGATATTTTGTTCCATACATAATTGAACCATACCAATATTATCATAATAAAAGGAAATGACAATAATTTCCTAAATAATTTTGGTTTTTTTCAAAATCAACTTAGGCCCTTAAAATAGAACCACCTTTTATATACAAAATATTTTCCTTTGGCAACATTTAAAAAAATTCTTGGTTTAATGAGCCAATTACAGACCGAGATATCGGCAAGAAATTAGAAAAAAATTTTAATTAAAAGTTTAAATTATTGATTTCCTAAAGAAGTTTCGGTTATAGTTGCAGCATATAGTTCTCAGCTATGTAAGTGTTGTAAAATATCAAAATGTCTATTAATTACTAAAAGTATAAAACTTCCTGTACTTTCGTTTATAGCCTTCACAGAGAGTGCAAGTGTATATATGTATAAGTGTGAACTTCCTTGTTAAATAACTATAATATTCCTTTGCGACCCCATAAAGTATATATTTTCTGGATCCACATTAATACGGAAGAAGAGTATTTATTGTCAGTCTGTCTGGGTGCATATCGAAATCAGTTTTTTAAAGTCCGCCGATATCGCCCAGTCATGTGTGTGGTATCAAAATGTCAGATATAATCGGGAGCTTCAACAGTTTTGTTTTTCTTAATGTGATAGTTCTAATCCTAAGGTAAAAACTAAGTGTAAAATAATGACTCTCTTTATTGCGCTAAGAATTTTATTTAAGTCAATGTAGACAAATGATTTTTTAAAAAAATCATAATTTGCATAATTTGTAGTATAATATTTAATATACGAAAAAATATTATTTTTAGAACGACAGAAATGAAGGTTGATTTTTACTCTAACAAAAACGAATTCCGAAGTGATATTCCTATTTATTAATTTTAAAATAAATGGTGCATTCAAGATTTGTATCTGCTTTTAAGAGCTGGAAATTTTATAAGAGCACAGCGGGAATCCTTTTAATTGGTGTCCAACCCAGACTACGAAGACAGAAAATCAGAAACTTTACTTGAACATATTCAATAGCACTTATATGTTGTTGGTATTGCGGACTCCGTATGATGCAACCATATTCTAATATAGGCTCTACTAATGTTGTTAACGTATTTCTTAGTTACGTACTTGTGATACAAACTATATTAAATTACTTTTGTTCTTTTCTGCCATATTTATCTTAATTATGTTTAATGTAAAGTTAGCAAAACTAATTATGAGTTTTAGTTACGTTAAATTATTAATTTTAATTTTATTTGATTTCTCTCCAATCATCAAAATGATATTATCATTTAAATATGTAGTTTTGATATAAAAAATTTAAAAAAAAATATGTTTGGAGTAATCAATTGCTATACAGTGCTGTCTGGGTAGAGTGAACCTCCGATGTTATGAATACCTCGTTAGAGTGAACACCAGAATGTTTACATTGACTACTCTGTAGAGTGAACACTCATGAACCTCTATATAGTGAACATACTTTATAGTGAGTTTTCAGGTTTAGCAAAGGAAAAAAAAAAAAAAACAATGAATAAGAGTAATCCGGGTTACTTTTATTACTAGAGGTAGAGATATCACAACAAAAGTAATCAATTTCAATTAAATTATTTTTAATTTTTATTGATAAATTTGAAATAATTTCCTTTGTCAAAAAGACACAGTTAAATGTGTGTACAACTAGTTTTTTCTTTTTTTGCTTACACCCAAAGAAAGTTTTTAGAATATGATCTTCTTTGGTAGGTTTGTAATATATTTTTAACACACAAGTAAGCCATTTTTTCGTCTTTCTCTCAAAGGATAAAATTGTTCTGTGACCACAGTGCAAAAGTTTTGTTTAAGTGTATTTCATTCGCCATCGAATTAAATTGTAATGATACACAACACAAATGAGCTCTTTAAATGGCAAAAACAAATGCAATTAATTAAAATTGCGCCTCCAGAAAAGGATGATCATAAACACAATATAAAAAAAAAAATCTGAGCTTTTAAGCACTACATTTTAAACAGCCTGTCTGTGTATCCAGACAAACTGCCAAACCGTTAATATGCTTATAATGTTAATGGGTACTGATGTTATTGATTTTATATTTAAGTTATAAGAATCAATAGGGTTCAACCGAATATTTGATTTTTGTTTTAATCAAACCTTAATAAATACAGATTTTTTTTTAGTATTCGGTATGTGGCTAAGATTTGGTAAAATGTTGAACTCTTATTCATTTATAATAATAAATAATTTTTTAGGTTTTTATTCTTGTGTACAAACATGCATACATACTCTTTTCTACCGTTAAACATCTTGTATTATTATGAGAAAATAATTACAAGGTAAAGGATTGTTTAATTGTATTCATTACTTGGCTAAGATTTGGCTGAAAAATTTCTAGAGAAAAATTTACTAATTTTTGCTCAGTTGACACTTATACCAACATACCGAAATATGTCCTGTTTTATCCCAAAAAAGTAATTGCAAGATAAAATATTATATGTATAATTGTAAATAGTTTAAGAAAGGCTTCGGTTTAGTTCTAGCCCAAAAAATAAGAGAGATACAAACACTTTCGGTCGGACTCTATCATTAACATACTTACACTCGTGTTCATATGTACATTCATACGAACGTATTATTTTGCAATTAATTAAATTAAATTATATTTTGCTGTAGTTTTGCTGTATTAAATTGCAATTAAAAATCGACAAGAACATTGTGCTTTAGCCATTAATACCATTTAAATTTGTGTTCCTCCATCTCTGTCTTTGTTTTTGTTTTGCTTTTAAATAGTTATTTTATGTTTTTGATTTAATACTCTGTGCGCCATAAAATTGAAGCGTGATCTCCGAAATCAATATAATCTTTAATGTACATCACTTAAGGCACTTCTTACAGTGATATGAGTGTGTGAGAATTGTTGTGAATGTTTTGATCCTTGCGATGTGATACGCTTACTCGATGTCTTCTTACTCCACTCATTTATCATTGATGTGCGTTGTTTCTTAATGCTGCAATTTAATCTTGTCTGGTGGTTTTTTTCTTATTTTTTTTTTTGCTTATTGTATGACCAAGATTGTCTTTCAAAGTAGATTGTGTAGGAATTTGTATGCATTACATATTGTGGCCTGTTTTTGATACGGAAACTAAGTACATGGTTATGGTTTGGTAGTGAGATAAGATTGTAATGAGCAGATCCACAGTTAAAGTAATTTAAATTGTAAGCTCTAATATGTGTTGTCAGTTTAAGAGATATCGCCGTATCTTAGATGATTTTATATTTCATGACGAAACAATATAAATTTACAAGTTAATTGATAAATTTTGATAAAATGTTGCAAAGACTTTGTTAATGAAGATATAAAGATTTTAGTGAAGTGGTTATATTAATGAAGAAGTGCAGATACTTAATACTTTATACAAACTTCATTCATGTTATTTAATATTTAAAACTAAAACAAAATAAATGTATTAATAATCAGCTGAAATGAAGTGAAAATTAATAAGAATGCGGTCCGGAACTTTTTCGGTATATTAGCGATTGAGTATAATATGTTGAAATGTAGTTATTTTTTTTATCTGTTTTTAAGTTTAATTTATCTTTTTCTATACAACTTTATCGATTATAGCTTGATACTTATGTTTGTTTATAATTTGTTTATTTTCTTATAATAAACGTAGTCAGTTGATAGATAAAGTGACTTCTAAACGGTGTTTATTTAGGACCGGAAATGTATTGTCCCATTAACCTCGTCACCCAAAATCAACAACAACTTTCTAGTGTTACTATATGTACTCGATCAGTTAGATATAAACTGAAGGAAGTTCTTACAAATATACTTAAAAGAAATAATTTAATGACAATGATAAATATGTTTAATACTATTTGAGTGCCCTACAATTTAACAATACCTATTGTTGAATTATTATCCGTTTATATTCACAAATATTTTACTTAAGTTAAGTTTAATGAAGAAATAATCTAGAATTCCTGTTTTATCTGATTTTTGTAAGTGATATAAGAAGAACTTTATTTAACTTGTTGTTATTTCAAATTATTGTCTATATAAAATCCATATGCTTTAGATTTGTAAATGTTCATAATATATATATTTTTTCATCGTTCTAAAATTAAATCAGAACAATTTTGTCCAATGCAGCTCTGAGTTACTGAAAATAAATGAAATCAGTCTTAAACTTTATATAATAGGAGATAGAGACAACACATTTCTTTTGCATAAGTTTATATTTTTTAGTCCATAGTTGAACTACTAAGTTGGCAGCAAACGCAAAATAAAAATTAAGAAATAAACTTAACGTAACCTAACAAATCCTTTAACTACAAAAATGTTTTTTAATTAGTGAAATCGCCTTCGAAACCTTAATTTCTTGGCAAATATTTTTCATTCTTTTCAAAGCAGTTGTCCGATTGATTGATTTATTAGATACTTTGTTGCAAGATATATTTCTAAGCCAGAAAGCCGTTGAGATAAGAAAAAAACTACGACCACCTCGTTGTGAAAGGTATTTTGGATTCGGCACGGCCTAATATAGCACTCTTACTTGCTTTTGTTTCATTTCATCATATATTTTGTCACGGTTTTTATGGATTTTTTTGGTATTGTATCATTTAATGTTTTAACCACAATCATACAATTCAATCATAGTATGTTGCTCTATGATTATGGTTACCACAAACAAATTTTTTTGAGTGTAGGACCTTTAAATTGCCGTTGTTTGATGTCTGCACTCTCTAACAGAAAAATTGTTATTGCCAGTGGTATTTCAGCGCATAGATTTTGTCTTGTCAACATTATTCGCTAACCATGATGTACTTGCGTAAAACGCCATTTATTCAGAGTGTCCTGTATCTGGGAAAGGCTGTGAGATAGGAAACAAATTACGTCGTAATAGTCAACACCACAGAGTCTGAAGAACTAAAAATGGAGTAAAAATTTTTGAACAACTTAACGAACGCATGATTTGATTTTTAATATTCCACTGAGAGAAAAAATATAGATTATCGAGAAGTGCGCTTCGGTATATAAATTCTTTATTAAAATGATCAGCTTTTTTGGAATACCTTTACACTCTTTAACAGTCTAAATGGTAAAATAAAGGACTAATATGGTGCATTTAAAAATGAGTAAAATACTTGATGTGTTTGTAGTCAGGGTCTTCATGTCGTATTGATTCTTTATCTTAATTTTTAAATGGTTTTATGTTGTTTAACTAGTAATTAATCATTTAAATTTTGTTTTTAATTATGAAAATATGATAATACTACATAAAAAGACACCTTGGGAATCGATCATTTGCATTACATTAATAAACATTTGAGAAACCTGGTTGGTGCTTATTTGAACCGTTTTGAAAATCAGGGTCAAGTAAGCAACAGTTGTTTACTGAATAATCTTTATATGATGCACCTTTATATTTATGCTTGTCAATCGGTTACTCAAAGATTTTATGTTGATCTTATCATATCTTCATATAAAACTCAATGGCCTAAGGAATTAGTGACTAGGAATGCACCAAGTCGGTAACAATATATCTGTCACACTAAGTTAAAATGTCCAGTACGTTCTTCATTAAATTAATTTAATTTATTTTCTAATATCCTGCATTTTGGCTGCGATTTGCATTGAAGGATTCCATTAAGTAGTTATTAATTAAAATTTAAAAAGGGAATGTAGTTGTAACAAGCGATCAAAATAAATAATTATACCAAAATTACAGGCCAGTATTTTCTATCTACTCTTTTTATAAGTTACGTTTTAAAATACAAATATCTACTATTTATAAGAAAAAAAAAACTATCAGTTTATACCTTCAGCTTAAATAAATGTTAACAATGACCAGTGTTGTCAGGCTAGCCCTCCTTGAAAACCACATTTTAGCTTCTTAATTCGTTTTAGTTAATTTTTTAGTTTCCAAAACTATTTAAAAACCCTAAATATAATTCTTTAACTGATGCTAGATTTAATAATTGTTAAGATTTCTTGGACATGTTTAAAAAAATGAGCCAAAACTTAAAAGGATTTAAAAATTTTTCGTTTAATATATTTTTATTTTTTTTGATAATAGAATTGAAAATAATACAAAATGAAAATTTTCGGAAAATAATGACTTTCCAGACATAATTTTTGGAGTATTTTCTATAAAATATCTTAAAATTTGTGGTGGCGTCGATCGAATTTCTGCAATAATGTTGATTTTGAGTTCAAGAATACTCTCGCGCTTGCTTACACACACGTGCTCGTTGAAATCACTTCAAAGAAAATAGTCCGGCGCTTACAAATATGGCGTCTGCGCTGGTCAAATAATTTTTAAATTTCTGAAAATTATTCGCTCTCTAAAATTTTACTAAAAAGTGCCATTCTGTATCGCGTAGTGTGGGCAGTGGCTGAATACTGCTGAAACTACATCTCATGTCTGTTTTTAAGAGCAGGATGTGAAAAATGTTCTATCGTTAAGCGATACCGCTACAGATTTACACTTCCATCTTTATTTGAGAAAAATTAAGGTCCAATAATATTTTCAGATGTAATGTCATACGAAACTGTAAGCCTAATGCGGTGCAATTGACGTTAGTTAATGATTTTTGGGTTTTTGATAATCCCAAGTCTTACAGATTTGCTAATTAACAAAGTCATTCAAGCTATAATGACCTTTAACACATATTTAGTTAAATAAAGTTAATTTCGTTTCAGGCCTACTTTTGAAATTTAACTGCACCAATTGCACCTTGTATGAGAATTAAATAAACACCTTCTAGTAGATATTTCTGGGGTTTCGTTACCACTTTGTTCCACTCGTTGATTATTTTACACAGTGCAAACTTGATGTGCAGGCTTGGCAAATCCCTAATGGTGCCATGTTGGTGGTGACGATTAACTTAACAAAGATTCATTGCTTTAGAGGGCAAAATTTTGACCTTAAAATGTCCGTTTGTTAAAATAATTGATGGTTTTTTTATGATTATTCTTATTATATGATTCAGGTTCTTTGTACAGTTGTGAATATCGAAAAAAATATATATATAAATGAAATAGTTATTGAATTTTAAACCCCATGGTGACTTTGGCCTATCTATATATATAAAAATGCAACTCTGTCTGTATGTGTGTGTATGTGTGCTATAGACTCCGAAACCATACAGCCGATTGTACTCAAACTTCGGCAAGTTGTTGTAAACATTCCAGGGAGTGTTTATGAGTGGTAAAAAGTGGGCAAGGTTACGCTTATAAAAAATAAGTTATCATTTTTAGCTTCTTTCACTGGACCAATTTTACTGAAACTTGGCACACATATTGAGCAGCCATGACTATACAATATCTTTATTAGAAAAGTGGGCAGTGTTACGCCCATAAAAACGTTATAATTTTTAGCTACTTGAACTTCGCCGTTTTTTCTGAGAAGTCCCACGCCCATAAAAAAAGTTATAATTTTTAGCTTTTTGCACTTGATATTTAATTCAAATTCAGAATGTTTTTTTATTCATTAAGGGGCGTAGAAACGCACGCCGGGTTTGGGTAGTCTGTTAAGGCTTTCTTTATTGGTGTATGTTGTATTTTTATACCCGCCACCAAAAAAATGGTGGGGGTATATTCATTTTGTCATTCCGTTTGTAACACATCGAAATATCCATTTTAGACCCCATAAAGTATATATATTCTGAATCAGGGTTTGATTTGATGACGATCTAGCTATGTCCGTCCGTCTGTCCGTCTGTCCGTCTGTCCGTCTGTTGAAAGCACGATAGAGGTCGCACCGAAAAAGCTAGGGGGCTCAAATTTTGCCAGAATCTTTCTTATAGACAGGGTTTGTTTGGTATTGAAAATGGCCTAAATCGGAATATTAGGAAGGAAGTTATAGCTCGAAAAGCAAGAGTAGGTCGAAAAAACCGTGACCTTCAAACATCGAATAAAATGGAATTGTGTCCAAACGCATTAACGTAGACTCATGAAACTTCGAATATATATTTCCTGAGTAAAAACAATATTTTTCTTCGAAAATGATCAAAATCTATGCATTAGGAGAGGAGTTATCGATCAAAATGTACGAAAATTTATACCGCACAGTGTATTTTTCGGTATATTTAAAAACAAAAGCGTCATAAAAGCAACAAAATTGGATGTACGACTCTGAAATTTTGCACACTTTGCTTTTTGGTGAAGGACTTTTTTGTGACGGAAAATCAATGTGCCACGCCCACTTTTACGCCCACCTCCCATATAACGTTTTACCTAAAATTCATATAATTTCTCTATTAATAAAGATTTTGGAATAACAAAGGGCTATATTGAAACACCTAAATTGTACTCATTAGCAAAAATAACTTTGACACGCCTACTATAACGCCCACTTTTCACGTTATCTACCGTTAATGAAATTTAAAAGCTCATAAACCCGCCAAAATTAGAGGTGTGATGATCAAATTTGCTACGTATATCCTCCTAGGCAGTATCATTACTGTGCCAGAAAATTAGGGTGCCACGCCCACTTTTACGCCCACCTCCCATATAACGTTTTACGCCCACCTCCCATATAACGTTTTACCTAAAATTCATATAATTTCTCTATTAATAAAGATTTTGGAATAATAAAGGGCTATATTGAAACACCTAAGTTGTACTCATTAGCAAAAACAACTTTGATACGCCTACTATAACGCCCACTTTTCACGTTATCTACCGTTAATGAAATTTAAAAGCTCATAAAACCGCCAAAATTAGAGGTGTGATGATCAAATTTGCTACGTATATGCCTCTAGGCAATGTAATTACTGTGCAAGAAAATTGAGGTGCCACGCCATTTTTTACGCCCACCTCCCATATAACGTTTTACCTAAAATTCATATAATTTCTCTATTAATAGAGATTTTGGAATAATAAAGGGTTATATTGAAACACCTCAGTTGTACTCATTCGCAAAAACAACTTTGACATGCCTACTATAACGCCCACTTTTCACGTTATCTACCGTTAATGAAATTTAAACGCTCATAAAACCGCCAAAATTAGAGGTATGATGATCAAATTTGCTAAGTATATCCTTCTAATCAATGTAATTGTTGTGCAAAAAAGTTTAGGTGACACGCCCACTTTAACGCCTACCTCCCATATAACGGTTTATCTTAAATTCATGTAATTTCTCTATTGACAAAGTTTTTGGGAAAATAAAGGACTATATTGAAATATTTAAGTTGTATTTATTAGCAGAAACTTTATTGGCACGCCTACATTAACGCCCACTTTCATTGAAAGACTACATTTACAAAAGCATTTTAGTAGCATATCGAAGTTATAAAGGGTGGTAAAATTTTATGTTGAATTTAAATAAAACACAAATTATTTAGGATATTATTTTTATTTCTTTTTGTAATTATAATATTTGTATGGTTCAATTATGTGTTTAATAAAATATCGGCCAAATGGCCCCCCCCATCCTTGGCGCCACTCCTCTATCTGATGGTCCAAATTTTCATTGACAATGTTGATGCTCAATTGTTGGGCATGATGATGAGGCGAGGTTGACTGCTCTTTTGCCACACTATCGCAAAAACCATCAGTGGTACCCATTCAACGAACTAAGAAGGCATTCACAGATTTTCTAACATTTTATACAGACCTGGGGTCTAATCGCCGCTGTCGATATCGAACAAGCTATCGTAAAAGAAAAAAATTCGACACATATCGAATTGTCAAATTACGGTTCTCGATAGCTATCTAATCGAATTGTTTGTTCATTGTAAAAGATAGAATAATAACATATCTTTGGATAAAAAAAAATAAAAAAATACAAACACCGTGAGGTACATGTCTTGGTAACATGATCTGATTTAAAACAGTTGACACAAAGTCTTCTCTTTTGTGTCCACTGTAGTCTCTCAGCTGGAGATATTTTGAGGAACTTTTCACAGTAATATATGGGATGTCCTATTGATCCACATACCTTACAGTTTAGATTTGTTGTAGCTGCTGTTGTAAGTTTGGCTCTATCCTTCCCCCCAGCAAATTCGCAAGATTTTCCGCGTGTTTCCAATGCTTGAAACCGATGCTCGATAAATCTTAGTAGTTCATGTAGACTCACGAGGCCTTTATTGTCCTTTAGTGATTGTTCAAATAGTGTTCGAGTGGAGTAATCGAGCTTCTTTAGCAATATGTGAACCATGATGGCATCCCAGTTGTTCACTGGAATTTCTTGTGCGTTCAGACCATGGATGCATTCTTTAGTGAGATCATGTAAGCCTTTTAGCGCTTGTGCCGTTTCGTTTTTTATTTGTGGATGAGCAAAGAAGTTGTCAAGTAGTGTTGTCACAATAAGCCTTTTGTTGTCGTATCTATTAACCAAAATTTTCCATGCTACTTCATAGTTTGCTGTTGCAATTGGTAAATGTTTAATTAAATTTTTTGGCTCGTCTGCCAGGTGTGTGGTTAAGTAAAACATTTTCTCAACTTCGCTCATTTTTGTGTTATGGATCAGTTGAGTGTAAAGGTCTTTAAAGGCTACCCATTGTAGGTAACTGCCGCTGAATCTTGGAATCTGAATTTTTGGTAACTGGGGTTGGCAATGCTCAATTCCTCCGGCCTTTTGTGGAGTAACTTCGCTGGCGCTGTTGACATACTGTTGCAGCTTACAACGAGTGTTGTGCACTTCAGCTTGCATTTCGTAAAATTCATCCAAAGTGTAATCGTCAATTTGATCTTTGGTAGTTAGCTGCCATAACGTATCGTTGTTTGTCGAGAAGTCATGCATATATTTATCAATGAGTGTTAATTTGCTCTGATAAAATGACTCCTCTCGATCTTCGTCAGCCTTTACTTCGTCCATTATTCGTCTTAGCGCTCTCGTTAATGCCCGTTGATTTCGAAGAACCTTACTTGTGATTTCGTCAAGGTGCGGCTCTCCCTGTATACCGCCTTTTGCACCTTCGGTTTCTATTGGTAGTCTAATTGATGATTTGATTATTGGTTGTGACAATTTTTTAATTTCGAGCTCAAACAATTCTTTGTACTTTAGTGTGTCGCCAGAAATGCGCAGGTTTAGATCCGTAAAATACTGGTCATGCAAAGGTAAACCTGACAGACACCTTATTTTGTTGTCAGTGCCTTCAAATTCTAGCCATGCCGTGTTAAGCCGTTGTAGACGCTCCAAATAGTACTCTTTACTTTTTCTTGTAGCCGGGTCCTTTTTCACGTTACGGATTATTGTATTTATTTGCTCCGCCGTTTTTTGTTGGGCTGCTACCAGTTCTTCAAATGATGCCATAGTTGAGTTGCGTTGCTTCTCAGTTATCGTTAGGAACGCTCTTGAAATATAGTTGTTGCGTGTATTGTAGTGATCCTTTTATAGTTTCAGGACCGTCGGGGTCACCAAATGTTTGATCGCAATAAATTGCCTTTGAACACCAAAGGCTTCCCTTGGAGTTCAGAATTGTTTAAAAACTAAATTTAGCTACTGAGTTTAGCCCAGGTAGAAACACCTTGTGCTAATTTTAATTAAAAGTTGAGTCTGGGTAGAAACACCGAGACTTAGTCAAGCAATCAGAAGAAAAGTTAATCTTTGTTTGCCTAAATTTCTTTATTATTGCTGGTCTTTTATACAAGTTAATTTCTTACGTCTAAATTAAAATTAACAACAATAACAATATCAAATATACAATTTTAGCAATTTTAATAAATGCCTTATTTTGCACTATTGTAATATAAAACCTTTTTAAAGGTAAATGACTTACTTAATTTAAGGTAAATGACTTACTTAATTTAAAATAAACTAGTAGAGGTAAATGACTGATTTTTTGTCGTGTAAGTGTTTTTTTTTTTCTTTTACGTTAAATAATTTGGTCTGGTGTTTTTTTGTTTTCTTTTTTTTTATTTTTATTTTGAAGTTTTAGATTTTGTATTAAAATAAATTGTTCTTTTGGAATTTTTTAGAAATTGAATTAATATGTATTAACAGTAATTAAAAAGAATGACTTTTTGTTATTTTAAAATAAAATTGTATATTTAAGGGAAGAAAATGAATCAACTAACGCTAATGATAACTTATTCGACATTAGCGGATTCAGAGAATGAATGTGGCATGGGAATGATGCGCTTAAGAAGACAGATGAGAGATAAAAGTGACCCACTATCTTTGCCAGCTAAAGCGTAAGTAAAACATTTACTTTAAAGCAAGTGTAATTTTTTAAATAAAATGAAAATTTCCTTTAAAGATTTAAAAAACGATTCAGGTTGTCAAAGAAGCTTTTAGCTATATTCGTTCACTGTTAGATTTTTCTGGACATATGTCAACTGCAGTACCGCCAACTCTTTAACTGCAACTGTTTCATTGCTTGCTACAGGTAGTTTTCAACATGTATTTGGAAACGATTATTTGATTGGCATGTGCCAAAGTACTGTTAGCAAAATAATTGATACCATAGCAAAGGAGATAGAGGTAAAGCTGTGTCCAGATCTCATAAGTTTTTCCCCCGAACAGTCATCTGAATACCAGGAAGCATTCATGAAGAATTATAAGATTCTAGGAGGTTTGTGTTTATTAATGATTTTATATTTATGATATTTACATATTTATATTTTCTTAAATAGTTATCGGATGTATAGATGGCACTCATATTGGTCTGCAAAAGCCTAGCAACAACGAACATATGTTTTTTAATAGAAAAGGCTTTCATAGCCTCAACTCTATGGTTGTATGATTTTTAAAATAATAGTACATCAATGCCGGCAGATTGAAGAATTTGTTCTTCAGCGGAAGATAAAAGAATTTCTTCGTAAGGACCTCCACCAGTTTTCTTTTTTGCAGCTTTGTTAAACGTTACTTTTTTTTTGATATTAAATTTTTGATCTCTGTAAACCTTTAAAACAAAAAACAATAAATTAAACCATTATAAGAAATTATATTACAAGCATATAAACATACCTTACGCCAAAGCTTTGAAATTTTAGTAGGTGGACCGAACGAATTTAAACGCACAGTGTTTCCCACAGTCTGCTTGCAACAACTTTTCCCTGTCCACAATTTGGTAAAAGGTTTTTTTGCTAAGTTTGAATGCTCTGACATGAATTCAGCCATTGCCTCCTTTTGTTTGGCATTTACATTTTTTACACTTGTCCTAAAATTTAATCATATAAATAAATTCTTTTGACTACAAAATAAATAAAACTTACATTTTTATACTTTTTTCACAAACCGCGCAAATTAAATATTTTTTTGTGTTCTTTACGATAGCTATTTTGGTATCGAATTGCTTTGCAAAGATAGTATTCGATCGATGACTCGCTATCGAAAGCTATCATATCAAACTTGTATATTTGTTGCACGATATCGAATGCCATAATCCCAAAACAAAAATTATCGATCGAATTGATTCGATATCGACAGCGGCGATTAGACCCCTGTTTTGCAGAAATTTAAATATTTTTTACAATTCTCCCGATTGTGGACGAATTTGAACGATTATGTTAATCAAGAGAATTACGAACTGCACAAAATGCATTTTGATTTGAATTCCCATTTTTATAAAAAACCTGAATAACTTTAAAGCGTTGCTCATTTGCGTATCTTTCCACGGATCAAATTGAGTAAGTTTGAGATTGAGAAATGTCAAGTAAAATGCAGAAAACAAATTTAAAGACTAGGTGTAGTTCACCTTCAACATGGGCCCCTAAAATTTAACCACCCTCTACAAAGAAAGTGATACGTATTTTATTATAAAGAAATTATTCCATAATGATTAACAAAATAATAAATATTGTGCTTTAAATGTACACAAAATTGGTGGTGGGTATAAAAGATTCGGCACAGCCGAATATAGTGCTCTTACTTGTTATACCCTTCACACAGTGAAAAAGGGTATATATAGGTTTGTCATTCCGTGTGAAATTTCTACAATTTTCATTTCCGACCCCATAAAGTATATATTTTCTGAAAGCTTATGAATAGAGGAGTCGATTAAGCCCTGACCGTCTGTCCGTCTGTCCGTCTGTCCGTCTGTCCGTCTGACCGTCTGTCCGTGTGTATGTTGAAATCAACTTTTTGAAGCCCCCCGACATAGGTTGGACCCGGGTAAGGTATTAAAATATCAGAAATATTCGGGAGTAGATCGCTATTGAAAATCAGAAACATCGGTACATAAACAACTGAGATATGAGCAAAAACCCACGACCACCTCGATTTTCTTTTCATAAAAACAACATTACAACAACAACATACATACATACAAACGTGTATACTGGTTAGAGAAAACGTGGCATCGAATCCCAGCTGAGGCAAAAAAATTTTTTTTTAAATTTTTTTAAAATTTTTTTTTTTTATTTTTTTTTTATTTTTTATTTAATATATTATATATATTTTTATTATTATTTTTTTTTATTTTTTTTTTTTTAATTTTTTTTTTTTTTTTTTTTTTTGTTTTATATATATTATATATGTATATAATAATTTTTTTTTTTTTAATTTTTTTTTTTAAATTTTTTTTTTTAAATTTTTTTTTATTTTTTTTTTGTTTTTTTTAACATACATACGTGAATTTACTGTTATTGCATGACTACACGTTGTGAAGGGTATATAAGATTCGGCACGGCCGAATATAGCGCTTTTACTTGTTTTTTTATTAATTCGGCTTCAAGATATATTTTGAAAATTATGTATGTTTAATTTTGTTTTAACTTTTTTCATTTAGGGCAACACTGAATATGACAATATCAAAAACACCAAATTTCACTTGAAAAGTATTTCAAAAAAAGGTACACAAGATAAGAACTTTTCCTTAAATAGTTTTTATAAAAAAATGTTTGCTTAAGATTTTAAAGCACACTTTCAGCACACGTTTAATAAACACATACGAGTTTTAGATAAGGATATTATCGTTTAAATATTATGAATTTATTGTTATATTGACTGTGTTAAAAGTTGTTGTTTATTTATTTTAAATATAAACACATGTAAGTCTTGACTTGTTTGCAAAAGGGGTAGTCGAAATGAAAAAAAACTTAAATGCGTGGGTGTTTTGAAACTGTCAAATTTTGGTACCCAAACTCGTGACATAAATGTGTGTCGTATGCTCATAAATAAATGCATTTCATATTTGTTGCATTTTTGTTTTTTTTATTTTAAATCAATATTGACTTATTTTTATTTAAATAATATTGTTTTGTTAAGATGTTTTATGCAAAAATATATGAGAACTTTGGTGTTCACAATATTTTTGTTTTAATAACGTGTGCAGAAGAATAAATACAGCAGAGTTACTTAGGTGTACACTTTTGGAAATTCTCTCCAGAGCTTACAAATATAAAATATACACTTTCTAATCAAAATGTGTTTTACAATGTTTCCTGAAATGTCATAATCAGTAGCATTCACTACTTTCTACTATAAATATGTTCTTTTTTTTCATTAATTTAAATTGAAATCTATATCACAGTAAAAATAAATTATATTTAGAAAATTGATTTAAATTATTTTATATCTATTGTTAAATGGCCTTGAATCTATATCTTTTTTATACGAGCAGCCATTATTAAGGAGAATCTAATAGCACAGCAAATTCAATTTTTGTTCACTATACCAGCACCAACAACTGGGAAATGAAAGTTGCAAAAAAAAAATTACTGTCATAAAATGGCCACAACACTAATGCCAACTTACTAGTCCAACAAGTTGCAACATCATGTAGTAGCCACTTTTTAAAGTTATCCCATACCCATATATCGTTTTAAAATTGTACAAATTATAATGATGATTATTACAATCATTATTATTAATGCAGTAGATAGAATCATTTTAAGGCGCTATTATTACGGCAGCTTACAATAGCTTCTGATATACTAGTTGCTGCAAGTAGCAACTATATACTACTGTCCGTTGTTGAGGGATGTGTTATAATTTCAGGTTTATGGGAAGTAGTTTTTCTTAACGTTTGATTTTCTCTCTTTTTTTTGTTTAAGGTTTTTGACGGAATGATGGATAATTGGTTGTTAAGATAGAAATTATTTTTCAAATGGGAGGGAAAAAGAATATTTACTGAAATATTTTTTTAGAAATTGAATTATAATTGGGAAATTCATTTTAATTATAACAGGATTTTTTGTGGAAATTTTTTATTTAAAATTTAATCAGTTTTATTCATAAAATTTTCAAACTTATTTTAACCTTAAACTTTCCGTATACAGTTAAGGGCACTGATAACATGCAGCGTATGTAGTTCCTTACTACTTGAAATCGTTTTGAAGTTTATTTAAAAGGGATGTAAAATTTCCACACAGCGTTGATATTAAAGTGGTTATAAGGCTTAGAAGGCCACGATCATTGCTTACAGAACCAATGTAAGCGAATTTTTCTCTGGTTTGATTTTCTGCAAAATTTGATGTAATATGTTTAAATTATAATATTTTTTATTTTTACAGAAAACGGGTGATGATCATAAAATGTTATACATTGATTGTACTCGACCGGTTCTGCCAAATTCAATTACATAATTCAAAACATATTTACCTCTACAGGATCTTATGCTCTATCTGCATAGCACTTTTATTGGATAGATGTGTGAAAGTTTCACAAAGATGCTTTTTTTGTTTAATTTTATGTAGCATGTCGCTTACGTTTGCTATATTTCTACTAACAGTTCTGCTGGGTTGCATATTCTATATTCACAAAATACTATATTATAGCGGCTCATGTTGTATGCATGTATACACTGCAGTGCAATATTATAGCCGCACCACAATTTTAAGTATTTCTGATACTTATTAACAAAACAAATATGTCTTATATTAATAGAAAATGTTTATTGTTTAACAATTAGTTTGATTTCAGGGTGGCGCGCTATTAAATCCCCATCTTAAAATCATAGAAAAACAAGTAAAAATTCTATATTCGTCCGTGCCGAATCTAATAATACTCTTCACCATCATGTACGTAGGTAAAGTGACCAAATTGCAACTAAGTCAAGATTTAATTAGTTTTATTATTTCTGTTGCCATTTTTGATTTTGAATTTTTACATACACAGAAAAAAATATTCCTTAAATTTTTTCAATTAATTGACTTTTTGCCTTGTCTTCAAATTATAATTAAAATATTATTTAATTTAATTATTTTTTTTTAATTGATATAAAATATTTTTAAAAAACGTTGAGACTTCTGTCAGTTGAAAAAATAAAAAATTTTATTTTAAATTACATTTTTTGAAAATTTGCTCTCGAAGGATAAGTTTAATATTTGTTATCAAAGGAGCAGAATAATAAAAAATAGTGGACAGTCTACAAGAGATAGTTCTGGTTGGTGCACAGATATAATAAATATATCTTGTTTTAAATAAAATAAATTGTTTCAGTTTTATTCTAGATGTGTCCAAAGCCAATATTTCTTGTATTCTGGTATATTGCTCAATATTCTCATTTGGAAAGGTAAGTCAATACACTCAGTCTACACTCTGATCAAGCTTTTTACCGGTAAATATTCCATTATGTCTAGGTTATTGATGCTACCAATTATTTTCAGAAATCCAGCGTTTGACATGTGTACTTGTGGAACCCTACATCTTATATTAAATTATTAGTATATAAGTAATGAAATGTAATTAAAATTTATGTTAAGAAAAAATATTAAATGAAATTTTTCTTTTTGGGTAATTTTATTAAAAACAGTTTTAATAATATAATTTACTGATACAATAAATTCATTATTTACATAAATCGCAAATTTCAATTAAAGGCATGATTCAATTAATTAAAATCATTTTTAAAAATAAGGAAAATTTTAATATATTTTTTGATACTGTTTTAATTGATATTTATCGCAATATTTTTTTAATTACAACTATTAATTTTTATTTAATTAATAGTATCATTTTGATGATTGGAGCAAATTAAACATTTTTTTAATTAATCGTATTAATTTCGTAATTAAAATTCATATTTATTTTTTTCTGTGAAGTTGGTTGTATGCTAGTAGTCAAGCTCTTTCATTTGACATGCTTATTGGTGGGGTTGAAAATATATACTATCCACCATTTTCTTTAGAGCGCCATCTTGAATTTAAAGTTTCTCATAGTTCATTGTATTTTATTGATCAAGCCCTTTCATTTGATATCCATATTGTGGGGGGGTGGAAAGGGCATAGCCGAAGTTACTAACTTTGACCCTTATATTCTTCATTTTATTTCGGACGCCATTTTAGATTTTTTCATGAATTCTACTGGCTAAGTTTTTTTATTTAATACCAACATTGAAGGGGTTGAAGTGGTTATAATTTTTTTGATTACTAGCTTTGTCCCATATAAATATATTGTCCGTCATTTTGTAGTGCCGGCCATCTTGGATTTTTGATTTTTTTGTTGTCCTATGTTCTGCTAGTCAAGTCCTTTCTTTTGATATCCATATCCCTTCTCTATAATATCCAAAAACCGAGAAAATCGATTTTTGTTTTTAAATTTTAGAAAAAAAACGCCAAAATTTTTTTTGTTTTTATGTGCTTATATCTCAGTTAGTTTTGCAAGTTTTTATTAGTAATTTTTAAGACAACGATTAAAACTCCAGTATCTCTAATATGTCCAAAAATTAATCAGAAGCTTTGATAAATTGACATACATATTTAAAAAAAAATAAAATTTTTTTAAAATTTTTTTTTGCCTATAACTTTGTCGGTTGGCAATCAATATATCCAAAAATTTTTCAAAATATCTGTGGAAGGCCATTGTACTTACAAATAGTAACAAACATTAACCTAGTTAACCTAGGACTAAAAAATTTTGGTTTATGCAGTAAAAATATGGGAAACAGCAGAGGCAGTGGTGTTCCTTTGCTCTTATTTCAGAAAGTTTAGAACCGATCCTGCTGGATTTCAAAAGTGATTGCTCTCCGGATATTTCAAAAGATTGATACCACATACATATTTAAGTAACATGTGGGGACTTCTCAAAGTGAATTTCAACCAAGACACGGTCAGACTGATAGACGGACAAACGAACATGGCTTAATTGATTCCCCTAGTCATAATTTTTTGGGAAAAATATATACTTTATGGGGTCGGAAATAAATATTGTAGAAATTACAAACGCAATGGCACCACAGGTGAATGGTATAATTAGAAATTATTTCTAAATCAGTATATATTTCGGCCTGCATTGTGCTTGACGATTCAATTTGGCATGATTTTTATAAGTTTCAAGATTATAAGATTTTGATATTGAGATAAAGATTTTGATATTGAGATATAAAGATTTTGGCTGAAAACCAGGGTGTCCTTTTTAATTGTAGCATGTTATTTGATTCTATATATAATCGGGTTGGGTTATCCAGCTGGAAATTAATCTATTTCTATGATTTCTCATAATAAAAAGCTTTCAAGTTTGTCTGGAGAAGAGTTGTGTATTCTGCCGAATTCCTTATGGTACTGGGAAAAGTCAAGTCTAGTACACCAAATACGCCCAAGCTATTTGAGAACCACCACCAAAATTTCTTTTGAAAAAATAACGTGGGTCTTTACACAAATCTCTACAGTAGAAGTTGTACCCATCCAGATCGTCTTACCTTATTCCAGTTCGAACTCATAGTATTTTTTTAAAATTCTAAACCCTCCTTTTTTTGCCCGGGATCAAATCAGTTATTAGAACGGTGAAAACCCTAATAAATAAATAAAGATTTTAATAGTTTTAAATGCTATTTCAGAGTATATAAATGATCATTGGCTTAATATAAGAAATACATAAAATTAACGTGCGACTAAAGTACTGCACCGTAGTGTAGTAGACACAAAACACACCTCAGTATTGCAACGACTTTGTACAACTAACATAGTGGATAATGATGGATTTAAATTGGTGCAAATGTTGCATGAATGATGATTATTTGATGTTTGTTTTTGATGTGCCACAATTTTCCTAAGTTTAATGTTTGACCAGAGAGAAAAAAGCAAACCCATCAAATGTTCCATTGCTTTAAACCCTTGTAGAACATGAACAATCATAAAATCATAAATTGTTTAGACATTTAAAAGCTTAAGGCCATAACGATAAAACAAGAATTAAACTACAACAACAGATCATCATCAATGTGGTATCAACCATCAAGGAAAAAGTTTATTTGTGTTTGTTAATACAAATACTTTCAGAAGAATTTTAGTGGACATCATTAGATTTATACGTATTGCTTAGTAGTGTGGCGATGTCGGTGGTGACGGCGGCGGCAATAATTTTTGACGACTTGTGCTGGACTAGTGTTGTTGGAGGAGGACTTTGTGATGTCGGCTTTACACAAGTATAATTATTTGTGTTTCTATGTACTACTTCATAAGGTTTATTATACTCAACTAAACTTTTCATCATCATTCAATATCATCACTTTAAAGTAAGAGCAAAAAAAAAAAAAAACAACTAAGCACTGGAAGCGTTTTAGTCTAAACACCTTCTTGGAAATTAGTTCATGTTTGTTTTACTCAATGCCGAGTTAGTTTGTTTCATAAAATTTGTTTAAATTGATGAAGTTTGCCTTTAGTTATTTGAGCTAAGATCTTAATGTTTTGTTTGCAAAACAAAAAAAATTGAACAAAATTGTACAACGTATGTGAAAAGTATTTTCAACAAGTTTTGGTGTAATTTAATAATTTTAAGGTCATATATCAACCGAAGTGTCAAATGGATAGATGTGCAAATTGCACTAAGCATTTGCTAACTTAAAATAATGATGCAAATTTATTACTGTTTATAGAAGGTGTTAACCAAAGCTGATGACTTATTTACGCCAGAATTATGCAAATGATAATAGTGGGTGAAGATGCGATAGCATAAGTCAGATATTAAAACAAATAATAAATCGCGGTAGGGCAAGTACGATTATATGACACCCTTGCCGGTACATGTTATTTATGGAGTTATGTATTTTAAGATGATTTTCGAAATTAAACTTAAAAAAAGTTCTATCTGTTGCAATAATACTGGTGTGTGTTAACACGTCATCAATTTGTGTTTAAAAAATGTTTTTTGTATTCTTTTAAAGTTTTAAAGTAAATACATAAAATAGTGTCTGATATACACAGAAAAAAATAAATATGAATTTCAATTAATAAATTAATATTATCTATTAAAAAAATGTTTTATTTTGCTCCAGTCATCAAAATGATACTATTAATTAAATGAAAATTAATAGTTTTAATTAAAAAAATATTTAGCAAAATATCAATTAAAACAGTATTAGAAAATGAATTAAAATTTCCATAATTTTCAAAAATAATTTTAAATAATTTAATCATGTTTTTATTTGAGATTTGGGATTTAACATATTAAAGCATTTCTTATATCAATAAAAAATTTTTTCATTTCATTTTTTTTTTTTTTTTTTTTTTGATGTGGACATCATCTGAGCATCGAATGAGACCGAACCCATGCCCCAAAAGTGTTCCCTATCAGAGATATGCGCGTTTTATAAAAGTGAAGACGACGATTCTAAGCGCAAATATCTAGAAAGGGAGCTAACGGTAAAATTTATTTATTTTCATTTTTCCCCTACTAAATTAACAAAATAACTTGATTTTACGAAACTACAAAAAATTAATTTTTTTTCTTATGAACAATTTAAAAGAAAATAAAAATCATTTAATCTTTAAAATGTCTCTCCTCAACAAAACCTGTTTTTACCCTTAGGTCCCTTTCTCTATGCACTATTTATAGTATAAAGGAAACAATATTTTTAATTACATTTCATTACTTATATATTAAAAATTAATGAGAAGTAGTAGGGTTCCACACACGTACATATACTATACCATATCGAAAGCCGGATTTCCAAAAATATTTTAGCATCAACGACCTAGATATTAAGGAATATTAACTCGTTAAAAGGCTTGAACAGACAGAGTAAAGAAATTCAACAAACAAAATGAGAATTCAAAAATAAAACAAAAAACTATAAAAAACTTTTTCAAAAACCCAAAAAAATAAAATAAATTAAAATTGAAAAATTGTTGGTTGGGTTTTTGAAAAAGTTTTTTATAGTTTTTTGTTTTATTTTTGAATTCTCATTTTGTTAATGAGAATTTGAAAATATAACTTATAACATTTTAAACTTTTTCAAGAATTTGGGTAAAGGTTTACTGATGATCTGGCATAAGCACCAGTGAAATGCATATAAACCAGCTTAAACCCAACAACCAAATAAATATTATTGAAAAATTAAGGGAGCATATCCCGAATAATTTAGTAAATATATAATATTTTTCTATTTTTTTTTTTTAATTTTTTTCGACTGACAGAAATCTCTTTGTTTTTTAAAATATTAAATATCGATTAAAAATTTTAATAAAATCAATGGAAAACTATAATTAGAATTAAAACACAAATCAAAAATTTAATTAATTAAAAAAATTTGAGCAATATTTTTTTCTGTGTATTTTTGTGAAATTTCTTTAGGATATAGAAGGATAAAATTGTTAGTCGTATAGTGCTGTATAATAAATACATAAACAACAAGTAAAAGCGCTATATTCGACCGTGCCGAATCTTATATACCCTTCACAACGTGTAGTCATGCAATAACAGTAGTTTGTATCACCATCCCATATGAAATACGTACATACATATAAAACACATACAAATATAAAAACATCTCATTGTAAAATTATAAATTTACGTATGTATGTTGAAAAAAAAATTAAAAAAAAAATTAAAAAAAAAAATTTAAAAAAAAAATTAAAAAAAAAAATTAAAAAAAAATTTGTTTAAAAATAGTTAAAATATCTATATATATAAAAGTGAAACTCTGTGTGTGTGTGTGTGTTAGCTATAGACTCTGAAACTGTAAAACCGATCGGGCTCAAACTATGGTAAGTTGTTGTACACATACCGGGGAGTGTTTATGGATGAAAAAAAGTGGGCGGGACCACGCCCATAAAAAATTACTTATCAGTTTTAGCTACTTGCACTTGACCGATTTTTCTGAAACTTTGCACACATATCGAGCTGTCATGACTAAATAATTTCGTGATAAGAAAAGTGGGCGGGGCCACGCCCCTAAAAAAGTTTTAATTTGGAGGTACTTGCACTGGACCGATTTTTCTGCAACTTTGCACACATATTAAGCTGTCGTGACTTTTTAATTTTGTGATTAAAAAAGTGGGCGGGGCCACGCCCATAAAAAAAGGGTACAATTTTGAGGTACTTGCACCAGACCAATTTTTCTGAGACTTTGCACATATATCGAGCTGTCATGACTAAATAATTTTGTGATTAGAAAAGTGGGCAGTGCCACGCCTATAAAAAAAAAGGTATCATTTTGAGGTACTTGCACTTGACCGATTATTCTGAAACTTTGCACACATATTGAGCTGTTATGACTTTACAATTTCGTGATTAGAAAAGTGGGCAGGGCCACGCCCATAAAAAAAATTTTAATTTTGAGGTACTTGCACTGGTCCGATTCTTCTGAAACTTTGCACACATATTGAGCTGTTATCACTTTACAATTTCGTGACTAGAAAAGTGGGCAATGCCACGCCCATAAAAAAATTCTAATTTTTAGGTTTTTGCACTTGATATTCAATTAAAATTCAGAATGCATTTCGATTCATTAAGGGGCGTAACAACGCGCGCCGGGTTTGGCTAGTATATAATAAATATAAAACAAAAAAAAATATTTAAAAAAAAAATTAAAAAAAAACTAATAAAAATATAAATAATATATTAAATAAAAAATAAAAAAATATAAAAAATTATTTAAAAAAAATTAAAAAAAAAAAAATAAAAAAAATTTTTTTTTGCCTCAGCTGGGATTCGATGCCACATTTTCTCTAACCAGTATACACGTTTGTATGTATGTATGTTGTTGTTGTAATGTTGTTTTTGTGAAAAAAAATCGAGGTGGTCGTGGGTTTTTGCTCATATCTCAGTTGTTTATGTACCGATGTTTCTGATTTTCAATACTGATCTACTCCCGAATATTTCTGATATTCTAATACCTCAGCCGAGTCCAAGCGATGTCGGGGGGCTTCAAAAGGTTGATCTCAACATACACACGGACAGACGGACAGACTGACAGACTGACAGGGCTTAATCGACTCCCCTATTCATAAGCTTTCAGAAAATATATACTTTATGGGGTCGGAAATCAAAATTGTAGAAATTTCACACGGAATGACAAACCTATATATACCCTTTTTCACTGTGTGAAGGGTATAAAAAGAAAATGAAAAAAAAAAATAATAATAAAAATATAAATAATATATTAAAAAAAAAAAATAAAAAAAAAAATAAAAAAAAATTTTTCTTGGCTCAGCTGGGATTCGAGGCCACGTTTTCTCTAACCAGTATACACGTTTGTATGTATGTATGTTGTTGTTGTAAAAAAAAAATCGAGGTGGTCGTGAGTTTTTGTTCATATCTCAGTTGTTTATGCACCGATGTTTCTGATTTTCAGTTCCGATCTACTCCCGAATATTTCTGTTATTTTAATACCTCGTCCGGGTTCAAGTGATGTCGGGGGACTTCAAAAGGTTGATTTCAACATACACACGGACAGACGGTCAGACGGACAGACGGACAGACGGTCAGGGCTTAATCGACTCCTCTATTCATAAGCTTTCAGAAAATATATACTTTATGGGGTCGGAATTGAAAATTGTAGAAATTTCACACGGAACGACAAACCTATATACATATGTATACCCTTTTTCACTGTGTGAAGGGTATAAAAACATATCATCGGATACAAGGGTAGCCCTTTATATATGATTAGACAAATAAATATTTATAATCAAAATGGCTCTTTGCTTTTCAAAATATTCTACATGAAGACCAATTCGTGTGAACTAAATTTCTAAGCACATTTCTAAACATGCATTTTGATCACATCGATTACATCATCAGATGTCGAACAACGTTGATCTCGCAATTTATTTTTGTATGTTTGGGAATAAAAATAATTATTTGCCCTCCAAGTCTGGAACATTAGACTGTTGACTCATTAAATCTATACTTTGAATCCAAAAAAAATCCTTGTCTTTGGAGTCTGATCCGTCTTTGGCGGTTAGTTTTTCCTATTTCTCCGAAGATTTTCCGACCACTTGCTTTGAAGTGCTAGTAGCTTATAAGGTTTTATTCGTTTTGGAAGAATCATATAGTCGACTGCTGTTTATTTTTGTTGTGTCTATCTCACGGTAAGTAACATGACGATCTTGCAGTGTCATGTCACGCACATTATAAATGTTTTTCGGAACAACAACCGTTTGTGGATTACCTTCACGAAACTTGTCATTCAGTGAGTTTCCACCACAATTGAATGCAGTAAACCATCTGGGCCTTAATGGTGCTTAATTGCTAAAAATCGAACTAAGTTGGCCGACATGATTTCTTCAAGTCACTGTAAACAAGACAAATAGCGTTCGTACGCCAACACGTTTTTTTAAGTACGTATGCCAAACTTTATTATATGTATGTCAGTTGCTGGATTGTAGCACTGAAGTTGCTCAATCCTAAAATATAATAGACCACTCTCTAATTATTTTATATTTATTTAATCCCCAATGCATTTGCAAGTTTTGATATTGTCACTGAAGCTATCTAAGATTTTTAATTAAAATTGTCAAAGCGACGCATATATGACTAATTTTGGCTATGATAAGGATAAAAATGCCATGGTCATATTATATCCACCATAACAATATTTAGTAGCCGAAAGCAGGTATTAGATATTTTTTATTTGATGATATATTTTGCTAAGACAATCAAGCGAATGTTAAAATTTTATAACTTAAAGCTTACTTTTAGTAAAACTTTATATAGTCCTTTAAGAACAGACTTATTTAAAAAATTATTACAGCAAAAAAAGTATGATTTCTTTTCCAAAATAATACTATATTCAAAAGCATTAAAAATTGCAAATATTAATTTAATAATTGGTGGAACTATAAAATGACTAACTGAATCTTAAAAATACATATATTTAATATTTACCCGAATTTGATTCATTATCGTCATAAAGGGTACCCTATGCGTTATTTTAGGTTTTGCTGTCTATTGTGTGTCAAATTTTATTTAGTTCAGTTTAGCCGTTTTACGTAGTTGAGTAGCAAATATCAAAACAAAACATTAACATTTATTATATTATTAGTAGGATTTATTATAAACACAAAAACCATTAAAATATTTTTTGTTAAAGCAAACCATCTATTTCTTTTGATGAAATATGACAACAATTCGTATATATTTGAATAAAAAGTTAGCTCCCCTCAACGCATAATCATGATCCGCCCTTGTGTTAAAGGCTAACCAGAGTGTATCTACACATTTTTTGTACCTTAAGATTGCAGTCTACTTTTAAAAATATAACCTTAAACATTTTAGTTTTTAAAAGGATACATTTTTTTCAACATACATGACTCCATAATCATTGATGTCTCAATAATGCAAAGTGCAAAAAAAAAAAAAAAATAAATAAATTGAAATCAAATAACACGCAAATTAAATTGAATTATTCTGGTTAAAAAGTTAATTTAAATCATGTCACAACACAAATTCATACGATTCGATAACACAGTGTGTGATTTTGTTTGCGTGCAAACATATAAAATCGATTTGATATCGAAGATAAATCTCACACACAAAAACAACGTCAAATTACATGGATGCTGCCAAACGATTATAATTCATATCGGGCAAGAAAAAAGTTCATTTTACGAAAGAACAGCAGAAAAAAACGCAATTGATTTGTTAGATAAAATATTATCTCAAACATGAGAAGAAAAGGCGAAAAATTTAAAGTGCACATGATAAATGATGTATATCGTTATCTAAAATACAAATCGCTCTAAATACTAAACAAAATTAAAATGGAGTTTTTTTTAAACAATTTTAATTAAAAAGTCTTCACTTTATTTATTGACCTTAATTGTGAAATGGTAAAAATTATAGTTAGAGCGGCTTGCGTTTTAGCTGACGTTATGTGAATGTTAATTAAAAATTCTTTATAACAAAAGTTATCAATAAAAATATAGGTAGATGGCAGTGACTAGATAAAAACCTACTCGAGGAGAAATTTTTAAGAGATATATTAAAAGAATGCGAAGTACTTCAACTTATAATACTATCAGTCCTATTTTGCAATTTCTATTTGGCTGCAGCAATTAAACTTTTTTTAAATGTGATAAAATATTTTACAAATTTTCGATAAATTTTATTAAAAAAAACTGTTAGAATTAACTGCTGTAATAAATATTTTATGACCACATCTCAAGAATTGAGTTTTAAAAACCTAAATTTTGATGCAACAAGGAATCTAGTTCTGCAAATTCTAACCTTTCAATGCCACGCCTCGTCTCGGGTATAAATGATAATATGAGAACAAGAAACTTGTATTTCTTAAATTCTACTTTTTTATCCACAGTGATTTAGGGCATTGTCTGTATTAATACTTTATAAACTCCATTAAACTTTTAATCGTCTCTTATCACTTCAAAACACGCAACAAAGATAACAATTTAGAAGATATTGAAGATTATAAAGTAACAATTTAATCATACAAAGATGTTATTTAAAAAACTTGTGGCTTGTCATCGAATTTTCAAACATTGTATGATTGCAAATAAACGAAAATTATGAAGATCAAGTACCATTAACATTTTTCAATTATCTGATAGACAATAACAGAATAAGACAACCAAATCAAGGTGGTCTTCGGACATTTTTAAGGTAACAAATTTGCCAAATCTATAGAAATGAAAAGTGTTACTAAATGAAAAAATAATAAAAACTCTATTAAGAAATACTCTTTTCTTTAGAAAATTCTTTTTAAACCTAAAAACAAACAACTATTATTAAGCATTTCAAATTGTTAAGGACTTCATTAAAATATATTATCCTGCACACATGAAAATATCAACAACAAATGTCAATGTATAATTTCCAATCGCATCCCATACACATGAATCTACTAATGCAACAATTTTGCAATTGTTAAATTTTATACAACTGAGTGATTTTATGTTGTTTGATACTCTCGTCACCGGGATCAGTTATTGTTTTTTTCAAGTACTTGGGTATGTGTGTACATGTGTGTGTATTCTTTAAGTGTATAACTGTCGTTTGTCTAAATGCTCTGATCCATTATGCAATATTTTTTCTTATTGTCCAGCTCAAATTCCAGCTGCATACATACGTTATTCCAAGAATACTTTTTTCTAACTCTAGCCGGCTTTTTTGTTAAAAAAAAATGCAAATTTTTTTGTTTATCTTTCAAATAAATACTCTAAGGAATTTAAATATTTCTTTGAGAGATTAAATATTTTGCTTAAGTGTTGTGTCATTTAGCATGTGACGGAACCGTGTCAAATGTGTATTGTAGTTAATTGAAAATAAACATGTAAAATTGGGTGCATTTATGTAGTGAGTGCACTTATAATAGTCTGCCAGCAGAAATTGAAAAATTTTGAATGCATTTGCTAAAGATGAATTCATCCTTTCATTATAGACAACATTTTTTGTGAGCAAAATTTATTAAGTCAGTCGAAAAAATACTGCAAAAAATTTAATCATTATTTCATTCATAATTAGTCCTAGTACATCTTAAGTAAGCTTAGAACACAGAAATGATAGTACGTTAATGATAGTAGGTTGAAAGAGAGGGATATTGAAAGCCCAAACCCATGACAGACAAATTTTTATTTTATCCGTTAGTTGCTCTTTTGCCACTAAAATTATACTGGAAAACAAAATAAAATTTTTTTTGTTGCATAAAGATTTTCTACTGTCTTCATTAATTTCGGTGCGCTGATTTTAAATCTACCCTCAGATTTTTTGTAGCAGCTCTAGTTAGTGAAATACAGGTATTGTCTTAAATTTACATAAGTAGTCTATAGTTTATATCAATAGCGGTGTAACTTAACTAGTTCCTTTATAAATTTCAGTATGACTTCCTCAATAAATAATCCTGATTGTTCTTGTGATATTTGTGGAGAATATAGTATGTTCCAAAAATTTCGTTTAAATGTATCGGACTTTGTGAAAAAGGCATACTTGGACTACTTTGGGTTTCGGTTGCCGTCAAACGCTAAACTTTGGATACCAAGTTTGGTATTCAAAACATGTGTTGAATCTTTGCGACTGTGGGAAAACAAAAAAAGACCCACTTCTAAGTACAAAGCTCCTTTGATATGGCGTGAACCATCTAACCATCATGACGGCTGTTATTTCTGTGTAACAAAAAACATAGAAATAAAACATAAAAATATCTCTAAGTGGATATATCCAAACTTAAAATCTGTCATAAGAACAGTCTCGAGTATTAGTGACACATCAAAACCACAGCACCCATGAACATCTTCGCAAAATTCAGACCAGTGCAGCGGAAAAACCGAAAACGACGACAGTGGTAGCGACAGTGATTTTGATTGTCACGGTAGTCCCTGACCACTAAATGAAGATGATACAAATGACTGGATCAGGGACCTTGGACTTTTTAAAACGGCATCAGAAAAATGTGCATGGAAAGAGTTTGTTTGGGTAGTGAGGAATTTTTTGGGCAATAGGAAATGTTACGGCTACATTCAGCACGTTGAACAATTGCTGATACACTTCCAGCGGCTTGGATGCAACATGAGTAATAAGCTTCACTACCTTCACAGCCACCTAGATTATTTTCCTGAAAATCTCGATGACCTAAGCGAGGAACAAGAAGAGCGCTTTCACCAGGATATTCGCACTATGGAGGAGAGATATCAGGGGCACTGGAATGAACACATGATGGCTGATTATCGTTGAAGCATTGAAAATAGTACTCACTTAAGAAAATCCAAAAAAAGGAAACTTTATTCAGAATAAATAAATATATATAATAAATTTTTTAAATTTAATCTATATCTATGCATTTTCAATGAAAAATCCTGTCACTTCATAACTCCAAAACTAGTGCAGCTACATGAAAACTGCAAATATTTTTGAAATCAACGTGGAAAAACTATTAAGATTCATCTAAAAAATCTCATGCAATAGACATGCTATTTTCCAGTGTTATTACTGAAAAAACACCGATAGTTTTGATGATCCTTCATTTAGGACTGTAATTATTACGCTATCATCCATTTCACCAAAGGACTGTCAAATATTCAAAAATGTACTTGGAATAAGTTCATTTGGGTAGTGAACAAAATTTTAGGAATATTAAAATTGGCTTACAAGCTTCAACATTCACAGAAACTTAAATATATAAGAATTAGTTCTTTTACTTTTTTCTTGTTCTTTTTTTACTATTTCGGATTAAAACATTAGTACTGGATTTGTGCAAAAGGACTTTGTATTATTTTGTCTTCGAGGCTGATATTGGAATCCATTAAATTTGTTACCTAATACGAGTCGAGATGTTGTTATAAAGCTTCCAAAGCTTCAAAGTCGGAGAATAATGTCAAGTTTGTTTTCAATTTAAACAAGTAAAAGTGCTATATTCTGCCGTGCCGAATTTTATATACCCTTCACAACGTGTAGTCACGCAATAACAGTAGTTAGTATAACCATTCATCTCATATAAAATACGTACATACTTACATATATAAAAACATACATATATAAAAACATCCCATTGTAAAATTAAAAATTTACGTATGTATGTAAAAAAAAAAATAAAAGAAAAAAATTAACAAAAAAAAATTTAAATATAAATAATAAATATAAAACAAAAAAAAAAATATTAAAAAAATAAATATATAAACAAAAAATTAAAAAAAAAATAAAAAAAAAATAAAAATATAAAAAAAAAAATTTGTTTGGCTCAGCTTGGATTCGATGCCACATTTACTCTAACCAGTTTACACGTTTATATGTATGTACGTTTTTGTTGTAATGTTGTTTTTGTGAAAAAAATCGAGGTGGTCGTGGTTTTTTGCTCATATCTCAGTTGTTTGTGTACCGATGTTTTTGATTTTTAATACCGATCTACTCCCGAATATTTCTAATATTCTAATTTATCACCCAGGTCCAAGCGCATACGGGGGGCTTCAAAAAGATGATTTCAACATACACACGGACAGACTGACAGAGCTTAATCGACTCCCCTATTCATAAGCTTTCAGAAAATATATACTTTATGGAGTCGGAAATGAAAATTGTAGAAATTTCACACAGAATGACCCTTCACTGTGAGAAGGGTATAAAAAGATCATGCAGGCTCCTTGATTGGCAATATATCTTTCAGTTTACAATCTTGTTCTATACGTTATTTTTATCCACTATCTGTCAGACTATGCTAAGTCCGATCTGTGTTTTAAGATTTTGTATACTCAAAGGCAAAATATATTTGTGATAATCATACTTTAAGAGCAACATACTATGATTGAATTTTATAATTATGGTTAAACCATATAATGGTTGCATGTTATTATACTTAATTATCATGCAATTATTGTTTAAATAATTATTATGAATGCAAATATTATGGAAAATCTTTGCTTTTTTCTTAACCATTTCGCTAATATTATTATATAATTTAACTTTATTTTCTATGATTATAAATTTTTTGTTTTAAATAAATTATTAAAAGATAAGTTTTTATAAGTTTATTAAAAATAAAACAATAAAACTGTTTAGAAACAAGTAAGAGCGCTATATTCGGCCATGCCGAATCTTATATACCCTTCACAACGTGTAGTCATGCAATAACAGTAGTTTGTATCACCATTCCCCATATAAAATACGTACATACATACATATAAAAAAATTCATATATAAAAACATACCATTGTAAAATTATAAATTATACATACGTTAATTTATGTTAAAAAAAAAATTAAAAAAAAATAATTAAAATATATATAATAAATATCAAACAAAAAAAAATAAATAAAAAAAAAATTAAAAAAAAATATAAAAAAAAAATTTTTGGCTCAGCTGGGATTCGATGCCACGTTTTCTCTAACCAGTATACACGTTTGTATGTATGTATGTTGTTGTTGTAATGTTGTTTTTGTGAAAAAAATCGAGGTGGTCGTGGTTTTTTGCTCATATCTTAGTTGTTTATGTGCCGATGTTTCTGATTTTCAATACCGATCTACTCCCGAATATTTCTGATATTCTAATACATCACCCAGGTCCAAGCGCATACGGGGGCCTTCAAAAAGTTGATTTCAACATACAGACGGACAGACGTACAGACGGTCAGGGCTTAATCGACTCCCCTATTCACAAGCTTTCAGAAAATATATACTTTATGGGGTCGGAAATGAAAATTGTAGAAATTTCACACGGAATGACAAACCTGTATATACCCTTTTTCACTGTGTAAAGGGTATAATAATTTGAACTTTGTATATAAAAAATTTCTTAAAACGACACGAAAAAGTAAATTTCCTTATACTTTGAGAAAAATTGTAGCCATTTGGCAACAGTCTTAATAACCCACTTCAAAACAATTTTTTTTTCATATTTAAAATTCTTTTATTAAAACTGTTAAAACATTTTTAAAATAAAATTTTTGTTGTCGTTAAGTAAAAAGGTGTAGCGAATGGATTTAGCCAATTGCATGCTTTTTCTGTTTATTAATTAAATATTTCTTTTTTTTTCAATAAAACTATTTCTAACTAAATATTTTCTGAAGAAAAGATTGTATAGGATGTCAGCTCCGACATATTTATTGCTGTTTACGATGACAATATTGTTAGATCCAAAAACTCAGTTCGAACTAATACCATTATTTCAATTAAGACACTTAAAAGTATAAATAAATGAAGAAGCTATTGCATTTTAAAACATCTTGGTGACTTTTGGCCTTTTTTGTGGTTCATTAAAATCATAAAAGTAAATAAATAAATATTAATAGTAACACTTTGTGTGAGTAACCTCTTCCAAACATGATCGAATTCTTTTGCCAGAATTTATGCTTAGAAAATCGAACGCCATAGGTTAAACTCTAGTACAAAGCTTGCGTGCTATAACGAAAATCTACAGGATTTCTTATTCACTCTTTTCAATTCTTTTACAATTTAATTATAAAAATGTCACAGAAAGACAATAACTAAATTGTAGTCTATTCAATATTGAATGTTCATTTCAGGGTATTTAGCACAATTTTCAACAAACAACAAATAAAATACTTGTGAGGTCTACCTTTATACTTCTGGTTGAATAATACAATTTGACTCTTTTTTTTTTGTATAATAGAATAAGTATAAGAAAGAAATTGAGAAACGAAGACACTGTGACCACACTAAAACAAAAAAAAAATATACACCAAAAGATTTATGAAAAAAAAGAAAAAATAAACAGAATGTAGAATAAACAAAAGCCTAAAAATTTTGAAAAGAGCAAAGGAAAATGTCACAACAGCAGATAATAAATACATATGTATTTTCTTTGACGATGCTATTTCGCATTTAATATCTCTCACTCCCTTGTGCAATATTTTCATTATTTCTTAGGATTTTTCAGCTGAAATAAATGAATATTTCTTCAAGGTGGCCCGTTTCCTTTAAAAATGTCCTTGCTGTATATTTCGTTTATTTGGGATCATCAGGAATATTGCTGTGACATCTCTTTTTATTTCGCAATGTATTGTCAAAACAAACCAAACATTTTAGGTTGACATCTACGTATGTCAACACTATATTCAACAAGTTTGGTTTTTAGTTCCGTGAAAATCTTTCAAAGATCGCACAAGACAAGTTGAACAGTTTCTCTCAATTTCATATAATTTATTTTGTTCCTTTTACTTTTAGAAAGTATTGCTCAATTTCTTCGTAAAACTTGCGGGTATATTCAATTTCAATACCGCCTAATTAATTTTTGAAAACAATGAGTATCATTGTTCTTACACTCAGAAAAAATAAAAGTTTTTTTAAAAGAGTACAAATTTATGGTGGCGCTAAGTTGATATTAATCATTGAAGAATTATTGTGGATTAAAGTAAAATGTTGTCTTTTAAAAAATATTATCACATCTTTTAGTTATTAATATTGAACAACTATAACATTAAAATGTGAAGATTGTATATTTGATGTCATTGATTTCTTTTTAGTTTATTTAAAATATTTTAGGCACTTTCCTTCTTATATATGGACGTGACATCATCTTAAATTATGATTTTATGAATTATATGCATTGTAAATATATACTTACATATATAAGGACTGAGATCGAAAGATTCTAACATATATAAAATTAAAAAAATTTTAAACTGTTCACCTTAGACGTACAACATGCCAACTGGGCATACCTGTCATGGGTTTGGGCTTTTAATGCCCCTCCTTTTCAACCTAATCTAACAAGACTTTTGTTAATTTTTTATTTATTTAATAATATTTTACAGATCACAGAAAAACATAAGTGTCATAGTTTAAGCCCCTACTTATGAACTTGGAAACCGTTTCTGGTAACCCTTTCATAAGGGATTTGATATTTGCTTCAGTCATTTTTGTGAAACAGTTTCCCCATTTCTTTTATTTGTGCTCTTTAAACCTCTTTTCAAAAGAGCAACAATTTGGATGATTTGCCTCTCTTGGTATTGTACCCTCTTAGGAAAAGAATAAAGGCCATGTCAGATAGAAATTTTTCTTCGTGTTGCATTAATAATTCGCTTTGACATTTAAGATGAAATAGCCGTTCTTAAATGAAACATGTCACATAAAGCACTTTCAACTTAGCGCGAAGCTTAAAGTTGGCCAACTCTCATCTTTTGCGTGCTTTAGCGATCAGATGGCAAATTTTCTTAAATGTTTTTATTTTTAAATTAAAACGAAAAATTAATTAGTTTTAAAAACTATTATAAAATAACATTTTTAGCTTTCATTTTAAAACTATATTATTATTTAATAATGAAATATTAAGGAAAAAATTAAAAAAGTAGTTTATAGGTAAACAAACAATGCGTAAGTATTGTCAAAGTTTTCATTGTGACATACACCTTCCCTTTCGCGCTTTTCCGTCAAAGTTAGAAATGTCACGCAAAGCGACGAAGTTTTATCTAGCATGGCCTTAAGACTTTTAGGCAAAAAATTTTAATGTATTTTTTCGGTATTTTTAAAACCCACTGACTTGAATTTTTTCGCACAACTGGTTATAGCCGGCCAAGAATTTAAAAAAAAAATTTGTGTCTGCTTTTGTGTCACAAACTAACCTTGACCATTTCCTGGACCAGAAGCAGCATACAAATTTTGATTCTGAAGATTGGAAAAATCTGATAAACTACATGTACGTTTCGTCATCCATTATACAACAAGAGTATTTTTGTATTAAATTTTATTTTAAATTACGTGATCTATTTATGGCCTCTAAATTTTTTGTAGCTTTCCTATCTTGAACTTTTTAAACTTTGTATGTTTTCAAGTCAGCTTAACTTTAACTTTTTACACTAAATAATCAAAGCACTGAGCTAAACAGGTTATTTTCCTATATTTGTGGCAGGATCCCTTTTCATTATGCTTTCAATTTTCTTCGTCTTCCTTATCTCATGTAAGCCATTTTAATTACCGAACCAGATTTCCAGTTAATACAGTCAAATACTGTTTAATAACAATAAAAATAGTTTGACGGCAGACTGGCGGATTCTTTGCCCAATTTCTTTTATGACCAATTTAGATATTATGAAATTATTAAATAACTTTAGCACGTATTTTTTTTGGCCGATGATTTTAAACAAATCATTAACGCTGCCATTAAAAATAAAAACTGATCAATTTTTTAAAAATTACTAGATAAATACAAATTAAGAGGCAGAACGTTGGTTAAGATTTTCTCTATCACACTCTTTATAATTATTGTATAGATTTTGATTAATTTATTATTTTTCTCTGGTTTATTTACATGTGTCGCGTCGCGTCTTGTCTCTTTAGTAATTTTTTGTACTCTACATGATACAATATTGATATTGTTTGTTTCTGATAATATTTGTTACTCCTAGTTTAAAAATAAGACGGGATAATGTAGATTATTTAGGTGTGGTATCTGATAAAACTTTTTTTATACTTCGTTATTTATTTTTATTATTTTTAATATTTGAAAATAACTAAAAATAAACAAAAATCATCACTAAAAATTACACGAAAAGAATCGTTTTTTATATAATTGTATTTTAAGCCAGATTTCCACAAAAATTTTTTAAAAATATATTACGTTTGAATTGAATGATTGTGGTTAGTAATTTAATGATTACAAGTTACTATTATTATGTTTAAATGGGCTATCATGCAATTATTTTATTATTACTTTTCTTTGTTTGATAATATTTTTTTATGAGTTATATAGGTAAGTCCACCTATTTAATAACATTTTTTCTATATTTTTGAACAATTATTCCTTTAATTTTATTAATTGTTTTAATTTTTTAAAAATGTTTTTATATATTCACATGTCAGACTTCTAAGATAATTGAATTTTATTTAAAAAGGTGAGCGACACTTAAAAACAAGTTATTATTTAAAATTAATTATAAATTGATTGCTTTGATATTTTTAATTGTAAATGATTTAATTGTAATATATTTTTTTTGTACATATATCATACTATTTTGGTCATAATAATTTTGTTAATCATGCTATTTGTAAGGGACAACCATATCAAAGTTATCATGAAAACTAAACATTAAATGATAAATTCAAACAAACGTTTGATTATCGTGATGAAATAAATAATTGAAAAAACAAAAATAACTTTTGGTTGTTTATGGTAATCATTTTACTTAAATAAGGACCTTTCACTTAAATTGTTAATATCAACAAAAAAATGTTAGAAAAAAAATTTTTTTTTGCAATTTGAAAATAATAAAAATAATTATAAATTAATATGTACATATATATTCAAACTTTTTATTATTCAATTTATTATAAATCATTTTTATTCTGGCTTAAGTTCATTTTTCTTCCTTAAATATTTTTATTTATTTATAATTATTTAACAATATTAAAAAACTGTTTCCATATTAGCCGAGAGAAATGCACTTTCGAATATATAATTACTCATACGTAATTTAATATCGGAACAGTTTTTCAATACTCATAAATGATAAATTTAATTTAATAAAAATATTTCAAGAAGTTTAATAGTAGAAAAATAAACTTAAGCCAGAATAAAAATGATACACTTGAAAAGTTACCAAGCCATATAACGTAATGTCTTATGCATACAATGATATTTGGTCCTTCTATTGGAAAGGGGAAAAAGAGTGACTGATACCCTCATATGCAAAAAATACAATTCAAAAATAATTTTGGGCCAGAAATGCGGTCCGAGTTCTGCTAGTTTAATAATAAAATTATTTGTAGAAAACGAAATTAATTTAAGGCATTTGTTTGTTAATATTATTTTCGGTGAAATTAACATGACCCTAGTGATCATGTTGTAATCATGGGCTTTCTATCTGTGCTCTTGGTATTAAATGTTTAAATGTTTAAAAAATTAAATGTATAGAAATATATTTTAGAAACTTGCAATACCTGTTCTTGCGTTGTTGTATATATTGCCAAGATGCATATACCTTATAAATATATCTTTGGACGAAATTTATCATATATAATTTAAAGTAAATAAAGATAATTTTGGAATATTTTCCGACTATCAGTTTATTCCATGTAAGGACCACATCATAATAATTTTTATATGTATTTTATGTAGAGTATCTTATGGTCGAACATGCCCAACTATAATAACCATCTTATTTGTTGTGTTTGAATTAGAAAACAACACATAGATAACTGCACGTGTTTACTGTAAATTTAATGTCAGTTTAACACTTTTTTTAAGTACTCGCTCTAATGCCTTATCAATTTTATTTGTGTATTTAGAAGCGATGTGTTAAAAACTTTAAATAAATACAAGATAATGGAGAAGATATCAAAAATCTAGGGTTTGGTGAATCTAACAAAATTTTATTAATTGATAAGTGTTTCTGTTTATTTATTTCATTTTGGTTTGTGTCTTAAAAAGTTATGTTAATTAGGTAATAAAAAAAGTTTTTTTTTAATTAAATATTTTATTGTCGAAGTGTTAATGGTGGTATTTAATTAAAAGCCATTAGCAACAAACTGCGTTATTCATAAAGTATTAAAGGTTTATAAAAGGTTTGTAGAACTAATTTCCTATAAAAGTTTGAACTATAAACCTCTTAAAAAGCTCTTTTAGTTTTAATGAATTAGACCATAAATATTTACAAGTTAATTTTCTGGAGATCTTAATAAAACTGGTCTAATGTTATGAAATCTATGAGACTCAACAATCGAACTTGTGAATATTTTTATACAAAATCAATTTTTGCGACATACACAGTGCATTGAAATACCTAAAGTGTTAAACATTCGTGTAAGGTATTGGAATAAAAACTTGTATAATTGATCCTTAAACGAGCTTAAAACTTCGTTTTATTTGTCTTTATACAGCTGAAAACCCATACGATCGGAGTAGGGAAGTGATACCCCTACACAAAAAACTCTTTATGTAACATATTTCAGTCTCATCCTCTTCCTCGCATACTCTACATGTTGTTTCCTCTGACAATTTCACGCGAGCTAGATGGGTTCTCAACTCCGTATGACCTGTAATTACACTGGTTAGTCTCCTAAGAAACTTGTGTAACTGGCTGCGATAAAAGTAAGCTAGTACTTTTAAGGGCGCAAAATTGATAGGATCAGAGCAGGGGACGTAGTACTTCATCTGTCTTCTAGTAAAAAAATATTTAATGTCATTTCTGAAAATCTGTAATCTCTTAAAGTTAGCACGATCTACTTTTGATAACAATTTCCTAATTATAACCAAAAATGGTAATGATCGAAGAAGGGGAAGTGATGCCCTCAGATGAATGAAATACTATTTCTGCATGCCAAACAAAGAAGGGCAGGTATTATTAAAAAACTGCCTTCTAATATATACAATGCAAAAACTTTGTTGTAGCCACCACAGGTTCCACAATTGTTTTAATAAAATTTATTTTTTCCTGTTGATCTTAGTGAACTGACTTTCTTAGAAAATAAATTTCGTAAAAAAAGATAATAATTAAAGTCACAAACAGCTCTATGAATACAAATCCAGCAGAAGTTTTAGTTAGCACAGACAAAGAATGTGTTTAATTATTTTTCTACTTATATAAATTTAATTATATAAATAAATAATTAAATAAATAAAATTTAATAATAATAATAATAATAATTAATAAATTTAAAAATTTATTACGACCGTGCAAGCAAAGGTATAAAATAATAATTAAATATGTAAGAAGAATTATTTTTACTTTAAATATTTTAAAAATTTGTTTAACGCATGTTCTAAATCTACCTGATATTTTGGCAACACAGACCTAATTTAATTATCAATCCTCTTAAATGTATAAACCTCTTCACTTTAATAGTGTTCATTGATACAGAGGTGATGGGCGTGAAGGTAGAAATTGAACGAAAGATTTGGATTTATCATTAATTGTTCAGTAAAATGTTGACAACTTTTAAAAATATAGTTTTAAAATTAACAGTTTTAGAATTATGGAAAAATCTATTTACAAATATGAAAGTTTTTAATCCAATTTCAATGGGTCTGATAAAAGCAGTGAAAGGGAAAGTGAATCAATTGTTGATGCTGAAATTATTTACAAGGTTTTCAACTCAAGATGATGTCAACAACACTTCTTAACCACTTTGTCAGCTGTCACGTTTTGTTTAGTTTGGCTTCGAATTAAAACATGAATGAATTGACGCATAATTAGCAATGTGAAGATTCAGTGTGAATCAGTCCGTACTTCTGTAAAAACGATGCTAGTCGCATCGGTAAGTCAATGGTGACCGCTATATAGCCATGATTACTGAATTTTTCATTCATCATGATTTGCTGGAGCTATGGTTTCAACAAGACGGCGCAACATGACACACAGCTTGTTTCGCGTTTCGTACCCCTGAATTGTCTTCCTAGATCGTGCGATTTAATACCGATAGACTATTTTTTTGTGGAGATATATGAAGTCGTTTGTCTACGCCGATAAGTCTAAACCAATTGCTTACTTTGAGGACAACGTTCCCTGCCTTATTGCCGATATACGGCCACAAATGTTGGCAAAAGTAATTGAAAATTCGACCTCCAGATTCAGTTTTGTCCGAGCCAGCCGTGGCGGCTATATGCCAAATTTAATATTTTAATTACATATAATGCCAGATTCTTTTGAAAAAAGTAAATTTCAAGGCAAATTTATTTATCAGAAATTCTTGATTCGTCAGCTGATTATATTTGTCTGCAATTATTTTGAACTTCAGCTGTCAAAGTCGATGAATAAAAAATTATTTTCTCTCTTCTCTCATTTATTTCAGATGTCAAACTTTATATATGAAAAACATTAACAAAACAATTCTCTCCGAACTGTGATTACCTGATGAATAAATATGCTTTGGGAAATTTAAAAAATTCATCATTGTTTTATTTTATATCAATCTTGTTTACTTCCTTGAAAAGCACCCTTTTCTTATATCATTATTATTACGATTACTTTTTATAATTATTTTTTATTTGCTACAGACGGAAATTACGACAATAAATCTAAAATTACTTCCTGTTTGCGTTTTTCTTATCAAATCAATTGTAAGTATTTTTGTAAGGAAATCTCCTTAAAATTTCGTTAAAAACTATAAAATTGTCACTATTTTTTCTTACTTTTCTTTTAAAAATTAAAAAAAGGATATAAATTGTCAGGATCTACACAAATAATTGATTTTATTCCATTCTGTTCGTATAATTATTTTTCACGCGGTTTTGCCAGTAAATTTTCCAACATACAAAAAGACGACGAAATTTAATGCCTTTCAATTTTCTATGGTGAAATGAACAGCCTTCGCATTGAAGATTATAGGAGAACGGGGGTGTTTATGAAATTTAAGTACCATTTGCACCTTACAGATTTTGTAAAAAAAAACAAAAAACAAAAACATTATTTGATAAGAGTTTCAAAAATATTTTGAGTTGTCACCCCCTTAGAAAGAAAAATAAAAAATTCATAGTTTCCTGTGGCAAACTAATTTTCTATTTGCTAGCAAAGTAAGCAAAGGCGTCATAAGTAAGTGTGAAATTATTTGAAAAATCATTTAATTTTTCTTTTAAACGCCAGAGTGTTTTTAATCCGCTTAAAAATATTTAGGAGCCGTTACTGATGGTGGTCCTATAAAAGTCTCTCTTCGAAGGTTATGACTGACTGACTGGTGGTAATTTTTTTCTGTGCCTTTTTAGCTAAAATAAATACATATTTCTCTTAATGAAATGTCATAAGCGTGCTTAGGTTTCTCATTATTAATTTTTGTATACAATTAAAATTTCGCTAAGTATTACAGGTTTGGCCTTTTACATGGTAAACTGACATAAGGCCATTTGTTACGCTCATGTGCGGACATTTGCGGTTAAATGAAATTAATTAAGCGAAAAAGTAAAATAATTTCAACATTTGGATGTTTTTTCTTTCATAGACACGTGCGTTAAATGCTAACAGCTGAGCATTTAAATTATATTTTAAACAATTTCCTAACAATTTTTTTTATAATTTTGAAGCAGTCAAATTGCATTGAATAATTGTATAAGCTAGAATTTTTTAAATTAAAAATTATGATTTTTTTATTGAAATAAAAGGAAAAAAAGGCATTTAAAGATTTTTGAAATTCACTTTAAAAGACCTTTTTGGCTTTAAAGTTCGAACAGAATTTCTGGTGGCCACATTTCGGTAGTATTGTACAAGTGAAAATCTTTTAAGTCGCGATTATACACTTCCTCAGGAAAAAAACTTTATTGCTTTTTTCGCACAAGTTTATAATTTTACAAATTCATTAGTATCCCAGCAAAATTTCTCAATATAAAATAATGAGTTGAATGTACTAGACAACAGTTCTTTACTATTTTCAATCTGGAATCTAAACCTATTATTTTAACACGGCGATGTCATTTGAGGCAAGAACTTACCACGCTCACTTACAAATAGGGAATCAAATAAGTACTCACCACACACACCACACCACATATATAGGGACTCCTATAAGTACTTGTTACAATCGCTTATAAATAAGGTCTTAACTAAGTACTTACTACTATACCATTGTATAATAGTAAGAATGATTGGGAATTTTTTTAAAACCCATCAATATGGGTATGAAATGAAAGTACTTGACTTTATGAATACAGTTAACTATGTTAAAATTCAACATCAATGATTGCGTCGGAAAAAATAAACAAATTACTTATAACATGAAATATAAAATCTAGAACAATCTAAGATATTGTCGTTATACCTACGTAGATGGCTAAGAATTTTATCAGGATCGGCACTGCAAAAAGTTGTTGTATTTTAAAATATTTTGTAATCAAATACTCCACGAATTTTTTAAAAAACAAAAGTTATTATGAATAGGAAATTTTATAATAAAAGGTTCTGAAATATTTAAGCAAATGTCTACATTTACATATGGGCATTTCCATGAATATGTCAACCACGGCTGTAAAAATAAAAACTCTTGAACGGTTTTAAAGTTTTTATGATAAAAAAAAACAATAAATTTTACTATGCGCAGGTATTAAGAGCTTATTAAATTATTCTAAAAGCAATATTAAGAGTTTAATCTGATTATCTCTTTGATTTATTTTAAAGAATTGCAATCAACTATTTTATAGAGACTAAATTGTAAAAATAAATTGTGATTGTAAATATGCCATAAAATTTAGGTAACAACAATAATTAACATGATCCATAAGAAAAAAGAAAATATAGAGTCCAATTAGCGGTATTTTTTTTTTTTTTTATTTTCCTTGGATGTTATTTTAATGTCACGTACATAGTGCAAAAACAATATTTGTCTCCCTCATTCGTATTTGAACAGTCGAAAGAGCACATAATTTAGAATTTAACTTTTTCTTAACATTTATAAATTTTATTACCTATGAATACTATTAGAGAAAAATATGTCACGCACGACATGTCACAAACGATATTAAATTGAATTTATTATAAAATCATTTAAAGATTGTTTTCAATTAAGTTTGATGGATTTTAAAAGAAAAATATTTGGTTTAGCGTAAGAAATTAAAAAAGGAAAAATACCTCCCAAGATTCGCAGATTTTTTCATATTTCCATATATACCTCAAAATCAGTTTTGTTTTATGTCACGTACGAAATATTCTTATTTTTCTGGATATTTTAGATAACAATGATTCGAATATAATTAATTTTACTTTTAAATAAAGTACCCTTTGAATGGAACATAAAGATATAATTTTGTTTCAGTTACTCTTACTTTTGCAAAAATTACTCCACTTTATAGGAGTACAAATGTCACGTACGATGACATGGAAATGCCCATATATCCCATTATAAATCAAGTAATTTGAATAAAAATTCTTATTAAGAAAGGCATTAATAGTGGCTATTGATAAGTGTTTTTAAGAATAGCAGGGCCATTACCTTGTTTGTGATGGGAAGCTGTTTTCAAAGTATGTAGAATCGCGGTGCAAGTATGTTAACCATCAATTAGATTTACATTCAAATTATTAATTAGTTATATTGTATTTTACACGCAAATATTAAATATCTCCATCTAAATGTACAGTTGAAACTGAACTAAAGTTTTTTGTGTTGAAAAAATTTCCTCAAGTTTTTTATAAAGATAATTTTCTCAGCTGGGGCTATTTTTTCTTAGTAACCTCATCTATAATAATTGCTATACGTTCTAAACTAAAACCTCTAATTAAACTAAATGTTTTTGGTTTCATAATTTAAATAAACGTACCGCAGACACTACAGAAAAATGTGGGCTGTAATTTTATGAATCACCTACATCGAAACCCTGTTAAAATGGGTGGTCTCTGAGAACATCCTTTTTGAGAGCAAAAACCAAAAAAGAAATAAAGAAAAGGACAAACAAAATTGTTACACAAAATAATGCTTTGATCTTTTTACGAATTATTTTAGTCAATTAAACGTTTTCGCTTTGTATTCAGCTAATGAATGACTTGTATATTTTCCTTAATTTCAAACACTAAAACAAAAGATCAATAGATTTTTTTTACACTAAATAATGACTCTGCCTTCTGTTTATTTCAAACGTTACGTTACCTATTGTCGTAGTATTTCTAAAATTATATTTTGAATACACTTGTGCCGATCTAAAATGTGTTTGAAAGGCAAGAAAAAAAAAGGAAAAATATTTTCAACATTGTCATTGTTTTTAGTTTTTGTTTGTATTGGCCAATTAAATGGCGTCTCAGTTTGTTGTAGGATGTATTTTATCGCTTGGATTTTCTTTGAAGTTTTTGTCTTTTATGTTTTAATAATTTTAATATTTTATTTACAGCCTCCAGCATAGAAAATTCCTTAATTCATTACGGTTTTTTTTCTTCCAAGTTTTGTTAAATTATTGATTTCTAAAATAGACGCCCAGATTTTTGTTTGGTTATTGGTCGGAAGTTGAATTATATTTTAATGGTTTTCATAGGTGTTAAAATGTTTGTTGAAATTTTCTCTTTAGAAATTATTCACGGTTGTTGGTTAATCTGCAATTATCAGTAAATCTCAATAAATTGTATTAATAATTATAGAGTTTGTTTTCGCAATTCTACAGTTGAATTATACCGTGTACATTGTATAGATTTAAGATTGAAAATATTAATTTTATTGTCATCTATTATTTTGTGTATATTAATCCATAAATCCTGCATAAAGTTTTTATATTTGATTGTTATGACTATCTAACTTGAATTAGCCATATCCATATTTTTGCCTCTATTTGAAATGTATTCAAAAATTACATAATCTCGTGATTAAAAGGCAAATTCATATTTATGTGAACAATATTATCACAAAAATATTACTATAACCATTTGAAAAAGCCTGTGTTGTACTGTATGTGAATTTTATATATGTAAGTGTATGTGTGCAATTGATTGGTATCAATTATCAGCTGCTAATTTCTATAGTTCATAATTTCATACAGTCTCCGTCTTCGTCTCCGTAATTTACAATTGTCAAACTTTAAATAAAAAAAATTCTATCGAAAAATCCTTTTCGAATTTCTATCACTTTATATAAATAATTACAACTTGGTATCAATGAAGTAAAAAATACTTAGTCCTTGTTTACACACAAGTTTTTTTTGGTGCCAATTTTTGAATTTTCACTAAACTAATATTTATATCCTTCACCAGTGGTGCCAGGGCTTTGTTATATAATTTGTAATTTCTACAATATTCATAAGTCTGTGTGTTGGTTGACATCAAGTTTTAATAGAAACTACCAATTGCAAAGACCCGACATAGAGGTTTTTATATTCATGTAAACACATGATCTCCAATGACACGTTAATGTTAAAATCATTAGTGTTTTTATCTTAATTTAATCAGTTCGTCACCAGTTGAACCCCATCAAATTCACTTTTTTGTCATAGATTTTTTTGCTGGTTCTTTTAATTTTAGTTTTTTTTTAAATACTCAAAAATTAAACCCTATTCATATTGAGCACAATCGCGTCATAACCTTCTGAGATATGAGTTAATAAACAAGACTGTGTCTGTTCTCTCCCATATCTTTATTAAAAAATTAAAAATTTGCAGCCCTCTGATTATTTATAGTCACGTTTGTTAATACTTTTAGGGCCATTATTACAACTTGCCTTTAGTTAAAAGTAGGATTTTTTGTGCCCGATAAATAGCTTCGCATTATTACAATTTCCCTTTTTATTGCTTTTATTGTTAACAATAATAATATTTAATAGATAAAAAATGTAAAATGAGGGCTCTATAATGCAAAGCAATTTATCGGTCTGACAAAGTCCTGTCTTTAACTAAAGGCAAGTTCTAATAATGGCCCTTAAACACGATGTACCTTTAGGGCTATTTGCAGAAATTTTGTAAACATGTCGGTTACTAATCGGCAACCTTATAGACAAAAATAATTTGAAAAAAATACATATTTTTATACCCGCCACCAAAAAAATGGTGGGGGTATATTCATTTTGTCATTCCGTTTGTAACACATCGAAATATCCATTTTAGACCCCATAAAGTATATATATTCTGAATCAGGGTTTGATTTGATGACGATCTAGCTATGTCCGTCCGTCTGTCCGTCTGTTAAAAGCACGATAGAGGTCGCACCGAAAAAGCTAGGGGGCTCAAATTTTGCCAAAATCTTTCTTATAGACAAGGTTTGTTTGGTATTGAAAATGGGCTAAATCGGAATATTTGGAAGAGAGTTATAGCTCGAAAAGCAAGAGTAGGTCGAAAAAACCGTGTCCTTCGAAGATCGAATAAAATGGAATTGTGTCCAAACGCATTAACGTAGACCCATGAAACTTCGAATATATATTTTCTGAGTCAAAACAATAGTATTCCTTGAAAATTATCTAAATCTATGCATAAGGAAAGGAGTTATCGATCAAAATGTACGAAAATTTATACCGCACAGTGTATTTTTCGGTTTATTTAAAAACAAAAACGTCATAAAAGCAACAAAATTGGATGTACGACTCTGAAATTTTGCACACTATGTTTTTTGGTGAGAGGCTTTGTTATGACTGAAAATCAATGTGCCACGCCCACTTTAACGCCCACCTCCCATATAACGTTTTACATAAAATTCATATAATTTCTCTACGAATAAAGATTTTGGAATAATAAAGGGCTATATTGAAACACCTAAAATGTATTCATTCTTTAAAATAACTTTGACACGCCTACTATAACGCCCACTTTTCACGTTATCTACCGTTAATGAAATTTAAAAGCTCATAAAACCGCCAAAATTAGATGAATGATGATCAAATTTGCTACGTATATCCCCCTAGGCAATGTCATTATTGTGCCAAAAAATTAAGGTGCGACGCCCACTTTTACGCTCACCTCCCATATAACGTTTTACCTAAAATTCATATAATTTCTCTATTAAAAACGATTTGGGAATAATAAAAGGCTATATTGAAACATCTAGAATGTACTCATTCGCAAAAACAACTTTGACAGGCCTACTATAACGCCCACTTTTCACGTTATCTACCGTTAATGAAATTTAAAAGCTCATAATACCGCCAAAATTAGATGAATGATGATCAAATTCGCTACGTATATCCCCCTAGGCAGTGTCATTATTGTCCCACTTTTCACGTTATCTACCGTTAATGAAACGTTAAAGCTCATAAAGGCGACAAAATTAGAGGTATGATGAGATAATTTGCTACATATATCCTTCTAATCAATGTAGTTGTTGTGCCAAAAAGTTTAGGTGACACGCCCACTATAACGTGTACCTCCCATATAACGGTTTATCTTAAATTTATTTAATTTCTCTATTGACAAAGTTTTTGGGAAAATAAGGACTATATTGAAATATCTAAGTTGTATTTATTAGCAGAAACTTTATTGACACACCTACTTTAATGCCCACTTTCATTGAAAGACTACATTTACAAAAGCATTTTAGTAGCATATTGAAGTTATAAAGGGTGGTTAAATTTTAAGGGCTGATGTTGAATTTAAATAAAAAACAGATTATTTAGGAAATTATTATTATTTCTTTTTGTAATGAAAATATTTGTACGGTTCAATTATATATTTAACAAAATATCGGCCAAATGCCCCCCCCCATCCTTGGCGCCACTCCTCTATCTGATGGTCCAAATTTTCAATGACAATGTTGATGCTCAATTGTTGGGCACGATGATGAGTCGAGGTTGACTGCTCTTTTGCCACACTATCGCAAAAAACAGCAATGGTTCCCATTCAACGAACTAAGAAGGCATTCACAGATTTTCTAACATTTTATACAGACCCGTTTTGCAGAAATTTAAATATTTTTTACAATTTTCCCGATTGTGGACGAATTTGAACGATTATGTTGATCAAAAGAATTACGAAGTGCACAAAATGCATTTTGATTTGAACGCCCATTTTCATAAAAAACCTGAATAACTTTAAAGCGTTGCTCATTTGCGTATCTTTCCACGGATCAAATTGAGTAAGTTTGAGATTTAGAAATGTCAAATGAAATGCAGAAAAAAAATTTAAAGACTAGATGTAGTTCACCTTCAGCATGGGCCCTTAAAATTTAACCACCCTCTACAAAGAAAGTAATACATATTTTATTATAAAGAGATTATTCCATAGCGATTAACAAAATAATAAATATTGTGCTTTAAGTGTACATAAAATTGGTGGTGGGTATAAAAGATTCGGCAAAGCCGAATATAGTGCTCTTACTTGTTTAAATATATATAGTTTCTGCAGCATCTATATAATTCTTCAATACCATATTGCAAGCCGTAACCTTGGAAATTATTACTGTGATAAACTAGAAATCGCTTTAAAACTGACTGAGATGTTGACACAAATATTAAACTGTTTTGGTATTTTCCTAAAATTTACAGAGAAAACTAAATTTTTTCAGTTTCAGAAAAAAGCGAAAAGGTCAATATGGGTAATAAACGAAAGAGCACGACCAGCAACAACCTAAAATACAAGTCAGTCAATTTTAATGTAAACGACACCATTTTGAGTGACTGCAAAAATAATGTAACCGACATTTAGAAATGTGGGAATCACCGAACAGTATAAACAAATGAATTAATAATAAAAAGCAATCAATATTTACATACTTATGTATTTATGTTACTGTTACCTGTTATTTGTCTTAATCAAGAGATGGAGCCGTAAAATAAATTTTCACTCACTTCAGCTTCCCATAATGATATGACTAATACACACCCTTGTATTTTGTTTGCTAACACTCATGTGAGATCACGTAAGTGTAATAAAAAATATACCCCGATAAAGAAACTCATAGTCACGACATAATTTCGGCTGAAGTTAAATTATCGAAATAATTTTATAATTTTAAATATCAAAACTTATCCAAAATAAAACAACATCAAACTTACTACCAATAATACACCTCATGGTATATTTATTCATCAAGTAATCGCAAATCGGAGAGACTTTTTTATTTACATTTTTTTATATATGAAGTCTGACATTTAAAATAAATGGGAAAAGAGAGAAAATTGAAAATTAGAATAAGTGAAGAAAATAATATTCAGCTGACGACTAAGGACTACCTAATGAATATATTTATTTGCCTTGATACAGCTCTTACATTTGTATTTGAATATTTTGTAATAACAACAAATTGGATGTTTCTGTTACTAATCACTATTTTTTTTTTTTTTGATTTATTATAGTCATCTAACTGCAAAAATCATCAATATTTAAATTTATTATACACTTCACACAGTGAAAAAGGGTATACTATATAGGTTTTTCATGCCGTAAGAAATTTCTACAATTTTCGTTTCCGACCCCATAAAGTATAAATTTTCTGAATGCTTATGAATAGAGGAGTCGATTAAGTTCTGTCAGTCTGTCCGTGTTTATGTTGAAATCAACTTTTTGAAGCCTTCCAACATCGCCTGGACCCGGTTGAGATAGTAAAATATAAACTATAAATATTTGGGAGTAGATCAGTATTAAAATTCAGATGCATCGGTACTTCAACAACTGAGATATGAACAAAAAACCACGGCCACCTCGTTTTTTTTTAACACAACAACAACATATATACATACAAACGTGGTATACTGGTAAGAGTAAACGTGGCATCGAATCCCAGCTGAGCCAAAAAAAATTTTTTTTATAATAATTTTTTTTATTTTTTTTTTTATATATTATTTATATTTTTAATATATGTTTTTTTTAAATTTATTTTTTTTTGTTTTATATTTATTATTTATATTTTAATTATTTTTTAAAATTTTTTTTTTTACATTTTTTTTTTTTTTATAACATACACACGTAAATTTATAATTTTACAATGGGATGTTTTTATATATGTATGTACGTATTTCATATGAAATGAATGGTGATACAAACTACTGCTATTCCATGACTACACGTTGTGAAGTGTATATAAGATTCGGCGCGGCCGAATATAGCACTCTTACTTGATTTTTTAATTATTTTTAATTTTGTTTATATTTTTTTAATTTTTTATTTTTTTTTATATAATATATATTTTTTAATTATTTTTTTTCTTTTAACATTTTTATGTATCTTTTTTTATTTATTTATTTTTATTTTTGAAGCATATATTCGTAAACTCAATTTATAATTTTACAATTTGATATTTTTATATATTTATGTTTTTTATATGTATTTACTTATTTCATATGAGATGAATTGTGATACAAAAAATTGTTATTGCATGACTACACGTTGTGAAGGGTATATAAGATTCGGCACGGCCGAATATAGCACTCTTATTTGTTTTTATAAAGTTAAACATTTCTAAAGAACCTGCTCGATAATCGGTCGTAACTTTGAAACAACGTACTCGATTTTGTTAAGTAATCTGTCAAAAAACTAGAAATTACAATTGCTTTAAGTCTCTTTAGTATTATTTTCTGATTTATCCAGCAATTTTGGAGGTATTAAGGAACAAGTTGAAATATTCTTTTTTTTTTTTGTTTATTAATTTCATTTTTGAAAACAAAGACTTTATAAAAAAAAAATAGAAAGCAACAAATATTTACCAGAAAATTAAATTTATCTTATCGCATGAAAATCCATGGATAAATTCTAGTTTTATTCCCAATAAAGTGAAAGTACAAAACAAATTTTTTTTTGTTAAATAATATTTTTGAATCAAAAGAAAAAAATTTATAAAAAATAGAAAACAACAAATAATTAATAGTTTTAGTACTTTATCTAAAAGCTGCATATATTAAAAATAAAATAGATCTTATTGAATAAAAATCCATGCTTAAATTCTAGTTTTATTCCCGCTGCAGTTGTTTTTAAATTTAGAACTAACAAAGTAAATAAAAGCAATTATTAAAACTGATCTACATATATGCATATCCTAAATGATCAGTAGATCTTTACCCAAGCTTAAATGTAATAAAAAAAAGGTCTTAGGAGCATATTTCGAATAATTAAGTAAATTTTTTTCAATTACTAAACCTTTAAAAATACATAAATTGAATCGAAGGAAAATATTTTTTTATTTTTTAGCTATTCTGATATAATAACACAAATTCTTAATAAATTTTGTCCCTAATCTCTTCATTATTGCCTTATCTAAAACCCTCACATTCTTGCAAAGGCACGTGCTCGACTTCTTCTACCACCACCGACCACCCAACTTATGTAACCCGCATATATTTAACTAAAGTGAATGGTTTGCCTGCTTATCAAAAACCACATAAATACAAAATATTGAATTGAAACTGATTTGTAATTAATTGGAAATTAATACAGATAAATTCTATAACAAAAACACGTAGATATGAAAATGTTTTAAGCCAAATCCAAATATTATTCAGCACTGGAAGAGAAAAAACAAAGAGAAATATATAATAAATAAGGTCCTGTTGTTACACACAAAAACATCATGCACGTGAGGACATTCTAAATCAGCAGGTAATTTGGATGGAGTAGGAATTCATACTCAGAGATGATTGCAAATTGCAAAACAACACGATTGATTCACAAGTTTCTATAATTACCAAGAGTCGACAACAAATGATATCAGAAAGAAAATATCAATCAGCAAAAATCTTATCTTTGACAATGTTTCAAACATGTAGGACGATATAAAAAACGAATAGATAATTTATAAAAATTTCCTGCTAAGTTTAACAATTTTCGTAAACATAAAAAATAAAATACAAACTGATAACTGTCTAGAAAGACGGGTTTAATGAGAGTGTAAATATTTTGTACACCTAAGCAGTGTTGCCAGAAGTAACATGTTCACTAACCTAAGGCTTGGCAATTGTTTGTTAAAAAATAATCTAGTTTTATTAAGAATATTGAAATGTCTATTTTTATGAAATTCCTTATCTTTGATGATGTTTTCACTAAAAATATTATATTCTCCAAAAAAGAAAATTTTTGCATTTAAAAAAAAAGTAAAGATTGATTTTCATCAATTTTAGAAAAACTTTAAAAACTATATGAATTTGAGAGAGATAAATATATGGACAAAAGCAAACAAAGAAACTTACTTGGCAACACTACCCTCTTATCCTTATCTTAAGCAACACAAACTTATTGCATGTATCTTGTTATCCTTAGTTAGCCTTACTCTGTATTGTTTTAGGTAGAATTATCAATAGGATATCATTGTTGTCCGTATTCATGGTTGTATTTTTACTTTAATATCTCAAGCACTTGAAGACCATAAAATTGGGAAATTTTCCCTCATTACACTTGCTGTGTTGTTTAACTATTTCGCATGTTTTTACAGACTATTGCATGTTTGAATTTGTTCCAACCATTAAAGTGTTTCGTTGCTTTCTCGCACTTTCGCGTTAGACCACTTAAGGTTATTTGTCACTTCTTTTTTTTTTGTTTCGTATTTTGGTTTTAGGACTTTGTTTCCTAGAATCGGTTTGGGCAAAGAGATTAAGATTAAGATTTCGGGAGATGAAATAGTTTTATGCCGTTTAAAATCTTAAGGCTTTTTAACGATTAAGAAATTTACAAAGATTTGCGTAAAGGAAAAAAGGGATTTATAAAATTAAAAATAATTATTTATTTAAAAGGATTTGTTAGTATTAGGATACATGTCAGTAAAATCTTATGATTTTATTTACTTTTTTTTTGTATTTGGGCCATTTTATGGAGTTTTGTATTTTGAAATAAATTTTTCAAAATCATTTTAATGTTCTACAATATTCTTAAATATAAAAATTAGCAAATAAATCTGTCTGATAATTGCATTAAATAGCTAGTCGTTAATAAAATTTTTTATTAAATATAACAAAAGTAAAGTGACTTTTAACTCATTTAATAATTTACGAAATGTAACTAGTTCCATATTTTTTTTTTTTTTTTAGATGAAAGATTAGTTAAAAATATACACGCATCAAAACATCCGATTAGTCTTTATTTTTAATTGGTCTACAAAAAAAAAACTGTTTCTTAAGTAACATGATCCCCAAGGCTTAAAATATTGACTTTATTAACATTAACACTTACTCTATCGATATTTTGATAGTATTCAGCAACAATGAAGTAAATAAATGTAGGGAAAATTCCACATCTGAATACTTTCAAGTTACTTTTTGGCCTCGTTTGCTTTACAGGGATTTCAAAGATAATGGTTGGCATCCCTTCCTTCACTGAATATCGTGTTACCATCTAGACTAGAAACAATTTCACACTGCCGATTGTAGATTGCCGAGAATCCTTACTGCACATTATTTCGTAATTGCCATTTCCTAAAGAATGAGAGCCCATCCACATTTAATATGTATCTTTCTGTGATCCTTAATCTTGCGCTAACTAGTGATACACATTTCCGTACTACATGCGCTGCTATCTCAGCATTATCCAGTCATATTTGATTGCATTATCATCATCGATTTGTATCCTCTTCAGATGATATTTAAAGTTTTCCTGTCCCATAACAAATGCAGATGTCCAGCCTATCATACTTCAATAAAGTTTTAGTACCTTTACCTGCACCCCTGCCGCTAGGCTACTGGAGCATAACGCGAGCCTAATTTTGCCCACAACTGCATACCGTCTAGCTCAATTCTGGATTGTAGTCCAGAGAATGTTTTTGCTGACCCCCTTTTCTTAAGTTTGTCTGCGAATTTATTTTCAGTTTTGCCTCCTATCTCTTAACCCATATGTTTGTCACCTTATATGTAAAAGCACACCTATTAAGCTTTAGAATACACTCAAGCAGTTAAGAAAAGTTTGCATTCATTCTCCTTAGTTGTTTTATAACAGACTAGGTCGCGATACACAAACTAGTGCAACACACCAAGCTTTTTTGCCTGATAGGCGGACACGAACTCCACAATAGTTGAGGTTAATAACAAATCTGACTCAAGTGAGTATACGATAGCAAATGCTCTCCCATATACAGGACCCATTAGTTAAAATACTGATGTATCTTTTCATGCCCTTTTTGTGTATGAATTTATTCGATTTGGACGTACGAATTAGTCTTTTGACAAATTTTACACGACTCCAGCACTCCAACATTCTTCGCAATATTACTAGTTCCAGTATTCTAATATACACCAAATTCGACCTGAAGTGATACCATGTGTTATCGCTTTGCCTTTGTATTGCTAAACTTGTAGCAGTTTTACTTACAACTAAGTCTAACGGCAGTAATCCGTTGGTGTTGCATGCATCGAGCCCATCCTCCATCAAAATTCCGTCTTATCGTTCTTTGCGCGGCGTCTTAGAACAAAATATTATATGATCCTTTGCAGACTTAGGAGAACGCGTTTACTTTATAGTTAAATACTTTTTGTCTTCTATATCCTTGCTACAACAGGATTATTCTAGATTATTTTCATATTCACCATTTCCCATAAATATTTCATCTTACTGGATAGGTAGATTTGGGATCCCTTCCTTCTCCACGTGGAAAACACAGCATTTGAATTTTCAGAATTTGGGGTAAGTTTCTGTTTAAAACACTATGCCTCGGATAACCTGAGCACCTATCTTAAATAACCTAAAATGGTTTCCGTTAACTTACCACAACCTACAATTTTCATACATCCGGATACCCAGCTTACTTTAGTCTTCTGAGATGCGTTTAATGGTTAAGTTACACAACAAAGGTAACAAAACAGTTGACAGTCTTTTATTATCGTTTGGGAATTTCATAAATAGCAAGGTGTAGATTCGGTAAATGGACCGTTTTCCCGATTGAATTTTGTTTAGCGATGAAACACACTTTTGTTTGAATGGATACTGCCGTATTTGGAGTGATGATAACCCTGTATATGTTGAGACACCATTACATCCAGGAAAACAATTTTATGTGCTGGTGGAATCATTGAAGGTTAGTCAATAATGACCCGTAAACAGACATAACTACTGACTTTTTCCTTAATTAAGTGAACAACATCAATGCGCAGGAGCTGTGGTTTAAACAAGACGGCGCAACATTTTACACAGCTTGTACTGCAATTGATTTATTGAAGGAAACGTTTAGCAACCACATAGTTTAATGGTTAAAAACCGTGAATTGTCCTTTTTTTCTGTAAGATGTATGTGAAGTCGGTTGTCTATGCCGATAAGCCCAAAACGATTGACCACTTGGAGGACATCATTCGGCGGGTCATTGATGATATATGGTCACAAATGTTGGAAAAAGTAATCGAAAATCAGAACTTCTGATTAGGTTATGTACGAGCCAGCCATGGCGGTCATATTTCTATGATTTCATATTGAGTTTCTAAAAATACCATTATATACTTCCCACTATCCCGGGAGCATGACTCCTTGGCTAGAGGCAGGCCACACTGTATTATCAGTACAAGAAATAGAGAGGTGGGATCAATAACTCTGGTTACTTGCAGCCATAATTTTTTTGAGCTAAAACTCCGGCAAGGCATAAGTTCAAGGCTGACCAGAGACCAACCAGTTACAACGGATCAGATTGTTCTGGAGGTGAAGTTTCTTCGGGAAGCATATGGTGGCTGTTGTTTCTTTCAAACGGTATAACCGATTCGGTGTTGGATTAATGCGTATGCTTCGGGAAGCCCCTGATTTAGTTTTTTTTGGCGCTGTTGCCTTATCAAAAAAAATAGAGAATGGTAGTTTAATGAGTGCTTGTAGATGTTGCGGACCATATATGTATCGGGGTCATATTTAATTCAGAAATCATTTTCAATGCCAGCAGGTTATCCTTCGAATAAAGTTAATTTTGTATTCATTTAAAAAAATCAATTCTGATTTATTCCATTCACAGATCTAAACCTCTATAAAAAATACCATTTAGTTTAATTCAGTTTGCATATCCCCAAGTGAAGTGAAGAAGTTTTTGTTGTTGAACATCATTATAAGAATACACAAATTTTTGTGATTGACTTGATTGATTAAATAAAATTAAATAATTGATTAAATAACAATGGTTCTAAATTGTTACCTTGTGGAGTACCCGACTATGAATATGAATATATTTTTAACATTTTTCTTACGCACTGTAATCTATCTTTGAAATCAAAATAATTCCATTGCAGTGTATGAAGTGCAAAACGCATTTAATCCAATTTAAATAATAAAATATTGTGATTTCATTTATCGAATGCATAACTGAAATCAGTGTATATGACATCCGTCTACTGAAGTTTATAGAATTCATCATTTATATGTGCACTTTGCTCAAGAAGTTATGTAAGAGTTGAGCAAAATTTTCTAAAGCCATGTTGATTTGGAAATAAAATTGTTGATATTTGCTGTGTCAGCATAATAATCATACAACAATTTCTCAAATAATTTCAGAATAGGACTTAACTTAGCGTTATCTCTGTAATTAGTAACCCACGATTTCGATCCTGATTTATGAAGTGGGATAATAAACGATTTCTTATCCATCAGAAATAACTCTGCTCTAGCGTTACGATTATATTTAACAATATTATTTATGACATTAAATTCATTCTACTAACATAAATTATTGAATTATTAAGATTAATTCGCAATTTCTTTCAGGTAGCAAATGTGACCACATGCTTTTTGTTTCGGAAGTGTGCCTCAAATTTCATTCAGGTTAGTAGTATTTTCTTAATAAATAAGAAGAATTTAGGGGTTAAAATGGCGTAAAATTCTAAAAGGAAACAAAATTTTTTGGCGCGTTACTCAATAATAAAAAAAAAAAAAAAAAAAAACATCAAATAGATCTATAAAATTTGTGTGAAAATGTCTGTCAATTAACGCCCCCTAAATAGACACCTACTTTTTGCACTAAAATTTTAAGAATAAAAAGAAAACCAAATAGAAAAATGTATGGTAAAATTTTACTATAATAAAAAAGAAAAAGAGAAAGTAGGTGTAGCCGTGGCAAACCAAAAAGGAAATTAAAGCAAAAGAATAAATTAGAGGAGTTGCGAAAGTAGATAATAAATTGTCTAGAGTAAATGACTATACATTAAGTAATAAAACAATATAAGAAAAACATCTCTCTATAGATTCCTAAATATTTCTCTTTCTTTTTCCTTTTTGCAGAGATATTTTAAAGAATAATGTTTTATTAGACCGAATAATTTTTTGCAACAGCAAAGTCTTAGAGACTTATGAAAAAAGATTTGCTAAGCTAATCTTTTTTGATAATGTCAACACTAATCAAACTACAAATAATCTATTCTCTAATGAAAATTTCTTTGTTTTTGTGTCTTTTGAGCAAAAGACGACTTCTTTGCTTTTAAACCACAGGACATTTTTATAATTTAGAAGCATTAGCCATGATCACATGCAGAGCGCCGATTCGCAAAAATAATGCCTAAGCAGTTGATCCTGTACTCTTACTAATGTCCTTTCTATTTTGCCGCATTGACTGCTCTTTTATAGGTGAAGTTGTTGGTGTATTTGCAAAAAGTAAAATATAAAAGAAAATGTCATTTAGTTTCATTTTTTTATTTTTATTTAAAACAGTTTAATTTTTTTTTACTTTTTGTTAAAAAAGAATTTAACAATAAGGGAATTTTTATAATCAATGAATAATAAATTTACAGCAGTGCGTAATAGAAAAGTTATAGTAGAGCTGGCAAAAGTAATTTCACGTCTTAGTGAACATGAATACATCAGTGCAGAAAGCCGAATTCGGTGGCATCCTTTTCTTTATTTGTTTCAGTTACAGTTTTTGATTTTGTGGCTTTTGTGCTAAACTGGCTGTTGTTTACTTTGTGTGTAGGTTTGATTAAAACCCGTGACTGATCGATCGAGGAGAAACATACAAACTCATTTTGGATTTTATGTTAAAGGTTTTATAAATCAGTTATATGATTATCAAATACAATGAGATTAAGACAAAAGTAAATAACAATGAAAACGGAAACAAGGCGGTTATAAATATACAAAATTTTTTAGTCATGATATGTAGCGAAACTCGACTCAAAATATTTGACATATTACAGTAGTGCTTGTAATGTGCGTATCAAAGTGTGTTTGATAATAAAGGTGTATAACAATAAGTGAAATAAGTAAAGTGCTATAAAAACAAAATCTGAGTGTATTTGAATAAATAAAGTGCTCTTAATTTTATAACGAATTTCAACTGTTTTTGATTGCAATAAAAGAACTCAAGGATTATTTAAAGGAAACAAGCCAACATTTATAAAAGGTATAAACGTATCAGAGTTTAGGCATGACTCCTTGGCTAGAGGCAGGCCACACTGTATTGTCAGTACAAGAAAGAGAGAAGTGTGAACAATAACTCTGGTTTCTTGCAGCCATAATTTTTTGAGCTAAAACTCTGGCAAAAGCACAAGTTCAAGGCTGACCAGAGACCTACCTGTTACAACGGATATCAGTTGGATCATAGAACTTGTTCTAGAGGTGAGGTTTCTTCGGAGAGCTTATGGTGGCTGTTGTTTCTTCCAAGCGGTATAACCGATTCGGTGTTGGATTAATGGCTGATGCTGATGCTTCTGGAAACTCCTGATGTTTTTATGGGGCTGTTGCCTTATCAAAAGAAATAGAGAATGGTAGTTTAATGAGTATTTGCAGATGTTGCGGACCATATATGTATCGGGGTCCTGTTGCCTTTCAACAGATGTAGTTAATTGGTGAATTGTTTGGCTTCTTTTAAACCGTATATCCCATTCTGTCGCTGATTAATTACATAGCCTCGAGGTAAAAAAAAGACATTGAATAAATAGGCCGTGCTCCTTAGCAAGATGCATTTGCATTTAAGAAGAATTTATGTACGTAATACTGCCAACTGTGACATGTTAAGTGGCGCAATTTGATCATATGGGCGGCAGTTAGACGCCAAAAACCTAACACAGTGGTAAAACAATTGTCGTATTATGGCACTTGGCGACGGTGCCGATGTTAAATAAATTTGGTTAGATAAACCACAGTACATGCCTCATATTATTTACTGCGAAGAACTCAAAAATTATCTAAAAATAACCTTTTCATATCACCAGAAATTCTATTTAAGGAAATTTTCATCATCTTGATATGGACTAGCTTTTTAAAATCGACTAAAAATTTCTTATTGCTAAAGACTAAAAATCGTAATTAAAATTCACAAAACTCTATATTCATCATATGGATGATCTTCAAAAGTACATTGTCTCTCAATGATTTAACCTGCCTGTATAAAATAAAAGAATTTCAAAAGAAATTTGCCGCCACCATCGCTACGTTACACATGGTTGACATTGTGGTTGTGTTTTATTGTCACTTCTCCTATTTTTTTCTCTTGAATTTATTTTTGTTTTTGTCTTGAAAATTTTTGTGCAACATTTGGTAGCTGGCGACTGGCCTTTGTGGTAAAATTGTGTAGTTTTTTCTTCGTACCCTCCTTATTTCTCACGCTTTTCGAACGCTTGCCATTGACATTTTCACTGATTTTTACGGTAGCGGCCTGTTTCTTAAGAATTTTCTTGTTTATTGTTCTCTGCTATTGTGTACTCTATGCTCTTACAACAAATATTATCTGATTATAGAAAAATTTGATTTTTGCGGTCAGATTTTTTTTGCTTCTTTTTTTTATTTATCAATCGAGTACCAAAATTTTATGTTTTACCGCAATTTGGTTATTGCTTGTGATTTTTCCTTTTTGTTACGCAAGCGTGCGTTCTGATTTCTTTGTGTCTTTTTGTCAAAGCAAATTTAGTGAAGCATAAATTTGTGATCAATAAATGTTGTTAGTTTTGATTTGTAGCGATACGAGTAAAATTCCCTGAAACATTTTTAGTTACATTGTTCGATTAATGTTTTTTTATTATGTTTACATTTGTTCTGGGTAATTTTCGGTCTTATAAATATTTGACATAATGGCACTTTTTTCTGTTAAAGAGGTGGGTACAAATTGTACAAATAAAGAGAATACTATTTATACGTCTTTATTACAATAATTCGTATAAAGGCAAATTAGATGTGGTAAATTAATTCATGAAAAGTCAAATATACTTGCAAATTATAATACTTGTGAATAGTTTTATTTCTTTTTTACTTAACCCTTTGACGACCAGAGGCAAACATTCTTGCCCAGGGGTTTTCATCATATAATTGTTTCCGTAGGAGATCGAATAAATTTGTTCAATATTGGTTTACAGCAGACGATAGTGGCAACACAAATGTGGTCGGTGGTAGGTTCGTATATGCCCCCATTTGCCCGCTAGGTGGCCTCAATGTTAGTCAAAAAGTCAACTTACTTTAGAGGGGTAGTGTGGAGAGACCGTAGGATGCATCTGTCTAAAACTAAGGCATATTTTGGCGGCACCTCTTACCTTTAAAAAAATATATTAGCCAGGTTTGTGTAAGTTTTGAGCTGCCCACAACTTTGCCAAACGTTTTTGGCAAGTATGTTTGCCTGTGGGCTGAAACGTAAAAAAATGCATTTAAAAATAATCAAATGTTTGTTGCTTATTTTCATCATTATATGTATATCTGAGTATACAGTCTTAAATTTTTGTTGCATGTCTATTTTTAATTGTTTATAATGAAATTTAATTGAACAAAACAGACTTTGTTTGTTATTGTTTTAAGTTGCAAGCTTTTTCTGCGCTGCTAGTGTCTTCGTTTCCATACACTAATTATTCGAAATCAATAAGAGAAAACGTATTTCGTACATTACTATTTAATATTGTTTTATTATAGTATTTCGAGTCCAAGAGGATAAACCGATAGAAATTGTTATCGAAGGCAATAATCCCGTAGAGTCTCCTGTAATTAAAAAGATCCGCAGTAGTCGTAACCTATTAACAGTTGCTGTAGAGGCTGAGCCAATTGCAACGACTTCTAATGCTTTAGTTATACTAGAAAAGCCAGTACATTTTATACCACCAGAAAAGACTTTCCGGTTCAGAGAGACGAGTGCCTATAAAAGCCCCGTTTTTACTGGATGTCAGGATTGCAGTTATGAATATTCCCAAGTTTTAAAACCTACTGTAAATATACATGAGAAAATGCCATCAGCATATGATGTGTTTAGTGCTGTTTGTAATTTTGAAGGTTAGGTTTTACAATTTCAACATACTAGTTCTTATTATAAAATAAGAAGTATAATTTCTGGTTTCAGAAATGTGCATAATAATAGTGGAGTAGTCCAAACTGTATGCTATGCAAAAAGGTCGTGTTTTCACTTTGACCGTGTAAGAGTTCAAGGCTTATATCGGCCTAATCATACGTTAAGCCTAGTAAAACTACCCAGTATTCGAATATATTGGTCCACAGATCCGACATTTCAGCAATCTCAAAGTGCAGATATCAAGACGCGGCCTCCCACCTATGGCAAATATAGTCGCACAAATGTATTTTGTACTATATGTAATGTATTCCTTTGCTTCACATTATCACGTGACTACTTTGGCGAGTACCATGTATAGTACTTGTTATTTTTGTTCAAATTCTTTGTAAATTATTTGTTAAATAGCCTAAATAAATAAACAAATATAAAATAACATACGTTTCAATAAAATTTTTTTTATAAAAGAATTTTCTTTCAGCCAATAGGCAAATACATTTGCCAGGAGTAATAATTTTTTCTTGGATAAAAAATTCCCTTTCAACCCAGAGGCAACTATATTTGCCAATTAAAATGAGGGACAAAGCGATGACCTAGAGGGCCAAATTTTTTTTACGTACCTATTATTGGTGCATATATTATGAAAATATAAAAAAATAAAAAATCGCTTCAGTAGAAAAAGTCCGGTCCTCAAAGGGTTAAAGAGGCTATATATTTAACCATGAATATATTCAGCATTAGATTCTGACTTTGTTCGAATGAACAAAAATCAAGTCATGATTTTTTCTATAAAAAATTAAGTTGTTGCCGAAATTGGCTACTTTATTAAATTTAATAAAATGTTTCTTTATAAACTCTGAATTTTAAAACACAAAATAAGAATTATAATGAAAACCAGTAAAGCCCGGCGCGCGTTGCTACACCCCTTAATAAATAAAAATGCATTCAAAATTTTAATTGAATATCAAGTGCAAAACGCTTAAAATTATAACTTTTTTTAATGGGCGTGGCACTGTCCACTTTTATAATCACGAAACTGTAAAGTCATGACAGCTCAATATGTGTGTGCAAATTTCTAGTAAAATCGATCTAGTGCAAGTAGCTAAATATGATAACTTATTTCTAAAGGGCGTGGCACTGCCCACTATTCTAATTACGAAATTTTATAATCATGAAAGCTCAATATGTGTGTGCACAATTTCAGAAAAAGCGGTGAAGTTCAAGTAGCTGAATATGATAACTTTTTTTTTTATGAAAAGTCGGTCTAGTGCAAGTACCTAAATATTATAACTTTTATATGGGCGTGGCCCCCAATAACTAATTTTTATAAACGTGGCACCGCCCACTTTTTGCCACCCATAAACACTCCCTGGAATGTAACACAACTTGCTAAAGTTTGAGTCCGAGTTTCACTTTTATATATATAGATAAAAGAGGCATACCAGGGATGCCAGATGATTTGTATAAAAAATCGAGATGGTCGGCACTTTCATTTTAAAAAATCGGCAAATTGAATTTTAAATACAACAGAACAATTTTTATTAACAAAATAATAAAGCATCACAATTTAGCCTTAACTAGTGTCTAAGATCTACTGAATGAAAAAAGTTAATAAAATTAACAGTTTTTAAAAGGGGATGTCGTTTAGTTGAAAGAAATATAAATAGAATACACATATATTGTACTCTAGAGTAGATTGTTTTTAAATTTAAAAAACCAATTTAAAATTTTTTGTAAAATATATATTTAATGATATAAGAGTTTGGTGTTTCAAATCATGTTTAATTTAAAAAACAATAGATGGAGAATAAGGAAAACAAAGTACATATAGATACAACATTACAAAAGTTTTTTTTGAAATTAGTTTTTTTTTTTTCAATATGTTTATATCATAGATCATGACGCATATGTTCTCAGCAGCCGAGCACCTTTCGTAGAACTACTACATACACAATGCGACAGTTAACAAAACTCACTACAAAGTCTATAAAAAATAGGGATGACACATCGAACATAATTCTCTATGAAATGTTTCCCAAACACAGACCAAAATCTACAAAATCCTACCATACCTACCTATATGACCATTTTAGGTATGTGTGAGCGATCCTTAACTCGGTGGCAAATTTAGGAGAAATCATCACAATGACATTTTCATCAATGAATCATTGCCACAGAATCAGTATCAAGTCCAAATTGGCACGAAATTATCGTAAATAAAAATTTCATTAAATTCATTTAAATTTCATTTACTTAAAAAATTCATATATGATGCCAAAGCAAAATCAGCCATGTAATTTTGTGTGTTTGGGGCACACACAGAATGTTAAATAATCTCCTATAGATGCTAGGAAACTGCGGGGTAAATAAATGAGTAATACCTACAGGTGGATTATAAGTTGTATTTACTCAAAGGGGTGAATCCATTTTTAGGGTGTTTGGGACGGGAAGAACTAAAATACAAATTCATTATTAATTGTCTATTCAATTAACCATTTATTTATAAATATTCACCTTAACGGGTTGAATGCTGCACCAAGTTAGAAGGAGTTGTTCGCACTGGTTGGAGATTACAAACGGAAAAATAATAACAAAATATAGTTTAGTACTCACTATTATGTTTGGGCTCTTAGTCTTCAATCAACTTGTCTTACGGTAAAATAAATTTAAAACTTTAGCGAAGAAAGATGTCACTAATATTACAATATCTTGTCACAATTTTCAATATTAATTAGCAGCATTTGCCTTGCCAGGCGACTGACAAAAAAACCTTTTCAGCTAAATATTCTTTCCAGCAAAAACTATGATGAATTTTTCCTTTCAGGTAGCAGTTCGTAAGCTGAAAACCCAACCGGTAATGATTAAGGTATAATTCTACCACCCAATATTCTTTGGAGATATTTAAAAAAAAGCGTACATCAATTAGAAAAGAACAATTTAAGAGCTAAGGATGAGATAATTTGGCGCATTAACAATATTGAACCTCCATTACATCTTAGTGTCATTGCAAATCTTGACCATCAGATAGAAATATGTCAGCGAAGCCAAGAAACCTTTTTGTTTTATTCATGTATGAATGAAATTTTAAAATAAAAAGTAAGTCTTACCATAACACCTTTGACTGTGCAAAAACAGAACAAGAGTTTTACTCTCGAAGTAAATATAAATTTCAAAATACCCTTTTAAAAATATACTTAGATCTATTATTTAACCACAACATGTCAGGCTTACACAAGCTGATTCACTGCCTTTTTATTGCGATTTTAAAATGTTAAATTTTCTCCAAAATCATAAGCATGTAGCCTTTCTTTCTTCTTTCTTAATAAATAAATAAAATAATATAAATCATTACAATAAAATTTTTAGCAATACTAAATCAAAAAACCTTGTTTAAGCAATAAAAAGAACGCAAAAAGGATATATAGATGCCAGAGGAATTTGGAAAACAATAGATAAAACATAATATTGATTCTGATCATATACATAATGAGATACTATGACCAACAAATACCACATAGTGAGCTAGTCAAAAAAAAAATATATAAAGAAAAAAGAATTCGTACTTAATAGATTTGAGCAATAAATACATAAAGAAAACATCCCACAAATACAAGTATAAAGGACACAAAAGGATAATATACCTGTAACTACACACTGGCAAAAAGAAAAGCCAAAGAAATCCGAAACAAGTTTTATATACAAACATGTAAGCGTGGTTTAAGAAACTACGCCGTATTTAGTTTTTTTTTCAAAATCATAGACTTGTAACAGTACACTTACGAATAAACTTAAAAAAAAACTCCAATACAAGTGTTTCTTTTCGCTTGATAAGAAAACGAAAGATACATTTCAAATAATATACAAAGAAGTACAGGGTGGACCAAAAGTCGCGCCTGCGTGTAAAAATTGAATAACTTTTTTGTTTATTATTATTTTTTATTAAATTTTTTTTTAATTATAATATTATCTTTGTATGACCTAAATTTTAATTATGAAAAATAATGTCAGAGAGATGACCACCATTTTCATCGATGCACAATTGGGCTCTTAAACAGGCGTTTTGCATAACTGCACGCAAGGTTTCAGGCTCTATTGCCCTGATCTCAGCTTCAATGTTGTTCTTTAGCTGCTCTATAGTTTGAGGCTTGTTTACATACACTCGTTCTTTGAGATAACCCCATAGAAAATAATCAGGGGCAGTTAAATCCGGTGAACGTGCTGTCCAATTAAATTCTGAATTTTTCGAGATAATTCGGTCGTCAAAAATTTCATTTAAAAGCGTCATTGTGGCACGGGCCGTGTGTGCTGTTGCTCCATCCTGCTGAAACCACTTGTTGGCTGCCTCAGGGCGTACAAAATTATTAAGCATAGCGCGATATCTGTCCCCATTCACCGTTACTGTATTACCAACTTCATCCTCCAAGAAGTAGGGCCCTATAACTCTTTCTGATGTCACTCCACACCGTACTGTACACTTGAGGGGGTGTAATTGGCGCTGGTGAATAACTCTGGGATTTGTAGTACCCCAAAATCGCATATTTTGCTTATTTACGTATCCATTTAGATGAAAATGTGCTTCATCACTCATTATTAAATTATATGCTCGTTGCGTCAGTAAAATTGAGCGCCCATTGGAAAAGTAAAATTCTACCACTTTCGTTCGTTGCTCAGTTGTTAAATTTTGAATGGTGGTGTAACACGAATCGGTGAATAAATCTGAAAAAAAAAATAAAAAATATTAATAAACAAAAAAGTTATTCAATTTTTACACGCAGGCGTGACTTTTGGTCCACCCTGTATGTGCGTAGATTGTTGATGGGTGTTAAAACCATGATACGCGTCTCAGTTTAACAATAGATATTATGCGCAGTTACAAAACTAAAGGAATAAAAAGTATTGTTTTTCATGCTGCTTTAAACAACAACAGCAACAACAAAATAAGCAAGGATAATTTAAAAGAAAAACACAAGAAAATCAGTAAACTAATCTAATAGAGCTCGCTCTCTCTATAGGAGGTGTTGTTTTAACAACAATTCGACAGGAAAAGAGTTTTACTTTAGCAACTAAAATATTTAAATCCTTATACTAATGTTTAATATGAACAACAGTTTGTTTTAACTTAAACGTTCTATAGTTCGAATACCTGCTTAGATAAAATCGGAATAATAAATATTGGGAATTCCCAAACAAGTGATTAAATGGAAGACTACGAGAAAACTGTTGCTAATCTGTTGTGTTCTGTATTTTTTTTTAATACCATAGATTACATTGGACAAAAATCACTTTAGCTCTTGCAAAACAATTGAGATTAAAGAATATGACCGTAGAACGATATTCATCTTCATTAAGAGGAAAGTTGGGGGGAGTATAAATTACAGCCCTCTTTTGAAAAAAACTACTTCAATAATAAAATAAAAGTTTGTGTTATTTAGGGCAGAAATATTAAAATTCTTTTCTGAAATCGATCTGGGCTAAGACACCCCCAGAAATGCTAGAACTGTTATAAATTGAGATTGCGTTGGAGTGGAAATATTTTTTAATTAAAGTTTGTAGGATAAATTTAGAGCATAAGCATGTTATATTGTGCTGTGTTCAAAAAAAATCCAAAAGTTAAATACCAAAAATATTAGCTTTGCTTTAGTGAAAAATAAAATAATTTACCTTTTAATTTATTTATTTATTTAATTCAATAGATTACAAGCCTAATTAATCAAAAAATAACATGGCTTTTAAACAATTTAAAAATAATTAATTTTATTATGTTCCCCTTTATAAAATACACTATTAAAAACAACCCCCCTTTTCTTGGCACAGTCACTGAAGGCAGAAATATGTATATAATATTTTATTATATAAGTTGTTTTTACGTAACAGCACCAGTTTTATTTACAAAAATTTCCTAGAAATATTTCTAAAAGCCGAAACTGACTTATTAAAATTTCGTTCATTATACGGAATATAGTGATTCCAAGATTCCGAGCTACTCTCACAACGAATGATCAAGTCATATATAGAGAAGAATGTTTTGGACAAATAATAGTATTTGTTCTTGTAGATTTTGCAATGTTAAATTTATCTACAAGATAAGGAGGTTTACCATACTTCAAAATTTTGAAGAATTGCAATAAAAGACGTTGATTAATAAAGCTGTGAAAATCTGAACCTAATATCCCAATAACATGTTCAGAAACATGTTCATTATATTTAATATTGCAAATATATCGAACAATGCGGTTAAAAGCTAATCGCAACTTAATCATATTCTGTTGGGACGTACTAGAAAATATCTCAATTCCATTCAGAAACACAGGTAAACACAGAGACGACGCTATCCGTTTTTTAACATTGAATGGAAGAAAAGAACCAAGACAGTATAGACGTTTTAATATAAATGAGATTCTAGATATTATGTTGTTTATATGGAAACTGAAATCCAATTTTGTATCAATGCATATTCCTAACGACTTGTAGTGAGATATAAACTCAATGGTTTCACCCATTATCGATACATTAGGCAAAAGTACATCATTAGAAAAATACATGGCTTTAGACTTTGAGAGATTCAAACTCATATAATTCGATTTACACTACTCTTTAACACGTTCCAAATTATTGTTCACATTATTTTCCAAAAAAAATACACCAAAACCAGAATCATCCGCTAAAAGTTGAATATCATTTGCATACGCATTGCATCTGCAGAATGTTATTTCTCAATACAAATCGTTTATGTACATTATAAACAAGAGTGGTCCTAATATTGATCCTTGAGGGACACCTCTAAAACTTTCTAAATTAGATGATTTATCTCCTCCAGATTCAACGTACTGAAATCTATTAGTTAAAAGGGACCAAAGTCAACGGCGAGCAGAACTATCAAAACCAAAATTTCTTTGAAGTTTATGACATAAAATCTCATGACTTATTGAATCAAAGGCTTTACTTAAATCCAGAAACACAAGTAATGAACTACAAGAGTTATCCATAGCTTTCCTAAGGTTTTCAGTAATGTCTAATACCAAACCAGTAGTGTTATAATTTTTCCTAAAACCTGACTGAAAAATATTTATTAAATTTTCTGTTCTGAGATAATCCTCAATTTGCTTTCTTAACAACACTTCCAAATTCTTAGAACTAGCATTTAGCACACTAACTGGTCTAGAGTCTGAACTAGAACGAGGTAACTTTGCTTTAGATATAAGTATAATTCCAGAATTTTAGATAATCTGAAGTAGTTATAATAGTATTTAAGAGATGAGTAAATTGCTCTGATATAAAAGGGTATATGATTTTTAAGAAATTTAATCGGAATTCCATCAGGTCCCACTGAATTACTTTTGATACTCGTCTTAGCTTTAAATACCTCGGAAGAATCCACATTTCTAAAAGTAAAACCTCCACTGCTGCAAAATGACAAAATACTATCAGTAGTTTGATTTAAAGGAGGAAGTACAGATTGTTGATTATACTCTTCAATATTGATAGGACTTCCAATATTGTTATCACCAAGTATAACCTCAGATTTTAACTTTTTCCAAAATTTCGACGCAGAGCAATTTTCAAAGCAACGCATGGCATATTCCATTCTTAATCGCCTTATTACTGACATTACTTTGTTACGATATTTGCAGTAAATTTTCCGATTTGTATCTGAATTGCATTTACAATAAGCTCTCCTGGCCAGATCTCTATTTATCCTAGCAGTTTTCAATTCTGTAGAATCCATCCATTTTTCCTTTCTAGTTAGACGCAAAATTCTTGGGAGGAACACTTTCAACAGAACAACTACCAACAATATTCTTAAAAATTTCCAATTTTGTATCACTACATATTTTAGTTTGATAAAAGTAGTCGGTATTTGGTTTAGTATTGCCATATTTTTAAAGGAATAAAGTATGTTTTACAAGGAGGTTGTAATAGCGAAAAATATTTAAAGGTCACTTTATTATAGCATACACAATATAAATAATTATTCCGGGGTGTCAGTTCTTGTTTTGTAAAACTATGAAATGAAAAAATTACATGACACGCGAACATTTTGTTAAGTTCACCGTTCCAAAGAACGGCACCTGATACCCTGATGTAAAAATAATAAAAAATCTGCACTGATTTAATTTGGTGAAAAGCACTTATTAAATAATATAATTAGCCAAAATTTTTGGCACTTTGTTAACAAAATCACCAACAAAATCGCCATGCCGCCATGCTCGAAATTCAATCGGCAATAAAAATGGCCATGCTTTGCGAGAACTCGCCATATCTGACAGCCCTGGTTATACGGGGTTATGCAAATAGTTTATGTGTAGAATATAGATGATTCAACTTGCGTTAGATGATTAGAAAATCTAATAATTTATTTATTTGTAATAGTCACGGTTGGCGAGAAATCCATCTCTGATTCTAGTATACATCATTTCTGCTAGATTCTTATGTACTTTAAATAAAATATTTCGAAAAAATGTTCCTCATTTATATGAGATTTCACTACATCTCTCTTTGTTAAATATGTAACCAAAATTATATGCTGGGAAATTCTAATTTGTAATCTACAAATCATTTTGCCAGGTGCGCTACTACTTTCTTAACAAAGTGATAACAAAAACTTCTAATAAAAAGTCATCAAAATCATTATCGTTTTTCATTCAAGTCATAATCGTTGTCGTCTTTTTTCTAACGATCTAAACAATAGCTGTATAATGCATGACTTGTCGTTGACATCTCATGACGTTAATATTTAAACCACAAAAGCTGCTTTCAATCAAAATTTAAAATTATAAAACTAAAAAAAAAAACTATAATAACGCGTGGCAATTAAATGTGTACGGCTTCTAGATATACAGACTAAAAAAACCAATAAAAAAAGGAAATTTTCAAGACAATAAACAGGATTCTAGGAATTTTTAGACAATGAAAACTAATGAATGAAAGAAATTTTCATAAAAGTTGATGTTTAACCTTTAAAAAACAAAGAAGAAATAAAAAAAATAATTGTAGGCAAAACTGAATAAAATTCCAAAATTCCATGAAGCAATATTTAGCTTCGATGAAATTATTGTTCCATATTTGAAGTTTCAAAAGTCCTTTGTCACTTTTAAAAGGGTCTCTAGTAAGTAGTTTCTATACAAAATCAGTTTTTGTTTAGATATTTTATTACATGTTGTAGGAGCTAAACTATAAGATTGTTTTTTCCTTTTGTTCCAGTTTTTTTTTGGATTTTGGGGAAAAATTTTAAATAAAAGAGAAAACAAGTAACAGTGCTATATTCGGCAGTGCCGAATCTTATATACCCTTCACAACGTGTAGTCATGCAATAACAATTGTTTGTATCACCATTCATCTCATATAAAATACGTACATATGTATAAACTAGGGTGATCGATTCAGTTTTACAACCGGTTTTTTAACTCTTTTAGCTGGCGGTTTTTTGCAAATGTCGAATACACCGGTTTTTTACTCACAGAAGCCGGTTTTTTCACTTTTAGTTTTATGTTCATTTATCTTTGTAACCAAACGTACCATACTATATTTATTACTCAAAAAATTTCCAAAAATCAGAAAAATTTATTAAACAATCTTCTATAATATTGTAAGAAATTTATTTGTTGTTTCAAAAACATATGTAAAATAAGAAAAATAATTAGGCTTAAATATAATTTGTTTTAAATGGAGAGCAGGTATTTTATACGTTGTTGCGCTTATAATTTGCTGTGATAATCAGCTGTTAAGTTTTTTGGCCAATTATTGTACTTTGCAATCCTTTTTGATCTCATTTTCGAATTTCATAATATTTTACTTCTACTAAATCTACCGACTTGTACTAAAGACTATCCATAGCTTTACTAATATCTCTGATAACATATGACTTGTACTCTAAAAGAATTTTTCACACAAAAGGTCATTATTACAACTTGCCTATAAAGTTGATGTTTACAAAAGGTAATTTTGACTACCGTGAGCCGTGAAGTGACTTTTAAATATTTTTAATTTTTACAACCTCCTTGTAACAATGTTTTTTTTTTATATGGCAATACCAGAGCAAATACCGATTACTTTTATCAAATTAATTTAGTTCTTAAAAAATGTAGTGGCAACAATGTAAATTTATAAATTTTATTTACAAAACGAAATAAAATTTTTGATGATTTATTTGCTGTTTTGTGTCACTAATATTAGAAAATTAAAACTTAAAAAATTAAAGAGGTCGAAGTAGAAAAAAAATATAAATCACAATTTAGTTGCCATATTTTGTTTCATATAGAGAAACAAATAAAATTTATAAGCTTAACCTTAAAAGTTAAAGATAATTGAAGCATAATCTTAACTTTTCGTCACTTTTAGGTAAAAAGTGTCTGTCCCTTAACATCTTTATTTTAAATAACGGCATATTATAATAATGCCATTGATTGTGTATCAACTTGAAATGCAATTAAACCATAGAACAAACTAGTTAATACATATATATGTATCTCTGTCGTGGGTATAAGAAAAAATTCAATTTTATGTATTCGACCGGTTAACCGGTTTTTCTAATTTTTTAAAAGAGCAACCGGTTTTTTTTTTAATTCTAAATTTCAAACTATTTGAAACCCGGTTTCTTAAAAATGTCGAATAATCGATAACCCTAGTATTTACTGGTTAGAATATATGTGGCATCAAATCCCAGCTGAGCCAAAAAAAATTTTATTTTATTTTATTTAATATATTATTTATATATTATTATTTTTTTTTAATTTTTTTAAAAAAATTTTTTAATCAAATTTTTAAAAAAATTTTTTTTCAATTTTTTTTTTAATTTTTTTTTTGTAATTTTTTTTTTAATTTTTTTTTTATTTTTAATATATTTTTTTGTATTTTTTTTTTTTGCTATGTTTTTACATGTATGTATTTATGTATGTTGTTGTAATTGTGTAAAAAAACGAGGTGGTCGTGGTTTTTTGCTCATATCTCAGAAAGTTATGGGGCGATTGTACTGAATTTCAATAGCAATTCATTCCTGAATATTTCCAAGAGATTGCTACCATATACAGATCTGAGGAACATATAGTTGCTTCTAAAAGTTGATCTCAACCAACACACGGACAGACGGTCAGGGCTCAATCGACTCCTTTATTCATAAGCTTTCAGAAAATATATACTTTATGGGGTCAGAAATGAAAATTGTAGAAATTACAAACGGAATGACAAAGCTATATATACCCTTGTGCACCACAGGTGAAGGGTATAAAAATCATGAATGTCAGTCGTATAGAGTCAGCGATGATTGTTAAAACTTGATTGGTTTCGTGCAATATTTTGTTCATTCATGGTTAGCAGCAATGAATACTAGGTTTGCTTGAAACTGTGGAATTTGTAAAGCAAACATGATTTATAACCAGATTTGGTGTTATATGTATATCAAGCACCACCATGAGTGTTGTAAAAGGATAAATAAAGGTTTATCTTTTAAGTTTCAACTACTTGTAGAAATATGTTATCGAGAAAGTATTTAAAATATAAGTTATTAAGTAAAAGATTAATTAAGATATTTTAAAAAATGTATAAAAAAAAAACTAAATATTATTTTAAGTCTTATATTTGAGCATTATTTTTGTTATTTATTACGTGGCATGATCTAAGTCTCGTATTATTGCTACTGCTGTTGAAACTGTACCATTTGATCTTGAGTTTTAAAAATAAATATTAAAGTTTTTGAATTTACTTCAGCACGCTTTATAAGCGTGTACCGGAAATCACATAAATGTTAAGAAACATTTTATCGCAATTTTAAATAAAATTTAAAATTAAAACAAAATTTCAAGCAGCCAACAACGGAAATCAACGGTTACGCCTCATAGATCTGGGTGAAAAACAGGACCACGTGGATTGTTATGAGTAATCAACATACACCTAAATAAAATATTCCGAAGGATACAAAAAAATAAAAAAATAATAGAAAAGCCTGCAACAGACACAAAGCTGTATACGACCAAAGGCTCGTTATAAAACATACAAAAACAAAATAATTAAAAATTAAAAAAAAAAAAAAATAAAATAAAAAATGATAATTTGCTGAGTAATAAACTTCCGGTGGTGAGCAACCCTACCAAACTTAATAAATAAACCAGCCAGCCAACCAACCTACCCTACTTTTTCTTTTATAACACTAAACTATAATGTGTTGCTAATAACAACTCGCACTCCTATAAACAGGAATAAATCAACTAAACAAGAAGACAACCAGTCATCCATTCAACCAACAACACATTAAACTGTGTACAAAAAATTCAAATAATATCCAAAAAGTGTGCCTCGTAAAGCGAAAAAGGACCATTACACACCCTACTAACCATGATCATAACAAAAGGACAAATGTGTTAAAAAAAAGTAACACACACATGTATCTTATTATTGTTTATACAGAAATATGTTGCATTGTCATGTTTATGAATTAAAATTTAACCCTTGTGTGGTTTACAGGGTACTCTGGAAGCAGATTTAAATGGACTTTAAATAAAGAAGTGTATTATATTTAAGAGAGCTAAAAGTCTTTGATAATTATTATTAATTTTGATAATTTTTTTAATATTATTATTTTCATTTAATGACCCTGATATGGGTTGTTGTCACCAAAACACCAAATTTGAAATTATCAATCATCAGAGAAATATTAAATCAATTATGTCGACGTTTTTGTAAACTTATTATTTGAATGGAAATTAATAAAATATATAAATATTAAAAGAGGATATTACGACAAAACTTCAAACACTTAAGAATAGTGCTAAAGCCATATTATAGTTAATTTTATAAACCGAATTAGCATTATTCACTTGGTCTTTCAAATAATAACGGGTAGTCGACACTTTATCTGAGACTACTTTCAATCACCCTAGGGTTAAAAAAAGTGAAATCAACACCCATTTCCATTGTCCTTTCTTGAATTTGTTCATTCTGGTTTTTACTTTTGTCAAGCAAATCAATTCTTCCTGGACTACAGAAGCAGTGATTATTACAACTCATAATGCAATGTCCTTATGAGCAACACCTCCCTTTTTCGCATTGTTCCACACACAAAAATGTATTGCTTTTGTAAAAGTTGGTTTCCTTTTCTTATTGCAATGCTCTTGTGTTGGTGTTGGTTTCCTTGCCATAATTTTGTTCGAAGAAATTTATATTCTTAAATGTAAATTGATCTGCCTCACTTGCAACAACTTTCAATTTTATGCAAATTTAATTTATGTCTTGTTTTCAATTCACAAATTGTAGCAACAAATATGTTGGCACGAGTTTTTAAGGAAATAGGTGTTGACGCAAATGTTTTTGAGCTGTAAGATCTGTGTGAACAAATGCTGTATGAAGTGGTTATTAATTTAAAGAAACTATAATGACATAACATGACATCAAAGAAAAGTAAATAATATTTTGAAAGTACAGTTTGAAATTGTGAATCGGTACAGTCTGTAAATCAAAGATGAAAAATGTAAGAAGTGAACATTTTCTGTGATTTACTGTTAAACAAAAATAGTTGTCAACAAGAAAAATTAATGACCATTTGGAATATAGTTAAATGAAGCCTAATTTATAGCAGGTGTCCTTATAAGTCTATTTGATTATTTCGTTTAGTAATTTAGGACAGGTAAGTTTGAAAAAATGGGGTATAATAAACGACCATATCCGTTCTAGGCATTGTGTGTACCACATGGAAAAAAATTTCGCTAAATAATCTATAAGTCCATTTCCACAAGGCTATGAAAGGCCTGCATTTATTATCACTGACGCCCTAAGGAAATGCTAAGCAATAATCAAAATAAATTAGAATAAATGACTAAATGATAAATAATACTAAAGAAATAATTATAAAATTTTTTATGATTGGAACTTTCTTACTTAACCACGACAAAACCACTAAACGGATTTAAATAAAGCTCGACATAAAGTAGGTTAAATGAAAAAAAAAATTGAAGAAAAAAAAGTTCTACAAGAAGATAGTATTGACGTAAAAAATATTCTCCAAATGTTGGTCGAGATACATCAGCAATTATAAAGTTCCACCGAAAGCTCTGCGAAAATCCAAGTCTAAATTTATAATAATAGTAATACGGTGCTATAAGTTATGATCTCTGCCCCATTTGCAATATATGGTTTTTGTGGACACTTGCAAATTTTTAATATATTATCATTTTCACATTTTTGATATTTTAGATACAAAAATTGATGTCGAACTTCAATAAACTTTAAGATTTTTATACCCTTCACACAGTGAAAAAGGGTATATATAGGTTTGTCATTCCGTGTGAAATTTCTACAATTTTAATTTCCGACCCCATAAAGTATATATTTTCTGAAAGCTTATGAATAGGGGAGTCGATTAAGCCCTGTCAGTCTGTCCGTCTGTCCGTCTGACCGTGTGTATGTTGAAATCAACTTTTTGAAGCCCCCCGACATAGGTTGGACCCGGGTAAGGTATTAAAATATCAGAAATATTCGGGAGTAGATCGGTATTGAAAATCAGAAACATCGGTACATAAACAACTGAGATATGAGCAAAAACCCACGACAACCTCGATTTTTTTTTCACAAAAACAACATTACAACAACAACATACATACATACAAACGTGTATACTGGTTAGAGAAAACGTGGCATCGAATCCCAACTAAGCCAAAAAAATTTTTTTTTTAATTTTTTTAAAAATTTTTTTTACATTTTTTTTTTTATTTTTTTTTTAATTTTTATTTAATATATTATTTATATTTTTATTATTTTTTTTTAATTTTTTTTAAATTTTTTTTTTTATTTTTTTTTGTTTTATATGTGTATATTATATATATAATAATTTTTATACCCTTCACACAGTGAAAAAGGGTATATATAGGTTTGTCATTCCGTGTGAAATTTCTACAATTTTCATTTCCGACCCCATAAAGTATATATTTTCTGAAAGCTTATGAATAGAGGAGTCGATTAAGCCCTGACCGTCTGTCCGTCTGTCCGTCTGTCCGTCTGACCGTCTGTCCGTGTGTATGTTGAAATCAATTTTTTGAAGCCCCCCGACATAGGTTGGACCCCGGTAAGGTATTAAAATATCAGAAATATTCGGGAGTAGATCGGTATTGAAAATCAGAAACATCGGTACATAAACAACTGAGATATGAGCAAAAACCCACGACCACCTCGATTTTCTTTTCATAAAAACAACATTACAACAACAACATACATACATACAAACGTGTATACTGGTTAGAGAAAACGTGGCATCGAATCCCAGCTGAGGCAAAAAAATTTTTTTTTAAATTTTTTTAAAATTTTTTTTAATTTTTTTTTAATTTTTTTTTTATTTTTTTTTTATTTTTTATTTAATATATTATATATATTTTTATTATTATTTTTTTTTATTTTTTTTTTTTTAATTTTTTTTTTATTTTTTTTTTGTTTTATATATATTATATATGTATATAATAATTTTTTTTTTTTTAATTTTTTTTTAAAATTTTTTTTTATTTTTTTTTTTTTTAACATACATACGTGAATTTACTGTTATTGCATGACTACACGTTGTGAAGGGTATATAAGATTCGGCACGGCCGAATATAGCGCTTTTACTTGTTTTTTTTAATTTTTTTTTTAATTTTTTTTTAAATTTTTTTTTTTCGTTTTTTTCATATGGGATGAATGGTGATACAAGCAACTGTTATTGCATGACTACACGTTGTGAAGGGTATATAAGATTCGGCATGACCGAATATAGCACTCTTACTTGTTTTCAATTTGAAAAGTCATATTACCTATATCACTTGTAAGCGCTCAGGAAAAGTGTTTGAAAACGTCCTTGTAACCGTACCATTTGATAAAGTTTTCATGTGTTGAGACAATTACCAAACTTTTAAGTTGGTGTTTGGTGATTTAATAATACGTTCTTTCAGAGAAAGATGAACAATGTAAAGAAATAATTAAATCTTCAAACAAATATAACACAAATTGTCTCAGTTTCATAACAGATACGGAAAGTTGCTTCAACTTTAAAGAACCTAACTTTCAGTTCATCTTTCCAGAAACCAGGAAGCCTAGGAATTTTTGCAGAAGAAAGTTCTGGAATATTAATTGGTTCAGCTGGAGGAGGTATACCATTTGCTTAATGTGCTTCTTACTTGTGAATATCTAAACAGTTTAAAGGGGTCCCCAATTATAAGGATATAATACACTTTTCTTTTATTTCTTAAATTTCTTAAAAAATATTTTTTATATGTACACGCAACTGACTTCTTAAAATTTTATAAATGAATGTATTAATAATTTTATGAAAAATTTTTACAATATTAAAAATTACAATAAGATTTAAAAAATGTAAAAAACAAAGTGAAGTACTTACAGTACGGAGGTTGAAATTTTATATATCCTTTACAATAAATCAGACTGTAGTTGGGCAAAATTGTGTCAAATATTCGCTTGATAATTTTTGGCTTATCTACATAGAATGTGGACCTTATATACATATATATAGAGAAAGTAATCTAGATAATTTAATTAAATTTTCCAATTAAGGCACGATAAGTTTAATAACCATTTCACCATTTTCACGCGCACCGTTGACTATAATGTTCTGACCATCATTACTTGTAAAGATTATAAAGTGCACTACGGTCGTATTTCAGCTATGGTCGTGTTAAGAGCTCACGCGTAATTGTCATTCTTGTTGACTAATAAGGACACTCAGGCCATCCTTTTCATTTGATTTTTTGCGTGTCATTCTCGCATTGGATTATTTTGTGGCGTCGGTTAGCTATACAGTCTCAAATAACCACAAGTAAAAATTTTATATAAGGATTCGAATTCAGAAGTGACGGCTTCCTATACGAAGGTATAGGTCGATTGTTAGTTACCTTAGGAGGCTGTTTGGATAATATTTTAATATTTTATAGAAAATAAATGGTGATGGCAGTTTTGTCTTTTGACAGCCAAATAATTGTTCATCTGTCTTTCGCGTTATCAAAATTGGAATGGAGTAAACGTAAACTCAAAAAAGTGCACTAAACAGATAATTGTTTTTCTATCCAAATCCTGCAAATGACATAAGCTTTAAAGCAAAAAGATGATTTATAATAACTGTGGCGTGAGTCAATTCATAATAAATTTGAAAGCCAAAATTATTTCAAAGCAACCAAGTGCTAACACCTAATATAGCGCTGCAACTCGTGACTATAGAAGTAAGCGGTTCGTTACAATATAAAATAAAGTAACTGGATTCAACAGCCATTATACTTTTTAAAGCACTAAAAATATTGCTGATAGGTACAAAAAAGTCGGTATTTCTAAAATATGCAAGCATGATTAAAAAAAGAAAATAACAGAAATCGCGCTAAAATTGTTCAACTAGTAAAACTACCCTATTCGGGTGTTTCGATTCTGATAATTCCCTTCAGTATCATATATATAGATATAATGATCACAGGCTAAGCGAAGCTTTTTATTTCTGAAGCCATCTATAATTTTAAATCTTTACAGAGCTTATTCTAGTCAAGACTCCATTTGTACGCGTATTGATGAGGTAAGGAAAAAAAGTTATCCGCAATATTATTTTTGTAGCTTCCTGCAATCTAATTCCAGCTGTTCTATTTGACACCAATATTGTAGAGTCAAAGAGGACAAATTCGTACTACATTTGACCCATATATTCGCCACATTTTTAGGACGGACACCATATTTTCATTTGTTAACTGCAGTGATGCCAGAACTTGATTAAGAAAAACGGCTTAAATTCTGAAAAAATGGCTAAAACCTAGCTAAAAAAAAGCTAAAAAATGGCTAAATGTTTTACATCGAAAATTTTCAATATTTGAATAAAAATTAAGAAAAATTTGTTTCAAAAGAAAAATAATAATATATAAGACCGTTTGTAATATACTCAATACATCTTTGACTAGTTATAAAGTACAAGAATTGATATATTGATGTTAAAAGGACCAATTATCATCAGCATCTAGCTCGCTATTATTGTCATTATAATCTTAACTTTCCTTTCATTTCAATTTAAGATAATTATGTGCTACTTCATATTGATAACAGCATTTATCAATCGTATCTTAAAAAAAGATTATAGAAGAAATAAAATATTGGTCTTCCGAAACAAACCAAACTCTCTACAATCTTTATAAGTCAATATTGAACGTGCCATACGACTTGAGTTAGTGGAAAAAATTCTCGAAAATTGCGTTCATCGAATTCGTTCCTACAGAAGAAGTTGTGGAGGCCATTTGAATAACGTTTTATTAAGAACTTAATTGTATCGATTGTCTTAACATTAAATTAAAAACTTTTGAATTTTCTTAACAATAAGTGTGTTTTTTTTAAAGAAATCATATTACTCTTATTGAAAAACCTTTTACATAGCTAATGTATTCTCCTGCTGTTGTAGCTTAAAATTCATTGGATTAAAAGGTAAAGGCTTGGTCTCGATAATATGTATGTATATCCAATACCATTTATGTATTTTTCATATAATTTTGCATTTAAAATATCTACAAAAACTTTTTAACTTCTGTAATATATTCTTTTAATTTTGGGTGGGATAACCATTCCCTCATAAGCTCCTGGGAATATTTTGTTAATTTTTCTTAAATTTCTTCTTTTATTTATTTTATTAAATACACTTGCTTGGTTGATTTTTTTACTGATTGATTGCTTGTTTATGTAATATTTTAAAGAGGTTCCCATCGGTCGACTTTTAGTAGTTAAAAAAACATTGTTTTATATAAAGGTTTTTTACTATTAAGGAAACAAAACAAAAACAAAACTTAAAAGCTGAAAACAAAAAATGGCTAAAAAAGGCTAAAAAAATATCTAGGAATGGCTAAAAAATGGCTTATAGCTAAACGAAATTTTTTCTAGCTAAGCGTGTTCAAAAATGGCTAAAATGGTTAACTGTATTGTACTGGCTTAACCCTTTTACATATATACCAATTTTGTGGGTATTGAAGGGGGTAAATTTTTAATTACTTGATGTGACCATTATATAAATTTATTGTCCTCAATTTTGTATATGGTGTATTATATTAGTCTATGTAGTCCTTTAATCTATCAATATGATATATCCGGTTGTATAGAGCTAGAAACCGGTTCAGAAAATATACAAAGGCTAAAAAGTGTTAATTCTTATGGTAAAAATATCTGACAAAAAGAGGCAGTCATGTTTATTTGCTCATGTCTCAGAAAATTATGGGCAATTGTGTTGGAATGCAATGCATGCCCTAATATTTTCAAAAGACTGATACCACATACAGATGTATGCAACATGTGGGCCCTTTTAAAGTTGATTGCAACCAACAGAGGTACATAGCTCAATCGACTCCACTATTCATTAGCTTTTACTATGTTAGAATTTACAGATGTACTAACAAAGCTGTATATGCCTCGAAACCATATATGAAGGGTAAAAAAAAGATCTTCTACACGCAAAGAAAAAATATGGTTGTGGTAACCATAATCGAAGGGCATCATACTATGATTAAAATGTATGATTAAGGTTATCATTATTATGTTTAACTGAAGTATCATTCAATAATCATATATATGACTACAGTTAAAATCGACAATCTTTGCTTTATTATGGCAAATTATTGTCTTTTGCTGTAACATATACATGTTGATTGTACTTACCAATTTAATTGCAATTTCTTTTAACAATATTTTTTACATTTCTCGTTATTTTTAAATGTTCTTTAATTTTTCAAAATTTTTGTACATTTTTTTGACATTTCAAACTTTTCAAATAATAAAAATTTATTTAGCAAGAAGAAGAACAGTTGAAATCAAACTATTGTTATAAAAAAATCATAGCTTGATTAATTTGTAATCATACTGTTGTCTCACTTATTATTTAATGATAATTTTTAATTTTAAATGCTTTTGAATATAATGTTATTTTTGTCGCATTATTTTTATTAAATCATACTATTTTTGAATGATAACCATTTTGAAATTTTTACGAAATGTAAACATTTAATGATATAATTCAAACAAATGCTTGATTATCGCGACAAAATATATGATGAAATGAAACAAAAATAACTATTTCCTGTTTTCGACAACCTAATATTGTTTTAGAAAAAATAATATGACCGTCGTGATCATGTCGTAACCATGATTTTTCTTTGCGTGTAATTACATTAGTTCGGGCAGTTATTTTCAATATTTAGTTTTATTTTGCTTAAATTGGAGAATCAGTTAAATTTTTTTAAAAATATCTTAAATATTTCTTAGTAGGCAGATGGTCCACAAATTTAATGTTTTTTCTTTCAATTTGTATATATTTTATCCTCGGCCTTAAACTTGTTTTTTGTGCTAAAACTAAAATTAAAATGCCCGTAGTATGACATTTCTAAAATATCAGCGCTTAACTTTGGCGCCAACTTTTATCGCTATTTCTTAGAACTCCTAAGTTACTCTAACACTGTCACTAAGTTCCTGAATAGTCTCAAAACTCATTAATTGAAGTGGACGCGTACTGAGAAATCTTCTTAAAAAAACATAACTTCTCGCTAAACACGATAGTGGTCATTACAAAAATTGCACTACTAAATAAGTGTGTTCTTTTGGACAAAAGTGTTAAATTTTTCACATTTTCTCTAACACTTGTCATATTTTTATGTTAATTTATAAAAACATGTTGTAGACTGTTAAAAGAGTTTATTTAGAGTTTCCTTACAAAAACACACATAAATCATTAAGCGAGCAAGACGACAGTAAAAGGGCATAAACATAATTTTATAGGATTTTTTTTTGGAATGGGCTGTTTGGAGAAGAAAATTTTTAGATTTATGTGACGCCAATATAAAGTAGAACATCAAAATAACAATAAAAATTAAAAAAAAATTTATTTATTTATTTTTCTTTTTCTTAATGTTTCTTTGAAAAATGATCTCTAGCTGCGGAGAGGGGCAGATACTTTCAGATAATAAAAATAATATTATTGGTATTGAATTTCGTTTAGTGACAAATGAAAATATGTTTAAAATATGTTTTTAAGGAAGCAACATAAAAATTTGTGTTACAAGCACTTAAAGGACAGTAAAATGAAATAACAATTCAACACGAAAAAATAAAGGACATTTTTTTTTTGTTTTTTTTTTAATGTAAACAAAACTCCAGGCATTCGAAGAAAAATGAGATGCAAAGAGGAAAGCGCAAAAAAATATGAAAAACAAGAACAGAGAAATAAAATAATAAATAATATGTGAATTTCAGAATGTCACTTAAAATAGGGGAAGAGAGAGAGAGAGAGAGAGAAAGAAACGTGTAAGAAAATGAGATATGAAAAATATGTTTATGACAAGTAGCAGCTAACACTTAGTTAATGCAGAAATGGGCTTTCCGTTTTTCAAGTGCATTTGATACAAAATGCAGGACAATGAAAATATGACATTTCCTGGCACGCAACATTTCCCTTGAATCCACTTTACAATTACCAATGTATGGTTTATTTGTTTTTAGTCAGCATCCTGAGAAAATATTGTAATCAAATCTTTATACCCGTAAAATGATCTTAATACTCGTCTTAAAATTTAAAGAAAAGCAAAAGAATTGCATGAACTAGGCATGTGATGTCATCTTTGCAAATATTATATCATTGGCTTAACTCAAATTTTGACACCTTCACTTTTTATCTCTGTGTCAAAAATATAGTCTTAATTTATTGTTGCACAAATTCCATTATATGTATGTGACCTTTTGTTTGTTGTTGATGCTGTTATTGAAGAAAAAAACTGCAGCCAAAGATACAGTAGCGAATTTAGGACCTGCCTCTCGGTGTAGCTGGTTTAAAATTTCCTTCTTTATATTTTATTTTAATTTCAATGGATTTTTATATCATTTCTAACTTAAGCTCCTTTGATATCCGGTAACAATGTTCTTATTGTAGAGACACAATTATTATCTTCATCATAACTACCTCCTTTTACTTTTCTATATGTATTTAGCACTTTGTTCTTGTCTTTTTACTTTTTGTTTTTTCTTAATAAGTATTTGTCGTTTGCGTCCATACTCATATTTAAGCTGACGTATTTAATTTCATAAAGAAAATGCAAAAATTCTTTTTATAATTTTTTCCCTAAAATTTTATAGCAATCTTTAGTACGTTCGTATTTCGACATTTCAGACAGACAATTTTAATCCCTATTTTGTTGTTGGTGCTTCCTGTACTTCCTCCTTTTGGGTAGAACAACAAAATTTATCATACAATTTTAAGCGGAAGATCCTTAGACGGTCAAACAATGTTTATTATTTATGCTTTAGAAAGAATGTCATTCAAGTCCTTAAGGATATTCACGTGTTTATATGATTGTATGTAGTGAAATCTGTAGGTTAATGTACCTTCATTTCTATACGAACAAGTTTTAGTATTTATTCTCTGAAATTTGTAGCTGAGATTTTAGCCAACAATTGATTGCACAAAACAACGAAAAGTGTATAAAAACTTGCAGCTAATTGTGAAAAATGTTTATCCAAATAATGTGTCACAAATATTATAGAAACAATAGAACAATGAAAATTATTTTAATTCTATTAAACCTACAAAGTTTTAGTCCCTATAACCAACATACAAAATTTGTTATTTATTTTTTCTTTATCCGTCAAGTATTTATCCGTCAACTTAATCTGTAACAATATTTTAGTTATTTAAGAAAATATTATTTTTTTTGTCTTTATTTTTAAAGCTTCAAGTCTTTTCAAATCTAAAATATTCCTTTTTAGATTTTCTCTATACAACTTACATATATATTATTTTTACTTCTACAACTACTGTATTCACAAGTTGTCGTAAATTCAAGAATTCTAAAATAAAAACATAAAAAAATATGACTATTGTGAACGACTCCTTATAACTAAGTATGATATTTCAAATTTAAATAGCTGGCTTTTCTAAATTTTTAATAACAAAACTTTTTAACGGATATCGGAGGGGCGGGTTACAAATATCACAGACGGCTCGGTTAAGCAGATTCTCAGCCTATCGCCGTAGATGTCTGAACAGTTATAAGAGCACAATAAACATATTATACCCAGTAGTTTTATTTTAGGACAGTGTTTACTTGAAAAGCAACAACATTTTTTTCAAGCTATTGTGAAATTTTAGAACGTACTGACATGTTTAGACACCTTGTGAGTAATGCTTCTTAAAAATCCAAGAGCTTCTTAAAAAATATTTTGTAGTATTGTAACTGCCCTAAAAATAAGAATAAACCTGCCGGTTATTTGAAACAGTACCCTATAGGAGAGAAAACTGTCCCAAAGTTATTCTCATGACGAGTTCCTTTAAGTGCTTTCAGACGAAATGTATTTTACATATGACTTTTCAAATTTTCCATTGCAAAATTGACACATATCGTGTGAGCCCGTTAAAACATTGCGTGTGTGAAATATATATGTAAAACATTCATAGACAAATTTTTAACTTAACCGTGTGATCTTTTAATTTAAAAAAGCATCTGGAATCTACTGTTTTCTTGTTTCAAAATAGAACTATATTTACCATAAAACAAATAATTTAGAACAATATATTCGTTGGTGCCGAATCTCATAATACCATTCACCATCGTGGACATAATAGGTAAGGTAATTACAATAGCTTAGTCTGGATTTTAGATTTTAAATTACAAACCATTTCGCTTTATTGTTTCCGACACGAAGCTGGCTGTATTCTACTACTCAAGCACTTTCATTTGATACCCATATTGATTGAATGAAAAAAATATCCTCAATTTTATTGAGGGCGCCATCTTGGACTTGAGATTTTTTATTCTACTGGTCAAACTCTTTCATTTGATATCAATATTGAAGGGGTTGAAGTATTTAGATACACTTTTAATATCTATTTTTGACCTATTTATAAATTAATTGTACGCCAGTTTGTAGGGGCTTTGCATAGTATATTATTGTATAGTTTTCTTTTAAAATCCGTATAAAAGGGAAAGGTTTCCAGAAGCTAAACAAATTTGTTACCCTTTAAAATGTTCAGGAAAAATATCGGGGCATCTGAATTTCTTTTCCTCAGAAGTAATTGTCGAGACAACAGCTTGCATATTAGTATATTTATCGTATCTATAAATGTATTATAAGCTTTAGTAACTTATTATGTTTAAAAAACAAATTGCCTAAAACTTTGCCGATTAGTAATCGATTTGTAAAATAGCCCTAGGACATATGCAAACCTATCGGTATTTGTCCCACGTCTGAAAAAATTTTATTTTTATGATAAGATATGGGAAAAACGAGCAATCAAAAACACTTTTGGTGATGATACCGGATTTTAATACGGATTAATTCCCGGTTATTTCTAAAATCTTATAAAACCTACAAATTATGCAAGTCACAGCTGTATACAATATGAGAGGATTTCTTAAATTTGATTTCAAGCAACACACGGATAAACGAAGCATGTTAAATCGACTCCCCAAGTGATAGGATTTCGGAAAATTTACACTTTATAGGGTCGGATATAAATATAATAAAAATTACAAATGGAATAACAAACCAATATATACCCTTGACACCAAAGGTGAAGGGTATAATAAAGAAACCATGCATAGTAATATACAAGAAAATTTTGTATAGCGATTTCAATTACAATTGTGTTAAATAAAAAAATTTATGACAAAAAGTACTTAACAAAATTGGACATCGGTAATAAAATTCGCCAAAGTCGAATACTTGTTTCGATTTGGCTGTGCCTTAAAAATCACCATAGCTAGTATTTTGGGGTCTTTCAAAAGTGTGGAAACTACATTTTATATACATAACTACTTTTAAAATTATTAAGTCTTTTATAAAACTAATTTTGTACGACAGTTTTTTTTTCAGTAATTTTGTAGCCGTTTCGACTTTATAAACTAAAATTTAAAGTCCTCATTACGCACACGTCCTCGTAAACGCACACGTTCCGAATCAGCTGATTAGTTTTTTTAAGAATTTATGTGTAAACAGGTACTATTACGTAAGCGTGACATAGCGTTACGGAACCTGATGAAGTTTAAATTTCTCTTCGTTTTTACGTATAAGTTGTCATGAATATTTTTAAAGTAACTGTTTTATTGTGTTTTTTACTTTTACTTATATTTCGTTTAAAGAGGTTCTTATTAAAAAATATATAAAAATAAAACATTAGTTTGTAGTAAATTAATTTTAAAGAAACCTGGCATTTTGAAAGAAAGAAAATAATTTGAAGCCGTTTTAAACATTATAAACTTGTTTTATTTTTACCAAAACACCTTAAACCTTGTTTCTGGCTTTAAAAAAATAATCATAAAAAACTTTTACAAAAAAAGGAGTTTTTCCCCACATTTTTTAAAAAAATATTATTTTAATATTATATCTTACTCGAAGAAGCTATCCAGTGTGCATATAAATAATCAAATATTTTTTGTATAAAAAACTTGACTCAAGCTCAGAATTAAGAACAATAGAGTTATTTAAAATAAAACTAAAAAACTTGGTGACCAATTTTTTCCGACGTGTGTTTATTTTGACACATAAGTATTTTGGTAACGTAAGAGCTCGTTGCAAAGTTTTTAAGATATCTTTAATTTTATAGTTATTATTATTTCTGCCATAGTCAAAGAACTAAAACTAAATTGAACTTATTTCATTTGAAGTTAAAAAATTAAGAAAAAAAAAATTTAACTTCACTTTCTAATTCTATAATTTAAAATCCCAACTTTATTATTATTATACCCTTCACCTGTGGTGCACAAGGGTATATATAGCTTTGTCATTCCGTTTGTAATTTCTACAATTTTCATTTCCGACCCCATAAAGTATATATTTTCTGAAAGCTTATGAATAGAGGAGTCGATTAAGCCCTGACCGTCTGTCCGTCTGACCGTCTGCCCGTCTGTCCGTGTGTTGGTTGAAATCAACTTTTAGAAGCAACTATATGTTCCTCAGATCTGTATATGGTATCAATCTCGTGTAAATATCCAGGAATGAATCGCTATTGAAATTCAGCACAATCGCCCCATAACTTTCTGAGATATGAGCAAAAAACCACGACCACCTCGTTTTTTTACACAATTACAACAACAACATACATACATACATGCAAAAAACATGCCAAAAAAAAAAAATTAAAAAAATAAAAATATATTAAAAATAAAAAAAAAATAAAAAAAATTAAAAAAAAAAAAATTTAAAAAAATATAAAAAAATATAAAAAAAAATAATAAAATATAAATAATATCTTAAATAAAATAAGATAAAACCTTTTTGGCTCAGCTGGGATTCGATGCCACATTTAGTCTAACCAGTATATACATATGTACGTATTTTATATGAGATGAATGGTGATACAAACAATTGCTATTGCATGACTACACGTTGTGAAGGGTATATAAGATTCGGCACGGCCGAATATAGCACTGTTACTTGTTTTTACTTATACATTTGGTTTCATTATAAAAAGTGTTTATGTAGGATTTTCCGTTTTGAATCTACTTATGTATGTAATTATCAAAATTGTTTAAGCAAAGAAAATATGGTCACGTTTACGTTTTCATTGACACAAACCACATTTTAATTGATACGCAACGGTTACTTATCCGTAAGTTTACGTAAGAGTATTGTGTCCTTAAATTTAACTTTAACAAAGCTATTCTGGTGTGCTAATTACTGAATAGCACACACTCATATTGTACACTTGCATACATACATATACATATACATTCCAAAGTATGTTTACATAGCTACATTTTTGAGGGGGTTTTTTTGTCAGATTCTTGTGTATGAGCTTATCTGTAATGAATTAATTAGGGTATTTTGGAGGGGTTTTCTGTAAAATAACCCAATGGAAAATCGATTAAAAATAACCCAAACTTAACTTGGTCAGAAATTAAAATTTTACTAAAAAAATATGAAAACCCATAATAAAAATGTTTTGGAAAATAACCCACATATTTGTTATCAGGGTTTTATTTTTCATCCTATAAAATTGAGAAACGAAAAGTTTATGCGTATCATATGGTGTCACCATACCTTTTACCGTACAAAAACTTTCCATTTTGCAGCTTCTGAGAACGAGAATTAACATCCAGTCACTGAAAGGTCATATGATACATCTTAAAATAGGCAACAAAAGTTGAGAAAATTGTACATTTCTTTTATTACCTTTTATTTAAAACATACACAAATTATGTTTAAAGCAAGTATCGTAATTTTCTTACAACTGGTTTGAGTCGTATTGGTAATGGTTTTTATATTTATATATTTATTTATATATTTTTTATATTTATACAATTTACAAAGTTAAAACATTTCGACATTATCCATCAGCCCAAGTATAATTTTTCCATATAAATGCTTTTTAACAAAAAATCGAACGTAAAAAATAAATAAACTATTAAAAATTTTATATGGATGAGCCTTTTTGATAAATATTTATTCTCCTGCATAATAAACAATTCAAATTCTTGAAACAAATACTGTGTTTGAATAATAAATAACATATATATATAAATAACACAGCGCGACAAAATTAAAAAACATTTTTGCTTCTTTGAATTTATCAACTGATTCTAGTTAATTTGGGTGCGATGAATTCAAATCTGTAATCAGTTTGTCTCTATCATCTAGTTTTCATGATATAGCTTTTTTATACCCTCCACTGTAAGTGAGGAGGGTAAATATCAGTTGTCATTCCGTTTTTTTTTTTTTTTTTTTCATTCATTATCATTTATTTTCATTCTATTCCATACAAATAATTGCCTCGCTCCTTAAAGGCATTGTAGAGGCGAGTTGGCCAATAAAACAAAAGAAATTAAAATAAAAAATTTACATAAAATATATATGTATACATATTATGTATATGAAAATACTAAGAGTTATTATGTTATATGTAGGCAATTTATAATAATAATAAAAAAAAAAGAAAAGATTTTTTAATTATTTAAAATAAATGTTCATTAATATTATGCAAAATATATTCTTTAAACAATTTTTTAAAAACTGATATTCTTGACTCATTTTTTAAGTTTTGTGGCAAGTTATTGTACTCGCGACTACCCATAAATTCAATCCGCTGTTTAGTTAGTTCCAATCTGCATAACACTATTCTTAAATTTCCATTATTTCTCGTACTTATATAATGGTGACTCCTTGGAAACCGTAATGTGTGATGTCCAATATTATTCATACACTTAAAAACATACAATAAGAGTTGTAATTTATAAACGCCATGTATAGGCAAAATTGTTTGACATATATCAGTATATAAAGAAATCGTTGGATAAAATACCGGAAGATTATACACTACTTTAAGAGCTTTGTTTTGCATTCGTTGGAGAGACTTTAAACTACTACTTTTCTTATGACCATAAGCAATTGCCAAATAATTAAGGTGACTTTGAATTGTAGCATTGTAAATTAAAAGTTTTGTTACCACATCAAATTTATTTTTAAATTTGTATAAAACACCAGTAGTTTGAGCAATTTTCATTTTCAAATATTGTATATGATTATCCCAAGAAAGATTGTTTTGAATATTTATTCCCAAGTATTTTAACGAACTTACTTCAAAAATTTCTTTACCATCTACAAAAATGGAAAAGATATCATTAGAACGATTCGGCCTTAATTTAATTAATTGTGTTTTATTAGCATTTAATATGAGTTTATTAATTCGAGCAAACTCACATATTAAGGCAGCATCACGTTCCATATAAGCTTTGACAACTTTCTCATGCTTGTATGGATAGAACAAGCAAATATCATCAGCATACATACAAATTTTCCTAGCAAGACCAAGATTATGCAAATCATTAATAAAAATTGTAAATAATAATGGACCAATAACACTACCTTGAGGCACTCCAAATAAAACAGGACATAGAGAGCTTTTATTACTACCAATCTGCACAAACTGTTTCCTGTTTGTTAAATAACTTCCTAACAGATCATTACTTTTTCCAAGAATACCATAGAACATCAGCTTACTTAGCAAAATATCGTGATCTATAAGATCAAACGCCTTACTCAAATCATAAAACATAGCAGCCACACCACTGTGTCCATCATCTAAACTTTTGCAAATAAAATTTATAACATTAACTACAGCTTCTTCAGTACCACAACCTTTTCTAAAACCATATTGAAAATCACTAAGCATCTTGTTTGAAAACATATACGATGAAATTTGATTATAAATTATTCTTTCAAAAACATTATCAATTATTGACAATACGGCAATAGGTCTATACATATCAATGGTTGATGCATTTTTCACTTTAGGAATTGGAGTAATCTTATGAATTTTTAAAATATCTGGATAAGAGCCTATATTAATCATATTGTTAAAGATTTTCAAAAAATATGGTGACAATTCAGTTACACATCGCCGAAGCATATTTGACGAAACATTGTCATGACCAGAGCTTTTATTTAATTCCAAATTTAAAATAACATCTTTCATTTCCTCCTGTGTAGTATACTTGAAATTAAAAATCGTATGACATTGAGTTAAAGTTCCAAACGAGTTAAAAAAATCTGTTTGCAAATATTGGATTTGTGAAAATATTATTTTTTTATGTAATTGGTAGCTGATTAACGGGAATTTTATTTGTGTAAATAATATTATTCAGAACGTTATTTTTTCTTTTTGCACTCCAATTGCATATCGAAAGTTAGTTGCTAGTAACAAGTGGCTTATTGCAGTTGGCAAAGTTTATTAAAAAAGTGTTGATCTAAATAGAAATGACTTCCAATAGAAGATGTTGTAAAAATAACGCTGACACATTTTGTTATATTTGTGAAGAATACACCTTTAAAGAAAACATAAGACCTATTTCGGAATGTGTTAAAAATCGTATTTAGATTACTTTTGAGTTGATCTTGGTGACCAAGATAAAAGCTGGGCTCCACACATTGTGTGCAATACTTGCTGTCTAAATTTACGACAGTGGACTCAAGGAAAACGAAATAGGCTTAAGTTTGGTGTGCCGATGGTTTGGAGAGAGCCCAGAAATCATTTGGACGACTGTTACTTCTGTTTAGTGAGTATTGCTGGTATTAATAGGAAAAATCGAAATAAATGGCAGTATCCCTATTTATTGTCAGCGCGCCGTCTAATTCCCCATTCCGAAGATGTTCCCATTTCAAAACTGAATGATTCTTCAGAGCTGAGTTTGGAGTTTGAACATAATACTGCTAATGATCTAACTGATTGCGACAGTGTTTTCGAAGGCACAGAAGCTATTCCTCAACGTTTTAATTAATGCGAGTTGAATAACTTAATTCGAGTTTTTGCCTTATCAAAAGAAGCGTCTGAAGCGTCTGTTCGAGGTTAAATGATAAGAATTTGTTAGAACGTGGAACAAAAATAACTTATTACCGCACTAGGGATAAAGCTTTTTTTTAACATTTTTTACTAAGGAAGACAATCTGGTGTTTTGTAATAATGTAAATGGTCTTATGCAGGAAATGGGGCTATCCAAGTATCTACCTAGCGATTGGCGCTATAGCTTTTAGTTAAAAAGACATTGTCCAATATAGTCCTTGCATCGACATCAGCGTTAGTTAGTTAGTAAACTAGCGTTAAGCAAATTCTTTTTTACCTGCTATATAAAAAAAATGTATATTATTAAACATGAAAAATTATCGGTTTAAGTCGACGGTAGCGATTGGTGCATTATTTAAAAATCTAGTGATTTTGTGGACTTGCTTCAGAATGTGTTTATGCAAACATGATATAGAAACGTAAATCTTAATTAAGATTAAGATCGATGTAATTTTACCTGAAATTATCGGATTTAAAAAAGTTTGATTTAATCTGTATTAAGACGGAGGGCAGAACATGAATTTTAGTAGATTTTGGTAGCAGAGACAAAAAACAAAAAAAAAAACGTTTGGTGGCATTTTGAAAGATGACATTGCAATTTTATTTTAGGGTGGGTTTTAAAACCCCTCATCCCCCTTTAGCTTTATCATTCTAAATATCGCTATATGAAACTATGGGTCCTTTACTTCATAAGGGTACGTTCAGTAACTTTGTAGAATTTATTCCTTAAATTAAATATTTTTTTTGTATAATATTTTAACCCTCTAACTCCCCTACGTAACGGTAATTTTCGGCTCTATTTTAACGAATCGTAGAAAACACATTTAAAAAGTAAGAGGCAGGGATGAAATGCTCAACAATAATGTTGGCCATAAAATATTCCAACATAAGGCAACTACAACACGGAAAAATCCAAAACTGAACAGAAACAGCAAATACAAGGTCAAATAGAATGAAATATACTGCACCCTTAGTAAGCAATCATAGGTTTGCCTGATTTTTGATATTTGTGCTAAGACGTTTTTAGCTAAAGCGATATAGAAAGTCACCAGTTGAAACGACTAAGTTGTACGTACATGCCCCTGTTCATTTTGTAGTTCTGTTAAAGGACATTCTCAATATTATAAAAATATAAGGGATTTGTGGAGGCCAGCAAAAAATATGATTAAGGTTTTCACGTCATAAGTTTGAATATTACAAAAGTTTGGAATTGAAAAATGTATATTCTTTTTGTGGTGAGCACAATACTCATTCAAATTGCCCAAACCTGTAGATGACATCCTACTTTTATACCCGCCACCAAAAAAATGGTGGGGGTATATTCATTTTGTCATTCCGTTTGTAACACATCGAAATATCCATTTTAGACCCCATAAAGTATATATATTCTGAATCAGGGTTTGATTTGATGACGATCTAGCTATGTCCGTCCGTCTGTCCGTCTGTCCGTCTGTTGAAAGCACGATAGAGGTCGCACCGAAAAAGCTAGGGGGCTCAAATTTTGCCAGAATCTTTCTTATAGACAAGGTTTGGTTGGTATTGAAAATGGGCTAAATCGGAATATTAGGAAGAGAGTTATAGCTCGAAAAGCAAGAGTAGGTCGAAAAAACCGTGTCCTTCAAACATCGAATAAAATGGAATTGTGTCCAAACGCATTAACGTAGGCTCATGAAACTTCGAATATATATTTCCTGAGTAAAAACAATATCTTTCTTCAAAAATTATCTAAATCTATGCATCAGGAGAGGAGTTATCGATCAAAATGTACGAAAATTTATACCGCACAGTGTATTTTTCGGTATATTTAAAAACAAAAACGTCATAAAAGCAACAAAATTTGATGTACGACTCTGAAATTTTGCACACTTTGTTTTTTGGTGAGACGATTTTTTGTAACGGAAAATCAATGTGCCACGCCCACTTTTACGCCCACCTCCCATATAACGTTTTACCTAAAATTCATATAATTTCTCTATTAATAAAGATTTTGGAATAATAAAGGCCTATATTGAAACACCTAAGTCGTACTCATTCGAAAAAATAACTTTGACACGCCTACCATAACGCCCACTTTTCACGTTATCTTCCGTTAATGAAATTTAAAAGCTCATAAAACCGCCTAAATTAGAGGTATGATGATAAAATTTGCTGCCTATATCCTCCTAGGCAATGTCATTACTATGCCAAAAAATTAAGGTGCCACGCCCACTTTTACGCCCACCTCCCATATAACGTTTTACCTAAAATTCATATAATTTCTCTATTAATAAAGATTTTGGAATAATAAATGACTATATTGAAACACCTAAGTTGTACCCATTAGCAAAAACAACTTTGACACGCCTACTTTAACGCCCACTTTCAGTTTTGAATTGTGTGCAGATGCATAAACGTAGTCATGAAACTTCGAATATATATTTATCGAGTCAAAAGAATATTTTTCCCTGCAAATCGCTTAAATCTATGAATTAGGAAAAGAGTTATAGATAAAAATGTACGAAAATTTATACCGCACAGTGTATATTTCAAATTTAAAACGTAATAAAACTGACAAAACTATATGTACGATTCTGAAATTTTGCAAACATGGCTTTTTGGTCAAAGTCTTCGTTATAACGGAAAATAGATGTGCCACGCACACTTTTTCCTTAAATTTTTATAAAAATATATTAGTCATATATATTAGCATTTATTCATCTTACACTGCGCCATTTATTGTACTGTAGCTAAATATAAGATAAAGATGATAAGATAGATGACTCTACTAGCAACTACTAGATGGCATGCTAACAACTTATGCTTATGTTCTCCTGAAATTATGCTCTATGAAAAATGGGAATTTAGGAAAATTTTGACCTAAGTAAAAAAAAATTGTCTTTAAACATTATAAACAATTTATTTTCATGTACTAATGGCTAACAAATTTTAAAATTATACAAAACTTATTTCGTTTGAAAATCTTTTAAAAGCAAAATGTTATAGAAGTTTAAAAATCAAAATCTTACTAATAAATTTCCCGTTTTAGAAAAATGCTGAGAATGTATATTTTAAATCACCCTGTGGCCCTTAAAATTTAACCTTAAATTCAATTTCTTCCTCTTAAATTCATGTAAATTCTCTATGAATAAAGATTTTGGAATACTAAAGGACTATATTGAAATATCTTAGTTATGTTTATTAGCAGAAACTTTATTGACACGCGTATTTTAACGGCCACTTTCATTGAAAGACTAAATTTACGAAAACATTTTACTAGCATACCGAAGTTATAATGGGTGGTTTTCTTTTAAGGGACTATGTTGATTTTGAATAAAATTATTATGAAATTATTATCATTTATTTTTATAATGATAATATTTGTATGCTTCAATTATGTATGGAACAAAATATCGGCCAAATGGCCCCCAAACCTAGGCGGCACACCACGAGCCGATAGTCCAAATTTTCAATGACACTGTTGATGCTCGATTGTTGGGCACGATGATGAGTCAAGGTTGCTTGCTCTTTTGCCACGTTATCGTGAAAAACAGCAATGTTTCCCATTCAACGAACTAAGATGGCATTCACAGATGTTTTCAAATTTCATACAGACCTGCTTTGCAGACATTTAAATATTTTTTACAATTCTCACAATTGTGGACGAATTCGAACGATTATGTTGACCAAAAGAATCACGAAGTGCACAAAATGCATTTGAACGCCCATTTTTATAAAAATCTTTAATATTTAAAAGCGTTGCTCGATTGCGTATCTTTCCACGGTTCAAATTGAGTTAGTCTGAGATTGAGAAATGTCAAACGAAATACAAGAAAAAAGTTGAAGTTTAGATATGGTTCACCTTAAACATGGGCCCTTAAAATTTAACCACCCTCTACAAAGAAAGTGATACATATTTTATTATAAAGAGATTATTCTATAGCAATTAACAAAATAATAAATATTGTGCTTTAAATGTACACAAGATTGGTGGTGGGTATAAAAGATTCGGCACAGCCGAATATAGTGCTCTTACTTGTTTTTTATAATTAAGCCTTAGAGGAGTTAGCTCAAAGTTTACTAGCTAGACTCAAGTTTGAGCAAAAAATAAAAATCAAAAATTATCTCAAACATAATTGATAAGTTTTTTAATTTTTAATTTTGAAGACTATTGTGATGTTTTTGGAATCATAATGATCACTTTGAGTGAACATTTTCCATGTACATATTTTGTTGTTGTAACAAAAAATCAATCAAACCACACAAAGCTGGCAAACTTAAAACTTTTATTATATTGTTCAAAATATTTATATTCAACACCGTTTATTCTAATACTCTGCCTTGCTAAAAATGACTTTTTTATAAAAGTGTCTAAAAAATCCAAAAACCTGGAAAGTATTATATCAATTAAGAAAACAAAGAATATTCGTATATTGCATATCCTTTAAATGTTGTATTTATTTTTTTATAAAAGAAAATTTTAGCTAAAAAAAATGTGTCCTACATTCCTACAAAGAAAATAAATAAAAAGATGATTCGGTATTTTTTGGTTGTTTTTATATTGTTTGTTGAAAAATAAAATTTTTTTCAAGCAGTGGTTTTGCTTAAAAACTAAAGTTTAGTGTCTTCCATTTAAACAAAAAAAAATAATAATAATATACTTAATAAGAAACTAACAAATAAAATAATAATGTTTTATATCATTGTCTTCCATTTAAATTTAACTTAATTACTAATAATACTCTAGGTCACTGTTTCTTTTTTTTCTCTTATTAAAAGTAGGACTTAAAAATATTTAATTATTTACATTTGTACAACTGAGACTAGTTCTTATTTTCTTCTTCTTCATATTGAGCAGCAGGAACCAGAGATGAGAAATTTATTTTCTTTTTTCTTATAAAGGCGGGTTTAAAAATTCACACACAAGGTAGTGTTTTTGGGACTTATTGATCTTGCCAAGATGATATGTAATCCAGAAGCTCCTCGTCATCGTGTTGTTCGGAGAAATCAAATTTAAAATTTTGTTGTGCGGCCTCTTCCAATTTTAAAGGTTGTACAAAACTGTTGGCACCATTAATAGAGATCTCAGAATCGGAGTATGATGATGTTGGTGAGTGAGTCATTTGATAAGATTGGTTGTCCACAGGACTGTCCACAGAAGAGTAGCCAAAGTTGCTGCCATCATTGCTAGACTCATCGTAATGTTGTTGGGACATGCAGAAGTTGCCTTTAGGCCCAGCTGGATTCGATGAATCTAAAAGATCTTGTAGCCCACGAATGTACTCTACAGCAATGCGTAGAGTGTCGACTTTGGAAAGTTTTTTACTGGCCCCACGGCCACCACTGGACAAACTGTTAATGACTGTTTGTGGTATGTGTTGGCGAAGGTTGGCAAAACCATTATTAACCTGCTTGACACGATTGCGCTCACGAGCATTGCGGCGAGCTACTGATGGCAATTGCTCACCAAAAGGCATGTTGGCATAGGTGTATTTCTTTTTAGCTATTATGTGTCCGGGAGTCAAATGTTGTTGGATGTTTTGCAAGTTGCTGTTGCCCAAGACTTTTGGTTGAGCTGGTGCTATGTGTTGCAATTTGTTGACATATTGAGCCTGTAGAGGCATTTGTTGCTGCTGATGATGTGATTGCAACATCATCATGTTTCCATTGACAACTTCAAAATGATAATTGTTTTGCGACATGCAAACACTAGCCATTTTTTTTTATTGTTGTTTAATTTTTTACGAAATTAATCCACAAGTTCTTTTTGGCAAATTTAAAAATAAATCCACTTTTTCTATGCGTTTAACGTCTTTTCTTAACGATCACTTGAACACAACTAAACTCTTTTTCTTGCAAGTCTTTTAATTTAAATATAAGAAAATCTTGTTTGAGTTTTTCAAATCATCAGTGAGTATAAAAGAGAATGTGTTTCTTCTTTAAACCGTATAGTTGTGTGATGTAGTAGTTATTTTGTAATGTTCACTGTTTCGAATCGTATTCCACAATGATACCCTTCGTCCTTTTGCTTCGTTTTATGTACTCGGCGAGAGAAGCAATGCTAAGAGCTGCCTTAACTACCTGCTCTACTTTTTAGGGTTCTTTAGACAAAATACAAGTGATCTTTGTTGCTGTAGTTATGTGTTTACCTCAGAGAAAAGGAATGAACACCATAGATTGTGGCTATTAGTGTGCGTGAGAAAGAGAAGTGAGTTTGACAGTGGGAAGAGGATTATGAATAGAATTAATGGTTTATAACTATGTGCCAAAGAAACTAAACGAAATTTTTTTCGAATATTGTGTTGATCAGATTTAACATTGACTATAATTTTATGTTAGATTTAACATTGTTAAAGATATTCGTCTATGAGCAATGGTGTATGAAAATAATAGAGACAGCGGCTTTATTAAGCGCCGTATCGTAGTGGGAATGAAAACTCGCTTTAAATAAAGTGTTAGTTTTTTTTAGAGATTTACAGGGTGCCGAGTAAATATTTATATACAAATTAAAATTCATAAAATAATATTAAATCTAGGTCTAAGGTAAAAAAAAGGACTTAATTAATCCACGAATTAATTGATTTATCATTAGGAATGTATTATTGAGTTCATATGGTCTTAAAAATTAAAATATTTGAATGCAAAATGTTTCATATGTTTAATAACTGCTTAAGTCGACATAGACTAAAATTGAAATAAGAACACCATCGTAACCCCACAATTTAAAACTGATCTCAGGCGAATTTTCAACAAATTTAAAACCTCATTGCCTATATTTGCTTAATCTATATATATAAAAGTGAAACTCTGTGTGTGAGTCTGTGTGTGTGTGTGTTAGCTATAGACTCCGAAACTGTAAAACCGATCGGACTCAAACTTTGGCAAATTGTTGTACACATACCAGGGAGTGTTTATGGGTGGAAAAAAGTGGGCGGGCCAAGCCCATAAGAATTAGTTATCATTTTAGCTACTTGCACTTGACCGATTTTTCTGAAACTTTGCATACAAATTAAGCTGTCATGAATTTACAATTTTGTGATTAGAAAAGTGGGCAGTGCCGCGCCCATTAAAAAAAATTTTTAGTTTTTATCTTTTTGCACTTGATATTAAATTTAAATTTAGAATGCATTTTTATTCATTAAGGGGCGTAGCAACGCGCGCCGGGCTTTTCTAGTAAACAATAAAAAGAAATAAAGATAAAATTATAACAAAAATAATTTGAAATAAATTATTTTAAATTTATTATTTAACAAAGTATACGAACACCGATATGCTCTCCACCTAATACTTGATCGAATTCATAAAATAATCTTTATTTTAAATTAAATCAATTTATAAAAATCAAGTCAAAACTTTTAAAGGGTTTTTTCGAAAAACCGTATTAACCGACATAAGCGATTTTCCGTTACTGCCACAGATATAATTTGGAATAAATTCTTGTAGCAATAAGTATTGACGGGTTAACTTCTAGAAATTTTTCCAAAATAATATAAATTCGTATGAGGTAAAATTTAATTTGCAAAATCAAATATGTAATTATTATCTCAATTTTAACTTAAGTAGACTAAAGCTGTTATTTCTATCAGTCACGAAAATAATAGAACAAATAGGAAGGGTTTATAGTTAATATCTTAAGTTATTTACTAGCAGAAATATAACAGTCTTTCAAAAATTTCGGATGTTTGTTTTAATAAAAGTTAAAACGCAATTATATAACAGCAGTAACGTTACTTAACACAAACAAAATAAAACCCCTGTAACAATGAGTTGCATAAAATTTCCATTATACAGCTCTGAGAATTAAGTGAAATTTTTGTTGTTCATGAAAATCTTAATTCGGACTATGTACACTAGATGTGTTTTGGTGGTTGGTAATAAAAGTTTTACTTTATAAAATTCATTTGAAATATATAATATAAACTTTACGATATGTTTCCAAATTAATACCTAGAGAAGGACATACATATTTTACAAAAGTAATAAAATGCGATCTTCATTTTTTATGTATTCCTTTAAAGTTGTTCATTAGTTGCATAGATGTCTACCTGTAATTTAACATTTTCAATAAAAGGACTTGAATGTATGTATGTTTGTGTGGAAGTGTTTGTTGTAAACCAAAAATCACTGTTAAGTGAAGAAGTTCTACTGCACAACTAAAATTATGCGCTACACTACCACATGTTGAAACGTTAATATACTTTACTGTTGATGTTTGCAATCTCTAAAGAAAATAGAACCACAAATAAATTTAAGTGCATCATTCGCCTAGAGAATTACATTCTGGTGATAGAAAAAGTGATGTTTGTCTGTCTGTCCGTCTGTCTGGCTGTTATGTTATCAAATTGCAAGTAGCAAATTTAAAATGAATTTTATTATGAGGGCCGGAAGACCGCATTCGTGGGTACTTCCAATTGATTTTGATTATAATCGGCTCATAATATCACTTGGTCCCTTAATTAAAGCTTTATTATATTATCAAAATACATGAATATTTGTATTTCAAAATCAAGCGAAATCAAACGTTTCTTTAAACCAAAAAAAAAAAAAATTATTTTTAAACATTTACAATAATTATTTCAGCTTAAGGTATTTTTTATAATAAAAATATTGTTCATAATTTTTAATTTCTCTCAATATTTCGCTACTCTGTTGTGTAGCATCATCAGGAAATTAAATTAATATTTAGATTTTAATAATACTTTTTTGTAAGAAAATAAATTTAAAATAACAAATTTTTTCTTATTGTTAATATTTTTAAAAAAGGTAAAAAATAAAATAATTAATGAAATTTTTTTAAACTAATTATTTTATTTATTGAATATTTATGGTTACGTGCTTATTCAAAATTTTCTGTTTAAAATGATAATAAAGTTCCGTTTCTTTTGAGATGGCCATAACCTTCAAATGAAAGTAAGGCTCCCTCAAGCTGATTGTTATAAATTAAAACTTTCGAAAAACATGCAGAAAACAGACAGTCGAATTCATTGGTAAGTAATTGATTTTTTTATTGAGGTTATAAAATTTCTATTGCAACAATCATAATTCCTTAGTGCTGACTATATATATATGTTCAAAAATAAAAATATGTAGATACGACCATAATATTCTACTATCATAACTAGACTATATAATTGGCAACAGTTGTGGTACATACAACCACTACTGATTTTTTTGTGAATGCGTACCAAATCAATTATACATCCAGAAAACAGAAAATCACATTCATTGTCAATAGAGTGAATGGTTCAATTCCTACAATCGAATTTTTCATTTGTGATTATAAAATTTCTTTTGCAAGAATCTAAATTTGTTAATGTTGACTTCATATTTATATCCGAAACTAAATTCTGTAGACATAATCGTAAAATTCTTATATCACAACTAAACTATGCGATCGGGAACATTTGCCGTACTAACAACCGATACTGTTTTCTCTGTGTAGTTTAAAATTCTTGAAACTCTCATGTAGGGTACGATATGGTCGGATTTGAAGAACTATATTTTCCTTACTTGTTGGTCTTTGTTTACTTTTGTTTTTCTAAATTAAGGATTTTAAATTTTATGTCCTACTATTTCTGTACTTTTCTATCATTGTTTTTCTAATAGTTTCTTTCAGTTTCATTAAATTTGTGTAGACCTTTTAAACAATGCCTTGTTGGTGTATTATATGAAATGAAAAAAAATGTCCTTGTTGTTACAGAGTTTGTATATGAGTATGAGTTGATGCATAGAAATTTATTATGTTGTGTTAGTAGTGTTTTTTTCAAACGTCTATTTTTTGTCTATTTAACAAAAGAGAATGGATGTCGAAATTTTTTTTGTCATGCTACAACAACAAAATTGTTTTGTTTATAAAAAATACTTTTCTTTATTCTAGATTCCCTTAAGACTGTTTTGTTTTTAAAATGTTTTGTTCCACTTTTAGTCTATGCATTGTGTTTTATAGAAAACAAAATTATTTTTCTTGAATTAAAGACAATTTTGAGGCTGTAGCAAGTGTTTGAAGACTAAGTGATTTTAGTTTGTTTTGAGACCAGGGTGTGTGCGTTACCTGTAGAATTCACACAGCTGAAAATAAAATAAATAAAAAAATAATTAAATTTAATTAATTTTATTTAACTTGTTTGCTTTTAAATTCATTAAATTTTTTTAAATTTTTTTGTTATAAAATTTCACTATATTTAAGCAAACAATAAATATATTTAAAAAAAATTTTAAAAGAAAATTTATATAATTTTTTTTAAGTTTTAAATTGTATTTAAGTTTTTTTTTAAGTAAAAGTCGCAAGTAGTTTATAATCAAGTCTTAATTAAGTTTATTAAAACGAATAAGTAACAACGCTTTCGCAAAGCTATTGTTTTTCGCTCAACCATTTTATATATAGAAATAAAAATATAAATTAATTTTGAGATATAATAATAAATACCAAGTTTTTGAAGAAAACCTCTAAAAATATCATTCGTACATTTATTTTCAAATCAATATATAATTTGTTTTTAAATTTTGTTTTTGTAATGAATATGAAATTTCACACGAAAAATTTTTTTTCACTCTATGAGAGGGAGTGGGTTGGTAAAAAGGTTTGAAAAATACTTAAGCGGAAGCACTATAATAAACATTAAGTGAGAAAAATAAAAATATTTAACATTAAACATTTTCATGAGATGATCCTGGCATAATCTGAAATTAAAAAAGGAACTTAATTTGAAAAATATATTTCGCTCTATACTTAAAGATTTCTCCTTCATAAACATTTATAAATTTGTGTGATTGCATTATGTTTGTACAAAGATTATTGTCTCTCTAACAAACTCTCACATATGAAGATCTTGCTGTACAACCATCCAGAGAACAAAAGTGTAGTATTTTGTTAGATATTTTCATGCGGCATTGTGTTTTTATTGCCAATAAGGTTAAGTTGTTAGATACTGAAATATATATTTTATACATTTACGTAGTTTATTAATAGCCCTACAGAAAGTCTGGGGTCAAGTGTCCCCAAATCACCATGTCTGTCGACTATTTTGGTGACTTGTTTGGTGCTATTGTCAACAAAACGTCTACACTTTAGGGATTTTAAATGAAAAGCAGAAAATATGCAAAAGTTTGTCTGTGCAATAATCTTAGATGATAAACTGTTGTTTAATTTTGCATCTAAAAATTATATTTTAATTTAATGAGGTAAAAAGTACAAAAAGTGAAGATTTTAATTTCAAAAATAAACTAGTGAATACCAGGTTCCAATGTCGCCATATGGTCTTATTAGAACTACCTAATAGCTCTAATGTCACTAGTGGACTTTTAATGGCAAACACATGTTAAATAACTATAGCAAAGAACACTGTCTGGAGCATAATTGGTCAGTAGTACTAGTGATTGAGTCAATAGTGAATTAGTGCTTTTTCACCATAGACATTTCCTGCAGGGAGTTTTAATAAAGATCCTAACACAAAAAAAAAAAAAACATATTAATTTAAGTTACTATGATCTTTTAGGAACTTTTAAATACACAACATGTTGTTGACGTCTGACTTGTCAAATATTCCACCGCTAAATCTGTACATGTCGCATCTTACCTTTAAGACATTACTTCTGTTAAACTTATATGCTTATACACGCAAAGAAAAAATATGGTTGTGGTAACCATAATCGCAGAGCAACATACTATGATTGTATTGTATGATTATGGTTAAAAATAATAATGGTTACCAGTTATCATTATTATATTAAATTTAAGTATCATTCAATAATCACATATATGACTACAATTAAAACCGACAATCTTTGCTTTTTAAGGCAAATTTTTGTCTTTTGCTGTAACATACACACACATATTCATTGTACTTACCAATTTAATTGCAATTTTTTTACCAATATTTTTGTACATTTTCTCGTTTATTTTTAAATTTTATTTAATTTCTCAAAATTTTTGTTAATTTTATTGACATCTCAAACTTTTAGAATAATAAAACTTTATTCAGCAAGAAGAAGAACAGTTGAAATCAAATTATTATTAAAAAAAAATCAAAGCTTGATTAATTTGTAATCATACTGTTGTCTCACTTTTTATTTAATGATTATTTTTAATTTATAATGCTTTTGAAATTAATGTTATTTTTGTCGCATTATTTTTATTAAATCATACTATTTTTGAATGATAATCATTTTGAAATTTTTAGGAAAAAAAAATTTAAATGATACAATTCAAACAAATGCTTGATTATCGTGACAAAATACATGATGAAATGAAACAAAAATAACTATGACTTGTTTTCGACAACCAAATATTATTATAGAAACTATAATATGACCGTCGTGATCATGCCGTAACCATGGTTTTTCTTTGCGTGTACGCTTATATGTATTCTTCTTTATTCTGACAAATCACCTGGCATCAGCTACTAGAAGATAGTTAGCTGCAGTTGGCTGTAAAAAAACAATTTCAACACACTTGCAGAATAACATTCTTATGAGTAAAAAATTTGACAAAAAAACAAAAAAAAGCTGCATTAGAAACATAAAAGATTTGTGGACCTCTAAAAAAACAAATTAAGTCGATAGAGAAAAATTTCAATTTTATTTATCTTTAATCACGTCAAAAATTAAACAATAAATAAAACGTATATTTTAAATAGCTATTTGTTTTTTATTTTGTTTTTCTGAACATATAAATTTGGATTAAAAGATAATTGTTAAAAGTCCAAATTGCTCTCCAGAAATATTTCAAAACTCAAAATTAGTTGTTTTGTCAAAAGGCCATAGAACTACGTATATTAATTATCTTTGGTTTTTTTTATTTCCTATTTAATAAAAGACCGAATCTGAAACTGAAGAGTATAACTTGTTACGCAAAGGTAGTTAGATAATATAATATTAATATTATAATAGCTAATATTATATTAGCTTTGTGTGGGCATGTCACATCCTACTTTTAAAATTATATATAGATACAGACTTTTTTTAAATTTTTTGTCTACATAAAAAAAAATACGAAATTGATATAAAGCGTTATATTGGAGGTGGGTGTTTAAGTGGGCGTGCCACCTTAATTCTTGAAGTTATACTTATATTGGCATAACTAAGATACCAAAAAGCTATATATGCGAAATTTCATCATCATACATCTAATTTTGTCAGTTTTGTAACGTTTTTAATTTTAATTATACCGATAAAAGCACTGTGCGGTATAATTTTTCGTACATTTTGATCTTCAACTCCTTTCGTTATGTAAAGGTTTGAGGAATTTTAAAGAAAATATATTTGTTTTACTCAGAAAATATAAATTTTAAGTTTCATTGCTCTACGTTAATGGTTTTTGACACAATCGCATTTTATTCGACGTTGGAAGGACATTGTTGCATTTTATCTAAATTGGGCTTTTTGACCTACTCTTGCATTACGACTTATAACTCTGTTCCGAATATTCCGATTTAGCTAATTGTCAATACCAAGCAGATCTTGTGTAAATATAAATATTTTGGCAAATTTTAAGCCCCATAGATTTTTCTTTTCGAGTTTTACTTTCTTTCAACAGACGGACAGACGGATGGACATAGCTGGATCGTCATAAAATGATTCTAGGACTCAAAAAATATATACCTTATGAGGTCTAGAATGGATATTTCGATGTGTTACAAACGAAACGACATAATTTGACCACAATTTTTTTGGTGGAGGGTATAAAAACTTGTAACATTCTCATCAAAAACTAAAAAATTACATTTGTCATGTCTATACAAAGTGGTTTTTTAAACCTATAGAACCTCAATTAGAAATAATTCAAAAACTAGCTGTATTACTAATAAAGTTTGTTAGACTTTTTTCAAAAAGCTTTGGCAAATCACCATACAAAGACTTGCACTAAAACAACGTTCGTTTACAACTCGTAGACAGATTTTTTTTAAAATTCCCCCTCTGTTAGCGAAATTTATAGAGCCTTTTGTGAAGTTTACGATGCACATAGAAGTTCATCTGATTCATAACATATACTTTCTTATATAATTTTCATCAACATTGAAACCATAACGTGCATACAGAAGACTCCATCGCAGCTGTATGACAGAGGATTCGAATTTATTGATCAGAGGAAATATGGTTCCAGCATGATGGCGCAACATATCACATAGCGGATTAAGCCATCGCTTTATTAAGCCAAATTTTTGCTATCTGAATTATCTCAGGAAATTGACCTGTAAATAGGCCATCTCGTTCATGTGCCTTTACTACTTTTAGACTACTTTTTGTTGGGATACGTACAAGTCGGGTGTATGCTGATAAATTAGAAATGTATGATTAGCAATGTAAATTTGATGCACTTGTGACTAAATAAAACTGGGTATGATCTGAAAAATTTGCTGCAAAATTAGATAACCAGGGTGGCGTTCAAATGAAGCAGATATGAGGGTGATGATCCAGAATTAATTTCGAAATGTTAAATGCCATAAAATTTGTGAGCTTATCAAGCCAAAATATTGATCATTCCATTATAGAAATCGATATCTTTATAAACACTCAATATTTGTAAAAAGCACTATTGGAAATAATTTTATTAATATTAATCTATTAAGAACTTCAAATAACCATTTTGAGTTTTTCCATGACCCATTTGAATAAAGCACTCATTCCAGACACATTAGTCTTAAAAGCAATTCTCTCCTTACACAATAACCTACTCTAAGCATGACCTTGATACGAAAATTCTAAAACGCCACAAGAAGTATGCCCCTTATAAATATTTCTTATATAACAACAACAAAAGCAGATAATTTACTTAGAAACATTTATGTAGTTAAACGATAGACAATCACTGACACGTGCTTCCGATAAAGAAAAGCACACGAATACGTAACCAAGACTTGCCATCAAATAAATTTCAATATCCAAATGAATAAAACTATTGTATAGATTTATGTACCTTGAAATGTATATGAGTAGTGATCATGAATAAATGATTATGACGATGACGACTACATTTGAATAAATGACAAGTGACCAGATTGTAAATACAAAACAAAGCACAGTCCAACAACAAAAATAATGGTAATAGATAAGCATTTGTTGTGGACATTTGCTATTGCAAGGATCTACAATAAATCCTCGAGAACCAGACATGGTTGGTGAGTCAGTTGTGTTTATGTGTGATTTGCAAGTGTACCTTAAAATTGAAAGTGAACCGTCAAGATAAATAAAATAAAAATTAACAGACTTCTTGCTTAGACGCAGCTTGACAAATCATACCGGTAATACGACAAATGGCGACTTTAAATATTAAATCGACTACAATAAACACTGTGTGACTAGTATTTGTTTGTGTGTATAGTGATTGAGGTTTGATGATCATGAAGGTGATGACGCGATCTTTTTATTTTTTTTTTATATTTTTGACAACTTACGACTTGTGGCTTGTGCTACTATAGCGCGTGCGTGTCCAAATACTTCTATGAAGGGAATAAAGATTAAAAAAACAAGAACAGAAAAAAGCAACAAAATATATATTGTCAGCAACTCATACGCATAAATTAACAAAAAAGTTTTAAAAGAATCAAATTTAAGGTTCTAGACTTCTAGTGCGAATCACAACGAACAAAAATATGGGGGACAGCTGCAAATAATAGGTAAATGAATTCAATTCACTGCACAAACCATACAAACCATACAGGGCAGTCACAACTCGATTTAACTCCACTACTCAGTGCTTGTAAATGGACAATGATGATGATGGTGATGGTAGTGGCGTTGATTTCTTTTTTTCAGTTCATATTGAAATGTCTTTATATTGAAATTGAAAATGTCTGATATTTTTGCTGCATATTAAACATTTATTATTAAAAATGTATGATGCGTGCTGTTGCGCATGGTCAGTTATTATTGCCTTTATTTTTTCATTTTTTTTCTTTTTGTTGCAAACAAGGATTGAATTTAATTTTTTGATTCATTCAGTTTTTATTTTTATAATTTTATGAGTTTAATTCATTCTACTTGTTGCAAAATGTGCGTAGTGGCCAACATGTCTTGTAATGAAATCATAAATGAAACTTTGTAAATAAATTGTCTTAAAAATTGTAAAAAAAAAAGATTAAAGAACGTTGCTAAAATAAAAGAAAATTATGGTTTTCTTGGAATTTTATTGATTTCCTTCCAGCTGAGATATTGATTCTAATTTAGATCAATTTTTAGAGCTAAGGTTAAGGTATTACTGGCCATTAATAGGATCTTGCAAGTTAACTTTTTAAATTAATAAAATCTCAACTATAAGTATACCAAACCAACAGTCTAGATGAAATAGTCCGTATTAAACATTGGAGATATTCCTAACGCAGAGGAGCCCATTTAAATTTGTGTAACAGGTGGTGACTATTATACATTTGACTAATGAGATGACATTAAAAAGAAATTTTTTTAAATTGCTTTAATCTATGAATTTTTTTAAATTTTTCGTTATATCTCTGATATTGCAATTATAGGTTTTGTCTCGATGTTAGAGACTTTTTTCTCTAAGGCAATTTAACCTTAAAAAATATATAAAAAGACAACCACAACATTCGGGGAAACAAAGATTTAACATATATAATTATGGCAATGACTGATTTTTTTTAGTAAAAGTTGAGTAATTTTTGTAAACCGGGTATTTTTACAGAGGTATAAAACTTTTAGTTGGCAACACTTTTTGAACAGGCGTCCATTTTGTCAGCTGTCACGTGACTTATGTTTAGTTTGGCTTGGCTTTTAAAAATAATAATAGACGCATAAATAACGCTTAAGTAGATTCGGTGAATGGGCCCAAAACAAAATTGCCGCTTATAACAATTTCCATAAGCGAATCCTGTTTAGCGATAAAGACCAGTTTTGATAACCCTCAAGTGTATGTTCAGAGATAATTACATCCAGAAAAACTGACTGTTTCGTATAGGCTGGTGTTATAACTGATCCTTACTTCTTTTAAAACGATACACATGTAGGGGGAATATCAAAGCAGACCACTACTAACACGGATCCATTTTCGACCACTTTCGCTCCTCAGTGATTTCGTGTCCACCGATCAGAATACCTCCAATCACAAGCGGTGTTTGCTCTGGACTAGAAAGACGATTTTACACTACCGACTGGTGATTGTCGCTCAGTCCTTTGTAATCGCCAGCATCTCTCTCAGACTAAGATCCCCCATCGTACTCACACATAATGTGTGCTTGCCTATGATCCTTAATCTTCCGCTCGCCAAAAACGATACTAGTCAGAACGTTACAGTCATTGGTGACAGCTATGGTGACAGCATGATTACTTTTTTTTTCATTCATCCATTGTACAACCGAGTTTCACGATTCAGACCCGTGAACTAGCTTACAAGATGATGCGATTAAACGTCGCTAGAATATTTTTTGTGGGGTTATAAGAAGTTGCTTAGCCGATAAGCCAGAAATGATTTACTTCCAGACAACATTTGCCGCATTATTGACGATATATGGCTAAAAACGTTAGAAAAATTTATCGAAAATGGGAACTCCATTTAAATATATTTTACGATGCTATAAAGCAAAAAAAATAAAGAAAAAATATCAACAACATTTGCCGCATTATTGACGATATATGGCTAAAAATGTTAGAAAAATTTATCGAAAATGGAAACTCCATTTAAATAAAAATTAAAAAGAAATAGATGTCTACGGCATTATGCAAACTAACAAACTTTGTGCTAAGTAACAAACAGTTATCTTTCTCTTATGCAAATTTCACTATTAAAAGTAAGTAGCTTTTAAGTTAGCAAACAGTTTGTTATTATGCATAACGCCACTAGTGACTATTCTTGATAGAAATTTTTGTTACTTAAGTAAGATTTAAAATTGTAAAATTTTGTGAAAAAATATCAAAATGATTTTTTTCGAACCTGCGACTGCCTCAACTTAAAAAAACTTATTTAAAATTTAAGATTCCAGAATGTATGTACATTTCTCTGCAATAAACTTTGCTTTTTTATTGTAAATCAAAGTTTAAAGTAAAAATTACTACATCAAAGCAATTTGAAAAATTGGTGCAGCTTTTGGAAGAAAAACAGGAACTCGAGCCAGCCTACCATTACTGCTAACAACAGGTTGTCACAAAAGGAGAGTGGAAAGAAATTGCAAGTAAGCATAACTTTTTAGGACCGCCTACCTTTACTTTGATACAAATTATTTCTGAGTGCAGATATAATAATTATTTTTTTTAAATTCTGGTAGAGGGAACCCTCATAACGGTATAGTTACGCCAATGCCACCTGCTTGTACGGGACCTTTATAGTCACAAATTTGGGCTGATTACAAATGCAATTTTAACAAGTAAGAGTGCTGTATTCGGCCGTGCCGAATATGACAATACCCTACACCATCATGTATTTATAGGTATAATCCCACATCGTAGCTTAACCTATATTTCATGTTATACGCCATATTTCCTTATTAATTCCGACGCCATTATTGATTTTAAATATTCACGTAGTTAACTGTATTCTACTAGTCAAGCCCATTAATTTGATTCAAGTCAAAAAAAATTTGATTCGCCATTTTGTTTTAGCCGCCATCTTGGATTTTACATTTTTTTAATTATTTACTGAACTCTACTGGCCAAGCAATTTCATTTGATACCAATATTGAGAGTGTTCAAGAAGTTGCCTTTTTACATACCAGATTTGACCGATATATATATTTATAGTCCGTTATTTTGTAGTGGCGGCCATGAATTTTAATATTTTTATAGTGTTTATATTACGCTTTTCAGATGATACCAATATTGACTCTCTCGATTATCTAGAAGCTGAACAAATTGATTTTCGTTTAGAAATTTTTGAAATATATATTTCAAAAAAATTTTTTTGCCTATAACTTTACCGATTAGTGCCCGCTTTATCCAAAATTGTTCACGAATATCTCTAGAGGCATATTAAATCTACTGAAACATTTTAATTTTGGTGGTAAAAATATGGGAAAAAACAGAGGCAGTCGTGCTGCTTTTCTCATATCTCAGAAAGTTATTAGGCGATTGTGCTGAATTTCAATAGCGATTCATTCCTGGATATTTCCCACAAATTGATACCATACACAGAACTGAGAAACATATGGTTGCTTCTAAAAGTTGATTTCAACTAACACACGGACAGACTGACAGACGGTCAGGGCTTAATCGACTCCTCTATTCATAAGCATTCAGAAAATATATAATTCATGGGGTCGGAAAGGAAAATTGCACCACAGGTGAAGGGTGTAAAAGGAAATTATTGAACGAAAAATCAGAATGGAATACCGCGCTACTGAACGAAATATTTAAACAACTAAAACATCGTTTTACCAATAGAATAAGGAGCTGCTGCTCTAGTACACTCAAATAGTATAATAAACGATGATGGAGAGGAATTAAAGTTACAAAATAACTCTTCTAAATAAGTATAAAGGAGTATAATTCTTGTAACTTGGATATGAACGAGAGTAACGAAGTTCAACCAAAAGAAGATCTATTTGAACAACAGCAGAAAGTTCTGACTTATACGAAGAGGTAAAGGAGGTGACATATATAATGATACTCTCGTCAGCAGCGCAAAATAAAAGAGGAAAACTTTAAACTTTACAAAAGCGAAACTAAAAGAAAAATTTGTTGTTGAATAGTACATTTGGTACCCCTTTGCTTATTCTTATTTAGGACTAGCCAAACCCGGCGGGCGTTGCTACGCATCTTAATGAATAGAAATGCATTCTGAATTTTAATTGAATATCAAGTGCAAAAAAATAAAAAAAATATAATTTTTTTATGGGTGTGGCATTGCCCACTTTTCTAGTCACGAAATTGTAAAGTCATAACAGCTCAATATGTGTGCAAAGTTTCAGAAGAATCGGACCAGTGCAAGTACCTCAAAATTAAAATTTTTTTTATGGGCGTGGCCCTGCCCACTTTTCTAATCACGAAATTGTAAAGTCATAACAGCTCAATATGTGTGCAAAGTTTCAGAATAATCGGTCAAGTGCAAGTACCTCAAAATGATACCTTTTTTTTATAGGCGTGGCGCTGCCCACTTTTCTAATCACGAAATTATTAAGTCATGACAGCTCAATATGTGTGCAAAGTTTCAGAAAAATCGGTCTGGTGCAAGTACCTCAAAATTGTAGCCTTTTTTTATGGGCGTGGCCCCGCCCACTTTTTTAATCACAAAATTATAAAGTCACGACAGTTTAATATGTGTGCAAAGTTTCAGAAAAATCGGTCCAGTGCAAGTACCTCAAAATTAAAACTTTTTTAGGGGCGTGGCCCCGCCCACTTTTCTTATCACGAAATTATTTAGTCATGACAGCTCGATATGTGGGCAAAGTTTCAGAAAAATCGGTCAAGTGCAAGTAGCTAAAACTGATAACTAATTTTTTATGGGCGTGACTCCGCCCACTTTTTTTCATCCATAAACACTCCCCGGTATGTGTACAACAACTTACCAAAGCTTGAGCCCGATCGGTTTTGCAGTTTCAGAGTCTATAGCTAACACACACACACACAGAGTTTCACTTTTATATATATAGATAGAAGATAGATAGATAGATTACTTTTTTTTTATCCAGAAAGCATTTAAAAGCTAAATATGTTGTTTAATTTCAAATAGCTAACAAATCTGAAAAAGTTATTAATATATTTTTTTTATAACATAAATAATTAGTGTATATATTTTGCATCCTGGCATAGAATATATAATTGATCTCTGTCTGTTATTTGTTTTCGCAAAGCATTCAGCAGCACCACTGTGTACTTATCTTTTTCATAAGAGAATAAAATCCACACTAAGCATTTTTATAAATTATTTTTATTCGAATAAAAAATAAAATAAAATTTATTTTTGTTGCCGCAAAGGTTTTCTTTTTCAGCAGCTTAAAAGAGCGTATCTCAATATATTTAAAACTTCAGCAAGTCTTCAAACAACTTAACACCTATTGCTTTGAATCTATAACAAAAGCTTTGCAGTCGAAAATCTTAGAAGTACCATAAAAAACAAATCGATAACGAATTCGGCTATTGTGGAGATACGACTTTGACAACCGTAGATATGCTGATTAAAGTTTTGAATTGCAGTAAAAACAATATTAAAATCTAAGACCCAGCAAAGCTGTCTGAGTTTCAGTGCTCAGGCAGCCCATTAAAATATACACATTGGCGACGATAAAGGATATAAATATTTTATGTATAGAAAATCATGCAATAAGGTTTTGTTTTATAATAAACATATTAAATAATATTTTCGAAATCAATTGTAGATTGGCAGAAATTTGTTTTACAATATGTTAAAAACCATATACTTATACACTTTGCATCTACCACTGATCAGAAGTATCAAATATGTGTATTAATTTGTGTTATTTTTAATCACAATATTGGAACAACATACGATTTCTTTTCTATCACAACAGGTGCTCTTCCGTTTATTTCCATAATTAAATATTAATTATTGCCATTACATAAACACAATTTAAAATGTATTTTAAATTTAATTAAATTTCCATTAAAATTCGAACCATAATATCTAACATCATCACTTTCACTCCTACTATTAAAAAAAATCCTTTTCATTCATTAATCCTTTTTTTCCAAATATTAAAATGGGTGTTGACAGTGAGTTTTTTTGACTAACTGCATTAGCTTACTGCATCAAAACAGGTTTCATTATGTTTGAAGAAGATAGGACTACCGTTTTGTTAAACAAACATACGAAATACATGATGCTTTATTAATGTTCGTATATTGAAAAAAATTTCGAAAAAAAAAATTCCCACAACATTTGATTGATTACAACAAGTTGTATTAAAAAATTTTATGAAATGTATAACAGCAGGTTAAAAAGGTTTGTTTTTTATTTGCACCGAATATTGGAAAGAAATTCTAATTGGATGTTTAATAGCATCCTTTAATGGAACTGGAATTTACAGCATCCCTGCTTTAAAGCATTCGCTTTCTAATAAGATTTTGTGGTGACATCTGTTGTCTGGCAGAAGTAGGATATTCTGTTAATGATTGCTAAGAATGCTGCGTTCCAACTGCAAACACTCTAATAAGGATAACTAAGAAATGCAGGATGCTTCTTACAATTGTTGTGATTTTATCTAAACTCAGAACCAAGAGTTAAAAAAAAAGAACAATTATTCTTTTGTAGGGGTGACTTTACAATTATCGACACTAATAGGACATTAATAATTAAAAAACAAATTCATTTTAAAATTTTTCTTTTAAACATTGTAAAGTAGAAAAATTATTTTCTACAACCATAAAAAATTGTTATAAATTAGGTTCATAGCTGTTAAGTAATGACTACTAATCGTAATAATTAGTAATTAGAATATTTTTTGTTTGAAAGCTGAAGTGATGATTATATTACGATTATTTTCAGATTCGCACGATTACTAATTGATTACGATTACAGATATCTAAAATTAATCAAGATTAATAAAAATTACGAACAAAATTCAAAAATAATAAAAAGTAATCAAAAAATAATTCGACTACTTTCAAGAATTATTTTCGATTATTTTTGAATATTTTTTTTTTTATTTGGCGAAATTATGGCAATACTGTAACAAATAAATTTTTCTACATGAAATTCTACCATTATTTAATTAGTTGTTGTTTTTTTAATTTTTTGTTATTATTATTGTTGGAGAAAATATGATTTACTAAGGGATGCATTAATTTTTTTTATCATGCCCTTAACGCTTTCAGTTCCAGTTTAACGACTGTTTTCTTTTGCCGGGACCGTCAACAGTCCAAGGCGGCAATCATTGTTTGATTTTTTTATTGAAAAATAAGTTGTAATGAAGGGCAATTGTAAATATATGTAAATTATAAAACTTTTTTTTTTGGGAATTGAATGTATTCTGAATTAATTTGTTTCTCGTTATTATTTTTCACATATTTTTCCTTTTTTTTGTTGGTTTTTTCAAAATAAAATGTATATATAACATGCTGTAAATTCAAAATTTTTAAAAAATAATAAAAAAAAAATAGTGAATTATTTTTTGGATTACTTTTGATTATTTTCTCGTAATCTTAAATAAACTTGATTACTTTTGGATTATTTGTAATTGTATTTAAATAACAATTAGAAGTTATTAAAAAAGAATTATGTATTTAATACCATTTCTTTTAAAATGTAATATAATTGATTACTAATCGTAATCCAAATTTAACAGCTCTGATTAGGTTGAAAATAGAAGAAGAAGAAGAAAAAGAAGACAAAATTTTAATATTTTTAAACTACTTGAACCGGGTCCGCATTTCTGTCCCCAACAAAATGTTTTTATGGTATTTATTTTAAGATAAATTCTATCATCGTTGTTAGAGCAAATATATATTTATATATATTATCAATATTTTATTCGAACTTTTCTATTATTTTGTTTATATTAAATTTATTTATATGAAAATGTACGAAAATTTATACCGCACAGTGTTTTTTCGTTATATTTAAAATTTAAAACGTAATAAAACGGACAAAATTAGATGTATGATTCTGAAAATTTGCAACCATTGCTTTTTGATCAAAGGCTTTGTACTTACGGAAAATAAATGTGACACGCCTACTTTTACACCCACCTACTATATAACGCTTTATCTCAAATTCATATAATTTCTCTATGAATAAAGATCTTGGAAGAATAAAGGACTCTATATTTAAATATCTGAGTTGTATTCATTAGCAGAAACTACTTTGAGACGCCTACTTTAACGCCCACTTTCTTTGGAAGTCTAAATTTACGAAAATATTTTAATAGCATATCGAGGTTATACAAAGAAAGTGGTACATATTTTAGTATAAAGAGATTATTCTATAGCGATTACTGTTAAAAACAACATGATACATTTTGTGCTATAAAAACACACAAAATTGGTAGTGGGTATTAAAAAAATTCGGCACAGTCCCATATAAATCTTATTTCGGAAATAAAAAACATTTTTACACAAAAAACATAAAACACAACGTAGGTTTTAAGATTTAAAATCAACTCTGTCAAATCTAAAACAAAAATTTCCTGTTACGATTAATAATTTAAAAAAATAAAACTTGGTCCCATTAATTATATTTTGCGAAATAAAAAACATTTAACAAAATGTGTGTTTTACTTTGGATTATTACAGCACGAGAATTAAACTGCATATTGAACTCCATTAATTTTTTATATCTTTTTCGCGAGAGTTCACTATACAAATTTTTCTTGTAATTGACCGAATAGAATTATTTATTAGTAGATGTTAAGGCTATAATATACATACAGCAGAGACTTATGTCAACGGCTGATGTCACATATTTTGACAGAAGAAAATAAAGCGCGCTCTAATTGAAATTTTGTCAGATGTTTCAACACATTTTTTTACAGAAGTAATATTTTAACGGTAACACACGACATGTTCGTATTTATCTGTATGGAATTTGTCAAGTCAGATGTAAAAAACATGCCGTGTATTAGCTGCTTTATAAACAAACAAATAATTCCTGTTAAATTCTCTGCTAAGTCCAACACGGTTACCTATTAGGGTGCTCGAATCGGTTCTACAACCGGTTTTTCCCTCTTTCTGCTGACGGTTTTTTCTAAATGATGACTTTTCGAATATCGAAAACACCGGGTTTTTTTATCCGAAAAAGCGGGTTTTTAATTTTTTAAAGTTCATTTTCATATATCTTTGTAACCATAGTATATTTAGCACGCGAAAAGTTTCCAAAAATCAGTAAATAAAAACTATTAAATATTCTTCCATAATATTGAAAGAAATTTATTTGTTGTTTAAAAAAGAAATGCAATAGAAGAAAAATAATTAGGCTTAAATATTACTCTTTTATATCTATCTATATATATAAAAATCAATGTGTGTTTGTATCTTTATATGTTTGTATGTTTGTTTGTGCTTTATAGCCGGTTAAATGGCTGGACCGATTTCCTTGAAATTTTCAGAGAATCTTCCTGTATGTCTGGAAAGAACTATAGGCTATACCTTGATTTGAAATTGTAAGTGAACGGGGTGCCACACCCTATTAAAGAATAAATATTAAATTATATATATCACGAAAGTTAATGCAGCTAGAGTACGGTAAACTTTAACATCCACGCAAACATTTGGGTAAAAAATGGGCGGACTTGCAATAGTAGGCGTGGCCACATGAATTAAACACTAAAATTCGTATATTTGGAAAACATTATCGATTAGAGTAGTAAAATTTTGCAAGAGCAACTTTGACACCCAAATGAACATTTAGACAAGAAATAGGTGCATTATCAATGGTGGGCGTGGCACCTGCCATATGAATTGAATACTAAAATTCGTATTTTTTGAAAAATATATCAATTAGAGTAGTAAAATTTTGGAAAAGCAACTTTGATATTCAAATAAACATTTATGGAAAAAATGGGTGCATTAACAATAGTGGGCGTGGCATTTTCCATATGAATTAAATACTAAAATTCGTATATCTGGAAAACGATATCGATTACAGTACTAAAATTTTGCAAAAGCAAATTTGATATTCGAATATACATTTATGGAAGAAATGGGTGCATTAACAATAGTGGGCGTGGCACCTGCTATATGAATTAAGTACTAAAATTTGGGGTGGCGAAGCACACCGGGTATTAGCTAGTAGGATATAAGCCTAACGTTACAAGTAAAAGGTAATTGAACCATAAACTTAGCTGATCTATCACTTTTAGTTAAAAAGTGTAGTTACAATAAAGAAAAACCAATAATCTCTTCTTTCAGATCCTAATTTTAATTAATGGCTTTGAGTGCCTGTCAACTTAAATTTCAATTATACAATCAAACAAACTAGTTAATGCCTATATTTGTATGTCTGTCAGGGGTATTTATAAGAAAAAAATTTTAAAATGAAATTTTAAACATTTCAAACAAAATACGTTAGTGCATAAATATTAACATTTAAAAAATTCAATATTTTTTAATGTTTTCTTTAAATATTATATTTAATACATTCGAACCGGTTTTTTCTCAGTTTCCAAAAAAAAAAAGCAACCGGTTTTTTTTTTAATTCTAAATTTCAAACGTTTAAAAATGTCCAATAATCGATCACCCTATTACCTAGCCTGTGTCATGCAATCACTATCTTTTATCTACCATTTATGACCCCATTGAGCAAGTTCATTAAATTAAAACAAAATTTTTTTAATTTTGTAATGTAATCCTTAGATATTTTCAGGCGCAAATAATAATGGCCTAAAGTTTTTTATAAAAAGCTATTTGACATAAATGTAGATAAGATGTTATCACGATATGCCTGCATTAAACCATCGATGATCTTAATTTTTTTATAATTATTGAATGGCGGGTTTTGTTGTAATTCATTTAAATTAAAATAATTTTTTTTTCAATTAATTCTTAACTTAATTAAAAAAAAATATTTAAATAATTATTCAATCAAATACACGAACAAAAGATAAAGTACCACTTTTTTTTAAATTTAAATAATTCGATAATTTACACACAACTACACTTTCATTTACTTTTGTGCTTATGTGCATACATACAAGTTTCAATTATTTTTAAGAAAAAAGGAAAAAAAAAGAATTTGTTTTTGAACAACATCCTTGAATAAGTTAATCAAATGACTTATCGAACTTTCACTTTTAATACATTTTAATACCAGAAAACAGGATACAGCAGGCAAGTGCAACATGACAACTATAACGGTAGCGATTCTTTTTATCGCACACCAACAGCAGCACCAGCAAAGGAAACATTACACGTACTTATGATATGGATACAAAAGTTTCCAACGAAAATTCAAACTCAAGCATGCACTCACTCTAGTCCAGATAAAGTAAAAGACAAACGTGATTTTGACACAGATTTATCAGAGGCGATAAGAAACGTACTCAGCACTTGTGTCACTAAAATGACAGCCAATTTATCAACCATTTTATGGGTGTTCTATAAAATCTCAAAAAAATAAGCAACACAAATTGATAATAAAAAGGTCGTAGCGAACAACTACAAAAGCAGCAAAAGGACTTTTAAGCAACAATGTGTGTTTGGAAATTTTATTAATAAAAAATTAACCAAAAAAGTATATTATACGACGCTATAAAGCAAACAAAATAAAGAAAAAATATCGACTTTATCAATAAAATTGCTGAATTTTCTCTACGAAAAACCTCTTTTTTATAATTATAAAAATATACATGTTTCTCATAAGAAATTTTTTTATCTGGTTTTTCTGCTGCCTAATTTTAGTGTCGCAAAGCAATGAGCCAACGTCACTGTTGTGTGAAAAAAATGACACTAGTATTTTTTACATGACTCCTGGCTCTTTAGCACACAAATAATATGTCTCTTGTGTAATTTTAATGATAATTGCTACAACAACCCATTTTTCACATTGATAAACCATGATTATTCATTCATTTATTCATCTCACACCATCTCATTTCTTCTTCGGCAGCTACGAGCTGTATTTAAAGATCCTTGCCTGTCTGGTCAGCGAACACAAATCCAGTAAAGAAAATTTTATTTTAGTTCTTCATATCGCTCAAAGCATCAGTAACAAGATTTGTAATTATCACTTGCATTTTTCACTAAACACCATCAAAAGATATTGCCAGATCAGAAGATTTTTCATGTCTTTAAATTGATTCAACTGTCTGTCTTAAATCACTCGGCGTTTGTGTGTTGTGTGACTTACAGTGGACACATCAGTTAAAGTATATTTATAAATATGAAAATTTATGTAAGTGTTTTTAAGGAAAAGATTTAAAAAGCTTTTTTTATAATAAAGGGCGGTTAAATTTTGATTTTGAATAAAACGCAAATTATTTAAGAGATTATTGTCATTTCTTTTTATACCCGCCACCAAAAAAATGGTGGGGGTATATTCATTTGTCATTCCGTTTGTAACACATCGAAATATCCATTTTAGACCCCATAAAGTATATATATTCTGAATCAGGGTTTGATTTGATGACGATCTAGCTATGTCCGTCCGTCTGTCCGTCTGTCCGTCTGTTGAAAGCACGATAGAGGTCGCACCGAAAAAGATAGGGGGCTCAAATTTTGCCAGAATCTTTCTTATAGACAAGGTTTGTTTGGTATTGAAAATGGGCTAAATCGGAATATTAGGAAGAGAGTTATAGCTCGAAAAGCAAGAGTAGGTCGAAAAAACCCTGTCCTTCGAACATCGAATAAAATGGAATTGTGTCCAAACGCATTAACGTAGACTCATGAAACTTCGAATATATATTTCCTTATTAAAACAATATTTGCCCCCGAAAATTATTTAAATCTATGCATTAGGAAAGGAGTTATCGATCAAAATGTACGAAAATTTTTACCGCACAGTGTATTTTTCGGTATATTTAAAAACAAAAACGTCATAAAAGCAACAAAATTGAATGTACGACCCTGAAATTTTGCACACATGGCTTTTTGGTCAAATGCTTTGTTCTAACGGAAAATCAATGAGCCACGCCCACTTTTACGCCCACCTCCCATATAACGTTTTACCCAAAATTCATATAATTTCTCCATTAATATATATTTTGGAATAAAAAAGGACTATATTGAAACATCTAGGTAGTAATCATTGGCAAAAATAACTTTGACACGCCTACTATAACGCCCACTTTTCACGTTATCTACCGTTAATGAAATTTAAAAGCTCATAAAACCGCTTAAATTAGAGGCATGATGATCAAATTTGCTACGTATATCCTTCTAGGCAATGTCATTACTGTGGCAGAAAATAAAGGTGCCACGCCCACTTTTACGCCCACCTCCCATATAACGTTTCACCCAAAATATATATAATTTCTCTATTAATATAGATTTTGGAATAATAAAGGGCTATATTGAAACACCTAAGTTGTACTCATTCGCAAAAACAACTTTGACACGCCTACTATAACGCCCACTTTTCACGTTATCTACCGTTAATGAAATTTAAAAGCTCATAAAACCGCCAAAATTAGAGGTATGATGATGAAATTTGCTACATATATCCTTCTATTTGCTACATATATCCTTCTAATGTTATTGTTGTGCCAAAAAGTTAAGGTGACACGCCTATTTTAACGCCTACCTCCCATATAACGGTTTATCTTAAATTCATCTAATTTCTCTATTGACAAGTTTTTTTGGAAAATAAAGGACTATATTGAAATATCTAAGTTGTATTTATTAGCAGAAACTTTATTGACACGCCTACTTTAACGCCCACTTTCATTGAAAGACTACATTTTGAAAAGCATTTAATAGCATATCGAAGTTATAAAGGGTGGTTAAATTTTAAGGGCCGATGTTGAATTTAAATAAAACACAAATTATTGAAGAAATTATTATTATTTCTTTTTGTAATGATAATATTTGTATTATTCAATTATGTATTTAACAAAATATCGGCCAAATGCCCCCCCCCCATCCTTGGCGCCTTTCCTCTATCTGATTGTCCAAATTTTCAATGACAATGTTGATCAATTGTTTTGCCACACTATCGCAAAAAACAGCAATGGTTCCCATTCAACGAACTAAGAAGGCATTCACAGATTTTTATTTATATTAAATATATTTTACAATTCTCCCGATTGTGGACGAATTTGAACGATTATGTTGATCAAAAGAATTACGAAGTGCACAAAATGCATTTTTAATTTGAAAGCCCATTTTTATAAAAAACCTGAATAACTTTGACGCGTTGCTCATTTGCGTATTTTTTCACTGTTAAAATTAAGTTAGTCCGAGATTGAGAAAGGTCAAATGAAATGCAAAAAAAACTTGTTGTTTGTGTGGCTCACCTTCAACATGGGCCCTTAAAATTTAACCACCCTCTACAAAGAAAGTGATACATATTTTATTATAAAGAGATTATTCCATAATGATTAACAATATAATAAATAATGTGCTTTAAATGTACACAAAATTGGTGGTGGGTATAAAAGATTCGGCACAGCCGAATATAGTGCTCTTACTTGTTATTATGATAATATTGGTATGGTTCAATTATGTATGGAACAAAATATCAGACAAATGGCCTCTGCAATCTCGGCGGCACACCCTTTTCAATGACAATGTTGATGTTCAATTGTTGGGCACGATGATGAGTCAAGGTTTACTACTCTTTGGTCACACTGTCGCGAAAAACAGCAATGTTTTTTAATTCAACGAATTAAGATGGCATTCCAGATATTTTTAACATTTCATACAGAACTTTTAGAATGCTGCAGTAAGCGGTGAGTTTCCGTACTAAAAACTGATCTATTGCGAAGGGAGTGTTATAATTGATTATAAACTTTTCCCATGAACAGGCTAGACTCAGCGCCCATATAACCGGAATCATATTAAAACTTGTTTTAAATAAAAAAACCAATTGAATGGATATTGGTTATATATGTCTCTGTTTTATTTAAATTCAAAGTTCAGCTCCTTCTACAAAAATCCCTTATATCAAGATCTAACTGAAGTCGATCTTTATATTGTATAAAGAAAATAAGGACCTTCACTAAGAATAAAATGCAGCTCTTTTTTATAACATTTTATTTAGTTCAAAAGCGACATTTGTGTTATGTTAATCACATAATTCCGTTGGCCCCACTGTCCGTTGTTTGTTGGAAATGTTGATTTGTATGTTGTGTATGTTGAGATAATGTATGTTAAAGTATCAAAATACCATCTTGTTTAAAGTGAATCAACAAGATGAGGAAGTTAATCACAACTGATAGTGACCTTATGTTGTTTAACCATTTTTTAGAGAGACGTAGAAAGTAGTAGGAAACATTTATTTGAAAAAAGCTGTACAATGTATTTAAATATTAATATGTACTTAACAGTGTTGCCGTTTTCACTGCGATTGCAGTTTTTCACTGCAATTTGCCTGTCGTCACTGCGTAACTGCATTTTTTTTTTAATATCACTGCGTTTTTCAGTTTTTGGAAGTTTTCTTCTTTCTTTGATCAACAACGCCTTGACATGATTTACCTCAAACGTGTTTAACACGTAAGTCTGTAAAGGCTATAACACAACGAGATAAAATTGTCACCCTGTTAAAAATATAGCAGCTAGATGGCAACATTTTCTACTGTTACGTTACGTTGCAGTTGACTGATTAGGTCTTGAATTAAAATGTCAAAAATCCCGTTAGAAAAACATAAACAAACTATTTCGTGAAAAAAATATTTGCTTTTCAGTCCATTTAATTAATTTTTATATTGTTTCAGAATGGAGTTGGCGTTTAAAGAAGGGCAAAAAAGTGTTAAAAAAGTGAAAAAAATTTCCTTTTTTTGTCCAAACGAAAACGACATTTTTTTATTTCTCGTCACTGCACTTCACTGCGAAAAAAAGTTGGTCGGCGGCAACACTGGTACTTAATCATCCCAAAATATTAACATAGTGATAACATTTCCATCTCTGATGTATATTTATATGATATTCTAAAATCATACATAAGTATATCTATAAGTTAAATTATAGCATGTGTTTTATCGAACTTTAAGAGAGTAATATTAAGACAAACAACTCATGCGATGGTTGTGGATTGAACGCATCATATAGAACCGAATAAATCAAATTATAGGTATATTTAAGAAATTGATAAAAAATATATATCGTCGTTACTCTTTTAAATTCAATTATGTGTTTTTTACTAAGTTTTCTGAAGAGAAAAAAAAAAACATTTTATTTTGTAACTTCGTAGTATTAAACTTACTCATATCAACTATTATTTATTTTTGAACCATTCAATTTATCCATTAACGGTCTGGTGGATAAATGTACGACCCATAAAGGTTCACAATAGTGTAATAAAAAAAATTTTAAAAATTGCCACATAACCGATTACGTCGGAGCAGCAACGATATATTTCTCAGCTTCTTTTAAAATTCACCGCTAATTTAAAACATGTCCCCACTAATTTCCATTTGCTCCACATCTCTGTTTTATCAACATACGAGAACATTTTTAATAATGTTACCAATTAATTAAAAACTTTTTAACACCACAAGTTTTCAAATATTTAAAATAACAAAAAAACAACAAGAATAACACACATTTAAAATATTTGGAAAATTTTTCGTTTATTTTTATTACTTGTGGCTCCCAATTGATATCAGAATGCATAACAGCCCTTTAGGTGCACCGAATTTGCATAAATATAATTTTTCTTAATTTTTTGGGAGGTTCGACCACCGGCTCGTTTTAATGGAAGGCTAATTGCCATTAAGCATCATAAAAGGTGTGATGCTGTGAATATTACGCCATACGAATTGTTGTTTAGAGGGCAAGAACATTGACATTCGTAACACTTTTCCCTTTCCTTAAGGTAGTAATTTAACCATTTAGCGATGTACTAATTTATCATTTAGCCGCTGTATTTTATTTAACAATTAAGACTCTTTTTGGCAACATTAATAAAAGAAGAACATAGAATTTATATGGAATACAAGTGGCATTTATTTAAATTTTGTTCGCACATAAAGTTGGTTTAATGAAAACTACTATTAGTGTTTAACTGGTAGTCTTGTACACACTGAAAAGCGTTTGCGTTATTATTTTAAATATATTTTTAGGAATTTATTAAAGACATGTTTAAATATTTTAAAGAAAAATTTTTTTTATTATAAGTCGTATCGTAACATTTAAATTGAATAAAAAAAACATAAATATATTTTTTTAATATATATCAAACACAGTAAGAAAATATTTTTTACTATAAAGAAGGTTGAAAAAACTATAGAAATGTGTCTAAAATATATACAAATCGATATGAAAAAAATAGTTTATTGTTACCAGTTTTAGCTGTCTTAGGGCCATTATTACAACTTGCCGTTAGTTAAAGGTAAGATTTTGTCTGACCGATAAATAAATTTGCATTATAAAGCTTTCATTTAATATATTTTTTTCCATTAAATATTATTATTTTTAATAAACAATAATAATAATAATAATTATAATTATAAATTAAAGTTGGAACAATTCAAAACTATATATAGGGCGCAAAAAATCCTACCTTTAACCAGCGCTAAGTTGTTATCATGGCTCTAAGACAGCTAAAACTGTTAACAATAAAATACTCGACTACATTAAAATATGATCTTTCTGACTATCATACATACTTATATAACAATACCCTCAGACTAAGAAAATGTATTAAAAAGCCTGAGAAATCTGGCATATGAGTAAAGAAATTTATTTAAGGTGCTAAAACACGGTATGTTTTTATACATCTGACTTGTAAAATTCCCCACTGCTAAAGACGTACATGTCGTGTGTTAGCATTAAAACATTACTTCTGTAAAATACATGTGCTAAGTCATCTGACAACATTTCAATTAAAGCAAGCTGTTATTTGTTCTGACAAGGCACCTGACATCAGCTGTTGGCAGAAATCTCTGATGCCAGAAAACAATCAGTGGCGGTAGAGTGTTAATCAACAATTTTGATAAACGTAAAAAATTACAAATGGATACCAATTTACCAAGTCAGATGTAATACCTCTTGCATAACAATTTTTTTGTTGGAGAGTGCAGACATCAAATAGGTCTAGAACTTTTAGTATTTAGGCACTGATGGCACTAAGTAGGTAGGTACAGCAAGTAGTACAAGCAACGGCAATATAAAGGTCCTACACGCAAAAGAAATTTGGTTGTGCTGACCATAATTGAAGAGCAACATATTGAATTGTATGATTGTGGTTAAAACATCAATAGTCCAATGCAAACAAATGCTTGATTACCGTGACAAAATATATGATGAAATGAAACAAAAACAAGCCATAGTGCTATATTCGTTCGTGCCGAATCTTATATACCCTTCAAAGCGTGTAGTCATGCAATAACAATTGTATGTATCACCATTCATCTCATATGCAATACGTACATACATATATAAAAACATCCCACTGTAAAATCTTAAATTGAGTTTACGTATGTATGTATGTTTCAAAAAAAAATAAAAAAAATTACAAATATATAAAAAACTTTTTTTTTGGCTCAGCTGGTATTCGATGCCACGTTCACTCTGGCCAGTATACCCACGTTTGTATGTATTTATGTATGTGTGTGTTGTATATTGTTGTTGTGAAAAAAAAACTAGGTGGTCGTGGTTTTTGGCTCATATCTCAGTTGTTTACGTACCGATTTTTCAGATATTTAATACCGATCTGCTTCCTGATATATTAATACCTGACGCGGGTCCAGGCGATGTCGGATGGACGGACGGACAGACTGACAAAGCTTGATCGTCTCCGCTTTTTATAAGCTTTCAGAAAATATATACTTCATGGGGTTGGAAATGAAAATTGTAGAAATTTCATTTAGTTCTTGGAATTAATATTTATAACAGTATTTTTCAATTACCTGTGATTTCAAATTAAGAACATTAGGGTGGATTCTGGTATTTATTGTATATATAGAAGCTAATGGGCAATAAGTTAGTCAGTTTTAATTTGAATATCGTGCGGTTAAAATCGGCAACAGTAAATAGATCTTATAGCGTACTTTGTTATTGTGTAAAGAAATAAAGCAATTAAAGAATCCACAAACGCTTTCATATTACAAAATGTCACGAATTTGTAACAAATGTCCAAATTTATTTTGTTACGTTTGTGCCGATCTAACTTTAAGTTCTCAATGTGAGACAATATCTTCCAAGGTTAAAGATGCTTATCGCCGTTATTTTGGGTTTCCTATCGATGATAGAGATAAAAACTGGCTGCCAAAAACATGTTGTAGTAGATGTGGTAAGTCTTTGAAAGGTTGGTTAAAAGGAAGTCATAAGTCTTTATGAAGCCGTTTATAAAGCCAGCGATTTGGAGTGAACCAAAAATCATCAAAATGATTGCTACTTCTGCTATACTAAAACACGTGGGTTTACGAAAAAACCAAAAATAAGGTTACATATCCAAATACTTCATGCGTCAAATGACCAGTTTTCCAGTTTACAAGTAAATTTTTACCTCCCTTGCCTCCTACAGACGATGAAGAAGATGGGCTTTCTGCAGCAACTGAATCCACTTACGCCAACATGGGTGTTTCTTCGCATTCATTTGAAAGTCCAACGAGTACACCTTATTTTCCGAATTAAACTGATATGAATGAGTTTGTAAATCAAGGCTTTAAAAAACCAAGTCTGAGCTTCTTGCATCCCAATGAAAAGAATGGAGTTTGGTGCAAACGGACGTTAACGTCTCTTACTTTCGAAATAAAGAACAACCTTTTTTGAGTTTTTTCAGCAAAGAGGAAGTTTTGGTATTTTGTGATAATGCTGATGGACTTTTGCGTCAACTGTGTTTCAGTCATAAATCTCAGGATTGGCGGCTTGTTATTAATTCATCCAAGAAAAGTTTGAAAGCGGTTTTACTTCACAATGGGAACAAATTTCCATTGGTCCCACTCGCGTATGCAAGAAATATGAAAGAAAACTATTGTAGCATGAAGATGATACTACAAAAAATTAAATATTCACATAACTCATAAAATCTGCAGATTTTAAAGTCGTAGCAATGTTAAATGGATTGCAAAGTGGATATACTAAGTTTTATTGCTTCTTACGTAAATGGGATAGCCGCGCAAAAGAAAAACACTACAATGTTAAAATTTGACCGAAAAGAGTAAATTTTATTCCAGGAAAAAAAATGTAGCAGAAGAGCCTTTAAAACAAAAGGAACAAACTCTTCTCTTCATATAAAGCTAGGCCTAATGAAAAATTTTGTCAAAGCAATGAACAAGGATGGTGAAGCCTTTCTATACATTAACAGCAAATTTCCTAGAATCAGAGATGCTAAAGTAAAAGAAGGCATATTTGTAGGTCCACAAATACGACAGCTTATGAAGGACGAGGTCTTCAAAACAAAACTGAATTATGTGGACAGAAGGGCATGGGCAGTTTAAGCTACTTTCTTATTTTAACAATGTTTCCTTAATAAAAATTAATAATTATTATCAAAAATTTTGTGTTATTTTAAATAAAATATTCTGTAAATATTTTAATTTTTTATTGTAATTTGAAGTTATCTACGGGTGACGACAGGGTGAGTGCTTTAAGCGACGCGTTGCTACAAAATTACAATCTGGCAAATTTTTTTGCTTGTATTTGTTTTTGTTGTACGAAAATAGATAGGAGTTAAAAGTTGCCATTCATTGATGCTACAAGGCGCTTTAGTGCGCCCACTCTGACGTTGTTTGACATATTTGGTCAATATTGGGTACCTGCGGTAAATTGACAATAAAATCCACATTTTTTAACCGATTTTTATGGTTTATGCCTTTTTTTATTTCCAAGACAAGTATCTCTTAGAAAAAAGTTTAAAATGTTGAATATTTGCCTTATATTTTTTTTAATTCCATTTTTAAATTGAAAAATATTACGAATTTTGCACGAAAAAATTTTTTTTTCTCCATTAATTTCTAAATAACTCCAAAATGATAAGAGACAGAGAAAAACTGTATTCCACTAAAATAAATACAATTTTGTTACACATTTTTTGGTGTTTTAGTTTTGAAAATCGGATGACCGGTTCTCGAGTTAGGAGGAAATAAGTCTCCGTACCTGACTAATTTAGGGGGAAAAATTTGCCACGCCCATAAAAAAAAATCCCGATCTGATGGAAAAAAACCGACAACGGATTTGAGTTCAGCGCGTCAAAATCCATATAGTCCACATAGTTTTATTAAATGGGAAGACAAAAAATTATTTTTTGCAGAGCAGTGTAATTTTACTCAATTGTGTGTTATTAATAATATTAACAAAATCTATGAATATGCCAAACTCTGCCTGGTATATTATTTTCTTATCCTCTGTATAACAATCCGCTGTTGATTATTTGTTAATTTATTTGAATTACAGTGATATTTTTTTATTGCGTTGAGTTAAATGTGCTTCACACATTGACATTTTCATTCTCCTGTTTTAATTGATTTTAATTTTTCATTGCATTTCTACTATTTTAACATTTTTTTTCAAACTCTAACAATACTTCTAGCTGATTCAAAAAAAAAAAAAAAATGTTTAAAAATCTCCACATCTATATTTAGACTTGACATAAGTAAAATTACCACCAAAAATTTCTTTCACTGTACTAGTCAATATTTATTGCATCGAGGACTACTAAACAACTTGACATTTGATACTGTTTCTGTAAGAGAAAACATGCCATTAAACTTAAGTTCCATTGAAGGCAGACAAAATAACACAAGTAGTACTTTAAACAAAAATTTTATCTACAGAAGTCGTTATTCTACTCATATTCGAATGGATAATAATTTTTTTGGCAACGTACAATTTAAATACCGACTGCTGTCTTCTGCTCTACTACACAATCCTAACATGCCACGTAAGCTGAGTGATATATTCCAAAAACTAAAGAGCCTGAAAAAATAACTTTAACACAAGACAATAACACTCTTCTTTTAAATCATTCATCCAGCCGAATACACACTTCATATAATCTAGTCACTGTGAATAAAATATTGATGATAGTGTGATGTTGCAGAAAAAAAAGGAACATTATATCAGCATGTTGTTGAGTTTTTTTTTTTTATTTCTTGCGCTAAAATTTATTTCTTTGATTTTAGCAATTTAAGGTAATTATAACGTTGCTAAGGGGTAATTTTAACACTTCGACACCAAATCGGACAAATATAATCAAAGAGATTGGAAGCGCTGGTTTAAGGTTTACGTGCATATATTGCAGCTCTTCAACTAATGTTAAAAATAAACTCAATTTTCACAAGAAAGAAATTATAACGAACTTTTACTTCATACCTAATACCAGAACGTTTAAAGTAGTTTCATAATTTTTCTCAGCTTCGAATTTGGTGGTAGTGATTTTGAACGCAATATGTTGTAAGTATCAAATCGTCTTAGAATAAAATTGTATTTCAACACTTTTGCAGTGCTGGGGAAGTGTATGCGGCTTATTTTTATTGATTATCTTTATTTGTATTTTTATTTTGTATTTTTATTTTATTGTTGTACTCTTTGTTTAGAGTGTGTACTCGTTCGTAGTACAGAAGAAATAAAAAGTGATGACTGTTTTGTTTTTATTGTCATGACGTTAAAAAAGCTTTAAGTATCTGAAGATGAATGAATTGTTAGTAAAAGTTTTTTTTCTTCTTGTTGTTATTAATGTTTGCTGAGTTGTTATTGCATGTGGTATCTTGTTTACCCTTGAGGCACGTTTATGTAGTTTGCAGTTATTTTCGCACCTCGACAATCTCAGTCTTTGTACTTTTGCACCTTAAGAGTGCGTCTAATTTGGCAAAGCAAATGTTATTTATAATGTACCATGGCACTGTGGGATTTTAAAGGTAAAACTTTTTGTTTGAAAATGTTAAGTTATGGTACTTCTATGCAGTTGTGTGAGTATGGGAATTCTTATAATTTTGATCTATCAGATTAAAAATTTTTGTTTCATTTTGAAAGATGTCAAAGTCATCAATAATTACTGAAATAATTTACAAAAAATTTTGTTCGCTATTTAGGAATTTTTTGGCGTAATTTCTGTTACAAAATTTAAGAGGTTTTGTATTTACTTATATGCTGTCTCTTTGAAAGCATCAAAAATTGTGCTCTTTGAGGTGATAAATACTTCATTCATATAAAATTGAAAATAATATTTAAATGTATGACTCATTTTCTTTTTTGAAAATTTATTTGAAAAACTCAACTAAACTCAAGCATTATTCAAACTAATTACTATAAATGGTAATTAATAAACAAGAAATTGGGGGTAGGGCTTTCAAAAAATAATTAATTGTAAAAATGGATTTCGTTATCTTGAAGAAAGTGTGCATTCTGGGCTATAAATCATTTGTACCATTTTGTTCTTATTTTTAAGGCAGAAGGCTTTTTTTAATATAAACCCTGCGATTACTCAAAAAAACTGAAGAAGCAAGTGCAATTAAACAATTTCTGCACTAAAATATGTTTGTAGTAAAATCCCGTACTTTTGTTAACATGGGTTAAATCTTTGACTCATCACATCTTTGTAAAGCGTGTGAGAATATAGCATCACTATGTGACATAGCAATAAATACAGTTTACTTTTTGTAATATAGAAAGATACCCACTATTATCCTAGAAGACTACAAAGGAAACGATCTCCTAAGCTTCAGTAAATAGAATGAAAAGATGAAAAAACTTAAGAAATTTATTGGTAAGAATAAAATGGAAATTTTATTATTTGATTAATTTAATTTTTTGATTCGTCATATGAATTTGTTTTTTTTTATCAAGTTATGATCCACCTAACGAGTTTGGGGGTGAAAAGCAAAATTTTTTGTCCATGGGGTTAAATGTCCTTTTTGCATTGTCTTGAATTCGTAATAGACTTAAATAGGGTATAAGTTTAATATAAATTAAGATTTAATTAAATTTAGGTATTTAACAAATAATAATGCAATATTCAGCGGTGCTGAATCTGAAAATACCCTTCACCATTATGTACAAGGTGGGCCAAAAGAAGTTATCCGATATTGTGTGGCTTTCATTTTTTTTCGAAATGTAAAACTCGGATTCTGTTTTTGGATTATGTTTATTTGAACCTTTGTAATTTGATGGTCAAGTCGAGAAGATGATATTGGTCAAATGGGTGCTGTCACAATTGATTGCTATACGTGCTCCTTTTATGGCATTTTTCATCGCTTCGGGGAGATCTTCAGGCGACAGATTCTCGCACTTCTGTTGAGTGTTGTTCCAGGCTCTCGGGCTTGTTCACGTAAACACACAAAAAAAAGTCCTCCAGTCCTAATTTGTTTAATTGCGGCAGAAAAACTAGGCAAACATGGCCCTATAACGCGCACCGTGCACTGTTGTCGTTTGACCTGCGTCGTCCTCGAAAAAAATGACCCGATGACTCCTCCAGCGGTAACAGCGCACCATGAGCGGGTGTAATAATTCCTCATGCATTGCTTGTAGATTTTCGGTGCCCCAGAGGCCATAGTCTTGCTTGTTCACGTACCCGCTGAGGTGAAAATAATTCTTATCGCTCATTATGATTTTGGTCGAAAAATCGTCACGAAAAACAGGCACGATTATTCCGCGTTCTTGTGGAGTGTATTGATTCATGGCTTGTTCACTTGTATTCTACATCTGTCTTGTTCACAAATTTCAAAACAGATTTGAAATTGGCCGCCATTTGCAAAATAAGAGCATCTTCCATAAGGGTGATTTCTTTTGGCCCACCTTGTGTATAGGTATAGTGACCACATCGTAGCTTAGCTCAGATTTAAGCTTAATGTTATATGTCATCTGATTTATTATTTCCGACTCCATTTATGATTTTGAATTTGTACATAGTTAGTTGTATTCTACATGTCAAGCCCTTTCACTTGATACCCATATTAATGGAGTTGGGGGAAAAAAATTATCCGCTATTTTGTATAGGGCGCACTCTTGAATTTAGACTTTTTCAGAGTTAACTGTATCCTACTAATCAAACCTTTTGATTTAATAGCAACATTTTGTGTGTTTAGGGGGGCAAATCCTTAAATATTTATCCGATAAAACCACCATTTAATTTTGGATGCCATCTTGGATTTTAATTTTTTTCATTGTATAATGTAATCTACTGGTCAAGCCAAGTTTTTTATTAATATGGAGGGGGTTGAATTGCGAAATAGATACAATTTGAATTACAAGGTTTAACCCATAAAAATGTATTTTACTCCATTTCGTAGTGGCGGAAATCATGGATTTTTTTATAGTTTATTGTATTCTGCTAGTCAAGTCCTTTGTTTAGATATTTGCATAATGCAAATAAAGTAATCAATTACACTTCAGAAATTAAAAGTTGGTATAATAGTTTTACTTTTAAAAGAAATCGAATAGAAATCTAATCGCATTCCACTTTTTAATGGAATTTATCTTTATGGCATGCTTGTATTTCTGTGGACAACTAAAGTCGAGATAAGAAAATTTTAAATTTATTCTTTTTGAAAAATACTTTAAGAAACTTGTGTGCTTCCGTGAACAGGTTATAAATTTAATTAAAAATCCTTTGCCAAACGTCCACAGTAAACTATATTTAAATTAGTTTGAATGCATTTTTCTGTTAATTAAAGAATAAGAGGCATTTCATGACTGCCTGTCGTTATACTACCAATAATATATTTGGCATTTAATAATCACGCATTCAGCTAATCGAAGGAAGTCTTGACATCATGCAAGTATCAGAAACAGAAAATTAAATAGAAAATGTTAAAATGTTTAATCTGGAGTCGGCAGCAGCAAAAATGGAAAGTTTTCGGACAATTTTAAGGCACAGTTCTCTTGAAATGCTTATTATGCGAGATCAACCTTTGAACTCTAAAATATAATTTTACACTTGCACACTTTTACACTGTTATTTTATCTTATTTTGAAAATTTCGTATTTTTACATTTCAATAACTATCAAAATTAATTACTAAAAATTATACTGCTTTATTTGCAAGCAAAACATAAATTTGTACGTCCAGTTATGCACACTAGAAGTTTCCTTATTTTAGTTTTATACAAATGCTGGGGTTAATTTTTTTTTTATCCTGTTCTCACATTTTGTCCCATAGTGGCAGAACATAATTTGTTTTCAGTTAATAATGATTATGATGACTGTGATGATAATGATGGTGGCGGTGTGTTGATGCTTAATGTTTTTGGGCTGTTGATTTCCTTCTTCACACCTTAAAACTCACTTCACACCTCATGTTTTATCACCGAAAAATATCAGACAATTGTTTTCAAAACATTTTGCAACCCAGTGCAAGAACGGCAGCGTTAACAGGCAGCTTTAAGCTAAACGTGATGTTTGGTGAGTGTTTCAAACCTTAGATCCTTTTACGAGTATCTATGTATATACATAAGTAAGTATATTATTTTTCTTATTACTTTGAGATGTATATCCTGTCAACACTTTGGCGCTTTCGTGCCATCATCGCCAAAATAAAAACGTCTTCGAAATAAAAGTTAAAATATGAAGCCAGGACTAGGGAGTAAGAACGAAAAGTTGAGGGCTGCAGTGCTGTTAACTTCACACTAACCATACTGATGATAATTGAGCCACGCGCATAAATAACCGTTATTAGGTGTGATCGTGCCAAGTTGATTTCTTTTATAACTACTGAACAACGATCGATCGTTTTTAGTTTTCGTTTTCATAAATTTTCTTTTTTAACACAAAATTCAATTTTTTTTTCACTTTTTTCAATTTTTTTATTTTTATTTTCGGTTTGCTTAAAAGTAGGAGTGTCCGTACTTGGTATAATTTTACAATTTAAGCAAGTTATTTTCACTTTTTTAAAACTAAATTTTGTAAAAAAAACACAAATTTCAACGTTGATATAAATTGACACTCGATGATGAATATTTAAATGATCGTAAACTGTTAAACAAGACTTTCGTTTTAAAGAGAGCAAAAAAATACAAAAAATAAAAAAATACAAGAATGCTGCTTAAAAAAAGGTGTCAATCATCAACAAGTTGACACTTGTTCAATTTTTAATGACAAGTAACTTTCGTTACCAAAGCAGAAAAAACATTGTATTTGACAGACACGAAATATTGTCATTTGCATGGTAAACCCAAGGATATTAATTCATAAATAATTATACATGCATCTATGTACATATGTATGCATGTACATATGTATTTACGTATGTACTGTGATTTAAGTATTTAGCATTTTATTATGGGTAGTCACGAGACTAGAGAAATTAAATTCATGGGAAAAATTATAAATTGCATAAAGAGTGCCACAGTATTTTACAACTTAATCTTTCCACTTTTAAAATGTTTATAAAAAATGCGAATAATATGTAAATCTATGCAGGAAAATGCCAAGTGATTTTTAACTGACATTAATTGAAGAAAATAAATAAATTATGGAGAAAGTGACAAAAGTGACAGTTTCACAAAATACTGAAACTTTCAAAATCCAACAAGCACTTGACAGAAAGTCAATTACGAAGTTCAAAAGTGTAATTATTACTTATTTGTTTTAATTTCCAACCTAGTTTCCTATATACATAATAAAATAAGAAAAAAAAAAACACAAATTGTTATGAATACACTCATTGACACACACCTTATTTAATTTATTTTTTTTTCCAAATTTTGAAATTGAAAATTTTTTCAAAAAGTGGTGATTTTACGGAACACCCATAAAATTGTTAACAAATGACACTGTCATTTGTATAACAACAATGCCTTATCTGATTTCGAATTTCGCCTAAACCAAAACAAGACACAATGTCCTTATTGTGTTTTTAAGTTGTCCCTTGTGTAAGAAGATTTTAATCACAATGTTCTACTAAATTACTGGCATCAATTGTGTTGATATTATTACTACTACTACTACTACTGTTTGTAGGCTTTTAGAGTTAAATCGGTCATGTTAATATTATTTTGTTTGGCGTTATGTCCGGAATAATTATTAGCTTCTTTGTTGCCATTGTTGACTTTTAAAAAACCATTTCCTTAAGGGAGGTCATAAACTTGATTGAAATCAATTTTAATTGATTGTTTGATAAAAAGGATAAAAAAAGGTCATGCATGAAATAGGAATGTATATGTATTTGAAAACTAACGGAATTTATTTTCGAGAAGAAAATTTACTAAAGCAAGATATACGATAAACATTTTTTCAGTGATTTATAAGTTAAAAAAATTACTTTCCAACTAGCAGACTCAGAAAATGGATAAAAAAAGTTTTTGGTTTTTTAAAAATAATAAATTGGAGCTTTAAATATAACAATAACAAAAACTAAAATCTAGTAAGCTTTTAAGAGCTAAAGCAGCTTAAATTTATATCTGAAATTTTGATGCTAATATAACAGGGTTTCTAGTTAGAAATATCGGTTCAAAGTTGACAGACTTTTTCAGCTTCTGTCTATTGTTTTGTCACTGATACAGCTTAAGTATTTTTTTAGTGCAAACGTTGCAGAAGTTGAAAACATTGTACAACAACAGTGAATATGTTTAAACCAATACAAGACCAAAGGCCGCATTCTTATAACTATGACTCTTCACGGTTTAGTATAAAAGTCATCAATTAGCAGTTCGTTGCGAAAATCAAACAACTTTTCAACTAAAAATACCAGAGCAGCTGACATTCATAAAATTACCGATACTTGGCGTATTTTTTGGTGTACTTGACGCCAATGACCAGTTCGGAACGTAAATCAGACAACTACAAACAAGTAAGAATACTAAATTCGATCGTGCCGGATTTAACAACAACAACTTTCACCATCATACACATAGGTAAATCACTAGATTTTAGATTTAATATTATACGCCATTTTGCATTATCTGACATCATCTTTACATCACCTTTACAAAATTTAAAAAATTTTGTATCAGTACTTGATCTCAAAGTGATATGAAATTTCTGAACTGGGAGTTTAAAGGTCATTGGTTTGTCAAATCGGTTTTAATGGGTTCAAAGAGGAATCTAGCTTTGGTCAAAGAAAACATTTAGCGTCCCGCCATGTTTTCAGAGATATGACCATTTTTACAAGCAGTAAATTCTACATGTCAGGAAAAATTTTTATCATTTATATTTTTTTACTTAATAAGCAACATAAATAATAACAAACATTATGCAAGATTGATTTGTAAGTGTGGTTAATATGACGATAGTTGGCCCATTCAGGGGCCGAAAACTGTTTTGGTTTCGAATCATTTTAGTTTGAATTTAACTTGGTAGCTTTTAATGTATTATAAATTTATTATAGACAAATTTTCAGTTTTATACATTCTTGGACTAGGTGCCATGACTGGTCAGCAATGTGTCAGCAATAAAAGATACAGATTCCCAAAACTTTTAATCGACTTTGTGATTTTAGCAGCTTATTTCTGTGTTAAGGAGTTCATCTAAAATCAAAACTGCTATGTATAAATTGAGCCGAATCCACAACCTAACATACAGACTATATTAAAAATGGTGTGGTGTGAACTCTGGTAGCTTTATCCGTTACGTTACAGTAATCGTTAAAATTATTATTTATTTTAATTTATGCATTACATTTATTACATTTATACATTACAAAAATTGCCTTCGAGAAAGGGATCTGTCACTTGTCCTCCTCTGACTTTATTATTTAATGTTAGGGCGTGTGAAGTCAGTACACGCAAAGAAAACTCATGGTTAAGACATGATCACGATGGTCATATTTTATTCTCTATAATAATATTTGGTTACCAGAAACAAGTAATAGTTAAATTTATTTTATTTCATCATAGGTTTCGTCACGATAATCAAGCGTTTAGTTGAGTTTTATCTATTAATGTTTACTTTTCGTACAAATTTCGATATGATTGCAGTTTCAAAATAGTATGATATAAAAAATCATTTCAACAAAAATAACATTATATATAAAATCATTTAATATTACAAATAATTATTAAATAACGAGTGAGACAACAGTATGATTATAAAGCAATCCAGCAATGATGAGAAAATCTAAAAAAATATTGGTATAAAAATTGCAATAAAAATGGTAAGCATAATTAGTTTATCTAACTTAAAGCAAAATGCAACAATTTGCTGTAAAACAGCAAAGATTGTCGATTTCAACTATAGCCATATAGTATATGGTTACTGAATAATACTTTAATGAAGCATAATAACGATAATTGGACACCATAATATGCTTTAACGATAATCAAACAGTTCAATCATAGTATGTTGCTCTTAGATTATGATTACCACAATCATATTTTTTCTTTGCATGTAGCGTGGAGGCAAAAAATAGGTTGGAAAAGGTAGCAAAAACCTTACGTGGAAAATGCATTTAGTCAACAGCAGCCTCGGTGGCTATATGTTCGAAATCATTTTTAAATGTTTATGAAATGTTTTGTTTTTTTTTGCATAAAAATTTTTTTGATTAAATTTTATATTTTAGTGCATTTCTCTATGTTCTATTGGGCATGAAAAAAACCTTGCATTTAAGTTAACATATGAACTCTACTTTAAAATAGAATAACAAAACAAATAAAATATTTTTCTAGAAAACTAAAAATTGTTTTGCAATTTATCGAAGTCCTTCTGATCTCAGAGCCTTAAAAATAGCCTGGTTGAAGAATGCGAAAATTACTTATATATATAAAAATTATGATCTAAATATAAATTTCTTTAAAAAATTTCCAGCACCTTGTTATAAAAAATATTTTTTCTTTATTTCACAATTTGCAAATAAAATATTTAGCAAACTGCCATAAGCAAAAGTGTTGTTAAAGCTTAGAGGACATAGCTATGGAGTTAGAGAAATTGCAAACTATGAGTAACAGCCAAACCTAAACAAAAGTAGACAAGAGCAGCAAGCGTTTTTTTTGGCTGTCGTTTTTTTTGGCTTTTGTAATTGTTGAAAAATGATGCCAATTTAGCTATTTTCAGATCAATCTAGCGATTTTATTTTATTTGTACTTAGCTAGTTTATTAAAAAGCATAAGTGAACATTACTGTTCATTACACAACGTCTACGCTCTTGTTTATGTTTGTAACCTTAGAGTTAGCGCTTATTACAACGCTTGTCGATCCTGTATAGAATCAAAAAAATTCTTCGTAAGTCAATTTTTAACAATTTTTTTTTCCATTTAATTAGTTATAAATTCTTTGTTTTAACAGTGTTGTTATAAATTAAATAATCTTGTCCCAAAGTGTTAGTATCTGAAGATTTATTATAAGTGTGTAATTGTATAAATATAATTGTAAAATATAAAACAAATTAAATGTATTAACGTTTATACTTTGTTCCCTGCTGTAATATGAGACTTATTGTCTTGTTTATGGGCATCGGTAAATTAAATTAACAAAAAATAAAACAAATAAATTTAGCAAGCATTTTTAACAAAACTTTTTTCTTTCAAATTTTTTTACAACTTTTTTAAACAAAATAATAATTTGTTTGTCGTAAGATTGACAGTTGTATCTGCTGTATTGAAGTCATTATTTAAGGGTTTGTTACAACTATATCAAGCCTTACATAGTACTGATCCTCTTACAATAAATTTAACTATAATTTTCTTTTTATAACATTCTTTATAACTGTTGCTTTTGTTCTATTCGTTTCATTGTTTTTAACTGTAAAACTAACTGTTTTCTCTTTTGACAGATGTCATTGTCTTGTAATAAAAAGCCTTAAAAAACAGTATAATATTACAACTACAAACAATTATCATTCAGCGTCTTGGCTGCTGCACTCACATAATGACACATAATTATATTTCTCTTGACATGCTGAAAATGCCTCCGGTTATGACACGCTTATTCTAATGATTGCATTTCCTCTTATTCCATTTCTTTCATTTAAAACTTCAACACCTTTAACGGTGGTCTAAGATCAAAACATGCGTTATCGTAAAAAAAAAGAAGAAACTAACATGAATACGGTGAAGTGTGACACAACTCTGTAAGGATTATTTAAATAATTTTGTACTCTTATGCTGATATATCTTGATTATTTTATTTCAGTGTGTGTTACAGTGTTGAACAGCACCTGCTTGTAAATATGAATACATTAATACTAAGATTTCAAATAAAGAAGAAAAGAAAGAAATCATGCTTTTCAAATGTGTTATTATTAATTTTATTGTTATTTTATGAATATTATTATAAACAACATGAAGCGGGATGATTTCTCATTCAAACTCTTTCATTTTATTTTGTTGCTTTTGGTTTACTGTAAAGGAATTTGATACTACGGATACTTTTTGATTGTAAAGGATTTTATAGTGTTTAGAAAAAGGGTGACATTTAATTGTTTGTGCCTGTTTCATTTAGGAAAAGGCATCTGGTTTTTCATAGAATTATTTGTTGTAGAAGAGGATTTTTTTTCCGAAAAAAATCTACATGAAAAGCAGATGCATTTTTTCATTTGAGTAATTCTAGTTTATTTTTACTGTAACGCTATACTATGTGACATTTCATACTTAAAAGTAAATGTCTTGTTTTTATTACTATTTTTGCAATAATATCAATTATTTTCAAAACATTTTTGCGACTGTACTAAAATAGGTACATGAAAGCTGTTCATTTATGTTGCTTGCGAAATTTAACCGTATTATAGGTAACTTTAAAAAGCATGCACGTTTAGAAATATAATTTCAAATTAGTTATTCATATTAATTAACATATCAAACATATCCTTAATTGGATAGTTGTCAATAGAGTAGATGAAAAAAAAAACAATAAATTTTAAATAATATTCGGTTACGGAAGGTTTTTTTTTTTTTTTTTGGTTTTCTATAGAAAAAGCTTTTCTACAGAAAAAATTTTATTTGTACAAAATATTTTTAATACATTTCAATTTCGGCCTCAGCGCCGTAAGGCATTATTGACGCAAGTTGGCAAATTAATTCATTGTCAAAAGTACAAATAAAAGATTTAATTTAATGTTAAGATTATTAAATTACTAAAATAAGTATAAAAACAGTTTTATAAAAAAATAAAAAATTACAAAAACGTTTCAAAGTTGTTAAATAAGTGTTGTTTAAAAGACGATTTAAATAGTGAAATTCGATTAATTGATTTCAAATCTGCATGTAAATTATTGAATTTTACACCACCCACGTAATCAATGCGGTGCTTGGTAGTTTCTAGTCTACATCGAGGAATTCTTAAATTTGTTGTGTTTCGTGTATTATAACTAGATTGCTGTTGAGAAAATGTTATGCTTTGGTGACCAACATGGTTAATGCATTTAAAAACAAACATTAACACCTGATACTCATGCAATCCATAAATTGGTAAAAAAAAAAAATTTTGCTTATATCTTTGTACAATGTGACAGTTGAATACAGAATTGATAGTTTATAAAGGTTTATAATTAGATTTCAATTTTGTTATTTAAGTTTAACTTAATTTACATCTTAATTCCAATTTATATTTAATATTCTTATTTGTATTTGTGTAGTCTTTTTTAGTTTAAATTTTACAACTTTGGAGACATTAAAACTACGAACAATTCATACTTTGCTCCATTCTTTCAGGATGCTTGAAACAACAAATTTCTTGTAATTAAACTTTTTAAAAATTTATCGATTTAAATATAAAATAAAATATAAGTACAGACCCTACAGCAAGTAGGAGTAGTTGTCAATATGACATTTAAATATAAATGTGTATTAAGTCGAATTAGTTAATAGCGAAACATTAAATAAGCTATTCTAATTTTTAAGTAAATATTTGTAAATTTATTTTTATATTATTTGCAATTAAAAGAATCCCCAGTTGTTTATAATGAAATAAAGGTATTGTATAAACGTTAAGATTCTTAATTTTTTAAGGACATTATTTTTTATACCCTTCACAGTGAGTGTAAGGGTATATATAGGTTTTGTCATTTCGTGTGAATATATATATATTTGTCCATCTGTCCTTCTGTATATTGAAATCAAAGTTTTGAAGCCCCCAGACATTTTCTCGTCTTTTCACACCCACCAATACAAACTGGATAAACGTTGTTTTGATTCAAAACAAAAAAAAAATTATTTGTATTTTTTTAATACATACATACATAAACTCAATTTATAATTTAACAATTTAATTTGGGTTCTTGAATTTTACAACTATTTTACACATTTTGAACTTAAGTTCTTTAATAACATTAAGTGTTTTTAGATCGTGATAGAACTCAAGAAAGAATGATAGAATCGATCATAGTCTTATTGCAAACTTGTGTACAACAGTGTCGTTAATTTTTGGCTAAATGAGTTTGTGAATATATGAAACTGCCTCATATAGGGTAAAACATATCTACGAAAGACCATATAATCTCAAATATATCTATAAAAGTTTACCATTTGGCTCTGTTTATACGCTAATGACAGCATTAGACCTTATTTTAATGCTGAAGTCCATTTTGGCATTAATGGATGTCATTACCGCACCATGATAAATTATAAATAAATTTAGTTAGAAAATATGTATGATGTTGGCTAGGGGCGAACGGTAGATTTAAGAAAATGGTGCTGTATTTAATACGGCAAAATAATTTTACAACAATTTATGCCTTGAAGGCATAATACGATGATTAAAAAATTTGCCCAGAATTGTACATTCAGAAGGTGCTTTGTCAACAGTAGCGGCGGACATATGATTGAAGTCATTATCAAATGTTTGTTCTTTGAAACAAAAATATTTTTCTATATAATATTTCCTTTTTTATGTATTATTTTCACAATTTAAGATTTAACCAATAGCATTGAAACTGTGCATAAGGAGTTATTTTGCCTTTGGGAATCTTGTATATATGCCAGGTTATACACGCAAAGAAAAAATATGGTTGTGGTAACCATAATCGAAGAGCAACATACTATGATTGAATTGTATGATTATGTTTAAAATAATAATGGTTACCAGTTATCATTATTATGTTTAATTTAAGTATCATTCAATAATCACATATATTGATATCGACAATATTTGCTTTTTTATGACAAATAATTGTCTTTTGCTGTAACATACACATATTGATTGTACTCACCAATTTAATTGCAATTTTTTTACCAACATTTTTTTACATTTTCTCGTTTATTTTTAAATTTTCTTTAATTTTTCAAAATTTTTGTTCCTTTTTTTGACATCTCAAACTTTTAAAATAATAAAAATTTATTCAGCAATAAGAAGAACAATTGAAATCAAATTATTGTTAAAAAAAATCATAGCTTGATTATTTTGTAATCACACTGTTGTCTCACTTATTATTTAATGATTATTTTTAATTTTTAATGATTTTGAATATAATGTTATTTTTGTCGCATTAATTTTTTTATATCATACTATTTTTAAATGATAACCATTTTGAAATTTTTACGAAAAGTAATCATTAAATGATACAATTCAAACAAATGCTTGATTATCGTGACAAAATATATGATGAAATGAAACAAAAATAACTATTACTTGTTTTCGACAACCAAATATTGTTTTAGAAAAAATAATATGACCGTCGTGATCATGTCGTAACCATGGTTTTTTTTTTGCGTGTACTAGTAGACTTGCTCTTAAAATACAGCCACCGCTAAAAAGTCAAAGAGCTTTGCTAAATGTCATGTTTGCTCGCAATTTGAATAAAGGGAAATGTATGACCTAATTTCTTCATTGCCAATATCTCTTTTCAGGTACCATCTCCTTATACACGTTATTTTTATAAAGTATCTGTTAAAGTTTTTAGAATAAATTATGCCAATATTTCAATATGTATATTTAATTTTCTTTTAAAATCCACTGACCCAAATAAAAAAAGTAAAAGCGCTATAGTCGGTTACGGCAAATATTAAATACCGCTCATAAATGTGTAATTATATAAAAGTTGTTTGTGAAACTGATTTTCCTATATCTTTCTTTTATTTACACTTGCTTAATCTAGATTAGCGCGGTTCACTTCAGAACTTAAAATATCGAAATGCTGTAACATTTTTACCTGCATTTAATAAATATGAAATAAATTAGTACAATTGTGCTTTTCTATTTAATTCGTACCTTAAAATTATTAGCTTATTTAGTGTAGATTTAAGTATCAATTAGATAATGCTCGGAATAAATTTGAAAATCCCCAATTTTCCGATACTAAATGTTTTATGAACGATGTATGTGGAGCCTAACCAATATGACATGCAAACACTTATTTTTAAATGAATAAGTCTGCAAATACTTATTTGACTAAAAGTTTTAGGCAATTACGAACAAGTTAAAAAACAACAAAAGTTTACCTTAATATAATCATAGATTTCAATACAATATTAAATATTATACAGGGTGTCCAAATTTCAAGTATAATAATGATAAACGGTAAAGATGATCCGAAGCTTTTTGTGGAGTATAATTGATTTTTTAGACGTAAAACATATATAATTTCTGAAGGATGGTGCCACTTTGGACACATTAAGAGAAACCGTAGATCTTTTGAAAAAAATTAGTTCGAAAATCCCACTATTGCTCGTAGAGGACAAGTGAATTGGACACCACTTTTTTAACGGTGCGCTATAAAAACATACAAACGTAATTAAGTTTTTAAGAAATAAATATATGCCATTCATTTCTTCTGGGAATTAAATACAATTTGAAATTTTATATTTTTCTTTTAACCACAAAAATTATTGCTACTTTGATAAATTACCTAAAAACCTTAAAACCAAAAAATCTCATAAATTTCATGTTTAAATAAATGAATTAATATAAATTAAATATAATTGGAAAACACAATGACATGCACTTGTTAATCAATAAACACCCCCTAGCGTGACAACAGTGCACCGGTTTTCTACAATCAACACACGTCCTCTAACTTGTCTTCTGTTTACTATTATATTTTAACTTGATCAGTGATCACTACAACCTTAATTGTAATTAATTATAATATCAATTATTTTTAACAAAACAATTTATAGTGAATTTTCATAATATTTATTATTTTTTTTAGGCAGAATCTTTTAAACAATATTTACTAAATATTGATGGTTTTCGGTTCAAACGAACGATTTGAGATCACGAATCCCTGTGGTGAAGTTATGCAAAAATTCAAAGTAAACGTACGTCGAAACAAAAATATAATGATGTTTCGTTTTTTTTTTATAAAATATTAATTACTCTAAATAAAACCACATTTGTATACATGTTGTACAGTACACAGCAGCATAAATACTAAAAAGAAATAAAAGTTTATTTATCTTTGTCGATGAATCTTCTAAACTATTTATGTTTTTCTTTTGTTTAAGCAAAAAAAAATAAAAAATAGAGAAATCATACGAAATTATTTGATAAATATTTTTGAGAAGGGTGTTTTAAAATATTTTTAACTACAAAACATTTTGTTTTTTGATAATTTTTTGCACTTTACTACTTCACTCTCTTATACACACATCCATCAATGTTGTTGTGTTGAGTTCTGTTGAAGGTTTCGTATTGACATAAGAACAATGAGTGTGTGGTTTCTTTTCACAGCAGGAATTGATATCTATTACTCACATTAAAGTAGCCAATATTAAATATGTAAGTAAGTACAATTCGCAGAATAATATCTGTTGTTAAAAGTAAATACTTCATGGTGTACATCGACATGTACTGGTGTTATTTAAATAGCAGCCTTATTCTATAGTTTGATGAATAGTCGAAAGATAACTCAAATGTATGGAGAAAACATGGTCGATTGAACATAGCGACGTCTTAGTTGCTTTGCATAAAATCGGAGTAGTCTCAAAACTACACTTTGTCACTTCTCTATGGATTACATAAACGACCATTATACAGTTTTTGACAACACTTATACGTTTGATCAACAAATTACTAAGCCAGGTGTGGTAGAAAATTTTTAAATTGTAATTATATTTTTTTTACAGTACCTTAAATTTTAAACAAATGGATTGCTTTTCTCAGCTAATCAATTTATAATTGAACATTTTTATATATACCCGGCAAGAAAATGTTGCACTAGTTCAATGTGAATAACATTTTTCTTGACTTGTAATTTACAAGTACAAATGCAGGCATAAAGAATGCCTTCTTTAACCCATACAAATGTAATTTAAGTTTGTCAGACGATTTACAAGGCTAACAAAAGCTTAAGAAGATTTAAAAAGTGTTCATAATTTAACTTTAATTATTTGAAAAATATTTGATGAATAAGAGAAATTAGTTCAAATGATTAAAGCGAGGGCTCAATGTCAACCCGGAAAAGACTGAAATCTGTTTGTTTACGAGAAAGAGGAAGATACCGGTGCATAGCTATCCCATCTTTCGGAATAAGACATTAAGATTGATAAGAAGGTCAAATACCTAGGAATAGTACTTGATTGGAGACTATCCTGGAAGGACCACATTGAATGTAAAGTGGAGAAAGCTCAGAGAATATGAGCCCTCTGCAGAAGAGTTATTGGCTCAAAATGGGGCTTAATCCCAAGGATGACACATTGGCTATATACGAGTGTACTGCGGCCTACAATTACGTACGCTTCCTTAGTGTCCACCACACTTAGAGAAGGAGGTGAATATAAAACCTCTTCAAAAGATTCAGAGACAGTGCTGCATTAGTATTTGCGGCGCCATGAGGACCACATCGACAATGGCCATTGAGAATATATTATCCATTTGGTCAATTGTGATACAGGTAAAATATGAAGCGGCCTTAGCTGCCACAAGATTAATGGCAATAGATGAGTGGCTTTTAAGAGAACATAAGACCAGATACCAGAGAATAACGGATATCTTACCGATGGGAAATATTACGGAATTAACATGTGATAAAATCCCGATGAGATATGAGAATACTAACTGCATCACCATTATACCGGAAGAGGGAGAATGGGATGAGATAATCAGAATGGGAAACAAACATGGAATCGATCTTTACACAGACGGTTCAAAGATTGGTGACCAAACTGGAATGGGCTTATACGACATAAGCCGAAATAGAAGCAAATACTTCCGTCTACCAGATCACAACACTATTTTTTAGGCTAAGATCATGGCGATTACGGAAGGAATTAAATGGATAAAGGAAACGAATAGCGAAACCCCGATTCGTATCTTTACGGATAGCCAATCAGTGATTAAGACATTGAGAAAGGGGAAAGTTGAATCCCGGAACGTTTTGCAATGCAAGAGTGAGATAAACTCATATGCAAATTGTGAACATCTGGAGATAATATGGATACCAAGCCATCACGGGCTGATTAGAAACGAGAAAGCCGACAAATTATCCAAAATGGGAGCTCTTCTGAGTACTATAACTTTAGAGAACGCCAAACCCCTTAAACGATTTAAGGATGAACTTAAACGTTGGGCGATGGAGGAACATGTCAGAAAATGTCAAAGCACTGATGTCGGTAAGGTGACAAGAACACTCTGGGGTGACCCAAATCTTGAGAAATCAAAAGAAATTCTGAGACTGAACACTTATGAGACTTACCAGTGTGATTACAGGTCATACGGAGTTGAGAACTCATCTAGCTCGCATGAAACTATCTGAAGAGACAACCTGTAGAGCATGCGAGGAAGAGAATGAGACTTTAATACACTATCTCTGTCATTGTCCTGCGCTTGGGCATATTAGACGCGAGAATTTTACAGTGGATACTATGCCGAATTTGGAGTACCTGGGGAACTCAAACTGGAGATCCATAAGGAATTACATTGAGGGGACTGCGTTCTTGGACTAGTCCGTTATTTATGGGAAATTATGTTTATGGTTTTTGTTTGGGAATTCCGTTTTCCATATGGAGCGCACAACATGCCAACTGGGCATAAGTGCATACCTGTCATGGGTTTGGGCTTTTATACCCCTCCTTTTCAACCTAACCTAACCTAAAGCGATATTTCCAAATAAAAAAAAAAAAACAACAATTAATAAAATTAAAAGTGTTTTTAGAGGAAAGTATTGCGAATGATTCAAGGGTTTAAATTTATGCTTTAAATAAACAATTTCAGTAAATAAAATATATAAAATACTTTCTGGATAAGCACATTTAAAACATATTGACTTAGAGTAGATACAGTTTCGAATGCGTCAGCTTAGGATAAAATCCTCTCAAAAACCTACAAAAGCATACACACATCACACTTAACCACAATCATACTTCTGTATAAAAGTATACTTCAGATAAACTGATTCTTTGATCTACCGTTTTTTTTTTTAACCAACTTAAATTATAAATTTAAGCCATGCACACAAGTACACTGTATTCATCCTGTGGCACTTGATTAAGTAATTAATTAAATATTTTACGACCTCCCCTAAGAAAAACTATATCTCAAACAAGTAGAAATTAATATTAACTCATGATTATTCCGGATATAACACCAAGACAAGACGATGATCTACTAAACGAAAATAATATAAAGCAAATCTTACATGTACGTAACATGCAGTGATCACGAGAAAAACGCAAACAGGTGATTTAGTGGAATATTCTTTATAATACTGCTGCTACTGCTGATAAAAATCAGTATTAACAAGGATATAAATTTAAAGGACACTACGTATTTAACACATGAAGCAAATCAGATAAGAAAGTGAAAGTTGGTAAGAGTAAAATAAGGTGACATTTGTATACACGTAATAAAAATGATAAAATAATGAAATTTTTAAACGAAACATGAATATTAAAAGATTGGAATCACAGGTTGGATTTTTTACAATAAGTTTTAGGTTAGGGTGTAAAAATTAAAAATAAATTTAGAAATTTTATAAATTTAACAAGTAAGAGCACTATATTCGGCTGTGCCGAATCTTTTATACCCACCACCAATTTTGTGTACATTTAAAGCACAATATTTATTATTTTGTTACTCATTATGGAATAATCTTTTTATAATAAAATATGTATCACTTTCTTTGTAGAGGGTGGTTAAATTTTAAGGGCCCATGTTGAAGGTGAACTACAGCCAGTCTTTAAATTAGTTTTCTGCATTTCATTTGACATTTCTCAATCTCAAACTTACTCAATTTGATCCGTGGAAAGATACGCAAATGAGCAACGCTTTAAAGTTATTTAGGCTTTTTATGAAAATGGGCCGTTCAGTTCAAAATGCATTTTGTGCACTTCGTAATTCTTTTGATCAACATAATCATTCAAATTCATCCACAATCGGGAAAATTGTAAAAAATATTTAAATTTCTGCAAAACAGGTCAGTATAAAATGTTTGAAAATCAGTGAATGCCTTCTTAGTTCGTTGAATGGGAACCATTGCTGTTTTTTGCGATAGTGTGGCAAAAGAGCAGTCAACCTCGACTCATCATCGTGCCCAACAATTGAGCATCAACATTGTCATTGAAAATTTGGACCATCAGATAGAGGAGTGGCGCCAAGGATGGGGGCGGGGGCATTTGGCCGATATTTTGTTAAATACATAATTTAAGCGTACAAATATTATCATTACAAAAAGAAATAATAATAATTTCCTAAATAATTTGTGTTTTATTTAAATTCAACATCGGTCCTTAAAATTTAACCACCCTTTATAACTTCGATATGCTACTAAAGTGCTTTTGTAAATGTAGTCTTTCAATGAAAGTGGGCGTTAAAGTAGGCGTGTCAATAAAGTTTCTGCTAATAAATACAACTTAGATATTTCACAATAGTCCTTTATTTTCCCAAAAACTTTGTCAATAGAGAAATTACATGAATTTAAGATAAACAGTTATATGGGAGGTAGGCGTTAAAGTGGGCGCGTCACTTAAACTTTTTGACACAAAAAAAAATACATTGATTAGAAGGATATATGTAGCAAATTTGATCATCATACCTCTAATTTTGGCGGTTTTATGAGCTTTTAAATTTCATTAAGTGTAGATAACGTGAAAAATGGGCATTATAGTAGGCGTGTCAAAGTTGTTTTTGCGAATGAGTACAACTTAGGTGTTTCAATATAGCCCTTTATTATTCCAAAATCTTTACTAGTAGAGAAATTATATGAATTTTTGGTAAAACGTTATATGTTATGGGCGTAAAAGTGGGCATGACACCTTAATTTTCTGACACAGTAATAACATTGCCTGGGGGGATATACGTAGCAAATTTGATCATCATACCTCTAATTTTGGCGGTTTTATGAGCTTTAACATTTCATTAACGGTAGATAACGTGAAAAGTGGGCGTTACAGTAGGCGTGTCAAAGTTTTTTTTTGCGCATGAGTACATTTTAGATGTTTTAATATAGCCTTTTATTATTCCAAAATCTTTATTAATAGAGAAATTATATGAATTTTAGGTAAAGCGTTATATGGGAGGTGGGCGTAAAAGTGGGCGTGGCATCTTAATTTTTTGGCACAATAATGACATTGCCTAGGGGGATATACGTAGCAAATTTGATCATCATACCTCTAATTTTGGCGGTTTTATGAGCTTTTAAATTTCATTAACGGTAGAAAACGTGAAAAGTGGGCGTTATAGTAGGCGTGTCAAAGTTATTTTTGCGAATGAGTACATTTTAGATGTTTCAATATAGCCCTTTATTACTCCAAAATCTTTTTTAATAGAGAAATTATATGAATTTTAGGTAAAACGTTATATGGGAGGTGGGCGTAAAAGTGGGCGTGGCATCTTAATTTTTTGGCACAATAATGACATTGCCTAGGGGGATATACGTAGCAAATTTGATCAGCATACCTCTAATTTTGGCGGTTTTATGAGCTTTTAAATTTCATTAACGGTAGAAAACGTGAAAAGTGGGCGTTATAGTAGGCGTGTCAAAGTTATTTTTGCGAATGAGTACATTTTAGATGTTTCAATATAGCCCTTTATTATTCCAAAATCTTTATTAATAGAGAAATTATATGAATTTTAGGTAAAACGTTATATGGGAGGTGGGCGTAAAAGTGGGCGTGGCACATTGATTTTCCGTGTCAAAAAAGCCTCTCACCAAAAAGCAAAGTGTGCAAAATTTCAGAGTCGTACATCCAATTTTGTTGCTTTTATGACGTTTTTGTTTTTAAATATACCGAAAAATACACTGTGCGGTATAAATTTTCGTACATTTTGATCGATAACTCCTTTCCTAATGATTAGATTTAGGTAATTTTTGGGGAAAAATATTGTTTTGACTTGAGAAATATATATTCGAAGTTTCATGACTGTACGTTAATCCGTTTGGACACAATACCATTTTATTCGATGTTCGTAGGACACGGTTTTTTCGACCTACTCTGGCATTCCGAGCTATAACTCACTTCCTAATATTCCGATATAGCCCATTTTCAATACCAAACAAACCTTGTCTATAAGAAAGATTCTGGCAAAATTTGAGCCTCCTAGCTTTTTCGGTGCGACCTCTATCGTGCTTTCAACAGACGGACAGACGGACAGACGGACGGACATAGCTAGATCGTCATCAAATCAAACCCTGATTCAGAATATATATACTTTATGGGGTCTAAAATGGATATTTCGATGTGTTACAAACGGAATGACAAAATGAATATACCCCCACCATTTTTTTGGTGGCGGGTATAAAAATAGTCACACCCTAAATATTAATAATTTATAATTTACTTATTACACTTTTGTTTTATAAATGTTTTTGTAAATTGAATTTTTTATTTTTGTCGAACTTTTCTAATATTTAATTTTTTTTAATCAAACTTGAGTTCATATTAACATTCTTTATTGTTACAAAGAATTTTTTTTAGTTGTGATAAAATGAAGGAATAATCTGAAAAATTATATTTTTACTGACACTAGCCTAGTGGAATGCATTTTCGAAACCAGCTACGATTTCATGATCAGAACTCTTTGATCAGTGGTTACATGTTGGTTGTAAATATCATAAATTTAACTCCCGGTATTTAAGTTAATTGAATTCGGTAACTACTTTAGTGTTCCTTTTTATATATTTTTATCACAATGAGTTAGATTGAAATTTTTTTTTGTTTATTTTTTTTTTGTTAAGACATATTATGGTTTAACTTTCTAATGAAAATTGTTCTTCTGAAAAGTTTAATATTCACTGCACTTGATTTTGTGATAATGTGAGGAGATTGTTGCATCTTGTTTTTATTTATATAACTTTTGCTTTTAAGGAATTTATATTATTGCCTGTTTTAATAACATCATATAATATATATATATCGTATAATATACGTGAGAGTTTACTCTTGTCATCAGCATAGTCCATAAGACGCAAGATATTCATTCTACCAAATTCATTCAATGTCGAACTGTCCCTCTACTCTGATTTTCGGTATCTGTTTTTAAAACCGCATCAATTGCAGCGAGGATTAGTAGTGGTGAGAAGAGGCTAACTTGACGTACACCAGTTTAAGTGATTAATTAGCCAAACATTTTATATTGACGTGTTATTCTTAAAATAACTCAATTTGTTGCACTTTATGTCTAAATAAGAAATTAATCTTAAAATAAAACGACTTTTTTGGACAATAAATAATTCAAATTGGCTACAAGTATGATAGAAACCTTTCGATAGCTGGTTCTAGAATAAGCAATAAAATAATTATTTCTTATTTATAATGGTAATCCAGAATGTTTCTAAAGTCACCATGATGCCTAAATATTTTTTTATATTAATAAATAATACAATAAACAATGCAGGGACTTATAAAAAAACAAATAACCAGAGTAATAGAATTTTTTTTTAATTTAAATCAGTGATCTTTGAACGAATCACTATATTACCTGCACCATGAATAAAGGAAGTGCCCACAACTGACCAAGCGTAGGAAAATATCTGGGGACTAGAAAGTGGAATGTGTCCAAACTGAATACCGACATACTAATCGCGAATATTGATAGACATATGAAAAATTCCAATCAGACTGGCAGTATTTCACAAGTAATAAGAAAATTAATGCAAGGCATAGTTAAAAGCTGTAACGCATCTTTGCCAAAAAGCAGAGGAGGAGGAAAACAAAAAGCAATGCAAGACAAGACAAGAAGAAACTTTACCAGAGCAAGGAAAACAGACCCAGCTATAACAGAGCAATCATGTCACTAGAAAGTCAAGATGAAGCTGAAATTAGCATTAGAAAGAAGCAAAAGGAATAAGCTAGAAGAAATAAGGAACGATATAAACAACAACCCTTGAGGACATTGGTATAAAATAGTTACTCAAAACTTATTACAAAATCTGAAAGGGAGCCGATGGATAGCGAAAACGCAAAGCGTATTGTAGACTCCTCATTTCCGAATCATAAAGAAATTGAGGAAAATTTTAAAATAAAAAGTGCAACTTCACCGCCTTTTACAGAGGACGAGCTTTTGCTAGTAGCCAAGCTTCAAACGGATTAAAAGCTCGACATTTTAACGTCCTAATCTTATCCTGTGAAACAACAAATAGTTGCTTAATTCATCGTAATCACCAACATGGAACAGTAAGAGATTTGCATGGAACCATTAAACGTCATTTAATTCACACTAACGACGGTTATTTTATAAATATTATTATTGGGGAATTCACAATAGTGTCATAAAATCATATGTCTTACAATAATTGCATGAAAAATTAAGACTATTGTGAACAGGCTCGCATAATTAAGTGTACTATTTTGAAATTAAATCAGCTGATGTAAACAATTTTAAAAATAAATATTTTCTTTCATAATGCCAAAAACAAGTGAAAAAAACAAATTAAAATATTTTTTAATTCTAATCCATGAATTTATTAAATTAGATCTTACCACAATATTTTCCATTTTTCAAATAAATTAAATCTTGTTAGATAAACAAAAACAGCACAGTCCTTAGCCGATTTTATTTGACGCCGCCAGTGATTTGTTATAAAAAATTAGCAACTGCGCTTAAATTTGGATAAAATTATACAATGAACGGCGACGGCTTACAAAAACTATTGCGGCTTGGCTTATCCGGCTTAGCCGTTTATCACAGATCTCTGCTTATTAAATACGACAGCACAATAAATACAGCGTTCAAAGTTCTATTATTATAAGACACTTTTTGTTTGAAAAGAAACAACAACATTTTTAAACCATTGTAAAATTTTAGAACAATATGACATGATAAAATACCTTGTGAATCAAATTTGAAGAGAAAAGTATTAATGAAACTCCAAAAATATCTACCAAAAGACATTAAACTCAGCTGGGAATGACTGTACCACACTATGGTGAATTCAAAAAAAAAACGTACTATTATTTCCATTTAAGGTACAATTGGGGTAGGAATTAACATCCGTATATAATTTGAAAATGCAGTTCAACACTTAGCTGAAAATAAAATCAACCTGACTTAAAAACTGAATATGATGAGATTATGTAGTTTCTGGGATTCTGTAAATCCAAGAACCCCTCATCAACGCCAATTGTTCTCAACTATTTCTACAGTACTGTGTGGTAATGCCAAAATTTGTAAATGCTAGCTGGAAATATCCTTCAGCCTTACTACTTGAAAGACGCAGATGCAAATCCTGTAACAGTAAATAAAGAGTGGTATAGATTTATGATAAAACACTTTCTACATTCAGCTCATGGAAACAGTCATGAGATGTGGTGATAAACAATGTCACATTTGAGTTAAATTTTTTTGAGAGAAAATAATTTCCAAAAATGTGTGTGTTATTTCGTCAATTCATCCAGTGCCCGACTACTTTCGTTGGGGTTATTTGAAGAAGCCTTCAGGCCTTCTACAATCCCTGAACTCAGAGCCAACATTGTTGAAAAAAAATTTTTTTAACGCTATAACCACAAATTTGGAAGGATAGAAAGGAAAATGCTCTTAAATAAGCCCATCATTAAATAGCTGAAAACGATGACTATTTTTCAGATCTATTGTAAAAAAAATTTTCATTTTGTATATTTTATAATATTAAAAAGAAAAATTAAAAAAAAAAATATAAACGAAACATTTTTTACATTTAAAATAATCTTTAATGTATTTTGTCTTACTCTCTTGTAGAATACAAAAGTTATTATAAACCTTCCAAAAGTTTCGTGTATAAGGTCATAAAGATAAATAAAATTAAATCGGTTCTTTTCGACACTAATTCAAAACTTTATTCTAATATTTTAAAGTATGCGAGGACATTACAATGCTGTCTGAATTTGGCCAATCTCTGTTTAACCTTTATAACACCAACAATATAATTTTATATTTATTTACAAGTATTAATACTTGTGTGTTGTGTGATATAAACTTTAAACATTTGATACCTTTTGCAAAATCAAAGAACTTAGGAAACGAACGTGTAGTAAAATAATTTTTCATAATTTATTTTTATTGTTCTTAAATTTTCTATATGAATTTGAATTTGTAATAAGATATGCCTTATGTAACTTTATGATTTGTATGTGGTTCTGTTTTTTTTTTTTTTTGTACAATAAATACACGTGCCTTAAGGGCAAAAATATCACATTACTCAATGGTACTAACAAGATGAACGAAGTGCCTAAATTGGTGTTGAAGAATATTACCACAAAGTAACAAAAAAAAAAAAAAAACAATACAAAAAAAGATGTACAAAAAATTAACAATAAACCAGTGAAACAAAAGGCCAATGGCAAAACAATTGAATACAAATTGCAAAAATATGAATTGATCTTTAAATGCATAAGAAGAAGAAAAAAAAAATATTAAAAAAAAGCGGAACACACACGTATGATAGAATTAAAGAAAAAAACTATAACAAATGAACATTTGAAAGAAAATGTTACAGATTTTTTTAGTTTCAAAAATAACCGAATATTTTTTATATGTGTTTAGATGAACAATCAAAAGGACCACACCTTATTTATCTGATAAGCCCAAAAGATTTACCACAAATTAATAACTTAATATTATTAATTTATTACGTGTACAGTTCATATTGTCAAGTGACACTTTTTACAACACTTTCTTATATAAAAACAAAAACAAAACACATGCACACACCTTAAAAAAGACATTAACTCTACCAGTAGAAACCCACAATTGACTTTTCAAATTATTAAAAAAAGGATTTATGAAGTAAAATTAATTTTTTTTTCAAATCAAAAAAAAAAACAAAGAGATAAAAAAAATCCTTTAATCATCGTTGAATTTTTATATGACTGTGTATGTTTTCTTCTAATCCTACAACTCAATTTTAAAGACCCTTATATTTACCCTAGACACATAAAGAATTAAATGACAATGCACTTTCTTTTCATTTGGGGTGCCTAGTATAGTAATAATTTCATACTTTCATTTTTTAATAACTTTATGTGTTTTCTAAAGAATTTTCCATTTAGTCTTTAAATATTTGAATCACAGCATGTACTAAATAGGTATTGATAGTCAATAATTCGTTTTATAAGCGTATTAATGTCAAGAGATAAGGATTTGATATTTAAAACAATTATTCAAACTGCTACAAAATATAGATGTTATCAACAAAGGATTTGATTAAACCAATTCAGGGAATTTTAGAAAAAGGAACGGCGATAAGCGTCTTCCTTTAAAAGACGTTCGTAGGAAATTAATTATAAATTTGTTAGATTTAAAAGCCAATAACCATTATCTTTTTAAATAATATTTTTATATGTTTAACACTCTATATTTATTTATTTAATTTGACATATTTAAAAATTAATTTCAATATGCTTATTAATAAAAATGCATATAAGCAAGACAGATAATAGAGACTCTCTGGCATTATTCATACTATTAGAGAAAAACGCAGGAGCATACCACTTATATAACAAAGATCGTTTTCGTATTTCTTCGTTTACCACTGTCTTCTAGGCTTAAAAAAATTCTCTACCTCACTAAATTCTATGCCATTAAAATCGTCTGCACTGGATTAAGAAATTAAAAGTTTTCTAGTGATAATTGGCTACAATCGTTATAGAAAAATTATTCGTAATTGGCGTGCCTACCCCAGTGTCTACAATTAATGTGCGCTAGCTAATTCTAGATATTTATATACTGATCCGACGTCTGTAATATATCTGCCTGATACAATGGCACTTCATTTCTCAGACTTTAAAAGCATAACAGCTTTAGATCGATTGAATAAATATTGGTGTTAACCTTAAAATAAATAGCAAAAAAGCGGTCTTATTTATTTCAATAGTAACTTTTTATACCCTTCACCTGTGGTGCACAAGGGTATATATAGCTTTGTCATTCCGTTTGTAATTTCTACAATTTTCATTTCCGACCCCATAAAGTATATATTTTCTGAAAGCTTATGAATAGAGGAGTCGATTAAGTCCTGACCGTCTGTCCGTCTATCCGTCTGTCCGTCTGCCCGTCTGTCCGTGTGTTGGTTGAAATCAACTTTTAGAAGCAACTATATGTTCCTCAGATCTGTATATGGTATCAATCTCTTGGAAATATCCAGGAATGAATCGCTATTGAAATTCAGCACAATCGCCCCATAACTTTCTGAGATATGAGCAAAAAACCACGACCACCTCGTTTTTTTTCACAATTACAACAACAACATACATACATACATACATACATACATGTAAAAAACATACCAAACAAATAAAATTACAAAAAAAAAATATTAAAAATAAGAAAAAAATAATAAAATTTTAAAAAATTTTTTAAAAATTTTTCTAAAAAAATTTTTTAAAAAAATATGAAAAAAAATAATAAAATATAAATAATATATTAAATAAAATAAAATTTTTTTGGCTCAGCTGGGATTCGATGCCACATTTATTCTAACGTGTACGTATGCACGTATTTTATATGGGATGAATGGTGATACAAACAATTGTTATTGCAGGACTACACGTTGTGAAGGGTATATAAGATTCGGCACGGCCGAATATAGCACTGTTACTTGTTAATATTCCTTCTTTACTTGCTGCTACCCTTTTTAGAATTGCGTAAGGAGAAGCTATTACTGATAGATATAAAATTAGCAAAAAAAGTCCTATTAAGTGGAACATTTTTTGGTACACATTTTAAAGAAAATGGTAACCACTAAGTAATCGATTATAACGGCGCTTTTTTGTAAAGAATTTTTTCGGCGAAATAATACATATTAATATTAAGGCATTGTTTCTAGAGATTGATGGATGATATTACCATCATTCTGTGTCAGGCACTAGTTCACTAATCATTTCTGTGGATAAAACAAAAAATAAAGTTTAACGAAACATGGAAAACAATGGACAGGAATTAACGGCACTAGAGCCTGGTACCTGTATGAAAATGTGCCCTCCACAATTGCATAAGCTGGATCCACACATTAATGTGTCACTTATTAACCGAAAAAGAATTAACTACAATTTTGCGAAAAAAAATTGTAGATCGAGAAAAATCCGTCCAGTGTAAAAGAATTGGAGTCAATTTAGAAAGAAAAGTGGAATACAATACCCCTCAATACTTCCATGCCTTCCAGATTAAAGGAAGTAATCAAAAATAATTGCTACAAAACCAAATATTAGATTTAAGTAATGTTTTTCATTAAAATATATTATAATTTAAGTAAAAACGTTAAATTATAAAAATTGAATTTTTTTCGCTCGCACATAAAACATATACATAATACATAGTAACTACAGCTAGCCTGACAAAAATGTAGAGAATAAAAAACCGCAAAACAATGTGAATTGGATAATGATTATTTCAAAGGGTCAGACTTAGAGACCATGATAATAAGCGTTGAATTTTTTACGTTCGCAACTGTACATTTTTACAATCAAATAAAAGGAAAAACCCAAGTTTTTATTGTTAAAAAAGTAATTTATTTGATTTGCGAAAAACTAATGCTTAAAACCGATATCAGATAAACTAAAAAACAGAAAAAAAAATATTTTTCATTTTATAAATGACAGATATTAGAAATTTACACATTTTGTTTATTTTTATATAAAACTCAGTGTTATTTTGTCTTAGAAATCCTCTGTTCAAAGTGATATAGATCTTGCCAAAAAATTATTACATTCGTGTACATATTTCATCTAGTTCTCATAACCGGATGTTTTTCCTCTTAACGCTCTCCTCTAAAATTTTTTGAACAAAACAAAATAATTTCATTAAAGATTACAACTTTTTAAAAAACCATTAATTTTGTTTTTCATTTACCTGCAACGCAACACACGTTGATATTTTTTATTTTTTAAAGTAAGTAGTACATGTTATAGCGATTATCATTTGGTTTGATTTCAACAAGGACACTACAATGCACCCAAGTTATTATCATTTTATACACGCAATATAAATCCTTTTTGACAGCTTCCTTCAAAAGTAGCAGTGCTCTACGGAACTGATATGTTTTAGTTTTAGTTGGTAATCACTCTGGTACAAACAAACACACACACACATAAATATGTTTGCATAGCGTTTCGCCTGTGTTTATTAAGTCATTAAATTTTTAACACGGCGCAAATGTAAAACAGGAAATAAAAATTAAATTTTAATTACATAAAAAAAATATATAAAAACAATTTGTTTTTGTAAATTTTATGAAGGAATTAAGAAAAAGGTTTCTCATTATCATTTCGTGTATATTTCGATTTGATTTGGTTTTTATCTCTTGCGGTTTTTTGTTTATAGTTCTTCAAAAGCAAGTGCTTAATTAAATGGGGAACATTTAAAATGTAGTTTATTATACCCGCCACCAAAAAAATGGTGGGGGTATATTCATTTTGTCATTCCGTTTGTAACACATCGAAATATCCATTTTAGACCCCATAAAGTATATATATTCTGAATCAGGGTTTGATTTGATGACGATCTAGCTATGTCCGTCCGTCTGTCCGTCTGTTGAAAGCACGATAGAGGTCGCACCGAAAAAGCTAGGGGGTTCAAATTTTGCCAGCATCTTTCTTATAGACAAGGTATTGAAAATGGGCTTAATCGGAATATTAGGAAGAGAGTTATAGCTCGAAAAGCAAGAGTAGGTCGAAAAAACCGTGTCCTTCGAACATCGAATAAAATGGAATTGTGTCCAAACGCCTTAACGTAGACTCATGAAACTTCGAATATATATTTCCTGGATAAAGGCAATATTTTTCCCCGAAAATTGTCTAAATCTATGCATTAGGAGAGGAGTTATCGATCAAAATGTACGAAAATTTATACCGCACAGTGTATTTTTCGGTATATTTAAAAACAAAAACGTCATAAAAGCAACAAAATGGGATGTACGACCCTGAAATTTTGCACACTTTGCTTTTTGGTGACACGCTTTCTCGTAACGGCAAATCAATGTGCCACGCCCACTTTTACGCCCACCTCCCGTATAACGTTTTAACTAAAATTCATATAATTTCTCTATTAATAAAGATTTTGCAATAATAAAGGCCTATCTTGAAACACCTCAGTTGTACTCATTCGCAAAAATAATTTTGACACGCCTACTTTAACGCCCACTTTTCACGTTATCTACCGTTAATGAAATTTAAAAGCTCATAAAACCGCTAAAACTAGAGGTATGATGATAAATTTTGCTAAGTCTATCCCCCTATGCAATTTAATTACTATGCCAAAAAATTAAGGTGCCACGCCCACTTTTACGCCCACCTCCCATATAACGTTTTACCTAAAATTCATATTATTTCTCTATTAATAAAGATTTTGGAATAATAAAGGACTATATTGAAACACCTAAGTTGTACTCATTAGAAAAACAACTTTGACACGCCTACTATAACGCCCACTTTCACTTTTGATTTGTGTCCAGACGCATAAACGTAGTCATGAAACTTCGAATATATATTTATCGAGTCAAAAGAATATTTTTCCCTGAAAATCTCTTAAATCTATGAATTAGGAAAAGAGTTATAGATAAAAATGTACGAAAATATATACCGCACAGTGTATATATGTACGATTCTGAAATTTTGCAAACATAGCTTTTTGGTCAAAGTCTTCGTTATAACGGAAAATAGATGTGACACGCACACTTTTTTCCTTAAATTTTTATAAAAATATATTAGTCATATATATTAGCATTTATTCATCTTACACTGCGCCATTTATTTTACTGGAGCTAAATATAAGATAAAGATGATAAGATAGATGACTCTACTAGCAACTACTAGATGGTATGCTAACAACTTATGCTTATGTTCTCCTGAAGTTATGCTCTATTAAAAATGGGAATTTAGGAAAATTTAGACCTAAGTAAAAGAAAATTATCTCAACATTATAAACAATTTATTTTCAGGTACTAATGGCTAACAAATTTTAAAATTATACAAAACTTATTTCGTTTGAAAATCTTTTAAAAGCAAAATGTTATAGAAGTTTAAAAATCAAAATCTTACTAATAAATTTCCCGTTTTAGAAAAATGCAGAGAATGTATATTTTAAATCACCCTGTGGCCCTTAAAATTTAACCTTAAATTCACTTTCTTCCTCTTAAATTCGTGTAATTTCTCTATGAATAAAGATTTTGGAATACTAAAGGACTATATTGAAATATCTAAGTTATGTTTATTAGCAGAAACTTTATTGACACGCGTATTTTAACGGCCACTTTCATTGAAAGACTAAATTTTCGAAAACATTTTACTAGCATACCGAAGTAATAATGGGTGGTTTAATTTTAAGGGACTATGTTGATTTTAAATAAAATTATTATGAAATTATTATCATTTATTTTTATAATGATAATATTTGTATGCTTCAATTATGTATGGAACAAAATATCGGCCAAATGGCCCCCCAACCTAGGCGGCACACCTCGATCCGATAGTCCAAATTTTCAATGACACTGTTGATGCTCGATTGTTGGGCACGATGATGAGTAGAGGTTGCTTGCTCTTTTGCCACGTTATCGTGAAAAACAGCAATGTTTCCCATTCAACGAACTAAGATGGCATTCACAGATGTTTTCACATTTCATACAGACCTGCTTTGTAGACATTTAAATATTTTTTACAATTCTCACGATTGTGGACGAATTCGAACGATTATGTTGACCAAAAGAATCACGAAGTGCACAAAATGCATTTTGATTTGAACGCCCATTTTTATAAAAATCTTTAATATTTAAAAGCGTTGCTCGATTGCGTATGTTTCCACGGTTCAAATTGAGTTAGTCTGAGATTGAGAAATGTCAAATGAAATACAAGAAAAAAGTTGAAGTTTAGATGTGGTTCACCTTAAACATGGGCCCTTAAAATTTAACCACCCTCTACAAAGAAAGTGATACATATTTTATTATAAAGAGATTATTATTATTAAGAGATTATTCTAAAATTGGTGGTGGGTATAAAAGATTCGGCACAGCCGAATATAGTGCTCTTACTTGTTTTTAGTTAAACAAGTGATTGTTCTATATACAAAATGCACTTGACATTGTAATAACGCCCACATTTTTTTAGGCAGCTGCTGAAATATTATATTAATCTTATTTTATAACGAAATATCATTAAAATGATAATAGTTATTTAGAGTTTATACTTCAATTGATACCATTAAAAATTAAAATAAAAAATATATATTAAATTATGCATATAGCACTGTTGAAATACGCACAATGTATTATGTTTACCTGTCGATTGATTTCGCACCAGGTGTCGATACATTTTTTTTACAAAAATTTCATGAAATTTATTTTACCATGTAATTGTAATTTTACAGCTCAGTAAACAAATGTTAACATTAAATAAAGAATAAATATAAACTTAAAGCAATTTACCAATTCACCAATTTTTTGCGTTTGCTAAGAAACTCATAAAGAAAAAAATATGTGAAATAATTTTTAGGAAGTTCTCAAGTAATCTAACCTGTATCCCACCGGGAACATGTTACTTTGGTGGAGCATCCATGACTTAATGTTATTTCTAAACTAGTGTATAGAGGTGATATCAATACCTCTAGCGGCAACATTAAGGAATCCTTGAGTTTATACATAGAGAGAGTATGAGAGACTAACATGCCGTCATTGGCAGTAACATCAGTATCTTCTCTGTTCTCTGACAGAGCAGAGGAAATTCTGGACCTTGAACATAAAGAAGTTAGGGAAACTCACATCGCAGTTGGCTAGGGTATAATGGAGTTCTGGACCTCAAACATACAGATACTATGGAGACTCACTTGACGATGGACCACGTGAGTAGAATAAAATTTATCAAAAAACTATATCTTATGCTCATAGCGGATTCATTGTGCATGGATATTACTAAAAGTTTCTTAAATGATTGAACATAAAAGAATCCTATAATCACAAGTAGGAACACATGTAGTATTGATGCTATAGCAGACCTTAAGCTACCAGATGTTGGCGATTTCGAAGTACTGTGCGATATGGATTGTCGGAAATATAAAATCATTTCCTAGTGCAGATAAAACGCCTCTAATGGCTAGGGATTTAGAGAAGGTAGGGTTGTCTTTTGGTAGCGATAAAATCACTAGGGAACAAAGGGACCCTAAAAGGGAGCCAAAATAACAGACAAAATAACCCCAACATATAGATATATAGCTAGCCTATACACAAATCATACTACTTGTTTAAGACTCACATTGGCCCAAAGCATAAGATGTACAATTAACTACTTGAAACATTTCAATACACACTTGTGTGAAAACACAACACACAGGTAAAAAATTTTAACATGGCTCTCACCGCTAATGTTAGAGATTTAGGTGAACCTAATACCATTCCGCAAGGATTTAATCAGCCATGCACCTGGATAGTAACTCTACAGTAAACATGGATTGAGCTTAAGAGTTTGCGGGGTTGGAGGGAGGTTACCTTTTATCAAAGTGTATAAGTTGCTATCTTAATTCTTTCCAGGACTATTTCTTTTCGAATGTCAAAATTTGGTGCTTTTTTCCTGGGATATGGAACCAAACTACCAGCCGTACACTCCGATACAGGCCAAACAATCAACAAAACTAATCTTTTTAAAGATCAACAACATGCAGAAACTTTACTTGTAGCTTATAATACGAGATTTATAGCAAAATAACAGTCCCCAGGGAGGATATATAGGTGACAGTTGTATTAGTAAAATCTATGTATATGACTTTGAGTGACAAACATGTTATTTCTGTAACTTGGAGCTAAAAGAGCCAATGTCGCTTTTTTGCTCTTTTGAGTTCATCATTGCATTAGATTTGTTTTCTTGCTCTATTTCATTATGGTAAAACAGCTAAAGTCATACTTTACCCAGAACAGGTTCATAAATAAAAAGCTGGCCAATGTTACTATGCATCTATAAAAGTTAAAGTTTAATTCCAATTTTCTCAAAAGTAAATATTTTGACATTAGCCCTTTTAGCTCCAGGCCACAGATTAATGTCAAATAATTTGATTCATTCTTCACTTTGGAATTTTTGCATAAATTATTAAAGGGCACCATATTAGAAACACCTTAAAATTTTTATTTCTTTGTTAAAGCCAACGCGTGCGTGTAGTCATAAGTATTATTTGTTTTTATGAAAATTTCTAACAACTATAGCAGTGCATTTTTATAATACAAAATAATATAAATAACACAGGTATGCAACTACTTTGAAATGGCCTTATATCTATACGAGTATTACCATATTTATTTGGAATCGATTACTTGCCAAACTAACACCTCTAACACAGATCTCAGTTAAAACTAAGCTACAAACACACATTGTGCATTACATACTTTATCAAAGAAATATAAATGTTTTAAGCCATTTAATAATTTCACCTACGATTAAATTGCTCGCAGCTGAGATGGGTGGGCTGCTTTGTTTTCTTCGCATAATGCTGATGTTGGTGATCTTCTTTATTGCAATTTTTTTTTTAGATTCATTTTCAAATCACATGACCAATAAAATGAAGAAACAAAAAAATTAAATGCAATTTGATACTTTATAAACAACTGAAAAGTCTTACAACCAGTAAACATCAGGCAGTTTTTGGTGTGATGTAAAGAAGCTGCAAACATGAAATACATGAATGCCCAGTGAATCAATGAGTGAGTGAACACAGAAATATTAAGAGGAAATCGCAAATGCAGTCGAAGCCAATTATCAAAATAAATAGCAATCAATTTATAAGCAACATTTGAAACAAAGCTAAATAGCAGGGACAAGCGTATATAATTGTAACAAATTACTCAAAAAAATAAATTTTAAACCAATATGAAATTTGATATTTAAAGGGCATTTAAAAGAACATTTAATTTGAACTTTGAATTTAAAGCAACAGGGGAAATCAAAAATTTTTAAGGCATTTTATTAAATAGTTTTTATGTATTGATATTTTATTCGAACTTTTTCCTTTATATTAAATTTTAATGTGAACCACTTTTATTTTGGCTTTCTTTTTTAGAAAGAATATTCCTAAAAATGATTACAATTTAATATAATTTGAATTATAAAATTAAAATAAAAGAATAAATGAACTTAAGCCAAAATAAAAATGGTTCACATTAAAATTAAATAGTTTTTTAATATAATTGTTGCATTCATATGAAATCTAAAGTATTGTATTGTCATAATTGATAAGATTGACCAAAATTTTGTATTGATTATTTTATAAATTTTAAGCCTTTTTTAAAATCCGAAAAATTCTGTTATTATGACTTAAATTAAAAACGTAAAACAATAAACAAACTCACAATATATTAAAAGTAATCTAGCGCTGTGTTTCCGCAGCATTAACTGCCTAGACAGAAAGATATTTGCAAGTAAAAAGACTTTATTAAAAGTTAAAAAGAATTTACTATGATTCATCGCAGGCCTTGAATTTCAATAGGATTTTCTAGACAGATCACGCATGACTTATATCAAACTGATTTATAATTAGTTATGGAAAATCTCACACCACAACTACGTCCCCAAACTATTTAGATTTTTTTACGAAAAATAGCGTTCTGTGAGAATTGTTTTACGTGCAATTTGAGGAACTTACTGTACGTACTTAAGCGATCTATTAAAATCACTGTTGCCAATACCATTCGAAAATTTGATTCCCAGTTTATATTAATTGATAAAACTCGAACGATTAGACCACATACAACACGCTGTGAAAATGTAAATACCAAAATGTTACCATCAATAGTTACCGTAAAACCATTACCGCACCATGTTAACGGACTATGTACTGCCTGAAATTTTAGCGCACGGAAACAATGGACTTGTTGAAAAATCATTTTGGTAAGCAATTAAATTTATGTTTTACTAAGATAAATTGGCCGCCTAGATCATGCCTTTATACTTTTTTGTCTGGGTATATGTAAAGTCTGTCGGTCTTCAAGAAAAATACAGCCACGTTTGCTTCTTAGGAAGCCAAAATTACTTGCGTTAATCGCTACATATCAGTAAATATGCCCGACCGAGTACCACAAAATTAATCCCGCCGAATGGACCACCTCAGACGTTGTTGTGGCCAATATTTGCATGATATTATTCTCAAACAGTAAATGCCTTAAATTTTTGGTTAAGCTGATAAAAAAAAGCTTTAAGTTCACTTTTAATTTTATGTGTTCTATTTTGCATTACAAAGCAAACCACATGATAAATTAACCCATACATACTAATAAGCAAAAGATGTTTTTAAGAATATATCAAAAATATAATTTGCGTTTAGGATACAACTAATATTAACTCCGTAAATGTCTGCAAAAACTTAGAAACTTTTAACTATTGTGGCTTATTCGCAAGGATATGGGACATGGAAAAACTCTACAAAAAAATGTAGCAGTGACATGTTGAACGTCCTTGGTGGCTAACTAAAGTTGGTTAAGAGTGGCCTGCAGATCTCAAAAATTAAATTTGCGAAGATGTGATGTGATCACACATGAGATTTATAAAAAAACAAGCTCGATACTTTTTGCCTAAAATAAGGATACATTTTCAAACACTTTTTCGCATAAAACCAGCTGTTAACTTTAAGCTCTTGGAATATTAAAATTTTGTCTTAATATTACAGCTAATAGTGTGACCATATTCGAAAAAAGGTTACTTAAAAAAGCTTAAAAATTTGAAAAAAAAACAAATGTCTTAAAATAAAAATAAAAAAACAATTATTAAAGAGCAAACCAAATTATTTTCTAAAAAATTTAAAAAGTAATAACATAAATGGTCACCTTATATCAATGTGCTCGTCGTTCGCCGGTATAAGAAATAGAAATAAATTTATTAAAGAGTTCGCCCCGTACAGCGATTTTCGATCGACGCCATAATTGTACGCATTTTTATATACACAAATGTGTTTTATTTTTGACGACGAAAATAAGTGGCGAAAAATTTGTCGTTTGTCGCAAATGTGCTTCTAGCATAATTAAATAAAAATTCACAAGTAAATCAATCAATGAATTAATTTAACGTTTGTATATAATAAAACACGACGCTTTAGCAAATGACCTTGTCAGCTAGCACAGTTATTTGCAGAGGTTTATAAGATCAAATGTAGCCGCCTCAAACAGAACATTTTTTAACAAAAAGAAACATCAATAAAATCTTATAGGTTTTCGCTGCTGAAGCAGTAGTCTGTCAACATTTATATTCTTAGTACATTGCGACTGTGAACAGATGTTTGTTTATTCAAAAATTACTTCTTTAACTGTCACCAAAAATTAAACACATTTTCTTTGTACTATGACATAAATTTCACACTTTAATTTAGCTTCGTACCATAACTAACCCATTCCATTCTATTTCATATTACACTTAGTTTATTCACTTGCTGGTAAGATATTATTTCAAGGTCTTCATGCTTTGACCTATCAAAATATTTACAAGATTTGTATTAGATTTTTAAATTCACTTATACACGCTTTAATGTTTAAGTTAATTGTTTTGAAAACATCTATTAAAATTTTATTTGTTTTCTATCTGACTAAAATTTGACAATTTGCTAAAGTCAAAACCTTGACCAATTTAGGAAGTACAAGTTCATTGTATTAGCTAAATTATATCCTTGTTGTCATGTTTATGTTTATGCTAAACCTATTAAAATTTATTTTGTTTATATCTCGGGTGCCACATAGTGCTTCTGTTTGACTTCTGCTGGTAGCTTCGCAGCATGGCGTTTGAGGTCATTTAAAAGTTACATAAAACTCATTAGAATGCAATATACCTAGAATTGTTTTTCCTCTATTTATTTACAGCTTGAGGATTTAGCAACGCAGTTAAAAAGATTTTTTTTTTTTAATTTTCTTTTTATGATTTTAATCAGAATATATTTTTCTAAATCAACATTTTTTGATTTATTTTTTACAATTTTATAATTAGTATTATATTGAGTTGTGGCAAAGAAAATGAATAAATTTCTTTAAATTAAGGCACCAGTTAAACAACAAGTAAAAGCACTAAGTTCATTCAGCTGTGCCAAATTTTTTGATACCCTCCACCAATATTGTGTAACATTTTTATAGCACAAAATTTAATATTTTGCTATTAACAGCAATTAATCTATTTTTACTTAAATTTGTATTACTCTCTTCGGGAACTTCGATTTGCTCATAACTTATTTTTTGATTTAGCTTTACAATGAAACCGGCTCACTTTTTTTAATACAATGTTGTATTTTTACGGAAACTGAAGAAGAGAATTTAGTAGTCAGAGGTATTAAAAAATATTAACTTTGTGTAGGCATGGCACTTCATACTTTCTAATAATAATATAATTAGTGTTTGAGTTCATTTTAAATAATCCATTATGAATTTCATTTTTTTCAAAAATTTTTGTCCATATAGAAATAATATGTTTTTAAGATAAGGCGCAATTTGGGGGTTAAAGAAAGTGCACTTCTCACTATAATTTTTTTGTATTATAATAAAATCAACCAGAAAGCTATATGTGCGAAGTTTTATCATCGTTCTTCTAATTTTGTTGGTTTCATGAACTTTTAAATTTCATTGATGTTATACTGTGTCAGATGTGGGCGTTAAAGTAGGTGTGTCATAGTAGTTTCTTCTTATAAAAGCAACTTAAACAATTTAGTATACAGTCCTTTATTCTTTAAGATAAGCTTTATATGGGAGGTCGGCGTAAAAGTAGGCGTCTCACCTAAATTTTCCGTTTTTACAAATCAATTGCACCTCCCTGAGACAAAACTTTGATATAACAAGATATTAAAAAATTTAACCCCTGCTTTAGGCAGAAATTTGTTTCGAAAATAATTTCAATTCGAAGTTGTATCACAAATTTTTTTGGAACTATAGGATGGTTCGGTCGGTCTTCTGTACATATAACTATTAATGGTGAAAGATAATCGCGCAGGCCAAAGCACTAAATCGAAAAACCAAGCCTATAAATTAATCGTCATCGGTAACCTTAAATACTATTATAGCTTATTATATATGGCGGAGTATATCTAAAGAGTGTGTGGAGTCTTTTAAAGTAAGAGCATGAGAAAAACGTTTTGAAACAAAAACAGATTCTAACTTACGACTGACTTGTGCGATGATAATTTGAATTCCGTTTTATGATATCAAAATAATTTGTTTTTAAACAAATGAAAAATATTAAAAACAAAATAAAAAATATTGTGTTTTCTGTTAAATTTAACATACATTTCAGGACGCCCTTAACAGTACTACCTTTGAGATTCTATTTCTCCCAACATGATGTCTATTTTATAATGTCTTTAGGCGAATGATTGGATTTCTTTTAAACAAAATCCGTTGTACCCTCATATAACTTTAAAAATACTAGTTTATTTATTTTATATATTTTTCCTAGAAACTGTGTTTATTTGCCCACATTGTAGTGCTTGAGCATTCTTTATTACTCAATTGATTATTATATTTCTCTGTATCCTTTGTCAAAATATTGGTTAGATATGATACGCTTTAAATGCTTGAAGCAGCGCCAACACATTAATACTTGTATCATTTTCCCTTTGAAATCTTCTACGAAACCTTTATACTAGGCTGCATTTTTATTTAGTTTTCTATTCTTTTGAATCATCATTATTAGTCAAATAAATACACAAAAACAATGGAGCAAAATATTTTACGACAAAAGTGTTAAAAATGTTAAAACAATAAGAGATACTTCAGATGAAATGTTTCAAAAATTCTTTTATAATTTAGATGTGAGTGGCTGCAATTTAAATTGTATTCAAAGATTTATTTGAAATCATCCCGCAAGCAATTGAAACAATCAAAGGATTAATATATGGGATAGAAACAAAATTGTTAAGTCATTATATGTGTGTAATATTACATTTGTTGTCTTATTGTTTGTATAGTACAAGGATATAGGACAAGGACATAACATAATAGATTTCGATGTGTTTAACATGCATAAACATAATCCTTTTTACTCCATTCTCTTATTTTTTTTGTATTGTGGTTGTGTGTAGAATGACCACGATGATGTTTGCATGTAATCCTTTGAAATCACTTAGAAAGTTTATAAACAAATAGTTATTGGAAAATATGCGGGTCCTTTTTACTATTTTTAGTAAACATGTAAATGTTTTAAAACATTTGACCATAAAGTAACTCCTTCATTTGCACATGTTTTTAGAGCTACTGCGTTCTTATCTGTAGAAGTTTGTGTTTGCGTGTTTTGCATGTTAAAAAAAAATATTCATTGGAGAGAGATATTTTTATTTTTACTTAAATTTTCTATTAGTTCCACTTGATATTGCGGATGCTAAAAAAAGATGAGAGAATTGCTTAGTACGCAGAAGTAGTGCTTTTAGTGTCTAGAGGTATATATTGCTTTGTCATGCCATTTTTTATTTCTACAATATCCATTTCCGACCCAATAAAGTTTATAGTTTCTGAAAGCTTATGCAAAAGAAAATCGATTGAGTAATGACCCTCTGTCCATCTGTCTGATGTTAGCTAAATAATCTTATAGAAGCCCCCACATATATATTGTACAGACATGTATGTGATATCATTCTTTTGGAAATACTAAGGAAATAAATAACTTAATCGCTTGATAACTTTCTGAGATATAAGCGAATAAACACGACTGTCTCAGTTTTTTTTCTTTGTACAACAAAAATTCACATTTGAAGGATAATTTATAGACACGTTTTTTAGTAAATATATGTAGATATCGTATGTCTCTAGGTCTATCAGCACACACCTTTGGATTGATCACTCATTAATCGGCAAAGCTATAGGCAAAAATAATTTGGAAATATGTACAGTTTTTTTTATACATCAAAAGCTCATAGATATATTGGACGCACCAAAAACACCAGATTGCAAACCTGTCGTCGAAAACTATTGTGATGAAAAACTGATAAATCGGTTCGAAACAAACTGAGACATAAGCACTAAAATGCAATTACTACGATGTTTTTCTTAAAGCTTGCAAACGAAAATCGACTTTTTTTAGCTCCTAGACAAGCGATGGGGTCTATGTGGGTTTTAAACAGAAGTGCTTAACTAGGAAACACTACAAAAAATTTAAAGTCCATGATGACCGTCACTACAAAATGGCGTACAATATATTTATATACGGTTTAAATCTAGTATTTTAAAATGTACCTTCTACAACGCTCTTAATATTAGCATCAAATAAAAAGGCTTTATCAGTAGTACGCAGTAAACTATAAAATCCAAGATGGCATCCAAAACAAAATAGTGGATAAAGTTTCTATGAACGCCATCAATATGGATATCCAATAAAAGGGCTTGACAAATAGAATACAAATAACTATGTAAAAATTTAAAAATCAAAGATGGCGTCAAAAATAAAGAGCAATACTGCGTATAACATTCAACCTGAAGTCGAGGATATGCTACAGAGTGGTTATAAGATCTATGTTCTTGATCGTAAATTTTTAGTTTTAGTTGTATCAGATTCGGCACGGCGGAATATAGCATTTTTACTTGTTTAAATTGTATTGAAAGTGTCTGTATGTATGTGATCAGTAAATAAATCATCACTAGAAGCAGCCAATTTTTTGTTTGGGAGACTAAAGTATAAAAAGCGCCCTCTGATACAGTGGGCAACATAATTTAAAATTTTAAAAATAAGTTGTTTATTAGAATGAAATTTTTCTTAATAACTGTAGATACCAACACTATTTTGTAGTAGAATTTTCAAAAAGAAAAAACTCAATGTGGCTATTAATCTACAGATTAAGTTTTGTAAGAGTGTTTTTTATTATTATTATTCTTATTTTGATATTTATCCATTTATGTATAAAAAAATACGTACATTTTATATCAATATTGGTATAATTTGAAAGTAAAAAATAAAATGGAAAAATATATTTATTTTAGTTTAAAAAAAAATGCAATGGTATCACAGAGAAATCAAACATAACCAATATCATTTTAATGGACATATAAACGGTGATTTTTTAAGAGCTATAGGAAAGTTAAAAAGACAAAAAATTCCGAAAAATGCATGAAATCTTTATTTGAATCGATAGTACGGTCCATATAATTTAATGTTTGAAGATTATTTCATCCGCTTAGTCCAATTTTGGCATACTCTTTCCAACATTTCGTCCGGTATCTCATAAATAAATGCTTCAATGTTGTCTTCCAATGCGTCAATTGAAGCGATCATATGTGTATAGACGTGAGCTATAACATAGCCCCACAAAAAATAGTCTAAAGGCGCTAAATCGCACGATCTAGGCGACCAATTGAACGGTCCCGAACGTTCACCGAACTCGCCTCTCAATAAGTCCATTGTTAAGCGTGCTGTGTGGCACGTGGCACCGTCCTGTTGACACCACATTTCATGCAAGTCAAGCTCTTGCATTTTGGGCAAAAAAAAGTTGGATATCATCTCATGGTAGCGCTCACCCCAGTTACGTTACGATTCGCATCATCTTTGAAGAAGTACGGTCCAATGATGCCACCAGCCCATAAACCGCTCCAAGCTGTGACTTTTCCGGCATGCATTGGTAGCTCTTGCAATGCGTCTGGCTGATCTTCACTCTAAAATCGAAAATTCTGCTTATTAACGCACCCATTGAGCCAAAAATGAGCTTCACGCTGAATACAATTTTTCGATAAGAAGCGCGCGATGAACGCATTTTGATAATTTGCAAGCATTGTTTGTTTGTAAGACGATTCATGGTTAAATTATAGACCAAACTGAAGATGTTTGACGTGAAACAAAACACGAAACGTGCGTCAGCTGTTTAAACCAGTGTTGCCAAGAAGATAATAGCTTAAAAATCAGCCTATAGGTAAACAAGCAATTTTATCGCTTGTAAATTTTAAAGGAACGATGCTGAACGTGAACCACACCTAAACGTTCAGGTTTTTTTTGCATTTCATTTACATTTGTCAATTTCAGACTAATTCAATTTGAAGAATGGAAAGATACACAATTGAACAACGCGTTAAAGTTATTAAGGCTTATTATGAAAATGGGCGTTAAAATCAAAATGCATTTCGTGCACTTCGTGGTTCTTTTGGTCAACATAATCTATCAAATTCGTCCGCAATCAGGAGAGTTGTAAAAATATTTAAATTTTAGCAAAACAGGTCTGCATGAAATGTAAAAACATCTGCGAATGCCTTCTTAGTTTGTTGAAAGGAAGACATTGCTGTTTTTCGCGATAGTGAGGCAAAGGAGCATTCAACCTCGACCCATAATCGTGGCTAACAATTCAACATTGTTATTGAAAATTTGGACCATCGGATGGAGGTGTGCCGCCGAGATCGCGGCCATACCAATATTATCTTAATAAAAAGGTCCTTAATATTTAACCACCCTTTATAAAGTAAAAACCAATAGTGGATTTGTTAACCAATAAATTTTTAAACATTTTCATTTCAAACCGTTTATAGATTTGTGAGGCAAAAAGTTGGGATAAAATTTTTTAACTTTACAGTTTAATTAAATTGTATTCTAAATTCCACTGCAAACAGAAACTGTTATTAAAAATCTCACGACCAGGTGCAAATAATAACAAAGAGACTTCATAACCCATAGAATCACCCTCATAAACACAACTAATAATAGTGTTTAAGAGAATAATGACATGTAATAGATGTCTGGTATTTTGGCACACGTTTGCCAAAAAAACAAACTCATAACTGAGAACTATTTGAAAACAGGGAGCAATAAAAGTGTTTTCAAATGAGAATATACAAAAAAAAAACCTAAAGAAACAGAAAAATACATAAAATTATTGAACATCATAGCACCGCTATAAATTCAAAGAATAATGATGAACAAAATATCTCTCATTGACATTCATTGACACGTAGGCACAGTCTGAGATCTACTTTGGATGATTATGGGGATTTGCCATAAAAAACAAAGAAAAAAAGAGGAACAGAAATTTTTAAAATTTTTTCCTGCAAAAATATATTTTATTGCAGGAATAAAAATATTTTTTTTTCTATATTTTTAATAAATGATAAAGTATATTTTCATTTAAACTTCTTAAAACACATGTTGGCTGTCAGTTGATACAGTGCAAACAGTGTCTGCATATTTGCATGACGAAAGATCTTTTGCGAAAATAAAAGAAAGAAAAGAATTTTTTTATTCCTGAAAAAAAAAACAGGTAAAAAATGAAAAAAAAATCTTGTTTGTTTATTTGGTTTAAATAAGAAGTTGAATGTAACAGGTAAGTTACAACAAACAGAAATCCGCATTTCCGTTTTTCAGTTTTAGCCCCAAAAATATTGTGCTTAACGCATTCAACACGCACTTATTTAAAATAATTTTTTAAGTAAAATGTACTCAAGATAAGAATAATTTCAGTTCCTGGTACTCTACACTGGGTTAATTAAAGTCTTCGGATAAAAAAGCCGCTTTTATATATTTTTTTTGGTAAAAAAAATAAAAACTTTAAACATTTCGTCGTTCATAAATTATTGTGTTCAATATGTATATATTTTATATTTCACATAGAACACAATAATTTACGAACGATGATTTGTTAACCAAGAACTTAAGTAAGATAAAAAAAATCCTTCGAAAGAGTTTCTGTTCCATTATGTTTCAAATAAAAATGGAAAGAAGCGGCTGGTGCCAGAAAAGTCTTGTATTGAATCTGATTGTAAAAACTGCAGGATTTGCGACTTACTATTTAGTAGGTGGCGTTAAAGATTGTAAATTCAATTTGATACGTGCAATTTAACAAAAGGAATATAGAAAATGTATAACATTAAGCTGTTTTCGTATGCAAAGTGCAAAGTAAGGAAGATACATGACAAGTGTTCACCATGTTTGCCCAATAATACTTTCTTTAGTTTGTAGTTGATCAGATAAGAGTTGAAAGCGGGATAGTAAAAAAGACATGTCTTGTGTTTTCCAAGATTTTTTTTACAAATTCCTAACAAAATGAAAAATTAGTTATTGCATGCTTCAAATCGTCGTTTGAACGCTATTGATTTTTTGAAGAGTCTTTAAAAGAAAATTAGAAAAACCAAATTAAATTTTTAATACTCATCGTCTAAAATCCCTATTTGATCTAAAAGGACAGGTCATATTATTTTAGTGTTAAAGTTAAGTGCAATTTGTGCTAAAACATTTGTAAAAGCATTTGTTTAAATTGTTTTTTTTTTTTTTTATTTTATTTTTCTTATAAGTTTTTTTCCATTATAATATTCGTTGAAAACTATAGATATCACTTTGGAAAGCAAAATCTCTAATTATAATCTGATAGAGGCAAATTTATTCATCAGATACTTAGTTTTGAGTCGTAAGCAAATAATTTTTTATTTACTTATTTTAATATTCAGCTCTAAAAGTCCATGTATAGAAACACAATTATCTCTCTTTATTTTAATTGTTAGACTTTACATATATAGAAAACATAATAATAAAAATACTCTCTATGAATTGCGGTTACCTGATGTAGAAATAGTCCTTGAGTCTGTTATAATTAAATATTTTGTTATTCAAATATCCGTCCTTCTTGTTGATGAACTATGTAAACATCGCATCAAACTAGAAGTTATTTGTATTAATATTTGTTTTAAACTTTTTTGATCTAAATGTTATTTGTATTGAAATTGGAAATTATTAGAAAGGGTGTTCTAAAACTAACGCAAGATATTAAAAAGTCGTTATTTTTATAGCTGGCAACCCTAAGACAAAATAGGAAAACAATTAGAGAGCTGAAAAATTACAGTAAAAATGAAGCGTTACACGATACAACGACGTGTCTTCGTTATTAAACAATATGAAAGCTTTGCAACCGCACATAAAAAATTTGGTACAAAATATGGTCGAAATAGTGTTTTAACTTTGTCAACTGTGAAGAGGTTAATTGAAAAAATCGGAGAGATTGAAACCGTTGCAGACGTTAAACACACTTGTCCAAAAAGCAAGCCTTTCAAATGTCAATATCGAAGCAGTGCGTGAGACCTTCGCTGACAATACAAGATACTCAATTCGGCGTCGTAGACAAGATATGTAAATTTTAAAAAGTTCTTTACAGCGTGTAGTTACTGAAGATTTGTGTGAAAATTTTCGACAAACGACTTCGTATGTTCATTAAAAGCCATGGAGGTATCACAAGTACTTTATGGTTCAATTACAAAGTAACAATCAAAAGACTAAAAGCTGTGTTTTCTATTTATTAAAAATTTTCATGAATTTTGGAACAACCTTTAACTGACTCTTGATTGCACCACAACGTTATAAAATTTTTTTCATATATTAGAATTAATGGACATTTCATTGTAATTCCTTTTCCCAATAATGGTAATTTTTTGAGCTCTCAATAATTGATATAACTTTGTATTTGTTGGTAGCGATTTTTACGATAATTATCTTATCGTCGAAATTAAAAGTTGTGACAAAGTGGTAATTATCCCAATGACACATCCAAAAATCCGTTGAGGACTGGGCAGTATCACAGTAGGTAATGTAAAGAGTCTTACTCCTAGTCTTCGTTGAGACATCTTCAGCAATGGTCATTGTAGGGGAGATCAAGACACGCATAAAATACCTAATCAGGAAGTGTTCAATGAGTACTTCTGCTTTAAGAATAACATGAAGTAAAACTTACGTTTAATTAAATGCTGTAGGTGTGAATCTTTGAGTTCGGTCAATATTACTGGAAAGAGGCATCTTAATTACACGCGATATAATCAACTTGAAACCGTCTTATTACAATGAATACCTGGACATCCTTTAATCCTTTGAACCGTAAAATAATGTTGGTTCAGTAACACAACAGATTAAATATACTTTAATATAGACTTTGCTCTTATCCTGGCTTGTTTAAGATATTTTGCATGATGTTGCATACATTCTTAAGTACATCAAGAAGGCTTTTATATTTCAAATATAATTGGAAATAGAGTAATTTCCAATTTTTTTTGCTGGGTAAATTTTTTAAAAATATCAACTTTTAATTATCGATTAGTTATTACAGCCTCTTGAATTTTGTAGGATATACACTTTCTTAAATAAAAACCATTAAAATATTGATATACTCTAATTGTTTATTAAACAAAATACTAGATATACCCATTATTTAAAATTTCCTGCCACAACTTCCTAAAAATCCAATTGCTACAATTGGTGCAACTTCAGCATTTGCATGACTTCTTCATCATTTATTAAATAAAACATATTTCAAAGAATAGTCTGTTTCCAAGGATATTCTTATAAACAAATTTTCAAATAAAATTACTCTCTTTAGATAATGTTAAACAGAGAACGATAAAATTGTAAGATATTTCATTAGCTGGTATAGGATATCTTGTAGTCGAACATGTCGGACAAAACCTTCCAACTTGTTGTGTTTTATTCTTTTTGCGGAAGATATTGATATAAAGAATTAATCCACCATACACAAATCCAAAAATCTTTAATTATTCTTAAAAAGAAACACAAAAATAATACAAGAAACAAAAAAAATGAAAAAATAAGAGAAAAACAAATGGGGCGGCGTAGCTGAACTGATCGATTGCTGCGAATGAACGAAGTACTACTTGGTAAACGAATTTCATATCTTCCAAAGTCGCTTTATGCGTATCAAGTTCAATTCACCTACAACACATCTTTTATCCCTAACTCCCGCTTAGAATGCATTATTCCATAGTGTTTGCCAAGGAGTTCTTTGTTTTTATTTTTTGAAGAGGTGTAAGTAAGAAGTTTTAGTTCATGGCAAATCCATTGAACTTTATGAGATTTTATGTAATAAATCATGATCGGTAATTAGCCCTTGGCTGAGTGTAATACACAGTTTAGTTTTTTCGTTTTTTTTTTCGTACAAGTATTAACTTATTGGCCATATTATATTATAGTTCTAGCACACATACATACATACAATTTAAGTTTAATATGGATAAGTTAAATATCCGTACTTTGCATTTATTTATTTTGTTTTATGTGAAGTGTGTTCAGGTCAACGAGTAAGTGTTTAGCATAAGTTAAGTATTTAAGGTACAAATGGTAGATGATATGCTTAAATGTTGTTATCATGCTTTTTTTTTGTTGCTTAAAGTTTGTGTTAGGACTTGCGTGTTATTTTTAAAAAAAATCAGTATAAGATTTTGCTATATTATTAGCTTAAACATATTAAATTTGATTACTTGATATGGAGTCTTACAAGTTGCAGAAGGTTAGGAGTTAAAATACAAAATTGTATTTTTTAAGAATGCATTTCATCATAAGATATAAATTTTTACACTTACATTTACATTTAGCGAGCAATAGTAAGAAAAAACAAGTAACAGTGCTATATTCAGACGGGCCGAATCTTATATACCCTTCACAACGTGTAGTCATGCAATAACAATTGTTTGTATCACCATTCATCTCATATAAAACATGTAAAAAATATACACGTAAAAAACATTCATGTAAAAAACATACATATATAAAAACAACCCATTGCAAAATTATAAATTGAGTTTACATATGTATGTTTCTAAAAAAAAATTAAAAAAAAAAAAAAAATATATTAAAAACAAAAAAAAAAAAAAAAAAAAAAAACTTACAAAAATATATTTAAAAAAATTTTTTAAAAAAATTAAAAAAAAAATAAATAAATAAAAAAAATATATAAAAAAAATAATAAAGATATAAATAATATATACAATAAAAAAAATTTGTTTGCCTCAGCTGGGATTCGATGCCACGTTTACTCTAACCAGTATATATGTATGTTGTTTTTGTAATTGTGAAAAAAACGAGGTGGTCGTGGTTTTTTGCACATATCTCAGAAAGTTATTGGGCGATTGTGCTGAATTTTAATAGCGATTAATACCATACACAGGTCTGAGGAACATATAGTTGCTTCTAAAAGTTGATTTCAACCAACACACGGACAGACGGCCAGAAGGTCATTACTTAATCGACTCCTCTATTCATAAGCTTTCAGAAAATATATACTTTATGGGGTCGGATATGAATATTGTAGAAATTACAAACGGAATGACAAAGCTATATATACCCTTGTGCACCACAGGTGAAGGGTATAATAATAGTGGATGTTTTCTATGTTCACAAATCCCGATGAAAGGCATATTCATACAGCTAGATGCAAATGCGAATTGATACAAAAAGCAACTTTTTAGAGGATGTTTTCTGTCCAGGCCAACTCATATATCGTTATGATTTGTTTACTTTAATAAAATTTGATTAAAAAAGCATTTTGTATTTTTGAAACACATTATAAATAGTGCAAAGGCAACAAACGTGAATAAATTTTATACATTAAAAATGTACACTTAAGTTAATTGTTTAATACCGAAAATGAAATCTTATTTTCCATCCCTGCATTAATAAATAAAATCAGAGCAAATTCAATAAGTTTTGACATCATGCTTGCCCATAAGCTGAATAATTTCATCTGTATGAATTCGCCTTGACCCGAGTAGTTGAAAAACATTATATTTTATACGTTAAGTACTTAGAAAAGGATAGCATATATGGAAAATATTGTATATATCGTTGATCACAAGTAGAAAGACCCTAGCACTGTAAAATTTGCTTGTAAAATGAATAATTTTTATACTGTTGCATTAAATTTTTGTGTCGAAATGTATTTATGTGAAATGTATTGAAATCACTGAAAAAGTTAATTTTATTAAAAATACGAGCTAGATCTTTTTTACTTGCGATCATCGATATGTGCAGATATTGCAAATCTGATGGCTTTATTGCTCAAGGTTTTCTAAAAACAGTATTAACTCCAACGATAATTACAGTTTTTATAAAATTCATTAATGTCAATTCATGTGTTTAGATTAAAAAAAATGTCCTATTTTATAAAATTTCTAAAGAGGATTATGAAAGTTACAGCATTAAGATATAAATAGTTTTTGCATGGAGTCCAAAAGAAAAGTCATCTATGTCTTATGAAAATTTCCACTATTACATTTCAAATCCTATCTTTGCATACAAAAAACAGACAACCGAAAATAATTACAATCGATTAATAAGATACAATTTATATTCTTATAAACGTAATTATTTCATTCTAATTACAAGGAGAAAAAGTATCAGTTTTTATTGTCATTTGAAATCTGTGACGCGAAAAATTTTTAAGACAGTGCTCGGTGCGTTTTTTCATTTTTAGTGTTTTTATTTTTTCTTTGATGAAACCAAATGAAAAATTTTAACTTAATATGTTTTAATTGAAAACAATTTTTGTAAGGGTAATTTAATAGAAAAACTAAAAAATATTTACACATTTTGAAATGATATTATGTTCAATTATAAAAATATATCAAAACTATTACTTAGGAATAAGAATTGGTAGTACAGAATAATTCTGTAATTTTTGTTTTAAACTCGCAAATATTTAAATGAATGGCTTATGTATTTAACACTATTATTTGAAATTTAATTCTGATACTCGTGTCCTGATATCCAATATGGTTTATTAGACATAAAGCACAAGAACCTCAAGAACCTATTATTTAAGTAAAGTTTCAAGTTGATCAATCCTATTGAATATATGAAAAATTACATTTGAATATTAAACATTTTTCTTAAGTTTATATGGAGATGCGTTACAAAAATTTAAAATAAAAAAAATATATTTAAATGCAAAAACTTTTCATTTTCCAGTTTCACAACTGGCTGCCTGTTGTAAATATTGAATTTAGTCAGGCGATATTATAAAGAGAATAGATTTATAGGTCGATTGTCGTTAGGAATAGAACTTCTGTTTTGTCAGAAGTTAGTTATTAGTCACCACTAATATACTATCATTCATTAAAACAATAAAATAAGTTGAGAAGGATATGTAGGAACAATAAAAAATAAACTTAGTATTTTGATTCGGTTCCACGAAAAGCCCCCCAATAAAATAACGCCCAAACGAGAAATGAAATATTCCCCAAATTTGTTTCATACATTTTTGGGTGTTATTTCATATGAAATAACTTCCAATTTTTTTGGGCCGTTTTTCATTTATTTTGGAAATTATTTCATTTCTCATTTGGGGTTTTCAAATTATGAAATAATCTCCAACAAAATAACACCCAACAAATATTTAAAATTCGGGGCTTGTTTCATAGCGTGTATAATTTGGGTGTTCTTTCATTTTGTATTCGGGGGTTATTTCATTTTTAAAGATCTTGATTTTTGGGGGGGGGGGTGTATTTGTTTGTAAATAAATTCTATAAAAGTAGGCCTTTTACAAGACAACTTTTAGCCTGTGATAATGATAACGTTGTGGATTTGGATGGTGCGACCTTTGTGACAGACTACGAAATTAGTCACGGATGGCAATAATGATTGTTTTCCCTAAATCAAAAGTAATCGGTTGTTAGTTCTACTTTTGCCAAGCAGTGAGGAGGTCCATTTTAATAAAGTGTAACCAACTGGCAGCATTTGTACATACAACGTATATTTTCTCCATCTTGAATTCATGAGCAACCATTTTGTTTTTTTTACCTTTTCTTACGTACAATGTAATAAGTTTATTATTTATGTATGTACATGAAAATAATTTTTTGGTAGTAGGGTTTCAAAAATAAATATATTGGAAATATTAAACAATTCTTTGTGCATACTTCTTCACATCTCCAGTTCAGAAAATTACTGCCTTCTTTACAAAATTGTAACAATAATAACGTCTCCCATGAGTTGGGTTTTGAAGCCATTCAAAAGTTTTAGGATAGCTCGTTGGTGGCTGATCTGAAATTGCTTCCATCGTATAAGAGAAAATAACTGCACTGGACTTAGTCCATTTACAAAACTAAAAGTAGTCTCTATTAAACGAGCTTTGTATGTTCCTTCACCAAAAAAAATTGATTATGAATGCTGGCACACTTTCGAGGTTTCATATATCCTTATTATGAAGAAGACGCCTGCGGGCCTCCACACGATTTATATCAATAATTTTGCGATTTTGCTGTTGTTCCATATTCTTAGTGAAACTGATGGGGTTTATTTCATTGGGATAATAAACTTAAGATTCTTTATAATTGTTTAAATGATTGATGTGAAAGTATAAAGAGATTACGAAATAATGTCACAAAAGTTTAGTTGAAATTGTATATTCCAAAAAAGTGCTTCTCAAACCCCTTCCAGAATGCATTACATTTTTATTAAATGTTAAATATCGTAGGTCTCTTTATTGCAATCAGTATGGGCTAATTTAATTCCTACTAGGAAAACTTAAACTGTCTGGTTTTACGCACTGCTGACAAATGTTTGTTTGTAAAGGGAGAAATATAAAGAAATTTAAATAAATGTCTTACCTTTTTTGTAGAGCTGAAATAATAAGCAGTACAAAAGTATTTTGATAAACTTTCGTGTGCAAACAATTTAAGTACATATTTCCATGGATGCAATATGGTACGGGAATGAAGTATGCAAATATTTTTTGTGGGATAAGTAATATTTTAACCGCGTTTAAGGAAACAAACACTATGGGAGATATATTTTAATGTCTTCTTTAATGTCTTCCGTAACAGCTAAGCCTCTCACCAAAAAGCAAAGTGTACAAAATTTCAGAATCGTACACCTAATTTTGTCCGTTTTATTAGGTTTTAAATTTTAAATATACTAAAAAATACACTGCACAGTATAAATTTTCGTACATTTTCATCTATAACTCCTTTCCTAATGCATAGATGTAAGCAATTTTTGGGGAGAGAAATATATATTCGAAGTTGCATGACTTGTACGTTAATGCGTTTGGACACAATTGCATTTCATTCGATGTTCGAAGGACACGGTTTTTTCGACCTACTCTTGAGTTACGAGCTATAAATCTCTTCCCAATATTCCGATTTAGCCCATTTTCAATACCAAACAAACCTTGTCTATAAGAAAGATTCTGGCAAAATTTGAGCCCCCTAGCTTTTTCGATGTGACCTCTATCGTGCTTTCAACAGACGGACGGACATAGCTAGATCGTCATCAAATCAAACCCTGATTAAAAATATATATACTTTATGGGGTCTAAAATGGATATTTCGATGTGTTACAAAAAGAATGACAAAATGAATATACCCCCACCATTTTTTGGTGGCGGGTATAAAAATTAATAAATTTGTAAATGTTTAATATACTAAAATTGGATTTGTTTTTTTTTTGCAAATCAATAATAATTACAAAGGCTGTGCACTGTTACAATATTATACGCTCCTTTAAAACACCTCAAAATGCTGCTGATCAAAAAGAGTAAATTTTATTTGTATTCCCAACATATAATAAATAAACTTCCAGCACCAGGTTTTATTTTTTTTTATTTAGATTTAATAGACCTCTTTTCTTATCGAAATAAATAGAGATTAGAAAGTCTTGATTATAATGTAAACATGAAAGGTTATTTCCTTTTCAAAATTTTAACACAAATTGTTTATGCATGTAAATGAGTTTTATTAAAGGTGTAACACTTTGAACTTATCAACACCTTGAAAATACTTTATTATGTAAATTTGTCCTCTATGCACTTCCTTCAAAGTAAAATGTGTCATGAGAAAACACTTTTGCTTAACCCTGACCCTGATAATCACTTAACGTTCGCCTTATATTTTCTGTTAAACAAAAGGATGCTGAACCAAATTTTACATTATAAAACAAATATGAACTAGATTTTGACAAGTGAACAATATACAGAATACAATAGACTCCTCCTTGGAAAGCAACATAAAGGGGAAAAAACAGCTATTGTTAACCCTTCAACTGACAAACTCAAAAAAGAAAAAAAAACAAAAGAAACAAAAAGAACAATTTTATCAAAGTGAAAGAAAAAAAAAACAGCAGCTTAAAAACAAGAAAAGTCCCCCACAGTAAATAAATGGAAACGTTTTTGTTTTCGTTTTTTGATAATTTCAAATTTTGAAAACGGAAGAACTTTCACTATTTTCCCAAGTTAAATCCAGGCATTGTTGTCAATTTTAAAAACATCAATTGTTTCTCTGTTACAAAATATTTTTTTAAATAATTTTATTTTCTCATGCCCGTTTGTTTTAAAGTGAATATATACTTGCATACGCTATTGTAACTTTTCTGTTGTTAGCAGTTGTGTGTGTTTGTGTGCTGGAAGGAGGGGTCCTTAACTGACAGTTTTCCCGAACAATAGCAAGGGTTAATTTTTTGGTTCTTTTTACTATTTGTTTTGACAGGTCTTTTTGTTTGTCATTAATTGTTTCGTGTTAAGCACTAAATTGTTAATGCACGCGAACCAGGTGTGAAAATTTATTATTTAAAATATATAAATAAGAAAAAATACGAGTTTTAGTCTTTAACAAATATTTGTTATAAACATTAAAATTATTTCACATTTTAACAAGCAAAATCTCAAAGTCCTGTATATACATATGTGTGCCATAAATCATTGGCTAAATTTCCCTAAATTATTGGTTTTTAAATTTGCTAAATACTTTTGATTTCTGCTGGCAAATCCGTTCTATCTTCGAATGATCTATAAGTTTATTGCTAAAATTATTGTTCCCTGACTTGTTTTTTAGTGTGTGCTTTAAGATTTTTTTTATATGTATTAACACCTCGGGCATGTGATGTTAAGATTTTTGAAAGCTTTTTTGTTAAGTTGGTTAAATACATTTGAAACATCAAATAACCGCCTTGGCTTCAAACAACAAATGCCGCGTGTTAAATATTTTATTTGAATATCAATAAGGCATCAATATGTTTTTGGACAGCCACCTAAGGAGAGGGTTTTTTTTGAAAAAAATATATGTATATTTAATGCCAGAGAAATGTGCATGTCGATATTTATAAAATAATCATAATTTATTTAACCCCTTAATAGAGCATTTGAATTATCCCGCACCCACTAGTAGTAGTAGTAGAAGTACTAATAGTACTTACAGGATTTCGAGCAAAATCTACATGATCCCCTATAAAATGGAATCAATCTTGTCACTAGGTTTTTAAATAACCTTATCAAAATAAATAAACGAGAAAGGGAGAAGTAATAACTAAATGAGGAAAAAAATTGTTTTTTAAATGATGTTTAAAGTTTCCATATTCTGAAACCAATTCAGTTATCCTGCTCATTGTACTACGTTTAAATCCAAATAACTTTACCCTGCCAAGAGGTTATTCGAGCCGTTCTATCTATCCATCATAGCAAAGTTCAAAAATATACGTTGAAATCAAATGTGCTTATAAAAAAACCGAAGGACAACTATTGAGCTTTAGACTACACTTAAGCACTAAAAAGGAGTTCTCATCCATTATAGCATTTTATAGCTGACTGGTTATCATGTGCAAAGAGAATTCTCTTACCTTGCACCCGACCCTCCAACAGTCGATCCAACGCATGCATCAAACCAGGCATCTCTGCCTGATAGACGGATACGTACTCCCCAGACTAAAGGTGCAGATCGACGATGGTTTCCTATTGGGAGATGACCCTAAAATTTACGCGTACCATCACAACAAAAAATTTCTGAAGTTCAAAAATGATGACTCAACAGCTTAAATTAAATCTCCAGATTATCAAGATGCAAGAAACAACATCCTAACATATAAAGAGGATTTGGCAAAAGGGCATGATCTTATAGCGTTAGTGAATTTCCAAGGTGATACAGAAGCTATGAATATTTAAAAGATAATATAATTTATTGCCAAGACCAAAACACGCCAAACCAGGATGCAGGTCTATTTGTTAAAATAATATATGTAGTACGTATATTTGTACTCCTGAAACATTTAAAAGATTTTTAGCATATGGAGCTACTTTAATTGATATTTTTGTTATTATTAATAAAATATAAATAAATTTATTAAAAACATTTGAGATAAAAACTAACCATCTCAGAAATATTTTTGTTGATTTGAAATTGTAGTTTTTTCTTGTCGGGTGCACTATGGGGAAAATTACAGGTTTTTGAGGCAATAAATCACAGAAAACAGCCAGACCTTTCAAATTTCGTACATAAAATAATAATGAGTTTCTGAGTCTTAAGTAAAAAATTAAAGTGAATTGGGCAGTGCCACGCCCATTTTCGGTAGGTAGGTTAAAGTGGTACTGCGGTTGAAGATCACTAGAAAATTATAAGTTTTTGACTTTCAATTGGATCACTACAAATGCTCACAAAAGACGTTAGTAAATTTTTAAATTCAATCCGCCTACTGCCACGCCCTCCTCATGTGGCAGGAAATGTATGCACGGTAATAACTGACTCACGAAACTTAGCATTAGTTACATCATTCTGTTAGAGATAACTTTAATTTAACAACTAACTTTTAATCACAAATAATTCATGTTAATACATTTCGGAAAATTACTTAAAAAAAGTAATAAATTTCCTGCTGTGAACAGTGTGTTCATAACATACTGGGTGTATGGATTGTACCATCAACTTTTAGTCAGTCAAAACGAGAAAATTTTATTACTGTAATAATTACAAAATATTGTCTTTGTTATAAATACAATTTTCACTGATTGTTCTATAAAATTTCGCGGAAATCCAGTTGATAACATTAATGGGATTTTTTTTTTCATTTTCCAACCAAAAGTTGAAAATATCCGAATTTTTAAGCTTTATGCTACCTGGAAATGGATTTTTTTTTTTAAATACGGCGGATGGAAGCAGATGGTTTTTCCAAACAAATATAGTGCACATCATTACCTTTCCTCACACATAAATTTTTTCATGGATACACTCAGATAAACAAAGTTCTACTCCAAAGAACATATGGACGACAGTAAAAACTTCACAAAAAAGACAAGGCACTTTAACACAAACAATTATTTACCACATCTGATTTTTTTAAACAATTTTAATATGATTTTAATTTACATAACTTTACAAGTGTTCTCCATTTTACAACATGTTGTATGACCTTAAAAGTTTTTGTTTGACGACCGAAATTCCTTTGTTATTTGTTTATGATAGAATGTCACAAAATGTAACAAAACAAAAAATTCTAACTTCGACAGCTCGACATGTCCTCACGAGTTGCCATCTGACTTTTGTTTTTAGTATTTGAGAATGTCAAAGCGTTAAATATAAAATTCCGTTATTTTTTTTTAAATAGTTGACTTGAAAAAATGACTCTGCCTCAAAAAACTGTCATTGCCTCGATAGCACGATGTTAGGATACACATCAATGGCCCCTTCGATGTCCGCTCAAAAGAGATTTAACTGTATATATTTTCAAAAACTAAAGCTTTTTTTGTGTTACAAACAGAATGACAAAATGAATATACATATGTATATTGGTGGTGAGTGAACAAACTTTTAAAACATTTTGGAATGCTGGGTGGAATGCATATCCGAAACCAGCTATGATTTCATCATTAGAATTCTTTGAGCAATGATTTCATTATCACAATTAAATTTACTTATAAAAATAAAGGAACAAAATTAAAAAAATTTTCCCAAGCCTAAATAAATTAAAATATTAGTAAATTATTTATATAGTGAAATATTTTAGTGAAATTAAAGATGAGTTTAGGTTAAGTTTGTAACATGAACTTAATTATTATGTTTTGTTTATTGATCATTTTTGTATTTTTTTTTTTTTGTTTGTCATAACAATTTTTAATTTATTTATCTCTCGACTGTATTTAATTGTTGTTTTGGGTTAAATTATTTAATACTTCTCATTTACATATTACTTTTATTTTACTCATTTGGTCTGAAATTAAATATTTATCAAGGCGAATTCATTATCAGGTGGTGTTGACAACGCAGCTGATCTACTTTTTTATTTGCATAAATGATGATTGAGTTGTCAAATATTATTTATGTTTACATAGATTACTCTTTCCCGCGCGAAAAAACACAAACAAAAACCATGTAGTTTTTGACACATCGACAGTCGAAAGCAACAATAAAACACCATGTTGTTTTTTTAATGTTGTATTTGTTGTAGAATTACCACCACCTGATAAATAAATTCGCCTTGATATTTACGTACCTTTTATAACTGTATTACTCAATAATTAAATTCCACTCAATCTGTATTTATTTTGCTACTTTGTAAATTTAAACATAAGAATAGAAAATTGATCAGATCATTCAATAAACTGCTTTCGCGCAAGAAACACCTACAACGGAAAAACTGCCTTATTCTTTTACAACATCATATGAGGGCGAATTTAACATTTAGTTAGTTCAAGCCCCATACTAATAAATCAAATAAAATATTATAATAATTGAGGTCAACTTGGATGATTCCATCTGGTTTAGACCCTTTGTTTTAATATTTAAATAGTTTCATAAACAACTAGAGTCTTATCCACTACAAGTTTAATTATAGCTTAGCTTTACTATACTTTTAATAGAATAACAGTTGAACGTTGAAACGTTGATAGAAATGTATCAAGTGTTGTTAAAGATAACAGTTATTTTTTTTAGTTTTGTTAGATTTTTTTTTGGGAACCAAATAGAGCCGGTCATTTGTGCAGACCATGTACTACTAATAAAGGGTGTCCATGTATGAGGTATCATTTAAATATAAATAAAAAAGAGTTCTTTTTTAATTTAAAAATAATCTTATTTCAGTTCATGATAAATAGGGTTAAAAAACAATATTATGGTGGTCAAGTGACTGGCTCAGCAGGCTCCAAATCCTTTACAAAAATTCTAAATCATATTTTGCAATAAACTGTTGTCATTGGTAGGTATTTTATAAATAATTTTGTTTTTAAGCTCTTGAACTGTTGCAAAATTATTGCTCTACACTTTATATTTCAAAAAACCCCACAATAAATAGTTTAAAGGCTTTTAATTGAACAATCTTTTCCTCTGCGACAAATAAGGTGGTTTTCGAAATTTTCTTTCAAAAGAGATATTGGTTCTCTTGAAACCACATATTCTCTACGTCAAAATCATCAATGTTTCACCACAAAATGCTTAAAATCATTTTGCTGTAGCGATTTCCATTGACCATTGATACTGAAATTTGGACTCCCATTAAAGGAAATCTTTTAATATCTGTGACTCTTGAATAAACAGACAAGAAAATTTGTTTTTCCTATTGCGAAAAGTTTAGGTTTTGAACAAATTTTTTCGTTTTTCATCTTAAAGTAATAAATATTTAATGTAAAATTTTTTATCCAAACGCAACTCGTAAAGGATTAATAATATACATACTGACTTACATACAAACAACATAATATTCAACAAACCACAAATGTGATCTAAAACTCCCAACTACATTAAGCAAAAACATTTATAAAAAAACGCGGCTTAAAAACTTTAATCTTGACGAATAAATAAACTATAAAATAAAATACATAGATTAACAATGTTAGCGCTCCTTTAAACGAGGCTTTAGCTAATATTTGAACATTGTCAGCCCTTAAGATTTGTGTCTTCTAAACTTAAATATATTTTTTCCATAAGCTATACGCTACAAATGTTTATATACAAAAAGGAAAAAAAAGCCTAAAGTAGGCGTTATCAATTAGCTTTATGAATTATTGATTATTTTTTATACTTTCAGCCAAATTTATGCACAATTTTTTTTTTTGCTTAAAAACCATAATTTTCTTAAATAAAAATTATAGTTTTAAAAATGATAAATAAGATGGATGATACGAACTTAAGAAAAAAAGGATGCAGGCTAGCGCAGTAAGTGTCATTGATCCACAAAAAACACAATGAGTTGGAAAAAAGTAAAAAAAAACACAATTCGTTTAACTAATATTTTCTTAATTTATTGGTTTGAAATTGTTAGTATTGAAAAGTTAAATGGTACGAGTATATTGTATTTAAAGTAAAACAGACATCAAATTTAATAAAAACAAAATTCGGTAACTGGCATGCGTTAGAATACCCTGGACCAGGCAGACAAATTTTCAAGTTTTTTAATAATTTTCAATACAAATGTATAAGTATTTATTGTAAAAGAAAACTTTGGAATTTAAAGTTATATTGAACATATATGTCAAAAGTTGGGTGTTGAGGACTTTTAAGAAACCATAAACATTTAATAAACATTAAACTTTTGTTGAAATTCTTTGCTCCAGTTACCAGTTTAAAATATAATTTTCACTAAATCCTAAACTGTTTCCAATAGCCTTCTAATATGTGGAGATGGGGGTATTAGTTATTTAACGTTAGGGTCTTAAGCAAAATAAATTGCTGTTTGAGTTTTTCATGGGGTTTTACTTAATTTTTTCCCTGATTGCTTTGATAACAATAAGTTTAATCTGGCACATTAGCCTTCAATTGTCATCATTTACTTTCTAGGCACTGCAGTTTTTCCATATCATTTTAAAAATCTTGCATTCTGTGGGATCCCTTTTTTGTGCTCTTTAATTTTATTTTCAGAGGAGCCCAATTTCTCGCCTCTGGACAATTTAGGGGATTCGCCTGTCTTAGTACAAAAACTATGGCTTTGTCTTGGTACTAGTAAGAGATTTCTTACAATAATGACATGATTGCAAATCGGAACAAAAATATGTGGATATATTGTCCTCTCTTATGAAAGGCAAAATCTTTTATGCTAAGAATATTTGATATATATTTCGGTATTTATAGAGCCTAGTGTAGCTATTATTTTGCCGCAACTATATAAAGGTGGAAATACTAAATTTACCTGGGGTGCTTATCTTATTTATCACATTTTCTTAAGCATTGGCACCATAAAAAGTTTAACCTAGAGGCTGTGAAAAATCTATCAATTATACAACATTATATAGGGTCCGCCAAATAACTTTTTTTTTTTTAAATGCTATAAAAAAAGTGTAGCTTCGGCTGTGTGGCACGTAGTGCCGTCCTGTTGAAACCAAATGTTGGCATATGCTCCTCTTAAATTTTTGTGAACAAAAATTCGTTCAACATGGCCCGATATTGATCGCATTGACTACGGCCACTCCTTCCTCATTTTCAAAGAAAAATGGCCCAATAATGCCTCTGGACCAAAATCCGCACCAAACAGTGACTAGTTTTGGGTGTATCGGCTTTTCAATATATGCGTGCGTGTTTTCTGTGCCCCAAATGCGACCATTTTTGCTTTTTTACATACCCGCCAAGATCGAAATGAGCTTCATCTGAAAAGATGATTTTTTTTTTTTGGCAAAATCGGCCAAAGCAATGTCGCAATATTTCCCATCGTTGTTCATAACCATATTCGTTCTGCGGAATGATAAAACTAATTATCTGTCAAATCAGACATGAGCTAAGTGCTACCATTCACGAAATAAGCACTAGTTGAACAATAAAAAAACATTAGATGGCGGACCCTTTATTTTTGTATGAAATTTTATTTATATTTCGGTGCCCTATTTTTTGCTTCTAAATTTTTGGGCAGCATTCCTCCTGGAACTTTTCGTATTTTGTATGTTTACAAGCCTGACTTTCTAAATACCAGATCTGTTCGTAGCCTTCCAAATATCATGCTGACTTTTTTTTTCGAACCGTGTTTGATGTTTACTGCCATATTCTCTTAGTACTGTTTAGTAACATTGGAGGCAGTTTGGTGGCAGACCTTTAATTCTTTGGTAAATTTTTTGTGGGACCAATTTGGATTTTTTTACTTCAAAAAATTTAACACACGTAAGAGTATTTTTTTTCCGCATTTATTTTGTTTAATTTACAACAAATCAACATAGTTTTTATTTAAAAGATTTACCCACACATTTTCTTTTTCTGAGATAACCTTATAAAAATATGAAATATTACTTTTCGAAAAAGTTAGAACCCAAATCATGTTTTAAGATTTTTTTGAATTTCACTCCTTAAGTCAATAAAATTCATATTTTGGTAAGAACCAGAAACTACAGTTTCTGACTTCCGACCATTTTGTCTAACTTCAAAGCGTTGGTCTAGAAAATAAAATTCATAGGTTTACATGTCATCATAACTATTACTATTACCCACTGTAGTCAACAGTAGAGTACACAAATCTCAGCCAATTAGTGTTTGGTTTTTCTCTTGTCATAAGTTGAATTTAATGTTTATAAACTACTTTTAACATTTCAGTCATACTCATACTCTTTCGTACGCACATGAAAATCGTCACAATGAATAATATACGATCCAATTAGTGACTTTTAGCAAAAAAAAAAAGGAGGAAAAAAATATGACCCATGAAAACTTTATGACTTCATAAAGGCCCACAACAAACTGACAAGCGTCTACCACTATTTGATTGTTGTCATTGCTGCTGTTTTCTGCTGTCTCCGTTGACGGTTTCCTTTATGAAAATAAAATTAGTTCCTTTATTCATTCGGTCTTACTTAAAATGTCACATAAAGTTAAATGATAAATGCAGTTACAAACAAATAAGTGATAAGTTCTTTCTCAACTCGTACCACGCTCATCATTCTTTGCCATCTTCCTCTTCAACTGTGTTCTGTTAAGACAGGTTTGTATTACTTTAAAGATGTTTATTTTTTTCTTACCTTTTCGAACAGAAATTGCAATAAAGTATAGTTTTGAAAACATCTTCAAAACATTTGCAACTCAATAAGTATAATATGTATTTGTTTTTGTAATCTCCAAAGAAGGCAGTGTTAAATAAACATAACTGTTTTCAATATTGTGAAACTGTTGTAGGTGTTGAATGTTGTTTTTTATCTAGCGCCAGACTAATTGAGTTACTCATTTAACACTGTATCTGTAAGTGTCAAGTGTTTTACGTAAAATATTTAATATGTTTTTATAATAAATAAAATAAATGCTCGCAATTTAAGCTGTAGTGCTAAAAGATGACCTGAACAAAATATTATTGAGTTTCTGAGGCGTTCTCGCCGGATTAACAGATTATAGTTTGAAAAATAAACGGAAACAGCAATTCATTGTTATTATTTTTATCGTTTCCAAATAGCTTTGGGCCTATGTAGGAGGTCTTGTATTTTATTGAGTTTCTAAAAAATTTAAACAATAATATAGTGACCTAGAAGTTATTAGGGATAAACACAAACATTAGCCGGAAAAAAGTCTACATCCTGTGTGGCATTTTCATAAAATGAAAGAGAAATCGAAAGCAGAAGAAATGAAAACAACCGTTAATTTTACAGATTTGCGTTGCTTTAAAATGAGTTATATTATTACGTTACAAAAAGTGGTTTTTGAAGCTGAACTTTTTTGAAAATTATGAACTGGAAAAGTAATAGAAACATCAGTTAGTATTTTAGTAATCAAACTCCGCAAGGAAGTTAAATCCAAGCACTTAAAAATTAACTCCAGCTATGGTCTAAGCAATTACAACTTACTATGAAAACGCCAAAAATGGTGAAAGCAAGCCATTATTAGGTCGATCAAAAAGCTTTCAAGAAGAGATGTTGGGAGTATTGTAAAGGAAGTGGAACAAAATCCAAAACAAAATGCTCCAAAGTTGGCGGAACTGCCTTTAAAATGTTCAAATGTTACTGTAACATCTACAACAGTAACTAATTTTACTACAGCAATGGATTTAAAAGCATGGCTAATTTTGTATAAATAACGTCAATTTTGAATTCGTTAAGGCTTTTTTGAAAAAAGATGTGGATTTCTGGAAACTATTCCCTTTACTGATAAAAGTATGATAATTTTGAAATTGATGGCAAGTCATCTGGTGGGGTTCGTTTGGTTTTTGTCGAAGGTAATATAGGCCGCCATTAATATAAAAGCATACTAGAACAAAATTTGAAGTCGTGCGTTGAAACCTTGTGTCTGGCAAATAAGTGAATTTTCCAGGAGGTAAATGACCCCAAGCACACCGCACACGTTGTTCGAGATAAAACTACCCGCCAAGATAGCTGGGCCGAATAACAGCATTCGAACGTTATCGAAATTTAAAAATTCTTATTAGAATCTCTATACCTAAAGCACAGCCAACTCGATCGTTCGAGTTAAATTTCGATCGATATCGAATGCCGTAATTCGGCCTCTGAATTCCCGAGTTCAGTCGTCAGACCTCAACCCAATCGAACACATCTGTGTTATTTTGTACAATCTAGTCCGCAAGTTCGACATAACAAGCAGACACACTCTAAAAACATCATTAATTTGTTAATGGGCTGACATAATGCCCGATATAACAGGGAACATTGTAATATAAATGCCTCAGCGACTTTAGGCTGTAGTTAAACCCAAGGCGGATCTACTAAATATTTAAATGCATTTGTCTATTTTTTACATGTACAAAAAATTATAAAACGTAAATTTATTCACTAAACTTCTTTAATTTATGTTCTTGTTATTCTAAAAAATTAAAATTGCATATTATAAGTATAAAAAGTTATTTTTTAAGGATTTTTCTTCATCTTCGAAAATGGCTGCTTTTGTTGCCTGCCATATCATACGTTTTAGTTCCCTGGTGATTTGGCCGACCGGTTTTGCTTCGAAATTTGTCTTGGTATACTGTTATCGAGCATTCTGCAATCGTGACCATTCCATTCCATTTCAACTTGCAGCTTTCGTTTTTTTTAATAAGTCTAGCTTGAATAGTATAATTTGTAAATCTATCACGGGCAATTTTTTTTTATTGCTAAAGTCCGCGATTTGCATGCCTATGTTAAGTAGTGTTTGTATTCTTGTATTTTGTTGATACTTTTGGTCACCTTATTTGAATCTTTATTCACCTCCTAATTAATATTAAATAGATTTCTCGCAACTAATACAGATCGTTTCAGTTTTGTTTATATTAATTCAGAATCCTCTCTTCGCCTTCTCATCTTAAAGTATATGAAGGATGTTACAACAAAAAAATTTCACTCTCCGAAAATTTTATTTAGAACTGACATTGTGTTTTGGGCAGTTTGGGCTGTGGGGTCATCCTGCTGAAACCACATCTCAGGTGTAATACACCAGAGCTACACAAGAGCTGAACTTAAGAAAAAGTTCTATCAAAAACCAATATCTCCCTCCATTTTAGGTAACAGCACTTTAACATAATTTTCGAAAAAGTAAGGCCAAATGATATTCTCACTATCTATATATATAAAATTCCCGTGTCACAGTGTTTGTCACCAAACTCCTCCGAAACGGCTGAACCGATTTCAATGAAATTTTGCATACACATTCTATAAGTCTGAGAATAGGTTTATAACTATTTTTTATATTCTTTAATGAAGTGGGCGTGGCACATCACATACAAAGTGAATTTTTAACGTCATATATCTTGATTACTATGAAAGGGAGAGCTTCGAAAATTCGTGCGACATCATTTGTTGTTACTATTTGTAGCCGTACCGAAAATGGGCGGGAAAGGATAAGTGGGCGTGGTAGCTCCCACACAAACTGACTTTTTAATATCATATATCCTGAGTACTATCACAAGGAAAGATTTTTAAATTGATGTGAGGCCTTCTATTATTAATGTGAGTAAAAAAAGTGGGCCGGCCCACGCCCATAAAAAATTAGTTATCATTTTTAGCTACTTGCACTTGACTGATTTTTCTGAAACTTTGCGTACATATTAAGGCCTAACTATATTATGCTTTTGCTGGCTTAAGCTAATGTCAAAAACCAACGAAAAGTCTGTCAAATGCTTAAGCAAATTTTTGAAGACTTGTCGGTGGATATATTGTACTTTTTAAACTTAAATACTTACTATGATTAGTTGCAAATATTTGTACTTTTGCAAAAGCTGTTTTATTTCTGTATATCCTAAATATATTGATATTGTCACAAAATTATTATTTAATGTGTAAAATGTAAAAATATTTTACTATAAACTATTAAATTTATACATTTTTTCACTAATTTAAAAAAACAAATGACAACATTAATAAAAAAAGTGCTAAATAATGCAACAGTGTGTACATATTAAATGAAAATCTATTTTCGTAAGCAAAGTACGATCAGATTCGCAGTTTGCTTAAGCAAATGACACTTGACGAAACTTGACGAAAAGTTTCTTAAGTACAATATAGTTGCATACATTTAATTTTGTGTATCCGCACATTTGCTTAAGCCAGCAAAAGCATAATATAGTTAGGCCTTTAGCTGTCATGACTTTACAATTTAGTGATTAGAAAGTGGGCAGTGCCTCGCCCATAAAAAAAGTAATAATTTTCAGCTACTTGGACTTCACCAATTTTTCTGAAGCTTTGCACACACATATTGAGCTCTCATGATTATATAATTTCGTGATTAGAAAAGTGGGCAGTGCCACGCCCATAAGAAATATGTTATCATTTTTAGCTGCTTGCACTAGATCGATTTTTCTGAAACTGTGCACACATATTGAGTTGTCATGAGTATACATTTTCTTGATTAGAAAAGTGGCAGTGTCACGCCCATAAAAAATTTTATTATTTTTAACTACTTGATCTTCACCGATTTTTCTGAAACTTTGCACACATATTGAGCTGTCATGACTATACAGTTTCGTGATTAGAAAAGTTGGCAGTGCCTCGCCCATTAAAAAAAATTATAATTTTTAGCTTTTTGCACTTGATATTCAATTAAAATTCAGAATGCATTTTTATTCATTAAGGGGCGTAGCAACGCGCGCCGGGCTTTTCTAGTACTACTATATGGGGTACAAATGGCTATGATGAATGGCTCTTGGATTTTCAAATTCACAGTTCTGCTTATTAATAAAACCATTGCAATTAAAATGAGCGTCATCATTTATAATCAGATTTGCAATAAAGTTGATTTTATTTCTGGACAACTGTTGAAATTAAACTGCAAATTTTGAGGTTGCCGATGATCTGCGGGCTTTAATTAATGAAACTAATGTGGGAATAACAGTAATACGAGCCACTTCTAGCAGAATAGAATGTTTCAAATGTTTCGTTAACACCATGCTTTTTGCTTTCAACATTTTCTGCAGTGCAAACTAAACGTGGTCCAAAGGGTTTGGGCGAATTTCTTGCAGTGCTATGTTGGTGGTGTCGATGAAGTAATAGACAAATTTCTATTAGTGTACAGTTGCGAATCACTCCATTATTTATTTTTCGGCTGTTATTTAGATAATCAGAAAAAAAATATATAAATGAAAAATTTATTAACGTCAAGATGACTTTTGGCCCAGCCTGTACATCGAATAGGTAAGGGCTTAAAATCTCGCTTTATCAGACACTTTGTGTCGTTACAAACTTGTCGGAAGATCCGTTGCCCATATTTACTTAACTTTGGAATATTTTCTATAATGTTTGGATTCTTTTTACCAGCACACGATTAACCGCCCTTCTTAGAGGGACTTAACACATTTGTGACCATAAGACTGTGCTGAATGCTTTTTTAGGATTCATGAATCATGCATGAATTTTGTTGCTATTACATTGTAGATATAATTTATTGGATTTGTTGGTATGATCAAATCATTCATCAAGATGACGCTTAACTTCTTTCTTTCATCACTTGGTTAGAATTCTCGAATACAATTCTACAGCGATATTTCTTTGTGGTTTGACATTGTTGTTTATCTCTTAAGAAGTGTTATCAATAATACGCAAGTGTTTCAAATAACAATAAATTTATGTTCTGCAGCAGAAGTTTTATTTAAAGAAATTTTCTTAAAGTTAAAGAATTTTGTTTTAAAAATTAAAAGATGTTCAACAAATCTAATAACTGTTGTCTATCAAGTGCCATAAATTATTTTGTGGACTTCCTTTTTAATCAACATTCAAACTAAACTCTGTTATCGGTAAAGTAAATAAATAAATATTTTTTTCTTTAAAACAGTTAAGTTTTCCAATTATTTCTTTAATCATTATTTTTATGCGTCATACGTTTATACGTAATTTCATCTTCACTACCTCACGTTATCATTTTAAAGGAACAAATAAAATACAAACAAAAAAAAAACTTTAAATTATAAAGTCCCACTAAACTTTTTTTTCTCGACTTAGTTTTTAATTTTAATCAATACTTTGCAATTAAAAAAAAAGAAGTCAATCAACATTTTATGTTCCTTTATTGCTTCATTAATGTATACTGTGCACTGTGGCAGAATGTGCACAACAAATTTAAAATCAACCTGTGTATTATCCGGTTATGTGTATTATCTAATTTCTTTATATTTTAATAACAATATCATTTAAGTAGAATAATGAAATTCTACTCGTAATATCGTAACAAAAAAAAGAACTTGTAAAGCACTTGCAGCAAGAGTATTAACATGAAAAGTTTTTATCTCACAGTCGTCTACAGGCTGTGGGGTTAACATACATAAGGTGGGACAGACTGTTTAAACAAAGCCTTGCAGACACTGTGACTTACAAGCTGAACTAGTTTCTTCGTATACTCGTAGTACTGGTACGAGTGTTACTGACGTCATATTCTACCATTCTCAGTAATGAAATTTATATTTTAATACATCTTAGGGGACATCTACTTACCATACAACTAAAGAAACAAACATATCGAGCTCTAACAGCGAAAATAACGTAAATGACATATTTTTAACAATGGAATTTTATATGCATAATTGTCTTTCAAACTGCAAGATCTCGTCTGCTAAAATATTGAATCGAATGTAATAATAGTTACAGAAATACAAGGCATACAATTTTAATGTAAACGACTGCAAAAGTAACGTAACTGACATTAAAAATATGTGATTGACTGAATAATTATTGAAATAAATGAAAGAATGACCGACCAATATTAACATATGTAACTGTTAGCTGCTTCAATCTACAGATAGAACCCTTATAACATTTCGTTTACGATCAGGCAGCTTACGAAAAAATAATAGCGCAACTCACTCTTTGATGCAAACTACCCTTGGAAGTCGATCACATTTTAGTTTAACAAGTTAGAGGTGTAGACGACAAGATTGACGTAACTGAATAAAAATTTCTATATGGAGAATTAAGGTAAAAGTTATCTATAAGTTACACTAGCTCATTGATAGACTTAATTTTTATTTTTTCTAAAACAAATTCTGAACACATTAAACAAAAATTTAAAAAAATTTTCTACTATAAAATTGGGGTTTTGTGGCTTATGTTATTTTAGCGGTTAGGGCTCGTTATGAAGGATAAATAAAATTTTTTTAATGTTGCATGCCTGCAATATCTTTTATGTATTTAATATGCAACATAAAATAAAGAAACAAATAAATATTTGTTGCATGCATTTATAAAAATCTCGACTTACGATGGCAAAAATGATAATGATGAATACAAACGATGATACTTGTCATCAGAACGTTTTACTGTGGTTTTCGTTTTGTTTCAATTCTCTTTTATTTTCTTTTGTTATTAAGAAATCACTGCAGTCAGTGGTGTGAATTTAAGAAGTATATTTGAATTGGTATAGAGGCAAATAATATTCCGATTTTTAACTAGTAATCAAAGTTTCAGTTTTCAGAGAACGCTTGCCACGTTATTTAAAAACTTTGCTCGTGATTTTCTAATGTTCACTCGACTTAAACAGAGATTTTGTATAAACTGGTAGTAAAATTGCCATAAGAGAATTATTTATCTTATAATAATCTCTATATAGGTAGGTAGGTAGGTAGGTAGGTAGGTAAGGCTGGTGCAAAGTTACCCTCACACCTTCACTCGGAGACCATTACGGTCCATTGTGACGCCTTAATAGAGAGAAGAATAGAATAAGAATATAAATATTTAGAATAGAAAAGAAAGAGAAGCAGACAATTCCAGAGTCTCCGGCGGGAATCGAACCCGCAGCCCCCGAACAACTGACTTCACCTTTACCGAATAGTCCACAGGGGCACTCTAATCTCTATATATATATATATATAAATGAATCCCTTTTTCCCTTGGCCAAGGCATCACGCGTGAATGCCTAGATCGATTTTACCAATTCTTTTTTTGTTGTATTTGTTATTTGTAAGAAAATAATAATAATGTGTCACTGGCAGTAATATTCACGTAGTTGACATTAAAACAAAGAAACGTAGTTTACATGCTCTTTGCAAATATATCGGTCGGAGTTGGTCTGTGGTCAGAGTTATAATAACAAAATACCTACATAATTCATTAACCATTTCTTAGTGTACTTTTCACATTGGTTTCTACAGGAGAATTTGTACTGTGTGTTTTTTTCTGAAGTGTTTGTTAAACGGTTACAATTTCCAGTGCGGCTAGCATTTGCAATGTCAATAAATAAATCACAAGGGCAGTCGCTAAGTGTTTGTGGCATTAATCTTGAAAATTCATGTTTTTCACATGGTTATATGTCGCCTGTTCCCGTGTCGGAATACCAACAACACTATTTATATACGCGCCAGAAAATAAAACTAAGAATATTGTGTATCATAAAGCATTAGATAACAAACACTTTGTTTTTGGAATAATTTTGATTTATGCAATACTTAATAAAGAAATTTACTTAATTCAAATAAAAAGGTAACAGATATTTCTTGATTGTAGGGCGGTACGAAGTTCGCCGGGTCAGCTAGTAAGTAAAAAAATTACATATTATAATATAATAAAATTGATTAATTAATCCTTGCTCTGCAATAATGTAGAGAGAAAAGAAATGGCTTATTTTTATTGCCACATTTTGCATTTATCATTTTGTTGGAACCACTTTTGCTTTACTTGTTTTGTATAAATGATCCTGTTTAGGCATAATTCAACAATTTTTATTGCCGATAATGTGAACGCAATTTTTTTTTTAAATGCAACAATATGCGTCAAAATCGTGCTGACTATGAGCAACCAAAATCAACTCTCATTTACCGATAATATCGACCCCTGTGTGTGAAATTATTGTGTGTTGCGGTTTTTTAGAAAACGATTTTATTTCGCAAATGAATTCATCTATTTTGTTACGGAGATAACACTGTGTACATTCTTTTTTATAGTCACTCTTTTAGTTCCCTTTTACAATAGCAAAATTGAAAGACAAAAATTTTTCTTACTTTCTTTTTAACTTTCCTTTTACAATCAAGAAAAAAAAAATCAGATTGACAGAAATTAACTTTTATTGATTCTTTGTTATTTTCTAAAGAGTCCGCCAAATAAATTTTTTTTTTTGGAAAATGCTATAAAAAAGTGTAGCTTCGGCTGTGTGGCCAGGACCGCCGTACAGTTGAAACCAAATGTTGCCAGTATCCTCCTCTTCAATTTTTCTGAAGAAAAATTCGTTCAACATGGCCCGATAACGATCGCCATTGACTACGGCCACTCCTTCCTCATTTTCGAAGAAAAATGGCCCAATTATACCTCTGGACCAAAACCCACACCAAACAGTGACTCGTTTTGGGTGTATCGGTTTTTCAATGTATGCGTGCGGATTTTCTGTGCCCCAAATGCGACAATTTTGCTTGTTTTCATACCCGCCAAGATCAAAATGAGCTTCATCTGAAAAGATGATTTTTTTTTTTGGCAAAATCGGCCAAAGTAATGTCGCAATATTTCCCAACGTTGTTTAAGCGTATACACAACCATATTCGTTCAGTGGAAGGATAAAACTAATTATCTGTCAAATGAGACATGAGCTAAGTGCTACCATTCACGAAATAAGCACTAGTTGAACATAAAACGTTAGATGGCGGACCTTTTATATCGTTTGATGTTTGTCTCGTATAACAAACTACAAAACCAATGCTGAAATGAACAAAATATGTGAAAGTAAAAAAAGAAAATAAGAATAAGAATAAGTGTGGGAGAAACGGAAATATATCCAGTATAGATTTTCGTGTACTACTCTTCATCACTTTGCTGTCAAACTTCGTCTGACTGTCTTTCAATTTTGCTACTGTAAAAGGGGACTTACCCAGATACCTAATTTTTTAGTGTTCATTTATTACCTATTCAGTTTTTTCAATTATTTTTTACTTGACGCTACTAAACAAAGAACACAGAAATTTTATGTTTTCCATAGTAATCCATTCCGTAATCCATTGTGGTAAAATAGTGAATAGTACCATTCTTTAGTTTCCATTTTGATGCTAAGTATAAGAAAATATTTTAAAAGAAAATTGTACTTAATCAGAGAAACTGTATGTAAATAAACACATACATATATGTATTAGTAAAAAAAACATTATTTTGTTGTGATTAGACTTGTAATGAAAAAAATAAATTTTGGGATACAGCAGTTCTACACATAATTGGCGGTGGGTCCTATTCACATTCTTATTCTTACTTGTCCTTTTCACATTATTTTTAAAGTTTATTAAAATTTTTCCAAATGTTAATTTAGTATGTGCGCGTACTGCGACCTGAATATATGTGTGTAAAATTTTTGTTTTATTACTATTTACACTTATAGAAAAGGTTAAATATTTATTTCATAATTTTCCTTTTTTGTGAGTTTTTATGAAAAAGATATGTATGTTCACAAAGAACTTAAAATTGATTTGTTTTCAATTACTTTGATTACATATCCCATATTCAAATGCCTTGCTTTCCAAATTTACAAAACAAAAGAAGAAGAAAAAAACATAATTAAAAGCAAGCTACAGGTAATTGAGTGGAATATTTGATACCGCATATGAACATAAATTTGCCCTACGTACAAGATTAAATTCAACTTACATTTCCTAATCTGTACATAAAATATGATCGTTAATTATTTCCAAATTTTCAAATGTAAAGGGTGCGCAAATTTGAGGTATTATGTTTTATTTGGCAGATATTAAATATTCGTTTACAAAGTATTTATTTTGTCAACAGTCACGTTAATATCAGTTAAAAATGGCGACGTATTCAGTACATAAGACGTATTAAATGTTTCCCAGCCTTTAAGATAAGGTTTTATTATACTAATGCAAAATATATTGTCATTGTCTTGGGAGCTACATATTAAGGCTAAAATACACGGCATGTTTTTTACATCTGACTTTAAAATTTGTGAGACATATGTAAATCTACATGTCTGTCAAAATTATACTTTTACGCTGACTTCTTTGCAGTAGCAGAGATTTCTGCCAACGGCTGATGTCACATGTTTTGACAGAAGAAGATAGAGCGCACTCTAATTAAAATTTTGTCAGATGTCTCAACACATGTTTTTTACAGAAGTAATGTTTTAAATGTCACACACGACATGTTTGTATTAGCAGTGGATAATTTGACAAATCAGATGTAAAAAACATGCCGTGTATTAGCGAATAGTTTTTGCGAATATCTATGGAAAAATTCATAATGTAAATAACAATAGAAAAACAAATTCAAACAATATTTTTATTTATTTATTAAATTTTTAAAAATAAAACATATTTTTTAACAATATTTTCAACAGAATTTTACAAACAGTATTACTACAATTAGCATCTGATTAATAAAAAAGAAGTTACTATAGTAGTTAAAGAAAAACTAGTTGTTCATAAGAAATCTCTTATCAAATATATTGTTTTTTATAAATATAATAATGGAACCGAAATTGCACTATTGCTCTTATATAAAAATAATTTTTTTTGCTATAAATGACCCCAATAGGACCATTAGGATCGAATCGACCTGTAATGTCTTATGCACATACATACATATATCGTTCAATTAATTAGACCAACTAGATTTTCAATATTTTAAAAGCCAAATGTTTTTAAATTTTTTGATGTGAGCAAAAATGTTACTATCAGCGGAGACATTATTTGATTGAGCTAGAAACTTATCCAAAAATATTAAAAGAATAGAGACATCGCTATATTTAGTACAATTTATATTCTTTTCATTTGATTAGACTTATTTAAGGTAAAAATATTTAAAAAAAATTTTTTTGCCATATTTTAGTAATGCATATATAACACACTGTGAGGTCATGCTCAAATAAATTTGAGTGTATTTGAAACAAGTAGTAGAAATTTCATAAAAAAATAGGTATAAAAAAATAATATAAAACAATATAGCATGGGAAAAATTGAGAAATTATAAAAAAAGAAATTTTGAAAATATTGATCGAAGAAAAATAAAAATTCAATTGGAGAAGAAAGAAGTTTGATTTGTAAATTGAAAAATTTTTGTCCGATAACCCTAATTAATAAGAACTACATAAACAATTGATGGTTTGCTAAATTTCAATTTTAGTTATTAACGCTGGCAATTAGAGGAAAATTTTTAATATCACGACAAGTTTTCGATTAAATTAGATAACCTACCTTGAGTCTTAATAACGCGGACTTTCAAACTGCAGCAAAATTGTTCGGAAAGAAAAAAAAATTCAATTTTTTTTTAATATAACCACATTACTCTAGGTGTTAACGAGGTCATAATAAATGGCAAAAATTTTTTTTGCTATTTTGATATCCAAATGGATTTTGAATTTTGGCAATTAATTTTTCAACTATTTTAACTTAAACAAGTAAGAGTGCTATATTCGGCCGTGCCGAATCTTATATACCCTTCACAACGTGTCGTCATGCAATAACAGTAGTTTGTATCACCATTCATCCCATATGAAATACGTACATACATTTAAAAAAAAACATACATTTATAAAAACATCCCATTGTAAAATTATAAATTTACGTATGTATGTTAAAAAAAATAATAAAATAACAAATTTAAAAAAAAATTGAAAAACAATAATTAAAATATAAATAATATATAAAAAAAAATAATAAAAAAAAAATTAAAAAAAATAAAAATATTAATAATATGTAAAATGAAAAATAAAAAAAAATTATAAAAAAAAATATAAAAAAAAAATAAAAAAAAAATTGTTTGGCTCAGCTGGGGTTCGATGCCACGTTTACTCTACTGGTAAGACGCGTTAGACACGTTTGTATGTATGTATCTTGTTGTTGTAATGTTGTTTTTGTGAAAAAAATCGAGGTGGTCGTGGGTTTTTGCTCATATCTCAGTTGTTTTTATACCGATGTTTCTGATTTTCAATACCGATCTATTCCCGAATATTTCTGATATTTTAATATCTCACCCGGACAGACTGACAGAGCTTAATCGACTCCCCTATTCATAAGCTTTCAGAAAATATGTATTTTATGGGGTCGGAAATGAAAATTGTAGAAATTTCACACGGAATGACAAAATTATATATACCCTTTTTCACTGTGTGAAGGGTATAAAAAGAGAAAAGAAAAATATTGATGTTTTAAAAATTATTTACTTTAAAGCTTAATTGAGAACAAACAAAAAAAAATAGTTAAAAATTATTTATTTAAATTAGAATTAATTACACAATAATATATAACAACCCCTAATATTTTAATTTGATGTAAATTGGTAGTTTGAATATAAGAATTTAAGTTCTTATCTACATTTGTTTTTTTTTAATGAAAGACATGTTAGAACATTAATAACCCATGGACACAAAATCTTATGTCATCAATGGATTTAATTGGTGAGTTTTAATATTTTTTTTTTATAATTATAAGCTCTAGTATATGTATTAAATATAAAAAAAAATAATAATTAACTAAACTCACCTTAAATTATACTGCGTATGGTTTTCTTTTTAAAAATTGATTAAGATTATTCTGCTTGTTGTTAAATATTTTTTTTATTATTTTCAAAATTATAAAGAAAAAAATCTGCAATATAAATTTGTTAAATATTATTTCTGAATTCTTTTTTTTTAAATTAACGACTAAAAGATTTAACGAATATTAATTTTTGTATAAATTTTCTTAATAAAATATTTAAATATTAAATGTGACACTTTAAATTCGTTAAATTTTATTTCACGAAAAGTTTAGTCACTCCTGTACAGTTTTAGTTTCAGCTATCGTAAAATGTCAGTGATAGCATGGTAGGGTGGGTAGCGAAATAGAGAGGTAGTAACATCTTATGCTTCCATGTTATATATATTTAACCTTGATCTAATTAATTTTTTGTTTTTTGTGGGTTTGTTAACATAAGCAATATTTGGGTTTATTAATATCTAAATTTTAATTTTTATGAAAATAGCGCTAAAATATTTGAAGGAAATCAAGATTCCATCCCATTGCCCTGAGCACGGCCGGTTAACTAGGTAGCCCAGTTTTCCAATCAGATGTACTAAATATTCAGAGCCGTCTCAACACGGTTAACAATCACTTTAAATATGCAACTTTTAGTTAGTCCAATGATATCTCTTTGCAGCACAAACCCGAATCCATATTACCCGTTTAAGGGGATGTTTTTATTAAAACATGCATATGAATTGTTTGTTTAATGCTTGCCAAAGCTATTACCTCTCAACAAAGAAATGGTTTGTAGGTGGAGAAATTTCGTTTTTAATTCCTTTGAATCCGCGCTTTTATTTTCTCTAATGACGTTTTCTTTCTTGCGAAACTAAATTTTTTCGTTCTTTCTGTTCTTGCTCACTAAAATGGCTCTGTTATATTCTGGTGACCAATTTACAGGTCTTTTAAAGGTTAATTGCAATAAATACATTGCAATGCATTTAAAAAAGTATTAAGATAAGCCAGATGTAAAAAACATACCCTCTAATAACAGTTTTAGTAATTTTAAATTCCACTTGCTTAAACAGGCATCATGTACAAACGAATTGATAAAATATATATAACTACGATTTTCCCTTATATCGTAGGGTTATGTTATGAAGGTAGAGCCTGAGTTTATAAGGTTTTAATATTGTTTGGTTTGTTGATGCTGTTGATGGTGAACTGATTTTACCGCCGTTAAATATGCTGATATCTCTCAGTCGGCTGTTATTGTAAAATAAAAGCACCAGCAGAATTTAATGGTAAAAAAAAATTAAAGCTTCTGATGGCTGCTGATGTTTTAACGTTCCACAGGCTGTGACGATTACCTCTTGATGACGATAATGATGATGCCGATGACGATGGTGATATTCCATTGCATTGCTTGCTCAAACAAGTGGTAGTAGTGGTGGTAGTATTAAGTAGTTGCTGCATGCCTCCTTTTAATGATGAGCTGGTCCCATACGAATGTATGCATGCATACAAAATTAAATATAATGTGATGGACTTTATGTATGTATAAATTCATGAGCACTAAACAAGTAACTGACTGCCAAACTGGCTGCTTGATCATAGAGTGTGAATGTTTGTAAGTGTGCGAAGTTGGCATGCAAACATCATGCAAAGCACCACGCGACCACTGGGAGTCAAATCCTGTTTTAGTCATAGTACGAGTACTTCATCTAAATATTGCTCTGGTATCATCATCATATAAATATTGTTTATTTCTGTTGTTCATTTCATCGTCGTCAGTTGTTTTTTTATGATTATTATTGTTGTTTTTGTTTTGTTGCTGTTGATGTTACTGATGTCTGTGGCATCTGTGTGTATCGCTGTGTGCAAGAAAAATTTGTTTAAACACATTGTAATTGTTATTTTTTCTCATAAAGAGCTGTTGTTGTCTTTTGCTGCATGTTGATCGTTAGTTCTGTGCGTTTTATTTTCTTTTTTTATCTTTTACTTAAATTCTTATTTTTTTTTAATTTTCGAACAATTCAAGTGCATCATCGTCGCATTTTATAGTTTGTAATTATTAATTTATTGATTGTATACCGTGTTTAGACATTTCCAGTTCATTCATTTATTCATTATTCTTATTCTTTCTCTGATTTGAAAATTGTTGTACATGAAGCAGCATCCTTGTATTAGAAATTACAATTTAATGATGTTTTTTTTTTTAATAATATGCAAAAAATATCGAATTGCTTTTTTTTTCTTAAAGAGCTAGTTCAGTAAATGTTAGTTTTAATAATTTGAAGTTTAACTATGCGTATGTTACATAGTTAGGAATATAAATATGCAATTGTTTCCCTTCAGAGTGTTTTAATAATGGAATTTAAAAGACTTGCTTAAGAGTTAATATTATTGTTAATTTAACTAGTTTTTTCTAGTTTAGTTTACTTTAACCTAAGTAAATCTACTTATTGATTATGTTGATTAACATGGTGAGCAAATTACAAACAATCATTTTATAGCATGTTTCCACGGCAGCGATATTTGTAATTCATTAGGAATTACCATGTGAATTACAATAAAATCAGTGTCTTCTCTAATTTTTATCGGTAGTTTATCATATCCAGCTATCAAAAAAATCAAAGCAAAGCGAAAAGCAATATAAAAAAATAAAATTAAATTAAAAAATTTTAAAGAAAGTTGTTATGTTTAGAAGTCTATTGGCCACATCAAAATTATTGGATGAGACGAAATTGTATTTAGAGTGTTTGATAGCTGCATTGGTCCCATTTGCTTGCACATTTTCTATTTTCTGGTAATTAAGAATTACTATTTGCATAAATATCTTATAAATTTACAATATTATAACTATTATTACTTACTTTTTGCCTTAATTTTTTAAATAATTATAATTTTCTATATAAAATCTTATATTTCTTAATGTTCACCGCCAAAAAACAAAACGATAATTTAAGTAAAAAAAGCACGAAGAAAAACTGTCAAATCAAATTAGTAATATGTCGTGGAAACAGGGTAATTCACTTAAGTAACTTAAAGAGCGAATCAAGTAATTGAATGTGTCCTGGAAACATGCTATTAGTTTAAATTATATGGACAGATATTCATAAATTCATAAATTTTGTAGGCGGATTAATTAAATTTATATGATTTCTCATATAAAGGATAGTCCAACCATAATGCACGACCGTAATTGTGAGTCATACCTTGACATCAAGTTTTTTGCCCAACCTAATTTGAAATTTATTTGTTTCAGTGTTTGACAAATTCAACCATGCAAAGGTACACAATTTAGCGGCGCGTGATTGTGTCCATTATCGGGAGAATTGTGCGAATTTCAGTTAACAAGGTCTGTAGGAAATGCGACAACACCAGTATGTGCTTGCCCAGCTCGTTCTACGGAAGACATTGCCGTAGTTTGTTAGAGTATAAGAAGACCCATCATGCCCAATAATTGAACACAACACGACTACCGCTGATTCGAAATTTGAATTTGCACGCTTACAAGGTTCAAATGACTCAAGAGCTGAAGCCAACTGATCATTTCAAGCATTGTCAATACGCCGAATGTTTGGATAAACAGACAGAAGTAAATGGGGGCTTAACAAAAAAAAATCATCTTCAGCGGCGAGGAATGCTTTAACCTCAGTGGTTCGTTAGCGTTGTTGAAAGGCCAACGCATCCGCAAAGGTGCGTCTTTATGAGCTGGCGTTCGCAAAAGTTATGTTAAGTCCAGTGAAATTGAAATTTAAAAAATAAATTTAGGTTGTTAATAATGGTAATTAAAAAACAAATACAGTAGAAACTCGATTCTTGCACGTAATGAAAACCGGGCTCGGTGCAAGTTTCGAAGTTGTCGCAAGTACTGAGTATTAATTTCCCATACAAAATAAAAGGCACATACATCTGTTTAAAATCTAAGTTTAGTATGTATTTCAATTCAAAACACTTAAGTTTAACGCATTCGTATAACAGTAGATACATATTTTATGTTGAATTAAAGAAATTAAAAATTTTTGTTTGTTTTGTACGAAGTCGCTTGTTCAGTATTATACTATAGTCTATAGTCTTTGGTATTACATTGCTTCTTAGGCTCTTTCAATTTTTGGAAACTCCAAGGGTTAAGGCGTCTTTCTGCTCCCAGGGACGGATTTCTTTATGGTGTTTTCATTTCTCTTAACACGAGTAATTGTTGATATATGCACATGAAAACTTTTGGCTAAGGAATTGTTGGAAAATCCAGCACTTAATTTCTTTAAAATCTCAGTTAGTGTTTAATTGTCAGCAATGTAAATTTTTTTCATTGTTATTATGACACCGCACCTCTCAATAGTCAGTTTAAAACTGTTTCAAATTATGTATTTTATCAGCAGCATAAAACGACGGGGATTTCCCGAAATGTATTAAGTCTAAGAAAGCGTAAACAAAGCATGCAAGAGTAAAATTTTAATAGATAAAAAACTTATTTTAAATATTAAAATAACAATTTAATCACTGTATATAATCATACAATAATTAAATTATTAAAACAAAATTTCAAAGAACTGAGTTTCATTTGATTTTTGTGAGATCTTTTCTATCGGGTGTCCCAACTAGAACGCAATTTTTAAATTTGGCGCCATTCAAAGTGTCATTGTTTGACATTTGAACAATTGTTATTGTTTGCTAGTAGAAGGTACGAGGTTAGTAAAAATGGAGCGCTACACGAATGAACAACGCATTCTCATTGTGAAATTGATTTACCAAAATGGTAAAAGTTTTGCGGCTACAGTTCGCAAGTTGCGATCATCCCATTCCATCTTGATGGCTTCGTCAATAGGCAGAGTTGTCGCATTTGGGGTGAGGAAAATCCTCGAGTGATTCACGAGAAGCAAATGCATCCTCAACGTGTCACTGTGTGGTGTGGTTTTTGGGCTGGAGGAATCATTGGACCTTTTTTTATGAAAATGAGGCAGGTCAAGCGAAAACAGTCAATGGTGTTCGGTATCGTGAAATGATAACCAGTTTTTTCTTGCCTAGAATTGAATTGAAGAAATGAATGTGGAGGGCATGTGGTTTCAACAAGATGGCGCCACATGTCATACAGCCAGAGAAACAATTCAATTGCTGCGTTAGTCATTTCCCGAGCGTGGTTTTTCGCGTTTTGGAGACCAGAATTGGCCACCTAGATCGTGTGATTTAACACCTTTAGATTTTTTTCTTTGAGGTTTTTTGAAGTCGATGGTTTACGCGAATAAGCCGACGACGACTCAAGCCTTAACAGAGGAAATTGGACGCTGCATTAATGAAATACCGCAGCATTTATGAAAAAGATAATTGAAAATTTCATTAAAAGATCGCGTGTGTACTAGCAAAGCTCCGGCGGCCATCTACACAATATAGTGTTCCATACATAACCTCATTCTGTCTACTTTACGATATAATAAAGTTTCACGATTTTTTCTAGTTGGGACACCCGATACAAATTTTATAAGATTTCTCTAAGAAATCTTTAGGAATGTCGCTTAATATATAAATTTGAATGTCTCGTATTTTTTTATTAAATTTCTATTAAGCTTTTTTCCTACGATGTGTCGGTGTGAATTTGTGTCAACCACTTCATATGTTTTTTGATCAGAAGTGCAGCAGAATTCGTATAGAATTTCTACTTATTTGTAGACATTTCTTACAGACGTATGACAGCTGTCAGATAAATTTGCCGGATAAATGACAATACAAGAGGTTTGACAAAAAGCTGTATATTTGTAAAACCTACTTTAATTTGTTGATCTTCTCCAAACAAATGACAAGTGGCTGGTCAAACATCAAAACGCCACATAACAAACAGGATTCAACCAACAAGGCAATGCGCATGTGTAGTGTGTTAAGGCCTTTACTCAAGTCAAATATTACAATGAAAGAACTATATTTAATAGAATATTAAGTGCAAAAAAAAAATTAAAAACCTTATACACATAACTAAACTCTATTTCAAGTTTTACCCTGTAATTTTTGTTTTGCAATTTTATAATGTCACTTAACAACTTATTTATATGGCGGAGTAGATATCATCAAATCGACTTTAAGCCGATTTATATTGTAATATTTTAAGATTTCTTCCTGGCAATTAACTGTAATAAAACTATCGATGTTAATTTAAGTCTAAAAGCTCAAATGTCTTACAATTTTTACAGTTTTTTTTTTCAATTATTACCTATTGTTTTATCGTAATAATAATTTTACTAACCATTTAAAGTATTATATTTTTTCCACAAAAGTTTTCGCAAATTATCTATGCGTTCATTATTATAACAACGTTAAAGCTGTAATAAAACTTTGATATAAAACAAATGACTTAAAGCCAACTACTTAGTTTACTCCTAATACTGCCTCCTTGTTGCATAATCATATTTTTATGATACTGCGACTAAAAGCGAAAAAAAAAACGCCCAGGGGTAGAGTAACGGGGTAGAACGGGTCTGGGTGGCCATTTAACACAAACACACTATGAATTTCAAGCAAAAATATGATGCATTACATTGCACTCTACTCCAAAATAATAAAAATATATTAAAAAAAACGCTAAAACAACGACAAAGAGAGTCTTATAAAAGTAGAAGAACTGGTGGTAGTAGTGATCTTTATAATAATTGGTGATGAAATTAATGGGTGCAACTCATAAATAACAACGAATGGCAGTTTTTCTTTTTGCCTTTCTTCCCCACATAAATACACACACACACATACATACATACACTTACGAATGTATCATCGCTGATGTTTAAAATATGTACAATAAAACATTTAAAAACAAAAACCACTTACAACTCAAATGTAATGGACTAGAGAAGGTTTTGGAGCTGAGTCGGCCAGTGTGTTATAGAGTAGATCGTAGTTGAGTTTGAACAATTTATAAGATGACCGAAAAAGATCACTTATCTGCTGTACAATAATGTGACTATAAAGGATGAAGAGGACGTGGCAGATCATACTAAGCGTTATATGTATATAGTATTTTAAATTATTTCTTTTTTGTTTTTTTTTTCCATGATCGTAAATGATAATGTTTTTTAAATATACGGTTTTAATAACAATAACAAAATAAACAGTTTTTAATATTTCATTGGGATAATGAAATATTTAAAAGATTAATTACTTTATTATTCATAATAAACCATAAAAAACCAACAACAACAAGGACAGAATATAAGTATCTGCATCACAAAATTTTGCTGTTATTATTTCTAGAAGACCTATTTATTGTAAGTCTTAAAAGTCTTTTACATATATTTTTAATTTAGCCAAGGTAACTTACTAACTGGTTATCGATACTACTTTTGAGTGCTTTTGTGTTTAAAAATTTTCGCTTAATTTTATTATCCTTCTCCTAAAAGTTTCTATTGCTAATACCTTTATACTGTTGATGTAACAGTGTCATAACTCAAAAAACCTAGTTTCGAAAAAAAAAGAGCTTAGACATTTCAACATTTGTAAATAGCTATAGGATATTTGAAATATTTTATACCCTGTTCTAAGTAAAGGGGATTTATAAGTTTTATAAGTTTTTGTTAAAAGATTTTTGATAATAAAACCTTATAAGCTAAGCCAAACAAAAGCGTTAAGGAGAATGCGCTAACAAAACACGTACAACACTTCAACGCTTAACGATCTTGTTAAGGTTTAGCTGTAGAAATAATCCTTATTTATAAATGGCAAATATTCAATTCCGGTTAAAAATTTAAGAAATTACTTTAAAAACAAGCAATGGTCTAACTCGCAAATAAAAAAAGTTTTTTCGCGAACAGATCTTACTTATAGACGTTAAATTTGATAACCGCTGCTTAGACTATTATATTAGCCCAAACGGAGACACGTTAAAATAATGAAAAAGAAAGGAAAATCTGCGTAATATATGATTCTTTTTTCGAACAAAATATATATCGTCGGCTTAATATGCAAACCTGAGTAATTAGTTAATGTTTAAACGTTTTGGCGTAGAATACGTCTTACCTTACGGTATAGGGAGTCATGTCAGATTGTTATTGTTGTAATCTTTATTTCATTGATTATGAGGAAACGGCGAGATAACTTTTTTTTCCAATTTTTTTTGTAGGTAAATGAAGATGTTATCTTTCGTTTGATATACATTTTATGTTGGTTGATATCGTCCTAATATTTAAATTTCTCAAATGAAAATTGCTTAAACACATACACTTAAACAAATGTGTGGTGTTTGGTTGAGTGTTTGAGTTTGTAGCGTGAACACAAGCTATGCTGCTGTTTCAGTGTGGACACAAGCCTTTGGCTGTTGTTTTGATTGATGAAATATTAAAATTTCCTATATTTATTTATGTATTTAATGGTGTTTTCTTTTCCAACAAACAATGTTGCCCTTTCATAGTTAAACACTTTTCAAAGGTCGCCTGCACCCTAACAAAATGCTACCTTTATAATCCGCAGAATAGAACAGAAATTTTCACCCTTTTTACATGATAGCTGTATTTTTATGTAAAACTGCATTTCTTGCTTCCATTTTAATAATTTGAGACCATAAATTATTTTTAACCACTACAAAAACTTAATTCTACTTTTTAATATCAACTGTTAAAAAGTGCAATATTCTAACCCTTTGATTTAATTCAGGGTACAACATGTAACATTTTTAGTTATTTTTATGGCAACATTATTACAAAAGAACTTGTCACCCGTTTATAATATTGCATATTTTTAAGAAAAGAACACAAAAGAAGGCATAGGGCAGAATTAATGCAACATTAACGTCAGAAAAGAAAACACCATAAGTGAAACAAAATGTTAAATGTGAATTGGAATTTAACATGGATTTATAATTATAAAAAATATATGAAAAAATTAATTCATACATTTTTATGTTAAATGAAAGTGCTGCCAAGTAAGCAAAATAACAATGCTGCTTGATGCTGTTTGACAGCAGTAACTATCAAATAAATAAATTCATTTGCTTATATTATTTATCATTTATTGTTATATATGTTTTCTGTCTTATCGGATGGCGTATTCTACGTTAAACTTAATGGCCGTGTCTCTGACACAGTCTGCAGGGACAGTCCTCGGACAACTGTCTGCTGTTTAAATGCATATATGTACCCAGCAAAAAAAATTAAAAGTAGTGCAAAGCGAATTACATTTTTTTTATTAATATTAATACTATTTTATAAAGTAATCAGTTAATTTTTTATCTAATATATATAAAATTCTCTACCGATTTTCATGAAATTTTGTGTGCATATAGGGTAGGTCTGAGAATCGATCAACATTTATTTTTCATACCCTTTAACGCCACGCCTTTTTTCACGCCATCTCAGGTAGGCCTGACTGCGGTACCGTTCTTCTTGAAATTTTCACATTATATAACTAAGACTCTGATATGATTAATACGATACTTCTTTTACCATGCCTACTTGAACGCCCACTTTTTACAGCAGTTATATAGATAAAAAACAAGAAGAAAACAGGAAGGTAAAAGAAATACCGAAACAGTGTTTGAACAATAAAAATAACAATCTACTTATGAACTAAACTGTAATTCAAGTTATTTTTATTGAACTAAAAAAATATTTCCTAGAAATAATTTATATGGCAAAACAACGTTTTCCGGGACAGCCAGTGTTTTTATATTAATCCTAAAATTAGATTTTAACTCGTTACAAAAAAAAAAAAACAAAAAACGCCTGTTACTTTGGAAGAAATAGTAATTTTAGTGCTGCCATCAAACTGTCGTAAACGCTCTTACCCGAACAATGTTTTGTAAACAATATGTGTATAGTATGCAAATTTCGAGTTATGACTCTATTGCCGTATATGAGCGACATGTACTTGTCTAGAACACCTAAACAAAAGCATTAATTCGTATTTAGAGTTGTCCTTTCTACTTCCCAATAAATAACCAGATTACGTTTCTATTTTATAAGGGGTGCATAGGGAAAAAAGGTCGCTTGGAATTTCCGTTATTAAATTATGTATGTGTATGTGCAAATTTACTGCAGTTAAATCTTAGCAAATATTTCTTTACCTGTATTTAAAAGGAAAAAATTAATGAGCCTTATTCCTTCGCTAAACATTTATCATCCCATTTTTTCCATTATAGTTCTCTTTCATATAAATATTTATGGAGAATTATCTGTTGCTATAAATATCGTATTATTGCATATCTCTTGCAACCACACAAGTAAGTTCTCTAATGGATATTGATTCTTTAGAATTCTCACGCTACTTCTTGCTTTTTTTTTTGCTCTCTTGAAGGTTTGTATGTGTTCCCCTATTTTTGTTACCGTAATGTCAACAATATTTATGTTTATATTTCCTTAAAATTCCAACACATTTAGCTATTTTCACACATTGATCGAGAAATTAAAAAAAAATTCTAATTTTGAAGGAAAAATGTATATTTATGCTAAATTGGTTTAAAAATAACAGTTATGTGTTTTCAATTCCAATATTACAAGAACATGATTTTAACTTCAAACCTTCATGTTTAATTTATTTTTTATGTATTCTTCTTAGGCACCGTAATATCAATAATTTCCACAATTTCCGCATTAAAGAAACATTGTTAGTTTAGACATTTTCAAAGAGGATGTCAATTTGTTTTTAGGTTAAAGAAGTGTTATAATGTTTTTTTTAAAATTAAGTTGAGATATTTTAAAATTGATAATAAGTATAAATTTTTAATTTGATTACGATTTTAGGGGCAGAGACAAAGCATATTCATATAGGTAACCTAAACGTAATAGCTGATCGGGTAAAATTTATTTATGCAGAAATAGAAAATTATATTTCTATTTCTGCATTAAGCAACTCACTCAAATGTACTTTTCATATAATAATACTGGTATATAACAAATGATTTATTTATATTTGTTGTTATATACTCCTTTCAATGGATTTCACAAATATACATCCTTTTTTAGTAAAATTTTTTTAAATTAAACAAACCATGACAACTGTTCTATCCATGATATACGAATTCAACTTAACAGAAAACATCTCTTAAAAAGATGCTATGTTGTAATTTGATGCTGCATATACCTGTCTGAATGTGCCTTGGATACAAACTAAGAAATCATTTTCAGAGTACAGTTGTGACAATAAGGCCCCTTTCGCATTAGGCAACTTTAATTGCGCAAGTATAATTTTAATTTTTATTAATTTTCTTTTTAACTTGCTTTTATGTTCACATTGAGCAACTTGGTTGAGCATGTTTAATTGAATTAGTTGTTCTGTTTCATCTCGCTTCCAATTTCTCAACATTTTTAAATATTTGATTCACTTATAAAAAAATAAAATTTTCACACACACAAAATTACACAACACACCGAAGAAGGAATAAAAGACAATGTCAAAAACAAATAAATATTCCAAGACAAGAATGACAGCAGAAGCAGAATTGCCAAGTACAAGCAAGTCTGTACTCAAATCTCGGCAATTCTTTCCCCTTCACACCGTCCTTTCCTCTCAGACCCACAAACACAAGACTTGCGCAATTAAAGTTGCCTAATGCGAAAGGGGCCTAAGTAATACATGTATTAAAGGTTTAAAAAAATATATATATTTTCATAGCATTACTTAGCAAAGGTATAGACGTTAAGATTATCGACGAAATAATAAATCTTATAGTGAACAAGAAAGAGTGCTAAATCTTATATAATACTTCACCATTACCACTAAGATTTCATCTAATAAAAAAATTTTGCTTCAATATCTTCAATGCTATCTTTTATTTTAAATTCTTTCATAGCTGAATGCATTCTCTAAGTCAAGCCCTGTCATTTGATACACATATCGAAACGGTTATATGACTGGTATTAGTGACTGATATATCGGTTATTGCGTAGAACAAAATTTCTATTAGTTTCTTAAGGGCAATGTGAAAAAAATGAATGAAACTTTTGTGTACATGCGATATGGCGTCTTTCTTTTACTTATTAGTTCTGTGGACTGCAAAACATATATCTGGACTACTTACACTAAAGCTATATCTAATCAAACATAATAAAAATAGTAGTCACACTTAACGTATATATAGGTCAAAGCTAACTTGTACAATAAAATAAATTTATTATCTTTTATATTTCACGTTAATTTCACTGCTTCCTGTAGGGGCTCATTTTAATCCTTTTCCATGGTATTAGAGTCATTGGTATTTTAGCTGGAATTGCTAAAAGTAAAGATTATGAGAATATGCAAAGCCTTATACATATTTATTTTTGGCTACTACTTTTCGTACTTACCTTTTATTTCTTGAGTATTTTATAAAAAACCTGGTCGAAAGAACTGCATATTATATAATAAAAATACTTTTTGTAACACTGAATTAAAAATTGTACACAATAATTTTCAAAATTTTTTTTAAACGTCAAGAAATCACCAAATTATTTGTGTCACTCTTGCATACGCATTATTTTTCCTGTAGCAGGAATTATGTATTAAATTGCTGCAATAGTGTTAGAACAAACATTTTGTATGTGTATGTTTCAGTCATTCATTTCTTGTAGGGATGTAACTTACTTACAAAAATTGATGTATTTAGAAAATCAAATATTTTTTTAAAATTAATTTGTGTCTATAACTTTGCCAATTAGTGGGCGATTCGTTAAAAAAAAATCAGGAATATCTTTCGAAGCATACACCATCTATTCAAAATTAACTTTTATGATAAAAACAGAGGTTCAGAAAGTAATAGAGCTAGAGACGGTGCTGGATTTTAATAGCGATTCATTGCCGAATTTTTATAAAGAATTTGGTACCATTCACAGCTCATGTGGATCCTTCTAAAAGCTTGGATCACTTGTGATTAGCTAAAATTTAATTTTTGTTTTTTTGTATTAAATCATTAAGTTTTAAATATTTGTTTTTAAAAATGTTACATTAAAAAAGAAACATGAAAATGGCTGTTGTTTATTGACTAACTTAATTGGTATTAAAATCTGTGGAAGTAATAATATCATCTGTGTTTGATTGTGTTGAAAGAAATTTTTTAAACTAATTTTTTTTTAACTTAAAAACCAAGAAACTCAACAAAAATATGCTTGATGTAGCTAAATAAGGAGGAAAAAACAGATGTAATAATGAGTAAAATATACATTTCTACGAGTAACAATGTATGCACTTACAAATACATAGATGCAATTTACGCTTAACCCATCCTCAGACTCAGGAAAAAACAGATATTTGATCGATGTTTTGGCCTCTAGTTATTGCATTAAAAAATTATAATAAACGTTCATCAGAGCATTTTGTTTTGCTTTATTTCTATCACTTTCATTTTTGGGTAGTGTTGGAAACTAATTTATTTTCTGATCGAATCTAAGCTTCGAAATTATATGATTTGATTAAAGGACTATTTAGTACATAATTTTGATGATGCAAACCTATAAAAAACAAATATATAAGACGAAACGACAATCTAGTTTTTGTGAGTGTAACTTAAATTTTAGACATATGTACATATAAAATCAGAATAGAAATTGTAATATTTTCTACGGAGTATGACCTCTCTCAAGACATAAAATTCGAAGGTATAACATAAAAGAAAAGTTATCGTTAAAAGTCGTTAGTATCAAAGATTAAAACAAATCAATATAAAATTGTATGGGCACTGCTACACGTTCAATATATATCAGGGTTGCAAAAGTTGGTACAATTGTACTTTTTGGTACAATTTAAACCTCAAAAGTACAATGGTACACCAATTACCCATTTAGTACAATTTACTAACTTTCTCAGTTTATTTTTTTATAGAATTTCCCTAGTTTATCGTCTTGATTGATTTACGATGGCAACTAATTTTTGCTGCCATTTCTTTGTGATTAATTGTTTGCGTTCACCTGTTTATTTTCAAACAACTTTTAGACTTTTTATGTGATTTATTTTATGTTTAAATATGTACATATGTATATCTTAGTGCAGTTTCTTTTTTTTAAAGATGTACTTTTAAAGTATAAATGAATTTTTAAGTACAAATGTTAATTTTGATATTACAAAAATGAGTTTTTATGTACAATTTTATGTTATGTTTATGTTTTTTTCTGGCTTTTATTTAAAAATAAAAAAAAATTGAAAAATTTTTTGGTACAATTGGGATCGAAAAAGTACAATTTTATGAGCTTCTTGGTACAATTTCGATGTTCTCATTTTGCAACCCTGATATATATCGTAAGATTTCTAGTATCACGATATTTATTGAACGTGTAGCATTCAATATTGATGGATCGCGATCCATATCGCAGAATGGCCCAAAATATGAAATCCAGATCGCGGATCGTGAATCGCGTGATGAACGTGTAGCATTTTCATGATATTAAATCATGATACGTCAGTGACAAATAAAAGAAATAAAATAAAATACCCAGTGAAAAAAATTAAACAAATGGAAAGTAAAACAATTGACATAATTTGTGTAAAGTTTATTGTAATAAATGGTAATGGCAGAAGACACTGAAAGCGAGTGTGGGTTCTGCCGGTTGAATCGGAATTGACCAGTGAAAAAATTATTTTAAAAGATTTCATTTTTAATTTGGAGGCATTGCCGCAATTGTGGGACTCGTCGGCTAAAGCTTATTCCGACAAAAAAAAAAAAAAAAGAGCGACTGCACTGAAAAAATTATAAAAGGTTTTTAAAAAAATCAAGCCCACGACGATGTTCGAAAGAAAATAAACTCGTTGAGGTGAAACTACAGAAAAGAGCTCAAACGAATTACCGATTAAAAACGTTCCGGTGCTGGTGCTGGTGTAGATGAAGTATATACTCTAAAATCATGGACTTTTAAAGGTCTGGAATTTCTACAAAAAACCAAAAAGACTGTTCATGTGGTAAATACATTTTCTTTTACAACAATAAATATCAACTCTCTTTTTAATCAGTCATATGCATATTTATATTTCTTTATTATAATATTTACAAAAGTTGTCCATAATGGTTCTTGCACTTTTCGTTGGGTTGTGCGTATTTGACTGTATATTATATAATTCAAAAGTATCATTACCGGAGCCATGTGATGCACATTCATTTAGATGTAGCCGTTTTGTACCAATATCAACAGAGACAAACTTTTTCGCATCCTCACCTTCACCGGAATATGTTTATGTGTCTCAATCCAAAGACCAGAGCAGTTCACATACTGAGTATTTACGGTGAATAAAAACATGTTTTTCTCCTAAAATTATTAATAAAACTTAAAAATTATAAAAACAAAAGTTGCGTTTTAATTACTTTAATATAATCTTTAAGGACGTATATTAACGCTTCACAAGTATCTTTAACAGGTTGGCTTATCGAATGCCGGGACATAATGGCTGTAAACCTTTAATTTTTAAAGTATCTGTAAAAAATAATGGTGATAGAAAAAATAGGAAAATAGCTAAACAGGCTTTTTTTTTGATTTTCTCGCGACATTGATAAACAAACCGAACAGCACAAAAATAACTTAAATACTGACACGATTAATATTGAACATGTAGCATAAGTTCGTGATCCATCAATATTTTAAATTTATTTAGGTTTGAAAAAATGTCTAAAAGACATTGATTCATTCTACACAAGAACTGGAGGCTCGTCTTGCAGATACTGCCAATTGAATAAGGAAGGCAATGCATGCCCTTGGAAAACTGAAAAATGTTTGGAACTCTTCCACATTCTTACTCTTGCAAAATTTTATGAACAAATCTGTTTTGTCTTTTTGTTAATTTTTGTGGGTGGTAGAGTCCTAAATGTTGCTATTAACCCAATTTTAAATACCAAAATTATCGCCAATATATCGGATACAGTACATATGCATTGACGTAACTGGACCATTCTGGGAGGGTGCAATACAGCTCACTAATCATAATTTTTATTTCAAAAAAGCTTGCAATTTATTACTGCAGTTCGTGACAACTTATGTGTACATGCACAGTAAATTTTGTGAGTGAAATGACATAATCTTTATCTCTATAATTCTAATTAATTTATTAATTCATTGCGAACGTCATTTTAAACGTTTTTTGGTTCATTCAGGGAATTTATGAGTGAGAAAATTAAAATTTAAAATACATTTAGCAATGTTGTCTTTTTTTCTAAAAATTATTGTTTTAACAAATAAAAAAAAAATCGTGATAACTAAAAAAGCATCTTCAACAGTATAAAAATTTTATAATTAAAAAGAGGCAAGAATAAAAATAATCTAAAATATTTCTTTACATATAAATTTAATGAATTTTTCAAATTAACTACCATCACTACGATTTTTTAAATTTTTCTTTATTGAAATATAAGTCTCACTTACCACCGTATTTCATCATCTTCGTTTAAAATTTTTAAAAATTAAAAAACTTTCATCTTTCAGTTAAAAAATATATGTAATTTTATATTTGTTTATAAATTATTTTTTTTCACTTAAAAAACTAATTAACATTTGGGTGTTTTGTCTTAGATAGAAATTTTTTTTTAAATCATAAACAGTTTTAAGTCTTCCATTAGTTAATGTCTTAAAATATAATAAGTTTTCAAACCATCATTGTCTTCCCTAAAAACTACTTAAGTATAATTATATTATAATTAAATAAAATTAAACTATTTCATATACAAAAAAAAAACATATTATTAAAGGCACTTGAGATTAAAAAAAAATACAAACTTTTACACAGACATACACACATTTATATTAAAATTTGACTAGACTTATAAAACATTAAAAAAAAAAACATTCATTTTACACACTGGCAAACAAATAGAAAACATTCCCTGATCTAAATTTAAGTTGTTGATTTTTCTCCTGGATTTTATACATTCAAACAGTCTTTAGATTTTTTGGATAAAAATAAAAATAAATTTTAGTCTTATTGTTCTTGCCACAAAGAAATATAATCCAAAATTTCTTCATCGTCCGGGGTGCAATCCTCCTCGTCCAGATTGAAGTTATCGTAAGGCTCAAATTTTAACTGAAAATTGCCATCGAAATGGGGAGGTGTGGTTTGTTGATTTTGCTGGTAATGTTGTTGTAATTCTAAGACCGTTGTTGGTGGAGCAGGTTCGAAATTTGGCGATTCATACGATGAACTGGAGTTGATAGTTGCTGAATGACAGCCGGTATTTTCCAATTGTGCCGCATGATGATGAGGTGGAGAATATGAGTTTAGTGACACTGGCGAAAGGAGTGTAGTGCTGTTGTTGTAGGCAGTATTTAATTGCGTTACTTGTAAATTGGTATCTAGAAGAGATGGCAGTGGACTGGAAGGCTGGTTGTAGTAGTTGGCAGTATTTGTATTAGTATATGATAGTGATGGTGATGAGGAACCCGATAATGATGAGGAATTACTAAAGGAACTATTGCTGGCTGAATCATAGTTTGTATTATTTTGGGATTCATATTGTAGAGGCTGCTGTGTTGAGCTGCCTCCATTTAAGCCTTCCAACAGGTCTTGCAATCTTCTGATGTACTCTACTGCTATACGCAGAGTATCCACTTTACTTATTTTCTTTTGTGGTCCGCGTCCACCGCCTTTAGTTAAATCAGCAATGATGGACTGCGGTATATGCTGGCGCAGACGCGAAAAACTATTATTAACTTGTTTAACGCGATTTCGTTCGCGAGCATTGCGGCGCAAAACCGATTGTGTTGGATCTGGATTATAAGACACTGGACAATTTGCCGGTACTTTTTGCAATTTACTATCCTCCAATGTGGGATGTGGTTGTATGGGAGGATATTTCATCATTTTTTGAGCCGTTGCAACCGTAGTAGGAATTAAAATTTGTTCTTTATCTTTTTGATCACAACTAACACTAGACATTGTCTGTTTCAAACAAAAGCACTACTTTGAACTTGTAATGATTTTCGTTTTTTTTTTCTTAATATAAAATTTCTTTTGATTTACTTTTTTACTTTCCTTGTTTGATTTTATAGAACTTGATCCTAAGACACCTTGTTTAAGAATGAGTCCCTTTGTCCTAAACCTTTGCATTAAGTACTCATGCTACACACAAGTTGCTATGGTTTCAGAGCAATTGTTTTTTTTTTCTTTTCGTGCTCAATAAAAAACGTTATGCTCTTTTGTTGTGGGTATTTCAAACATATACCTGTGATCTTGTTAACAGGTAAATGAGAGAAACGTTTGTAGAGTAACTCTCCCAGTTATGCTTTCGTTACTCTCGCACTCTCCGTAGGCATATATTTTTTTCTCACCTCATAAAATCTTATCATTATTTTTCACAGTTGTGCAGCCAGGTAAATATTTGCAAAATAAATCCTTTTAGTGTGAAGTTGAAAAACTAGTATTGAGAACAGTTTTAATGAGGTTTTGCAGCAATATTTAATATATTTTACCCCTCCTGATATTTGCAATACTTACCACTTTGTGCGGTTGAAGTTTTAAAAGGGGAATAAATTATATTATTTATGTCTTGGTCTTCAGGGAATCGCTCAGTCATCATTAGTAACAGTTGGAAAATGCACTGTGCAGAAACTGTTAAAGGATTAGTAATTGAATTTCTTGCTATCGTAAAAAAAAACTTAATTTACTTTATTTTGATATATTCTCTTAAATAATCTATTTATGTTGATAATTTTATGTTGGTAATAAATATCATCACAACTAAAGCATTTCTTATGCAGGTATGCATAAGACAACCAATATATATGTTTTTGAAAAATGTATATGCATATGTTGTTATAATAACAAAAAATATAAATAATGTTTAGATGCTGTTATATTAGTACTACTTTTATAATTTCTAATTTAAAAACCGAAGGATGCGTGGTGTTTTGCTTATATATTCACAACTGAAGGGTGCGAATTGCTGATTTTCACACCAATATTTCCAAAAGCATATCCAATAAACTGAGACAACTTACATGCGTGCCTATAGTATATACGGCTCCACGAAACGTCCCCCAATGAAATAACGCCCAAACGAGAAATTAAATATTCTCCAAATTTTTTTCATACATTTTTGAAATAACTTCCAATTTTTTTGGGCCGTTTTTCATTTATTTTGGAAATTATTTTATTTCTCATTTGGGATTTTCAAATTATGAAATAATCTCCAATGAAATAACACCCAACAAATTTTTAAAATTCGGGGCTTGTTTCATAGCATGTATAATTTGGGTGTTATTTCATTTTGTATTCGGGGGTTATTTCATTTTTAAAGCTTGTAAATAAATTATATAAAAATAGGCCTTTTACAAGAAAACTTTTAGCCTGTGAAAATATAACAATATTTTTTCAAATACATAAATGATAACGTTCTGGATTTGGATGGTGCGACCTTCATGACAGACTACGAAATTAGTCTACGGACGGTTGTTGGTTCCACTTTTCCCAAGCAGTGAGGAGGTACATAATAACAATGTGTAACATTTATACATGCAGCATTTATACATACAACGTATATTTTCTCCATCTTGATTTCATGAGCAACCATTTTGTTTTTTTACCATTTCTTACGTATAATGTATTAAGTTTATTATTTATGTAAATATGTACATGAAAATAATTTTTTGGTAGTTGGGTTTCAAAAATAAATATATTGGAAATATTAAACAATTGTTTGTCCATACTTCCTCACATCTCCATTACAGAAAATTACTGCCTTCTTTACAATATTGTAACTATAATAACGTCTCACATGAGTTGGATTTTCAAGCCGAAAGTTTTAGGATAGCTCGTTGGTGGCTGATCTGAAATTGCTTCAATCGCATAAGGGAAAATAACTGCACTGGACTTAGTCCATTTACAAAACCAAAAGTAGTCACTATTAAACGAGCTTTGTATGTTCCTTCACAAAAAAAAATTGATTATGAATGTTGGCACACTTTCGAAGTTGCATATATCCTTATTATGAAGAAGACGCCTGCGGGCCTCCATACGATTTATATGAATAAATTTGCGATTTTTCTGTTGGTCCATATTGACTTCATAAAATCCTTAATGAAACTGACTCTTTTATGAATTTTGGGCATAATTTCATTTTTGTTGCTGATGGGGTTTATTTTATTGGGGGTTATTTCATTTTCATCTTGGGGAGTTATTTCATACGAAATAACTCCCAAATATTGGGGGTTGTTTCGTTTTCGCTTTGGGGTTTATTTTATTTATTTGTCGATGATATTTCATTTACTGTTTTTGGGTGTTATTTCCAATTTTTTGGCGTTTACTTCATTGGGGATTGTTTCCTGGGCGTTATTTCATTGGGTGGGCTTTTCGTGGAGCCGTATATACTAGAGCTTAAAAAAGTTAATATCAACGCTCACACGGACTGACGGAAATAGCTAGATAAACTCATCTCTCTATGAGGATTTAGTATATATTTTATAGAGTGGCAAGAAAATACTGTAGAAATTACAAACGGAATGACAAACTTATATGTAACCATTTACACTCTCGTGCAAAGTGCATAAGAAAATTCTATTAGACCAACAATGGCTGTTTTGTTAAATAGTTTATTTAGTTTATTTATATTAAAGAGAAAAGTAATATTCGTACAATTAAAATGTTAAGGGAAATTTAAACATGAATGGTATTAGAAATTTAAAATTCTGTGTTTTTCACTTTAAAATTGTTATCAGGGCTAACAGGTGGCAGATTTTGTCAATATTAAAAAAAATCTAACTTAAAAAATATTGACAAGTTATCTCTTTGCTGTCTTATTTTAAAAAATTTTCACAATGCATAAAAAAATAATTCTTAATTTATGATAATAATTTTTTGAATTACTTTATTTTTATTCTATAAATTTTTATACCCGCCACCAAAAAAATGGTGGGGGTATATTCATTTTGTCATTCCGTTTGTAACACATCGAAATATCCATTTTAGACCCCATAAAGTATATATATTCTGAATCAGGGTTTGATTTGATGACGATCTAGCTATGTCCGTCCGTCTGTCCGTCTGTTGAAAGCACGATAGAGGTCGCACCGAAAAAGCTAGGGGGCTCAAATTTTGCCAGAATCTTTCTTATAGACAAGGTTTGTTTGGTATTGAAAATAGGCTAAATCGGAATATTAGGAAGGGAGTTATAGCTCGAAAAGCAAGAGTAGGTCGAAAAAACCGTGTCCTTCAAACATCGAATAAAATGGAATTGTGTCCAAACGCATTAACGTAGACTCATGAAACTTCGAATATATATTTCCTGAGTAAAAACAATATTTTTCCCCGAAAATTATCAAAATCTATGCATTAGGAGAGGAGTTATCGATCAAAATGTACGAAAATTTATACCGCACAGTGTATTTTTCGGTATATTTAAAAACAAAAACGTCATAAAAGCAACAAAATTGGATGTACGACTCTGAAATTTTGCACACTTTGCTTTTTGGTGAGACGCTTTTTTGTAACGGAAAACCAATGTGCCACGCCCACTTTTACGCCCACCTCCCATATAACGTTTTACCTAAACATCATATAATTTCTCTATTAATAAGGATTTTGGAATAATAAAGGGCTATATTGAAACACCTAAGTTGTACTCATTAGCAAAAACAACTTTGACACGCCTACTATAACGCCCACTTTTCACGTTATATACCGTTAATGAAATTTAAAAGCTCATAAAGCCGCCAAAACTAGAAGTGTGATGATCAAATTTGCTACGTATATCCTCCTAGGAAGTATCATTACTGTGCCAGAAAATTAAGGTGCCACGCCTACTTTTACGCCCACCTCCCATATAACGTTTTACCCAAAATTCATATAATTTCTCTATTAATAAAGATTTTGGAATAAAAAAATGCTATATTGAAACACCTAAGTTGTACTCATTAGCAAAAACAACTTTGACACGCCTACTATAACGCCCACTTTTCACGTTATCTACCGTTAATGAAATTTAAAAGCTCATAAAACCGCCAAAATTAGAAGTGTGATGATCAAATTTGCTACGTATATCCTCCTAGGAAGTATCATTACTGTGCCAGAAAATTAAGGTGCCACGCCTACTTTTACGCCCACCTCCCATATAACGTTTTACCCAAAATTCATATAATTTCTCTATTAATAAAAATTTTGGAATAACAAAGAGCTATATTGAAACACCTAAGTTGTACACATTAGCAAAAACAACTTTCACACGCCTACTATAACGCCCACTTTTCACGTTATCTACCGTTATAGAAATTTAAAAGCTCATAAAACCGCCAAAATTAAAGGTGTGATGATCAAATTTGCTACGTATATCCCTCTAGGCAATGTAATTACTGTGCAAGGAAATTGAGGTGCCACGCCATTTTTTACGCCCACCTCCAATATAACGTTTTACCTAAAATTCATATAATTTCTCTATTAATAAAGATTTTGGAATAATAAAGGGTTACATTGAAACACCTCAGTTGTACTCATTCGCAAAAACAACTTTGACATGCCTACTATAACGCCCACTTTTCACGTTATCTACCGTTAATGAAATTTAAAAGCTCATAAAACTGCCAAAATTAGAGGTATGATGATCAAATTTGCTTCGTATATCCTTCTAATCAAGGTAGTCGTTGTGCCGAAAAGTTTAGGTAACACGCTCACTTTAACGCCCACCTCCCATAACGGTTTATCTTAAATTCATGTAATTTCTCTATTGACAAAGTTCTTAGGAAAATAAAGGACTATATTGAAATATCGAAGTTGTATTTATTAGCAGAAACTTTATTGACACACCTACTTTAACGCCCACTTTCATTAAAAGACTACATTAACAAAAGCATTTTAGTAGCATATCGAAGTTATAAAGGGTGGTTAAATTTTAAGGGCCGATGTTGATTTTAAATAAAACACAAATTATTTTAGAAATTATTATCATTTCTTTTTATAATGATAATATTTGTATGGTTCAATTATGTATTTAACAAAATATTGGCAAAATGGCCCCCCATCCTTGGCGCCACTCCTCTATCTGATGGTCCAAATTTTCAATAACAATGTTTATGCTCAATTGTTGGGCATGATGATGAGTCGAGGTTGACTGCTCTTTTGCCACACTATCGCAAAACCCAGCAGTGGTTCCCATTCAACGAACTAAGAAGGCATTCACAGATTTTCTAAAATTTTATACAGACCTGTTTTGCAGAAATTTAAATATTTTTTACAATTCTCCCGATTGTGGACGAATTTGAACGATTATTTTGACCAAAATAATCACGAAGTGCACAAAATGCTCTTTGATTTGAACGCCCATTTTTATAAAAAACCTGAATAACTTTAAAGCGTTGCTCATTTGCGTATCTTTCCACGGATCAAATAGAATAAGTTTGAGATTGAGAAATGTCTAATGAAATGCAGAAAGCAAATTTAAAGACTAGGTGTAGTTCACCTTCAACATGGGCCCTAAAAAATTTAACCAACCTCTACAAAGAAAGTGATACATATTTTATTATAAAGATATTATTCAATAGCGATTAACAAAATAATAATTATTGTGCTTTAAATGTACACAAAATTGGTGGTGGGTATAAAAGATTCGGCACAGCCGAATATAGTGCTCTTACTTGTTCTTTTTAATTTTGTTAAAAAAGAAAAAAAATCATATTTATAACAATACATGGATAAAAATAATAGATCCCGAAATTCCGAAAAATATCTAGATGCCGGGAATCGCATAATCAGCCCCATTTAGCATCCCTAGTAAAAATTTATGTATACCTGCTTGTAATTTTTGTCAATTCGCATTTGCTTTGTCTTCTATTAAAATATACAGACATACATACATTCCTGTGTACATTTATCAATTTAAATTTATTATTAAACTAGCCAAGCCCGGCGCGCGTTGCTACGCCCCTTAATAAATTAAAATGCATTGTGAATTAAAATTTAATATATTTAAAATAATATTTTATTGATTTTTAGTGTAATGCAAGTGGGTATACAATATTTTTGGTTTTTTCATTTGCTATTAAAATTAACAAATTTTTTGGTGTTCCCACTCTAGAGCATGCGACGTAAAATTGGCCATGTGAAAAGCATGGATTTTTCAAATTTAATCCTGCAACATGCAAAGATTGTCCTTGTGCTTTGTTGATGGTAATAGCTAAGGCAAGGCAAACTGTAAACTGTAGTCGCTTAAAGTTGAAAGGCAAATCGGTGGCAACTATTGGAATGCGTGGAATTAGCTGAAAATAATAACTTATATTTAATGGGGGTGGCACTGCAAAATTATATAGTCATGACAGCTCAAAATGTGTGCAAAATGTGTAAATAATATAACTTTTTTTATGGGCGTGGCACTGCCCACTTTTCTAATCACAAATTTGTGAAGTAGCGACAGCTCAATATTTTCTAATCACGAGATTATATAGTCATGACAGCTCAATTGTGTGCAAAGTTTCAGAAAAATCGATCCTGTGCAAGTAGCTAAAAAATTAATATTTATTTTGTATAAGCGAAGTTCATTTCTATGTATATGTAAATGGGCGTAGCCCCTCCCACTTTTAACCACCCATAAACACTCCATAGAATGTGTACAACAACTTGCCAACGTTTGAGTCCGATCGGCTTTACGGCTTCGGAGTCTATAGCTTACAAAAACACACACACACACAGACAGAGTTTCACTTTTATACATATAGATTATTGTAAAGTATTTTAAAAGAACCGTGTACTGTTACATATTTTTATAATGATCATTACCATTGTACCCTTTGTCTCTTTAAAACAAGGTATATACAAATTTTGTCACTTTTATAAAGTTAAACAAATAAGCTTGTAGGCATAAAATAATTTTAATATTTTCAACTCCAATTAACTTCAATTTAAAATATATGCAGCTAATATTATTATAGTTTAAAACTTAGCAAATTTTTATTTATCTTTTTTAAATTTAATTTCAAAATTAAAAAGTTGTTATTTATATGCAAAATGTTATGAAAAATCGTATTAATAATTCCTTTACATACTTTACAAATATCAAATAGCTCTCCAAAATAATGAACCCAATCCAGTTGGTTATATCACCAAAACTGGGAGACTAGACAAGCTAAAATATCCCCGGGATATTTACATGTATTTAGGGAACATATTTTTTTTTACTTATTTAATAGTGCATAAAATTGGATAAGGCAGAAAAAAGTAAGTTGTGATCGATAAACGACCAAAAGAATTAGTTGATATGGGTGATTCCATATCAAGACGACCAAGGAGTGTACATTGGTATTTCATATAATTAAGAAATATTCGAAGTTTGAGGTCACTGAGTTATTTAGATCTGAAAATAAAGACTAGAAATGCGAAAAACATTATAGAAATTTAAGATGTTATTAATATAGCAGGGTTGTCAAAAACAGCAACCCTTTAAATTGATTTGTGATGGTTCCACTCATATATATGACCTCAATTATGAAAGTAGTCTAATAGGGCCCATACACAACACCATAAAATTGTGCAATCAAGTGTTTGTGAAATTAAGCTTTAAGCACACACTACACCAGCATGGTGGAACAAAATTCATTTTTTACTCAAAAATTTTGTGGAAAGTTTGTAATGAATAACGAAAAAATTTGTGCTGCACTTATTATTACTATTATCATAAAACGAAAACGAATTAGGAGGGAAAAAACCGTGTTTGGATGAAGAAATGGCTATGAATTGGCATTTATATTTAAAATGTTGTATTTTTTTGAAGTTTATGCCTTGACGATTTAAATTTTATGAGCTAATTTTGCCACACACGACTAAATCATGCTGGTACAATCAAAAAAATATCAAGCTATTTTTGATAAAGCACCATCAGCTGGTACAATCACACCACAACCTCATACACGGTCAATCAGCTGGCACAGTCACTTGATTGCACAATTATTATGGTGCTGTGTATGGGCCCTTTAAGTAAAAAAAAAAAATAAAAGTTTATCAGTTCCTTCTCACCATATAACGTGATTTTCATGATATTGCCGAATATAAACCATTTCTGAATGGTTGCTATTTCAACGTTAAAAGGAATTCATTTAGTGTTAACTATGAAAGTGGTCTACGTCAAAAATTTTTGAAAATTGCATTTATTAGTTTTTTAATATTTGTTAAGACACTAATGCCAACGACAATAACACGTGTTTATATATGAACTTATATAATTACCACCGTTATATTATATTAAACAAAAATTTATAGTTTTAAAAATTATTAAAAAAAAAATTTTATTAAAATGGAATTAAAAATTCATTTAAATTCTTATATATTTTTAAAATTATTTTATTATTAAAATTTAATAGTATTTGAATACAGTATTAGTTGTATCAGTAACTTCAGCATCCAGTGGAGGAGATTCCTGAAAAATTAACCTTATTAGATGTTTCATGAAACTGCTTTAGATGACTCTGAATTCACCATTTAAGATGTTTTACCTGAAAAAGGATGACTTAGTATATAAGGAAATATTTGATTATTTCCACTGAATACGACCACTAGAATATGAATTGCGAAAATATAAAGTTCATATGGGCATTTCCATGTCAGCGTACGTGACATTTGTACTCCTATAACGTGGAGTAATTTTTGCAAAAGTAAGAGAAACTGAAACAAAATTAGATTTTTATGTTCCATTTAAAGGGTACTTTATTAAAAAAAAATTTATTATATTCGAATCATTGTTGTCTAAAATATTCAGAAAAATAGGAATATATCGTGCATGATATAAAACAGAAGTGATTTTGAGTTATATATATATGAAATATAAAAAAAATTCGAATCTTGGGAAGTATTTTTTGTTTTTTTTTTGAATTTCTTATACTAAACGAGATATTTTTCTTTTAAAATCCATCATACTTAATTGAAAGCAATCTTTAAATGATTTTATATTAAATTCAATTTAATACCGTTCGTGACATATCGTACGTGACAGATTTTTCTTTAATAGTGTTCTTAGGTAATAAAATTTATAAAGAAAAAAAGTTAAATTCTAAATTAGGTGCTTTTGCGACTGTTCAAATACGAATGACGGAGACAAATAATGTTTTTGCACTACGTACGTGACATTAAAATAACTTCCAAGAGGAAATACCTAAATACCTGCGCATAGTAAAATTTGAGTGTTTTTTTTATCATAAAAACTTATATTGAAGAACTTATAAGAGTTTTTATTTTTACAGTCGTGGTTGACCTATTCATGGAAATGCCTGTATGTTTACTACCCAATATTCCTACAGTTTTTCAAAGACATTTTATGAACCTTGCAATGCTCATAAAAATTGATTAATTTTTTCTTTTAATTATTTATAAATTGCTGTACTCATATAAATAATTTCATCTCTGGTTAGATCATTTAGTTAATTTTGAAAATTGTTCTAAGTCAAATAAGCCTCCGACAACAAAATTTCCGTATAAGATACACACACAATTATACATTCGTAACCAATTTTCATTAATTTAGATTAACTTAATTTAAAATTTAAATGAAACATAATATAAAAATATCTTTTAATTCATTCAAACGAAAATTATTAAATATCTTGAATCAAAATTATATATGACTAAGGGCCATTATTACAACTTGCCGTTAGTTAAAGGCATGATTTTGTCGGACCGGTAAATGGCTTTGCAGTCTTCATTTATTATTTTTTTATAAATTTAATGTTATTATTTTTAATAGCAATAACAAAAAACTGAAGTTGTTATCATGCAAAGCTATTTATCGGGCACAAAAAATCTTAACTTTAACTAACGGCAAGTTGTAATAATGGCTCTTAGGTCACATTCATAATTAAGGACAAATATGACTTAAGTATAGGAATGAAAAACAGCACAGAAAGTAGAAAAAAATATACAAAATGAAACAGTGAAAATAAAAAGGACTAAATTAGTGACATAAAATTCTAACTACATTCATAGTAAATATTAATATATATGTTCTATATTCTTTAATTTCTGTGAGATTTACTGTCTTTCGTTATGGAAAATCGGTCCTAGAGAAAAAAAAAATTAATAAGTCGTTGTGGTTACGTACGTAGAAGCGAAATTAATATATATTTGAATAATCGTAAAGCCATTTAAGACCAAAAAATATAATTTCATTAGGAAAAATGCTTTGAATTCAAGAACCAAAATTCACATGAGGCACATATTTAACTCAATAAGCATGAGCACTATTTTTGATAAATACTATAGAATTTTTGGATATAGAACTGTTTAAAACAAGGAACATTTTTAATAAAATAAACTTAAATTTATTAAAATAAAAATTAATTTATTTCAATGGTTACGTGGTCTATTACGTCAAATGTTTGCCTAATGTGAACATACCTGTAGATTTTTAACTCCTAATACACAATTAAATTCTTTGTTTATTCAACGGTGTACAAAATTATTTTTGTGCAAAAAATCTATTCTATAAACATCTGATAAATTGAAAATTTCATTATGATACGGGCTAACAGTGAAGGAATTTCTAAAATCGTCAATTTGCAGATAACACACCAATGCTTTTAAATTTCGAAATCTTATTGTGAAAAACCTTTAATTTTCCACATCAAACCACATTTCCACATACATACATACATAATTTGCAAAATTCAGCTCCATAGTTATTAACAGAAATCCTTTCATGCATATCTGTACATATCAAATCATCAAATCCTTTCTTGCAATTAAAGAATATATATACACTTCTAACCAAAAACTATTGTCAAGCATGAGAAATGCTGTCAAAAAGGCGTTTATGGAAAAAAAAATCAATTTTTCAAATGTCAACATTTCTAACCATAAAGGTGGCGGCGGCATCTAAACCCTTAAACTCTTTCCTTTGACTTTTATTCCTAAACTCAACGCAAATATTTGAATAATGCCGCAAAATTGAAAACAGAAGAAAACGAAGAGAGTGACAACAAAGCAACAATGAAAAGTGTTAATGATGTGAGGGAGAGAGAGAAATTAAAGTGAAACAAAAGAAAGGATACACAAAAATGCATTATTCTTTATTCTAGCATTTTTGAATATCAAACTTAAGCAAAAGGATTGTCATTGATCATAATGATCATGATGAGTCCGTTGTTAATGACGATCACAATGAGTTTGTATGAATTGATGACTGATGATGAGTATGAGAAATAAAAATGCTTAAAGTGAAAATTGACACGAGATTTTCACTGACAATTGTCACAAATAATTTAAGAAAAATAACAATAAAATTTTTTGTGTTTATTTGCAGAAAATAAAAAAACACACCTGGTTAAATTTTGTTATTTTTTGGGGGAAAAAAGGGTAGATTTTAAACAAAAAGAATTGATTATATTGCGTGTAGCAGCAGTTCTAAATCATTAAAGGAAATTCGAAAAATAAAGGAAGTGAAAGAAACTTAAAATTTTAAATTTGTATTTAAGTTAGTTTTTTGTTGTTATCATTTAATTGAATATTTTATTACACAAAGCACGAGCTATTGTTTTAGTAAATTGTTCAAAAATAAAGTTTTTTTTAACAATCTTGGAAGCTGAATTTTAAAAATTAAAGATTTCATAGTAAAACCGATACGAGGGTCATAGTATAGGACTACTGTGGACCTTGCAATAAAAAATATTTATGTCAAGTCAGAAAACAACAAGGTATCTGATGTTGACTTTTTAACAAATTTGGCAATAAAAATTTTAATATGATTAAAATAAATACAGTAATAACACAATGGAGTTAAGATGAATTTGGACTCATTTGTATTGAAAATCCGGTATATACCAAACCGGCATGGATACATAATTCTACATTCAGATTTGGCAAACATTTACTTAAATATTTAATAATAATAAAATAATAATAATTAATGTTAAATAATTTTTCTTCAAACGTATTTAGTCAAAACATGTAACAGAGAACCAGTATTGATATTCGGTTAAATTAACACAACATTCTGTTTAATAAACATGGATTACTATGGACAGAAATCAATACATTTTAGAGGTTATGTCTATTTTGTCAAACAATTGCCTAATACCTTAAGGTAACTTGTCAGCTTTTTATACTTAGCGTAAAATGTGCGAGGGGTTAATTAACAGTGCTTTCTCTAAAGTTAAAAAAATCAAATAATAGCATGCACCGTGTTTAAAAGTCGTTAACGTAGCAAAGCTTCAAATGTTTATAAACTGACATTAGGTTCACTTGAAGTTTTCAGAAACTTCATAAAAATGTAATCTTATCGAAATTGTTATAAATTAATGCGACTTTTTAAATGCTTTTTAGTTAAATGCTTAGGTTAGTTTAAAAAGGAACGGCAAGAAAAATTTCAAACAACGTAAAATATATACAAGTATGCCCAAAATGGCATGTTTTGTGCTCCAAAAATAAAACATTTAAATACTAGAATCATACTTCCAAATTTATCCAATATTTTGCATCAATCTAATGCTTTAGGAATTCGCAATTTGAATTATAAAGGTATTCCAAATTTGGCATGGTATCGACGTGTCCATAATGCCTAAATGTAGGATATTGGTAAAGGTATTATTCCAAAAACTTATCCTTTTCTTCGCATGCTCTTCACGTCATCCGCTAGTCCCCATACACAGAGAAAACAGTCTCGGTTGTCAGTACTAGAATTTTTGCCAAACGTACAGTTTAGCAGTGAGAGTAAAATTATATGGTAATACCTACAGAATATCGTTTCGGAATACCAATATTTGGTAGGAGATTATGATTCCTGCAAAAGAAATTTTTAAACCACAAAAGAAATCCTCGATTGGAAGATTTTATCCATTCGATTGGCAGTGAATTTGATTATCTGTTTTCTGGATGCATGACCTTAATGTGTTCTCAGCTTCATGTGACCTCTTACTCTACTAGTTAATCTTGGGTGATATCCTACTTATTTTCAGAATATTCTTCGAGTTTTAAAAATGTAAGCCACCCAAAGAGAGTTCGTTACCTTGCAGACTTGTTGCTGACGTGCTCTTCCATTGTCCAAACTTTATGTTTGTTTTTGAAACCTTAAAAGCATATAGCAGTTTTCAAGGTGTTGGTATTTAAGAGCAATCAAATTTTTAATAATTTATCGGTTTTTTCGGTTCCTATTATGCCGTGTTGGTTTAGTATCCATATTGTCTCAAGATGTTCAATATTTTCATGCGAGCTTATCTCACTCTTGATTGTAGAACACTTTCATTTGTTACTATCATGATTACTGCTGTACTATGCATAAAAAAATTAGTTTCGTTATAAATCTCCTGAATTTATTAATACCTTCTGGAATTTGAATAATGACAGCATAAATAACAGCACTAAAATGCTACTATATATCTTTGGAGGTTCATCTAATCCCAATAAAAAACGATTTAATTTATGAAAACACCTTTTATGAAAACACCTGATAGGTATTTTATGTGAAGACAGGGTTGTAAAAATGACAGGGCGCCACTATCTATGGCTTATAGCATGTAAATAATATCGGAGGCAAATATAGCTTCTGTCAGAAGGAAATAATGCAAATCTAGACTGTGTTTCAATTTCGGTACTGCCGGCGTTTATTATATCTTTATCTCTATTACTTGAACCTTAAGAAAAAGCAGCATATCGGAATTGAAAATAAGCAAAAATATCTGATATTAATCGATTTCCCTTTCAGAGGCTTTATAGAACAGCTACCATATTTAACACGGAGATGTTAAAAGCGCCTCCATCAGCATCAATATTGGTATATTCAAGTGTTGTCCACAGTGACCTCTTCTGTTCAACACACAACTCTGGAGTAAGTTACAAAATCACCAAGAAGCATCACATGGTACTTACATTGCAAACTCGAAGACCAGGGGCTCAATTCTCGTTCTGTGAAAATGTGAAATGAAAAAGGTTTTGTATAGCACAGTGTATGGTGCCACCATATGATATTACACACAAAAACTTTCCATTTCATAGTTTCATAGAACGAGAATTGATACCCAGGACTACGCAGATAATATCGACTTATTTTATAATATATTAGATGAAATTTTCTCAAAACTTAATTTATTACCCTAACGTTGCCACATACAAGTGCAGGTGTAAAAAGTCAAAACACTAACCCTTTTTTACTAACACAACCACACTTTTTCTTCTTGCGACTCAAAATAATGTTTTTTTGAAATTTCTTCTGATTCTAGTTACTATACTCTACTTGAAAGAATTACAGCAAAAAGCAACCTTTAGAAAATGAAAGTTATTAAAACAAATACATCAAACTCTCAAAAGTTTTTTACTACAATATCACCAACTACACAAGTCGATACATTTCGTTATTTAGGTAGCGGCATCGCACATTATAGTGGCTTAAAAGAGGATGTGACATATCAAAATAAAAAATCTGGCCATTTTAACACTGTTTGGAAATTTCAATAACTTTCTAAATTCAGTTAAATGAATAGACTCGTTAATTCAGTATAATTTTAAGGATGCTAAAAATGATATATGAAACGCTGCGATATATCACTACTGAAGAAGTTAATAAAGAGAGTCCAAGTCTGTAAAACTTACTGGCCAATCACGAACCAAAGGTAAAGGGCTTACACTTTTTAGTTATCGATCAACACATAAATTGGAAGGCGATAAATCGGTCGTGCTCGAGTTGCACATGGCGCATAGAACTCAACGTTTAAGAGAACAAAACATCGTAGAACCAAATAAATATTGCAGCAACGGATAACCGGATCTGGAATTAGTTCGTTGAGGAATATGAATTACTTTCAGGATCTGAATAAATTAACATAAATAGGGATTTCCAAAAATAGGTTTAATCTTGAGCATACAAAAACCAGCACTTCTAAGTGAAACCATCGGAAGTTTATGTAATTGTATAGAGCCGTCCTCTTTTATATCATTAGCGATTCAACAACATCAGATAAATAGCAGAATAATTGTAGGGCATGCAATGCCTCCTTAAATTGTTTTTCAAGAATTTGAAAGTCATCTATAAAACATATAAAATTACGTCAGTTTACCTAATTATTTTCATTAAAATTTGTATCTCCATTTCGCACATTTGACGCTATATGTCCTTGATAAGTTCACGAATTTCATTGGCTCAGAAATATTCGTTATTTTATTTTAGAATTAAACCCCTAATATTTAGAAATTAGCCCTTCACATTTAAATCGAATTTCCTATATACATGTCTATATGTAAACTTTATAGAGTTGGAAATGAATATGTAGTTTAAAAATTGTTTGACTTTAAACTAAAAATATCTCTTATTATTATAGAGAAAAATAAGTAACAACTTATTCGCTCAACCCTCGTTTAAAATCGCAATTTGATCGTTTAATTAGAGAAATAATTGAAATTGTTTGAACACCTATATAGACTTTGAGACTTGAATATATAATTTTGATTTCTTCCCTAAGCTTTAAGTTTGATGTAGTTGATTCTAAATGAAAGAGAATGAAAAAAGTGGAAAAATTCTTCAGCAGTCTCTAAGTAAAAAAATGAAGACATTGTAGTTGGTAACGATAATTTTTTTTTATAATTTAATTTCAAGCTCTGCTCTAAATACTGTTGGCCTTAAATTAATTAACACAATGGTAAATATTTTTAAGTTCTTAGCTGTCCATATCTTGTCTTGTGATGCTGATAATAATGAGTTTAGTTTTGTCTCTACTAAATACTGTCAATCCTCTAGATCTGCTGGTAGACTTAAAAAAATTTCAACAATTTTAATGAAATTATAACTTGGTAAAGAAATATTTTTACGAAAAAAATCGTGTTGTTCCTTTTTTTCAATCTCAGGACTGTCCACCTTCTCTTTGGATTTTTATAACCACCACGCATGTGAAATTAAGTTATTTTTACGCACCATCACAACTTTGATTCCAACTACAAATATGTTTAGTATATACGTTTGTGCCGCTCATTTTCCTGAATGAAGTCATTGCGAATTGATTGCATTAAGAAAGAAAAAAGTTTCATCTTCACTCTCGCTGATCTTGTTCATGTTGTTGCTATTTGAATGTTAAAAGGCACAACAATAAAATTGTTAAGTTTATGTTTAAACAGAGGCCATGTAATAAAAGCACCACCTAGTGATTTTTTCAATGAGTTTAAAGATTTCTGTTTCGCTTTGAAGCAGGCCACAGCCTGTAAGCGGAAAAGTAAACTTTGTAACCAACAAATGATTTGGATCTATAAAAAAGCACTTAACTTTTTTTTTATTTTTTTTTACTTGTCTAATGAGTTTACACAAATCAGATTTTAATGCCTATTAAACATTTCTGTAAATATTTATGTTTTTGGCGGAATTATTAAATGTTGGCGTTATTAAATGATGGTGTAGGAATTTTTAACGATCAAGCAATTTTGTCGTGGAAGCTTTAGTAGCAGCAGAAAGGTACTTTAGATTATTTTTTTAATCAAATACTTGACACTAGATGGAAAAAGTTATTAAGTTTAAATGAACTGAAAATCAGCACAAGACTGTATATTTACTTCAACTTGAAAATGGAACTAAAAGTCATCTACATGATACGGTTATGTGAATGAGTGAGATTTGAAGTGGTTTGAGCCTTTTTAAATATCCTTGTGCCGTTAATGTTGTGGCTTTGAGACAATATTTTGAAGTTTAAACGAATGATCTATATATGTTTTTGTGCCTTTTTTTATTTCGGTGGCTATCCATTGGTTTATACGATCATGAAATCCTCGATAAACCCATCTTTATAACATTGTTAGTCAAAATATATGGCGTAGCACTTAAGCTGGAGTTAAGCTGGAGTTACATACCATGCGTTCTATCCGTTGTTCCGTTTTATGCATCAGTCAAAAAGTAGAATCAGTGTAATTGTATGTGACAAGTTACACGGCAAAACGCATAGAATGCATAAACGTATCAACGCAGCAAAGTAGGTTTACTTTCTACTTTTGTATCCGTCGCATAAAAGGTGAATAAATGTCAGCTGTTGTTGATAGCCATGGATGACAAATAATATTTTTTTGTCGATGTTATCGATAAATCTGATTGTGTGGTGGATTTATTTTTTTAATTTTTTTGTATTAAAAAATGTTTTTAATAAAAGAAAAAGCATTCGAAATAAAGTTTACAATTACTTTTAAGAAAAACATTCATAAAAACTAATTTTAAACACAATTTTTTCATTACCAAAATTTTTATTCCACTTATCGATAATTATTATGTGCTGAGTGTCATCTCTGTTTATTATTAAAAGAAAACAAGTGCAATGGAGGAGATGCTTATTGATGCTTGTGTTATTTTTGAACTTTTTGTAGCACAAAATATCATGTACATAAACTAAATGAATTCCATAAATGCCCTTAAATTGTCAATTTTACTTTCCATTTTGGCAAAATTGTTTTTAGTTAATAAAAATATAAACACAACATAGGGTTGCCATATTTGAAAAGTGAAAAAAAGTACATTGAGGGGGAAAAACAGTAATTTAAAAAAAAAAGAAAAACAGTACATTTTGATTTTGATAACATAACTTTTACTTCAATACATCACATTTTTATTTAAAAATAGTTAAGAAGAAACATAAAAACATGTAAACACGTGGTCAAAAACACAAATTTAACGTCGTTTTTCGATTTTAATATTGATACTTGTTTGAATAAACGAAATACCAATGCTTTAACATTTTCGACTATATTTCAGAATTATGCACTATATTTTCAAACTTTATTTTGAAAATGATCTAATGTATTTCAAAAGTTATTAATTATATTTAAGAAATAGTAAATAGAATTTCGAAATTGGTAATTGAATTTCAAAAACTACGAGTTGAATTTTGAAATTATCTATAATATGCAAATTCAATTAACTTGTTTCTTAAAATTACAATAATATTCCATTAATACTTTTGGAATACTATTTGTAACTTAAAAAATATCACTTGTAATTGACAAATTATCAATTCTTAAGTAGACTTAGGGCCATTATTACAACTTGCCGTTAGCTAAAGGCAGAATTTTGTTTGGCAGATAAATGGCTTTGCATTATAAACCCTTAATTTATTATTTTTTATTCATTAAATATTATTAAATTTAATAATAATAACAATAAAAAATGGAAGATGTAATAATGCAAAGCTATTTATCGAACAGACAAAATCCTACCTTTAACTAAAGACAAGTTGTAATAATTGCACTTAATCTATCACGCATAGAAATTGTTATTGAACTTAAAATCAATATTTAACAATATTTAAGAAAATAATATTTAGGCTCAACAAAAAGAAAACATTTCTTGTTAAAGTCGACTATAATATTACTTTTAATAATTTTTTTGAAGTTTATTTTAAAGGCAATAACAATTTTTATGAACAATAAAGTAAAGTCTACTTTAAAATTGATAATTTGTCATTTAAAATTGATATTTTTTAAATTATATATAGTAATCCAAAAGTACTAATTGAATATTGTTAAAAAAATTCTAAAAAAAGTCAATTGAATTTTTAAAATGAATACATTTGATAATTTTTAAAATTCAATAAATAATTATACAACACAAATAGAGGTGGTATAGTTATATAAAAGAAAATAATTTATGCTAAGTTATTTATGCTAAAGTTAATTCAAAAATAAATTATAAATATTTATCCCTTTTTTGTACACATTTAACAATACAATTTTTTCCTATTTCATTCTTCAAAAAATTACAAAATTCAATACATGTGTATCCAAAAACAGTACAAATATAAAAAACAGTACTTTTTCGTACTGTTTTAGGTATTGTGAATATAACAGTACACATTACAAAAAACAGTACATGTACTATTTAAAACAGTACGAATGGCAACCCTAACACAACAGCTGATTAAAACATAAGAGTTGATGCATAAAACGCATTGTGTGTAACTTGAGTTTAGAAACGTAGAAAAAGGTGAAAAAGTATCAAACGCAACAACGCATGAACGGATGGTATGTAACTCCACCTTTAAACGCCATCTGAACTATATATAGCCTTCATAAATACTCTCTTAGTTATTGAATATTGAAGTCTAAAAAAAACACAGCTTTTTTTTGTCGAGTTTTATGCCAACGAAGCGTGATAGTTTTTGTACATTTCTTTAATTTGAAAAAAGCGACCGATTGCTCATCGCAGGTTCCACTAGTCCAAAAAAACCAAAAAAATTTTCGCCGTAAAGCAAAAATATGTTTACTTTACGAATCTCAACATATTTGCTTTAAATACCCTTTTAGTTTCGAGAACGATTAGTCCGATTTGTCCGATTGTAATAAATATATAGTGCACATAGTTTTATTTAAAAGCGATTTTTTTGCGCACCAGTGTTAAGGCTTTAACATACACAAAAAAAATTATTTCGATTTAGAGCTGATTTAAAGACCATTGTCAAACTCAATAAGTGATTACTAAATTATTAGCAGGTGTGAACTTCTCCGAGAAAATGAACGTAGTGTGTGAAAATGAAGTTTTGAGAAAAACGCACTTAAAGTTTCATAACGCATTATCACTGTGAACACACCTTCAGTTGGGAGATGCGATTTAGTACGTTTAGTTATGATTGGATGCCGACTTTGGTGACGTCATGCATATGTGGTAACGTTTTGTTTTTTTTTTTTGCTTTTAGTGTGACAATAACTTTGCTATTTTTGCTACTCTGTTTGTTATGATCTCGATACTTCATTCTTAGGCCGCAACCAGTAACCGACGCAACAAAGTTTTGATGGGGTAAATAAATTTTTATTAGAAATCTAACTCATTTCATCTTATTCTACACCCTTTAAGGTACCAGAATCCACTCTTAGGTCCAAACCAGTTTTTTGACACATTAGGTCCCTTTTCTCGGAGAAGGTCACAGGTACTCAATGTCAAAACATTTGTGAGCCACATAATACACCCCAAAAGCAGGAAAATAGGGTAGCGTACGAATTGAAACTGAGTCAATTATAAATAAACAAATGCTGTTTGAATACTTTAATAAAATCAGCTATATACAATTACGATATTCCGAAGCGTTAGTAATCGTAAGGGAAACCAGTCGAATCAGCTAAGAGGACACCAGAGCCAAATTTCCATGGCAGTTAGGTTGGTCAAAGGAACCCTGTCTATTAGAATTTGATCATTTATGGCCAGTTCATTAAAGTATATCTGTATTTAATGCAGCTGAATAGTTTCAATCAGGCATATCGATGCCTTACTTCCTCAACCTCGTAACTTAACAAATACGGTTTTGACTTTTTCATATCAAACGATTGTTTCAGGATTTAACTAAAAAAGATTAGTAGATTATTACTAAATATACATAAATACAATCAATTCCTTAATAATTGCATTTAAACTTTTAACCAAACACGGAAGTATAAAAAGATGAACAGTTTTTCTTTTCTCTCCTGAAAAATTTTATTTTTTAAGATACGAGGTTGAGGAAGCAAGGCATCGATATGCGGAATATGCACCCAGACTTGCAACAGTTATATTTCATTATGACATCACTCGACCACATGTAAAAATATCTGTTAAGAAAGAAGTGGTGAAGAAGTTCTGCCACAATCATCTTATAGTTCAAACTCTAATGTACCCTTTACTTCAGAATGTGGTATAAGAAATTGACTTCAAAAGATGATCAGTTCTCTTCGTGCAGAATCCGAATGTTGCCAAAAAGATGGGAAATACTTTGAACAAATTTATTTTGTGCAAATAAGTCTAAAAGAAACAACAAATGTGAAAACCAAAATTTCGCATACACGTGAAGGTATACACCCAATAATAGTAAATAATTAAAAAAGAAGAAGAATAGTTAAAAAGATATTATTAATAAAAGCAATAATAACATAATTTTCTGCAACTGTACTGTTATTCCGACTTATATTTTATGAGTTTTATTATTATTTAATGCTTATAAATGTAATGCTACTTTTAAACAGACATCATATTATGTTTGTTGTAAAAATTTTCTAAAACATATTATTTTTAATAGTGACCATATTTTAATTAGCTTGAAATAAAACATTTTTAGTATATAAAAAAATTTTATCATATAACAAAAATTAAAAAAAAAACATAAAACGACAATCAATGTCGTTAATATATTATGATTGTGTTATGACTGTATTATTGTTTATACTCAAAGTGCCTGAGTTAAACAAAAACCCTTAAAATCAATTCAGTAATCTCTTCCTTTATAACTGAAATATTTCTATTTCATATGATCGTACAGACATTCAAAATTAATAAAAGCAAAAAATCACACGTACCAGTTTACAGATGTAAATTTTTCCTAAAAACCAAATATTTTTAAATCAATCGATAGATCTCAAATAACTAAAACAATATAGTTTTGAAAAAAAAAATGAAATTAAAGGAGTACAAATAAAAATCATTATATTTAAGAAGTAAAGGTAAGTGGGCAGATGTTTTTAATATTTTGTATTTGAACAGTGACCACAACTAATGGCCTGTGCCACCGAATTAAAAACAACAAACAGACATTTAAAGAAGAAGAAGAAGAAGAGAAAAACAAGATGTTTGATAGTTTTTGTAGGCTACACTGCAGTTTTTAAAAAAAAAAAAAAAAAAAACAAAAAAACAAACGAAATCAAATAAAACTTAATGTCTAATCTCAAACAGACAGAAGCAGAAAGAAAATAAGTCTGTTTTATAAAATAAATAGACATTTGTTGGTTTGATTTCTCTTTTAAATGCTTGCAAGAAACTCGTGCAGATTTAAACATAATTTTGGGCACAAACTTACAAATACATATAACGAAAATAAAACACTGAAGCAACACAAAACTGATATTTATCAGTTGATTTTAAATGTATATTTGTATGCGTGCTGGTGTGTTTTAAGTAACAATAACTATAGCAACCTTAAGAGCTTTAAGAAAACATGTTCATGTGGTAAATTGTTTACTTACTAGCTTTAAGTTGAAACAAGTTCAATATTTAAATTTTTTTTTCCTTTGCTTCTTTAATTGCTAGATTCTAGTTGTTTTTCTTTTTAATAAAATCTACCCTTAGTTCAAACATTAAAATTAGAGCTGTTAAGCCTCTGATTATACATATGAGAAATTTCTTTATATATGTATGTCTAACATATTTGCTGATTAAACAATGTTTAGAGATAAACTTTCATTATTTGAATACGTGCCATTTATGTACTTACATACAGTTACTTCCTATTATAACATACTTGAAGTTGGTAAACATTTGACATAATAACTCTAGCATTCTGTTCTTCATATCAGTGTTTTGAATTTAATTATACTAATAGAAATACGCTGGCGAATTTAAGAACGATGTCACATAATGTTTGGTATTTTTTTATTCCATGCAAGCTAACATAAGCAAAAGTATATTACATGAATAGAAACCCGAACCTGCTGTGCCAAGGGTAAAACAGCTATGGCCTTTCGTTGGTAATATCCATTTTTGACACCATAAAGTATATATTTTGAAAGCTTATGAATAGGAGAGTCAATTTTAAACTATCCTGAAATCAACCTTTATGTAGTACCAATCCTTTTATATATTCTCGAATTAATATCTATTGAAATCCAGCACAATTGCCCCATAACATTTAGATAAATGAGCAATTAATCACGACTGCCTCTGTTTTTTCGTTTATTTTTACCACAAGAATTAAAAGCCCTAGGATAATTTATAGATACGGTTGTTACTGTTTATAGATTTTGTATGCCTTTCGGAAATATTCATGGCAACTATTGAACAAACTAGTCACTAATCGGCAAAGTTATAGGCAAAAATTATTTTAAAAATTAATATTTTATTTATTTATTCAATTTCACAGAGTAATATAAGCCAAATAGGCCATATAAAAATATTACATAGTAATAACAACCTAAGTATAATATACAAAAATATAAAAATTTAAGTAAATATTCATAATGAAAGTATCATCATATATGCTCCCCAGCATACATTAAAAGTAGAACAAAAAGAAATGGTAAGTAGATGATATCAGAGGTCCAGTTAGTGATAGAAAATCCAAGCAATATCAATTAAAAAATATCAAAATCGCAGTAAAATAAATTAATATAAAGAAGAAAAAAAATTAAGTAGTTTCAATTTGAAAACATTATTAGAGTGTGTAAAAAGACGCAATTCTAAAGGTGATAAATTCCAACATTTAGTAACCCTAACAACAAAGGATCTATTAAAATAGGATTTAAATACTCTAGGAGGAATGAAGTGAGGATTTCTACTACGAGAGGAAAAAATAAATTCCTTACGAAGGGCAGAAGGGTGACCATCTTTTATAACTCTATAAAATAATATCAAATTAGGAATCTTAATGAAATCAGCAAACTAGCAACCAAGAAAACTTTTTACAAAGTCAGAAATATGATCACGACGACGAGCACAGTAAACAAATCTGACAATGGAATTAACTAAGCGCTTTAAACGTGAAAGAATCAGACCAATTGTACCAGTTACAACCTCAAGACAGTAAAAAATCTGTGGCATCAAAAAAGCATACGCTAACCTACTCCTAATATGAAATGGTAAAAACAAATTAGTACAATAAATTTTACGCAAAGAACCCCAAATTCGGCCATAAATAGAATCAACATGAAATTTAAATGAAAGTTTAGAGTCAAGAACTAGCTTAAGGCATTTATGATGGTCAACAAAATCAATCATTTCCTCGTCCAAGAAAATATCGAGATCAACAAAAAAAACGATTAGTAGAACCAAACATAAGCAGTCTTGTTTTAGATGCATTAACTTTTAAAGAATTAGCAACAGTCTATCGCATAACACGTTCCAAAGAGGAATTAATATTGTCTTCAAAAACATCAATAAACCTTCTACTCCCTTTAAACAGCAAAAAAATATCATCAGCATATAAATAAGGTGTACATGAGCTAGAATTTATAAAACAAGGAAGATCATTAACATAAAATATGAATAATAGTAGACCCAAAATGGAACCCTGTGGAACCCCAGAGTATAAAAGAAGAACTAGAAGTAACTCCATTAGCAACAACAAATTGAGACGTACCCAGTAAATAAGAAAAAAAAGCTTACAAGCATCTTTAGAAAACCGAAACTTATCCATAAGTTTTAGTATCAAAATATTAAAAGTTTTTTCAAACTCCTAAATAATTTTTGACTACGCTTAAGATTCCAAATTATAAGCCATAATCTTAGAAACGATTTCTAAGAAAAACTAACCAAATCGATTTCAAACCAACTGAGATATAAGCACCAGTGATTTTCATAAGAATTACAAACGAAAATCGATATTTATCAGTTTATATACAAACGAGAGCGACAATATGGGGATCAAAGGAAAGGGCTTGAGTATTAAAAGATAGTAAGCTACGAAAAGAAAAAAATCCAATATGGCGTCTAGATTAAATAGCGAATATATGATTTAAATATAGTTGATACGGCTTTGTCTCCTTTCACTCCCACAATATTGATATCGAATTAAAGGGCTTGACCGGTATAATGTAGTAAACTATTAAATAAATGGAAAATCCAAGATGGCATTTAAAACAAAATGGCAGACAAATTTTTGTTAACTCCAACAATGTGTGTATCAGATAAAAGGGCTTGACTAGTAGAATACACTTAACTATGTACAAATTCAAAATCAAAGATGGCGTCGGAAATAAAAAAAATAAATTGCCGTATTACATGAAATCTTAGCTTAGCTACAATGTGGTGTTTATATATATTTACAGAAGGTAAAGCACAGCCGAATAAAGCGCTCTTACTTGTTTTATTTAAATAACTGTCATACATATACATGTGTACATTGAGTAACTTCGTATGATAACATAGTTGAAGTTCATAAACATTTAACATGATAACTCTAACCTTCTGTTCTTCATATCAGTGTTTTGAATTTAGTTATACTAATAGCAATCACGCTGGCGAATTTGAAATGATGTTATATGTTCGGTATTTTTTATTACATGTAAGTTTACACAAGCTTAGTCAAGATTACCTTCACCAGCGGTGCCAAGAGCAATATTTATTTCCAACCTTTAAAGTATAGAGTTGAAGAAGTTTTTTTATTATCGAAAAAATAAAATATTTAGAAATGTTAGATCTAATTTTAAGTTCTGACTTAGTAACATTACTTTTCCAAAAATTTTGACATATTCGTAATTCATCATAAAAATTCATCATAAAAATAATTCTGCGTGAAATATTTTCTTTTGCAAGTCTGTCGCTTTGGGTATTTTTAAAAGTAGAATGCAGGTGCATTGAAATATGGAAATATCGTCAGAGATAATGCTAATTTTCTAATTTCTAAATATCTTGGAGTTTCACCAGCATCCCTGTTTTGACCAACCTAAATAGAAAAAGCGCTGGTCACCAGACCATCAAAAAGTGAAATCTTCAAAAAAAAAGTGCAACGAATTTTTACCCATAAAGTCGCTCCTAAAGTAGTAAAATCCACCTAAATCTAGGGGGTAAGTCCATAACGTGACAACACTGTTTCCAGGTCTTTTTGAAATTACTTTTTCAAATATTTTCGTGCCATAGGTTGAGCGTTAAAACTTATTTACTTTAGTAAAACATGATTTACAGGAAAGCATGCTGGCCCTACGGAAAACTAAATTTTTTTTTATTCAAATATGTATAAATGAGTAGATGTGTTGGTAAACAAGTCTGTAAGTGTGTTAATGTACTACTGAAATGCATCCCCTATTTAATGATCATATTTTGTTAATTCTGTATACGTAAGAGTATAATATTTTTTCTGTTTTTTTTTATTTATACAAAGTTGTATTTTTTTATACCTTTATTTGTTACCGGCTATAGTTGACTGTTCAAATGCTGATCATAGTGTGGCAAAGTTTACAATTGTATCTCCCGTAAATACACCTGCCACGCGCCGTCAATTTTATTGTTGTTATTGTCTACTGTGTTCCGCTGCTGGCTGTACAAATACACGCTGATGACGTTAAAAAGTACGGTCGAAGGGGATCTACATTAAGCCAGGCGACTGAAAGAGAAAAATATTCATTTTTTTAAAATTTTTCTCTTGGGGTGTCTGCATTTAATTAAAATATTAAACTAAAATCATACAAATATACAGCAACAACAAAAATTTAAGGAAATAAACAACTAGGACTTGCTCACTCGTTTACACACGTACAAATAAACGTGCACGCTTGTATTGAAGGCTCCCTAATTTATGCAACAGGATCATAAAGTCAGAAAAATGTTAAAGTAGTTTACGCTTTAAACTTATTCATGTTAATTTTTATTAACTGCTTTTTGACAAGTCTTAGCACTGGCAAACGTTTTCACACACACACACACATTCGTAAATCCAGTTAAACGACAGGACTTTTCTTACAGCATTTAAAAACAATAAGATTCTTCACTTACTGCTTTTGCAGTTGTAAAATGTATAACAAGTTATTCCTTTCGTATCTTGTCCACCTCTTTTTTTTAGCAATTTGTTGTTATGGCTGCTGTTTTGAACTATTGTTGTTAATTAGTACCGTAAAAAACATGCGCTTAAAACACGTGCTGTACTTGTTCCGGAACTACACTTCACCAAAGCGTTAATTTTTTTTAAGGCAGAAACTCGTTCAAGCAAAGTGGTTTTTTAGTTTTGAGGGTTCTTTTATAATAATTATAAATAATCGTCTTTCAATCAAACTATTTTTCTGGGATGTCATTTTAGATTTTTATCCTTAATGAAAAAATAATTTTTAAATATATTTTAGACTTGAATTCTTAATGAAGTTGGAATCATAGGGAAAATTTGTGATGTTTACAGGGAAATGTTGTTTTTAAACTTAAAATGAAATGATAATAAAGAGAACTACTCGAGTCAAGGACTATTAATATTTACCACGTGAATGCATGTGTGGTATTATAAAATCACTTGAATCTTGTTACATTTTTAAGAAGAATCTAAAGAAGCAATAAGGAGAAGAAGTATTTTTTTTAGTACAGCAACCAGTAGAGTATTTGAATCCAACTCAGATAACCCACTGCAGACATCTTTTTTTTTGAAAAATGTTTGTCCATATAACAATAATGCGAATTAAAGACAAAGCGTATATGGGAGGTAGGCGTCAAAGTGGGAGTGTCAACTTAATTTTTTGAAATTATTCTCGTATTGGGATAATTAAATTTACCAGAAAGCTATATATGTGAAATTTCATCATCATACATCTAATTCGGTCGATTTTATGATCTTTTTAATGTCATTAATAGTAAACCATGTGAGAAGTGGGCGTTGCAGTAGGCGTGTCAAAAAAGTTTCTGCTCTTTAATTCAACTTAAATATTTATATATAGAGTCCTTTATTCCTCCAAAATATTTATCCACAGAGAAACTATATGAATTTCAGATAAGGCGTTGTATTAAAGGTGGGTAAAAGTGAGCATATCACCTTAAATTTCCGGTATTGCAAGTTTTTTTTTTATCTAAACTCCTTTCCTAACTCATAGATATAACCGAATTTCAGGGAAATATATTTTTTTACTGTGCAAATATGCATTCAAATTTCAATTTCAACACAATAAATTTTATTCGATGTTGTAAAGCCATGCTTTTTTTTACATACTCCTGCATTACGAGCTATAACTCTCTTCCTAGGATTCCGCCTTAACCTATTTTCAATACCAAGCAAATCTTGTGTATAAGAATTATTCTGGCAAATTTTGATCCCCAAACTTTTTCAGTTCGAGCTCTATCGTTCTTTCAACAGACGGCCAGACGTGCGGACATAACTAGAACGTACCAGGACTCTGAAAATATATACTTTATAGGGTCTTAAATTTCGATATGCTTCTAATGGAATGACAAAATAAATATACCCTCAAGATTTTTTTTTATAATTACACTGCCTCTGTTTCAACCTTTTGATGATGAAAATAAAATTTGACATTTCCCGTGTATTACTCAGAACGCTATGAAGGTGAAGCGATGAAACATGAAGCTATTCATGGATCAGGTAGTTTTGCAACAACAACAAAACATTAAATTCTTGCCTTGGCTGTCTATTGTATTCAATAAAAATTTAATAGACTGAATAAGACGAAGCTCGATGAGATTTTTATTTTATGTAAACTGTCAAATAAATCGGTTCTATTCAATACTGATAATCAAAAAAATATCATTTATATACTAAAACAATTTAGTACTCACTCAGTTATTGAATTGTTTTTAAGAAGACGAATAAATTGCCCTTTTTTCCCGTTACGGGAGAATTTGGTACCAAATTCAGGGTATTTAGCAATCTGTTCAATGGTGAAAATGAACACTTTTTAAAATTTCACGTGATTTTTGCTGGATCTCTAATAATGATCATATCGACATTATGTTAAATAAAACTCTTAAAATTTAATATTCCATAATATTTAATGATTAAATTAAATACGCTGTTTTATTTAGCGATATAGGTTTGGTGCCAAATTTGACTACAAAAAAAAAAAATAAATTTTTAAGTGAAAAATCTGAGCACAATTTTGATTTTAGATCAAGAATTATTTCGGATATTTCCTTAGAAATTATATGAAGCTTACAAAAAACCTTTTATTATTAGAAAAAAAAAATAAATAAAGTGCTTACGTACCATGTTGAACACAGTGTTCCTCTTTTCCCAATAGAGCTGATATTGATTTTTTTTTATTATTATTTTACTCTAAAGCGTGTTTCAGGACATGTCTGATAGAAATTACTTTTACTTTTTTTAAACATCACTTTGAAGATGTTTTGAAAATTACAACAAATTATTAAACACAAAATCAATTTTGTATTTAACCAGACAAAAACAAGCAACAGCAACAACAACACAAAAATTAATATCTCTCTTTGCTCAGCTTAAAATTCCCAGAGTCGATCATCAAAAGGATAATTCCGCAAATAGTTGGTTCATTAAAAATCAATAAACACAGCACCACATACGTTGATAATGAAACGCAGCTTTAACTGTGTATATTACGAAGTTGCAACATTTATTACTAACAAAACAACAACAACAGCAACAAACAACAAATTTCAATCATCTTAACATTAAACAGAAAAAGCAATAAAAAAATCATTTTCAACTTTAGCTCTATTTTTTTCGTTTCTTTTTTTTAAGTTTGTCATCCACAATGGAACAGCGGCACAAGAAGTTGGAAAGTAAAAACAATGTTACAATTTTAATGCCCCAGTCCTTAGCAAAAATTGAAAAGATCACAATTAAGTTATAAAAATGTTTTTCGTCGTTTTTTTGTGTTAAAACTTACATTTTTCTTCTTCTCGGTTTTTGTTTTTTCTCACAAGTGTAAAAAGATCTTTACTCTTATATTTGGTGTGGCAACAATAGCAATTTGTCTGTATGTTTTCGTTTTCTGTTGCCACTTATACTTCAGTATCATTTATTTATTTGTTTGTTTTTTTTTTGCTAAATCTTTGTCAAGTTTTTGGTGAAAATTGAGCAATCAAATAAATAATTTTGCTTTCATTGCAGAATGTTATATAACAAAGAGCCAAGCGCTCCCATTTCGATTTTAAGAAAATTTGTAAAATGTGGTTTATTGTTGCTTCATTCTGTAGCATGTCTCCTGTTTGTTACATTTCAATTTTTATGGAATTTTCTGTTTCTTAATTGAAGTCGTTGACATTTTAAAAATCACCTTTTTCCCTTTTTAACACAACTATTGCATTTTTTTATAGTTTTTTTTTTTTATTTTTTCTAAAGGACTTGTTTTTTCTTCTTAATTATTTATGTAAACCTTTTAGTAAAGTACACCCTTAATGTGGGTTGTTTAAGGTTCATTGAGTGATCTGTTGTCCTGAAAGCATTGGTTACTCATGCATTTAAGGACTTTATTAAGTTCTTGCTGCTATTATACCCTGATGATACCTTGGTTACTTTGGGAATGTTTGGTAAATACAACCAACTGTTTGTTGATGGACATTAATTTAGTTTGGACATGTGCAGGCTTTGATGAGCACAGGTGTTATGTGATGTTTAATGTAAAATATATGCGAGTATAAAAACAATTAATGACTTTATATCCTAAACAAGTTTAAAATAATAGGCATTTTTATAAACAAAATTTATGAATAGATATATAGTTTAAAATCCCACGAATGCTGTTTTATATTAGCAATACATTTGCAGCATTAAATAGTTTCTTAAAAAAGTTTACCATTATCAAAGGCAAACTTACTTATATTGACTTAATTCGTTATCTTAATGCTCTTACGGAATTAAAATCTTTATTTGAACACTATGAACACTTTCCGTCTCACTTGGACATTAATTTCACCTTTCGTATTAATTAATTAATTTCTGCCTTTTTCTGAAATAGCTGTGGCCATTCGATCATAGAATTTCTCATCTACCCATCACTACTGTTCGCAGCTTATGCATATCCTTTAAGATATCTTTATGTTTTAGACAATAAGGTTTTCAGATTCGATTGTTATTATTATGCTGATCAGTTTTGCTCACAGACGTATACGGCAGTGCTAAATTGCTTGAATTAACGAACTATACTTTTGTCTCTTAACTATACAATCAAGTTATAGTTTTAGAATCGTTATTGAAATAGAGGGTGGGCCATTTATCAGTTTAAATTTGAACCAGTGGTTATTTCAAATCTGGCAATATTTAAGTCATATTATTCTGTTACAAAATTCAGTATATTGTCCCGCTGAACGAAATGAAACGACTTACAATTAAGCAACCTTGAGATTTATTGGAAATTTATTTGCAAATGTAAGACAATTGGTCGGAAATTTCACAAAAAATAATTTTTTGGATGAAGGTCACTTTCATCTTGGTGATTACGTTAATGAGCAAAATTGCATTTTGTATTTTTGGCTCAGAAAACCCAATTGCAGCGGAGGCGTCATCGTTTCATATTTATTTACAAATGAGCAGGGCTCAACCATTGCGATCAACGCAGACACCTATCGCATCATGATAACTTATTTCTTTGTGCCCGTTCTTCATGGTATTGATGTTAGCGATGCTTGATTACAACGGGATGGTGTAACTTGCCACATATCTTATGCCACAATTGATTAATTGCGCACAAAATTAGATGGCCGTATAATTAGCGGAATGGTGATGTCAATTGGAAGCAAATTACCTGCGATTTGACACTGTTGGATAATTTTCTGTAGGGATCTGAAACAATTGAGTATTTGAACGCAAATATTCGAGATGTAATTGCCGAGATACGAACGCATACACTTGAAAAGTGCTCAAAAAATCGTCCGGACGAATTTGGTACTGTGATGCCATACGGTTCAGCCATAATATTTCACTTCTTAAAAAAACAATTGTACTTCACAAAAAAAATAAATAAATTTGCGAAAATTTTAAACTATTTTTATTTCGTTGTATTAAAAATTCAAGCTTTTAAATGTTCCGCACTTTATATTTTGTCTTAGCCGCACAACTATTCAGTTGTGGTACCAAGATATGTGTAGCTTTATCATTCCGTTTGTAGTTTTTACGATATTCATTTCTAAACACATAAAATTTCCATTTCCTGAAAGCTTATAAATAGTATAACTTTCCGTCTGTCTGCCTGTTGAAATCCACTGTTAAGAGGCCCTTCATTTAAAACATAATTCAAAATTCTCACAGTCAGGGGATCCAGATGACATTGTCAAGAATCGGTATATTAAAAAAAATTTATTTAATATAAAGAAATTGGCAAAAAAAATCAGCAAATTAGAATTACAAATCCAAACAACACAACTTTAAACATAGAGGATAACATTAAGCTCAATAAATGTAAATGTGTTACCAAAATATTGTAGTAAATATAAAAGATATATTGACCAAGCCAAAAAAAAAACATGCAAATGAAATAGTGAATGTATGAGTTCAGACTATGATGAAGTTGTTCAATTTAGGTGAAACAAGCTTGATTTTTACATTAATGTGTCATTGGAGGGCATGTGTTTATATGAATGTATTGATAAAATTCATCTCATTCTAATAAGTGCATACAACGCATGCACAATAGATGAAAATAAGCACCTGTTTCATGAGTTAATAATGTCTGTTAACATTAATTATTTAAAAAAGGCTTACAGCCTTATTCATAACAAAAACTTAGCAACAGTTTATACACTACGTATGTACAAAGAGCTGCTTACTAGAATGCCGATTAAGCTTGGCAGCTCGTTGGCACAGAGTTTATTCATAACAAATTTTTATCCGTCTGCCAACTTTTTATAAATCAACCCGGAAATACATGATACTCCTCAAAAATGCAACCATTTTTTGTATATCATCCCTGATCGGCAAACGCTTGGCAGCTCGATAACGATCGTTCAGCAGATCGTTAGCCAGAGTTTGGCATGAGTGTTATGAATAAGCTTTATGCTAACTTTACGCCAACTTTTTGTTATGAATAAGGCCGTAACTATTTCGTGTTTGGAGAAGGTGTTCTTTATGCCTCCTTTTGGACTTCTGAATTAGAAGTCATGAAAAATATAATTCACATTGAAGTATTGCAAATTTTTTTTTTTATAAAAGATAAAAAAAAAATTTCCTTTTTTTTGTTAATACAGTTTACGGTTTGATATTTAAAACAGTTTGAAAATTTTTTGTATATATTAATTTTCCACGGAACATCGACTATGTTTTATTTAAGTTGATTTAAATTATTAACATATTTGTGAAAGATTGTGGAGGGACCATAATTCGTTGCATGAACTTTTACAGCATTTCATATGCACCTCTAGAATCCACACGTTCTACATCTTAAATTTTTTGCCAAAAAGTTTTTAAAATTTACTTATTTAAATAACTCTATTAATTCAGAGTGTAAAATTTGTGTTTACAAAGAAACCTGGAAAAATTTTTTTAAGTCTCGATAAAACAGGCATGGTTCGTTATATCTCAAATTTGTATAAGTTGATCTGCAAATTCGATATAATTCGATATTGCTTAGTTCTGATTTTGATATTAACTATTTTGCTGACATTCCTCATCAAATTAACTAAAAATTCTTTGTGTTCATATATTAAAAAAAACACTGCATAAAATCTTGATAAATCCTTTAGTAGATGCGCTGATTCGCTGAGAGTTGTCACTTTTTAATTTGCAACATTACTGTGTTGCCCAAAGTTAATATATTATACTAAATCAAATTATGTAATCGTTCGTTAAGTGTTTATAAAAAAATCGGCATTTTTAAAGCAAAGATTGGCAGATCATCAGTTTGAGGCAAAAAATCGTCAAAATGCCGATAATCGGCATATATGGCGGACTTGCTCACTGTCATTAAACTAAACAGGATAAAATGAGCAGTGTGCTGCCAAAGAGTTAGTTCATTAATTCCCTTTATAGACGGATAATTAAATGTAAATTTATTGTTTTTTTTAACAAATCTTTTCTTTTTTTCTATGAAAAATTAGTAAATTCAATCACCAAAGCCTCTTTTTTATTTTTCTACAATAAAATATATATTTTTACAATAATTAAAAATATTTTTTAAAAATCCTTAAACACAAATTTGTTTCAGATGTTTCAGAAAAAGGTCGCCGTGCTATATGTTTTGTTTAATTTTTATTAAAAACAATGTAAGAATGATTTGTGAACACAAAAATAGGTACAATGTTTGCCACAAAACAGTAATAGTAGTCTATTATTTAGTAGTAAAAATTTTGTATTTAGTATGAGAGAAATATTATGATGACATTTGCAGTTCCCATAATACTTTTTAAGATTTTTTGTTTGCACAATCAATTGGTTAATCTCCTTTATTCTCTCGCTTTTATTAAGAAAAATATAAAAATTTTTATTAAAAATATTAATATTTGTAATATAAATTATTTTTCCATTAAAGCGTTTACTTTATAAAAATTTTAAGGTTTTTTTTAATTTTTATTTTTTTAAAAAGTTTTCCGATGTTTATTTCCTTCAGAATGCAGTTGACACCCTAAATAAAACAGTAAATAAAATAAATCATAATTAGAAACAAATGAGTGTAAAGAGGAATATAGGAAAAAATTCACTTATCATTTATAAGCCAATACTTAATAGTTTGAGCAAAAACAAGAGCACTATATTCGGCCATGCCGAATCTGATAATACCCTTCACTGTCATGTATAATGACCACATCGTAGCTTAGCCTAAATTTAAGATTTCATACAATACTCTTTTTTCTTTATTATTTCCGACGCCATCTTTGATTTCTAACTTTTACATAATTAACTATTTTCTACTTGTCAAGTTTTTTCACACATTTTCATGAGTATCTCTAAAAGCATACCAAATTTTTAAATAGTAACTACAGTGTCTATAAATTATCCTATGGCTGGAAAATTTTAATTTTTGTGGTAAAAATAAGCGAAAAACAGAGGCAGTCGTGGTTATTTGCTCAGAATGACGCCGTTGTGCTGATTTCCAATATCAATCTGCTCCTGAATATTTCAGATATTTTGATGCTTATATGGTTATATGCAATGTCGGGGGGGCTTCAAAAATTTTATATTAACATACACACGGACAGACAGACTGACAGACCAATAATGTTTAGTCGACTCGCCTATTCATAAGGTCTCAAAAAATATATACTTTATGGGGTCGAAAAAGAATATTGTAGAAATTTCGCACGGAATGACAAACCTAAGTTTATATGCCCTTCTATACTGTAGTGTGATGGGTATAACAAATATGATTGTGAGTAGTTTTCATTAATTTACTGCCTGTTCAACGATGTCGAAAGAAAATCCAAGCGAAATTTCATTCGTACAAATATATTGAAAACAACAACAAAAACTAAAAATTTGTTTTTGTTTTCAACGTATTTGTACGAATGAAATTTCGCTTGTGTTTTCTTTCGACATCGTTGAATAGGCAGTTAATATTGATTTTTGAAGAAATATATTCATGCAGCATATTTAGACAGTAATTACTGCACTACCATGATTTATTAATTTTTATTTGAGTTTTTAATGAATGTGTGAAGCAATTTTTTTATATTTCTCTCTAAGTTCTGTGGAAGTACTTTGTTATAAAATACGTTTTAAAATTATTTCATATCGAGGAGTGAAATTCTAAAAAATCATGTTCTTTACCTCCAAAGAAAGACCAAAAAAGACAGCACTGAAAACAAAGCGCTTTTTTGAAAATGTTAATTTCTGTTGGAGAACCTTACAAGACTTTTGCTGAAATATTCTTTAATACCATAAATTGCTCTTCAAGATCACATGTGCAAGGAATAAATAAGAAAAAAAAAAAATTATAAAATTAGGCAAATATTTTTCAAACTAAGAAATTTTTTTTTAACAACAAATTTCTTAATATAAACATGTTTCATTATAAATCCATAATTGTTAGACTTGACCCTATAAAATATAATAAATAAATATTTTTAACGAAGAGTATTTACTCTTATTTGTGCAAATATTTATCAAATGTGAGCGCTGTTGTAGTAACAAAAACAAAAACTTTTTTTTAAACAATTCTGATCGTACAAAATTTTAGCCCTTTATAGACATAATGGCCACTTTAAGAAATTATAACAAATAGCTGTCAGAATATTAACTTCAAAGAAATAATTAGGAGGCGCCATAATAAATTCAAGGCAATTGAGAATTGCACATGTATATTTTGATTTTTGATGAAACCGATTGTTTGCTTTTTGCTAAATATTCACACAGAAAAAAGGTGTGAATTTCAGGGAAAATTAACACACGACCTGAGCTTCCCTGTTTAAGATTGTTGTATATTTTGGCCGAAAAAGTCAGAAGTACTTCACAATTTTCTAAACAAAATGTTTTTACTTATTTTTTTTTTGTATTTTCGTGTATTAGAAGAAGTAAATGGTAAATTTGAAAACAACCTTTTAACGCCTTTTTAAAATGTTAATGGTATTTTGTCGCCACGGAACTCTAGTTTAACAAAAAAAGAAGGTGTATGTTTTCTCACTTAGTTATTGCGTGTGTGTGTGTGTATTATTTGTTAGTTAATCCTGACCGAAGTAAGGCATAGTCTTGCATTGGGTCTTGTCGCGTTTAGCAATTCGTCGTCCATAGTTAAGCGAATGATTAATGATTTTTTAAGAGGCTCTTTTGCACTCTTGACGCATTTAATTGATACCAAGCAACAACATAAATCTGCTTAAAAATTGCCACTAATAGGATTAGATCGTGTGGAAGGAACAAGGTTGATATTAATTATTTTTTCTTCCACGCTCATGGTGTGAAATGAGACACAAGGCTTTCGTATATTTTTTATGTTTTTGTTTTTTTTTCGCAGACAACAAGGTGTGAAGTAGGTAAATTGATACTTTGTTGCATTTGCAGATTTGGTTTCGCACTTATTTAATTCATGTTTGTGCGCATTGATCAGTTTTTAAAGTTAACTAATTATTGAATGTATTTGGAGTGAAATTATCGTTAAAAGAACAGCAGGTTTTTTCTGTCCTGTGCTGTTTTTAGTTTGCACACGCCTTGAGTTTTGAAAAAAGTAAAATAGGGCGAAACAGCAGACTTCATTGATAAAAAAAATAAATAAGAATAGTTTATTAACTGTAATTAACACCTATAAAGAGACTTAGTTAAGTTAAGCTTAACTGGAAAAACAATCAACGAATTATTGATTGGTTTCGGATACGAAAAAAGGAGCCCAACATAATATAAAAAAAATGTTTAATCTTTATGTACTTTTTAGTAAAAAAAAAAGAGAGAGAATCAATCATGTTTTACTAAACACATAAGCAAGGTATTTAGGAAATTTAAAGGCAATGAAAAATTTATACACAAAATTATAAGATTGCTTTAAAGTGTAAAACATATTTCTTATTTTCTAAAAAGCGACTCGGGGGAAATGTAATGGAATTTTAACAGTTAATTTATCAACTTTAATGCTATTATTATCAAATCTATTAAAATAAATTGACACTTGTAAGTATTTTTTTTTTGCTGTATTAACCTTAGGTTACTTTTAAAGCAATTTTTCATTATTCTTTTATGTAGGTTGTGAACAATTGTTTGGGCTTATTAACAAAAAGTACTTGTCGTATAAACAAGTATCAATTATCGCTATATATCGGCAAATCCCAGAAGCAGTTCACTAACCAAAAGTATTTTTTCCAACTTTACTTTAAGAGAATAATAGACATAAATATATGTACAAATAGTAAATTAAACTGCTAAACAAAAAATACAAAAATAGCATATTAATTTCTGTAACGTGTGATACGATTTGAGTTCTCCCATTACCTTAAGTAAATTATTAAATTCTCATGAAATATTAAATTTTTGTCAGTTATTATTTTAAAATTCATACTAGACCGCATTTAGGGCCACGCTCCCTTACTCACACTTTCACCAGGAAGACGTACGAAACCAAGGCAAATTATATATGTATACCTCAACTCTAATTCTAAAAAAATGGTTCTCATAAAAAAAAATTCCAAAAAAAAAAACAAGTAAGAGCACTATATTCGGCTGTGCTGAATCTTTTATACCCACCACTGATTTGATGTACTTTTATAGCTCAGAATATATTATTTTGTTATTAACAGTAATCGAAATGGAATAATATCTTTATACTAAAATATGTATCACTTTCTTTGTATAAATTCGATATGCTACTTAAATGTTTTCGTAAATTTAGTCTTTCAATGAAAATGGGCGTTAAAGTACGCGTGTAAATGAAGTTCCTACTAATAAATTCAAATTAGATATTTCAATATAGTCCTTTGTTCTTCCACAACATTGTTAATAGAGAAATTATATAAATTTTTGATAAACCGTTATGTGGGATGTAGGCGTTAAAGTGGCCGTGTCAGCTCAATATTCCGGCATAGCAGTGATATTGACTAGAAGGATATCTGTAGCAAATTTCATTATCGTAGCTCTAATTTTGTCGGTTTTATGGGCTTTTAAATTTCATTAACAGTTGATAACGTAAAGAGTAGTCGTAATAGTAGGCGTGTCGAAGTTGTTGTAGTCTTCCAATGAAAGTGGCGTTGAAGTAGGCTTGTCGAAATTATTTCTACTAATAAAGAATGAGATCAGTGAAACCTTAACACACATTTTTAATTCCACCTTTCTTCATGCACAAAAAATATAACTGTTTATGATCAAGTTTGCATTAAAAAACTTGTCAAATTATGTGTACAAAATAATAGCATAATCGGATTATTAGTTTGTTTGAAAATGGATTCCGAAGAAAAAGTGCGTGAAAAAATAATAACAATTTTTTTAAAAAATCCCAGTCGTACTTACAAATCTATTGCAAATGAGATAAAGCTGTCACGACAAACAGTTTCGCGTGTGATAAAAGTGTATAACGAACGTCGTAGTATTAAAAGGAAAGCTGGAAGTGGAGCTAAAAAAGGTATAACTGACCCACAGTTAGCTTCAAAGATTGTTAGTCTTCTAAACCAAAATCCCAACCTCTCAAACCGTAAAGCCGCCTTAAAAGCAAACTGTTCCGATTTTTTTGTAAGGAAGGTTAAAAGATATGAAGGCTTTAAGTCCTACAAGGTTCAGAAAGTGCCAGACAGAAATTCGAAGAAAAACTTGGATGCAAAAAGTCGTGCCAAAGAACTGCTTAGAAATTTTATCAACAAATATGAGTGTTGTATTATGGATGATGAGACTTACGTTCTTGCCGACTTTTCTCAGCTCCCAGGGCGAAGTTATTATGTGGCCGATGGAAGAGGTAATGTCGATGACCAATTTAAGTTCAAAAAAAAGACAAAGTTTCCAAAGAAGTACTTAGTTTGGCAAGCTATATGCACGTGCGGAGAAAGAAGCAGTAAATTTATTACTACTGGGACTATCAACACTGATATTTACATCAAGGAGTGCTTGCAGAAGAGGTTGCTTCCATTCATACGAAAACACAATAAGTCAACATATTTTCGGCCCGACCTAACGTCGTGTCATTACAGTAAATCTGCAGCAGAATGGTATGAAACAAATAATATAGTGGTAGTGCCAAAAGAAGCAAATCCACCTAATTGTCCAGAACTAAGGCCCATCGAACGTTACTGGGCTTTAGTCAAAAGAGTGCTGCAGCTTAGATGTTTTAATATAGTCCTTTATTATTCCAAAATCTTTATTAATAGAGAAATTATATGAATTTGAGGTAAAACGTTATATGGGAGGTGGGCGTGTCACATTTATTTTCCGTTGAAACAAAGCATATGACCAAAAAGCCATGTGTGCAAAATTTCAGAACCGTACATCCAATTTTGTTGCTTTTAAGACGTTTTTGTTTTTAAATATACAGAAAAATACACTGTGCGTACATTTTGATCTATAACTCCTTTCCTAACACTGTACAACACATGATTTCGGGACTCAATTCTGATAATTGTTTATGAAAGAAGACCCAAAAATAAGAACTTCTGCATCATTAGTTTGGTCACGGCACATCAAATAATAATTTAAAAATTGATTTGAAGTTAGTAAGTATCGTATAGGGGAGTATGTCACGTTTAAGGCTCTTTTCTTTGTCATAACTTGAGAACCACTAGTCCGAATAAGCTGAATGAAATTTTAAAAAATTAAGAATTACAATTCCTTTAATCTGTTTATACAACGTTTCGCTATATAAGCAACAGTTTCGCAGCTATAAATAATTTCGATGTGGTACAAACGGAATGACAAAATTAATATAACCCCACCATGTTTTTGGTGGCGGGGTATTTAAATCAAAACGAATTGATTTATCACGCTAATTTTTAGTTAGATTTTTTTTTGACTCAAAATATGGACGTGAATAATATCCTCTGCCTTTGTGCCTTTGAATGGTTAAAAATCATCGAAATTGTCAAAGGTAAAAGAAGTTTGGTGCATTTTCTTATATTTGTATTGGTCTGGAGCTTAATTTCAAGTTTATTTATATAATATTTTATTTAAATTTATATTAAGATATTAAAAAAGATGTGTTTAAAAAAATTTGTTCATTTAACAAATCGTCGGCTGAATATGCAAACCTGCTAACTCCCTATTAGCAAATTTTACAGGAGAGACAAACAATTTCTAATATATCATATTTGTAGCTTGAGAGGAAACCAAAAATATAGTTGGTCTATTTTATGGTATTCTTCATGTAAAAAAAACAACAAAAAAAAACAAATTGGAGTTAGTAATAAACACTGAACTAATAATGTAGTGGATTTCGCAGTTTTTCTTACAAACATTTTTCTGTGAGAGGATTTAGCATTTTTTTTATCAAACCTTTTTACACACTTCAAAACTTAAATGTAAGGAAAAAACTACATGCTGGTCGCCGTTGCGTATCTTTCTCTACCACTCGGCATCGAAATCTCAATTTACTTATAAAGTGGATTTAGCAGGTTTGCATATTAAGTCGACGAAATTTTGTTTACTTAAATCATTTTTGCTGTGGCTCAAGTTCTTTTATTCTATTATTTAATTTTCTAAATAAAATTAAATTGCAATCATTTTATAAATATTTAAAAATTATTCCGATGTTAGCCGAGTGGAATGCATTTTCGAAACCAGCTACGATTTCATCTTTAGCACTCTTTATCGGTGTGTACATAAGAAATTTGAAATTAGTATTTGTGTTACAATTCAATGAAGTTTCGTAAATTAAGTGGCAGCTATAATGGATTTAAAATTTTTTTATAGTGTTTTATATTTTACTGATCAAGCCCTTTGATTTGATATCCATATCAAATCTCTTTTATTGTTGTCTGCAAGCTGAGATATATTTCGGTCATATAACTCCGTTTCAAATCGATTTGTTAATAAGGTGTTGTCAGGAATAAATTTTTAGCCTACAGCTTTTATTCATTTTATTCAAAAACTTATCAAAACATTATTTAAGACCTTGTCAAACTTGATATAATTGATTTCTTGTTTATATTTTTTCAAATAATTTTGGTCCATAACTTTGCCGATTAGTGATCGATTTGTCCAAAATTTTCAATGACTAGGTCCAAATATGGGTAAGAATATGGGATAAGTAGAGGCAGTCCAGTTTTATTACGCATAAATTTCCGGAATACCTTCAAATTATTAATGCCATATACAGGTCTGTGCAACATGTGCAGCCTTTCAAAAGATCGTTTCATAGATAGCGCGTGAATAAAAGAGGTGGCTTAATTACGAAGATTAGTTTTTAAGTTAATAATCTTTAAACTAATATTTAAATTTTAATGTTAATGATCTTTAAAAAAATTTATTTTATGATCTAAACTATTTTTTAAAATTTTTTGGTTCATAAAATGACAAAAAATAAACAGTCGCTTGTGTTCTGCATTCCAAGTGAAATTAAATCACACGGAGTTATCATTGAAGTGTTATTGTTTATAACAATGATTTCATGGAAATTCCGAGTGATTTAATGCAGAACTCTGGCAAATATTTTTATTATTTTTGGCATAACAAATGCTTGCACAGTTTTACATTTAAACAAATGAGTTTAGAATATGATATAAATAATTTCATTCAGTTACTTACTACTCACATGTGTGTGGTGGTGGTTAATTCAAATACATCTGCCTTAAACGTTTCGATTCGAATAGGAAAATAGATGAAGGGGTTAAGCCTTCTCATTTATTCATTCAGCATTGCAAATGTAAAATTTAATATTGATAAGAATCAATTTGTCTGTAGTTTCTGCATGTAGCTCTCCATTAAAATCATATCAACGTATGATTGTTATAAACAACAAAATACTGCTCGGATTGCATTTTTATTGTGTCATTAAAACAAGGTGTTTTCTGCCGAGTTGCACATGTCCTTCCGCGTGTGTCATTCAACACTTTCCTAGTGTTTCTAGGCGTTGTTTTTAAACGAAATGCCTTCGCATTCCTCTAATGCATTTTGTTGCACAACTCAATAGAACGTGCTAATATTTGTTTTTAATTTTTTTGAGTTGTCTGCAAAACAACAACAACAACTTGAAGTAAATATATTTATATTATTGACAAAAATGTGTTACATGCTTATTGTGTTTGTAGGATCTGTAATCAGTAGAGCAGATGGATTCCTTTGCTCGACTGTAGAAAATGGAAGGAAAGGTTTCTTGAAAATCAATTCAAAATAGATTTTAATGCATGTAAATATTTAGAGCAGATTTTTTTAATATTTAAAAAAAGGATTTGATAAAAAATTATGTGTCAGTTTTCTAAAATATTTTTTATCTAGCCTTTGTTAGATTACATAAAAGGCAGATGATTTTAAAATTATTTAAGGTGATCCTTTCTCTATTGTTTTTGTTGTAAAACTAGATTTATTTATTCCTGTTTGGTGTTATCTATTAGAGGAGGTTTCTAGTAAAACAAATATTCAAATTTATGGTACTTTTGAGTAAAAATTTTTATTTATCTGTCTTGGTCGGTAATATGTATTAAGGCTTGTGAAGCACTGTGTTTGTAAATTGACATCAAATATGTCCATTAAAAGAATAACACATTTTTATATATATATTGTGCTTTATATATGAAAAATTGTTTAAAATTTTTAATAGTTTTAAGGTGTTTTATTTGATTACACTTTTGCATTATTTATCTACCGACAAAAAGTGTTTTAATAAAAACTTTCTATAAATAAAAAAATTTTCTGAATTAATTTACTGAATTATTCAGGATATGCTCCAAATTAATCTTTCAATATTTTATTTAGTTGTTTGCTTTAAGGTGCTCTAAATGCATTTCATTGGTGTTTACACCAGATCGTCAGTAGACCTTGATTGGGAGCATATTCTGAATAATTCAGTAAATTGTAAATAAAAGAAAAATTTTGTTTTTCGGTTGCCATTTTACACATTAAGTGTTAACTAACGATTAGCCAAATGTGAGATGGATTAGAACAAGTAAAAGTGCTATAGTCGGCCGTGCCTAATCTAATAATACCCTTCACCATCATGTACACAGGTATAATCCAGCATCGTAGCTTAACCTATATTTCATGTTATACGCCATTTTTTCTTATTATTTTCGATGCCATCCTTGATATTGAATTTTTACGTAGTTAACTGTATTCTACTAGTCAAGTCCTTTAATTTGATACCCATATTGATGGGGTTAAAAAAATTTGATCCGCCATTTTGTCTTAGACGCCATGTTGGATTTTAGATTTTTTAATAATTAACTGTATTCTACTGGTCAAGCCCTTTCATTTGATACCAATATTGAAGGGGTTCTAGAAGTTACATTTAAAAAGACCAGATTTGACCTATTTATAAATTTATTGCCCGCATTTTGTGGTGGCGGCCGACATAAATTTCAATTTTTTTTAAAGTGCTTATATTGCCATAGTCAAGTCCTTTCAGGTGATACGCTATCGGTTGTCTAGAAGCTGAAAAAAATTGATTTTCGTTTGTAAATTTTTGGAATATATATTTTTCAAAACAAATTTTTTCCTATAACTTTACCGATTAAAGCCCGATGTATCTAAAATTTTTCGCGAATATCTCCCTAGGCATATTATATCTAAAAATAGTAACAAAGGTACCTATAAATTATTCTATGGCTGAAAAATTTTAATTTTAGTGGTAAAAATATGGGAAAAAACAGAGGCAATCGCGTTTATTTGCTCATATCTCAGAAAGTTATCGGGCGATATTGCTGAATTTCAGAAGCGATTCATTCCCGAATATTTCCAAAAGATTGATACCATACACAGGTCTGAGGAACATATAGTTGCTTCTAAAAGTTGATTTCAACCAACACACGGACAGACGGGCAGACGAACAGACAATCAAAGCTTAATCGACTCCGCTATTCATAAGCTTTCAGAAAATATATACTTTATGGGGTCGGAAATGAAAATTGTTGAAATTACAAACGGAATGTCAAAGCTATATATACCCTTGTGCACCACAGGTGAAGGGTATAAAAATGAAATACTTAAATAAGGAATAAAAATGTTGGTTGGGCTTTTGAGGAAATTTTTAAAGTTTTTTATTTAATTTTTGAATTCTAATTTTTTTAATTAGAATTTCAAAACAAAACTTATAACATTTCAAAACTTTTTCAAGAATTTGGGTAAAAAGTTTTACTGAAGATCTGGTATAAGCACCAGTGAAATACATATAGATAGACCAGCTAAAGCCCAACAACCAATTAAAATATTTTTCTGAAATTATTTAATAACGATAGTATTTTCCGAAATGAGAGCACATAGAAGATATAATGAAAGGAAAATTTTATAAAACTATTTTATAAAATACTAGTGCAAATCTGGATTGCATTGCTACACCTGGACTGGTTACCAATATTCTCTTTGGTATCACATGAGTATTTGAGAACGGAATAGCCAAGTGCAGTTGTGGCAAATTTCCATAAAATGCTTAAAAATAATTTTTTCATTACTTTGACTACAGACAGTTAATTCATAAAAAAAACGATCCAGTAGATTGTTAGAAAAATGCATACATTAAAACAGCAAAGACTTTATATATCTTATATGCACCACCTAGAAAATTCAAAAACTGTGAGTTCGTTTCTTAACACCAACAATTTTTGCAAATATTTTGAATAAACATAAAATATATATGACTAATACGAGTACAGCCTCAACCAGTTTTTTACTTTCTCTTCGGGTATTACTCTGTTCTGTTGTATACATAGACTTAGAATACAGTAATTCATACAAATATTTTAAACTTCTATAGTTCCCCAAATACTTCTAATTTCCATTATTTCTTTTACGACCATGTACCTTATCAACAAACATGCGAACAGTTTTATAACTCTGCAGATGTACACACATAAGTTTGTAAAAGAATTGCTATTCGATTGTTTACTAAACGTTGCATGAACGTGATCGTACACAACAAGAAGTGTTGTATCTTCATGATGATATGACATGAAGCAACAACAGCAACGATTGAGCCAGTGTAAATCTGTTTCATAAACAACCTGTATGCTATCCTTAGAGTTGCGTGTATAGTCTTTTGTATAGTGTATGTTAAAATTTGGCACAGGATTGGCGTTAAAAAAAAATATTGCAAGTTCCTGTAAACTTGTCCACCATAGTTGTTTCAAATTGCGGAATTTCAATGTGTTATTATCTCAATTTTAGATTATGTCGTCTTAAACATTTACTCAGATTTCTCGCAGATTTCTTTCTCATATACCAAATATATTCTAAATACTAATCTTTTTTTTTTCTTTGTAAATATTTATTTAAGACACAAAAATAAAATTTATTTTATCTTATTTCAACTTCGCTTTACAATTTATACAAGTATGTATGTATAGGTATATAAAAAACTGTCAACACTACTGCTTTGTCGCTTGCTCTTGTCATCCTTAATGACCATAAAAACTAGGCGCCATTTTATCGTATTTTATAACCATTCAATTAGTGGCCACCCTGGCATCATACGATCTCCATACTAAACGACTAAATTTCGATTTTTTGACATTATTTCAACGATTTTTGATTAAATCCTTTCAAATAAGCGGCAGCACGGAAACGGTAGTCATCAACAGTTTTATTTTTGCTGTTTAAGTTTTTAAGCTTTTGTTGTAAAAACAAATGTTTTTAATATCAACAAGGAGGTGGATTTAATAAAGTTGTTTCAATGTTGTTTTTTGTTCTCTTTCTGGCTCTTATTTACAAGAACATAAAAATTGCCAACTGTGTTTTTTCTTTGAAAATGACTTAATTTCTTTTACAATACAATTTAATGGCCAATCAAAACATGGTTGTTGGAAATTGCTGTTAGCAACATTGTTTTAATAAAAACCGATTTAATTTGGATCTTGTCTTTTTAACAAGATTTTTTTTTGTTAACCGAGCATTGGTGAGTTTGTTTGTAGCCTTTTAATGCGTTAAAAAGTTGTAAAAATCATCAGCAAATTTAATTGAATCGTTAACTAACAAATACGTTCATTTAGAAAAAATGTTGTAGAAAAAAAAAAATGTATGTGGTCGTTTTAAATGCTTATCATTTCTATTAATGGTTAACTTAAAGGGATTTGTCATAAAAGAGATAAAAGTTGGGATATTTAATTTATGGTGCAGTCACTCTTGCTCTAGGAGAAATAAAACAAGAAACAGTGCTATATTCGGCCGTGCCGCATCTTAAATACCCTTCACAACGTGTAGTCATGCAATAACAATTGTTTGTATCACTATTCATCTCATATGAAATAAAAGATATTATATATAAAAACATCCTATTGCAAAATTATAAATTGTTTCTAAAAAAAATATTACAAAAAAAATTAAAAAAAAAAATATATTAAAAACAAAAAAAAAACTATAAAAAATTAAAAAAAAAATTAAAAAAAAAATATTATAAAAAAATTTTAAAAAAGTTTTTAAAAAAAATTAAAAAAAAAATATAAAAAATATAATAAAAATATAAACAATATATAAAATAAAAAAATAAAATACAAAAAAAATGTTTTGACTCAGCTGGGATTCGATGCAACGTTAACTCTAACCAGTATATATGTACGTTGTTGTTGTAATTGTGAAAAAACGAGGTGGTCGTGATTTTTTGCTCATATCTCAGAAAGTTATCGGACGAATGTGCTGAACTTCGATAGCGATTCGTTCCTGGATATTTCCAAGAGATTGATACAATACACAGATCTGAGGAATATATAGTTGCTTCTAAAAGTTGATTTCAACCAACACACGGACAGACGGTCAAGGCTTAATCGACTCCTCTATTTATAAGCTTTCAGAAAATATATACTTTATGGGATCGGAAACGAAAATTGTAGAAATTACAAGCGGAATGACAAAGCTGTATATACCCTTGTGCACCACAGGTAAAGGGTATAAAAAGTGTTTAGTGTATCACTTAGGAATATTTTGAAAAATCGTTTATTTTTTCTTTTGGGAAATATTTATAACAACAATAGGCCTTTACATAGAATAACAAGCCATTCCACTGTAATATTGACAAACAACCAAACTTTGTTATTCTTTTTTTTTGTTGATAAAGTTGAACTGTGCTCTGTGACCATTGGCTCTCTGGCACTAACATAAGTATATTAGCTCTTATTGCCTGGTATGATACATTTATCAATCGTAATGGTTCAATAAATATGTATAAATTATATCTTTTTTAAACATATGTATGTACATACATATTAATTTTATTTTGTTTGGGGTTTGATAAACAAATTTTAAAAATATTATTTAAAATAATTTTTTAACCATTTCGATAATTATTGAATTAGTTTCAATTTATTTTCAATTGATAACAATAAAAGATGAAAATTTTTTGAATTATGCAATAGTACAGTCAAATCCCGATAATTCGTGCCCCTAAAAATCGTAATTCCCGATAATTCGTAATAAACTGTCGGTCCCTTGAAAAAATCTCGTTAATTCGTAAGATTTCCATGCATTTTGGTACCCTCGCTAATTCGTAATTTTTTATTTTTTTTTTTTCAAATAAAATCTTCTTTACCTATTATAATTCGTAATTGTTTGCTAATTACCACCGTACCACGTAATTACCACGTAATAAAAACAACAGAAACATTGAAAGAACGCTAATATCTAACAATATAGAAAGTGATGACGACGACGATGATGGCAACAACGAAGTCCCTTTATGACGAATAAAGATGCAAAATTGGCAATTAATAAATTAAGATTTTATGTCTCTCCTTAATAAAAATAGAAAATACATTGGACAACCTCCGTTGGAAGAGTCTGAAACAAATGCAAATCAATAATTTTTTTAAAATTAATTTTAGATAATGTAAATATGTACAGTATTTATTTTAAGTTAAGAAAATTAATTTTCAGTTTTATTGTTTTCTGTTTGGTATTAAAATTACATGTATTTTACGCTATGTAAATGAATTTGCAATTTTATTTTATGTATTTATTTTATTTATTTTGTATTTTTTTTAACAATTTTTTTTTTATGTTTATTTCTATCGTTTTAATAAATATATTAAAAAACCACGTTAACTCGAAACCCCGCTAAACTGAAAACCCCTATAATTGTCAAAAAATAGCCGGTCCCTTGCGATTACGAATTATCGGGATTTGACGGTATATTGTTTATTAATTATTATAACCTAGTATTTTGATGCATTTGATGGTTACTAAAAAAAGGTACTAAAAATTGACACGTTTAATTCCAATTAGAGTAGATTTATTTACTCACTGTGATTATCCATATTGTATATTTTTTTTATAAAATAGAAAAAATAGTTTAAAAAAAATACATTTTAAATATCATTATTATTTAAAAATTTTAATTATTTTTTAATTTATTTAAAACATATTTTTATTAAAATTTGAAGAAAAAAACTGAATATTATGTAATTTTTAAATTAAAAATATGTATTTTCCATAGAAAAAGCGAAAAAATTCTAATAAAATAATAATTATTATATTATGTAAAAGTTTTTTTTAAGCTTTAGGTCTTTCAATAATAATTTTTTTTTTCATTTTATAATAAAAAAAATTATAACATATTATTGAAAAAAGGTTAAAGAATCTAATAATTACCTATTATATTATTTATAAATCGAATACAATTAATAGTTTATTTTAATAATTCCAAAATCTCAATCTCACCAAAGTCGGCACCCAATCATAACTAACTATACCAAATCGCATCTCCGAACTATAGGTTTGTTCACAGTGATAATGCGTTATGAAACGTTAAATGCGTTTATCTTAAAACTATATTTTCACACACTAGGTCCATTTTCTCGGAGAAGGTCACATAAATATATGTATAAACTTTGTTAGAATAAAGGCGTCTCTATATGTAAATATCTAAGATAAATGCATTAGCTGAAATTACTGTGACAAGCCTATTTTAAGGCTTACCTTTAAGATATGGCATGATTTTAAATAATTAAAATTTTTTAGCTCATAAAACCGCCTAAAATAGAACCTCTTTTATCGCTAGAATGTTTTTCTGTCTAATCTTACCCCAAACCCAATAAATAATCTACCACGCCCACTTTATTGCCCGTATATGTGAAAGAATTTGAAGAACTAAGCTCACAGCTTTTGAACAAAATGTAGTCACAAAAAATTGTTGTGGTATTTTGAAATGTAAAATAATACATTTGACATTTTTTATTTAAAAGAAAAAATAAGCGTAAAGATTTTCATTAAAATTTAATACAAGAAATTGTTTTGGGTGTCAAAAACTAATAAAAATCCCGTAAGTGCCGAACTAATTATTTTTTTCTTGGTAAAATGGAAAATTATCAATAAATCTTGCAGTTTTTAATTTGACTTTATAAAAACAAAATATTTTTCCAATTCCATTGTAATTTTTTTACACAGTGCGTATTTGAATAAATATCAACCCGGTTGCTAAGCATGTGCACTTGTCACTGTCTCATGGAGAACTATATTAATGAGCATAAAAATTAAAGATTGTTTGATGAAATGGGCACCTATGTTCTATGGTGATAAGTGGTGTAAACAATATAATAAGTTATGTGGTATAAGAGTACTACACAAAATTGCTGGTGGGTACCTGAAATTTGGCTAGCTGGATATAGTGCTCTTACTTGTTTCAATTAGAACTAATGATTTTTATTCAACTATTGGCAGCATTTTGATGATTGTATATAAATCAAATAACATTTTGGATTATATAATAAACAGAATTTCGAAATTGAAAATAATATTTGTTTTTTGCTATGCAAGGACCACTGAGCTTCACTAAGATTAAAATTTTTTTTTTAATGTTTTGAATTTAAAAAGAACTTAAATAACTATTAAATAAAGAACTTTACTGACCACGATGGCAGCCATAATACTTTGAAACCTGCAAGACCTATTGACTGAAAAGTAGATGTATAACGTACTAAACGGTGGCAGATAATTGCAATTATTAGTTGCATCTCTGTCTTAATGACAGTAAGTAGTATTTATAAATTTGTAATAACCTACCAGTAAATTGTATCTTTTGCAAACAGATTTTTTAAAGAATGCAAAACAAAATTTAAATTTGTCTTTATTAAATTCAATATTTCGGAACACACCCAAAGATCTGATAATAAAAATTTGCATTCAATACATAAAACCTAAGTAAATTATGCTAAAGACTTTAATGTAACCAACATATTGTAATTTTTTCTTTTATACTTTTGTGACCTAAACTAATCGTAGATAAATATCTTAAAGAAAAAACTATGTAGTAATCAAAATCCTTATTAAATCTTAGCTAATCTCAACGCATACATGTGGTAAATCCAAAACTAATCTTTAAGATTTATCACAAACAAACAATCTAAATACTTTTGTGGTTAATCAGGAAGAAACCGACAACAATAGGTTCGCCTTTGTTTCATTGTATGTTTGTATGTATTACACAAAAATTTAAATAAACAATTTTTTTTTTCAGTCAGTACTTTAGGCGTGATTTATTCAATACAAGTAAACTATTTCCATAATCCTTGTTAACTATTCATCCTTCCTGGGCTAGAAAAACTAGTGATCTTGAGTTTCTTCGTTCCTAGAAACAATGCAAGAATTTTCACATAGACGTCATATTTACATACACGTTGGAAATTAACACACACTTGTAATTTGACCTGCACGGAATAAACATGTGTGTATTTTTCTTTACATTTAAATTTTGTTTTTTAATGCTCGTGTCAAAATTAAATGTTGTTTAGTTCTTTGTTGTTTTCAGTGTGTTTATCTAATCTTGTTCCGTGTTGTTGTTATGATGGATAGAGGTCACTTTTTTACGTTTTCTCAGAAATTGCAAGAACATGCCAAAATTGCAGAACGAATACAGGGAGAGAAACATGATATATTTGTTGGGTTTTAAAGTGGCAACTTCCGTATTAGTACCGGGTAAATATTTTATTTATTTAAAACGTACAGATTAAAAAAAGTTTTCCGCATGTAATTACAAAAGCAAAATTTTTCCTTGTTATGAATAAAGCCAAAATTCACTTTTGTAATGAAATGGAACATAAAAAATGTTTTTATTATTTAAAGAAACAAAAATACTTTTTATGATTTTCACAGTTGTTGTGATTTTTTAGTATAAAATTTCGTTTAAATTATAAAATAATAATTGTGTAAGCTCACCTTTTTACTGTAAGTAAATTTAATGGTTTTTGCATAACAAGAAAAATTTATAAAATATTGCAGTTTTATGCGAAAAGCACCAATTTGGTGTTATTTTCGAAAAAAAGTTTTTGGAGTATTTTATTGTAATGAGTTGGTCGCACTGAAGGCAATAATTGCTGCTGAGGGTTTGTCCGTGCCCTAAGATAGTTGTTACATATAAATACCAATCGCAAGTTTAAAATGAAACTTACCCTTTCTGCCCTGAATGTGTTTAAAATTTAACTTAACCTTTGTGTCTACAATCAAAACATTTTCGTTCAACATACATCATACCCGGGTAAGTCGTACACTTTGCAAGGGAATTTGTTCAGATGAAACCACTATTTTTGTTTTTCTCATGAAATTGAATGATTTGCATCCGTATGTATGCTTTTAAAAAAGGGATTTTCATTGTTTATCTTAGCTCGGTTGTTTAAACTATAAAGCAGAGTGTATACAGCATCGTAAAGACAATTTGTTAGCAAATCAAATTAGATTTTAGCCGTTATATCATATTTGATAATGGCAATTCACGCCAGCACCGTAAATATAGTGATAAAGCATCAGCCATATCTGACATATTTCTGATGCTGATTAGAAACCTACAGAACAACTATGAGGCAGAAGCCAACATAACTGTTGATGAGCAACTTTATCCCTTTCGTGTAGACACAGTATTTACTCAGTGTATTCCTTCAAAACCTGCGAAATATGGGATAAAGGTTTGATGGGTTTGTGATTCTCTCAGTGGACAAATATATACTAACTTGGCGCCTTCTGGAGAAAGGGAAAAAAATCAGGTTGAACGAGTAGTCAAAGATTTGTGTTGTAACCGTTTTCATGGAAGTGGACGAAACGTCTTTTGTGGTTACAATTTGGACTCTTCTTTAATTTTGAACTATAACATGTCTACCTTAGGCACCGTGAACAAAAGGCGAACATTTTTTCCGGTTGAATTCTTTAATCCCCGAGGAAGAGAAGTAGAATATTCAGTTTTTGGATTTAGCAACAACATTAGTATGTTCTCATATATCCTGAAAATATAACAAATCGGTTGTGGTACTATCTACATCTCATTATAATACCGAGGTTGGAGGTGAAAAAAAGAAACCAGTAATGATACTGGATTATAATAAAAGCAAAGGTGGAGTTGACAACATGGATAAATGTTTGTTCTCCACAAATAGATGGCCATTAGCGTTTTTTATAATATTATTGACGTGGCTGCATTTGCAGCTTTTGTCATCTATATGGAGAATACTCCCAGCCTTTAATCCTCAACGAGCCGAATGTGTGAGAGAGGAGATCGACAAGAAAATCCTGCAAGGAATGTAAAAAACCAGTTTGTGTTCAGCATTTGGAGTATGTAACTCTTTGTCATCTATGTGCAAAGTAGAAAAAAAATCGATACAAAACAACTATAATTATTTATACGCCAAAAAAGTTTTTGGGGTATGTCGGATGTATGGTTAAGAGGTAAATTTCAAAAACATCTTGTAAATTTTTCCCAAAAAAATATTTTTTTAAACTATTTCATTAGATGTTGAAAACCCATATTTTAGGCACATATTAAAATTTTCAAGTCGATACCTCATCAGATAGCGAAAATATATTGAACGGAATATGAAAAACTTACCCAGGTAGGTAGTTGTAGACATTAAGGTTAATTATATAACTGTTGGAGAGATACCTATATATCTGTGGCTTGGAGCTAAAAGGGCCAATGTCACTTTGCATTAAAATTGTTTTCTTGCTCTATTTCATTATGATAAAACAGCTAAAGTCATACTTAACCCGGAACAGCTTCATAAATAAAATGCTGTCTAATGTCGCTATGAAAGCATCTATAAAAGTTAAAGTTCAATTCCAATTTTCTCAAAAGTAAATATTTTGACATTGGCCCTTTTAGCTCCAAGCCACAGATATATTTTATTATCTGTATTATCTTATTTTTTCCATTTTTGCTACAACTTTCTTCCAAAATAAAATTCAAAGGAATTGTATAACAATAAAATTCATATACTTTTGTGCGATAAAACGAATTTTTGTTTAATACCAAAGAAAGTACCAATGTTTACACCTTTAGATTTGAAAAAAGTTGAGTTGTCAAAATATATATTTTTAAGGAATAAATAATACAGTTTAAATATTCTCTATGCCGTTTATCTGCTTGAAAATATACATAAATTGATCTGTTATCAAAACTTACCGACATGTTCAATATTTGTATGAATTTTTATATATTTGTATATAAACAATGCTTAATCAGCTATTTCGTAGAGATTTTCGACTAGTTTCGCCTATCGTTGAAGGACCGAAAATCTGAAATAAATTTTTTTTTAAGATTAAATGTCATTTTTAAATCTGGTCAGTAGTTTCAGATATACCAAAAAAGTTCTAAGAGAATTTTTTTTTATAATTTTTTTTTAATTCATACAACTTCAAAAGCAACTACAGTTCAGTTTTTTAAAAGGGCGTATAGAGAAGTATGTTCCAAACAAAAATGCTATACTTTCTAGAAATCTGTGCATGACTTTTGTTTTTATTCTCACCGAATATGTACACAGAAAAAAATATCCCTTTAATTTGTTTAATTAATTGACTTTTTGATTTGTTTTAAAATTCTAATTATATTTTTCATTAACTGAATTAATTTTTTTAATTGATATTAAATATTTTCAAAAAACAAAGAGATTTCTGTCAGTTGAATAAAATAAATAAAAAATAAAAAATTTTATTTTTAGTGAAATTTTTTGAAAATTGAATTTCTTAGAATTAATTTAAAATAATTATTATTCAATGAGCAGAATAATAAAAAATAGTAGAAAATATGCAAGAAAAAGTTCTGGTAAGAGAAAATATACAAAAATATGTTCAGTTTTAAATATAATAAATGGTTTCAGTTTCATTGTAGATGTGCCCAAATCCAATAATTATTGTATCCCCTTATATTCCTCAGAATTCCCATTTAGTAGGTAAGTTTGTTGAATTTCTTCCCTCTGTCTGATCAAGCCTTTTTACCGGTTAATATTCCTTTATATCTAGGTTGTTGATGCTACCAGTTATTTTTGGATCTCCGACTTTCGATATAGTATAGTATGTCTACTTATGGAACCTTACTTCTTATGCTAAATTATTTTTATATAAATAACGAGATGTAATTAAAAACATAGATTCATATGTACCATGTATGAACATTAAGAATATATAAATATCAAAAAAAAATATTTATTTTTTTTTAATTTTTTTTCTAAACAGGTTAAATAATTTTTGTTATTGATATAATAAATAATTTTATTATATAATTACCAAATTTCAATTATAGACATGATTAAATTAATTAAAATCATTTTGGAAAAAAATTAAAATTTTAATTAATTTTTTAATACTGTTTTAATTGATATTTTTCTCAACATTTGTTCAATTAAAACTATTAATTTTCATTTAATTAATAGTATCATTTTTAAGATTAGAGCAAAATTAAAAAATTTTTTAATTATTAATATTAATTTCGTAATTGAAGTTCATATTTATTCTGTGTATAAATAAAATATGTATAAATGTACAAATTATTAAGAAGATATTATTACATATTTAAATAAATCTTTTGTTTTCCAGCTTTAGCTTTAAATATTTTTGGCACGCTGTTGACTTTATTTCCAATATTATTTTACAAAAATTTTAAATAAAAGTAAATAATACCTAAATGCATTCAACTTTAGCGGAAATACGCACTTCTTTCGAAATTTTTTACTTAAAATACTTATTTGATATTAAGACTTTTATATGTTCGCAACATTTAACTAAAAAATTTGATACAAACTTGTGTTGTACCATTATTTTGGTTTCAAATTCACATTTGTTTCTAAAACCTAATATTAGCAATGGCGCTTAAAGCCATGACGAATGTGTGCTACGCACGTATAAATCATTACGGGCTGTTAATAATACACCTAATGCCAATATAAATACTAACTACTGAAACACACATACCAAAAGAGACGAAAGAAGACGAAAGCTGCGGGTGAGACAGATTAGTTGTTGTTGTTTTTTAGTTGCAAGTAACATGAAATTAGTATGTTGTACTCACAAAACATGTATAATAACCAAAAGCAATTCATTAATTTGGCACAGCCCAGAAAAACTAATTTTGCAAAAATTAAAAAAAAAACACACACACACATACACCCTCTTCAGTCTGATATCGGTTAATATAAACAAGTAAGCACACCTTAACTGCACTACTTTAAAATGTTGATGATGATGGCAATTCTTAGAAATTTAAAAGAATTTGTTTTTTTTCTGCTACAATTTTTATTAAAAAGTAAATTTTCTTTTTTCTAACTAATAAAGGAGACTCATGTCTACTTTTAAGAGTTTCAGCAAAAATATACAAGTATGTATGTATATAAAATGAAATGTTGGAAACAATGTCATTATCATTAATTTGTAACCAACAGCAACAGCAAAAAAGAAAAACTCCAAGCGGAAACACCTACAAAATGTGATAAAAATTTAGTTTGTTTTTCTTTGGCTTGTGTAATAAAATTTCCGTCCTGGATCTATTTAGTAGACATAAAATGTTACTAGAGCATCATTTATTGTTAATATAATTACGTATTATCGATCACTTTATAAAAGTGACTACAACCAATTCTCTCTTCCTCTGCAGTGTTTTTTGAGTTCGTAATAAAAAAGCAACTTCTTTTTTGCAAAAGTTTTTACATTGTCTTGCCAAACAGTGAACTGGAGGTATTGGTCAGTATTTGTTTAGAGTAAAAAGTATGTGTAGAGACTTGTATTGTTGCATGTAAAAGAAAACATTGTGGTTGAATGTCGACCAAGACTGAGATTTTTATTACAGTTTTTATAGACTTTTTTTGTTTGTTTAGTACCATTAGTGTGATGTAATACACCGAAAAAAATAATTCGTATCAGGCTTTCAGTTTCCGTAATATTTTTTTATATGAGAAAATAGAATAGGAGGCTGATAGTTAAAGTCTGGCTTGGAGATCTTTTTACGGCTTAGGGGACTGTTTATGGAAACAGACTTATCTGGCTGTGCTAGTATGAGGAATGTCCAGACAGAAATTATTTTGGGGTCAATAGATAAAGAAAGGGAGACAGTTCAGTAGATTATAACGACGGATAAGTAGGATGAATATTTATCACGTTTGAGGTATTAAAATTCACGTGTCCAGATGGGCTTATTCCTGTTATATTGATTGTTTTCTCTTACCGTTGACGAAGTTTTTTAGCCCATGTCTCGGCGGAGGTACAAACCTAAGGGATGGAGAGAGTCTAGGTTTATTTTTACGTCCAAAACATGTAACGCAGGACACTTGAAGCAAAAGGTTTTTAGACCTATCAGTCTATCTTCATTTTAAAAAGACATTATAAAGACTCCTCGATTTATATCTGAGAGGCTTTATTGATCTCCGCATCAACAATAGCGCTCAGCATGCTTATCTCAAGGGTAGTTCTGTTGCCAGTGTACTGCATTAGGTTTTGTAGAACGTAATGGCGTTTTTGGATTTTATATGTTGATGGAGACTTTAACATTCTTAGTATATCGGCACTTAAAGCGGCTTTCTCTGTCTAGGAATCACCGAAGAATATAAATTCGATGTTCAAAAGTAAGGTTTAATGGTAATAAATTTTTGTAAAGGAAAATCGTTACCAGAGGGACATTACAGGAAGGGGCTACTGATGATCAACGTTATCCTAAGAGTAAAAGTTCTAAACTGTAGTGAGGTTACTCTTTATGTTGATAGTCAGACAACTCTTAAGGCATCAAAAGTCCTTATGGCAGATCTTAGGTGGATACATAATGTAGGATAGCACTTGATAGAATTATACTTTACTTCAATATCAGATTGTGTTGGAAAGCAGGCCACTTACGCTCGGTGGACTATTACTAAGATCGACATATAAATGAGTCATATTAAGGCTACCGATAGGTCACTATTTTGTGCAAATTTGGGCATGGACAGCACTGAATTGTTATGGTCGAGCAGAAGGAATTGCACTATGTCAAGGGACTTATAACTACACGCAAAGAAAAACCATGGTTACGACATGATCACGACGGTCATATTATATTCGCTATAACAATATTTTATTGTCGAAAACAAGTAATAGTTATTTTTGTTTCATTTCATCATATATTTTGTCACGATAATCAAGCATTTGCTTGAATTGTATCATTTAATGTTTACTTTTAAAAAACATTTCAAAATGGTTATCATTTAAAAATAGTATGATATAAGAAAGTTAATGCGACAAAAATAATATTATATTCAAAAGCATTAAAAATTAAAAATAATCATTAAATAATAAGTGACACAACAGTATGATTACAAATAATCAAGCTATGATATTTTTTTAATAACAATTTGATTTCAATTATTGTTCTTCTTGCTGAAAAAATTTTTATTATTTTAAAAGTTTGAAATGTCAAAAAAAGGAACAAAAATTTTGAAAAATTGAAGAAAATTTAAAAAGAAACAAGAAAATGTAAAAAAATATTGGTCAAACAATTGCAGTTAAATTGGTAAGTACAATTAATATGTGTATGTTACAGCAAAAGACAATAAATAATCTGCCGTAAAAAAGCAAAGATTGTCGATTTTAATTGTAGTCATATATATGATTATTGAATGATGCTTAAATTAAACATAATAATAACATAACATAATAATAAACATAATGATAACTGGTAACCATTATTATTTTAAACATAATCATACAATTCAATCATAGTATGTTGCTCTTCGATTGTGGTTACCACAACCATATTTTTTCTTTGCGTGTAATAATAAACTCGGCGAACACTACGATATTTCTGAACCTAAATAAGGTATGTTTGAGGCCTACATTTTTCAGTTAGGGCTAGACTCAGTAGATGTGGTCGAGGTATAACAAAACATGTAAGAGTGCTATATTCGGCCGTGCCGAATCTTATATACCCTTCACAAAGTGTAGTCATGCAATAACAGTAGTTTGCATCACCATTCATCTCATATGAAATACGTACATACATAATTATATAAAAACATACATATATAAAAACATCCCATTGTAAAATTAAAAATTAACGTATGTATGTTAAAAACAAAAATAAAAAGAAAATAAAAAAAAATATTTAAAAAAATCAAAAAAAATAATTAAAATATAAATAATAAATATAAAACAAAAAAAAATAAAAAAAAAATTAAAAATATAAATAATATATTTAATAAAAAATAAAATAAAAATAAAAAAAAAAATTTTTTTGCCTCAGCTGGGATTCGATGCCACGTTTACTCTAACCAATATACAAGTTTGTATGTATGTATATTTATGTTGTAATGTTGTTTTTGTGAAAAAAAAAATCGAGGTGGTCGTGGGTTTTTGCTCATATCTCAGTTGTTTAAGCACCGATGTATCTGATTTTCAATACCGATCTACTCCCGAATATTTATGATATTTTAATACCTTACCCGGGTCCAACCTATGTCGGGGGGCTTCAAAAAGTTGATTTCAACATACACACGGACAGACGGTCAGACGGTCAGACGGACAGACTGACAGAGTTTAATCGACTCCCCTATTCATAAGCTTTCAGAAAATATATACTTTATGGGGTTGGAAATGAAAATTGTAGAAATTTCACACGGAATGACAAACCTACATATATACATATACCCTTTTCACTGTGTGAAGGGTATAAAAATAGAATGGAATAGTTCCTTAAGCTACAAATATATATTTCAATATGATAATGATTAATTTATGATTAAAAAAATGCTTCTATAGAAAAAAACCAACAGATTGATGAGTACTAAAAAAAAACTTCCTGGGTTATTTCGTTTAAGTTTACAAACCAAAGCAGGTATTTAAGCTTAAAATGGCCAACAGAATTAATACAGTATAGCAATTTAATAAAAAAATAAGATCTAAGTTGACGTTACTATTGTCTGCAGAATTACCACCAAGCCTCTGCATAAATTTTCTTCAGCCGAAAATTACAACCTGCCTAATAAGGGTACACAATCTGATTTCGTGTCCCTTTATCCATTATCCTTAAACTGACAGAACACCCTCTCTGCCATAAAAAAATAAACCGAATTGTAACACAGACAAAACTTATAACTAATTCTTGTAGCAAATAAATTTATTCCTGTATTAGCGAAAAATTTTCAAACTTTCCATGAGACAACTGTATCACATCAGTGCTATTAAAATTTATTAGCATTCCTAGCTACACATTAAATTAAATTATTTCGCAATCATATTTAAAAGAAGACTTTAAAAAAGTTTAGAACAAAAATTTTTGTTAGTGTAGCTTTAATACCGGATGCAATGCGTGTATTTACGTCAATAAGAAAAGTGTATGTCTTTTGTAGACAACTGAGAGTATATGGGGCCATCGATGGGTAATTTATGGATCCTTATTTTTGTTATCTCTTCCTTTTTTGTTTGTAGACTTATTTTTATGTCTGTCTTATTGGTAGATAAACTGCGGCCGTCTTATAGTGTGATGAATTGTTTACAGATCGCATAGATTATAAAAAAGTTGAAGCAAAAAAAAACATACACATACATAAATAGGTCTTTAAGTTAAACACCACATTTAATACATATTTTAGTTTAAGATGAGTGCAAAATGTTTGCCTAAATTGTGGTTGAAGCATTTTAATTTAAATCATTTAAATCAAAACTCAAAAATCTTACTTTGCAATTGCTTGATGTTAAGTATCGTGACAATAGTCGATTATTTATTAGAAAACCTAAGCCAGGGGCTCAATATTACATTGCAGGTTATATTTTTTTTTTTAAGAATGATATTATTCTTATCTTAAAATTGTTGTTTATTAAACTTTTGTTAATGCTTCTAAATAAATATTTATTACGCACGCTTTCTCCATTTAAGATTGAGATTAAATAATATAATTTATTATCACAAGCAAACAGACATCATTAAGTTATGATCAAGATCACACAATGACTTAAAGATTTCAGTTTGATAAAACAAATCAATTTTAAAAATTTTTATCATTACTTTTTCTCCTCGATTTAAACGGAAGCTTGATGCTGGAAAAAAAACCTCATCTTCAAGTAAAACAAGATTGCATCTTAAAACAAAATTGTAAAAAAAGGAATAAAGATTAAAATCTTTTTAAAGCACAGAAATGAAAAGAAAAATGAGATGAATAAACTTCAAATGATGGATAACTTACAATTTGCTGACGACATGTTGTGCATACAAGTATTGCATATCATCCATTTTTTTTACTTTTTCTTATCAAATATTTTATGCAAATATGCATTTTATACAAAATATAGCAAATATATGTGCGCATCATATCAACGACAACAGCTAAAACGATAAAAAACAACATCAGCAACACGATCAATAAGTCCATGCACTCTTATGCAAAAGCAAAGCGCTGCCACTGTCATTTAAAGATCAGTGATCTTTGATGAGATATCCGAAGAGGGGATCAAAGCAAATATGACATATTTTCCCACTAAAGCCCTGGACAGACATTAAAACATACAAACACAGCCTGAATATTTTCATCAAACTGGTTAAATTAGCATATGTTATACGTCCTTCTGTCAATTTTGCATTCAACAGAGATTTCAATCAATAGATCATATCGCCACTGTGCGCACAGCCATTAAGGTTTATCAAAGAAAATTGTATAGAATTTCGCAGTTTTCTCTTGCTCTGTTCTGTGAAACTCCTTTGGCTTTTTTAATGATTAACGTGAAGTAAAGAAAATGTGACAAGTATCCTTGGGGGTGACACTTTGATTTTCAATTACAACAAATTGCTTATAATTATTATTTGTATTAGCTTAATGTTTGATTATCATACTAAATGGATATTTTTTTGTGCACAATGCAATATACAATGTTAATTTCATAATGATAGTGTTGGAAAGTAAGAATTAGAATACTTTGTTTTTTGTATAAATAATAAAAGAATGTTATTGGTGTCTTCGTCTGGTGAGACCCCTTTTTTAAAGGGGGCTTTAGGATAAAGCAACGAGATTTTCAATGTAAATTGACATTTTTAATATACAGCAGACTGAATTCGTGGGATAAAATATATTTTATTTTGAGAGAGTATTTACTTATGCTCTCATTTTTTTTCCAAAATTTTATGCATATTTTGAACTGCAAGAACAGCAATGGAAAAATTAAACCAAGAAACGGCAAAAAGAGAATTTTGAATAAACTAAATTGTTTTCTATATTAAACTAATAAAGAAATTCCTAAGAAATTTCTTATATATTCTTAAAGAAGAAAAAACTAAAAAATATGTAAAAGACAATAACCAAAAAAAAAAAACAGGAAATGGATAAAAATGTTTTCCAAACGGAGCGCCCATATATCTAGTTTTGAAAAATTATAATAATCCTGTATTCGGGCGTTCCGAATCTGATAATACTCTTCACCCTCATGTACATAAGAAGGTTGACTGACCACATCGTAGCTTAGCCAAGGTTTCAGATTTAAAGTTATACGCAATTTTGATTTATTATTTCCGATGTTATTTTTAAACATTCTACTAGTCAAACCCCTTCATTTGATATCAATATTAAGTGGACTGAAGTTTATTTTTAATTACTCGTATGAACAAATTATAAATTAATTTTACGCCATTTTCTAGCGGCAGCCATCAAGGATTTTAAGTTTTTTTATAATTTATTATATTTTGCAAATCATGCCTGGCATCTCACTATTGTTCAGAAGCTGAAAAAATCGATTTTTGTTTTTAAATTTTAGGAACAGCATTTATATTTTATACATATATCTCAGTTAGTTCTTAACGGAATTGTCAGCTTTTCACAGCAATTTTGTTTGGGAGTACTGCTTATGGGTTTCTTTAGTACGTTTAAAAAATATATTAGTAGCTTAAGTACTTGATATATTTAAAGTAATATATGTATTTTTTTTTTAATTATTTTTGTAGTAGCCGAATTGCTCCAATAGTAACCGAATTTCCCAAAATTTGTTTACTACAACCAAACATACCTATAAATTACCAGTGATGAAAACGGCAGTCGTGTTTATTTTCTCATATTTGAAAATTTATTTAGCAATTTTTCTGGATTATAATAGCGATTTATTACAGTAAATTTGCACAAGATCGATAATACATGCAGAAGCGTACTACATGTAAGGGCATCTAAAATTTGATTTAAACCAAAACGCAAACAAGCGGATTTAACTCAATTGACTCTCCTATTCATAAGCTCTCAGGAAATATATAATTTATTGGGACGGAAATGTACGATTGTTACCATTGCTAAAAAGAGTTAACAAAAAACTTCTCAGTGTACATTCAAATTATTAAAACACTAGCATTTAACCCGCTACGTCGATAGCGCAGTTCTTACTTTTTATTGAATACTCAAGTTCTACTTTTAATTATTAAATATTTTTGAATCAATTTATGAAAATTTTAAAAAATTTTAAAATCTGATACAATTTACTTATAAAAATAAATGTAGAGTAAGTAGTAGAAAAAAGAGAAAAAGTAATTTTGGTCGTCCATAATATTAGGAGTAAGACTTTGGATCAAAAAACACTAATTTTAAGAATCTATGTTTACAAACGTTAAAATACAAAGACTACAATTAAAATGCGAAAAGGCTTTTTTTTCGTCTACAATATCATATTAATTCTAAACTTGAATCAATAATCATTTATTTCACAATTTTAACTTTATAAACGTAGAAAATACAAAAAGTATCATAAAAATTCAAAAAGGTACCTTCTTGGTCGCCCATAACAATTTCAGTCTCACCTTGTATCAGTAGTCTCTAATTTCGAAATTCTTGCTTTGCAAATGTTGAAAATACAAAAAAGTACCATAAAAATTCAAAAAAGTACCTTTTTGGTCGCCCAAAACATTTTTAGTCTCCCTGGAATCAATAGTCCTTAATTGTACAATCCTAGCTTCATAAACGTAGAAAATAGAAAAAAGTACAATAAAAATTCAAAAAAGTACCTTTTTGGTCACCCATAACAGAAAACGAAAAAGTATATTTTTTGTCCAAGTTCTAAGTTTAAAATGTTTAAATATCTACGTAACAAAATATTTTAATAGACATGATTTAAAGTCAGTAAATCTACTATTTTTTGCAAAAAAGTAAATATGTTATAAAAAGTACCAAACTCTTCCCGATTCTTCCCTTTTCTACCCTGTTAGGAATGTGTTTCAATTTTTACTAAATTACATAATTTTTTATGTCTGGTGAAATCCCAATTAAAAATGTTGTAAAAATTGGCCGCCAAATTAGGAATTACACACATTTTCCGGAATTCCCCCCTTCTTGGTACCCTTTTTTCGCCAAAAAAGTTTCCAAAAATTTCACCTAAATAGTTGTTCATATTCTATTAGGAAATAATAATTATCAAATTTTGCCCCATTGAATAATATAAGAAAAGTTTCTTTTAAAAAAAGTACCAAAAAACGGTACAATTTTTACCACTTATATATGTGAATTTGAAAAAAGTGTCAAATTTCTATTAATATTTTTTCGCGGATTTCGGTTTTAATAGGTTTTTTAGGTGTGATGGGGTCAGTTATTTAAAAATTTAACATTTTATAGGAAATGTGAAATCAAAATTTAAAAAGCTCAATTAACGATAAAAAAAAATAAAAGGTATCTAAGTAATAACGAATTTTTAACATTTTTGATATTATGCAGCTGTCACATGTTTTTTTTCTGTTATTAAAAATGGAGCGCCTTTCAAAAGAACAACGCTTACAAAAATATAACAAAAATTTGGATAGTTATATTACGATGATAAGCAGATATGTAAGGTAAGAAGAGTATTTCAAAAAATTGGAACAAGCTGGGTCGTTTGTAATGAGTAAGACTCCGGCACACACACGTATCGGTTAACGAGAGTGTCAACGAAAACCCATGTTCATGTTCAACAATGATGCGAATATTGAAAAAAATTAACCTTTATGTGTACAAAATTCAGCTTACTCAGGAGATCAAACAAGCAGACCATAGAAAGCGCAAGCAATTCGTTCAATTGGTATTTGAGAAAGGTGAAATCGATGACAGTTTAACGAAAAAGGTCATCTTTTTAAATTTGGAAATAAATTTAATTGTCATAATGCAAGAATAATCAAAAAAATATTTTTTTTTTCGACACTAGCCAAGTAAAATGCATTTTTAAAACCAAGTATGGTTTCATCGATGATTAAGATTACAATTCTAAATTTTAAGACATTGCTTTTTCGTTAATAGATTTGTAACAACGGGAAATTAACGTATATAATGCCTTATTTTAAAATCATATAATTTCTCAATAGACAAATATATTGGAAAAATAAATAACCCTATATTGTAGTATTTAAGTTTAATTTGTTAGCAAAAATTTCTTTGAAACGCGTACTTTAATGCCCACTTCTCACATATTCTACTATCAATGAAATTTAAAATCTCATAAAACCGATGATAAAATATCGTACATAGAGCCCTATGATCATTATAGTCCCAGAAAATCAAGGTGACACACCTACTTTAACGCATACTTATCTTATAACACTATTTCTTAAATTCATAAAATTTTTCTATGAACAAAGACTTTGGAATAATTAAGGACCATACTTAAATATCTTAGTTGAATTTTTCAGCAGAAGCTACTTTGACAGCCTTACTTTAACGCCAACTGTTCTCATAGTTTTCTGTCTCGCTATGGCATCATTTCTAATATGAAAATACTTAAGGTTTTTATTACAAGAATAAATTTAAGAAAATACATTAATATAAAATCGAAGTTACAGAAAGAAAGAAAAACATTTTTTCGTATTAAGAGGTAATACTACAGCAATTACAGTTAATAAGAAAATAATAAATTTTGTGCTATAAAGGTACATAAAATTAGTGGTGGGTATAAAAGATTCGACACAACCGAATATAGTGCTCTTCTGTGTTTAAATTAAATTTTTTGTTGTGGAACTTTCTAATTGAAACTGATTTTAAATTTGGTTGAGGTAATTTTTAGGGTTGAATAAATAAAGTGTATTAAGATATGAAATCAAAACATTCATACCAAATGATCATCACCTGTTGACCTTAAAAAATCACTGTTTTTTTATATTTCTATCCCATGCCACACACATACCAATTTTAACAAGCTTGAAATTCATTTTGCTTTTTTGCAAAAAAAAATCTATTTTCAAATTTAGTATAATTCGCAATTTGATAACCGTGAAACAAAACGAAGGTCCGTGACATTAAATAAATGTCAAGGTAAAAATCTCAAAAATAAAAACAATTGCCAACCAGGTGTTCATTAGAAAACTATTAACTGACCTTAAGTTAAATACAACACAGTAATACTATAGTCTATAGTCTTTGGTAATACATTTTCAAAATATTTTAGCACTAAAAACAATCACAAAAATAAAAAACGAGAGTTTTAATTAAAAGGACATATTTATTGTAGACAAGTGTAAAAAAAAATATTTTTAAAAATAAATTATCTTTTTTAGGGAAAATATATCGCTGTTGTTTGTTTAATTGTGATAACTACAAAGATTAAATTATTGTTTTAATAAAATTAAGTCGTTTAAGCCTTTAACTGACAATATCTGACCAAATCTTTAGCAATAACATGACATAAGCTAATTTACGAAAGGTGATACGATATCGAAGCGGTTTAAAAGAAAAGAAAATTGTATTTACCAACACACAGCAAGACAATCAAATGAAGACACAGAACAAACAACCTACAACCTCTGTCCAATAACCAAAAAAAAAGCTTTTGATTTTGCTTGACTGTTATTCTTTGGTGTTTAAATAAGAGGACAGTTAATCGATTATCGTCTTCGGATGAAAAAAAACATGCTTAAGAGAAGATTAATTTATACACAAAAGAGCAGCAACATGGTTGCCAACTGTTCGTTATATAAATTGTATTGGACCATTATATGGCATTTATAAACATTAATGCTTTTTGAATTTAAAATATATAATTTTTAAAAAATATTTGAATAAAAATATTTCATACGTTTTTAAAGTTTATTTAAAAAGTGTGTTTTTAGAATGTTCGTAAGTATGTATATTTTTTAAATTTTAAAATCGCAGCTTTTGGATACAGTTTTGAAAACTTTGGCTTTGTTATAGTTTTCTTTTAACTAATTATCATAGATATTTTATATCACCCATATGCAATATTTCACAATGTTAAACATAATTTTATCGATATTATATTAAAAAAAAAAGATTGAAAAAGATTTATTTTGTTAAGTGTATTTTGTCGTACAACTAAGAATTTGAATTTGAGAAAGCCAATAACGAAAAAAAAATAATAATTTGCTCAACATAGGGTTCGTTATTTTATGGTTTCTCATTAGGAATGCACTTTTTTAAAAGTGTATTTTTTCACTCAACTCTAAAATTTAACAGCTGTTACATATGGTATTACGATTATTAAAAATGGAGTGCTTAACAGCCCGTTTAAATTATTAAATATTAATAGAAATATGGGTAATGGAGCGAAGTGAATGCCAACTCTTCAAAATAGTCATCTTCTCCAATGAACGTCGTTTACACAGGAAGAGTTTTGTGAATTTACCCAGAGGACTAATTCATTGCCAATCAAAATCGTGTCACGTTTTGTAAATTAGCTTATGTCATGTTATTGATAGAGATTTGGTCCAATGTTGTCACTAAAAGCTTAAATGACTTAATTTTATTAAAACAATAATTTAATCTTGTAGTTATAACAATTAAACTAACAGCGATGTCTTTTTCCTAAAAAAGATAATTTGTTTTAAAAAATATTTTTAAAACACTTGTCAGTAATGAATTTGTCCTTTTTATTAAAAGTCTCCTTTTGAATTTTGTATTTTTTTAAGGTGATGAAATGTTTTGAAAATGTATTAGTGTTTGGTAAATATTTAACTTGAATTCATGCAGTAGAATTTTTTTTAATTATAAAATTTCTATTGCAAGAATCAATATCTTAGTGCTGATAAAATATGTATTTCTATTCCGAAACGAAATTCTGTATATAAAAATATAAAATTCTATTATGACAACTTAACCACTTTCTCTGTATACACAAAATTGTAGAATATGGAGCTCATAAAATCCTCATGCAATCCATCACAAGCAATTGCACCCACAACGAGCAACTGCGTGGTTTGTATACCAGCGCCATGTGGCGTGATGGGTGATGATGATGATTTAAGATGAGGCCGAAATTATAGTGATTCTGAACGACATCCGTAACACATACTTGACAGCGGAGTTCTTGCACTTAGACTCAAATGGATGACATAAATCTGGTCGACATATGGTTTCAGCAAGACGGCGCTAACTGCGATATGGCGCAAGAAAAAGGCCTACAAGATTTTGCAATTAAACGCCGTGCGATTGTTTTCTTTGGGGTTTTGGAGAAATCTCAGGCTGATGCATAAACTAAAATAAATTTAATTCGTAAACTCAATTCCGAGATTCGATATGTCGTCGGTGATATACAGCTACATCTCTAAAAAAGTCATGGCAGTATTTATGAAAGAAGTAATGGTATATCATCAGAGCGGTAAGAGCCGTTTGACGGATATTTTACTTCAGGTGTAATCGAAACATGTTTAATGTACACTCTTATTAAAATCTGAACAATGAAACTAATTTATTTATTTTAAAATGAAATGTTCATTCTTAATGTGACACCTTTTTACATTTATATATGATACTGATACTTATCACAGTATTTTCTTAGCAAGAATTAAGTGATTTATTCCTGCAGAACGTTTTTAAAATTGGATAAAATAGGGTGATAGAATATGTAGGTATCTATGTACCTTAGATGGCCTTGATAGCAAAACTTTATTCTCCTGTAAGCAAAAACATCGGTACGTCATAATTTAAGATCCGACTGTAAGTCTCTAAAATATAGCGAAAAAATTTAAAAAGGCTTTCCCTACATTCGCTTGCAAAAATACTTGATATTCAAAGGTATACAGCACACTTTTTTTGATTATAAATTGCTACGGTATAATATTAAGTTATTTTCACATTTAGAGAATTCACCATAAGAATTACATAATACTAATTTTTCCCACTTTGGCAACATTACTCTATATTTTTCAAAAGACAAACGATTTTCATATATATTTTACACTAATTCATATAATAAAAATACAACTGAATTTTTCAGCGATATATTTTAGTGAACGGTACAATTGTGTGCTTGAAGACAAACTACAAACTTCACTGTGTTTGAACCTTTTCTTCGTGGTGGCAATATAAACAATGAAAAACAAGACACAACAAAGTTTATTGTCAAAGTTAAACTTTTACAGACAATTGTTTCAATTTTCCAAAAAGAAAAAGAAAAAAAAAACAATCAACAGCAACTTAATTTGGCATGACCACCAACTGGCAAAACATTGTGTGTCCCAATAATAAACCAATCAGGACGACTACATCTATACTTGTTCTACTCCCTACAGCCTACATGGAAGTTACAGTAGCTGTGGAATAAACAAAAAAAAAAAAAAAGCCCTTGAAAACTTCATCTACATTTGTGCTCAATTATTGTTTAGCGTTGTTGCAATAAATTCGTTTATCGCCCCAAAAAACTACAACAACATAATAAAAAAATCTTTACAGATCGTTTTAAGCAGATTAAGTTATTGTTGTGCAGTTGATTTTTCCTCTTCATTATTGTACTTTTGTCGTTTTGTGTGACGCCAAATAAAGTCCGTCCATTGTACCGCCAACATACCTGCCACACACTCAAACTAACATAAATAAATTGTAGCTTATAAGGATTTAACCAAATCTCTCCAGCCAAAAACTTCGAGGACACAGATTTTGTGCCAATATTTGCTCACTACAAATTGATTGAATTATGTACATAATTGGCGGTACAAAATTCGCTGCTAAGATTTTTTGTTTGGTTTTAAAGTTTAAAATTCAAATATACACCCATGGTAGCATGTAAAAATTTGTATTTTCGAATTAATGGTTTCATTAAAAAAATAATTTAAAGTTATTTTGTGTGTTTTTCTTAAGACAATTTATGATGAATGTTGTATGTGATAATGAAGTTACATTAGCAGAAATGACTTCATGTCTGAACTTAATGTTTTAAACGGAAAGCCATAAACTAAATAACATATTGTACGTTTGGTTTGAAAGAAGTTTTGAAAAAAAATGTGTTTTTTTATTTATTACAAAAAAGTTATGAGAAAATAAATTCTGAAAAGTTTGATAGATATTAAAACAACACCACAGATTATGTTTGCCTTAATTATTAATTTTATGTAAAAATTCGATGTGGGTCAGGTAGAAAAAAAAACAATTTTTAGTACATTATAATAAATAATTATATCGGGTGTTTTTTTTACTGCATGAAAACTGCAGATAACTAGAACTATAGTAGAACTGTGTTAACATTTCTGTTGGCCTTGGTAAGTAATTATAAAACGTTTAACGCCACAACAAAATGATACTTCGATTGACATATAGGTTACGCGAAATAAATAATATCTCATTTTCAACAGACAATAGAAACGGCAAATTAAATTGTATTTAAAATGCTACTAGAATGTTGGTAAAAATAAATACATATGGAGTACTATAAAAAGAACTGCAATAACAGTAATAAGGTATTAAATTAAATTAACAATTACAGCAGAATTTATCTATAAATGAATAACGTTTGAAATATATTCCAGAAAAGTTTTTCAAATGAACCCTTCTCAGCTAGCAAAATAAAAATGTCTTTTCGAAAGTAAGCTTTACTTGTTTAAATAAATGTAATTAATTCTCTTAATTCTCAATAATTTATTTAAAGGAATATAAGTGTCGAGATAAAATTTGCTAATTATAAATGAGATCCATATGGATTGAATATTAAAAAAAAATAAAATAAAATAATACACCTTCTACCAAATTATATCTTAATAATACATTTGATCCTCACTCCTATAAAAAGCCTACTTCCCAACCTTTAGAAAATATATATTAAAGTGAAGGGTCGAACAATTTGGTCAGGAAAATGCAGCAGTAATAGCAAAAAACAAAAAAATTGTTGGAGTGATCACTCTTAAAACATATAACGATTCCGATTAACCATTGTAAGGCTTATTAAGATATCGTGTAGACATAATATCATCATCATATCAACAATAAATAAATAATTAATTTTAGTACTTAAGACTAAAGACAAATTCAAAAATGGGCTATGTCTAATATAGTATATAACCCAGCAAAAATTTATTTTGTACCGGTAAGCAGTAAAAAAAAATCATGCCTTCTTATAGCGCAATATTAGAGCGCATTCGAGGGTGCTATAAAAGGAAGTCAGAAATTTATATTAAATATATTTTATTTCTTATGAAATAACTTACTGCAACTTCTCTCGCTTACGAGGATGCAGGAATGTAAGCGAATGATTACCTCTCTTTACTGTAGTTCTTAAAAAATTTATTGAAAACACATAAAAGAGACATGATATTACTGCATTCACCATGTGTGAAAATAGCAAATAATTAGAGCATCAAAGAGCCCTACCAAGTGGGACGTCTCATATAAAAATCATGCCTTCCTGAAGCAGGTTGGGAAAGGAGAGTACATTTGTCTCTCCCTTACAAACCTGCTTCCGGAAATGCAGTAATTTTTGCTGGGAAAATACCTTGCGGGGGAATTGATGCGAAAAGTTGTGAAAAGGTTTATATGGGAACGACAAAAAACTAACTTAGAACAAGAATTGCTGGACATAAATCTGACCAAAGGTATAGGAATATTTCTTCAAAAGAGATAGTATTATCTTCTCATTGTTCCAACTCAGATCACTTTCCGGGCTATAGAAATGTATAATTTATAATATTGAATATAATTATAAACGTAGATATATATAAGAAAAATTGCAGATACCTAATGTACCAATTAAAACTAATTATAAATAAGACACAGATAATGTTGCTCAGAGTTACAGACATTTAATGCACAATAAATAACACTTTGCACTCCTGTATTTATGTTTATATAATTTTCTTTATACAAGTAAAAGTTTCTGTAAATTCACTTTAAATTACTTTTTTAATAAATGAATATTAAACGTTATATATCTACATTTTTTATATTGACATTTTAGTAATACTTATATATTTTTTATCAATACATACATACATGTGGGCGTCTCCATGTCATCGTACGTGACAATTGTACTCCTATAAAGTGAAGTAATTTTTGCAAAAGTAAGAGTTACTGAAACAAAATTATATCCTTATATTCCATTCAAAGGGTACTTCATTTAAAAAGAAAATAATTATACTCGAATCATTTTTGTTTAAAAAATTCGGAAAAATAAGAATATATCGTACGTGACATAAAACAGAAGTGATTTTGAGGTATATATGGAAATATGAAAAAATCTGCGAATCTTGGGAGGTATTTTTTCTTTTTTTAATTTCATACACTAAACCAAATATTTTTCATTTAAAATCCATCATACTTAATTTAAAACAATCTTTAACTGATTTTTATTTATCATACGTGACAGATTTTTCTCTAATAGTATTCCTAGGTAATAAATTTTATATTATGTTAAGAAAAAAAGTTTAATTGAAATTTAGGTGCTCTTGCGACTGTTCAAATACGAATGACGGAGACAAATAAATAATGTTTTTGCACTACGTACGTGACATTAAAATATCATCCAAGGGAAATCCAAAAAAATACCGCTAATTGGACTCTATATTAACTTTTTGCTTATGGATCTTGTTAATTGTTGTTGTTACCTTAATTTTAAGGAATATTTACAATTACAATTTATTTTTACAATTTAGTCGCTAAAAAAAATAGTTTATTGCAAGTCTTTAAAATAAGCAAAGAGACAATCAGATTAAACTCTTATTATTGCTCTTTAAATAATTTAATAAGCTCTAAATACCTGCGCATAGTAAAATTTGAGTGTTTCTTATTGAAAAACTTTCAAGAGTTTTTATTTTTACAGTCGTGGTTGACATACTCATGGAAATGCCCATATGTATATAATTATTGTTTCATACGTATTTAACATAACATTTTATGTTATTCTAATACATATATAAAATTCTCGTGTCCTGGTCCTCCGAAATGGTTTTATCGATTTTTATGAAATTTTGTGTGTTAATATCGGGTCGGTCTGAAAATCGGTCAACACATATTTTTCATACCCCTCAACGCCACGCTCTTTTTAACACCCTTTCAGGTAGGCCAGACTGCTGGACCGATCTTCATGAAAATGTTCACAATATATAACTAAGACTATGATATGATTAATAGAATACATTTTTTGCCACGCCTTCTTTAACACCCACTTTATTTTAATAATGTTTAATAAAATAGTTTTTAGTATATTTTTTAAAATTGTACACAATTTATAGTCCATCCATTGTAGAAATAAACGTTTAAGAATCGGTCAACATCTATTTTTCATAAATATTTAGGGTGACTTACCCCAAGGGAAAACTTATGCCTCACATAAATAACGTAACGACTTCGATGAAATTTCAAACTAAGATAGCTCTGAATACCGTTGAACATATATGGTTTATGTTTTTTTAATGTAAAAAATATTTCCTAGAAATAATTTATATGGAAAAACAACGTTTGCCGGGTCAGCTTGTATTCTTATAATACTTTTTTTCTACTATTTTTGTTATAATACATTTTTGTTAATATTTTTATATATGGCAAGATGTTTAATCAGTTTTTTATGTTATTTTCAATTTGTTATTTAAACTACAAATTACAAAAAAAACAAGTAAGAGCACTATATTCGGCTGTGCCGAATCTTTTATACCCACCACCAATTTTGTGTACATTTAAAGCACAATAATTATTATTTTGTTAATCGCTATTGAATAATATCTTTATAATAAAATATGTATCACTTTCTTTGTAGAGGGTGGTTAAATTTTTTAGGGCCCATGTTGAAGGTGAACTACACCTAGTCTTTAAATTTGTTTTCTGCATTTCACTTGACATTTCTCAATCTCAAACTTACTCAATTTGATCCGTGGAAAGATATGCAAATGAGCAACGCTTTAAAGTTATTCAGGTTTTTTATAAAAATGGGCGTTCAAATCAAAGAGCATTTTGTGCACTTCGTGATTATTTTGGTCAACATAATCGTTCAAATTCGTCCACAATCGGGAGAATTGTAAAAAATATTTAAATTTCTGCAAAACAGGTCTGTATAAAATTTTAGAAAATCTGTGAATGCCTTCTTAGTTCGTTGAATGGGAACCACTGCTGGGTTTTGCGATAGTGTGGCAAAAGAGCAGTCAACCTCGACTCATCATCATGCCCAACAATTGAGCATAAACATTGTCATTGAAAATTTGGACCATCAGATAGAGGAGTGGCGCCAAGGATGGGGGGCCATTTTGCCGATATTTTGTTAAATACATAATTGAACCATACAAATATTATCATTACAAAAAGAAATAATAATAATATCCTAAATAATTTGTGTTTTATTTAAATTCAACATCGGTACTTAAAATTTAACCACCCTCTATAACTTCGATATGCTACTAGAATGCTTTTGTGAATGTAGATTTTCAATGAAAGTGGGTGTTAAAGTAAGAGTGTCAATAAAGTTTCTGCTAATAAATACAACTTCGATATTTCAATATAGTCCTTTATTTTCCTAAGAACTTTGTCAATAGAGAAATTACATGAATTTAAGATAAACCGTTATGGGAGGAGGGCGTTAAAGTGAGCGTGTTACCTAAACTTTTCGGCACAACGACTACCTTGATTAGAAGGATATACGAAGCAAATTTGATCATCATACCTCTAATTTTGGCAGTTTTATGAGCTTTTAAATTTCATTAACGGTAGATAACGTGAAAAGTGGGCGTTATAGTAGGCATGTCAAAGTTGTTTTTGCGAATGAGTACAACTGAGGTGTTTCAATGTAACCCTTTATTATTCCAAAATCTTTATTTATAGAGAAATTATATGAATTTTAGGTAAAACGTTATATGGGAGGTGGGCGTAAAAAATGGCGTGGCACCTCAATTTCCTTGCACAGTAATTACATTGCCTAGAGGGATATACGTAGCAAATTTGATCATCACACCTTTAATTTTGGCGGTTTTATGAGCTTTTAAATTTCTATAACGGTAGATAACGTAAAAAGTGGGCGTTATAGTAGGCGTGTGAAAGTTGTTTTTGCTAATGAGTACAACTTAGGTGTTTCAATATAGCTCTTTGTTATTCCAAAATTTTTATTAATAGAGAAATTATATGATGTTTAGGTAAAACGTTATATGGGAGGTGGGCGTAAAAGTGGGCGTGGCACATTGATTTTCCGTTAAAAAAAAGCGTCTCACCAAAAAGCAAAGTGTGCAAAATTTTAGAGTCGTACATCCAATTTTGTTGCTTTTATGACGTTTTTGTTTTTAAATATACCGAAAAATACACTGTGCGGTATAAATTTTGGTACATTTTGATCGATAACTCCTCTCCTAATTCATAGATTTTGATAATTTTCGGGGAAAAATATTGTTTTTACTCAGGAAATATATATTCGAAGTTTCATGAGTCTACGTTAATGCGTTTGGACACAATTCCATTTTATTCGATGTTTGAAGGACACGGTTTTTTCGACCTACTCTTGCTTTTCGAGCTATAACTTCCTTCCTAATATTCCGATTTAGCCCATTTTCAATACCAAACAAACCTTGTCTATAAGAAAGATTCTGGCAAAATTTGAGCCCCCTAGCTTTTTCGGTGCGACCTCTATCGTGCTTTCAACAGACGGACAGACGGACAGACGGACGGACATAGCTAGATCGTCATCAAATCAAACCCTGATTCAGAATATATATACTTTATGGGGTCTAAAATGGATATTTCGATGTGTTACAAACGGAATGACAAAATGAATATACCCCCACCATTTTTTTGGTGGCGGGTATAAAAAAAACATCAAGATACTAAACCAACAGAAAACAAATATATAATAATAAAAAGGGGTAGCGAAATACAGTAGACTCGCGGTAACAAAAACACTGCCTTACGTGAACACCGGATAAGATGAACATAATTTTTTTTTACACTGACTACTCTGTAGCGTGAACACAGTGCGAAAGCCTTATAACGTGAACAAATTTGTCGGTTATGCAAATCGTTTTCATAAAAATGGGTATCCCCATTAATGATTTCACAGGTCTAGTTTAGTGCGTGCTGCTGATTTAGCATGACCTAATCTAAAGTTTTTCGTGAAAAATGTCACAAAAACTACCAAAATTCTAAAGTTAAACTTCTTGTGATTGGAAACGCAAAAAATCCTCGCTCTTTTAGAAATTTTGTATCTCCTGTGGACTACAATTGCTCCAAATCCTAATGGATTACAGCTACAATTTTTGAAAATTGGTTTAACTAATAATGGACACTATTGGCTATTTAAATTCAACTTGGAAACGTCTTGAAAAGAAAACAATAGCAAAATGCTGTGTGAACATTTTTATTTCTTTACTTTACGTCTAGACGAGTCATTGATATGTACAGACTAGAACAAAACGTCGGCAGAGCAACTGTCAAGAAATTATTCATGTTCATTGATATGGTTAAAACGTATAAAGTGTATTTTGTCGCAATTTTTATGTGTCGTCTCTTTCTTTCATATTTAAAATGCCTTTTAATATCAGACATCGTTGTTCGAACAAATGTTCTGACAACGCTGTTTGAACAAGAACAAAAAAGGTATCACATTTTTTAAATTAATTTTAAAGTATTTTTTTTTCCTTACAAACCATATGTTTATAACAATCCAAAATACAAACATATATATGAATTTGAGTTTAATCACATGTCTAATTTATTTGGAAATTTTAAAGATTTACACCTTCGTTAACATGAACAACTTCGCAAACGTGAACACGCCCGGTTTTTAATAGTTCACGTTACCGCGAGTCTACTGTATTAACAATATAATATAAAATAGATAAAAATAACTTTTTATTATTGAACAGACCTAAAGCTTAAAAAAATATTTCATATTATTAAAAAAGGTCAAAGAAACTAATAAATAATATTTAGTTAAAATATCAATAAACGCCACTATACAAGATTCAATTTTATTCCATTAAAAATAAACACAACAACAAGTTAATCATTCATACTTATGTATCGCTTTAAAAGCTCTTATTGTAGTGGTTTGAAAAACATCAAACAATTGATTAAATAAACAATTTTACAATTCTCCGTTCATTCACTGCTCTTCTATCCAATTCATTCATTCAATCTACGCTCTTCATTGTTTCCTTTGTTGTTGTAAGCTTATTTATAAAAAGTGAAACATTGAACGACAAGTGTAAAAATGCTAAACAAAACAACTAAAACAAAATAAAACAACTTCGTCACAAGGGATATTACGTGACAATGCAACAATGACGATGGGGAGCCCGAAAAAGCCCAACTTGAAACTATGTGATTATTGTTGTTGATGCTGTTGCTGTTGCTGTAATTGTTGTTGCATAAATGTTTGTTTGGCTGCAGCAATGCATACAGTTTTTGGTTTTTCTTTCCTTTTCTTTTTATTACAAGTGATTTATGATGTGTTTCAATGACTTTTTCTTGGTTTTTTGGATTTTTTTTTTGGACAACATTAAAGAGAGTTGCTATTTTTTGCTTTTTGGTTTTTAATGTTATTGTTTTGGTTAAGGTGATGTTTTTATTTTTACACTAAAGGATTTTGTTCAACATGTTCAAATAAAGTGTTGCATGTCTACGCTTGTCAATAAGTGAAATGAAGAAGTTGTTTTGTGTCAATGTCTCAGTCATGCAATTCAAACAAACTTGACTTTGATACGTTGATTTTCTGTTGATTTCATATTAAGTTTTTTATTCTTTTATTTTTTTTTTCATTTTATTCACTTTGATGTCGTTTGCCTACATTGATGTATTCATTGGAAATTTTTAAAAAGTTCTTTATTTTCACGGACGTTATAAAAATTACATTGTATGTAAAATACTGCATTTATTGTAAAGAACTTAAAAATGTGCTTTAGTATGTACAAATGTCCTTATGTCCATGCGTATTTCATAAATCATAATTTTAATTTAATATTTGACAGTATAATTTTTGTGTTTTCGTTGTCATTTTAGAATTTAGTGTTTTTTTATATATTTGCTCATGTATTATAAATTATGTGTTTGCAAGTGTCCAACATTTCTGAGTGTAGGACAATATTTCTGCGTTGGCAGTTGAGTTTGCTTTATATTCCCCAAAATAAATGCGGGATATGCGGTATTTGGTATTATTTAGCGTTTTGTGTGTTAATTGTAGAAACATAATCAAAGGGGGTGTATTGAAATAATGGCCTTATGGTGTCAGACAAAACTCGCATAGTTTGTACTTATCATAAAAAATAAAGTTATTTTTATTTTATCTCCGAAAAATCTCTCATCAAGTCTTCAACAGTTTTTACTATCAAATAATAAGTTTTAATGCAAATATATTCTATACAAAGTATATATTTATTACTTGCACATAATAACACCAGCTATTTTAACCGAAGAAGCCATTGTGGATGGTCAGAATGGATCTAGGGGGAAAGAAGAAAGAGTATGTAAAAAAATTACTTTTGATATATTATAACTTTGACAGCCATAAAGAGACAATTCACATGTTTTTATAAAACCATTACATCTTCCATTTCACCACCAAACGCGTAAGCTGGATCAGTGCATAATTTGAGATAGAAACCTTCTTTTGTCCCTTATTAATAAAGTTTCACTTTGATGAAACTAAAAAAACTTTTTTAAAATTCAATAATAGTACACAGAGTTTTTTTTTATATATAGAACATGAAATAAGGAGAACTGTAGCAGATGCCATACTTATGAAGTGAGGCTTTATTTTTTATTTTGTTTTTGAAAATAACCCTGCAAGCAGCTATAGCAGATTGATGTTTACAAATCGTGGAAATTTATTTCTGTAATTCGCGTTTCGTTCGCCAAATTTACAGATCACTTTGTCAAGTTTGTGGTGCATTCATTCTTTTATTATTGATAATATTAATTCAAATTGAACCCAGATCATTTGCACAAAAGAAGGCATACCATTTTTAGAAGAAAGTGTGGCAGAGGATTTGAATTTATTGTCTCAGCAACTATGTCCCATAATTAATGACTTTTTTATTAATCATGTCAATAAAAATCATTTGCACGTGAAATGGTTCCAACAAGATGACGTAATGGCCATACAGCGCGTGAAAACATAACTTCCTTGAGCCAAACGTTTTTTTCTTGCCATATTATATGAAAAATTTATCTGTAAATTGGCCACCTCGTTCGTGTGACTTAAAATTTTTGGACTACTTTTTGTGATCTTTGATCAGTTAGAAGCAAACATTCAAAGCGCTATTGATGATATAAGACCGGGTATGTTCGAAAAGATAATGTGAAATGCGTTATTCAGATTAAAGGTATTTTAATACTTACATACTTACATAAGGCATTGTCAGCAAAACCTCAACGTTGTTTTTGAAAACGGAAATTAAACAATTAAGAAGAGGATCAGTAATGTGGTTTCGAGACACCTTTTGATATGGACGAAATATGATTTTTTAATTTAAATGAAATAATATTTAAAGTCTATCACTATCACTCGGAACACAAACGATTTAATTGTGGGGATTCCCGCCATTCACTATCCTGATAAAAATTGATTCAAAGGTGCCCACTAATTCTGAAATCAATTTTAAACCAAATGTTTCTATTAAAACCCAAACACTACAAATCAAAAGAAATTTAACCCAAAAATTCCAAACTATTTGCAGATAATACCAAATCAGTGAGCACTGTTCTTGGGTAACGGTTTTCTATCTAAAAACATTTGAAAATAACTGTCGTTCAAAATTGTTCTTCAAACTATATTTTCCGCCATTTCAATAACAGTTCTTTATTCCTGTTTTAGTTATTTAGTCTTTAACTGGAAACAGTTGAATAATTCTCACCAAAACAATGCTTTAATTGATTTTATTCGCTAAGCGTATTTCATACATGAAAGAACTAAAACTGTTTCTATAAAAAAAGTGCAACAAAACATCACTTCTGCTTTTTATTTCAGCAGTATATTTAAAGGAAAAAGTTTACTTTTCCCAGCAGGGCGTAATGGGAAACCCGGATAACGATGCTGTTGGTAGCGCTTATTAATTGCAAAATAGGGACCTACAAAGGGGGTAATCGCATATAAAAATTATGCCTTCTACAAACGCTCTGGGAACAGGTAAGCACCAAGTAAGCGATTGAAAGAGAGCTTTTTGGTAATAAAGTTTTTCTAGTGACTTGGCATCAGCCTCTTTTTTATTTAATGTTAGTCAATACATTAAAATTTTTTTATTGTAAATCATACATGTTAATCCAATCCGATGACTTTAGCAACAAACTATTAATTCATCATATTCATTACGCGACATCTTATACTAAACCTTGCTGTATTAATAATTAACCTACACGCTTACAAGCTTAAAAAAAAATAAAAAAAAAAATTTCTCAATTATTTTTTGAGTTGCCCACCATAAATCTTATGTAATAATCATGTTAACTAGTAAAGTATTCTACACAATGTCACCTCTTTTTTATTCTTACCAATAACATGACATTACAATTGTATTTTGTCTTGAAATTGTCTACAAAGCTTATACAGCTTACAGATATGGCTTTATTAAGACTAGTAGTTCTGGGTAGCATATTGTCTGCTTGAATGTTTGGCTGAATAGCTTGTTGGTTGACTTGCTTGCTGGCCAACAAACATTAATCATGTAAAACTATCTACTACCAATTAATAATCCACATTTGACACCTTCAATCGATTGATGACAGCTTCAGATAACACAAATGGCCAGTAATCCCTGCACAAGATTTTGACATACAAACACACACACACATACAAATGCACATACTGCTCGTACAACTCAAAGCAATGAAAATTTTGTAAAAAGGCGAAGGGATAAGGCAAAATATATCGTCAACAGCAACAGCCAGAAATAACAAGTGTAATGTATGGCACCAAGTACAAAATATATAAAATAACACCTCAACGAAAACAAAAAAAAATTGTATTTAATGCAATCAAGATCACACACATAAAACAGACAATATTACAAGATCATTGATCATGAAGCAGCAATAGTACACAATACTACACATCTTTAATGTAGTGGTGGTATATGGTTGTTGTTTTTATATGCTCCGCTATCGCTTGTTAAGCTCTTACAGAGCTTATTTGTTAAAAGTGTAAATCTTTACCCTGTAAGGTGTGATGTATTACTGCTTTTTTTTGTGAGTATTAAGCTTTTTATTTTTAAAAATTCCAGAATTTTAAAGATAATTCTTGTTTGTGTAGCAGTGAGAAGAAATTAAAGAAATCGCCGCTTTTGAAACTTTATATAAAGTAATTTTCTTCAAGCAAAAAGTAGACAAACATAACAGGAGACTTTTTTCGATTTCATTTAATTTACTTAATATATGTAAGACACTGGAAAAAATTGGTTTTAATAAAATTAACTCCTTAATGTGAAGACACCTTTTGGTTATGTAGATTTTCATATTTATTAATTTATAAAAATTTGTTTATTCATACACACGAATCTGAGGGAAGGTTATTAAGAACTAAATAAATTTACTCAATATTAATTTCAAAGTAGTGTCATATATAATACACAAATTGGCATAACAACATCATTTTTGGTGGTACAATTCTCCGCTAGATTGGATTTGCCCACTATAGAATTATAAAATCAACTATTTAAATATTTTACTCAGTTTTAGATTTTACCCTAAACAGAATTTTCTTTTTTTTACCCCCAAACAGAATTTTTGAATACACATGGATATTGAGGTCATTTTGAAGAGTAGACTTATACCCAGCAAAAAATATAACTAGTTAGTGTCCAGTTTAGTTATATAATTTAATTTATAAATTTTTTATATCGTATGAAAATAGCAATACGTCTGTCTCGTCTTTTGGATTTTTCATTCTGAGAATAGATAAAATTGTAATAAACATTAAATCTGAATTTTAGGATATTATGTTCATGATTGTGAAAGTTATTATCAAATTTTGCACGGCGAAATAAAGCATTCTTACTTGATTAGAAATCCTCTTATTTGACTGAATAAGATAGAATAAATAGATACAACTATCGAGGGCACCGAATCCCTAAAGAAATTATTTTTTAACTCTATAACGTCTGAATAACTAAAGATCACTTAGCCGATATTAAATTTATTGTACTAAAGAATGTCTTAGAAAGATTCCCATAAACGGGTGAATTTTTTTTTTTTGGTTCATATTAACAATATTCGGATCTCTTATGGACGGAAAGGCAGGATCCGGGGTCTATTCAATTTAGTTGAACCTCTCCTGTTCCCTAAGTCTGGGGTGTATGGGTCCGTATATCAGGCAGAGATGCTTGGATTGTTGCACACGTTGGACCACCTGCTCGACGATCGAGTGCATGGGAGGAGAATTTTGTGGTTTTAATGGGCAACCACGTATGTCTTAAAATCAAATTTTTCAGGAGAGCTACAAAACCGTGTTAGTGCTGAACGATTTTTTAATATATATAGGAGTTATGTTGTTATGCCATTAAGATATTCGGAATGGGTTCATCTAATTTGAGAAATTTTAAAAACAAGTAAAGATCGTTTAGAACCAAGCAATATGGCATTATTAACTCAAAATCGTATAAAATGAACCTACGCGGTTGCCCATGAAAACCACAGAATTATCACAGCACTTGATAACCAGTCTGTGGTTAAATGCGAGCAGCTTTCGGATCTGAACTTGAAACTGGTGCTCAAATGAGTTCTGAAGGTCAATAGGTGTGCCTCTGTGAACGAGGTAACGCTAATGTGGGTTAGGGGACATATTGGCACAGATGGAAATCAGGCGGTGGACGAACTTGCGAAAGGAGGAGCTGTTGTGGCATTCTGCGGACCGGAACCAAGAATTGATTTTGGGGATGGAATGGTGCGGCCGAAGGTCCTACAATGGGTGGAATCTATGAACCTGAGATGAAAACGACCACATGTAAATAGGCACGTATGGTGCTCAAAAGGCCCTTGGCAGAAATGGAGTCAAGGTAATCGGAAATAATCGCAGGAGCCTGAGCTGTTTAACTGCTTTGGTCACAGGGCATTGCAACTTTAAATATCATCTGCACAGGATCGGGGTTGTGAAGGATGATGTTTGCAGGATGTCCCTTGAGACTGCTGAGACAGCAACGCATTTGGTATCGGAATGTCCGGCAATGGCTGGCAATAGACTTATTACCACTGGCAGGCACACGTTGGATGTGAGTGTTACGGGGGAAATTAGTCTGGTGCAGATGCTGCTGATTACAAAGGACTCTATGATTAGGATTGTAGACAATCATCAGTCTGCAATGTGAAGTCACAAAAGTCTAGAGCAATCGCCTGGGAGTCAGTGAGATCGGGATAACCTTGTAATCTCTGGACAATGAATGGGGTCGAAAAGGGACCCGTTTATTGAATATATCTGCTTCGATATAAACCCTCCCTCCTACATGTATATATACAATATTCGGAGGGTGATAGTTCTGGTAAAATCAGCAGATTGGTATTCAATATATATTATATGTTTTTATTCATAACTAGTGTTGCACCCTTGAGACAATTTACAATTTTTAATTACTGTCCAATTGCCTTAGTGTCTTATATATTAAGAGGCGAGTCAATTTTAAAAAATAACTATAGGCATATATAAGTTGTTTGTGTATGTTATTTACACTGGCTTAATTATTGCTGACATTTGTTGATTTATGGCATATCCTCAAGTACTTTCTTACTTGCTCTGTTTGAGCATGTTGGTGCAGAATTTGAACAATTCGGCTAAAGTAGCTAATACATGGCATGTTTTATAAGTCCGACTTGGTAAATTTGTATCGATATGTAATTTTGTATGTCTTCCAAAAATGTTATTTAACACTCAACCGCCGAAGACTATTTTCCGGCATCAGGAATTTTTTTCAACAGCTGATGACGGATGGCTTGTCAGAACAAATTAGAGCACGCTCTAATTGAAATTTTGTCAGATGTCCCAACGCATGTTTTTTACAGAAGTTATATTTTAATACTAACACACAACATGTACGTCCTTAGTAGTGGGGATGTTTACAAGTCAGACGTAAAAAAACATACCGTGTATTAGCTGCTTAACGAAGTCTGCATTACATACATTCGAACACATATATAAACCTAAAAAACATATGACAACTACAACAAAAGTCCGCATAGTTTGTACAAGCGTATTCATACCATATATATAAATAGTGACCTCTTGCTTTTTTGCTGTTGTTTTAATAAAATTTTGTTGTTGCAATTTAAAAAAAAACTTTTATTTTTGATAATATCTTTGACAATGTCTTTGACAATATCTTTGTAGATAATTTTTCATTAATATTAATAAGGGAAGCTAGAAAAATTTATTTAGTTTAGTAAAACAGAGCCCTATGTCTTTCATAGGGCTCTGTTCATTTTCATTTTATAATAAACTGAAAACTGAATACGAGGTCATGGGATTTATGGCGACTTTAAAAAATTACTCACACGTATAGACGGACATTGATTTCTTTGTATATAAGGATTTAAAATATTTATATTTCCTTTGTGGGGCTGCAAATGAATACTGCTGAAATTACAAACGGAATGACAAATTTATATATACCCTTTTACACACTCAAGTGAAGTGTATAAAAATATATTATTGGAAAGGAAATTTCTTGTAGATGTGCACAATCTAGATCCAATTAAAATGTGTGCTAACAAAGTAATGAGTGTTAATACAATTGTTATATATGGTATAAAAAACAAAACAGAGAGAGTATAACTTTTTCCTTAAAACAATTATTTATTGCTTTTAAGCACTCAGTAAAAAAAATATTTCTGTCAGTGTATAGATACAAATATATAAAGTTAAGAAAAATTTCAGCTCTTACATTTTCATTAATGCAAGTTTTTAGTTTATTTTTATTATATGTGAACACACGCTAAATATTTATGGACACACATACATACATGTTTAAGTCTGCATTGTATTTCTTAATTTAATTAAATTGTTGCTGAAGATTAAAAATTATAAAAAAGAGGATTACGCCAATTCCACAACAATTTCAGACTAACTTGTTTATCTTAAGCCACAAACTAAAAACAAAAAATTATTTTTGCTTTAAACACTTCTTAGGGGTTTTTTAAATATTATTTGCACTGCATTGAAGATTTTTTCTCAGCTCTTCTTCTTATTTTAGCAAAAATTTCAATCTTTATAAGCAGTTAACTGTAATGAGAGTTTAAATGATGCCATTGTAGACGTCGCTTAATAAAAAAAAACTCACCGATACAGTCGTCATCTGAGGGATGGCCTTAAACACCACTGGACACAAACAACTTTAAATTGCCTTTTAATAAATTCTGAAAATTAATTTTTTTCTTTTCTGTAACTACAAAATAAAAACATTAAAATAATCAAGATTAATAATGAAAAAATAAAAAAAAATTAAATTAAATTGTAAATTTTATGTATGTAGATCAAGTTTTTTTTATTTCTTATTTACTTTTTTTTTGCAATGGTATACTCATGTGCATATAAAACTTAAACTCTATTAAAATATGCATGATCACAGGCATCATTCGTGTGGCCTGGTATGAGTCAATTGCTTATCGAGAGCATGCCAAAACTGGCGGTATGTAAATTTTTAATTATATTTGCAAATATATTAAAAGACTTAATTGTTATGAATGATGTATGTATGTATGTATGTATAACTTATAGATTTTTAATGAAAGCAAAAAGAAGCACGTTACACGTACCGATAAACTAGTATGCTTACAACAACAATACACTATTTTACATAAAAAAAATATTAAAGGAAATTTATGCATTTTGTTTATTGGTAAGTAAGTACCCTTGGGGTCACCACGTATGGTTCTTCATTACTTTGATGTATTTTAAGACCATTTTTAAATTATAATAAAGAATATGCCGTTTGGCAATAAATTTCAAAGTGAGAAAATTTAATTTTTTTCCAAATGATAAATTAATTTATTGATTTCGTATTACTGAGTTACAAACTTGTTTGAAATATTTTTTTATACAATTTAACGAAAACAATACAGATGATGTTTTATAAAAAAATCTCATGGCACTTGTTTCCAAAGTATTTTGTTGTTACTTAATACTTCCTTAAATATTTCTTCACTTAAAAATCTTGCTGTTTGAAAATTTGTGCATTTTCTTTATTACTAAGGGGTGTCTCGAAATGCTTTTTTACATTTTTTACAGGGCACTACACAAACAAATATTATTATTTTATTAATTTTTTTGTTCCGCTCTGTGATAGTTATAAGTGTCAACAATACTTTGTTAATAAGTTAATTCAAATTATTTAATCCGTATTTAAAATGTCGTCAAATAGAGAAAAAGTGAAAAAAAAATATTGTGGATATTTATAATGAAAATAAACAACTTTCTTACGCTGAAGTTGCGCGACAGGCAAAAGTGTCTAGACAGACTGCCCGTAACGTTATTTTTAAATTCAAAAAAGACTTGTCTATTAAGCACAAGAAAGGTGGAGAGCCTCGTGGTTTTAGGAATCCTCAAATCGTTAGAAAGGTGAAGGCACTTTAGAAGCAAAATCCAAACATTTCCATTCGCGATATCGCACGAAAACAAAATATTTCGAACTCGCTTTTAGAACGAACAAATTAAAAAAAATTGAAAAATACTCAAAGTCAAGAAAGCTCCAAACCGAAATGAAAAAGGAACAAAAACGGCAAGAACAAGAGCAAGACAGTTGCTACGTCACAAATTAAATAATTTTATTTGATGTATTTTAATGGACGATGACCTATTGTAAGGCTGACTATTCAAAGCTCCCTGGGGTCAGGGTTTTTATGTTTCTAATAAAAGAGCTAATGTTTCCGATAAATTTAAGTATAAAAAGATTTCAAAATTCGCCAAAAAATATATGATATGGCAAGTAATATGTACATGTGGGAAAACTTCAAAGGCAATCATTGTGAATCGTACAATGAACAGCCAATTTTATATTAATGAGTGCCTGAAAAAGGCTGTATTGCCATTATATAGAAGTTACGATATACCTCCACTGTTTTGGCCCGACTTGGCAAGCTGCCACTACAGCAAAGACGTCCTTGAGTGGTATGAGGCCGCAAAACATGAATCCACCTACTTGTCCAGAGCTAAGGCCTATTGAACGCTATTGGGCTATAATTAAGCAGTACCTAAGAACAAAGTTCAAAGCTTCTGCATATGTAAAAAAATTTGGATTTATTTGGAAAAAAGCTATCAAACACTTCGGTAAAATGTGTGTCCAACGTTTAATGCAAAGCGTTAAGAAAAAAATGCGAAATTTTGCAAAAGAAAATAAAGTTCGAAACGTTGGTTTTTTGCATAATAAAGTTTAGACATTTTTCTCCAAAACGCCAATAAAATGTATATTTTGTTTGAAAAAAACTAGATTTGGGAGACATTTTAAAATTTTTCAAAAGCATTTCGAGACACCCCTTAAACTAGTTATTTATGTGAAGGAGCTGGCTCAAGCATTTTTATTTCAATTATTTGCATGAAAAACATCCATTCATGCAGTCCATCATCATCATCAACACCTTGACTTTGAACGCATATTATCACAAAAAATATTAATAAAATTGAAAAAAACGATGATGTGATTTAATACAACATCATAAACAACTATAGGGAAATATTTATTTTCAAGGATACAAACTGATATCTGTACTACTATAAGAATTTTATTTTGTTTCATTCGTTTTACTTACTGCCGTATTCATAAAAAATATTTTAGGTGTACTGAAGGCTTATTTGACAAACTTAAGTACAAAATCTGTCAAACAAGTTTTCAATTAACCTAAGATACTTTTTATAAATACGACAGTTAAGGTTTTTGCAATTATTTATGATTTTACATCAAAAGCAACATGTACATGAAGAGAGTAGCACAAGCTGAAATTTATAATATTTTTTTTAAATGATTTTTTTTTGAAAAATTTATTTAAACAATAGCAGATCAATATATATTCCCACATAAGAGGGCTGCCTTTTATATTTCGGGAGTAGAAGAATCCCCAGTACTGCAATCTGCCTACTGACATCCCTATACCATTTTTAAACATTTTTGACAATAAACTTACTCAGAATAGTATGATGTGCGTACGTTATTTGTGTCTTTTATAGTAAATTAAAAAACTCATGTCGGCCAAAAAATGGAACCAAAGTGTTAACATTTTGATGAGTTTTTTTACAACTTCCGACTGCATTAAATTAACAACAATGCGTCGATGAAATCAGTTCGATTTTCAGCAATGAAGCACCATCAAGGATTAAAATTTATTGATGTTTTACTGAACATGTTTATGGTTGGAACTCGCTCAATGACGTGTTTCGATAAGGTTTAATTGATTGAAGCTGTACGTCATTTGGTAGTGTACAATTGTCATATCAGGTATCGTATGATTGAGGTAATTTTAGTGGAACCAGCATACAATTATATTTATCGCTCGCGTTGGATCCCACATAATTTGAAAAAGCTATAACGATACTTCATAACATGAGCATGACACGTCTTTTAAGACGTGCAAATCTCTACAAGAGTCATTAGGGTTCGAAAGAGTTCTCAAAAACTTTTTTTGTTACTTCACATTCATCTAATTACATATTCTAGACTAGGGAATTTTTATGCACCTACAAGTTGGTCTTTGGCAACAAGAATGAATGGAGTTAGTTGTTTAAAAAATTTAGATTTTGAAATACTTTTGAAGTATAAGAGTTTTGATGGTGCAAATCCATTTTCAAGCAGCTCTTAACAATTTTGCACTAAGACAGTTGTTGTGGGTGTGTGTTTCAATTTTGATCTGATATTTTTTGATTGTTTCGAAAGTGTGAAATTCCTTGCCAACAAAGCATCATATATAAAAAGTTTTGCTTTACTTCTTTAATTTAAAAAAGATCGAGCTGAAGCATAACAATTGTATACTAAAGCTTATGATAATTTTTTCATGGAAAACCAAAAATTGGAAGCATTACTTGTTGTCGAACTGAATCTTGCAAATAAAATAGAACTTACTCTAGCATTAATTTGAAAACATTTAAGAGATTCACTCAAAATCACACAATTGAAGCCGAGAAACTTTTAAAGATGATTACGCATATCTAAATGTCTGCTTAAATGCTATAAAAGAAAATCATTGTTGTAATATTTTATTTCTTGCTACCATTACGAAAACTTGACAGTTAAAAGATCATATGTAAATCCCATCCAGTCAGTTGAATTGGCACCAATGTAAATATTCATACCCTATATTTGGTGGCATCCAAAGGATTCTGCCTATTATTAGCTATGAAAATCTGGCTAGACCATTTCAAAAAACTTGTGGCAAATACAACTGATTCATTTGAATCCAATATGACATGACAACACTCGTGCACATATTGCAATATCGATTAAAAATTATTTCGAAGAAAAGTGATTGAGAATTTTTCCTTCACACTTAAACTTAAAGTGACCTTACTCCGTTCGACTACATTGCTTTCACTGGAATATGATTCGAAACTGGGTAATTTTTTTCTTGGCCTAAAAATATGCACAGTTCTTTTGACGAGCAATTCTTATGTTTAGAGAAAGATGAAATAATGTTTAAGCAAACTATAAATAAAAAGATTGTGTGCACCGTTGGTCTACTCAATAGTAAAATAATAAGCAAATCGAGAGTTGTGACATGTTACAAAACACCAACGGTAATCAAGACGGTTTAAAGGATATTAAATAAATCTCTTGTCGTATGTACTACGCCACAAAAAGATGAAATCGCGTGTATATAACACACAGATTTAATAATGTTATTAAGGAGGAGAGAAAAAAAAAATGAAATCAATTCTGCGTACGGCAATAAATATGATGTTTATCAACCAAAATAAATAATTAAGAAGCTAAAGACAAGAGAAGTATTATTATCGCCAAAATAAAAAATCTAATATACCTTTCGTTTCTTATGTAAAATTTATTGCAAAAAGTCTTTGTCATGTGCTCTGCCTTTACCACATAAATATAATTTGCTTGTTAAATATTATTCTTTTTTTCTTTCGTTTTTGACTTCCTGCAGTGACCCACTTTTATATTGTAATCCCATTTCTATAAGAATTTATTGAATTTTGAATGTTTTGTTGTTCCTGCTGTTGTTATATTATTATTAATCGCTTATTGATATTGTTAAGCTGATTTGTCGTTAATATTAATTGACTTTAAGTCATATGAATGTCTTTAAGCTGAAAGAACACAAGTGCAAATATTTGCCAAAAAGTAATCAGCTTTAATAATGGTTAATTTAAACTACATGTATGTACATATCGATATGCAGCGGAATAATACAAAAAACAAAATAAAAATCAATACTGTTGTGAAACAAAACCGAAAGAGTGTTGAGTTCAAACAAACGACTTAAGAAACAAACTTGATGTGTTGTGACATGACTGTTTAAAAAAAAATTGTCGCCAGTATGCATTTTGCTTAATTTTTTAATGAGATTTTTGAAAAGAGAAAATTTATAAAAACATTAAAATTATATACGTTATGAAATAAAGAACTAAAAAACATTAAAAGTAAAATTTTTAGTCTCAACTAATGTTGGCAGGGTCAAAAGTAATATTTATAAAATTTAATCAATGTTATGTCATATTATATTTAGTTTCATTTTCAAGAAATAATTTAAAAAAAATTAACTTTTTAATGAACTTTTTAAAAATTTTCTGTTGAACCCATTAGACGCCGAATAAAATCAGCAGTGATCACTTTCAAAAAGTTTATATGTATTTAATGCTTCAGAAACTAAATTAACAAAATCTTGTATGACAAAATACGCATAGTTTTTCTAATTTTTAAGGAAGCTAAAGAAGATGAAGTTCGAGCCTAATATTAAATTTTTTGTGATAAGTAGTATTTAGCAATAGACTGATGACTTTTTTCTTGTAAACGCCAGAGGTTTGCATTGCCATGTATATTATGTAGGTAAATAAATAGTACCCACTACTATTTTTTCTACTAGTTATAACCCTGTAAAATAAAACACACTAGTCCGACTCTTCAACACCACCCATATAAAAAAAAATTCATTTGTAATAACATCCAGCATCATATCAGGCTAAATTTTTTTCAATTTCGTGAGGAATATTGTCTTTAAGATGATGAATTGTTTGCAGCTTATTCACATAAACTTTTCATTTTGAAACACCCCATAAGAAAAACTCTGGTGCTGTTAAATCTGGAAATTTGGCTGGCCATGCTAAATCGCCATTTTGAAAAATGTCTTTCAACAATTGAATTGTTTAACGAGCTGCGTGTGCTGTGGCTCCATCTTGCTGAAGCCACATGTCCCATAGTTCTTGCTCTTTCATTTCAAGCACAAGAAAATTTCGAATCATGTCTTGGTACCGTTCAGCAGTAACACTGCCTCCAACACATTGATAATTAAAAAAAATTATATTTCCAGCATTAATACCACACCATACAGTTGTTTTTTGTAAATCCAATGATTTTTCATGTATTAATTGGGGATTTTGCGTTTCCCAAAACCGACAGTTGTGTTTATTGACGTGACCACTGATAAGAAAATGGGCTTAATAGCTTTTTATCAAATTAAAAATAAACTCTTGAATTTCACCAGAACTTCTTAGGACTGCATTACAGTTGTTAATTGTCACTATTTCTACTCGTTCTAGTAGCATATATTTTATATTAATCATATTTAAATATCTACACAATACAATCGTTTAAGCAAAACTGAGCGAAACGTTACATAACCGAGATTGCACACAATAAAAATGCTGGCGGGACTTTTTACCCCGTAAATTTTATTCAGTTTATGTATTTCATTGGCATACTCCACATAAAGTTTGTGCAAAAGTTAACTTAAATTTATTTTTCTTTTAAATGATTTGTGCTCCATTTGTTTATACCAAATTCAATTATAGTTGCAGCCACTTAATTAGTCTATTTCAATTTGAACCTGATTGATTTATGTTCCAACAAATTATGCAACGACCACACATAATAAATATCTTAATGCTAAAATGTCAATTTAAACTAAGAATTTCTAAAAAAAAATAAATAAAAAATTTAAAGGAAATACATTAGCACAAGCTATAAAGTGATTTACTTTCCACAATCTTTGAAATGACACATACCATGACCGTCTGCCGTTTAAAACACAGAAAAAACATGATTTTTCAACAGACAGTTTTTAAATGAGAATTTCAGAAAACAATATAAAAAAGCTTAAAAGCGCTTAGGTTTTTGATGTTAAACAAGCAAGGGACAACAATTAAAATGTTTTTGTCTACCAAAAACGATAGCAAAAAACTTATTCCAGATAAATAATAATTGAAACTAAATTCAGTAACATAAATCAACTATCTGTCTGACAGCACAAATAAAACAATGATTAAATTTTTTTTTTTTTGAAAATATTAAATGAAATTAAATTTTTTTTAATCCATTTCTTTATTTTAATTTAACAAAGTTTTATTTGTTGGCCTCTAAAATAATATTTGCTTTTTGTTTTACTTTGTATGAAACGAAATTCATTTGTACTAAAATAACATCGTAGTTATGAAACTAAAACCACACAAATAATCACAATAACCCGGAGGTCACAAATTTTTCACACCTAATCTTAGCACCTCTATAATCAACCACAAACGCATTTTGCCCACGCATTTTGTATTTTATTTAATTTTTTGTTTGAAAATTATACACCTGAACACCTACTTTGGTCCGGCAGTGTTGCCCAACAAGTCGTGTATCCTTCGACTTGTTGGTAAATACTACTCATGTTTATCATCAAATAAATTTACTATAATTCATTACTTAAATGTGGCATGAATATTGTGGTACGTTTGTGGATATGTGTGGTTGTATACAAATATTTGCCCAAGAGCTTTCAACATAATTAACATGTTATACTCATTCGAGTGAACATGTGTGCCAATGTAATTGAAGCTGTTTACACTAGCAGTGGAAGTTAAAATGGCAATAAGTTGGTTGTTCTTATCAAACAATTCTTGAAAGAGTCTTCAGGATATTCAGTAAAACCTGAACGTCCAATATTAACCTAAAAAGAAATAAATTTGTAAATAAACAAATTAGGGTTGTTATAGATTAAGAAAAATTTAATTCCGCGTTTTAGATATGCCAAATATATCAGGTCAGCTGTATTTTTTTCAAAATTTATTAATTATGAGCATTAAATAAAATAGAAAATATATAAATTCAGTTTAATCAGTTTTTTAAATAATTCTATTATTTAGATATACGATTCGGGCTATCTAATAGAATATATATATTTATTAAATGATAGCATGGTAGGGCGGATACAGGATACTAAAAACCTAACAACCAATTCTTCATATGACTTGTCTTCAGCCTTCATTTTAATATTTTGTTTTTTTTTTTTATTGATGATATGCTTAATGTACAATGATAGCTACCTAAATTTGTAAATTAAGTTGAGCAGTTTTTAATTAATCTAATTGAATCAATAACACCATCTCTTTTGCCCTGAACACGGTCGGAAACTTACAGGTAGCAGAGATTTAATTTTGGATAGAGCTTGGTTAAGTATGAGTCATCACAAGGTACATATGAGAAAAATGATTATCTTGCTTTATAATAATAATATTTTCATTTATTACCTACAAGAGAATAAATTTTACAGCATGATCAAATTCACATATTAGTTTTAGTTAGTATCAGGGTAAGATCCACGAGTGTTTAGAAGATTCTTGACTCACAGATACAGGTAATATATTTAATGAGGCAATTTGGTAATTGGTGTTAATTTAAAGAACTGCAACCGGGGGATCCTATTTTGGTTTTAAAAAGTGGGTTAAATAATAAGTCGAAATTATTCAGTTGGGAGCTATGGAATTATTTTTAATTGTGACTGAATGAACTCCTTAGCATGGTATAATTACATATATTTAAAAAATGCAGCTCCTTATGTTTTAATTGCACGAATTCAAAAATGCATTGAAACACAAAGCCGAAAGTTTTTATGAATTGATAAAACCATATTAACAAAAATACAGATATTGCTTAAAGTACTATAGAGTGCATCCTGCAGGTCAGACGACGAGCACAACCAAATTTTTGTTTTCAAACTATTTTCTTAAGCTATAAATATTTTAGCTACGATAATACGATTATGGTTGTAATTTTTACCTATCTTCAGTAGAACTTATAGAGTGACCTTATGCCTTCAGACGGCTGCCGGATCTAACCTAATCTTACCTAGAGAGTGACCTTTATTGTTTATTTAGCCTCACGGCTCCAATTATAAATTGTTCATGTAAACTTATATCACCAGTTTTGAGGCAGCAGTTCAATCAGTATATAGAAAATATTTATTGTTTAATTTTAATTATATTTTGAACTTATCTTATAAAATTTGTTGTTAGTGGGAAAAAAAAATAAAAAAAAAATTAGTTTTGCCAACAATTTATTTTTTAAAAAAATAATAATAAAATTTTGATTATTCATATCAAATAGGGATATTATTATTAAAGAAAAGTTGCTTTAAATTCTAGTAAGTAGAAATTCACATAACTAAAAAACAGATTTTGTGCCTAATAAATATAATGGAGAAATCTTGATCCTTTTTACAGGTGTAAATGAAGTTAATGTTCTTTTCAGTCTGATGTATTCTGTTAGATTCTAACCTTAATATGTAAGTAATTATTTGAATTCCTTATCATCATTTGATCACGTTTTTTTAAGGGCAAAATTTCTTTGTACGTAGGGCTAGGATATACCCCCTTTACATTTAAAAATGTGACGTTTAATTATGCCACCAGTTCCCAATTATATTATGTTGTATATATTATTGTGCTTTGTATTTCTGTGTGGTGAGTGAGAGTGAGTGTGGTGCGTGGGCGCTTGATTAACGCCATAAACAAGCCGACTCAACCCAGATTCTGACTTTTTCATTTTTGCTTTCAACCCAACAGACGCCAATAAAAGTTTTTCCTTAAAATTTGATTTGAATAAATAAAAAAGTAAAATATATATTTAAAAACAACAATTGTGAAATAAAAATAAAAGGGATTTTGAAAACAAAAGAACCAATTAAAAGATCAACAAAAACCACCAAACAAACAAAAAAGGTACAAATACTATCGTGGTGGTACCCAACCCTCAGGAAAGAGCAAACAAGTAAACACTGATGCTATAAATACTTTATTAAATTAATCCCAAATATAAAATAAATTAAATTATTTAATTTATTCTTAAATCATTTTTAAAAATTATAAGAATAAATTTTTTTACAATTTTTTATTTTTCGCAATATATTTTTAATTAAAAAATATTAATTTTTATTTAAAATCCTGAAATATGGAGCAAGAACAAATGTTATTTAATAGTTAATTTCGTAATTGAAATTCATTTTTATTTTTCTGGAAATTCGTTTGGTGGATTTGTCATAGTCTATATATATATATATTTGGTCGTCTATAATTTGTACATGATTACACTAAAACGATATAATTTCTAATATCGTTAAAAGCAAGTTTATTTCCAATATTAGGTCCAGCCTTAATAGAGTGCTGTAACAAACGAGCTTTTTTTAATTCTCGATATTTTAAACTATGAATTCAGTGATTTTTGGTTGACGAAAAATTTTTATTTGTAGTCATAAAGTTTAAATTTTCGTAGAAATCTTAAGTATTGCCCACTCTGCTGCTACAACCTAAAAATAGCACAACTGAAACACATAAATACAGACGTAATATGCTATCGCCCCAAAACCCTGCCTAGTGTAAACAAAATACCATTTGAGGAAAAATTTAACACTTTCCTTTCACTTCTCCTCTGCCGCAGTTTCCTATGCAAAAATAAATTTTCCAGAAAAAAGATTTCAATCAGTTGCAGGTATGCCTGCCCATTCACAGCATTAAACAAAAATTGGTAATTCATTGCTTGGAGCCCTTAGAGCATTTTAATGAAAACGTCTGACAAACAAATATTTATATTGTATTTGATTATGTTTGTGTTATTTAATATTTTGCCATTTGTTACCCACTATTTATTTATATTTCTGCTGTATTTCTCTTATATAATTCAATGTTTCCTTGCTACAAATTGGATTAAGCTTATGTTGGTGCCACTCATTGTTTATGGTTCACCATAAATTTTGGACAAAGCAAAATCAAAGAAATTGATAATACGTGGAGGTGTTGAAAGAAATGTTTCTGAAAATATATGTTTATATTCAAACAAAAAAAATATTTAATAGGTTTTCCGTATTAAGTTAGTAAACAAAAATCACTACAATAATAAAAAAAATAAATAAATACAAATACGTTTAAGTAATTCTTTTTTGCATGAAGTATAAATATTGTAAAACCATTATGCAAAATTTTACGGTGGTGATATGTAGAGTCCATGGGAATGTTTAGCTCAGAAAATCATAAATAAATATTTTTTTGTTAAGTTAAAATTATAGTTTTAGACAAGAGGAAGAATTTAGAAACAAAATCAGAAAACAAGTTAAAAAACTTTATCTTAGAAAATGTATTTCAGCCTTCAAAACTAAATTATGTTAACTCATATTGTTGTTTATTATTCTGGTAAAAAGCTTGTAGGCAAATTAAGGATTTAGAATACTATTAAATCCTATTTACAGAAACCTGAAAAATATTCAGAGAACGTTCGAGTAAATATACGATCGCTTTTGCATGTCGTAGTTTGACATCAGAAAAGCAGAACAGAATTAATAACAACTATCAAATCAAATTAATTAAATTTAAAAGGATTTTTAAAACATGTCAAAGTTATGTGGCGGTAAGAAAAAACTGCTTATGTCTGTTTTTATAGTATTCCTAGAAACTACTTTTAAATTTTTGAGTTTATTCAAAAAATAATGATTTTCTTTAAAAAAAAGACTATTTAATGAATTCTACGCTTTAATTAATTAAAAAGCATACTCAGCATATCAAGCTAAATTGTAAGTTAAAATAATTAGTTATTCCAAATGCAATTGGTCTTTTTGACACAAAATTAAAGCTTAAACTAAAACACCATCTAAATCATATTGTCCAGTCATACAATATTTAAACTATCCTACTAAATGACATATATATTTTCGCAAAGCTTGTGAATAGGAGAGTCAATTGAACAATAAACGTTTTTCCATGTGTTGAGGAAAAAACAACTTTTAGAATCAACCGCATAATGCAGAGATGTGTATGTGACATCATGCTTTTGGAAAAGTTTGGAATAAATTGCTATTTAAATCCAGCCTAATAACTAAATAACTTACTGAGGTATGAACAAGTAAACACGATTGTCTCTGTTTTTTCCCCATATTTTAACCACAAAAATTAAAATTTTTTGGTCCTGAATAAGTGTATAGACGTGTTTGTTACTATTTAAGGAAAATATTTTTATAAGCTTGTGATATATCGATCAACAATCGGCAAAGTTAAATGCAAACATTTTTTTGGAGATATATTTTTAAAACATATCAAGTTCTTTAATCATTTTTGGACATGCCTAAAGCACCAGATTACAAGACGTAGTTTTTAAAATTATTTTTAAGGATAAATAATAAATCAAATTTAAACTAACTGGGATATAAGTAACAATATACAACTACTTTGGTTTTTTTTCATAAATTAACAAACAAATGTGCATCATTTTCAGCATGTAAGTAGGTAGGAAAGGGGGATACAGGATCCACCTCCAATAACCGCACTCGGAGACCAATATGGTCCATTGCGTTTTTTCAGCATGTAGACAACCGAAAAATTTAACATGAGCATCATGCTAGACTAGCGAAATATAATATACACTTTAAAAATAAAAATTCTAAGATGGCCGCCACTAAAGAGTTGAAAAATGTACCCATTCAATGCCCTCAAAACCAATAGCACAAACATAAAACAGCTTGACCATTAGAATACATGGAATGAAAAAAAATTAAATCCAAGATAGTGACCGAAAGAGAATTGAGAACATATGTTTCAAATACAGTCTTTACGGCGTGGTCCCCTTCAACGCTTAAAACATTGTAACCATTAAAAGAGTTTTACCTCAAAACTATGAAAAATAGTGAAATCTGAGATGGCGTCTAAAACAAAATGTTGAACATTTTTATCTCAACTCGATCCCCACCCTAAGGCTTGACTAGATAAGATGGCATCGAAAATAATAAAACAAAATGGCATACAACGTTAAGTCTGACATCAAGTCTAAACAACGATGTGTTTACTATAACTACGTAGATTATTATCAGATTCGGCAAAGCACTCTTACTAGCTTATTACGAGATTTTGGATCTTTTAAAACATAACACTGATAGCACAGCTGCATTTTTCAAGTCAACACACTGTGGATATTTAATTTTATCGAGTAGTATCCTTATAATTTCATAGTTTTCTTTCATGCTTGTTGAATGTGCCAGTAAAACCGATTAATATTTTGTGCCGTTTTGAATTAAAAAAAACTTTAAACTTGTCTTGGAAATTTCAGTGAAATCTAGTTCTCGTAAAAGTTTTTCGGCATTAAGAAAAAGCACTAAATCGCTGTGTTTTCTGAAATAACGCAGAAATGTGTTTTACTTTTTTTTAAAGATATGAGATCCTTGCTTTCTTATAAAATAAATTTCGTTGCTGTTACCTCTATGAGACTTTCTTTTTGCAAATCTCAAATAAGATCATTCAGTTCACACTGTTTTACAATTTGAGGTGGTTTTTGATGAAAATTTAAAAGAGTAGTAACTGCCTCTAGTCCATACAGAACAAACATTTTTATTGTTTACCATTTCTTCACTATTATTTGATGCTTGAAGTACAGAAAAACCATCCTCGTTATTAAAAATTTCCTCACTGTTAGAAGGCGTTAAAGGTAAAGCATCATTGCTTCGAATAACTGGTCGTGGGATAGAGGAAATATTTTCATATATGATTTTGTTATTTGTTTTTTTACGAAGAACATTTCTCGTGGAACGCTGTTTTTGTAATAAGGGGTGTCTCGAAATGCTTTTTTAAATTTTTTAAAGGGCACTACGCAAACAATTATTATTTAATTAATTTTTTTGTTCCACTCTGTAATAGTTATAAGAGTCAACAATACTTTGTTAATAAGTTTATTCAAATTATTTAATCCGTATTTAAAATGTCGTCAAATAGAGAAAAAGTGAAAAAAATATTGTGGATATTTATAATGAAAATAAACAACTTTCTTACGCTGAAGTTGCGAGACGGGCGGAAAAAGTGTCCAGACAGACTGCCCGTTACATTTTTTTTAAATTCAAAAAAGACTTGTCTATTAAGCACAGGAAAGGTGGAGGGCCTCGTGGTTTTAGGAATCCTTAAATCGTTTAAAAGGTGAAGGCACTTTGGAAGCAAAATCCAAACATTTCCATTCGCGATATCGCACGAAAACTAAATATTTCGAAGTCGCTTGTAGAACGAATAAAGAAAAAAGAAAATTTAAGAACATTCAAAGTCAAGAAAGCTCCAAACCGAAACGAAAAAGGAACAAAAACGGCAAGAATAAGAACAAGACAGTTGCTATGCCACAAATTAAATAATTTTAGTGGATGTATTTTAATGGACGATGAAACCTATTGTAAGGCTGACTATTCAGAGCTTCCTGGTCAGTGTTCTTATGTTTCTAATAAAAGAGCTATTGTTTCCGATAAATTTAAGTATAAAAAGATTTCAAAATTTACCAAAAAATATATGATATGGCAAGTAATATGTACATGTGGGAAAACTTCAAAGGCAATCATTGTTAATTGTACAATGAACAGCCAATTTTATATTAATGAGTGCCCGAAAAAGGCTGTATTGCCATTATACAGAAGCCACAATATACCTCCACTGTTTTGGCCCGACTTGGCAAGCTGCTACTAAAACAAAGACGTCCTTGAGTGGTATGAGGCCAACAAAATAAATTTTGTACCGAAAAACATGAATCCACATAATTGTCCAGAGCTAAGGCCTATTGAACGCTATTGGGCTATAATTAATAATAAAAAAATAAAATTTGAAACTTTGGTTGTTTTACATAATAAAGTTTAGAAATTTTTCACCATAACGCCAATAAAATGTATTTTTTTTTTTTTGAAAAAAACTAGATTTGGGAGACAATCAATTTGGAGATGCTCTTGTGGAGTGAGCCTTCTCATGATGATTTGCCAAACGATACTGAAAAAAAATAAAGAAACAATTTAAAATGAGTCTTACAAGGACCATTAAGAAACCCTAATGAATATCAAACCTCTCGAGAAATCACATGATAGTTTTTGTTAACAGTTGCGCAGTGTATGCTAAAACTACGTACCATGATGATCTACGGCGTAGATTATATTAGAAAAAAGACCTTGTAGATATGAAGTATGTACTTGCTCTAATTTTTTGCCTCAACTTTATAATGTAAGCATTAAAACAATCTTATTCTTTCAGAGGTAATACTTAGACTTTGTCTCTGTCACGTCAGCATAACGACTTCTGTAAGCAAGTTTCTTAGGGGAAGTTTAGCAACTCTCTGGCTTAAAGGAAACCATGAATTTTCTTACTATTTAACTACTTCATTGTAAATTACACATAATATAATTCAAATTTACGATCTTTTTAGCGTTCTTTCAACTCGACTTTATTAATTTAACTTAAAAAAAACATGCTGTATTTAAAACAATTAAAAAGAAGAAAAACTTAAACATAATAATAATTAAAAAGGTCCTAAAAATTCCACATATTCCTTACTCTTTTATTATTTTAAATGAATTTATTACAACTTACTTACATATTTATTAAAATTAATCAAAATAAATTTATGCAGACACCTTATAGCTGGCAACAGGATTCTATAAAATGAAAGAAAAACCTATATTTAACACATTGCATACTTTAAATTTAATAATAAAATAAAATTTTTATAACCCAATTTCAATTAACAACATCAAACTTACAATGTGACCTTGTTCTGTGCTATTAGTAAAACACAAACATACACACTCACAGATAACAATTCTAAAGTCGCCACAAAACGCCACTACTTGATGCACTTTTAAGCGTAATATTGTGCACTTTGCTTAACGCAGCCAATCAATTTAAATAGTTAAAAATGAAACACAGACTAGAACATAAGAAAATAGTTAAATAATTGTTTTAAAATAATCTCGTGCGCGCTTTAAAAGCATTTACCGCTGGCCGTTTAACACAATCAACAACCTGTTGCTGGCTGTAATGTCAAAGTGTTTTAAATTAGTGGTAATTATATTGAATTGTTTTATTAAATCTATGAGTGCTAGCGCAAAGCTACTGCTACTTATTGCTACTGCTGCAACTATCATTTACTATCAATAAGTAATAAAAATTGAACAGCATTGCGAAGCGTAAAGTAGTAGCAATGCGTTTTTTACAGGTTAATTGGCATCAGTGTTACCGACAGAGATGCACTTACAGTCGCACACTTTTTCATTAATGAAAATTCTACTTATTTAAAACATCTAAAATGGTTAACATAAAAATCTTCCTTATGGTCAAAAGTAAAAAAAGGAAGAAAATAAAGTCCAACCCAAAATGATATTGCTGTATAGCACGCATATTGACTGCGATATTGTATAGATGATGATGATGATGATGATGATGAGTTCAGTATAATGCCAATGTCATTATTTTTGTACTCTTCAGCAAGAATCGAACAGGGTATTTAAAATTGTGATAAATGAAAGAATTATCTGGAAAATCATATTTTTACCGACACTAGCCAGCTATGATTTCATCATCAGCACTCTTTGATTGGTGGTTACATGTTGGCTGTAAATATCATAAATTTAACTCCCGGGATTTAAGTTAATTAAATTTGGTAACTACTTCAGTTTTCCTCTTTTCATATACATTTACCATTAATCATCTTATAAAAAAATAAATTAATCAAAGTCTTACTAATCCGAGGTTGTTTGAGATTAAGATAATACAAATAAACATGAACGAGGTTCCTGGTAGGAAATCATTGTAATTGTAGCAATATTCGAAAGAGGCTAATCTGAAAACACACTTTCTCCCTAATGTACATAGCTGTAATGACTACATCGTAATCTAGATTTTATTACAGATTCCATTGTGCTTAATTATTTCCGATTCCATCTTTGATTTTAAATGTTAACGCAGTTAGCTGTATTCATTTCATTTGATATCCTCATTGATGGGGTTAAGAAATGAAATTAAATTCAGGTTTAACCATAAACATTATCTGTTCTTTATTAATAAATATCACCAAACTTAGATATCCAATCTTAAAATGCATTCAAAAGAAATAGTTATTGCATGGCTTCAACCCATGATGGAGTAGTAACTAACGTACCGTTCAATATCTTGTATTTATATGAAATAATAAACTTCATTTAATTCCAATAAGTGCATGGAATGCTTCCATATTAGCTGAAAAGAGACTCATGTTACATGAGTTGATATTGTTGGTTTATATGAAATTTTTAAGATATTTTCCTTGTATTTTGAATTCACAAAGAAAGTCTTCTCTTTCACTATTGATAAAGAAGTCATTAAGATATTGATGATATTGATATTGATTTGATGATATTCACATTGAACAAGGGCAACACGTTTTTAGTATGTACTGTTTCATAGGATTTAATTGTATATTTGAATGATAAAAAAATATTTTTTACCGGCAATTTCTTGCGAAAAAATTTATTAAAAATTTTTTTTTAGTTGAAGACAGTTAAATTAGCTAAACTGTGGCTAGTGATTGCACAATCTGTATTAACACTAAAGTAATGATATGAGCACCAAAATAATGTTTAACTATTGTATAAATTTCAATTTACCGACAATGAACGTATAAACGTTAACGTTTTTAATTTTTGCGTTTATAAATCGCGAATATGTCATATTTTTTTGCATAGAACGTAACAACAGCGTGTTTGATTGGTTTGTGTATAACGCATTGGCACGATTGAAATGTCAAAACAAAGCGAACACTAAATTCAGATCGCCAGAGAAAATTTTCACAGAAGTTTGAAAAATAATTAAAAAGAAAAAAAAAATAAAATATAATTTCCTTGCAAGCAGCTAACATTAAAAAACATTTTAAAATTTTATTAATAATTTGATATATATTTACTTTTATTTCCACAAGTTTTGGTACTTTAATATTTTTTGTTTGTTTTGTTAACTAAAGTCAGCTGTTTGTATTTTTTTCTTCAGATAAAAGGTTACCAAGTTTTGTGTTAAAAATGTAAATTTTGCATTACAGAAATTAACAAAATCTTATTAATAACATATTGGCAATACTACCATTTGACACAACATTCGTGGTTACCACATATAAGGTAAGTCAGACGAAAAGAATTAAACGTGTTACGTTTTCGTGCATGTATCATTCGGTTTAGACTTACATTAAGGTAGGATCACACGATTGCCGTAATGCACCAATTTCCAAAATTTTTTGTATCCCAATTGTGTGATTGCACAATAAATTGGTTCATGTGACAATCGCGGATAATATTGTGCTGGTTTTAACCAATCAAATGCAACTCTGGTGGGGCAACCGTGTGACCACTTTAAATACAACAGCGCGGCAATAAAAATGTCAAAAGTGTGCCAATATTTATTGTGTTCTTTAGCGGCAATCAAAGTTTACAATACGCGCTTCAATTATTTTTGGTTTGTGATTAAAAAGTTTTTCTTTGCATGATTATACTTTTTAATTACATAAATTTAAGCCAGTTAAGCTTTGCGTACCCCCAGCATATCTATTTTTCCTTATTAAGTGTGCACATTTCTTTTTGTAGGTATATTTCTACAGAACCATAAATAAATTTTTTTACACCAAATAAACACACAATATACAAAGAAGATGCAATATTCTTTCTTTTTAAAAAACAAACCATTTTAATGCACAAAAAAAACAAAACAGACACAACAAAATAAGCTAGTGTTGCTACAAGCAGGAACAATCGTGTGACGGGAATGCGACGATTTTTGTCACTATAGCATTTTACGCCATCTTGCAACAATCAAATTTGTATAAAGTGAGGCAATCGTGTGATTACAAAATATTTGATTAAAATAATCTCATTATTGTGCGCCAATTCAGCACAATAAAAATTGTGTCAGGTTGGTGCATTTGCGGCAATCATGTGATCCCACCTTTAGACGCGTTCTATAAACATGCTGTTAGTTATAATTTTCGTATTAATTACACAAGAGAACAATCTTTTTGTTGTTTAAGAACTGAATGTTGTTTTTAAAGTTATTTAAGACTCTGAATTCAAATCTGCACTAGGTATTTTTCTACCAGTTCGGTTTTTTGCGATTTACCGTTATGTCCAAATTAAGGCATTTCCACTACAAATATTTGAATAACTTGAAAACCGTTCATTCTATTCAATTAAAAAGACCCAAAAAACAATATTATCTTTACGTGGTGCTTACAGTGGTTTTAAACTTGCCCAGTATTTTTTAGAGATATTGGGGAAGTTGTGGCAGAAAAATGTGTTTTTTTAACAAAATTTAAACATACGGATTTTTAAAACTTCTTAAAAAATATAGAACGGCAAAAATCCCGTTATTTTTTTGCAAACGTATAGACAAATATGTTCCGAACAAAACGAGCCATATTTTGTTTGAATCGGTTTACAACTTTTGATTTTATTTATTTTTTTTAAATACATACTACTGTGCAACGGCACTGATGTATATTAAGCGAGTTGTAACACTAAATTAACGTTTTTTCTTTTATTTTAAAATGAGGAACCTTCACTTAATTGTAATTAAAAGCGAAACGCGATAATAGATTTTTATTATCGATGTCTAATTTTGTTCACAGGTTATGTGGCTTTACGTGAAAATAATAAAACTTTACATATTTTCCCATTTTGGAGTTTATTTTAAATAAAAAATTTTAATATTTTACTATTTTTACTTTAACAACAATTGCTCAGAAAATTTGTTTGTGATTTTCAAAAGTTTGATTGTTTTCCAAAGCTAACAATGACATCTTAAAAAAAAAAATTTTTTTGAATCGCTTAATGAGAGGTAAAGTTATGATTTCTTGAATTTTTAATTTGTGGAACGAAGTCAGAAACACGAGGGTTTGTATACGATATTAGTATGGTATACTACATGTGTGTCAACCTAAACTACAATTTAACCATTAAACAAATCGGTTTATGATTAGTTTGTAAGAACGTAACTCGTACAAATGTGATAAACATATAATCGAACAAACTAGATTATTGATTATTGAATATGTACATTGTATAAATGTAGTATACATACTATGGTATGTAAACCATATGTCTGTCAGGGGTATAATTTAAAAATGCGAGCTAATGGAGAAAAACGGAGATAAGATTTAAAATCAACAACAACAAATAAGTAAAAAATTGCAATAATGTTGTAGTCCACACCAAAAAAAGTTCAAGTTTGTTGCCTTGTGTTATTTAAAAATACAGTTATTTATATATGCTTATAAAATTATATATCTTTTCTAATATTCCCTTAAACAAATATAAATTGTATTAAATAATTTGATTAAAAAACAGTGGCTTATTTGCTTATATCTCAGAACGATTTGGGAATATTATACTGGATTTCCAAAAGATTGGCATGAGACTCAGGTGTGGACATTGATCAATCGACTCCCCCATTCATATGCTTTCCAGAATGTATATTTTATGCGGTTGAAAATTAATATTGTAGAAATTAAAAAATGCCAGCACAGGTGAATAGTATAATAAAAAAACTATCGGTTCTAAAGAAAACACCAATACATTTAATATGTAAGTTTTTTGGGTTTTGCAACCGGAACTTAGTTTAACAATACGTCTCATTGCATTACAGTAACTAACTACCCCTACCAGATGCTTATTATCACAAACGTAAAAGTTTTATATTATTTTATAAAATCTATCTCTACTCATTACATTTTTTACAAAGTTACATCCTAAAGTGGTTTGATATAATAGTTGGCAAGGTATTATATTCCGTAAGATACAGAATTCCTACAATGGTTTTTATTTTACCCACTGTGTTAAGAAAACCAGGCACATTTTTTTGTTCCGAAAACCTTAATAACAAAATGTAAACCAAATTTTTGCTAAAAAGTTGTTCAACAACTAAATTTTTTCGAAGCTGAAGGGTAAATAAAATTCAACTCAACCATATAAATAATTTTTCTTTTATTTACTATCACAAGAATTCTACTTTACTATGACTTTAATTACATTGTCCTATACAAATTATTCACCATTCAATACAAATTACTTTTAGTTTATAGAATGTACACATGTATCTTATCGTCCCATAATCGTTGATAGTTTTTGCTTCTTTCGTACTTAACCAATTTGTTTTAGCTAGAGTAAAGCGGCATTTTCATTAATCATTGATCATTTTAAGGTGATTAAAGAATTTCTTAAATTCACCTCACATGTTACTAATTTGTCATGTTATGTTTAAAATTATTTCTGCTTCTTTTTTTCTTGCTATACTTGCTCATTGCATTGTATTGCCAAAAGGTTCAAGTTCAATGTAGAACTATAATTGCAATTAAAGTTTATCGCAAAGTTGTGATCAAGGTTATGGGAAACTTTGTTTCATGCACCATGTAAGTACATTTTGAGTAGATAAAAATATTGAGTTTACAGAAAAACATCAACATCATTTGTATGAAAAAGAAAAAATATAACTCTTGAACTGAACTAATTAGATGCTCAGTATTATTTTAGAAAAAAATTATCTAGATTTGAAATCTACTTTTAGAAAATTATTTATTAAAAATTGTAAAGAAAATACATTCCAAGCATGTTTCAACTTTATGAACAAGGAAGTTAGTGTTAAGTAGTGCTAAAATTTAGGTGAAGTAGTTAAATATGAGTTTTAACAAAACTGGAAAAGCTTTTGATTTGGATTCATAAAATTTTTGCAAGTTAGTTTCCAGTTTTGGCTTTTGTTTTAATTTTTTTTCCCTAAAAGAGTCAATTTGAAAAACAAATTTTATATGTTTAAAATTAGATTTGTTCACCATGTACTTTTACGCAGACTAATTTGATTAATGTGATTAACAACAAAAAATTTAATTGGATCAAAATATATGTTTTTTTTTGAATTGGGTAAAATTGTTGGTTAAAAAATATAGCAAATTAATAATTGTACTTTTGAGATACAGCTGGAAAAATAGCGCTGTGTTGCCTTAGTGAGTTTTTGTCCTTATTCTAGAATAGAAACATCTGTTATCATGCAAAAAAAAAACATGGTTGATTTGATTAAAATTAAGAGCAATATACTACGATGCATTGTGCGATTGTTGCTAAAACATATAAAAGTTTCAAGTTCTCATTGTTGTGCTTAATAAAAGATTCATTTAGTTTTTATATTATTAAAGCAAGTGGTCATTAAACAATCTTATTTCATATTAAATTTTAATGTGAATCATTTCTATTTTGGCTTAAGTTCATTTATTCTTTTTTTTATTTAATTTTATAATTCAAATTAAATTAAATTGCAACCATTTTTAGGAATATTCTTTCTAAAATTATTTCCGATATTAGCCGCGTGGAATGCATTTTAGAAATCAGCTACGATTTCATCATCAACACTCTTTATCGGTATACTACTATGTAATTTAAAATTCCTATTTATGTTTCAATTCAATGAAATTTGTATTAGTGAATCTAATACCATAGACAGACGACAGTTTTAATTTGCATTAAAATCTCACTAATGCACACTAAAATTTTGCTGTGACAGACAACTGTTTCTGCATTTAGTAAAAATTATAAATGCACTAGCAATCACAAATCTGAACATGTTGCTACAAGTTGGGATGGCAGAAGGACACTCTGAAATAAGAGAAAGAGAATTGTGGAAATTCGTAGTTTTAATGGTATCTTTTCATGGAGGTTATAATTCATATGTAGGTATATGGTATTTTTTTAAAGGACCGTAACAGCACTTTTTGGGAGAGTGACGTGCTTACGATGGACGATACTAGTATTAAAGAAAACTTTCGCCTAAACAGAAAGGCATTCCAAAAAATATATAAAAAATTTCAACATATCGAATATATTTTTATTTTACGTTTTTGATTTTTTGATTGATTGCCGACCGTGTTGCCATATTGAAATTGCTAAATGCAGTATAAATTCAATTTGATTTAGTCCATTTACGTGAAATCTAATACACATTGGAATGGGGATAATTCAATAGTTAATTTGAATTAACACTTTTAATGCAAATTAACGCTGTCGTCTGTCTATGGTATAAGTATTAATTTCCAAATTTGTTGAATTTTTACTTCACCTATCAAATGAAAATGCATAATTCAATCATAAAACTAAATTAAAAAAAATAATAAAAAAATGAACTTAAGCCAAAACAAAAATGATTCACATTAAAATTTAATATATAGAAAAAAGTTCGAATAAAATATAAATATATAATCTTATTTCATTATTACAATCCAATTCCATATAAATCTAATATAAAATAACATGGATAAAAACTAGTTTCAAATTATCATAACATGATCCCACACAATCATCTGTACAAAATAAAACTCCCACAAAGTCTATATGAACACAACTACATCTATTACATCCCTGCGGTAAATATTTTCACTGATTTACTATTAACTCTGTCACCAGTACTACTGACCCATTATACCCCAGATAATATACTTTGCTATAGACATTTAACATGTACTTGTTATTGAAAATCTACTAGTAAAGTTAGAGATATTGACATATGGTGACATTGGAACAAGGTATTTACTGTTCATTTAAGTAATTATAGTCTTCACTTTAGATACCTTTTACCTCATTAAATTAAAGTATTATTTTTAAATGTAAAAGCAAGCTATAGTTTTTTTTAGGGTGCCCCGATGAACTAGTCAGCAGTGTGCTGTTCTGCTAGCTTAGGGGTTGCGGGTTCGATTCCCGCCGGAGACTCTGGACTTGTCTGCTTCTTTTCTATTCTATTCTTACTTTTCTATTCAGGTATCACAAAGGGATCAATATAATGGACCCAAGTGAGCTGTACACCAGCTGCCTGTTCTACCTAACCTAAGCTATAGTTTGTAATTAAAAACAGTTTTTAAATTCTTCTACGTTTTAAAAAAAATTTGCGAGTTTGTACTTGAGCTGTCTGCTGCCATCTAGCAATGTGTCTTTGGCAACACCGGGCCTTTTTATTCAGTGGATCTCGATTTCTTTGTGTGCAAGTGTAAGGTGTTTTGTAATTAAAATTATCCCTGATGGGATAATAAATAAACTTTATTACAAAACAATGCTTCTAACCCCAACATGATTAAATGGATGTATACGGACGTAGTACGTCCGATTCTCACTTATGGATCTCTGGTATGGTGGACTGCAATAGGGCGTAAATATGTTGTGGACCAGTTGTATAGAGTACAGAGATCGGCATGCATTGGGATAACGGGAGCAATGCGAACTAGTCCTTCGGAGGCACCGAACACTATGTTGCATCTCGTTCCCATAGATATTCATATATTGGCCACATCCGCAAGTAGTGCGGTGAGGCTTAATGCGACTGGATGTTGGAGGTCGAGGACGTATGGCCATGCGAGTATATTGGCCACGCTGCCTTCGAGCGTGAATCAACCCTCTGACTACATTACGCCCTACATGGATTTTGATGGGGCGTTCAGGGTTCTTATTCCCTCCGGGAGAGAGTGGAATGGGGGTCGCCTTTTGGGGAGCTTTGACACCAGGATCTATACTGACGGTTCGAGGATGGAATGTGGTGTTGGATCTGGTGTCTTCTCTGATGGACCGGAGATTGAACTCTCCTTCCGTCTTCCGGATGATTGCAGCGTTTTTCAGGCGGAAGTACTCGCTATCAGGGAAGCATGTAGGATACTGAATGACGGGAATATCCACGGGAGCATTGGTATATTTGTCGACAGCCAGGCGGCACTCTTGTCACTCAGGTCATACATTATTACGTCTAAATTAGTTGGCCAATGTAGAAAGGAACTGTCAAGGCTGAGCACGTGTAAGGTGGCACGGCTTACGTGGCCCTCTTTTGATGCACGACGTACATTGCAACTTACCAGTCGAAGTCGGAGGGACATATCGAGGTTGCTGGCGGTATTGACGGGTCACTGGATGTTAGGCAAACATGCAAGTCGGCTCGGACTCCCATCGAACGACCATTGCCGCAGTTGTCTGGATAGAGAGAAGGAGGAATCGGTTTTCCACTTTCTCTGCGAATGTCCTGCACTGTCGCTAAGAGACACAAATTTCTGGGCGAACATATACTAGATGGCCTCTCTGCGATATCTGAAGTTGGACTGAATTATCTCCTGAGATATCTCAGGGCCACGGGGTGGATCTAGTACCCTTACTCTTGGATTTTATTCTGAGATACACTAGAAGTTGACGAGTGATGTGGTCCTGTCAAAACGGAGTCATACAGACCCTACTTGACTGTTGGCGTGCAGCGAACTACCACGATAACCAACCAACCAACCAACCAACCAATGCTTCTAAAGACTCTTACCAACTTTCAAGTGCTGATATAAGGCATGGTTTTATTTTATACCAGAAGCGGCTTAATTGTAACGTCTCATTGCGCGCTGCTGAAAACAGCAACACCAAAAAACAAAGAGAAAATATGAAAATATTTTTTTTTCAAGTGCTAAAGTAAAAATCAGTAAAGGAAACATATTTTGTGATATTTGATTTGTTATGTTTCTTGTAAAAACTTTTATGATATAAAATTATTCCAGAGAAAATTAAAATAATTAAAGTTATGGAACGTCATGTTTAAAGTGCCCTAAAATTTCTTGTCTCGCCAAATTTCTGTCTTAGACTAATACTGCCATTATGATTGTTTTCAAATATATAGTCTTATCTTATCTACTAGTTGTATAGATATGGCTTTAGGTCAGATTATGTAATTTTCATTTCAGGCGCGTGTCCAAATAAGATTTGTCCCTACTTGTATTTGATGTTTGAGTAGTTGTATGTCACGCAATTTTTATATTTGCACATACTGTACCTGCACCTAAATTTCGAAAGCAGAATTTGACAGAAGATCTCGGTAAACATTACGAAATGAAAAACAAAAATCATAAATCTTAACAATAACAAACGAAGCAAAACCAATTAAAATGTGTTTTCACGGTTATTTGTCATAAATTGCCCGAAAATGCATGCAACACATTTTCGGAACCATGTCTTTTTTTTTTTTAAATTTTGCCTCCAGCATAAAATGCAACGACGGGCAGCTAAAAATTTTTGCATTAGATAAAGGAATAATCAATGAACTTATTTTGAAAATATGGTAAATATAGAAATATATATATATTTTTTTTTATTTTTTATCAAATTTGAAAAATATTGAAAAAATGTATGGTTGGTAAAAATTGATTTACCAAGAGAAACACAAAGCAAAGAGAAATTTTTTTTTTTAATATTCTTAATAAGTAGATGTATCAATAGAATGAAAACAAATAACGTTCTGTTACATACTTTTTGACACATACTTTAAATAGGACTAAGCTACCTAAAAATTGTCTGTTTTTTTTAACACTGAAAATCAGTGAACTTTGAATATTTGAAATTTTTACTAATTTGGTTTGAAATATGTTAATTTAATCTTTTTTTAGGAACGCATGAAATCTCTAATTTTTTCATCCTCAAATATGGTACCGTGCGTTGTGCAAATCTAACCAAACAGTGCATTTTTCTGAGTGTAATAGAGGTTGTTGGGATACTTGTATCTTGGTCTATCTCTATATGTGGCAATATTATTTCTAACAAATCCGTTCAGCTTTAAATAAATCTAACGCTGAACACAATATTGCAAATTTATGATAAGCGAATCTGTTTTCTGGTTTTCAAAGTAAATTTCAATAGCGCTGCTCAAGCGTCAAACTGTCCATGATAATTTGCCAGAGTATAACGATCAGAGAATGGTTTAATTGGTCTATTTTATGTCATTGAATACAATGTCAAAAAGAGAGCTTTTTGTTTACAATATACAATTTAATTAAGTAAAGCAGTGCATCACATGATTTAAATTAAGGGAGTGTAACGAATAGCGAATCATCAATTACTTGTCTTCTTCAAAAGTAAACTAACAGTCGCAAAAGCAGCGAATACTGAACGAATGGTAGGAATGGTTTTAATGCTCATTGAAAAAGTTTCTGGAAGTATATGTTACTTGTAGCATGATACAACAATTGAACTTAATATATTTCAGGTGTTGAAAAAAATTAAATGAAATTACCAAATCGTTAATCTTCTTATGTATATGCATATTGCATACATGTACATAAGCAAAACTGGCTGCTTACAAACTTTACACACAAATGTCAACGAATACTGAACGAATGGTGCGAATGTTTTCAGTTCTTTCATAAGACATCATCACAAGCAGAAAAAGAAATGTGTATGCAAAAGTCAATACACATTTTTTTATTATCAATCAAAGGTAATACAAAAGCAATGAATTTGTGTATAGGCAGCAAACGCGAATGGTTTCATTCTGTTCTCTGATAACGATCATAAATATCAAAAAAACAGTATGACACTTTATCTAACGGTTATTAATAATAGGAATATGTTCCATTTGATCGTATTTAGAGTATATGGTCTTTTGAACTTTCGTAAATCATAAGTGATTTTAAATAAGCAAATGAATTTTCTGATGTATCATAGTTTGATAAGGAATTTATAATCTAGGTCTACAAGCTGAATATACTTGTTCCATATTTATATAGCGACCGCCTTAATTTAAAAACAAATGACCGCTCTCAGCCCGTGGGAAAAAGCGACAAAGTTTGGCGGTCACAACATAGAGGTTTTTGGGTCAACTTGGAATGTAAAATATAAAGATCAGCCTGTGTTGCTCAGCAAGTTTACACAATCAGAGGTTTTACATTATCCTTACATATTCTTGCCTCAATTTAACGCTGTTTTAAGCTCAAAATTCCAAATAATTTTACTGCTTAAAAAACACACTAATTACAATAAAAATAAATCACCGCATCATGGAAAGAGATAAGTTATGGAAAAAGGGATTAGTTAAGATTAACTTAAAATTGAATGACACAAATTTGTATAAAATTTTTAATATTTAATACCATTTCTGTAAATTAGTTAAACGAGTATTTAATAAAATTCTTTGAATTACTGAAAAATTAAAAAATATTTTTTAATAATAAAAAATTAAACCTTTTTCGTAATTATATGTCTAGTTAAAGAAAAATCTTAAATGTTCAACTTGAGCTTTTAGAACTTCAACAATTTAAATATGTTTGTTAAACAGATTGTTTATACAAACTAATTTAACCCCCTCCAGCCACTTGGCTGCATTTTACAATCATAAATATAATAAATGTTTTCTTCTTATGAATACAACCACTTTGCTTTGATATTTGCCACAGTGATATTTTATTTAAAGTGCTGCTGCTTTATTTAATTATCAAGTTGATTTTATTCGTTACTAAAACAAATTATTGTTTATTACTTAACAACATGTAAATACAATAAACCATACAAAAACTGCTTAATGCATAGAACTGAAAGAAATAAAAAAATTCCTGGAATTCTTGAATAAACTATTTACAGCTACTAGATTAAAAAATTTAGTCCATTAACAGCGAGAGAACTATTGCGGTGTAAGGAAAAGAACCAACACAAAACACATTCAGGTGCAACTGAAAACAGAGGTAAATTAATGATGAGCACAGGAGCTCAATAAGAATAAATGTAATCAAGGGAATATTTAAGGCAGTGAATGTGTGTAAAGTAATCCATCGATGAACGAGCAACATTAACGTGGTTGTAACAAAAATAAAATAAAAGCAAAAATGCACAAGCACACACACACACACACACTTCATTTTATATATATCAGTAAATGGAGAATAGAAATACGGCGAAAAAAGCACCTTTTTCTGGTTTCATCCACTAAGTTTGTGTAAGGCAAAGGAGTCATTTCTAAAAACAGATGCATTTTGTATAAAATTTTGTTTTTGTAACAAATAATGAGTAGCTCAAGCAAAAAAATTATGTTATTTTTTGGAGGTTCGCTAACTAAGCTGTAGCTCAACATCAACAATATAATTCTCCCCTATATTTGTTTGGCTAAAAACGGAACAACTTTGACTCAAAAAAAAAAAAAAGATAAAAGGACTCAACTTTTAAAACTAAAGGAAGAAATTATTTAAAACTTCAAGCACATGCATGAATGAATTCGTAAATATTAAATGAAATGCTTATAATAACTAAATGCAGGAACAACATAAAACAGGAACTAAATACTACAGCCATAATCATCAAACAAAATGAATGGTTCCTGTGAGTACTTGTTTCAACTCTCGTTTTTGTTTGTGCTGTTATAAACAAAATAAAAACAGTTTTATATCAATAGTCGATGATGATGATGGTAGAGGGCAGATGTTTCTTGGCACACGTTTTGTTTTTTTATTTTATTTTTAAGGACTCACCTCTATAATGATTCTACAGTTTTTAACTGTTTAAATATTTAAATGTTATTAAACGGCCAATAGGTGTGGTCATCTAACTTTTATAATTATAATTTGATTTTGTTTAACTGTAAATAGTATAAATGAATTGCTAGTTAAACTGTGCTTTATTTGATTTGATTTGTTGTATAATATTTGGTTAATGATTTCTGAGAAACTTTAAGTACTTAGAAAACAGGCTTATATGTTGGGTTGGAGTAAAAGGTTTTTCGAAAAAAAAACATTGAGATAAAAATGGTTAATATTTAACCTTTAATAATTTTAAACATGTCTTTATGTACAATTTTCCTGATAAAAAAGAGAAGAAAGTAAATAATAGCCATGTATAGTAGGGTGGAGCAAAAATGTAGCGTTTTGAATTTTTTTCAAAATTTTATAAGACTTGGGTGGTCAAAAGTTCTTACTCTGTATACTGATTGTGCCCTTAAAATTTGCAATAAATCGAATTATATCTTCGGGTGCCACGGCGACTTAAAAATTGCAAAAAAAAAAATTAAAATTACGCAAAAATCAATGATTATGCAGTTTGTGTTTTGTTCAAAATATGATTGAACTTGAGCCCAAAAATTAAATATTTATGCTATCAGTAACGCCCTGAAAAAATGTCATAATTTCAAACAGATTTCTCGAGGTGCCACAGTTTTTCGTTTTCTTAATTATATAATTATATTTCTTTTATAATTATATGTATTTCTTTTGTTTAAGATTAGGGCAAGTAATATACCAAATAAAATGGCAACTTTAACGCGTGCAAAAGATTGTAACTGTCCGTTACTTGGAGTTCGAGTACCATTCAATGAAAATGTTTTACCCACATATGGTGATATATTGAGGCAGTATATACATATTTACACGTAACTACTTGAAATTGGAAGGTCAGATAAATCGAAAGTTTTGTTCATTGCTTCATGCAAATGTAAAAATTGCGAAAAGAACAAAAAAGTTCCTGTGACGGAAAGATTGTTTCTACTAGACAAAAGAACTGCAAAAAAATGATGATAGGAAATATTAATAACAAAACGACAAAACAGCTCCAAGAACGGAAAAAAGGAAAACTGAAACAAGAACAATCCCTACAAGAAGCCAACAGTTCTAAAATGCAGAAATTTTACAAGCCCGATAAAGATACATCCTTGGAGTTAGGTGATAGTCTTCTAGATGATCTAACTATGAATTCAGACTTGCCTTTATTTGAAGATGTTACCACAAATGAACTTCCGCTTAGACATCTTTTCACTAGTCTAGATGGCGCAACACATGATCCTAAATCATTTGGTAGTTCAATTGGTAAATCTTTAAAAGAAAGCGCTCAGCCTGCTATAAAATTTAAACCAATTGAAGGACATGAAGGAATTAAGCAATGATCAGAAATATCTGTATTAGATGGTTAGATGGTTCTTGCTTTATATTGGGTGAATGTAATAAAGATCTGGCCAATATTCAACCTGGTCCAATATCACACTCCCGCTGGCTCACAACTGCCAGTCGAATACTTCGTTTATATGTGTTCTCCAACGAACCCTCACAAAATCTGATCATTTTTGCTACATATGTAGTAAAAGTGTATGCACCGGTGTGGTTTAGAATTAAAGTTAAATCAGCTTGCTGGGAAGGTCCAAGACATTTGTGGAAGCTCATCTTTTTAACTAGATATCTTCCAAAACATTTGAAGGATGTAGTTAATCCAGTTATCCAAAGAAACGCCTATTTCGCACAACCGGAGAATTTATTATTGGCTATGATTAAAGATAAAAGACCAAATATTCGGAAACTTGCCCTTTGTCGAATAATACGTACAAGAGAGCAACAGAGGCCTAATTCAAAACGACAGTTTAAAGTTCCCATGTTAAATTTTGATGCCCAAGAATACTACGAGATGATAGATCATGAGTCTTTTAAAAATATTGAACATCCCTTAACAAGATCACTTACAACAGTCGAAATTAAAAATTACATAACTAACGGCGAAGAAATTATAACTTTTCCCAAACTTGTGTGTCAAGCCGTCGAACGCTGCGTTCCTTTGGTGACAGAAGCTGCAGCATCTGTAGGAGACTTAGAAAGAGATGGCTACATTCGATCGAGGCTGATGTCTAGATCTATCATGCCACGATATAATAAGAAATCGGAATACAAACTTATGTAAAATGCTTTTTTTTAAATCTTTTGTTTCTCATTAATTACGTTTATATATTTTATGTATTATTATTCAGCACCTTTTTTATACTAAGTGAACACAATTTGATTAAATTTATCTCTTAAAATAAAATATTAACAAAAAGCATATCTATAATGACATTTTTTCATTTCTGTTTTTTCATTTTTTTTAACTGACAGAAATTTCTTTGTTTTTCAAAAAAAATAATTTCAGTTAAAAAAAGTAATTAAATTAATTCATAGCTTTGAGTACTTATTTTTAGATCAAGTTAAACTATATGTGATATCGACAAGTAATTAAAACAATTAATACAATATATCAATTAACCTCATTTTATGAAACAATCAAGGTCGTTGTGGCACCTTTAAAAATCGGCAAAATTGGAAAAAAAAAAACTAATTACAATCTACTGGTATACAGTAGCAACTTTTGCGCTCCCAAGCTCATTGATATCACAAAACAATTTTTTTCGCTCCACCCTAATGTATAGCCAACTTTTCTAATAACGTTATTTCTAGCTAGATTATTTTTCTGTGCGGTTTGCTTATGATCTAGAGGTGTCTTTGTTCCCAAAACTTTAATAACTACGCGTTTTGGGAAAAAGTGAGCACTTTTTTATAAGAATTCTCGTCACCACCACCAAGCCTAATTATGTGATTAAAAGCGTCTTTCTCATTGCTGCCCAGCAAAAACTAGGTGAATTAAGTAAACCAGGTTAAGTAGTGAACAACTGGATTTGAGTGCTTGTTATTCACAATTTAGTAATGACGGTTTTAATATTGAAAACTTTAACTAATAACGTACTTTATTAGCGATGTCAAATATGAAGATTATAACTTAATTTTGAAGACTTTTGAATCAAAATAAGATTTGAAGTTCTTTTTAAAAAAAAATTAAGATTTTTGACTTTTAGTTGCCAAACAACTGTCACAGTTCTTGCTTGTATTTAATACACAAATTTATTTATATCAACTTGACATTATCTTAATTAAAGAATGAGATAGACAACTGCCAATTTCTAAAGATGAATTAACTCATTTGGGGAAAAATTTTTACCCCAAAATTATTTTTAAATGAAATTTTTCTGTAGCACTAAGACAGTTTTATGAGACCTTTAATTTCTTTTTGTTAGGTGCGTATTTTTACTGCCATTTAATCAAATTTTCTCCTCACTTCTTTTAACCCTTCGATGTTTTATAACCTTAGTGCCACTAAATTCATCACATGGTCTGAGCAGACCACGATTGAAAAACTCACCCAAATAAGCAAACTAAACGAAATTTTGTACTTATTTTGTTTTTATTTAAAATAAATTAGTCTTGATATGTAATTATAATTGTAAAACATTGAAATTAATCTTTAAAAAAATCATCGCAAGTATACATCATCTAGTCCATTGTGTCTATTTCCGCTTTTTTATGATTGTAGTCAATGATTTGATTTGGTTTTTCTAATATGTTAAGTCTTTTTGATCTACCTGGTTCTTCTTCTGCCTTTATGGATTGTACAATACTGTTGATAGCAATATTACTTATTATTGATAGGTGTTTGCGTTGTCGAAACGAATGAATCGTAGCAAAAGTTTAAAACGTTTTCTTGACATTGTGGCCTTGTATATGTCATGATGATAAGGCGCCCATAGTTACTTTACAGGCACATTTGAAAACGCCTCAAAAAGCAACAATCCAGAGAAAGCATACATTTCATTTTTATTTAAGGACTGCCACTCTCCACGCTCTTGTTTTTTAGATTTGCTTGATACATAGATACATTTCCAAAGCTTTGCGATCTGTTTCCCGCACAAGTATATGAACCATGTCTGGTGTGAAAATTTCCTTAAAAATTGTAGCGGGTTTGTTAGAAACGTTCGTGATTGTCCAGGTTTCATAGGATCAGGTAGGTTGTGTGCTAGTCGCCTACCAGCTGTTGGTGGCTAAACTTTTCCCAATATACCTTCTTTGCTGGAAAACTTGACAAAGCTGTCAGCATTTTTTTTCTTGAATATCATCGTCGTCATTATCACTATCCTCGTCATCACACTCATCGTCATGTTCTACGTTGAACTCATCAATTTGCTCGATAGACGCACAATCTAAGGCACCATTTCCAGGCACATAATCATCCTCCTCTTTACTTGAAGCATGCGGGTCTACATTCTCATCGCAAGTGCATAGATATGCCATCATCCTCTCTTTGCTTTGCTATACTTGCAAAGATTTTATTTAAAAGACATTTTTAAAAAATTATCAAATTAAAAGTTAAAAATCAATAATTCAAAAAACTAGTCTATGGTCTAGTCAGACCATAAGGTGCACTTAGCGAACTTTTACTTGTGGGAGGTTTTTCGTGCCCTTAATGTGATCGAAATGGTTCCGAGTTTATTTTTTTCGATTCAGAACAACTTATTTGCAGAATTCATATCCTTCATTTCTTAAAAATTTTTCTACAAAAAAAGATATTGCATACAAAAGTCAAATATGGTCTGGCCAGACCATGTAGGACATCGAAGGGTTCAATTGCGAATTGATAATGAACCTTTTCTACACTGCATAGATTGTATTGGTACGAACGATATACGGTCTCGCAAAACAATGTGACATATTATATGTGTGCCGTTATACCATCCACTTACTGCATGACATATTCATGATTACAAATTACACTAAATAAAAACTGAAAATATATTTAAGAAGTTAAATTACAAACAAACGAAAAATTTATTTTCTATTGCAGTCTTTTTTACTGTCACAACTTTTCTTAAAAATGTACTAAGTTTTATGGTGTATATTTAGGAGTTGTGTGTAAAATATTTAAGCAACGACAATAATAGAAATCTCACTTTTCTTGTTGGCTTTTCTCTTTAGTAAGATTTGCCATTTCATGATGGAAAGATATTCGAGCCAACAACGAGTCGAAATTATTAAAATTTACTACCGAAATTCAACGTTCAACGTTAAGAGCACTATGTCCAATTTGTCATTTATCATATCTAGCTGAATGGTTTCGTCAATAAGCAAAATATGCGTTATTAGTTAGACAGCAATTCACACGTGCTCCTTGAGTCATCATTGCATCCCGTTTAATAATAACAGAATATTTTTGGCCCCAATGGGATGATATGGACTTGGAGGACATGTGGTTCCAACAGGACGGCGCCATAAGCCACACAGCGAATGTCACAATTAATTTATTGGAAACCAAGTTTGGAGATCGAGTTATTTCACGAAATGGTCCAGTCAATTGGCCGCCTTGGTCGTGCAATTTTACGCCGTTAGACTATTTCCTTTGCGAACACGTCAAGTCTATGGTCTTGCCAACAAGTCAGCGACGATTGATGAACTTCGTAAGAATATCGAACGTGAAATTGCAGCAGTATTGAACGACTTTTGCTTGAAAACCGTCGAAAATTGGGATCAGCGTCTGGACTTCTGCAAGCGTGCCCGTGGTAGCCATGCAAAAGAAATCGAAATCCATACATAATGGCATCGAACGTACTTTCACAGGAATAAAGAATTTCGTTGATATCCAAAACCGTTTTTGTTTTATTTAAAAGAAGCACATCGCAACTTTGCCTAGATTTTATATTAACACCCAGTTTTGCTTTACTACTTTCGACACCATCTTTGATATAGTATTCGTATATACATTGTTAGCTTTGTTCTTCTGGTCAAGCCTTTCATTTAATACCCATATTGAGAAGGTTTAGTAAAAAAAAGTATCTTCCATTATAGTTGGAGAGCCATCTCGGATTTTAAGTTTTTCAAAATTTACTGTATTCTAGTGTTCAAAGACTTTCATTTAATACAAAAGCCGTAATTACTTTATTTGACCTATACATTCCTAATTTTATTTCGGATGCTTTTTTGGATTTTAGTTGAATCATAATCTACGATATTCTATTTGTCAGATTGTTTCGTTTAATACCAATATTGAAATGCTTAATCCATATAAGCATTTGTTTTACGTAATTTTTAGGTTATTTCCATCATGAATTTTATACTTTGTTATGGAATATTATACTATGCAAGACAGGTCCTTTCTTTTGATACCCATATCGCTATTTTCTGTTGTCCAGAAGCTTAGAAAATCGATTTTTATCTTCCATTTTTCGCAAAATTACTGACGCATTAATATCTCAGTTGCTTTCCAACTTATTGGTTAATTTTTTTCAACATTAGTCTCTAAAATTACTGCTTGTGTTTTAATGTGTCCATAAGTAAGTATAAAGCTTTGAGCTTTTTAAGAAATTTATACATTTTTAAAACTTTTTGTTGCCTATTGTTTTGACTATTAGAAGCCATTTTGTCTAAAATTTCTAGACAATAGCTCTAGATGGTAGCAAACGTGTTTGTAAATTATCCTGAAAATCTTTGATAGATAAATAAGAATAGTCGTTATTTTTGCTCATAACTCTCAAAATTATCGGACAATTGAGGTTGGTTTCAAAAGTGTTTCATTGCCAGATATTTCCAAAAGATACCACACAAAGATTAGTGCAACATGTGAGGGATACGGACAGATGGGGAGTTTACAACCTCATTTGTAAAATCAGACTCTTGCTTCTGCCGAATAATTAGAATAATTTTATTTGTGATGTGGGCATATTAATATCATTAAATTTTTTAATTATGTAATTCAACACTTGTCAATTTGTTCCCTATAGTATCTTAAAATCACTATAAAGAATGTTAAAGTTTGTATTATTTTTAAGTTTTTTAATATAATTTATGAAATGACTAGTGTTTCAATCCAATATAGTTTGAAGCATGTTTATTAACAACTTTTTTAAATATACACTAGGGGTTGTTTTCAGTTGCCCTTATGTACGAGTTTCTGTTTATGTAAACGCTTAAATAAAAAAAATACACCTTGTGTTTAATAACCAATAGTAAGAGAGAGTCCTTATTCATGTATGGATACATACATTTCTATGGAGGCATAAAATAACTAAAATATTTTAAATAAATAAACTAAACACGTGCTGCATTTTCGGAAAATTGCAAAAGAAAAACTATTCAAGATGATTAAATAAAATGTCATTCACTTGCTAAAAGACATTTACAACATATTAATTGACTTGATGATTATTTTCTTAAATATTAAGAGAAAAAACAACTGACCTTCATTAAACACAAGTATATCATATACTATCATATTTGTAACTAAATACTTAGCTTCAAATCATTTTGAAGACTCTAGTTCCATCTATTTTACAGCTCCCACCCACAAAACTGCTAAGTGAGCAATGCTAGTGACAAAAGGACATTGTCATTGTCTTCAATAACACAAAAGAAACACTTCAAAAATATTTATTGTCTTGGCCTTCTGTTTAAGCAGAGATCTTTGTGTATTTTCTCTACATGTTCTTTGTGTTCTGACAATGAAATCGATTGTTTTTTTTTTAATTTTTTTGCCGCACTTGTACCAGTTACTACCGCACTTAATAGTTCTTAAAAAATTTGCGGCTTAGGCTTTAAGTAGATTTTGTATTGTTTCGTTTTTCTTTTTCTTCTCTGGAGGATTTTTTGATATAGATTCACGCCTTTAACATTGTAACTGTTCGTTGTAATATAAAACGAATATGTTTTGTTTGGTTAAAAATACTTGTCATTGTTGCAGTTTTGGCGCTTAAAGAAAAAATGTCACACAATGGCCAGTAGTTTTTGGTAGTACTTTGGAAACCACAGGCATCTTTAAAGTGAAAAAATCATTAAAATCGTATTAGCCAAAGTACTAAACTATTTGTTTTTAAAAAAGAAAATGACATATAAAAATGTATTAAAAAAACATGAAATATATACAAAAGTAAAAAGTAAAGGGAAAAACAAAAGACTTAGGAAACAAACGTTATGTCAAATGTTAAACTAAATATTTGAGATTAAAGCCTATATTCGATATATAAAGAAATTCTGCCCTGTTGGTTGATGTATTATCTATTTTGAACTTATAACACAGTGTTACAAACGCCAAATTTCAATATGGGCATTAGCCTATACTACAAATGATGCATAACTGCGTACGCAATTTTCAACTTATTTATCTAAATAGGAAAAATAATTTCAACCTGACAAGGCTTTAGGAGCGAATACTTAGCAAGTTCTGCAAATTACAAAATTATTCTGAATAATTATTATTTATGACATTTTCCCATCTTTCTGGCAATTTATGGATTCAACGCCAAAATAACTTTTAAATTTTTTGAGTTCAGGATCCTCGGTTTTCCTATTCGGATTTCCTATTCTAAAATGATGTGTATCCCAGAGAGGGAGCATTTTGCATTTATTAGAAAAAATTTTTGTCCGATGGATCAAGGTGGTGGACTATAAGCACCAGTCAAAACTTCCTAATCACTTCTTTTTAAATAATTTTTAATAGGTATTGCGACAATTGGTTGAGTATTGTTGTTATAGAATATTACGGTGTCATGTCTGTTCCCATATTCTGGTAATTGTTTTTTTTGGCTACTGCTTAATAGCAATGAATTCATTTCTTTGGGTATAAGTTTCTTATGGTGCCAGATCTTAGAAGCTTATGTATAATAGGTTCATATATGATCTCTTATGCTTTGTATTGCCATAATGGATCCATTTTTCATCGCAACCATGCATAATCGTATTTGATGGTTTCTTGGCTTCTGTTCGCAGTTCGAAAAATTTGTTTTATCTTTGTCTTTAATGTTAAAGTTACCAATTTTCTACAACATAAACCATCCTTCGCTCTTTGAAACCTATAGAACACATTCATCATAACCTTCGATTCGTAACCGTAACGCTTTAGAGGCATTTTTTTGGAACAAAGTTATACCATTTCGAAACACAACAAAAAAAGTTGATGTTTACAATATAATCTTCACGAAATCAGTGAAGTCGGTATACCCTTCAAAATGAAAAACCAGTTATTTAAAGCAAAAACATCTTCCTAAACATATACTAACTGATGTGAAAATATATTCAATAAATCGCATTAACTGTGTTTTTTAATATTTGAATCATCACTTTAAAAGATATGGAGTGTAAAATATTAGATAACTTATTTGATCTTTTTTATTAATTTTTGACCGAGTATTTATGTTAGAGAACAGTTTTTTATTTAAAAAATTAATTTGTTTAAATTAAAGAAAAAATTTTTCTGAAGATTTTTTTCTTTAAAAAAAGAGAATTTTTTTTTCTATAAAAAAAGAATTTTTTTTCTATAAAAAAATTCTTTTACTTTACATATTATTTTTGTTCTTATTGTATTAAAAATGTTGTTTTGTTTATAACGTTTTAAAATTTACAATTCCATTGAAAGCACAACACTTCTGGCTGTAGCACGCTAAGTGCGTAATTTTCCTACATCGTATCTTATAGAAAAACTAGGAAAGCCCGGCGCGCGTTGCTACGGCTCTTAATGGATAAAATTTTATTTTGAATTAAAATGGAATATCAAGTGCTAAAAGCTAAAAATTATAACTTTTTTAATGGGCGTGGCACTTTTCTAATCACCAAATTATTTAGTCATGACAGCTCGATATGTGTGTAAAGTTTCAGGAAAATCGATCTAGTGCAAGTAGTACTGGGTCCCGCCCACCGCACAAATTAAAAAAGCTCTCCCTTTGATAGTACTCAAGATATATGATATTAAAAATTCACTTTGTATGGGAGCTACCACGCCCACTTATCCTATCCCGCCCATTTTCGGCATGGCTACTCACATTAATAATAGAAGGCCTCACATAAATTTAAAAAGCTCTCCCTGTCATAGTTCTCAAGATATATGATATTAAAACTTCAATTTGTATCGCAGCTACCACGCTCACTTATGCGATCCTGCCCATTTTCGGTACGGCTACAAATAGTAACAAATGATGTCGCACGAATTTTCAAAGCTCTCCCTTTCATAGTAATCAAGATATATGATGTTAAAAATTCACTTTGTATTGGATGTGCCACGCCCACTTCAATAAGGAACATAAAAAATAGTTATAAACCTATTCTCAGACCTATAGAATGTGTATGCAAAATTTAATTGAAATCGGTTTAGCCGTGTCGGAGGAGTTTGGTGACAAACACTGTGACACGTGAATTTTATATATATAGATTAATGTTATACATATTTTTCATACCACTTCTGTTTAAAAAGGATTTATTAAAACACTTATTACAGTTTATTGTTATATCGAAGGAAACATATACATTGATTTATATCGTAAAAAGTTAAAGACAGTGCCGTCTCTAAAAATGGTTATTGTGAATTACCTAATTTTAGATTAGCCGTAGTTTTATTTTTTTTTATTTAGGTCTATGGATTCGATAGTACAAATTAGCTATATACTTATAATTATTCAAGATAAAAATTGTTTTAGATTTTACAATATTAATGTTTAAAGAAAAATCAACATATTGATACAATTTATTAAATTCACCGGATCAGAGTTGGCATAATTTCTTATGAAAACTTTGATAGATCATCAAAATAGATATTGCAAATCAAGAAATCAGAGCATATATTTCAATTTATTAGAATAAAAACAAACGTATCATTTGCTTCGTTCTTCGACTTTTTAGCGTTGGCAGCTTTATAAGAGCAAGTCTACTGGTAAAAGGCGGCATGTTTAACGGATTCCAGTTTAGGCCTCGAAGACAAAATAACAGGAGCTGTTTTTTTACAGATTCAATACCATTGTTGTAAACATTATACGTTGGATTCCAAATTATTGAACCATACTCTATAATAGGCCGGACCAGAGAAATATGTAATAGTTTCGTTATGTATAGATCCTTAAATTCCTTCACCCAGCATTTTATAAATCCAAGTACTGCACGTGCTTTATTAACAGTAACAGAGATATGTTGAATAAAATTTAGTTTAGGATCTGGTAAAATTCCAAGGTCGGAGACAGTTTTGAGTCTGTCCAGGGTATGACCGTTTAAGACATAATTTACGTTAACATGATATTCACGAAAAAAAACACATGTATTAGCACTTTTCAGAATTCAGCTCTATTAGGTTTAAATAACACCAAGAAAAAAAAGCATATAAGTCCTTTTAGAGGAGGATATAATCAGCGTGATGATTTTAACTATGGAATATTTTTACATCTTCAGCATACATGAGAACATCCGAAATATTAATCGAATTTGGCAAATTCGTTAATAAATAGGGAAAACAGCAATGGGACAAGATGACTTCCATGTGGGACACCAGAAATAACAGCAATTGGCTTAGAAGTAATAATTTTAGAACAAACATTTTGCCTTCTATTCGTCAAATACGAATAAATCCAGTTAAGACAGTTTTCCGTAAATCCCAACATTTCAAGTTTTTTTATTAGAAGTTTGTGATTGACTTTATCAAAAGCTTTAACAAAGTCAGTGTAAATTGCATCAGTTTGCTTGTGTTCAACATAACCACGATTTACTAGCATAGTAAAATGCAGCAGATTAGTTACTGTTGAACAAGCCTTTCGAAAACCATGTTGTAAAGGAGACAATTAAGATGACACTTGATGACAAAGATGGTCTGTTATGATTTTCTCAAACATTTTGTGTATGGTACTTAGTTTAACAATACCTCTATAACTATGTTATTTCTGCAGAAAGTTTTACTTAATGAAATAATGAAAAAGTCTTTCCATGAAAGAGGAAAATAAAAGTAAGATGGGCAGGGAAAGCCTCAGCGCAATTAATAAGAATGCAACTGGAAATTTCATCAGGTCCGTATTTATAAGAAGATTCAAGCTTTTTAAACTGGTTAGAACCGTTGATCCATCAAGAAATGGAATTGATAAAGCTAACGGCAAATGTTATGCTTCATTTTTCGCAGTTTGTTTAGTAATTTCTTTTTGGTCTTTCAAGCAGCCTAGAACCCACAACTCATTCTAGGGCCTGTCAGCGTTTTATATCTACCTAATTTTTAATTTATATACATATAATCCTACAAATAGGTATTTTTCCTTTTTAATAAAGTATGTAAGTAACGTTATTGAAATTGCTCTCTTATTAAAGAACCTCAACTGCTTTAGCAACCCATCCTGATCCATTATCCGATAAGTATTTTTTTTGATATACCCTTACTCCTAATTGACTCACTTAGGCTGTAACCCAAATCTCTATTTTCAACATTATGAAAAAATAATTAGGAAACAATGGAAGAATAAGTAAAAACATATATAGGTCATTTCTCCACAAGTGTACCAACTTTTGAAATCGATGTCTGTCGATCGGGATGAAACTAATTTTGCTGAGAGCTATAGGTAATAAGTTACAGGGATGAGAAGAAACACCTACTTGGGCAAAATGTCAAATTTTTACCCCCTATATCTCAGAGAGTTCTTGACCGATCTTATTAAAAATTTGTATCTGAGTTACTATTCAAAAGGACTAGCGTTTGGAAGACATCGATTTCAAAAGATGGTACACTTGAGGCGAAATGGCCCATATGTAAATTAGAAATTACAAATAGATTTAATTTCAATTTCCATTTATTAATTTATTACAATAATAGTAACCTAGCCTATGGGCCATAATCATACTAAGTAACTAAATAAACTTTAAGTTAACCCTCAAAAACTCCTTAAGTCATTCCTTATTTGTAACGGTGGAGTTAAATTTCTAGTTTTAATGTATTAGATACTTATATTTAAATTCTATGACAAAATAAACAAATCTAAGTGTATTTTAGGCCTTTTAAACAACAGGACCCATATATTGATTAGCCAGAGGGTTAAAATGCAGCACAAAAATACTTTTTGTTTTATTTTACATAAATCTGATGGACAAAATATATAACAAAAAATGTAATGGTCACACAGTTTCCCATGTTGATTTACATTAAGATTGTGAACAAAAAACTGAGGTTTCCCTCTATCGAAAGCCGATGTCGGAATCTAGCTTGTTTAGGAAAAGAATTCTTTAACAAGTTATCAACAAAACTAATGTTACATCTTGCAATAAAAAGTCCGTAAGGGTTATAAAAAAATAAACAAGTATTTTCGTTTTTAATGCAAAACATAAATTTATTTGTTTAAGAATATTTTTCAATATATTTTGTGTAAAAATTATTATTTAAATCCCAACTAATTTTACAAACATATGGAAATAATTTATGTTCTTAAATTTTTGTAAAGACACCACCTTTACAAATATTTTTTTAAATTTCATATCTTTTGAAATTGTTCATTTTTTAAATAAAATTTACATAAAATATGATTATTTAAATGTTTTGTAATATTTTCATTTTTAATGTTACTCCTTTTCATCTTTAAGCCGCTTTTTAATTCAAATTAACGATAATCGTAAATTATAAGCTGCCACCAAGTTAAGCACAACATACATACACATGCACTATTTGGTAAAAAGTTGTAACGTGCAGTATCGCGCTGGAAGATGCACTTGTTACATTGCCACTCAGCAATAAATAGTCAGTGCATGTCAACTTTAAATGACCAACCTAAATACGGTATTTAAGGTAAATTCATTCACTTGGTTTATTTCTACTACTGTAAAAAGGATAAAAATAAATGGTCCATTTATTGAACATAATTTCCCATTTTGCTATTTTTTTGATTATCACAAGTAGGTTCCTGGGTTAATAAATATTGTATTTATCTACGTCAGTATAAAAAGGCTTTTAAAAACTCTTAGCAAATATTTTTGTTAATTTAATATTTGACGGCATAAACGTTACTTCGAATAAGTATAAATTTTTGTTTGAGTACAAATGTTGTAATTTACTGAGAAATTATGTTTAAATATTTCCACTTACTGCAGTACACAGATGTAGAGTTTAGATCAATACATTCCATATAAATATCAAATGCTTTACTTAAAAGAGTAATTAAAAGCTTATTAAATTAATTTTATATGAAAACTTAATTTATAAACCTCTTAGAAAGCTGCTTAAATTTTTATGAGTTAGACCGTAAATGTATAAGAGAAACCAGAAAACATTGCCATCCAAATGGTGCTTAAAAAAATCTTATTATTTTATACTCTTCACCTATGGTGTCAAAAGAATACATAGCTTTGTTATTCGGATTGTAATTTATACAAGCTTATGGGGAATCAATTGATATAATGTCCGTCTGTCCGCATCGGCGTGCATGTTAAAATCAATAATTAGAAGGCCCCACATGTTCCACAGATCTGTAGGTGGTACATACCTTTTTGCAAATATTCAGAACTAAATCGCTGATGAAATCTATTACAATCACCACAGTACTTTGATAACTGAGATATGAGCAAATGAACAAGACTGCCTGTGCTTTTTCACATAACTTTATCATAAAACTCAATATTTTATTTATAACATTTTATAATTCTTAGATTTAATACAACTTTAGGATTATTCGCTCAAAATGTTAGACGAATCAGTCACTAATGTGCAAAGTTATAGGCAAAAATAATTTTTTAAAAAATACATAAGTATTTTTTAAATTAGTTAAGTTAGTAAAAGTCCTAATTCATTTATGGAAACGTTAAAGTCGCAAACCACAGGCCATTGTCTCGAAAATTATATCTGAAATATTCTGAAAAATCACTGAGATATAAGCACAAAAACAAAAATAATTCGGTGTTTTTTCCTAAAATTTTCAAATAAAAATCGTTTTCTTCAGCTTCTGCACAACAGAAAGTAGCAATATGAGTATCAAAGAAAGGGCTTGAATAGAAAAATATATTAAAAAAAATTTTTTTTAAGTCCACGATGGCCGCCACCTCAAAATGGTGTACAGTAAATTTATGTGTAGACCAAATCTAGTAATTACATATATGCCAACTTTTACCCCTTCAAGATTGGTTTTAGACGAAAGGGCCTGAGCACTAAAATATAGCAAGCTATGAAAAATATAAATTCAAGATGGCGTACAAAAAAAAATGGTGGATAAGTGCGCAAAACAAAGTAATTAAGGCCTTGTTTCCTTCAACTCCCATAGTATTGGAACGAAATGAAAGGGTGTGACCAGTAGAATAAAGTAAGCTATGAAAAAACTAAAATCAAAGATGGCGCCCTTAACATAATGGCGCATATCTTTTACTCAACTCCATTAATTTGAATATTAAACGAAGGGGCTTGACTATTAGAATGCAAAAACCTACATCATAATTCAACATCACAGATGTAGTCGAAAATAATAAAACTAAATTTCGTATAGCATTAAATCTAAAATTTAGGATAATCTGCAATGTGGTCACTATAAATACTTACGTAATGGTGAAGGGATATATCAGAAAAAATAACTGATTTAGGATTTTAGTTTTGCCACTTTTAGAGTACAGGTAACTTTTCTACAACGTGGTACTTTTATAACGCGATTTCCCTACAGCGCGGTTCACAAAATGAGATTATTTTCCATTAACGCGGTATTCTTACCTCCTACAACGCTATTTTCGCGAAAAAGTTCTTAGAACACAATTTTTTTTTAATTTATTATCTATACATATAAAAATAAGTTGCATTGTGTTAATAATTGATGTTCTCTAGAATACGTAAACCGATTTGGTTTCTGTAAAGATCATATGAAAAGTGATGTCAATACCTAGGTTTCTATATATAAACGGTCTCTGAACATGTACTGGTTTGTAGTTATTTTAGTGAACACTGCATTCATTTCGAAATATTTGATTTAAATGAATTCGAATTGATTTGTTTAGTTTCTTTTTTGCACTACGAAGTGTGCAGAGGGTTCACTAGTTTTTATATAAAAAAAAAAGATTTTGCCGTAAATAAAATTCCAGAAGTCAAACATGTACTCTTTGTATGAAAAAACACGTTTCCCCGTTATTAGAACATCAAAAATCATTTGCAGAATTTATGCTCCGAGGATCTTTGTAATGTAGAAAATACAAAAATAGAAAACTTCTCACTAAAATGTATCGAGAAAGTTTTAAACCAGTTAGAAGAATATATCGTCGGAAAGGTATTTGAATCTGATAGTAGATCCATCTCTGATATTGAATTAGCACGACTAGAAACAAAACATTCGAGACAGACTGTTATCATACTAAGGGCCATTATTATAACTTACCGATAACTAAAGTTAAAATTTTATCGGACAGATAACTAGTTTTTCGTTATTATAAGTTAAAGGGAAGATCACTCTACCTTTAACTTTTAACGTGAGGTTTATAATTAAAAGTTACCTGATTTTCTACCGTATAATTATTTACTATTTGCTTGTCGTTGCCACTAATAAATTTGTTCAGCATTTGCTTTGGTGCTGCCATACATAATAAATAATAAATACAATTTATGCTACAGGCAGGTTGTTATAATGAAAAATACTTAATGATCAGTTTATTGCTCACGTTAACAAAAGTTACCTTTTATAACCATTAACTTTGTCGGCAAGTTGTAATAATGGCCCTAAGTGATGATAAGAGAAGAAGAGTACAGAATTGTAAAAAGTTGTGGTTTTAGTTTTATCTGTTTAAATAATTGAAGTGCATATGTATTATCAAATTATATTTTAAGTTTTAATAAATATATAAATAAAAAAATAAATGAAAAAATATTTAAAGTACATACGAGTACCATATAAGAATCAATTTTACGATTTGCAACCAAAGACATAATGTTAATGTCTTCTACTACGCGATTTATTATAACGCGGCATTTTTTAGGAACCTATCTACCGCGTTATAGGAGGGTTACCAATACTTTCGCGTATTTTGAATTAAATAAAGTTTTATATAGCGAAAATGTTTATTAAAAATTCAGCGGACATATTTCGCAGAAGGGTATAAATAAAAAAACTCATATTTTATCCCTAAGCTCATAGTTGTTTTTTACAAATACTCAGATAAGTGATATCTGTGGTTTTCATGGGCAACCGATTTTGTAAATTTTATACGATTTTGAGTTAATAATGCCATATTGCTTGGTTCTAAACGGCCTTTACTTGGTTTTAAAAATTTCTCAAATAACATGGATTCATTCCGATTATTTTAATGGCATAGCAACATAACTTCTATGTATAATCAAAAATCGTTCAACACTAACAAAGTTTTGTAGCTCTCCTGAAAAATTTGATTTTAAGACATACGTGGTTGCCCATTAAAACCACAGATATAAGAGGGTATACATACACGCAAAGAATAAACACGGTTGTAGTAATCGTAATCTAAGGCAACATACTATGATTGAAATATTTTATTTTAAATTAAAACATTAATGGTTGCAAATTATAATTGATATGTTTAATTAAAATATTACGTATTAATCACATAAATACCTAAGTATAATTGAAATCGACAGTCATATCTCTTTTCTAACGCAAATTAATATTTATTGCTCTCAGTTACGTTTTAATTACGTTTTTAATTACAATTCTTATACTTAAATATTGAACGACGAAAAACAGTTGAAAATAAATTATTGATTGCACTGTACTCATACCGTTGTTTCCCTAAACGTTTAACTGTTATTTTTAGTTTTAAATGTTTTTGAATATAATATTCGTTTTGTAAAAATACCATACTATTTTTGTCGCAATAATTTTGTACATTATAATATTTTTAAATGATATTAACTAAAATTATTCAAGCTCAAGGTCTTAAGACCTAAATAATTATTATTTTTAAATGATAAAATTCAAACCTCCGTTGTGCTTTACATGCATTTAGAATAAGTTTTAGTAAAAACTATAAATAATTTCATTCTAATAATTGGACAAGTTGATTTTGCTTTGTGGCTACAGAATTACACTTGCTATTAAAATCAGGCATTGGTGTCGTACGTTAATGTGTCGCTTTTGGCTAAAAAGCAATTAAACAAATTGCTATATGTCCACCCCACACAAACAATTCAACACTGAACCAGAACCTGAACACATCAAATATTGTGCCAGATGAGAGCTTAACACTGAGCGCGCTAGAGAGATTAATGCGAAATTATGAATAAATTTCTTTTTAAATAGTAGGGAAAAGAAGACAAATAACTTTTTTTTGTTTTCATTTCGGTTGTGTCAAATTGACATTTGGCTTACGAAAAGCATTCACAATCACAGACGTCTCACCAACAAACGAAAGATTAAAAACAAAACGAAAAAAAAGAGGTTGTGCATATTATTTAATTGTTACGCAAACGACTTAATTGCTAAAACTAAGATATATTTTTTAAACAGTTGGACCAGCCCACTGTCATTCTTACTGCAGCCTATAGAATGTTATGTGGTCTGCTCTTCATGAGGCCTTTTATCTACAGAGCTACTTGTTTCCTGCAAAAAGTCAAAAAATGTTTATATGTTTCCAAAAAAAAAATATTTTTGCATTTTTTCCTTGACTTTTTTTCATAAGATTTCTGTTGACGACAAGCTTTTGCCGCCACATTTACTTGTTAAGAAATATATTCGTTTAACTGCTAGCTTTGTAAGGCTAAAAGGCATGAATGAATATTGTACAATGGTAATGAATTTATACAATGGCATAAACTACTGCTGACACTGCTGCGATTTTAAGGCAAGTTGCTCTGCAAATCTTTGGGTAGTAGTAGCGAAAAACCTTTTTGGAATTTTTTTTATGCTTTGAAATTTATGTTTTATTTGGCTTTAGGCCACTATAAAAAATGTTAATTATTTTATGTCATTTTGTATAATAAAATCTTATGAGAAACTTTAAGAAATCTTTTCAAAACTGTCAGCCATTTCAGCACATATCATCATTGGAAATTTTACCTACACCGGCAGCTCACAACATACGGAAGCTGTGCCCCAAATGCCTGGTTGGCATTAAGACAAATATTTTTCAAATTGATTATGGAAATTATTCAAACTGTCAGACCATTAACACAACAACGAACGTAATAACACCACTATGTATGTTTAAAAAGTTAAATAACAAATTATTTAGCCCAAATATATTTAATAACTTAATTTTAATATTCATTTTCTCTTTTTTTATAGAAGTGCTAATGCACATAAAGGCCATGACTGACTATCAGATTTAGTCGTTCGATATGTCAAAAATTGTATGTGTGTTCAGAAAGTGTGATAGTGTGGACACAAAGTGCACATGTGTGACAGATTTTTTTTGGCAAGTGTGTCCGATTTGATAATCTTTTGGAAACTTTCATAAAATAATAGTTTCCGTGCGATCAGAGTTGCTTTTTCTAAGCAAGTATGACAGTGTGTCATCCAATAACACATTTTGTTGCGATTTTTTCATGTAGGACAGAAAACTATCAGATTTTTTTTTGACATAATCGCACGACTTTGTAGGATAGTCAGTCATGGCCTTAAGAAAGCCCATACCAGCTTATCAATTAAATATGTATCGATGGTCACAACTAAAAAGGTCTTAACTTAACTTAATTTATTATAAAATTAAGTTTTCAAATGACTTCAAATTATTTCACACAAATACAAGCAATTCACACAATACGTATCAAAATTAGAGAGTTTTACAAAAGAAATTAATTTTGATAACACAATTTCTTTTACGTATTTGTCTTCTCATGTAAAGTTCAATTATTTGAGTTAGGGCTTTATACCTGTGACCAACGATATGCACATATTATTCGTTTCCTTAATTTATTTTTGATATTTTTTCTAGAAACTTCTTATGCATTTCTTCAAGCAACTATCGCTTTTGTCACCCTCTATTTCATTCTAATATTTATATGGTCATATTAAGTTTGAAGTTTTTAATTCAACTCATGTAAATATGTATGTAGTTAATATGTATGTAGATTAAAATATTAGTTTTATCTCATTATCTTGCCTGTAATCTGCATGACAACGATTTGCGATGAATATCGCATTGTTTCGTTCAATCTCATTTTGCTGTGTTAAGCCCGGTTTGTAAAGTCAAATTTTGTTATGTGATTTTTATAAAGCGGATTATTGTATTCTGTTAAAAAAAAGAAAGGAATTATTTAATGTAAAATAATTTTCATTATTTTGAAGAGAATTAACAGTCAGACAATATGGTGTTACCTCGTTTGTAAAAGGGATATAATAGAGACAAATGTGATAAGTAGAAAATATTGAAGTTTGTTGTTACCAGAATTGCATTTCATATGGTGTAGATGTATGTGAGTTTCTCGTTTGGCCAGATGATCATAGACGAAAATTTCATTGATGATGTCTGCAGGACGATTTTTAATTTGTTTCTATATAGTGCAGCAGAGGGTAAGGTTGCTGTGTTAAAAGAAATTTCTTAAATTTTTCCTTAAATAAATTCAAAAGTGTTATGAAGAACTGCATGCGTTTTGTTATGCTTTAAATCAGCAATTTTCTATAATTGCATTCAGTTCGTTCCATTTTTTTCAATTTATTGACGACTAGATAAGCGATATTGTGCTTTACATTTCAAACTACATAGGAAAGTTTTTTAAGGTTTACTAGACTATTTTCTTACATCTTGTAAGTCTGGATTGTTACTTAATTACTGAAGTGCACTCTACACTATGTTATTGTTTTTGCTTTTGATAGAAAATGATTTCTAAGCAATAGGGTTTTGTTTGCCTCCGAATACGTAATACGAATAATTTTTTCATCGTTTTCTACTTGATTTCTCCACTATAGTTTCTGTATTTCTTGTCTGTACTTTCCGTGGCTAATTAATTTACTACAGTCTAGTCAAAATCCAGCTCGTGCAGTATAATATTTTGTTTTGGAAAGATAGCTCTGATTTTTAGCTGCTTATCGACCCCAAAGTAGCATCTATCCATCAGTGTTTCCTTTTACTTATCTTAGAGCTGGTATCGTTCTTTAAGATAATGAAAGATCCGAGATATACACGTTTAGCTACTACCTCGATAATGCGACTGCCGGCAGTAACTATTTTCATATTTGTAATACCTGTACCCTTAAATCAGTTACTAGCGTTGTATTCGTCCTGTTGTCATTTACCTCCAGACTCACTTAGGTGACGCAATCTTTATATTTGAAACAAAATTCATTAACATCCTGTTCCATGTTCCCAACAGTTATTATGTTGTCTCCTCATGCGAGGATGATTTGGCTCTTTGTGTTAATTATACCTGTTTTATTAGGCTTTGCACTTGCATAAATTCTCTTCCTATGATATCTATGGGTTCCGCATCACTTACTATCATTATGCAGGGGCGTGTTAATTTTGCTAGTAAGATATTAAATAGATTCTCTATTGTTTCTCTTGCCGAATGCAGCCTTATACTCGTTGTGGAGGAAAAGATGGTACCAAACTGTTTGTCAGGGTCATTACACAGGAAAATAAGTAACAAATAAATAACAAATTTCCAAGCTTATAATACATATGACCGCCAATGATATTTACGATAATATTGTTGTCCATATAATCATCAATGATAGTGTATCATTTAACATTTAATATGTTTAAAAAAAACTACTGGCAACATGGCGTAATAAATTCTCTTTATATCGTGCACGCGTTGTTTGATATATCTTGAAGATATCATCAACTAAAAATTTCAGACTGTGTTCATACCACAATGAATTTTTTATCCAAAATCAAGTATAAAATATGAAACGTTGAAGAAAATCCAATTGTGATCAATTGTGTAGAAAATTATTGACATGCCTAAAATAAAAGGCTCCACGAAAAGCTCCCCAATGAAATAAGGCCCAAACGAGAAATAAAATATTCTCCAAATTTTTTTCATACATTTTTGGGTGTTATTTCATATGAAATAACTCCCAATTTTTTTGGGCCGTTTTTCATTTTTTTTTGGAAATTATTTAATTTATCATTTGGGGTTTTCAAATTATGAAATAATCTCCAATGAAATAGCACCCAACAAATTTTTAAAATTTGGGGCTTGTTTCATAGCGTGTATAATTTGGGTGTTATTTCATTTTGCATTCGGGTGTTATTTCATTTTTAAAGCTGTTAGTTTTTTGGGTGTTTGTAAATAAATTATATAAAAATAGGCCTTTTGCAAGAAAACTTCTAGCCTGTGAATTATTACAATATGTTTTCAAATACATAAATGATAGCGTTCTGGATTTGGATGGTGCGACCTTCGTAACAGACTACGAAATTAGTCACGGATGGCAATAATGATTGTTTTCCCTAAATCAAAATTAATCGGTTGTTGGTTCCACTTCTGCCAAGCAGTGAGGAGGTACATAATAACAAAGTGTAACTAACTGACAGCTTTTATACATACAACGTATATTTTCTCCATCTTGAATTCATGAGCAACCATTTTGTTTTTTTTACCTTTTCTTACGTACAATGTAATAAGTTTATTATTTACATGAATGAAAATAATTTTTTGGTAGTAGGGTTTCAAAAACAAATATATTGGAAATATTAAACAATTCTTTGTGCATACTTCCTCACATCTCCTCACAAAATTACTGCCTTCTCTAACACATTGTAACTATAATAACGTCTACCATGAGTTGGATTTTCAAGTCATTCGAAAGTTTTAGGATAGCTCGTTGGTGGCTGATCTGAAATAGCTTCCATCGTATAAGGGAAAATAACTGCACTTTACTTAGTCCATTCACAAAACCAAAATTAGTCACTATTAAACGAGCGTTGTATGTTCCTTCACCAAAAAAAAAAAATTGATTATGAATGCTGGCAAACTTTCGAAGTTGCATATATCCTTATTATGAAGAAGACGCCTGCGTGCCTTCACACGATTTATATCAATAATTTTGCGATTTTGCTGTTGGTCCATATTGACTTCATGAAATCCTTAATGAAACTGACTCTTTTATGAATTTTGGGCATAGTTTCATTTTTGTTGCTGATGGGGCTTATTTTATTGGGGGTTGTTTCGTTTTCGCTTTGGGGTTTATTTCATTTATTTTCGGATGTTATTTCATTCACTGTTTTTGAGGTTTACTTCATTGGGGATTGTTTCCTGGGCGTTATTTCATTGGGGGCTTTTCGTGGAGCCAAATAAAACAGTGCGACAGTTAACAGTTTAAAGCAACATGGGATAGAAAAAGTTATCTATATTGTTAATTATAATAATTTTGTGGAGCATTTTAAAAACTGCATACATCTAACAGAGTATCCGTATCTGACATGTAATCACTTATGGTATTTTACTGTCAATGTCAAACTCTATATAAAAAAATATAATTTTCGTATTTCTGCCGATGTGTCGATGCCTTGTTAAGTGTCGGATATGAAGAGAGTAATTTAAAAATAAATAAAATCGTAGTTGGATTGTGCAATATCAACAGACTTTCATTCCGCTGTATAAAGTCTATTCAACGCTGAGTATCTAAAGTTCCTGCGAAAAAAAAATTTTACAACCACAAAAGAAAACTTCTCTTTAAAGAATTATTACAGGATGGTGTGATAGCACTTCTTGTGAACTCATCAAGTGTTTAATATTTTTTTTACAGCAAGCCATGTAGCTTATGCCGCGTTAACAAATTGACTTTGTCGCGAGAAGGTTATTTTAAAATATTAATTAGTTATAGTCTGGTCCTAAAGGGCCCCATGATTTGCTTTGGTTCTCGGGCAAACGTCACCTATAAGAGGCTTAATAGTCCTCAAAGGTTAGCTGTTTTGGCAAGAGATAAACACCATTATAGTGCGAGTATAGTGTGAAGCATTAAATATTCTTAATCTAAAACAATAATTTTGTCTTCAACATTACTTAAGCCATTATAAAATAATTGTAAATATATATCCACGCTATTAGGCTATACTAACAGATTTAGTTTTAACAATATACTGTTAAGGCCACTTTTCAGCAAAAGTAGGCGTTTTCAAATCAAAAGAATATATTTAATTAGATTCTAGAAATACAAAACTATCTATTACACATTCTCTCTCATTTATTTGTTTTAAGTTTGTTTACACACAAGGTTTGTATGAAATCCTTTTAACCAAACATTAGTTAAAAAAGCGATATGATGCTGAGCTACCAGTTAAAGATTTGACAACAATACTTCTATCTAATGTTTTTCTAAAAATAAATTCTAAATATTTTTGTAAAAATACTAACCTTATTCTTGTTGCTTTTATTACTAATTAAATAATAAATTATATCCTGCTATGATTTCATCGAACATTTATTATCTGAATGCGAGGCAACTTTTACTTTTGTTTTGTCTTGTTGAAACTGCACCACGATAACAATAAACGTAAATGTAAGAGAAAAAGAAAAGCAGGCGTTGTTATTTGCCGCTAAACTAAGTAACGCCCACAGTGAGAGATTTAACAAAACCGCTGTTTTGTCTTGTGATAATGATGTAAATTTATTGCTTTATCAGTCGGTGCAATGAAATATGAATTCCAGTGTTTCATCTACGAGTACCAAACAATAATCAAGTGAGATTTTGTAATCAAAAACAAATAAAAATTATATCACATTACATTCGATGCCTGAATCTGTGTCTTTGTGTCGCTGGTGGAGAAGGATTGAGGCACATGGAAAATGGTTAAGAAACACAATGATGTTGAGATAAAAATCTTAATGAAACGGAAAATTTATGGTCAATTTGTTTGGCAAAGCACCAGAACACGATTATTAAACGATAAATAAAACATAGTTGTAGTTAATACTTGATTTAACTTAAGGAGACACTTGCAAGTATGTCTGCATATCTGTACTAAAATATGGTCAGTCCAATTGTGATATTGGGAAAATTTATGGCTTATTTTAAAATAATTGATGGAGAAAGAATGAAAGATAGAGAAGTGCGGTCAAAGGATTAACAGCAGGTTACTTAATACGAATTGTAAGAGGATTTCGCGCTGTGTTTTGGAAGAAAGTTTTTTGATCGTTATATTTTAGACAAAAAAAAACGTTTCCAAAACATCAATAGTGACGCCTTTTTATATTATTTTTATATCCAAAAATATTACGCTAAAGCGGTAAATTTAACTCTTTGAAAAGTGTTTGGTTTCCTCTTGAAATGCTCAAAAAACTATGACGTTTTATTCTAAGAATTTTCGCTTCAAAATCATAAAATTTATTTCAAAAAAAACATTGAAAAAAAACATTTAATGAAAAAAACTTCACATGTTTTTGTTCATTTCTATTTTGTTGGCATTTATTAAGCGATAATCACGCGATTATTTTGTCTTTATGAATTCCTGCAATTCATACCCTCTTTTATGATCCTTAAAAATACACTTGTTTTTTCTTGTTTCATTCTTTTTATACACAATCTCTTCTCGGCTCACATTTGGCACCTACACATCACGAGAATTGAACTCTTTGTTTTTAGCCGCTTTGTAGTTTTTGTACGGTTTGGCCACGGTTAACTAGCGATGCTTGTTAAGTTGTATTTATATTGTAGTCTAGTTAACAACATTTAACCACAAACAACATCTAACAAGTGTTTTTATGATCCGGCTACCAGAAATTCTTTTATGATGGATTCGTGTCTGATTGGTGTGCTTGTGTGTTAAGTTCAGTTGTGATAAATTGAAATGTTTTCGTTTTTTTCTTCTACGTTTAACTCATTTTCGCACATTATTAAGGTGCCAACTCAAGCTATTTTTGAAATTATAGAAAAAAACCTATAAATTTATAAATAAATAAATGTGTTAGAGTTTCGAAGAATTTTGGCATATTAAGGTCCTTTTTTAACACTTGCTGGCAAAAAATTTCATAGATGTGTTGAAAATTTGTTGTAGTTATCAGCAATAAATATCACTGAGATTTTTTATTTTTTAAATAAGCGCCACTGCTTTTCAGATACCAAAATATTTTAGTTTTTCAAAGGACCGCTTATAGTTAGTAAGAACAGATTTACAGGCTTCCATTGGAAAGGATACGAAAATGTTTCTGCGAAAGGAATAGTCACAAAATCATGTAAGCTAAATCCTTTTTCTTACATATTTTCTAGCTATGACATGCATTTTTAATAATAATAGAGTTTTACAACTTTTTTAAAACTCAACAAAAGTGGTTAGCGCCAATGCTGAGGTGACAAACTTAAACAACAGCGTCAATGTTATGAAACGAACAGTAAGGCTTACTTATGTTTCTTAATAAAGCTTACTAAATATGACATAAGTTTTTAGCAATTGCAAAGGCAAAAAAAAACAACGGTAAAGCAAACAGATCAATCCAACATTCTGATAAAGACACATAATCACTGAAACAGACTTCTTATCGCCGTTCCTTGATTTGGCATCTATGGCTAAAATTTCTATCCCAGAAAGAACAATATAAGCGAGTAATTATATTCTTTATTATTATATTATATTCTCGAGGGACTATAACGTGTGAAAAAATCCCGATGAGATATGAAAATACCTACTGCATTACCAGAATACCGGAAGAGGGAGAATGGGATGAAATAACCAGGATAAGAAACACCCATGGAATCGGTCTTTATACAGACGGTTCAAAGATTGGTGACAATGGGCTCATATGACCATTGGAAGCGAAGAGGCTGGCGAGACCCCGCAGCGTAGCTTCTAAGATGCGAATTATACAGCAAGATCGAGAAAATCTTCATAGATTTCTTAAACTGCAACTTGCAATATAACCGAGAAAAACGAACAAATATCTTTGAAGAAAAGGTATATGAATTTGCTAATAGGTAACCGAGCTTCACTGACTTCAAACGTTTCAGTGACGATGAGAAGAAAACGGTAGAGTTTTTACTTTGTCACTGTCCAGCACTTACAGCGAAGAGGAGTCTTCTGTTACGTGATTTTGTAAATCTCTCTACATTCCACATGCATAGGGTTGCCATCCGTCCTCTTTTCCCCGGACACCGTCCTCTTTTTTAGGGCATCCGGAGCAGTCCTACTTCTTTTTTAGCAAACGTCCGGAATTGTCTGGCTTTTTGCACCTTCTCTGAAGTTTTTTTTCTCACAGTTAAACTTTAAATCACAGGTCACAAAATGTATAAAAAAAAGATTTAGGTGCACGTACAATTAGTTTTCAAAAAGTACAATTTTAAAACTTCTCTTTGTACAAAATTAGTTTTATTATCCTTAATTGTCGCTATTCATCGAAGTGGCCTATTTTAACTTGTCTTTTATTTTAAAAAAGTTCGGCAAAGGGGTCTGCTTGTCAGCTATGTGTTTTTCATGAAGTTTGTTTTCCAGATATAGAAGAAAGTCTTGAACAAAAAATATATTAAGGGTATTTAATTTTGATATGGATTGCCTAGAGTTTTACAAATATTTGAAGAGATGCGATGGTAATATGTTGGCTCAAATTGGAAGGGTTGAAAAATATATGTACAATTTTTAAAAGTGTACATTCCCAATAATGGATGCAATGTATTTTTGTTGTTTTTTTTTTGGTTTTTTTGTTTTTATTTTCAACCAATAAATCAGAATGATATGTTCAGTTTGTATTTTTGTAAATAAAGTTTTTTCGTAAAACTAATTTTGTTTTTGTATTTTAAATGGCGTCGTAAATTTTATCAAATTTAATTTTTTTTAAATGTGTCCTCTTTTTTTGGGCAAATGTCCTACATTTTTTATGCTGGCGTCCTCTTTTTATTTAAATAGAAATGGCAACCCTACACACGCATGATACAATATTGGACTTTGTTAGTGGCCAAAATTCTTCACGGCAGTTGTGATCGTATTTATATACAAGTATGTTCTGCGATTGACCCATTCGACCCTTATCTAGTTTTAAATAATTTTTTAAGCTAAAAATATAACAAATTTACTAGCTCTTGTAAAAGCATAACTAGATTCCAACAATTAATTTTTATATCTATTTATTTTGTTTCCAAAAGTAAATTTAGGAAACTGTGAACACCAAATCTTAAATAAGAAAAAAAAACAAATAAAAACGTCTTTTAAACTGATAAAGTATATGTGGATAAGCTCGAGATAATCGTTGAATTCAAATGCACCATTGCATGTATACGTTTGCTAGGATTTTTGTTCTACTATCTATGCTAAGTATTTGCACTATGTAAACAAACTGAAATTAATCGCTAAAATTCTATTAGTTTTATTATAATTTAATTGTTGTTCAAAGTATTTGCAGACTTTATAGCCAAATATATCATGGCAGATAATAGAAATTTTGTTAATTTATCGATGTAACAAAGTTTTAAGCATTAATGTTTCTGTTGATGAAACAGTTGACGAAGAAAAACACTTCATTTGTATCAGAGTCTAAATTGCTATGTTATGTCACGTTTTCTTTTTTATTGTCTTAGGATAAGTAGGGAAGCGAATTTTTATTATTTAGAACACTCTAATATACATATATATGCAAGTATATAAATATAATTAAATGTATTGTTTATATTGTAATTGTATATTAAAACAACTGTAAGCTGTTCTTTCTCATATTGTTTGCAAAAGTTCCTAACAAATAAAAATTAATTTAAATAAGATTAATAAATACCCTGCAAAGAAAGTAACTATTACGTGATTAGAAATACAGATGTTGCATTGAACTTCACACTAGTTTCATATCTGTCCTTTTTTCCATATGTCAAACTATCGACTTTTACATTAGGTTGTCATAGTTCTACACTTGTTTGAATACTAGTAATTTTTAGAGAGTGGTGAGTGTATTTATCCAACTCACACATACTAAAACAATTTACTTTAACTACTACACCAGTATAAATACTATTATTTTACATTCATATGGAAGGCTTTTGTTTAAAAAACAAAGTGATCCTTTATTTTGCGATGGGCGATCCTTTATTTTGCGATGGGCTTGTTAGATCTATTATATTTATTACTGTCTCGGTATATGATAGGTCCATAACATTACTAGTTAAATATTTAAACAAATTTATTCCAACACGCATTCTTTTTCCTTTTAGTTATCTACCATTCTTATTTTTTTCCTCAAAACTGGTTCAACAATCAACTCAACTCACAACTGCATTATGTGGTCATATCATACATTTTAATTGTTTTAAATGTTCGTTATTTTTTTTTTCAAGTTTTTATTCAATTACTACAATAATATGTCACTCGTAATCAATTGTAATCAAAAGTCTACCAAGAGTTTTCACAAATAATTCCCCTGATTATAACTTTCGTAATAAAAGCATTACAAATACATTGAACACAAAACTTAATTTCCCATACCAAATGCAAGTGATCAACAACTTAATTTTGTATCATTTGCAAAATTTTGATTGCTTGAATTTAAGGATAAAAATAAATACAATTTCATACATCATTATTTACTTGAGTTGTATAATTTTTTATTCATTTTTTTGTTGAAATTTTTTGGTTTGAGGTAAAAGCACTTAAACAGAAAAATGTGATTTAAATTGACAATATGTTTACAAAGGCAGCCCAAAAATAGGGCTACTGGTTATGAGTTTTTAAAACTTAAAACAGGGAAATGACACTGAAAGAAAAAATATGATTGAATCGTTTGCTTTGGAAGTCTTTATAATTTTTGTATTTTTCTTTAATATAAAAATAAAATTATTTATTTTTAAATTTTAATTTAGTGACCCTAAACCAGCACAAAATAAATAAATAATTTAAATTATTTTTTTTAGTGAAATTACAATAAAATATTCTACTGAAAATCTTTTTTGTACAGTGTAGCTACTATTTCCATTGGACCAGTCATATCTATATTGCTTACAAAATATGTATTCGCATCAATAAGAAATATGTATTTAAAAATGACGCGGATGCATAAATTGAAATACACATACACAACAACAAAACAACAACAATAATACCAATAAACTAAACAAGAAGAAACTCCCAGCAAAGACAAGCCAATTATCCTAAAAGCTCCAACAACCAAATGAAGAACAAAAAAAATCTTTAAATTACGCTTATGCAATCATACAAAACGTTTTGTCAAAGCAACAAGAACGGCAAGGAAAACTACAACGTATAAGTTTAATAAACTGATTCATTCATTCATATATGAAAGAAATATGATAACTTCCTACCTACAGACTCACGGTTACATCCACAGAATTTTGTTTTAGCTTAAATTGTGCGTAGGCTATTAATAAATACTACCAAACATAAACTTGCAAGAAGTCCATAAAACGCCAAGCCAAGATTTGAGACTTACAAAATCAAAGCGTACAGATTTTTTTCGCATCTTCCTCAATGCAAATCCATATATTTAACTAAGAGACCAAAGACAATGATAATGACGACAAAATATGGTTTTTGTATAAAGTTGTCCCCATAGAAAAGAAATGTTTCCCTGATGATGCCTAAATAAGATCATTTCCTTCTTAAAAATAAATACCACAAAATGACCGGACAAACAAATATGCAGGAAGAATAAGACGACATGAACAGCAATAAGAAAAATATACAGAAATCATAATAAATTGAATGACATTCATAAATAAACAATATTCAGGCAATAAGTAAATAAATACATACATACATACATACATACATACATACATACATACCTACATACATACATACATACATACGTATGTACACATGTGCATAAATATAGAAGGGGATCATCTATAGAAAAAAATAAAAATCACATTGTCTACTCATTTTACTCAAAGCTTAAAAGAATGAAAACTTTTTTATTAAAGCAACAAGGTATTGAAAATTGCTGGTAATTTTTTTTTTCTGCCCGTCATTTTTAGGAAAATTTAGGTCAATTGTAAGGAAAAATAAATAAATTGTAAGGAATTTTATAAAATTATAAGATCAAAGGGTAAAATTCGATAGAGGAGGCAGCTGTTGTGCATAACACTTAGGTCCATCATTTTGGTTCCATTTGTGATATATTAAAAAAAAAAATAGAAAAAAGAGAAGGCTTTACCTAGTTCGTAAACCCCTTCAAAAAAAATTATCCTATACGGCGTTAGTTTTCTTATTCTAAACAGTAACATAATAAGCAATATACAGTATCCTTTACGCCTAATTCTCCTTGCATGATTGGCAAGTCTGCAGTAACTAGTCTGCATGGACACAATATCTTTAAGCTGCTTTTTATTAAGTCCCAGAAGCCGCTTATTACGGTCTAGGCCGTCTAGTCATTGATTAATCACGTATTTAGATACATACCAACATGAAATATTCCAGCAATGAAGGGTTGCTACAATAGTGTTTGATTTCCGCATCACTATGTTCTGCCCCGCTCTTACCGGTATTTAAAGCTATGCAGTTGCCGTCACTGCTTCCGTGTCCCTGCACCCATATAGGAGTAATGCTCGAATCGTCATCCAACTTAAGCATGCCTGCAGTTGTTGGACAAGTTTTCATGGCTGCTTGACTGGTATTTCCATGGGATACCCTGTAATACCTTAGACATCTTGCTGTCCCTTTAAGCGCAGACATAACAGGACTCCATCTTGTCTGATATAGATACCGCAGCCCACACCACTTCTTCTCTTTGACCCTTTTATATACCCAACCAATCAATTTTATCAGAGAAGCTTTATTCTACCAATAGGAGTTTTCTACAGGAGAAAGGAATTGGAGAGCAGTAGTCAATGAGAGTTGGGAATAAATCTATGTTCTCAAAATGGGTGGAATGGCCCCATAGCATGTAGTGTCATCCCTTCACTGAATGTAGTCTTACTGCCGCGTTCATCGCCAGTTTCCTGGTCGACTGATTGGTTAAAGTCCTTTACACATTATGATACAGGATTGAAAAATATCTGCAAATGGCGGCAGATGTCAATTCTCATTTTTTGCATGGATCAAGAAGACATGATTTTTTTTAAACTCAGTAATTGTTTTGATTTTCGTTTTAGACAAAATTTGTCTTCTTCGTTAGTACTGGGTGAGGGACCGACCCTCTTCTGATGCCAATAGAGCTAACTTGACTTTACGACTGATGGATAAAATTGTAAAGATTGGTGGGTTCTAGAGCGATAATAGGGCTGTTGTATTTACAGAAAATTTTGTTGAGAATAACTAAAATATTATTTCTTAAAAGTTGCAGATAGAGTATCGCCAAATACATTTAAATTAACCGTAAGAAAATAATTTTTAATTTAAAATCATTATAGTTAAGCTATAAGGGCCATTGGAAAAGTTGTCACTTCTGCGATTAATTTTTACAGAAAATTAAAAAAAGTGTGCGGTGGACGTGTTAATCAAATACTGCGTACCTTAATACTACTTAGTTTACACATAATTTAAGATTCCATATTTTTAGTTTACTGATCGTGATATAACTAACTACATGTACTTTTTGTAAATACATAAGCAACAACAAAATTCTAGTTGATTAAGACATTAAATTTTATATCTCTTCTTTTACTCACAATGTACTCACAATATTATTCTTTATTTATTTCAATTCACTGTTCAATATGAAGTTCTCCTACTCACATCAGTGTGTGTAAAAAAAATAATCATTGTTTTTATACCCTTCACACGTTGAAAAAGGGTATATATAGGTTTGTCATTCCGTGTGAAATTTCTACAATTTTGATTTCCGACCCCATAAAGTATATATTTTCTGAAAGCTTATAAATAGGGGAGGCGATTCAGCCCTGTCAGTCTGTCCGTCTGTCCGTCTGTCCGTCTGACCGTGTGTATGTTGAAATCAACTTTTTGAAGCCCCCCGACATCGCTTGGACTCGGGTGAGGTATTAAAATATCAGAAATATTCGGGAGTAGATCGGTATTGAAAATCAGAAACATCGGTACATAAACAACTGAGATATGAGCAAAAACCCACGACCACCTCGATTTTTTTTTCACAAAAACAGCATTACAACAACAACATACATACATACAAACGTGTATACTGGTTAGAGAAAACGTGGGATCGAATCCCAGCTGAGGCAAAAAAAATTTTTTTTATTTTTTTTATATTTTTTTTTTTAATTTTTTTTTTTTATTTTTTTTTTATTTTTTATTTAATATATTATTTATATTTTTATTATTATTTTTTTTTCAAATATTTTTTTTTTGTTTTATATTTATTATATATATTTTAATTATTTAAAAATTTTTTTTTTTTTAATTTTTTTTTTTTAATTTTTTTTTTTAAATTTTTTTTTAAAATTTTTTTTTTAACATATATACGTAAATTTATAATTTTCCAATGGGATGTTTTTATATATGTATGTTTTTTATATGTATGTACGTATATCATATGGAATGGTGATACAAACTACTGTTATTGCATGATTACACGTTGTGAAGGGTATATAAGATTCGGCACGGCCGAATATAGCACTTTTACTTGTTGTCCTTTTTGATTTGTTATTATTTTGTACTAAGTGGGTATTTGTTATTGTTACATCTATCTGCAAGATTATTAAGCGAGATGTTTAAGTTCTTTACTTAATCATTTGACATTTGGCCATGAGTTTTAAATCGATATCGTAATTAGCATAAGTTTACATATAAACCGTAAGAAAAATTATTAAAGAAGAAGACCACATGAGCCTAGTTCTGCTCAATTATTGAATTTTTTACCATAACGTGTGTGGGATTAAATATTTATTCCTCCTGTCCAGTCTTGAGTCATAATGCAGCTTTGTTAATTGGCCTTTTATTTCCTAGTGGAAATCTCGGTTTATGATTTGCTGGTTATGCTAATAAACTGGTTAAAAATTTGATTGGCTTTTGATAGAATTTAAAATGAGATGATTTTTATGTTTTTTTCTTATATCTACCAAAATATTTTTATAATAAAAACTAAGTTTATCAATTTTATAAATTTTTGTATATTTTTGCATAATTTGAACTTTAATTTAAAAAAAAATTCTTATAAGATATGGATGAAACCGTTGATACGCAAAAAACAAACACTTTTAAATTATATCTAAAGTCTATCGACTTACTGTTGTTCAATTTAATAAATATATTCATTTCCTAAAGAAATATATTTTAGTCCTTGTTTCTATATCGATTAGTTTCAACATTAACTATATAAAACATAAAACATTTAAATTATATTCCCAAACCTACGTGCAAAATGTTAATTAATTAAAAATGTGAAGCAAGAGGTGACCGGTACAATGATAACAAGTAACAGTGCTATATTCGGCCGTGCCGAATCTTATATACCCTTCACAACTTGTAGTCATGCCGTAACAATTGTTTGTATCACCATTCGTCTCATACAAAATACGTACATACATGTAAAAAACATACATATAAAAAACATACTATTGTAAAATTTTAAATTAAGTTTATGTTTCTAAAAAAATTAAAAAAAAAACATTAAAAACAAAAAAAAAAAATTTAACAAATTTTTTAAAAAAATTAAAAAAAAATGTATAAAAAAATAATACAAATATAAATAATATATAAAATAAAAAAAACTTTGTTGGCTTAGCTGGGATTCGATGCCACGTTTACTATAACCAGTATATATGTATGTTGTTGTTGTAATTGTGAAAAAAACGAGGTGGTCGTGGTTTTTTGCTCATATCTCAGAAAGTTATCGGGCGATTGTGATGAATTTCAATAGCGATTCATTCCCGAATATTTCCAAAAGATTGATATTATACACAGATCTGAGGAATATGTAGTTGCTTCTAAAAGTTGATTTCAACCAACACAAACTTTATTGGGTCGGAAATGAAAATTGTAGAAATTACAAACGGAATGGCAAAGCTATATACATATACCCTTGTGCACCACAGGTGAAGGGTATAAAAAAACAGTACATTTTTAGCCACCGCCGACTTTTCAACATGATTTATTTATCTGTACTTGAATGCGACAAAACTCATGCCCAAATGTGGAAAATATTAAGCGTTTTTATTGGTGTTGGCTTTTTTTATATTTTGCTAAATATTTGTGATAGTGAAGTAGAGGCTGAATTATATTATATTACACAGTACAACACATGATTCGCCAACTCAATTCTGTTAACTGTATGTGAAATTAGACCCAAAAAGAAGAATTTCTGCATCATTCGTTTTGTCTTCTTACCTGCGATTTGAAGTTAGTATCGATTTGAAGTTAGTACTATCGTATAGGGGAATTTATCACGTTTTAGGCCCTGTTGTTTGACATAGCTCGACAACCACTAGCCCAATTTAGTTGAAATAAATTTTAAAAAATTAAGAATTACAATTCCCTTAATCTGTTCATATATTATTTTCCTATACAAGTAACACTTTCGAAGTTAAAAATGAATGTATGAAGGGAAAAAATTATTTTTTGCCTAAAAATTTAAATTTTTTTTTTTTTAAATACATAAAAAATCCAAAATGGAAAAAAGTGTCAAGTCTAGTTATTTTTTCGCAAAGTCACATAACCTATGAGCAAAATGAGACAAAGATCATAAAAATCGATGCACGCGTTTCGCTTTTATTCGCAATTGAGTAAATGTATGAATTTCAAAAATTTGCTCGAGATATGCACAACATTATTTGGAGAAAACATTGACACCTTTTTCATGATTCTGAGAATTAAAAAAAAAGGAATAAACAAAAGGTTATTTGATTTTTATGATTGCGGTAATAAATGTACGTGGACAATTAGACGGAAAGTGGACCTTTTATTATTTTGGTTTTTCCGGTGGCTACCTATATGATTTTTTTACAGAAATTGCATGACCATGAATATGAACAACCTACGAAGAAAACAAGATCATCAGAACCACAAGCGTCAACTTCTACAAGGATAGATATTGCCAATAATTGAAAAAATGTTCTAAATTTTGTTTTTATGCATATTATAATTGCGTATTAATTGCATATTATTTTATTTTCATTAAGTTTTTATAAATAAAGTTTTTTTTTTCATGATAATTTTTTAATTTATATTTTTATTTTTATTTTAAGGGTGGTGGCTATAACTGATTTTTGAAATTCATACATTTACTCAATTGCGAATAAAAGCGAAACGCGTGCATCGATTTTTATGATCTTTGTCTCATTTTGCTCATAGGTTATGTGACTTTGCGAAAAAATAACTAGACTTGAAACTTTTTTCCATTTTGGATTTTTTATGTATTTTAAAAAAAAAAAAATTTAAATTTTTAGGCAAAAAATAATTTTTTCCCTTCATACATTCATTTTTAACTTCGAAAGTGTTACTTGTATAGGAAAACAATATATGAACAGATTAAGGGAATTGTAATTCTTAATTTTTTAAAATTTATTTCAACTAAATTGGGCTAGTGGTTGTCGAGCTATGTCAAACAACAGGGCCTAAAACGTGATAAATTCCCCTATACGATAGTACTAACTTCAAATCGATACTAACTTCAAATCGCAGGTAAGAAGACAAAACGAATGATGCAGAAATTCTTCTTTTTGGGTCTAATTTCACATACAGTTAACAGAATTGAGTTGGCAATCAATTAACTGAAAAATGTTGTACTGTGTTATTATATTGAATTATATAAATACTCAAGTAATGCCAATGAAAAATTTGAAAATTTTAATCATCGTGATGAACATGATTATTCAAGTGCGGCATCCATTTGCTTCGTTTTATAATTCCACTAAATAAAAGCGAAGAGATGAGACCACTGCTTAAATTTCGTAAAGCTTTTGGTTCAGATGGCTTTTCAACACTTAATTCCTCATGCTACAAATCTCCATAATAATCATGGGTACTCTCATGTTGATGATCATAGTCAATACACCTTCATAGTACTTTGGATTCTGAGTAGAATTATTGTATTTTTTACTGTAGAAAAATTAGTTCGTTTGATAAAAAGAATTAGAGAATGTTACTGATGGGTACAGTCATGGGGTCAAAATGAAAGCACAAAAATTAAAGAATAATAAAGGAAAAGGATCTGAAAAAAAGTACAAATTATGTTAAAATATCTGGATATTAAAATTTGGCAGCAGACTTTGTTCACAATTTTATGGACGGCCTAGCAATTGGAGCATCATTTTTGGCTGGAAGTAGCCTTGGATTAGTAACGACAATAACCGTATTATTGCATGAAATACCTCATGAAATTAGCGACTTCGCCATCTTAATTAAATCAGAAAGCTAACGTCGTTAAGCAATGATATTGGAGTTCGTGACAGCTCTTGATGCTTTAACAGGAAATGAGTGTCGGAACGGATGCTGACGCTGCTTCAAGGAGGTTTTATTAACATTGCTACTATGACGTGACTGTGTTACCCGAGTTCTTTGAAGATACTACAAGACTATAAAAGAAATAGCTGCGCTGTTGTTTGGCGTTATTCTCATTGCTTATTTTTAATTAAATAGAACTTGTTATATTCAACCTTAAAATTGTCTGCGTCATAATATAGTTTTAAAAAAATATTGATAACAAATTTTTTCTCCGTTTTAAAATACTGTGCTTGCGCTTTGCTACTTGTTTCCTACACTTTGTTCTACGGCAGCATAGGGCTTAAACGAAGCACATTTTTTGGCTTATTGACGTTTGAGTCATTTCCAATATTCTGCCTAGAAACAACACCTCCATATAATTGTGTAGCCATGCATACCCTTGCTTTGTACTGTTGATTATTCTTGGGCATGCATTACTTCCTTGTAGGTGGCGCTTTCTGAAAGTCCAAATGAGTTTAATGTCTAAGCTCCAGATGACTTCTTCTTCTTCTTCATATTTATTTGGAGGGGTTGAAGCCTCTACTACTGTATGAAAGCTTTCTATCTCCATACGGATTTAAACTAGGATCGTTCTTGTTGAAGTACTAAATAAATATTATGTCACATACTTAGATGTGACACACTACAAAAGTTTGTAAAATACACTCAAATGTATTTAACTTTTACACAACTCTCAGCACTCATATATCTTCCAAACTTTCATCAACATTAAATGAGTTTGAGTAAAAACTCTCTTGTCCCATATATCTGACATTGACGGTACAACCTATTAAACATCACAATCCTCAAATATTTTAAACAAGATTTTTGACTAAATAAAAGTTTCTTTCATTTGGATATAATAAAGGCTTGTAGCAGCTTAATTTGCGATATTGAGCAATTTATTTTGCAAAATCTTTTTAACAAATTTTAAAATTGAATAGAAATAAAATATTTTTAAGTCTAAATAAAAACAATTTTTTTTTCAAAAAGTTACTAAGCGAACTTTTGCTTATAATAAATTTAAAATATTTCTGTAAATTTTTAATATAAATCTATTGCTCTGACTTAAATGGATTTTCCGAGTGGAATAATGCATTTTCGTAATTAGTGACGGTTTCGCTATTATTATTAATACTATTATATTATTATTGATTTAAATTTACTATTTAACTAACAATTTAATAAAAACTTTTACGAAACGGATAACACCTCATAATTTTTTAGTATTATGGAATATTAAATTATTTTTAAATAGTTCTTTATTTAAATCAAATCTAATTTTTAACTTCTGTGTCTTGTTCTTGTTCTCAATAATTAAATTACTTTACAACATTCAAAGGAAAAAACACTCTACTTCCAGGAAGTTTTTCGGCAAATCAAAAATATTCAGAACAAGCAATAGTATCCTCGTTAATATGGTTCAATTGTTTGAAAGCCTTCTGTTTTTTTTTTTTTTTTTTGATTATTTTGCGCCACTTTCTATTTGTTTTCTTATTGATGTAATAAATACCAACCACAGTTTTTCCTCCTAAAACTGGCCACTGCGCTAACTTACATGTCAAAGGCTACCGTCTATTCACAAATATTATTCAACAGATGTTTTCCTTTGATATATTTTATGCAAACCTTGTTATTGTCCGTTAACAAAACGAAAAAACAATGCAAAAAATAATAGCGTCCTAAAGATAAAAACGAAAAACAATTGCAAATACAAATGGGATTTGTAAATATTACAACACCCAGCATGCGCCACAAAAACAATGAAAATTTGTATGTAAGAAAAAGGATGTAATAAGGATATGCATACTTTGTAATGTATATAATATGAATGCATGGTTTTATGCTGCCTTAAGTTAAGGCGAAACATGCAACACTTCTTACAATACATTGAGCTAAATTTGCTGAGGCGTGAATTGTTATGAAATTACAATTGTTGCAAAATTTCCCAAACAAAAGTTAGGAGTTTTCAGTGAGAGCAGTGGCAGACTAGCCTCGATTCTACACTCATTATTAGTGTTTTTTTTCTTTGTTTTTGTATAAAAGAAAATTTTTATATATTATCCTTTTCTTGTCTTTCTTCCAATATTTTTAGCCCAAACTGAGTATTATTTAGTATTTGTAATTTTGTATGGTGGTTGGTTAGAGAAAATTTAAGTCCTGTTAAATTCTATTTAACTATTTGTCTTCTTGGCATGCGTAAGGTGTCATTTACGTCATCTGACTTCTGACAATATTCAAACACGACAATAAAAATGGAAAAAAATGAAGCGATTTCTAAAGAGTTTTGTATTGTAAGTAGGCTTCTTAACCGTATTTATATTTTTCAAAAAGGTGTTTAAATTTACAGATTCGGTCTTGCTTTATGATTAATGATTTTGTTTTTCTGTTTTGTAATTTATTCAAATTTTTTCTATAACAGAACTAATACTTTTGCGAGTAGGATTTAATTATAAAGTAACTTATATATGTCAGTTGTTTTCTTTATTGAGGTTTACATATTCATTTACACCTACAAGTGTGACAGATTATTGCAGTATTACGAAACGTTTTTAGGGCTTGCCTTATCATGGTGCACCCCGTATAACTCTTTGATTAAATAATTCTTGTTAAGATAGAACAAAGAAGCTTCCCTAACTCGAATCAAGTGTCTCCAAGTCACCACTTTTGTCAATTATTTTAATGACTTTAAGATGATATTGTCAACAAAATATATGCACTTTTTACACTAATAAGAGGGAAAAATGGTTTACATGTGATTTGTATATCACATGTTTGTATATCACATGATTATGTATAGTAGATATAACTGATCAGTGCACTGCTGACAGAATCAATAGAGAATCAGTAATGCTTCACTATACACATTTCAAGCAGGATTTCTAAAATTTAAATACCAAAACATAAATTACACTAAGATAATTTGTCTTTTGCCATTAAAAGAAATGTGAAAGTAAGCACTTAGTCCAATGAATCCATAAACTAAAGAAATAGCTTTCGATGTTATAAAAAGCTCTTGGTAAAACCTAGAGTTTTTGAAAGTATACAAGTAGTTTTTAGTGTCTTCATAAAACCTTAACACAACTGAATAATGGTTACGACATGATCATGAAGGTCATACTCAAGTTTCCACGACAATATATGGTTATCAAAAAGAAGCAATGATCATCATTATTTTTTTTTTTGTTTTTTAATGTTGTCATTTGACGTTTAGTTTCAAGAAAAATTTGGTTGTCTCTTAAAATTGCTATGATTTAGAAAATTATTATGACAAAAATAGTATGATGTCTTTGCAAAAATAACATTATAATCAAAAGCATTTTAAATTACAAATAACCATTAGATAGTAGGTGAAGCAAAAGTGTCATTATAAAACAATCAAACTACGATTTTTTTAATAATAGTCTGCTTTCAAATCTTCCTCTTCTTTTTTAATAAATTCTACTATTTTAAAAGTTTGACACATTAAAATAAAATTAAAAAGATTTTAAGAAAATTTTAAAAATAATACAAATTTAAGAAATACTAAAAATAGACGATTTAATGTCAAAACAATATTGGTACACAGAGAAATTACCAGAATTATTGCAAATCATATATGTAGTTCCATTTCTTGGCTATAATAGACATACCTATGGGAGTAGACATTAAGATAGAGGAGGTCTCGATACAAACAAGGGCATATGTTTACTACCTCGGCATAGACTTGACTCTAAAATGACGTTCTCGAATCAAATCCAGTATACAGCAAATAAAGCGGTAACTGATCCGATTAATGGACACTATATCAGCCCCGCGACAGAACATAAGAATGCTGCTAATGAAGGTAACTAACGAAAAGATTTCTGACCAAGGAATAAGGAGTGATAAGAAAAATATGCTACTTGCTGTACAGATAACATTCGCACTGCAAGCAGCATTTGCTTATCATACAGTAGCCATGGTAGCCATTCTGATAAATTTTCTTATAAAAAGAAGGGGATGATACGGTAGAAAAAATAGACCAACAGTTTTGTCCTAGGAGAAAAAGATATCATAAAACAAGAGGTCCTTGAAACTGACAGGTAAAATGGAACAAAAAGAAGGACGGCAATATGGACCAGAAAGCTTCTTTCAGACATAAAAATCTGGTTAAAAAGGAGAAGCAGAGAAATAAACTACTAGCTGACACAGATCACGTCTGGTCTCGGATATTTCAGGAAATACCTGTATAATATACGCAAGCAGACCATATTACTGATATGAAAAGAAAGACATAGTCGGCGACACCTTTTTGTAATGTTGTAAATTAATTGAGAAAATATGGGAATAAGAAGACTCTGTAGGCTTGAAAAATTCTGAGAGCATTATAGATTGCTTGATCCAGGACGAGAGAAATTGGCGAGAAGTATCAAAGTACTGCGAAAACATTTTCAAAAGTAAGAAATCTGATTTAGATGATGCAGGCTAGGCTTTGAGAGTTGATCGGTGAGAGCCGAATAGGAATCCACCTCCAGGCAATGCATTACAGTGGTCCCAGGGTGGAATTATTTCTAAAAGGGGACAAAAGATTTTTTGTAGTCGGTAAACCGAGGGGGCGAGCCCTTCATACAACAAATGGTGGCGACTGATTGTTTTTACAGAAATGCATTTTTACCTCTTTCCCGCAATAAAAAATTGTTCCGTTTTAATAGTAGATTTTTATGGTTGTATTTACAGAATTCCGATTTGAAATATCAATACATAGTAATCAAGGCGAATTGAATAAGGTGAAGTTATTAGGTCAGCTGATCATCAGCTGTTGACTACTTCTAGGGACCACTTGTCAAATTTTTGTGTATTTTTGACATATCGTTTTGTTTTACACTAACAAAATACACGTTTGTATTTTTTTTACTTTGTAGTTGTTTTAGGGACGAGTTCACCTTATTGAATTCACCTTGATAGTAATCAATAAGAAATAACTATTCTTGTAATAGAGATTTTACAACCAGTAAACAAGAAGTTCGATTGCAAGAACTGAACAATTCGATTGGCAATAAATTTGATTGTCTGTTTTTTCGGTGTAAAATAGCTCAAAGCAAAAAATAATACTTTGCTAAAAAAAAAGAGCAACGATTGTTCAATTCATTTGTACACTGAGAAAACAGTATCGGTTGTGAGTACCGCAATTGTTGTCAATCGCAAATTTTAGTAATGATAGTAGAGTTTTACGGTTATATCTACAGAACTTCGTTTCCAAATATAAATGTGTAGTCAGCACTAATACATAAATTATGAATATGATTTTCTGTTTTTTGGGTGTAGGTACAATATGATTATTGCATGATATATTAATTAAACACAACAATACAGTCATAATGTGTTTTAAGCGCAATGATATAAATCAACCATACACACCCAAAAAACAGACAATTGAATTCTTTGGCATATGTTTTTGTGTCTAAGTTTATAATGCTTTTGACTATCAAAATACTGAATGGTTATCTGTTGTACTGATATAGGAAAATACTTTTCTTCATTTTAGAGTATTCTTAATTACGGCGGTAAAAGAGAAAATTAAAATTGAATCCTTGGACTTAATCTATTTATGTATACGGAGAAGAACAAAAAATTATTCTTCTAAAAAATATAACACATCTTTAAAATAATTTTTTACCCCAACGTTGCCACTAGAACGTATTAACTTGCAGGTAGTGTATACGTATTATAAACGAAAATTAGGAGAAATTAAAAAAAAAACACAAAAATTGTTTGAGTAGCTACACAGCACAGTGCAGGTGCATTTTTAAAATGTTGTCAGCAAATAAACTTCAAATATCTTCAAAATAAATAAGGCTACTTCAATTGTTAACTAAGTGTTGTCAATACTCACTATTGAACGTTACCTGTAGACATATAATTTTTTAATAATTTTTTTTATCAAAAACTGATATTTATGTTAAAACTTACATTCTAAATGAATATTTTTGCCTTCTATCAATTTTCTTCACATTAGATATTAGCTGCATTATTTACCACAATTGCATGACATATTAGAGAGATAACAAAAAACTCAGTATACACCGACACTGTTTTTAGTCTAGTCACTTAACTTGCCGTAAATGTGAAAATTTAACTTGCTTAAAAATTTCTTTGCGAGCTGAGTGAGTCTCAGCCCAGCCTGCAAAATTGTCCGACATCTGTCAGATGTCTGTAAGAAATGTCGACAAACAAGTAAGAATTCTATACGAATTCTGTCAGACTTCTGACCGCCAAACATATGAAGTGGTTGACACGAATTCTGACAGACATGTCGTGGGAAATTCTGAGTTTTTTACCGCCGTGTCTGACAGAAATCTAACAGAAATCTGAAAGATAAAGCAGGGAAATTCGGATTTATTATACGACATTCGTATGGATTTCTGACAGATTTCTGAAAGTTTGTCGGATGTTTGAAATATTTAATAAAATAAAACTCAGTTTTATGTTATATTTTTTTATTCATTTAATTTATTACTTAATTACATATATTCATATACATTGTTTATATGCCACATATAATAGTTAAACAATTCTTTTAAATATTTTAAGCTAACTTCAAAAACCAAATACGCATCTTTATGAACATTTTGTCGAAAAGCCTGACCTGACACTCTTTTTATATACATATATTGTTTATTAATCACAAAACAATCACTTTCTATAATTCTTTTAAACTTTTTTTACACACCAATAAATTAAATTTTTTAATATCACCTATTTTGTTGCACTTTATGACTTAAATAAACAATTTGTAAAACAAACAAAATCAAAATTACAAAATTGGTAAAGGCAAAAAATTGCGTTTTAATTTGTAAAGAAAAAAAAAACAAAAGGAATAAAAACAACTTAGAAATTTCTGTACGAAATCAGTAAGATATCTATCAGACATGTCGGTAAACATAAAATAATAAAATCTCTTCGACATATCGGTACGAAATCAGTCAGAAATCTATCAGACGTGTCGTATATTAAATTTCCCCGACATGTCTTACAGAAATCTGTACGAAATGTCCGTAAAATAAGTCAGATATTTGTAAGACTTGTCTGATTCAGACATTGTCGTACTTTTGTGCAGGCTGGGAGGTAGCAAAAGTTTGGTTGTGTTAGTAAAAAAAGGGTTGGTGTGTTGGTTTTTTTCACCTGCACTTGTGTGTGGCAACGTAGGTTAAAACAGAACAAGCTTTCATAAAAAGGTTTTGCTTAATATTAATAGTATAACAATATAGTATCCAATTATGTTGTACAGGGTGGGACAAAAGTCATAATTTTTTTAACTTAAATTATTTATTTAAATTGTTCTTGTTAACAATAAATAAAAAAAAATAATGTTTAAATTTTGTGTAAAGACTTTTGGCCTACATGTTTGTTAGATATATTATTCAGGTTCTTTAGTATACACATATATAATATACATATCCCTCAATTTTTTTCGAATTAATCAATTAAAAGAAATTTCTACTTAATGGATACATTTTTTACACTAATCTTCAATTTTAAATATTAAACTGAAGATTTGTGTTATTTTCCCTTTTTTGTTTTATATTCACTGCACTCAGGTACGTATATTCTCCCTAGTGCATTAATAAAAAACGTGTTTAAATATTTTTCCCAAGAAATTCAGCATAACCTCCCACCCTACACATTAAAATTTTGCTTAAAGGAAAATCTATTTTCAAGTAACATAATATTGATTTAATTAATAAACAAAACAAGAATTTCACATTGATAAGTAGCAGCTGTTAAATATTACACTTAAATATTTTCACGGCCATATTGATATTTAAAACATTTCTAAAATTTTTTTAATGGATGAGAACAGTCTGAAATCCTAATGTATCCTAATGCTGTGAGAAGGGTTGTTTTCTGTGGCTTATTTGCTTTGCAAAGATCAATATTTTCATATTTACCGTTTTATTTGTAGGTATTCCGTTTTACTTTCCAATTAGTGATGGAAATGAGTATTTGCATCGATTTTTTATTTATTGACATTTTGTGGGAATCTTTTAGACTAAACAAGAAAGACAAATACAATAATTCTAAGATTTATGAGTGAGGGATTGTTGTGCATTAATAAGAGATTTTAGTTTTGAAAGATGCTATTTAAAACTCTCAATGAGCTTCTCTTTGTTTGGCCATGATTTCCTTAGTTTGTGAAGGAAATTATGCAAATTTGTAACTCTCTTTTTTGCATTTTACTGTTTCATAGGTAAAGTTTTTTGTTTTACGCTATTGCACATGCTACAGGTTCTATTGTTATGCAAAATGAATTTAAGATTTATGTTAAGTTTCTTAAAAGTGATTTATCCGCAATTACATAAATACATACTCACATATACATAAATAAAAAATATAATATCATATCTAGCATTGCGTAAATCTACCAAGTTAAAATTTTGGGAAAAAGAAATGTTAAGAGATAAAATAGTTCTTAAACTTACACTCATGATTTTAAAAAATTTAGCATAAAATAATAAAACACGATGGTTCCCCCATCAGCTGGGCTGATAATTTTACCTGTATAAATTCGCCTTGGATTAGCTGTAGCGATGAGGTTACCTAAATGAATATACATTTGGTCCTGATTTCGATTAAGGAAAAGTAAATAAGTGTTTTGTCCAATGAAATATATTATTTTGTACATTCATTTACCTTACATCAAACCTCCGTCACCTCTTGGTTTCATGTATTAATAATATGAAAAATAATAATTGTTCTTAATAATATTACAATTATAATAGAAAACAATAAAAAAAAGATACTTTTCTGCCTAAAACCAATACATCACATTTATTTGTTTTAAATCAAAAGACTTAAGATACATAATTTAATCGTATTATATATCCTTCATCACTAAGGAAGTCAAACTACGGTATAACCGATTTATATAAACGTTTTTTAAATACTTGTTCATTCACCTGTTTTATTATTCTATTATCCACAAATGATGCCATAATTTTTAATCTTGTTAAAATTTTGTAATTTATCAAAACTGTTGTCCAATAAATATTTCTCCTTTGTTACACAAACCCTAAAAATTGTTAACAATAATAGCGTGTTGCTTAAAAACAACACACTTATTAAAATGTTTTTGATAAGGGCATATCTTTATTATATAATTCCCTATTAGTTTAATAAATGTCTGAAGCAAAATTATCAAAGACAATGAAATGTAAAACTACGCTTTTATGTCATTGTGTTAACAAATCTCATTAGTACGCCCCATTTAACACCTTGTTCGACAACAATGCAAAACCCTATGCACAGCAGTTACAATTATATTCAATTCAATTAAGGGAAATGAAGTATTTAGTCAGCATTTTAATCAGGTGTACGGCGGCGTTTTTTTTTAACATACTCTCAACTATTTACGAATATGATCTAGTTTGTTGCTTAAACGGCGGCTTTATTTGATCCTTCTTTTTTTTTTCTTTTATTCACTGTAACAAGTGCACGAAACCTTCTATGTCCTTGGGTTTATAATAGTGAAACCAAGACAGCTTACTGTAGCAAGTGGTGTTACTCCTCTGTAATAAAGTCTTATAAATGTTTGTATCGCTTGTTGAATTGTTATAGAGTTTAAGTGAATTTTTTCATTGTGTTTTATTCTTTAAACAACTTTGGTTTTGTTGGCACAAAATTATGAACTTCTTGCTTTCTCACGCTTTAATTGTTAATGAAACAAATAGTTTGTATATGTTATTTGTATTTGTATTTTTTGTTTTTGTATTATGTTTTTTTTGTTTTTTTTTATGTGGGCTTGTGGCTACGCTCCTATTATAAAATCATTAATTTTGTTCTATAATTGAGTTTTTCACACTATTTTATTTAATTGTTAAGAACGTTCAGCAGTTGTAAGAAAATCAACACGTATGTAGTTTGCTCTTATCTTGTATTTTCACTGTCTATCCTGCTAAGAAAGGAAATAGAAATTATTATGTAATTTTTAGTTCAGCGGTAAAATCTGCGGTAAAATAAATTAAAATTTTAAATTTCTTTATTTATTCCAATATTTCGACCTACTTCGTAGATCATCATCAGGGATATTTAAAAAATATTTTAGATATAATTCTATATCATAAATTAAAATTTTTAAACGCACTTCCTTTTGCTGGGACATATTACAAATTATTATATTAATTCAAAGTTACTTCTCATAATTTTTAATTTTTTTATTAAATTCGTTAGTTTTGATTAGTCTTGAGATTGATGTGTTCGTCATCTCTTGATGTTTGTTCATTATAATATACACTGCGGTGCAATATTAAAGCCGCACGTTGTCTTTAAGTTGTGCTTTTATTAACACAAAATTAAAAAAATATATATTTATCTATTTATCTATCTATATATATAAAAGTGAAACTCTGTGTGTGTGTGTATGTGTGTGTGTGCTAGCTATAGACTCCGAAACTGTAGAACCGATCGGGCTAAAACTTTGGTAAGTTGTTTTACACATACCAGGGAGTGTTTATGGGTGGAAAAAAGTGGGCGGGGCCACGCCCACAAAAAATTAGTTATCAGTTTTAGCTACTTGCACTTGCCCGATTTTTCTGAAACTTTGCACACATATCGAGCTGTCATGACTAAATAATTTCGTGATAAGAAAAGTGGGCGGTGCTACGCCCCTAAAAAAGTTTTAATTTTGAGGTACTTGCACTAGACCGATTTCTCTGAAACTTTGCACACATATGGAGCTGTCATGACTTTATAATTTCGTGATTAAAAAAGTGGGCAGGGCCACGCCCATAAAAAAAACTTATAATTTTGAGTTTCTTGCACTGGACCGATTTTTCTGAAACTTTGCACGCATATCGAGCTGTCATGACTAAATAATTTCGTGATAAGAAAAGTGGGCAGGGCCACGCCCATAAAAAAATTTATAATATTGAGGTACTTGAACTTCACCGATTTTTCTGAAACTTTGCACACACATATTGAGCTCTCATTGTAATACAATATCGTGATTAGAAAAGTGGGAAGTGCCACGCCCATAAAAAAAGTTATAATATTAAGCTTCTTGCACTTGACCGATTTTTCTGAAACTTTGCACACATATTGAACTCTCATGAGTATATAGTTTCGTGATTAAAATGGTAGGCGGGGCCACGCCCATAAAAAATTATAATTTTGAGGTACTTGCTCTGAACCGATTTTGGTGATGACTATACAGTTTCGTGATTAGAAAAGTGGGCAGTGCCACGCCCACTTGATATTTAATTTAAATTCAGAATGCATTTTTATTCTTTAAGGGGCGTAGCAACGCGCGCCGGGCTTTTCTAGTACCATCTAAAAGGAAATCAAAAATTAATATTTAAGGCAAGAGCAGTGTTTATTTATTATTTTATTTTCTCCCTTGCAAGTGCAAATATGCACCAATTTTTTGCTACCAAGCGTTAGTGCATTTTTCATGTGTGTTTCAAACTTATGGCAACGAGTTGATTAATTGTTTAGGTATTTAAGAAACAACAAATCTTTAGTTGTGCATATTTGCTCAAGTGATGCAAATTGCAACTTAATAGAATTCGTTTTTGTAGTCGTGCACAAGTTAAATTGTTTGCTAGACTTGCACGGTCTGCACGACTTGCAAGGGTAGTTTGCATCAAAGAGTGAGTTCCGTTATAGTTTTTTTCCATCTTAATTACTCTTAGTTTATTTGGGTTGGCTCTGGAGCCACCCAAAGTCAAGTAGTCCTTTCCCTCCTTATAAGGGTACCCGGGAACCCCTAAATATCTATTTACAATTTATATGAAAAGAGTAAAAATTTTACTATATGTTTTGTTGTTTATTCAGGAAAATAATTAATCTACATCAAACCGTGTACTTGTAAATAGATGTACTAATAATGTTGCATACAAGAATAATAAAAAATTAAATTTAGTGCAGCATGGAGCAATATTTTTGCTATGCATATTGCACATTGGCCGTTTACAACCAACGCATATTTTGCATAAGGTTCGATCAGATTTTGGATCAGTTGTCACACGAAAGAAGCAGCGACCCTTTAATGGCAACCGTCCCATATTATTCCACTTATTTGTATCCGGTGGCCTTGCAGCATCCTTGCAAACTTCTATGGGTATGGTTTTATTTGTCATGAGCGCAATAGCTCTCGGATGATAGTGTATCGTATTGTTCGATTGTCATTAGCTCTTTCGTTCATATATCAAGTTTGCGCCGATTTTTTTGGCCACGTCAACTTGTTAAAAAATAGCCAATAGCCATCTATTCGTTTTTTGTTTAGTGCTATATTTATACACCACCTAACATTTAGTCCGTATTCTGCTAAGTTGTTGAAGTCATAAATTTCCGCTCCACTCGAGTATAATGCATTGCTGACAGAAAGAAAACACTCTTTATTTTCTTGGTCACAACTGACAAAGTGTTCCATATTTTTGAAAGCATATCGAGGTGTACCAATATCACCTGTTGGGCTTGGACATAGCCCTGCTGTAATGTAGGCTTTTTTCTGTGGAAGAATACCGACGAGATTAATTCCTCTTATTGTAGCCGTTTGGCCAAAGGGAGTGAAGTAAAAGTTGTTTGTTGTTACATTTATTCCAGATTATTTATAAAAATCAACCAGATTTAAAATTATGTTTTCTCCTACGTTTACATGTCGCCGACCACCGGCTTGTTTGAATGTGTAAATATTTCGATTATTATGTGTTACATAACCAACAAAATTTTAATTCCATATTTGAGGGAATATATTGAGTACATATTTTTCTGCCTCTAAATGGAAATAACTGTTGGTCTACTGTCACATTTTCATTTGGAAAATAGTTTCCATACATTCCAAATATCTGATATAGCTTTATCTGTTTGAGCACGTGACGATATTGTTAATACATTGTCAAAGCGTATTACGTGTAGTATTTGCTAAAATCTGCAGCGATGCTTTTTATAATGGGTGACTATAATTTCCCCAAAAGAGTGGAAACACGATCATCACTTCCACTTTCAATAAAAGCACCAAATTTTTCTATTGAAATCAAACGAAACTGGCGAGGTTTTTTTAAGGCTGAAATATCTGTTGTAATTTTTAGATTGAAATCTAATGCTATTTTGTTGCCTTTATTGTTGCTGTTTCTTATGATATTATTTTTATATTTTCTGATAAAAATATATATAATATTAAAGACTTTGATGATATGCTTTCCCTTATTTTTGGGCTGTCGGATAGTTCAAGTCCCCAAGTGCACGACGTTTACTCTACACCGAAATAAATTTATGTTACACAAAACAAGATCTGAGGGTGCAAAAATATAATCGAAATGTGGCATACCCAGTTGTATTTAACACAACATTTGAAAACATAACACGTTGAGTCTATATGACATAGATTTAAATAACGGAATAATAAATACATATGAGTACCCGGGTACCCTTGTCAGGAGTTTACGTATATAAATATTATCAGTATGGCTAAGGTTAGTACTGAGGTTTTGTATTATTATGGCCGCAGGATTAAAAAGTCATGTGTTTTTTATCGCTCCAGTCTCTGTTGAGTTAATGTGGCTATTATCTGTACATTGTATGCCTTTCATTTGGAATTTAAGTTGTAGTAAGACTATCATATAAGGTAGTTCAAAACGCCCTACGATGTTCAGCCAAAAAAAAGAAAAAGAAATGAAAAAAATAAAATCGAAACTCTCCGAATATCAAATGCATGAAATGAATGAATGAATGAATGAAAGGTTCGTTTATAATTTAAAAATTAAACGAGTTTGAATTGGAATAAAGTAATAACAGCTTCGTAATTTTCACTAAATACTATAGAAGATTTGCTTGTAAATAATTTTTGCCGACACAAACCAATATAACGTAAATGGTGCGGATAGATACATCTCGTACTGGAAAGATTTGTATAAGGACCAAAAAATATATCGGCAGTGATTTGTTTTTATGATTGGGCGCATTATTTGCCTATGATGTGGTAGACTTGACTATTCTTAGTATCAAAAATAGTTTTGTGGACTACATAACTCTTCTTCAGACAAACATGAAACCTTTTTTGAGAGAAATCGTAGAAAAGATGTAATTTAGTAGGATTCTGCCACGGTCCTCAATACAAACCAAGCCCTATTATGGTTAGAGTCATGCCACAAGCCACAAGTGGAATTTTCAGCCTGTTTTTTAGCTCAAAATCTTATAGAAAACATCTGGGGAATCATGGTAATCAATATGGCACGTTTATGGAGTTCAAAGATGCTGTTATTGATGCTTGCGGGAACAATCACTAAAGACTGTTGTTTAAAACTTACAAAAACTATGTCAAACCAAAGCTTCGAGTTTATTTATGAGAACGGAAGCCCAATTAACCACTCATTTACAAATAATTTCCAGTTTAAATATGCTGTTAAGAGTGCGGCTATAAAAGCACACTACTCTGAAATCAATTTCATTTTTATAACATTAGAAAACAAGTAAATAAATAAAGACTTTAGATGCTTTAGTTATTAATTTTTACGGCAATTTCAGATAGATATTTTCTGATTTTTGTATTAATATAAGAAATACTTAAACTTAACGTGCTGCTATAATATTGCACCGCTACGCATTAAAGTTTGTTACTTAAGTCTTTTGTTTTTTTTTTTTGTAACAAACAAAAAACCAAAAATACTTTCAATTTTACTAAAGCAAAATGATGAATTATAATTGCAATAATTGCTGGCACAATTAAAATTTTAAAATTCGAACACAAAGAGAAATACATACCTTTTTATAATGAAAATAAAGAGAAATCTTGCAATTAAGTACAACCTTGTCGAAATCGTCATCACCGTCGTCTACAATATTTTTAGTTTTGTTCAGATCTAGCATTTGACCTGAAAACTCTCTATGCAGGACTATATAAAAGCCTAGAAGCAACGTCATCTAAAAACTGGGTGAACATTTTTCAACTGTCACTGAAGTCATAACATTTCATTTAATATAATCTTGGCTTATGCAAATAACCCAAAGGCATAATGAAACCTTTAAAAGTAGCATCAACATATTCACACACACACATACACATACATATAGGCAGCATTTTATTAATCACTGCTGATAGCGGTAGAAGAAGTTGTGTTGTCTGCAACCGACTAAAATAAAAACGCGTTTTATTAATCCATTCTTTAAGGTTTATAGACAGAGTTTTAGGATTTTTGCATAAAGAAACAAACCAAAAACTTTGTTTCTGTTTTATTTGTTGTCTGAATATGATAAATAATAATAAAGATGATTGTAAATGATTACAGGGTTTAACGTTTGTTAAAGTAACATTGTAATTTTTAAACATTTTCAATTCAATTTGTCCGTTCAGCCTCTTTCCTCAATAAAATGTAAAACTTGAAAAAAAAAAATTTTTTAAATTTACACCCCTGTATGGATGTATAATTAAAAACAGCAAAGTGTAAAATTACAAGTGTATAAGAATTATTAAAATATTTTGTTTTTTTTTCCACACATTTTGTTCGTTAATTTATTTAAATAAATTTTAGTGTTGAGTTTTTGTAGTCAACAGACAAATCAAAGTAAATTCTTGATTTTGATTTCTTTGAAAACTTTAACTGTCGTTTGTGTTACACTTTCCATTGTGGCCAGCAACTGTTCAAGGTTGTCCCGTTTCTTTATGTAGTGGATGTAGATGTAGTAGAAAATGCTATAAAACGATGAAATAAAATTGTATGCGTGTGTACAGGCAATTTTGAATCCAAAATATTAATACAGATTATGATTTTATGTTGCACTAGTAATTTTTAATTTATATTCATGGAATTAAAATCAAGAGTAGATTAATGGTCTTTGGTGCGGTGGTGGCATTTTATGATGGTGCTCACTTGCACTTTTACGTTACGTTATTTCGGTGTCCTTAATTATTGCTCCATAACAGAGTAACTCTTTGATTATAATTGTAATGATCACGAAATGTAGATATTTCCTTTTAGTTAGTTTCCTACTAAATATTACAAATTAAAGGCAGAGAATAATGCTTTAATGTATGCGCCTTTGAAAACTTGAGTTTACGCTAAAATTACGGAATACCAAATGATCTGTGAATACGCAACTTACAGTGGCAATTTAAATTTGTTTTTTTTTTATCTATGTATTTCTTGACACATAATGCCTTTTTGTTTTTATTATTGTGTAAGAATTAATTTCCTTAATCTTAATATCAAAATACGATGTGAGTTAGGCCTGCTTTTTATTATTTTAGAAAATAAAAATTATTTTTATATACTAAAAGAAGTTGGCTGTTCATATTATTTACCTTAAGTAATGAGCGAAATTCTGTAAATAATTGATGATTAACTTTCGTATATGCCGCCCGTGTTTAGGAAGATAAAATACTTCGGAGTATCGGCGGATAAGAAACTAACCGGGTATGATTATACTAAAACAAAATACAGAAGGCAGAAAGGATTTTACATTAGTGTTGACGGGTTTACGAACAAAATTGGGGAATACCGTCATACAATTTCAAAGCAAACAGTGAAAGTAGTGCAAGAATTGCTGCTAGTTAGACTTATTTATAAGCAAAACGGGGGCAAAATATATAATTAGGAAGAAAAGCTAAGGTAGAGAAAATTTTTGAATGCTTAGGAATTCTGTACCTCGTATGTAAAGAAGCTAGGGACACCCTGAAACCAATGTAATGCAAGAGTTGAGTACAAGTGGTCGAAATGCTACATCGTACGCACAAAGTCATTCAATTCATGGACAATATGTGAATAGAAAGTGACATCAGTATCATTTTGTATCGGTAATTTTTGAGAGAGAGAGACCAGGTTCTAGAGTATATTCACTTAAGGTGGACTTAACCTTCACCATAAATCTATCAGGCATAGACGACTGGTTTGCTGTACGTGTAGATCATGTACTGGAAAATTGGCTAGTCTTCCCTTGTAGCCTACACTTGATTATCAGTCGGTTAAAAACGTGTGCTGCTGATGAATGTTATCTCTTCTTTAGTACTTAAGTGTATTTTAAAGTTCAAAAAATGTATTTCTACAAATTATACGTACTGAGAGACACGTAGGCATATTTCAGATTTTGGCGCCCCACAAACTCGTGAAGACAGGATCTGCGAATATATTCTACGAGCCAGAACCCTGAGTTACCCTGGCGATGTATTGGCAAAATTCCTTCATTAGGTTAACTTTATAAACCTGCATCTGATTGTAGGAACGATTTGTAGATTGCCAAGTATGGATTTGAAGTGGCTTTGTGTAAGGGTGCAGTAAATTTAATAGGTGCAAGAAAATATTAAGTATTATTTAAAAAAGATGCAGATCGAGCATGATTATTTATTTATTTTTTTATTAATAATCGGTAAGCCAAATAAATGGCCAAGGGATTAGACTGATATATAATTATAATATTAATGACACTTTTAATTTTTAAATTTTTTAATTATTATATATCTTAAATGAAAAGTTCAAATTTATATAAGACTAGCATTTAACCCGATACTTCGTTTACAAACGTAAAAATACAAAGAGTACAATAAAAATGCGAAAAGGCTTTTTTGTGTCTCCAATATCATTTTAATTTTTAAATTGAATCAACAATCCTTTACTTCACTATTTTAGCTTTATAAACGTAGGATATACAAAAAGTCCCATTAAGATTCAGAAAAGTACCTTCTTGGTCGCCCATAAACTATTTAGTCTTACCTTGTATCAATAGTAAAAAATACAAAAAGTACCATAAAAATTAAAAAAAAAATACTTTTGTGGTAGCCCATAACATTTTCAGTTTCACCTGGAATCAAAAATCCTTGATTGTAAGATCCTACCTTCATAAACGTAGAAAATACAAAAAGTGCCATAAAAATTTAAAAAAGTACTTTTTTGGTCGCCTATGACATTTTCAGTCTTACCTGGAATCAATAGTCCTTTATTGTATATCCTATCTTTATAAACGTAGAAAATACAAAAAGTACCATAGAAAAGCGAAAAAGTACATTTTTGGTCCAAGTTCCAAATTCCAAGTTTAAAATGTTCAAATATCTATGTAACAAAATATTTTAATAGACATGATTTAAAGTCAGTAAATCTACTCTTTTTTGCATTAAAGTAGTTATGTTCTAAAAAGTACCAAACTCTTCCCGATTTTTCCCTTTTCTACCCTGTTATGAATGTGTTTAAATTTTTACTAAACTACATAATTTTTTATGTCTAGTGAAATCCCAAATAAAAATTTTGTGAAAATTGGCCGTCTAATTGGGAATTACATACATTTTCCGGAATTTTCCCCTTTTTGGTACCTGTTTTGTCCCCAGAAAAGTTTCCCAAAAATTTCACCTAAATAGTTGTCCATATTCTATTAGGAAATAATAATTGTCAAATTTTGTCCCATTGAATAATATAAGAAAAGTTTATTTAAAAAAAAGAACAAAAAAAGGGAAAATTTTTACCCCTTATACATATGAATTTTAAAAAAGTGCCGAATTCCTATTAATATTTTTTTGTGGATTACTTAATACAGTTTAAATTTTTTTCCTAGCTTAATGCGTTTGGAAGTTACATAGGGTACCAAAAAAGTACCAAATTATAGTTTTTACCCAGACACCTGTCAGCTTATTTTTTGTGCAAATTACAATACCTTCTCAAGTTAATTTGTATCATTTTTAGTTTTGCAGATATAAGATTACCGATTTTACCCATTTTTACCCTTTTTTACCCCCTTAAAGTGCGAATTTCCAAAAATCCCTTCTTAGTGGAGCTATACATTGAAAGAGGAACCGATTGTCTAAATTTCATGTCTCTAGCTATTATCGTTTGGGCTGTGCGATAATGAATCAGTCAGTCAGTCAGTCAGTCAGTCACGTTACTCTTTTATATATATAGATATATATATATATAAATATAAATCTGTCATGAACATGAAAAGTTTCCCCTAAAAACAAAAATAATATTATGTACCACTTTCACCAAAAGGACTCGAAATATAAAAGACTTGACATTATTTTGTTTTTAAATTTGCCAAGAGAGTGTGCAAAGTGTCTGTCGTTGTAAGGTAAGCTAGAGTTCCAAATTCGCCAGACTCTTACTGCAAATGAACGTTTCATTATTACTGAATTAAATCGAGGGATTATAATGAGTGTGATCTGGAAGAATTTCGAAATATAAAACGGGAAATAATGTATGTATATTTGTAGAATGTACCGCAAAAATGTTGAGACATCAGCACATGTAGTATGGGAATATCCAGCATAGGCTGGCGAAATATTGAGTATCTCAGGCAGGCACACAATATGTGGTGATATTATTGTGAAACTTTGTCTGAAGGAGATGTTGTCGATTACGAAAAACTTTACGATAACTATTGGCAGAAATCATCAGTCAGCAGACTGTAACCACTTTGTAGTGTAGAGTAAATACCGTTGATGAAGTAAGGAAAGTGGATCGGTACCCTTGGGTACCCTAGCCAATGGGATCAAAAAAGGACCAAAATTATAGTGGTCTGCTTCGATATTTCCCCGACACACATATACATACTTACATAAATTTATGTATCATTTTAAGTCTCTCTAAATGAAAGAGATGTACATTCTCTGATTTTGCATTATTTTTACTAGCAATAAGAGAAACATTGCGAAATATACGGCTTTATTTTATATACTTTTTCTCGTTATATACTTTAGTGAAAACTTAAAACAGCAAGTTACCATTATAGGAAGCCTTTGCGTATACAGAGAGATGCAAAAATAATAGTAATAGATTAATTTTTATACAAATTTGTTCCTTAGTCGTCTATTAGTAGAAGCATCCACGTATTTAGCGATATTAGTTATAGTTAGCTTCCCAATATTTTATGTATATCTACTGATAAGGAGAATGTTACTGTAAATCTTTAAATTAATTATCTCTATTATAATTATGTCTCTTTATAATAAAATCGTTTGACTTTGTGTAATTACTCTCCTAATTTATGTTAGAATTAAAACTCAAACATAACAAAGTCATTTTGTTTGCTAACATACTCAAATTTCTAATCACTTTACTTTTCGGGAGAGGCAATGGGCGTCCATTTTTATATATTGCAGTCTTTTCTCTTTACACTTAGTAAAAATATTATACCGATATGTTCGCAGTGCAGTAGTGAAAGCTATAAAATTTTTACTTGGAATAAGATTGTAAAAAACATTTAAAAAAAATTTTGTCTTGGTATGCTGTCAATGGTCTAGAGTATAAAATACCCACTTTTTTAGAAATCTTGTCTGTCTTTCTGACTTTCTGTAGTCAATAACTAAATGGATTTTTATAAAATTTGCTTATGAGTTGCTTTGATACCCATATTAAAGGTTATTTTTATAGAGGTATTACTTTTTCATCTGGCGTCAATTTTGTCAGCTGTCAAGTGATTTGTGTTAAGTTAAGCATTTCAACATGAATAGACTGACACCAGAACAACGTTTTTTAATTATGCAAATTTATATTGAATTATTGGTAGTATTCGAAATACGTATCGCAAACTACCTCCATTTTGCGTTTAACATAATCGTTCATCACTTTTGTTTGAATGGATATTTCATTTACTAAAAATGCCGTACCTGGAGGGATGATAATTCTCAAGTGTATGTTGATACCATTATATCTTGAAAATCTGACTGCGTGGTGTCATTTATGTACTAGTTGAATCATTGGTCCATACTTCATTAAAAACGATGTTGATCAGAACATTTCAGTTAATAGTAACCGCCACAGAGCCATAAAATAAGATGATGTGCAGAAGCTTTGCTTTTAATATGATAGTAAAATATGCCACACAGCTTGTGCCACAATCGATTAATTGAAAAAAACCTTTGATAACCGTATAGATTTACATTTCGAACCTGTGAGTTGGCCCCCAAAATCGTGCGATGGAACACCGCCAGACTATTTTCTGTGGGAATATGTGAAGTTGCATATACGCTTATAAGCCCGAAACGATTTATCACTAGAAGGATGACATTTAACGCACTAATTAAAACCTATAAAAAATTAGACCTCCAGATTAGACTACATCCCAGGCAGCCGTATAACTAGACGATTGATAACAAAATAATGCATATACAGGTGCGACACAAGGAACAATATTTTAGAAATTGCACTAACAAGAATAAGCTATTATTCTTCACCAAAAATGTCTAGAATTGATTTTAAGATAATAATAAAAAATATTTTTTGGCCAGCAATATGGACTGGGTTCCAATAATTAATATTAAATAAATTAATCTTAAATTTTTCTTCCAAAATTTGCGTGTAAAACACAGATACAACAGCTATTCAAAGCCTATTAATTTAATTAAATTTTTATACCCGCCACCAAAAAAATGGTGGGGGTATATTCATTTTGTCATTCCGTTTGTAACACATCGAAATATCCATTTTAGACCCCATAAAGTATATATATTCTGAATCAGGGTTTGATTTGTTGACGATCTAGCTATGTCCGTCCGTCTGTCCGTCTGTCCGTCTGTTGAAAGCACGATAGAGGTCGCAACGAAAAAGCTAGGGGGCTCAAATTTTGCCAGAATCTTTCTTATAGACAAGGCTTGTTTGGTATTGAAATCGGAAATCGGAATCGGAATCGGGCTAAATCGGAATATTAGGAAGAGAGTTATAGCTCGAAAAGCAAGAGTAGGTCGAAAAAACCGTGTCCTTCGCACATCGAATAAAATGGAATTGTGTCCAGACGCATAAACGTAGAGTCATGAAACTTCGAATATATATTTATCGAGTCAAAAGAATATTTTTTCCTGAAAATCGCTTAAATCCATGAATTAGGAAAAGAGTTATAGATCCAAATGTACGAAAATTTATACCGCACAGTGTATTTTTCGGTATATTTAAAAAAAAAAACGTCATAAAAGCAACAAAATTGAATGAACGACTCTGAAATTTTGCACACTTTGCTTTTTTGTGATGGAAAATCAATGTGCCACGCCCACTTTTACGCCCACCTCCTATATAACGTTTTACCTAAAATTCATATAATTTCTCTATTAATAAAGATTTTGGAATAATAAAGGCATATATTGAAACACCTCAGTTGTACTCATTCGTAAAAACAACTTTGACACGCCTACTATAACGCCCACTTTTCACGTTATTTACCGTTAATGAAATTTAAAAGCTCATAAAACCGCCAAAATTAGAGGTATGATGATCAAATTTGCTACGTATATCCCTCTAATCAATGTGGTTGTTGTGCCAATAAGCTTAGGTGACACGCCCACTTTAACGCCTACCTCCCATATAACGGTTTATCTTAAATTCATGTAATTTCTCTATTGACAAAATTTTTGGGAAAATAAAGAACTATATTGAAATATCTAAGTTGTATTTATTAGCAGAAACTTTATTGACACGCCTACTTTAACGCCCACTTTTATTGAAAGACTACATTTACAAAAGCATTCTAGTAGCATGTCGAAGTTATAAAGGGTGGTTAAATTTTAAGGACCGATGTTGAATTTAAATAAAACACAAATTATTTAGGATATTATTATTATTTCTTTTTTAATGATAATATTTCTATGGTTCAATTATGTATTTCACAAAATATCGGCCAAATGCCCCCCCCCCCCATTCTTGGCACCACTCCTCTGTCTGATGGTCCAAATTTTCAATGACAATGTTGATGCTCAATTGTTGGGCATGATGATGAGTCGAGGTTGACTGCTCTTTTGCCACACTATCGCAAACACCAGCAGTGGTTCCCATTCAACGCACTAAGAAGGCATTCACAGATTTTCTAACATTTTATACGGACCTGTTTTGCAGAAATTTAAATATTTGTTACAATTCTCCCGATTGTGGACGAATTTGAACGATTATGTTGATCAAAAGAATTACGAAGTGAACAAAATGCATTTTGATTTGTGAACGACCATTTTTATAAAAAACCTTAATAACTTTAAAGCGTTGCTCAATTGCGTATCTTTCCACGGTTCAAATTGAGTTAGTCTGAGATTGAGAAATGTCAAATGAAATGCAAGAAAAAAGTTGAAGTTTAGGTGTGTTTCACCTTCAACATGGGCCCTTACAATTTAACCACCCTCTACAAAGAAAGTGATACATATTTTATTATAAATAGATTATTCCATAGCGATTAACAATATAATAAATATTGTGCTTTAAATGTACACAAAAATTGGTGATGGGTATAAAAGATTCGGCACAGCCGAATATAGTGCTCTTACTTGTTTATAAATTACTTTGTTGTGTAAATGAGTTTCTTATAGTCCATCATCTTATTATTTGTAACAAATTTTTTTAAAAAGGTGGGAAAATTTGTTTTTGAACAATTTTTATATTTTAATTGTTAACTGTTATAAATTGTAAAAACTTTCCCTGAAAAAGCTACCCAGTGTGGTAGCGAAAAATCGGAATAAAATAATCATTTTTATGAAAAAATTGATCTTTAGCTCGAAGAAATAAAAACAATATATTAATATAAAAAGATCGAAGAAATTTACCTAATATTTCAAAATTAAATTTTTATGACCTAAAGCCAAACAAAGATCTTCAACATTTTGAAAAGTTTTTACATTATGGCAGTAAGATACTAAGGGCTTTATGTGAATACCATAATTAAATACATATTTGGTTAATTCACAAGGTGTCCTAAGTGTCGAATTGTCATGAGGTTATAATAATAAATTTGTTTACAAATTTTACTACTCAACAAAATTAGGACTACTTTTGAATACATGAATTGTAATTTAAAATTGCTTTTGCAGGTTTAATAAAAACATTTTCATCTGACAACACAAGATGCATATAAGATTTTATAAAGCGACTTACCTATTAGCCAGCTTTTAATGATAAAACTTTGTATCTTATTTTTAATGATTGTTACAATTGCTAATGTGAATTTTATACGCGGCGCATGCCTGATGCAATTCACGACCATCAAATTAAGGCGGCCAGCAACAACCTTGAAGTTGATTTAATGGTCGCCATGCGACTAAAGTAAACATACCTGAAGACTTTCATTGATGAAAGTTTATTTTAGTTTAATGTGAGAAAGTTCCATAAATTGCCATCATAATCATTAATAAGTGACCGAAGGCCATAATTCAAGGAGAAATGTAAAACAAACAACAAATAAAGGGAAGTTTTTTTTTTGTTTATTATTAATAATTATGTTTTTAAAGGTTTTTTTTCGTTTTTAATTTCTTTGAAGAATTTTCACAAAAGTTGAATAAAAAAGAAGAAAAATCTAAATATGCGCTAAAATTAAGGCGTTTTTCTAAGAATGGCGTGTTTGGATTATTTTCAATTTCGAGCAAATCATTTAACTCCCCAAATACGTGCTGAACAATAAAGTGTTAGAAGAAATACTGCCGCCTCTTGTAGAAGAAAAGTGAGACTATTACTTGCATTCACTAATGAATGATTTGATTTTTTTTTTATTTTATAGATTTTTTAAGGATAAGCTGCTTAATGTTATTGTCTTATAGTGATCAATATGACACGGTGTATTTAATCTTTTGTCCTCGCACGTCCTTTCAATAAATGTTTATAATGGTGTTTACGCTTAAGCATTTTATGACTTAAAATTTTGTAGATATTTCTTTTTATCATTCTACAAATGCTATAAATTATTTATAGGCGTTACTGGTTTGTGTGTGAGTGTGCAACCTTAACAAACAAGTGCTTTTGTCCTTGAAATGGATGCCCTTGTTTTATTTAAAAAAAATTTTCTTTTCATTTTGTGTGTATCAATTTTTAAATTCATAATTATTGAATTTAATATAATAGCCTGTAATTCGTAACAATGACCAGATTAATTTTGCTTTTCCCTTGTAGTTAAAGAAAATAAAAATTGCTGCATTTAAGTGCACATGATTGTCACATTGAATTAAATTCATTTGCTGTAATTAAGTGAAGTTTTCTTCTCTGTGTGTATCTTTTGTTTGATCCGATTTGTCTTTTAACTATTTCATTCATGTATTATTTTAGTCATCTATTTATTCATGCTCCAATTTACTGTATCAAAAAGTGCCTTATTCTAGATCCTTAACTTCATTTTTTATTTAGCCTTAGGAGTGTTGTCTATCTATATTTACAGTCATTTTTTTTATTTATATTTTTTTGTCTTAATTTTAAATTAATTTAATCCGATTATTTTTCTAGTGTGCATTTATTTAAAAATGTATTCTTAAAAGATTGTAGCCTATAACATGTAGAAAAGTATTTTCTTTAAATTAAATTATCATTCGTTTATTGTATCGTTTGGTTTCCTCCTTAAGAAACTAAATTTCTAGTCTGGGTGGTAATTTCTAAATTTGTTATTGTTAATATTTTCAATAAATATTGATTAAAGTTTTGTTTAAATTTTTAATCCTTTTTAAACTGCAGCTGCTATTATACTAAACGGGTTAAGTGGAAAGAAGAGCTGACAGTCACATTACAGCCATAATTAATAGATTTTTAAAAGCGCTGAAAAAAATTTAAAGCTCTTGTTCTTGATTAACTTTTTAAATGTGAGATATTTAGTTAGAAACACCAAAAATTTCTACCAGAAAACGTTATGCTTTGCTTTGGAATGGCGCATTAGAATAACTTTATTGATATTCCTACATAAGGCGAAATTTAAAAAAATGAAGATCGTCCGCAAAGCCTAAATTTCGCAGTTAAATTTCAAGAGTTGACCAGAAATAAAATCTACTTTAATATAAATCGAACTATGAGTGATGATTTTTCATTTTATTTGAATGCCTTTATATTTTGATGTTCAAAAGCCCAAGAGCCATTCACCAATACACCTCATAGGTACACAGTATGGTGTGGCATTAATGAAAATATCATTTGGCCTAACTTCTTTGAAAATTATCATAAAAGTTCTGCTACCGTAAACGGAGAACAGTATCGGTTTATAATAAAATATTTTTGAATTCTGGCTCTTAAAAACCGTCTTAGAGTGTGTCCTCTCTGACAGAGACACAATGGAACTTTTAAGTAAAATGATTTCCATAAATTTAGAACTTTTGGAATTGGCCACCATGTTTGCCAGATTTGTTAGCATCTTAATATTCTCTCTGAGTATATTTGAAGGAGCGAGTTTATAATAATAAGCCTAAAACAAGCCTTGAATTCAAAGCCAACATTGTTGCAGAAATTTGAGCGCTACAGCCAAAAATTATAAAAGATGTGGGAAAAGTGCTTTAAAACGATCAAATCATTGAGAAGATGAAAAGTGATATAATATTCCATACTTGGTGTGACAAAATTTCCATTAACATATTGTTGACTTAGCAATAGAGAAGTTCATTGTTCAGTGTAAAAAGCTTCCACGACCTACTTAGCTGTCAGCTGTCTTGTAGAATGTATCAATGTCATTAAGAATCTATTAATAATTACCTTCAAATAAATATAAATTTTTTATTTTACACCAAAAATACATAAAATGCTCTATTGATTGGATTAAACTTCTAATGCTAATTACTATTAAATAAAATTTTTCTGTTTATGTTATCCACGTACTTTACAAATGTCCTACAAATCCCGTTACATATTAATTACAATTGCGAAAAATATCAAACTCCTTTGAAAAGATCACAATTTGTAGAAATTCTTAAAAAATGTATCCCTAATGTCAAAGAAAGAAAAAGATTCACATGACAACCAATGCAAAGAGTACCGATTTCTATAAAAAGATTTCTATTAAAAACCATAAAATTGTATGTGTGTGAAGATAAATTTGAAATTTGAAACCCTAGACACAAACCTAATAAGTTAACAGAGCTATGTTAACTACTTAACAGAACTAATGTATTACTCTAAATTTAGTTGTTTTTTATAATTAAAGATATTTTTATATAGGAATATTTAAAAAAAAAAAAAAAAAAACTGAACTTATAGAACACACCTCTGAAGCAAGCAATTATTAAAAATATTTAATATAACATTTTTTAGGTGAAAATAATAACACCTTTATAAAGAGTGATTTTTGAATAAAATATTTATGTTTTTTCGATTATAAAAAGTTGGCACACAATACCACTATGTGGAAAGTATAGCCAAAGGCCATTACTACCACACTATGGAAGTGGAATTCCTAAATTGATTTTGTGAAGTTTTTAAAAAATTATTGAAAATTGATATTTTTTCATATGAAATTTCTGTGAGGGATTTTGGTCATTGTAGGCAAATATGGAGACGGCACGCAACACCACTATATGGAAAGTGTAGCCAGGGGCCATTGCTACCACATTATGAAAGTGGAATTCCTGAATTGATTTTGTGAAGTTTTTAAAAAATGATTGAAAATTGATATTTTTTCATATGAAATTTCTGTGAGGGATTTTGGTCATTGTGGGCAAATATGGAGACGGCACGCAATACCACTATATGGAAAGCATAGCTAAGGGCCATTACTACCACACTATCGATGTGGAATTCCTAAATTGATTTTGTGAAGTTTTTAAAAAATTATTGAAAATTGATATTTTTTCATATGAAATTTCTATGAGGGATTTTGGTCATTGTAGGCAAATATGGAGACGGCACGCAACACCACTAAAAAGAAAGTATAGCCAGGGGCCATTGCTACCACACTATGGATGTGGAATTCCTGAATTGATTTTGTGAAGTTTTAAAAAAATGTTTGAAAATTTTATTTCTCATATGAAATTTCTGTGAGGGATTTTGGTCATTGTGGGCAAATATGGAGACGGCACGCAATACCACTATATGGAAAGCATAGCCAAGGGCCATAACTACCACACTATGGATGTGGAATTCCTGAATTTATTTTGTAAAGTTTTAAAAAAATGAATGAAAAATGAAAAAATATCAATTTTCAATAATTTTTTAAAAACTTCACAAAATCAATTCAGGAATTCCACATCCATAGTGTGGTAGTAATGGGCCTTGGCTATGCTTTCCATATAGTGGTATTGCGTGCCGTCTCCATATTTGCCCACAATGACCAAAATCCCTCACAGAAATTTCATATGAGAAATAAAATTTTCAAACATTTTTTTAAAACTTCACAAAATCAATTCAGGAATTCCACATCCATAGTGTGGTAGCAATGGCCTCTGGCTATACTTTCCATATAGTGGTATTGCGTGCCGTCTCCATATTTGCCCACAATGACCAAAATCCCTCACAGAAATTACATATGAGAAATAAAATTTTCAAACATTTTTTTAAAACTTCACAAAATCAATTCTGGAATTCCACATCCATAGTGTGGTAGTAATGGCCCTTGGCTATACTTTCCATATAGTGGTATTGCGTGCCGTCTCCATATTTGCCCACAATGACCAAAATCCCTCACAGAAATTTCATATGAAAAAATATCAATTTTCAATAATTTTTTAAAAACTTCACAAAATCAATTCAGGAATTCCACTTCCATAATGTGGTAGCAATGGCCCCTGGCTATACTTTCCATATAGTGGTGTTGCGTGCCGTCTCCATATTTGCCCACAATGACCAAAATCCCTCATAGAAATTTCATATGAAAAAATATCAATTTTCAATAATTTTTTAAAAACTTCACAAAATCAATTCAGGAATTCCACTTCCATAGTGTGGTAGTAATGGCCTCTGGCTATACTTTCCACATAGTGGTATTGTGTGCCAACTTTTTATATTCGAAAAAACATAAATATTTTATTCAAAAATCACTCTTTATAAAGGTGTTATTATTTTCACCTAAAAAATGTTATATTAAATATTTTTAATAATTGCTTGCTTCAGAGGTGTGTTCTATAAATTCAGTTTTTTTTTTTTTTTTTTTTTTGAATATTCCTATATAAAAATATCTTTAATTATAAAAAACAACAAAATTTAGAGTAATAACATTAGTTCTGTTAAGTAGTTAACATAGCTCTGTTAACTTATTAGGTTTGTGTCTAGGGTTTCAAATTTCAAACTTATCTTCACACACATTAAAATTGTCACCAAAATGTCGTGTGAAATCTTTGATAAGAAGTGAGAAATTGCATACGTTTCAACAAAATTGAAACTCATAAATTTAAAGAAACAATAATGCTAAGTGCTTAAGGGCGTTTGAAGTCCAGTTTCAATAGTAAATCATTTAAAAAGATATTTAAGGTCAAAACTAAAGAGCATAGGTTTGTTTACGCCTACCTGTAGGTACAATTGATTTAAAAAAACACACACACACAAACTACCATCACTGTTTGTCTTGAATAATGACAAGTGCAGGGCAAGTAATTACAATGAAATAATTAAAACAACACTGTAATGATTGAGGTTTTAATTATCTTGTTTCAATTGCTATATCCTTTTTCTATACACTATAGCAAATTTATTTCGTTTGAGAAATAGAATTGAAAGAAATTAATAGTCTGCTTTTATCCTTAAAAAACTTATTGTCAACATATATGTTCTTTATATGTTTTTCTATATTTTCTTCTTTAATTCGTTTGAGTTTATATCCATCCCTCCTGTATTATTTTCCTTGTGTTTTATTTTTTTATGTTGTTTTTTTTAACAAAGTCCTTATTACTTACTAGTAAATGTTGCAGGTGTAATCTTTTATTTCCTTTCGAGAAGAACGCAGTAACAAACCAAAAAAACACTCATCCTTATTATCAATCGTATTGGTCAAGTTTAATATGTATTTAAGGATTTTTGCGTAATTTTGTGGTATTAGTTTTGTAGTTTTTTTTTTGTTGCCTTTTTTGGTTTTGCTGCAAACGTGCATACATGTGTATTTGTATTTCTTTCACGGGTAATGATGCTTGTGTTTTGGCCTCACGCACAGCAGGTGCACGTTCGCACTTCCAATTGATGTCGATGGATTTCAGCTCAAACATTTTCAAGTCAAATATTTACACGTTAATACTCTACTATTAGTTGATGTGTTTAATATTTCTTATTACTCGTGCACAGATCTGATGTGATATGTGCATCTTTCTTTTATATTGTGTTTTTTCACATTGATTATCCTTGTTTTAGCAGGGATTGTCCATGTTGACTTATACATATAATTTCATATGTCAATATTAGATTATTTAAAATTTTGTTATTATTTCAAATTGTACGTTTTTTGGGGAAAAGGAGTGAGAAGACGATAATTAAAATAAAAGCAAAATATTACGGCAAGTCTTGAGGACTTTAATGTTTACTTCATGTAAATAACAAGAGATGTGTGAAGTTCGCTGACCGAAATACAAATGTATGAACAGTAGGAATAGATATATACTAATTTTTTTATACTTGCAAGAAGATTTGCGTATAAAAAACTCTTGTTAACTCTTGTTGTTGTTAACGGTTTTTATATATAAAGCTTGACACTTAACACTTTTTTATCTGCGGATTTTGGCAGACAAAGTTTAAATTAAGTGAAAAAAATAATTTGCGTACGAATTAAGATTATCTGACGAGTAAATTTGTCTGTATAAAATACTTAAGATATAATTCGATGTTACAATGTTTATTTGGACACAAAGGCTCTCTATCATTTTCCTTATTTAGAAACTTTATTTTTTAAGTTTCATCAGACAATGAAATTCATCATACATATAAATATTTCAAAGCGAAATTCTGGGGACACAACCATAAAATCTAAATATCACAACTAAACTATACGATTGAAAACAATTCCAGTACTCCCAACCGATAGTGGGAGTATGTGGTTGTGTCTACTTGGTAGTTGGTCCAATTAACAGGCCTAATTTTTTAACCCAAGGAAAAATCTCGATAGATCGAACAAAATTTCGAATTTACGGAAAAACTAGATATCCTTATTTTTGTTTAATTTCTTCAAAGTCCGATTTATCAATTATTATGATTTATCATGATTTAACGCTTTAAAACATACCCAAAACCTACGTGGTACGTACAAACTATTAAGAACAAATCTTCGCAATTTTTGTAATTTGTGTAAAATTTAACTGTGGAAACGAAAAGTCTTTCAAGACATAACTTTTATGTGATTTTGAAGAGAATTCTTTTATTTTATACGTTTAAAGAAATTACCATTTAAATATTAGAAGAAAAAAACGACGATAGAGTGTTTCCATCTCTGATGTATTTTTACGATGTGCGTTTAGTCGATATATTACTAACAAAGTATGTACAACTCCTCAGGAATGTAGTGTCTTCAGAAATGGTTTATTGTAATTCACCAATTGTATGACTGAAAAAGCTTTTTTTCAATTTGTTTGACCATAATATTTACATAATAATTTTAATAAAATTTTAAATTTAAGTGTTTAAGAATTTTCCACACGCGCCTTAATTGTCAATTTATAATATTATCGCAATTAAAGGCCTTTATTGAGCTCAATTTAACTAAAAATTAGTTTTAAATCGAGCAATATATACTTTATTGTTTCACTTATTGTCCAAAACTCGAAATACAACTCTTGAGAAGTATGTTCAGTGAGAAGAAAATTCTATAGGTGGCTTTTCTAATGTCAAACAAATAAATATACAAAAAATAAAAATTAAGAAAATTAAAATGTTTGATGAAAATTTTAAAAAAATGTTTAAATAAATTCAAATACATACACACAAGTATATATATATATATATATATATATATATAAATATAATTGTAAGTATATTTTATGAAAAGGAAAAAACTGAAGAGAAGGCATTATTTGATTTGATATAAATACATCGTATTTTTACAGCTATCAAATGCTAATGAAGTAAAATAATTTGAGTATGTGTGAACACTTATTTTAATTGCTCAATCACTACTAAATTGAAACAATTAAAAATATTTGTCTGAACAGGATATTAGCTTAATAATATCTATATATAAAAATCCTTATTTACATACTTAAATCCTTTTCGAGGAGAAAATTTAGAAAAATGACTTATAATCTGTATCATTTTACAAAGTGGCAACAGAAAAAAAAATGAAGTTAAATTATGAATTACCTATTCATTTAATTTGGCACTAGACTTTATTACGCTGATGATGTATTCACTCTTACTTCTTATTATAATAAGCCATATATTAGCCCCTTAGAAATAACTAAAACTTTAAAAAATTTGGTTTGAAAGGCACAACGTACAACGCAAATGCCTCTAATAAATCGGGCACAACAATTAAAAATAAAAAGGCATATTCTCACTTAACTAATCATTCGTAAAACTATAGATTAATATAATTCATTTCTTAAAATATATCTGATCTCTTTAACAAAATATATTGAAAATCAGTACAAAAAAAACAACCCCTTTACGTAGAACCTTAAGAAACGAACACAAAACAGAGACTTAAAAAATATTCTTTATCGTCCTGATTTTGCAACTTATGATTTCCTTCTTATGTAAATTACATCGAGTACTTTAACATGTTCTTTTTTTTTTTTTTTTTTTTTTTTGCAAAATTTAGTACCGCAGCACTTACATGAAAACAAAACGCACATATTGATAAAACGAAAATTATGTTTTCATTTTTTCTTTATTTTTTTTTCACTTTCGTAAAGTTTATTTTTGAACGGGACACATGTGGCCAAATATAAATTACATTTATTTTTATTTATTAAAATAAACGTTAAAACTAAGGAAATCAAAAAAAAAAAAAAATGAACCAAAAAAAATCACTGCCATGAATGGGAAAATTCAACATGACAGTTAACATGGTGAGTACTTTAGCACCACATCAAACAAAATCTGTTCTGCTGTTGTTCACTTCTCAATTCGTTGCTGCTCGAGCAACAAATAAAGAAAAAAATTATTGATGCTTTTAAAAAATGAGCGAACGCTTGTAAAGACTAACACGTAAGAATTATGGAATAGGTCTGATGTAACAAATTAAAGGTGCAGTATATTTGTAAATAGAGCAGGAATTTAAAAATTAAATTATAAAAAATTTAAAATTAGTAAACGTAAGCAAAATTTACAATCTAAGATTTTCTATAAAGACAAAATTTTGCAAGGAAGACGTTGCATGCAATTGTGAATTTTAAATGCATGATATTTGATTTTGTTTTGGCGATAAGCTGTGCAGAAGCAACAACCGTCTTATTTAATCCTAGTAAAATCACTATAAAAATGTGTGTTTTATTCTAGTGCAGTTTTTATATTATAAAAAATTGTTTATAGATTCGATCAGCTCTTACTATTATTAAGGGGTATAACAAAAACCCATTTGTCATTATCTGTTAATTATCTGAACTTATCCTTAGTTTTAGAGCAACATCATTTGCTGATAATGAAAACATTTTCATAAAAAATTCTCTATTTTGTTAGTGCAAAAACAATAATTTATTTTGCTTAAGCTATAGATATACAATACTCTAAGCCTATCTGGCAGACCCTATTCAAAATCATTCTCTTACTGACACTTCTCCAATCAAATAAAATGTTCATTGAAATAAACTTCCCAACTAACCGAATATACCAAATATTCTATTGCAAGTTCATACGTTTTTAAAAAATCATCTTTAAAGTTCTGTGGCTTTTTGGAGCAAAGCATGCAATGACATTAAAACAATTGCAATAACAACAACATATTAATGGCTTCAACGGATGAACTGATCATATAGTTTTTGGTAGAATGAAAACAAAATAATAAAAATAAAAAAAAAACTCAAAACATTATGCAACCAACATTTCATACATTAAACGATTGTACGCTTTATGCTGTCTGTCCATTTGTTGATTTCGCTGTGAAGCTGGCGACATACAATGCGACAGCAAACGGTGCAAAAACGGACGCTTTTTGTGTGAATTTAATAATACGTTTGTCATGTTCTTCTTCATCGTTTACTTTCACACACACACACACACACAAAGAGCGTGCGAGCTGAATGGTGAATGTACAAAACATCACCACTAAAACCATATATATATATGCAGAATTATAAATGGATATATGGACGGTTGGAAGGATGGACGGATGGATAGATCGATGAATGAACGAACACACCGACAGACAACAAGTTTTAAATAGTATTTATGAAAAGATATAACAAAAACAATAACATCAAAATGAAATTGAAATCAAAGTACCAACTAACAGACGGACTAATGCAGACGCGGATCCTCCTTAAGTGCTTAGAAGGGGTCTAAGTTTTTTTTCTTTTTTAGAAAACAAATTTTTTTTTATTGCTGCCAAAACTATTATTTATCAAAGGAAAAAATTGTTATTGAAATATCCTTTTTTTTTTGTCCCCACTAGATCTGCGCCTAGGCTAAAGGACAGACATTTATTATTAAAAATGTATTTTTACTCACTTTAAGTGTAAAGTTTGTATATGTACGCATAACCAAAAATAAAAGAAGTTATAATGGGTTTGTAATGTCATTTGTAACATACTGAAAAATGTATACAAAATGACATTACAAAATTGTATATTTGAAGGTCATCTAGCTTTTGTTTATCTTAAAAAAAAACTCCTTGAATTAGAACATGACTATGAGGTCTCAGGATGGCTAAATAAGAAACAATTGTATAAAAATGCAATCGATGTAGGATAATGGTTTATAAAACTTCTTTTCCAGAATTAAAAAAAATTCTACATTTGTGTTTGAATTATCCTCACGTGGTTCAAAATTTACGCTTTTGTTTAAATACCATGCAAGGGCATTTTATCCACAGTCGCATGATGCAAGATCAGACTAAAACTTTAAGGTATTCTTGGATATTTTACGAATAGTAAAAACCGTGTCTTATAAACTCCGTAAAATATATTTCGTTGTTTATCGTGCCTGATCTCACACAAGAAATTTCATAAGGAATTTTTTTGGGTTCAATATTGTTCTTGAATATTAACGTCCTTTAGCTACATAAAAATCTTGACCCGGAAGTTGTAAAAAGTCTATCAGTATAGTTTTATCATCCACAACACAACAGGTATATTTTTTGTAAAATTTTACTTGAAGTTATTCGCTTTTGCTTTTTTTAATTCTTTTATAGCATTGCGTTCTGGAACTTTTTAAGACTTGAATTAGGCATCAGCTTTGATTCTGCCCACAAAAGAATCAAAACATTTAGCATTAGAAGCTGCTATTCAGTTAAAATTGTTCGGTGCTTTTCAAAAGAGTTGTTCAAAATTTTTTTCCTGATCTACACTTGTTTCAATATTCAAGTCTTCTGAAAGTTCATATTGAATTTTTTTTTAAGTTCGATTTACTTTTTACAAGTATTTTTGTTCGCTGTTCATTTTAACCCAAATAACAGTTGAAAATGAATGATTCTGAAAAGAGAATATCTAAGAAAGCTAACGTCATAGAAAAATAATAATTTTTTGTACCAAGAATAAGTTTTGTCTGGAATATTGTGTTAAAATTGTTTTTACTCACTCCTAAATATCTATTCTATGCCTGCAGCTAAGAAAACTGTTAATGTTGGGTGTATGAGATTCTTCACAACTACATGTGTAATTTCTCAATGCTCTGCAATGGGGATATCAGCTTTTTTTAAATTTGAAATAAATTTTAAACTTTTGTTGTTGTTCTCTTTTTCTTTTTGAATCATACTTAAAATACCCAAACAAAAACAATAGCAAGTTCAAGTACCATTTATGATTTATTAAGGATGTTCTGATTACAAGATCGTTTGTTTTCGCTAACATGTTCTCTGTATTTTGTTTTAAGTATTTCGTTTTTAACGTCATCAGCATAAAATTCATTTGTATGTATTTAAACATTGACAAACTGTGGTAACTTAATGAAATGTATTTGTTAAGAATCAATCATATCGCACCCCAACCATGACCGCTTGAGAGATGTGATGTGAATTTTATGTAGACATGGCAAAACAAGAGATGAAAAAAAATGATTTGTTTAACATGTTTGTGCATAATATCTGACCGCAATACATCATCAAAGTGACAATGAAAAATTATTGATGAATTTGTTTTACATTTAATTTCAATAGCATCAGTTTATTAGCGTCTTCTTGCTGGGTATCTTTGAAAAAGAATTAGGAATATTTAGTCTAAAATTTCTATTGTTATTTTTGAAAGAAAAAAGAAACAATATTTCTATTTTGAAGGCAACGTAAGCCAGTTATATAAATAATGCATAAAAATTTTAATTGCTGTAACCACTAATACATAATTTTTGTATATTTTAAGTGACTACTGCAAATAGATTAAACACTATATGTTGTAGGTTTAAATGAAATCCATATGATAGACATCATGTGAGCTGATGAAGTGTACTGTGGCAAAAAAAATACGTAATTCCTTTTGGATGATGTTCAACTACTGCTCATTGGTATCGTTAAACAGAGAAAACTACTGCTACTTTTTAAGTGAAGTTTGCTTGAAATAAATTTTTAAGTGAATTTCTAATGTGATGAAAGTTTAAAGGAAATATCAAAAAAGGTAAAGTTTTCCTGTATATAATGCTCAAAAGATAACTCTTACAATAATTGTTATCTTAAAAGCGTAAGTAGTGCAACTAACACTAATAGGTACAATTTACATGCAATTTATGTCTATAAGTTATTATCTCTGCATTGTGTAAAAGTAAAATTGTTTAACTTCTGCGATAACTGAACTTTAAACAAATGTAGGCCCAAAATAAACTGCTCAATTTTTAAAATTTCTGCCTACAAAGATTCGAATAGTGTTACTCTGAGCTGACTACTATTTGTGAAATATCATAATAGACGTGACCGTCAATGGACAACAGTCGAAAGAAATTTTTTATGCGACCCTCTCGTTCTCAATTTCGAGATCTTTTTGGTGCTCTTAATAAATATTTTATCTTGGCAAAACACGCCAGATGATGAATTCTCCTTTTCAATAACTTTTGTAGACGTGGTCCTGACAAAAAGGAGGTTGGGACTGAGAAAATTTCCGTATTTGACAAGCTCTAGCGTCCTGAATCTGGGAAAAAGTTTTTTTTGCAATCTGATGAGTATGCCTTTTACTGATATTAATTATAGTATGCTTATTTCATTTTGTGTCAAGCAGGTTTAATGTTGTTATATCGTTTTTTCTCTGGGTGGAGGAGGGACTAGCTATATGCGACATGTTATTGAAACAAAGAAACAAAGAAAACCAGCCTACGTTTGCCTGAGCGAAACAGATGTCATTGCTCTCTATAGATCTAATTAAGGTTAAAAGAAGTAGGAAATCGTCAATCTACAGCGCTCGGCGCTAATGGCCTAGTCGACGTCGTTTTCAAAAAATATATTAACCGATATATATATATATATATATATATATATATATATATATATAAGCAAAAAAAAATTCACCCTAATAAGCTTTTCAGACCCTCCAGGGTCATGTTATCTTGGCGGTAAGTTCATGTATTAATGCTATTGCTAGTTCACTTTTTCAACACGTATGGCTGGGGCATATGAGTATTCAGGACCCCGTACATAAAGAGGTTAGGAGTACTCAGATGATGCTCATGAATATCGCACTAAATGTGATCGAAAGGTGCATCGCACGTTTATCCATTTGCTATAAACGTACATTCACAATTAAAGGATAGATAGTACCATCATTATTCTAATTAGTGAGGTATAGAAGAATCTTAGCCCTCGCATTCAAAAAGGTTAGGGAGACTCAGATCACCGAAGACTATGGATTTTATGTTCATCCCGAAAACAAATATTCAAAGTCATTACCAATCGAATGTTTCAGTTTTTGCAATTGAACTTTTCTTTTGTGGTTACAAAAATTCTATTGCAAGAGTAATAATTTTTCAGTGCTGACCACATATTTATATTTCGAAACGAAATTGTTTGGATACAACCGTAAAAATCTACTATCGCAACTAAACTTTGCGATTGGCAACAATTACGTTTCTCGCAAACGATACTGCTTTCTCTGTGTAGGCACATATTAAATCTGAGGTTTTCTTGGGCAACCGCGTATGTTCATTTTTTACGATTTTGATTAATAATGCCATATTGCTTGGTTTTAAACGACCTTTTCTTGGTTTTAAAAATTTCTTAATTAATACCGACCCACTCTGATTTTTTAATGGCATAACAATGTAACTCCTATATATATTCAAAAAGCGTTCAGCACTAACGCTTACTAACGTGTGCTTAATGGCAAATTATTTCATTTTTAGAAAAACACACAACTACATACATTTGAAAGCTAATTTCTTTTAATTTTTCAGTTTACTAGAAGTAGAAAAATTTCTTGTGTGCAACCCATGTTACGCCCACATACGCTGCTTTATCTGCACACACTTTTAGGTTTCGTACCATTTTGCTTATTTTGGTATTCGCTATGATCTAATTTTAAATGATATTTGTCTTAAATTTTTATAAGAAAATTTTAAGATCTTTATTGCCATGAATGGTAAAAAAAGTTTTAAAAATTCTACACCTAACCTGTTGTAGCCTATAGTTGCATGGGAATCAGTCAAGAAAGGGATACCGATTGATAATCTTGAAATCACTATTGAGCGAAGGTTGTCGAAAATATAACCGAAATAGTAGTGGTCTACTTCTATATTCCTCCAATGTATATACCTAATATTCGACAATTTTTTTTGATTTCATACAAATTCAACAAGTAATGGGCGCCGAACTTGAAGATGATTTTGTATTACAAGCTGGTTGAAACGTTGCCCGAACATAACACAAAATATTATCACTTTTGCAAATTGTTTAACCCTATATACATATTTTCCTAGTGGTTTGGCCACTATCAAGTGTTAAAGTTCAAAAGTACCTATTGGAGACCTATTATAAAAATCTTTATATTTGGTAGTTTTTAATCTTTCCGTCTTAATAGGTAGCGGCACACGCCCATCCGCTACCTGTTTTATGGCTACCTGATGGAAGGAGTGATGGTTACTGCTGGGTTAAATAATTATTTTTTATCACCCTAAATTCGCTCTTAGTTTAAAGTAATAAAACATTAATAATCTTAAATTGAATTTAGAATATAAATAAAAGTCGACATACTTTTATATATATTACATAGTTATCAGAAATGAAACTAATTAGTTTAGTTTCATTCATATTCTGCAGTAAAAACTCACAATCTAGTCTTTACAGATTGTTAATCCTACTCAATGGTAATAACTTATATAAACTTTTTATTTTGTAAATCGGCACAAAATTCATCCAACACTTTGAACAATTATTCAAAAAATTTAACAAAATAAATTAATCTTCTTAACAAAAATAACTACAAAATGTAAAAACATACAAAATAAATAACGGAAAGTGTATGTACGTTTATGTGCTGCATATGTGTAAATGTATGTATAAAATGCATGTGCATAATCGTATCAACAAATGTTTAAAATGTTGTTGCGGTAACATGTTGTAACAACATTTTCACAGCACTTAATCAATCGAATACCAATAACTTTTCTGTTAAACAACATGATTCGTAACAAATGCAAAAATAACAAGTAAGAGCACTATATTCGGCTGTGCCGAATCTTTTATACCCACCACCAATTTTGTGTACATTTAAAGTACATTATTTATTATTTTGTTAATCACTATGGAATAATCTCTTTAAAATAAAATATGTATTACTTTCTTTATAGAGGGTGGTTAATTTTTAAGGGCCCCTGTTGAAGGTGAACCACACATAAGCAACAAGTTTTTTTTTGCATTTCATTTGACATTTCTCAATCTCAGACTAACTTAATTTGAACAGTAGAAAGATACCTAAATGAGCAACGCGTTAAAGTTATTCAGGTTTAATTATTTATTTTATTTGATCTCTATTTTTAAATTTTCATATTTAAATATCCAATTTTTGTATTTAAATTCTCAATATTTCGCTACTCCTTCGTGTAGCATCTTCAGGAAAATTCATTATTATTAATTATTAATTAATTAGTTAATTAATTATTATTAATTAATTATTTGTAAATTAATTTTCAGGTTAAATATTCAGGTTTTTTTATGAAAATGGGCGTTCAAAACAAAATGCATTTTATGCACTTCGTAATTCTTTTGATCAACATAATCCTGCCTTCTTAGTTCGTTGAATGGGAACCACTGCTGGTTTTTGCGATAGTGTGGCAAAAGAGCAGTCAACATCGCCTCATCATCATGCCCAACAATTGAGCATCAACATTGTCATTGAAAATTTGGACCATCAGATACTTCGATATGCTACTAAAATGCTTTTGCAAATGTAGTCTTTCAATGAAAGTGGGCGTTAAAGTAGGAGTGTCAATAAAGTTTCTGCTAATAAATACAACTTAGATATTTCAATATAGTCCTTTATTTTCCAAAAAACATTGTCAATAGAGAAATTACATGAATTTAAGATAAACCGTTATATGGGAGGTAGGCGTCAAAGTGGACGTGTCACCTAAACTTTTTGGCACAACAATTACATTGATTAGAAGGATATACGTAGCAAATTTGATCATCAAACCTCTAACTTTGGCGGTTTTATGAGCTTTTAAATTTCATGAACGGTAAATAACGTGAAAAGTGGGCGTTATATTAGGCGTGTCAAAGTTGTTTTTGCGAATGAGTACAACTTAGATGTTTCAATATAGCCCTTTATTATTCCAAAATTTTTATTAATAGAGAAATTATATGAATTTTAGGTAAAGCGTTATATGGGAGGTGGGCGTAAAAGTGGGCGTGTCACCTTAATTTTCTGGCACAGTAATGGCATTGCCTAGGGGGCTATACGTAGCAAATTTGATCATCATACCTCTAATTTTGGCGGTTTTATGAACTTTTAAATTTCATTAACGGTTGATAACGTGAAAAGTGGGCGTTATAGTAGGCGTGTCAAAGTTGTTTTTGCGAATGAGTACAACTTAGGTGTTTCAATATAGCCCTTTATTATTCCAAAATCTTTATTAATAGAGAAATTATATGAATTTTAGGTAAAGCGTTATATGGGAGGTGGGCGTAAAAGTGGGCGTGGCACCTTAATTTTTTGGCACAGTAATGACATTGCCTAGGGGGCTATACGTAGCAAATTTGATCATCATACCTCTAATTTTGGCGGTTTTATGAACTTTTAAATTTCATTAACGGTAGATAACGTGAAAAGTGGGCGTTATAGTAGGCGTGTCAAAGTTGATTTTGCGAATGAGTACGACTTAGGTGTTTCAATATAGCCCTTTATTATTCCAAAATCTTTATTAATAGAGTAATTATATGAATTTTAGCTAAAACGTTATATGGGAGGTGGGCGCAAAAGTGGGCGTGGCATATTGATTTTCCGTTACAAAAAAGCGTTTCACCAAAAAGCAAAGTGTGCAAAATTTCAGAGTCGTACATCCAATTTTGTTGCTTTTATGACGTTTTTGTTTTTAAATATGCCGAAAAATACACTGTGCGGTATAAATTTTCGTACATTTTGATCGATAACTCCTCTCCTGATGCATAGATTTAGATAATTTTCGGGGAATAATATTGCTTTTACTCAGGAAATATATATTCGAAGTTTCATGAGTCTACGTTAATCCGCTTGGACACAATTCCATTTTATTCGATGTTCGTAGGACACGGTTTTTTCGACCTACTCTTGCTTTTCGAGCTATAACTCTCTTCCTAATAATCCGATTTAGCCCATTTTCAATACCAAACAAACCTTGTCTATAAGAAAGATTCTGGCAAAATTTGAGCCCCCTAGCTATTTCGGTGCGACCTCTATCGTGCTTTCAACAGACGGACAGACGGACAGACGGACAGACGGACAGACGGACAGACGGACGGACATAGCTAGATCGTCATCAAATCAAACCCTGATTCAGAATATATATACTTTATGGGGTCTAAAATGGATATTTCGATGTGTTACAAACGGAATGACAAAATGAATATACCCCCACCATTTTTTTGGTGGCGGGTATAAAAAAAAAAATTAAAACTATAAAAAGGCAACACAAATAAGTATTGGCTACATGATAAAGAACAATATATTTACAAAAAAAAAAAAAAAAAACAAATGTAACAGTACCAATAAAACTTTAACCCGTTAACATAAACCTTAGCTTGATTAAATAAGAAAATATTGTCAATATATTATTGATTTAAACGTATGTAAACAAGAAAAGCAATAGCGGTTTTAAGTACCCGTATTTTTGTCAACAATATACCTTAGTTCTGATACTAGAATTTGTATTTACAGAATTTTGTTTCGGAATATCAGGTCGATATGATTCTTGCAATTGAATATTTTTAACCTTAAAAAAAGTTCATTTGCAAGAACTGAACCATTGGATTAGCAATGAATTTGATTGTTTGCTTGTATATTTAATAATAAAGATTTTTATGAAATTATTTTACATGAAATAATTAATAAATACATGTAAATGAATTAGTGATTTTTTTTACAATAGTGACCCAGCATGTAATAGATTATATTTTATTGAAAAAATTAATTATTGAAGGATATACTAGTAATACCCTGTTCATACAGATATTTTTAATTATTTCAATTTAGTAATGGTTGATCAATTAAATTAAGTGTTCACATATACTCAATTTATCTTACTCCATTAGCATTTGATAGCTGTAAAAATACGATGTATTTATACCAACTCAAATAATGCCATCTCTTCAGTTTTTTTCCTGTTCATAAAATATATTTACAATTATATTTATATATATATATATATATACTTATATGTATGTATGTGTTTGAATATTTTTAAAATTTTCATCAAAGCATATCCATAAGGTACTCGTATCCAATCAGCTGACTGTTTTTTTTTTTTATATACATTTTATAAGCGTTACCAAGGCATATTCATACAGGTATATGCAACGGCGAATTGATACAACAAAGCATATTTTTAGGGGATTTTTGCTTTCAAGGCCACTTTTTATAACAAGGATGGAAAAGTTGTTTTTATACGTTTAATTCAATAAAATTTTATTAAAAAAAGAATATGTGCTTGCGAAGCTTGGTAAATTTATTATCAACAAAAGCACAATTAAGTTAAATGTTTAATTCGGAATCCAAAATCTAATTTTCAATTCCTGCATTAATAAATAGAATAAAGGAGAATTCAACAAATTTAGATATTGTGTTTCCCCATCATCTGATGGGGATCTGATGTGCTGATATTTTCACCTGTATGAATTCGCCTTGAGCGTTACCAACTTTTTTTAAAAGTCATGCCCGCAGTTGTCAAACTTAATTTTTTTAATTTAATAATACAATAAATAATTCGCAGTTTTAGTTTTAAAAAGTACAAAACCGTGAATAAAAAGTTTTAGCTTTAAATTTTTTTAGAAGTTATTCAAATTTAAGAAGAAAATAAAAAAAATTGTTTGACATATGCCGGCATATATACAAAAACAAAATACATGTGTTTTCTATTGTTGTGTTTGTTGCCGCGATGCATATACCTTATGGATATGCCTTGATTTTCATCGAACATTTTCCATTTTCTTAATTTTGTTTTTTGTATATTTATTTGTTTGACATTAGAAATGCCACCTATAGAATTTTCTTCTCACTGAACATACTTCTCAAGAGTTTTATTTCGAGTTTTAGACAATAAGTGAAACAATTAAGTATATATTGCTCGATTTAAAACTAATTTTTAGTATGGTAAATTGAGCTCAATAAATTGACAATTAAGGCGCGTGTGTGAACATAGTATTAGGGCAATTATAGCTTTCATTACAACAATTAAAATAGGGTGCTTCACTTAAACAACACGATTAGGCAATTTTGATTTACTAAATTGAAACGGTTTTAACTTCTATATTTTGTTACTTGATCTTTATTAATACAGTTTTTATAGTGGGACTTAACTAAATTTCTCAAGGCACTTTTGTTAATCTTGCGTTACTCTTTTAACTTAAAATTTGATCTTTCTGTGCGAACTGTGTAATGAACTTTACATTGAAATATAGTTCTTACGAGATTTCCCATATAAAATGAGGTGTCCTTCGTCACTAGATTTTGGCAAAATTTACTCTAAATCCAGTGTTACTTAGTAATGCTTTTTTGTTTTTATCATAGTGTACTAACCAAGTAAGAGCTCGATATACGGCTGTGCTAAATCTTACTATACCCTTCACAAAAGTGTAGATAAGCAACAACAAGCATATACATTTGTACAAGTTGTTTGTGAAACAGTTTCATACTTGCTCAATATTTGCTGTTGTTTTATTTATTCACTGAATTTCAGCATGTAGGTAAGTATCTTCTTGTTTTGTATTATCATGTTCATGCAACGTACAGTAAACAAATGAAAAACTTTGCATTACATACATTCGTACACATATAGAAGCATACAAAATAGAACAACTATAAAAAACCCATACAGTTTTTAACCATCATGTACATGTATGTACATACACATACATCAGTAGCGGTCAAAATAGCACCCGTTACAATTATATTTTTGTTTTAGAAGAACAAATTAGGATTAAAGAAGTACATTTTTTATTAATGTGAAAAACAATTACAATTACAAAACCCTGGCAGTGGTTGTGGTTACTATATGCCTTAGATAAATGCCAATGACATGGATCTCTCAATAGGACAATTACTCCAATCAACCAGCAAAACAGCAAACAATTGGTTCAATGATGATTTAATCAATGTAATGGTGTGGCCGGCACATTTGCCCGATTTAAGCCCAATTGAAAGAAGTCAGAATCTGCGCTGAAGCCAGCAAGTGCACAGAAGGCATTTAGAAAGTTGTAAATGAAATATGGAATTCCTAATTCCTAATAAATTCGGGGTTAAAGCGTTCTGTGCCAGTAGTTGCAAATTAAAAGTCATGCAACAAAGTATTTAAAATTTGCTTTTATATTTTGTAGAACACACTATATTTATCGATTTTCATGCAAGACAATTTATTTTATTTCTTCCACATGTAGCTTTAAGATCATGTACAAAAACTAGTTATATTTTGTATAAATTTTTTTAATAAAAAAATTTTTTTTCGACTTGTTTCTCAATAACTGCAAAACTGATGGCATTATCAAAAATTTATATTAAAGAGACTTAAAGCTGGCGTAGTTCCAAGTTTTTTTTATGGATTTCTTTAACAAAACCGAGTACGTCTCTCTAAAGTTACGACAAGCAGCCACTATAGAAATCTCAAATTTTACAAAAAAAAAAAATTAAAAAAAAACCTTAACATAGAATTTGAAATAATGATGACTTTGTAGTTAGATGACTATAACGGATCAAAAAAAATTATTTAGGGAATAATAAAAACTTTCCATTAGTTGCATAGTGAAATAAAAATAAAAAAAAAATATTTTTGACAGTTTTTTAAGACAAAAAAAAAACCAATAATTCAATACTTAATTTGTTTTAGTATTGAATTTTATTTAAAAAAAAATCTAACCCTAATGAATAATAAATAAATCAACAAATATTTATAAAGACCTCGAGCTTGAAAAATCAATTAAAAATTTTATAAAATAAAGGTCAAATAAGAGCAATTAGAATCTAATGGGTTAATGTTAATCTCATTTACTAACAATACTTAAGTAAGTACAAGACGTGTAAACAAATCACCATTGTACAGTTGTAGTTGCTTTATTATGTTTTCACAATCTGTTGCATGTAGTTTATTATGTCCACCCGTCTGTCTGACTGCCAACCTGCTTGCCTGCCTGTTTAGTTGTTGCAACGTATGCAGATTAAGAAACAAACATGAACAAAAGCATAAATCGTTTACAAGATTATTGTGAACCAATTTAATATATTTATTTGTTGGCTGTTGGTGCCACTACACCATGCCACAACAACCACCACCATCACCACTAACAATACCATCGAACAATATCATCAACATCAATGGAGTTTTTAGTAGGATGTAGTGTTTTTTTCCTACTGAATGTATGCAAAATAAGTTCATGATTTTACAGCAAAAAAAATATATAAAAATTGATCATTTGTTTGTTGTAGTTTTTTTAAGGACGGAAGCTTTGAAAGCGATATAACGATACTGTTTCATTTTAAAAATTAAACAAAAATAACATGATTATAACATGAACAGAAACAACAAATAACCTAAGTCTGATGATGATCTCTTGCAAGCAAGTGGTAAAGTATTGATCACCTGAAATAATTTCAGTAAATTCATTGTATTTTGTCATTTATTTATTTATTCTTTTTTTTTTTTTTTTGTACAATACTTTTCTGCCTTCACTCTTGACCCTTTAGCAGACCATTAAGGAAAAGGCTGTAGATGAAAAAGAAAATATTGTCATTTTGCATCAGCAATATTGGGAATATTTTAAACATCGAAAAACTGTTGTAAAATCATTCACAGACGCCGAATTGTACAGATTTCCTTTTCTGTTTGTTAACTATGTCGTTTGGCGTTGAAATCTTTTATTTTTTTATTTAATGCTGTTAGTAGTAGGATTTTATTGTTGTTATTTCATAGTTATAGTAATATCGTATGTCGATTTAAAGTCGATATGTCTACTGGCAGAACATGAGCATCCGTTTTTGGCAGCATAAGCACTTTAGCGCTTTCGAGCTTATTAAGTTTTAAAAATAATGCTGATGTTTGGCTTCCTGCAGATCAGCACAAGAGAATGCATAGACATACGTGAGTAGTATTTAAAGAACAACGGGGCCCTTTAAAAAATTTTAACGAATTAACATTAACTGAATAGGTCGAAATATTTTGGATTTCATGAGGTGTATTCTTTCAAGTTAATATATCGGTCTTACTACCCACATTGCGTTTATCCTTTTTGAGAATGCCTTAGTGCCTTAATAATAACTGAACCCCAATATTAATATTTTGCTTTCATCTTTTTCCTAAGCGTTTTATTATTTACGATTTTAATAACAATTATATTTAATGAAATAAAAAAACAGTAATAAATATTTAGAAAAATTAAATAGTTTTTATTAATCCGTAAGAACATATGAAAACTTTTAAATTGTTTCAGACAAAATAAAAAATATTTTTATATATCGATGGCTTAGTATAAAAAAGGTCATAAATCCGTTATTTTCAACCACAGCTCACTTACTTTTTTACGGGTGACGTGTGTGTGTGTACGTGAACTACCTGAAAACATCAAAAACTCGTTTTTGTTAAAATTCAAGATTCGCCTTTTTTATATTAAGCCATCGGTATTTTTAACGAGAAAAGTGTATTGACTTTAGTATTTACTTATCCATTTTCAGGTGTTCTCTGTACGAACCCTCAAAGGCTCTATTTGCCGTGTTGAACTGACTACATGCGGATTTTACGGCGGTCATGCAAACGTTGATTAGAATATGGCTATTAATACGAGAATACGTATTCCTTTTGACATGCCGGTACAATGGAATGCAATTTCAATATTCCGGTTTATATAGCGCATTGCAGCCGAGCTCCCTTCTTTGACAGAAGATTCACTGTATCAATTACCGTATTAAAATCACTCGATAAATAGGTTAGCCATGTGCAGGTTTATAATTTCGGATAGAAATCAGGTTTATCATAACGAATAAAAAGCTGGTTTATAATGACGGTTAGAAATAGGTCACTGGTGGCTTCTTTAGGTCCCAATTTACTACTATGTTATTGTGGCATTCAGGCTGACATATTGGCAATCAAATGGGCAGTAAACTGGCTGTGATACTTTTATTGTATTCACATCTGTATCTTAGATTACATCTGAACTTGTGAAAGTCAGTCTTTCATTAAATCGCTAGAGGGTATTTATAGAACATTAATTTTGATAATAAAATACCGCAAAACTCTAAATGGGATGGATAGACATCCCTCTCCCGAGTTCAGTCAAGCACCTGACCGTTCGAGAGTGTCAGTATATCACATTCCGGTTGGAAATGGAAAAATTAAACTTCTCCTATCTCTGGATGGATGGCCACTTTCACTGTTTCAACACTTTAATCCTGCGAGGTACTTTTCAAAAAAGAATTATGCAGTACCTCATAGAAAAAATGGTTCGCGGAGTTGGCTACTTGTAAGGCATGCGTGACCGCCAATTTACAAGCGACTAATGACGCCCTTATGAATCTCTTTCGTCCTAATGCCATAATCTGCTTAGGCCCCTTTCGCATTAGGCAACTTTAATTGCGCAAGTCTTGTGTTTGTGGGTGTGAGAGGAAAGGTCGTTGTGAAGGGGAAAAAATTGCCAAAATTTGAGTACAGACTTGCTTGTACTTGGCAATTCTGCTTCTGCTGTCATTCTTGTCTTGGAATATTTATTTGTTTTTGACATTGTCTTTTATTTCTTCTTCGGTGTGTTGTGTAATTTTGTGTGTGTGAAAATTTTATTTGTTTATAAGTGAATCAAATATTTAAAAATGATGAGAAATTGGAAAATTCGAGCAAAAGCAAATTAAACTTGCTCATCCAAGTTGCTCAATGTGAACATAAAAGCAAGTTCAAAAGAAAATAAATAAAAATTAAAATTATACTTGCGCAATTAAAGTTACCTAATGCGAAAGGGGCCTTAGTGTTCTAACTGGGCAATGTGTTTGAGAGTATACGCCAGGACATTAAACCTACCTTACAAAGACTTCTGCGGAAAATATGATGACGAGAAAGAGGTTGATACAATGCAACCCCTTTATGCTATTGTCCAGGCTTAGCAAGGAGATGTGAGAATGTTGTTTTTACTATCTGACTAGTGTATTTAACATTAAAGGTACAATAAAATGCATATTTCTTCCTGCGTCGCTTTAGTTGTAAATTTATTAAAATGTAATACGCTGGGTGGTGGTGGGACGCGATAAACGCGACATCGCTTTTATCAAGTTTCACAAAAGCACCAATAATAGAGCTTCAGATCATCAGCCAATTAAACGCTAATATGTTCGACAATTTTAGCAGTCAAAACACATTTTATGGTAAGCCAAGTTTCAGAAACATATTCTAGGGCCCTTTAAAAGAAAGCCCTTGTCATACACCTTTTACTTGTATGACCCCATTAACAAAAACAGAACAGTGATTTTAATCAAATATTGTTTGGAAATGTCTCTTTTATTTTGTGCAAATATTATACACTTAGTTATTTTTATATAAATCCCCCAGCTTCCTAAAGATAAAAGGATAAAAATGTCAAATCTTTCCGTTTCATTTACATTCAGCAGTAGAGAACATAAACTTTTAAATTAATGTGACAAATTTTCACCCGCATTTTTTTTTTTTGTTGTGGGAAAAAACAAACATGTTTTTGATATCTGTTTTGTTGTTCTTTTTGTTAATAATAACATTCATGCCCTTTTTAGCAATTCTGTAATTTATTAAAACCATACGCTGTTTAATCACAAAATACTGTAAAGTTGATAAAGGCTAATTGTATTATTTGGCCAAGATGTTACACGTCTTAATTTTCAATATATTGTTAATAAAACTTTTATAAAAACAATAATGGTTATTATATGTAAATGTAAATAAAAAACATGACATTTGTGGGACATTATTTTTGGAAAAGTTGAAAAAGCTTTTGCCGCATCTGCTAAAGCTGTGAAAAAATTAAAAAGGCCTCTACAAGTTCCTGCCAATTAATTTGTCAGTAGTAAAAGAAAGTTTTTATTAAGACATTTTGGATATTAGGTCGCTTTTCAGGTAAAAAAGAAACAAATTTTAAAATGCTTATTTCAGTTTTAATTTGACAAAGCTTTTAAAGGAATATAACAATTTGTTTCGGCTAATAGTAAGCCATACCAGAGAGTATTTTTTTTTCATTTCCATCAACATTATCTGGCTGATTAGCATAAATATATTGTAATGAGAACTTTTCTTTTACATTAACAAATATACATATGGTACTCCTGTATAACAGTGTGTAAATGAATTTATCAATTTTATGTTATTAATAGAATATTATTTTAGTGTAACGTTGCTTAACATCTGCCTTTTCTTGATTCTAAAATCTAAAGAATTTTTAGAATTCTCATAGGAAATCTAATGAACTTCTATGTTCGTAGAAATAATTTTTTGTACTAACTTAGAATAAAGAAATTGAGTTATCAGATTCCTAAATCCGTGTCTCCTTTCTATAGGGTCTGCAATCTAATGTTTTTTTTTTTCAACTAGTGCTTATTTCGTGAATGGTAACACTTAGCTCATGTCTGATTTGACAGATAATTAGTTTTATCCTTCCGCTGAAGGAATATGGTTGTGTGTACGCTTGAACAACGCTGGGAAATATTTCGACATTACTTTGGCCGATTTTGCCAAAAAAAATCATATTTTCAGCTGAAGCTCATTTTTATCTTGGCGGGTATGTTAAAAAGCAAAATTGTCGCATTTGGGGCATAGAAAACCCGCACGCATACATTGAAAAGCTGATACATCCAAAACGAGTCACTGTTTGGTGCGGATTTTGGTCCAGAGACATAATCGGGCCATTTTTCTTCGAAAATCAGTTTGTCATTCCGTTTTTTCTCGAAAAGATTATTTTTTGTGTAATTGCTAGCTGATTAACGGGAATTTAAATTGTGTAATATTATTCAGAACGTTATTTTTTCTGTTTGCACTCCAATTGCATATCGGAGTTAGTTGCTTGTAAGAAGTAATTTATTGCAGTTGGCAAAGTTTATTAAAAAAGTATTGATCTAAATAGAAATGACTTCCAATAGAAGATGTTGTAAAAATAACGCTGACACATTTTGTTATATTTGTAAAGAATACACCTTTAAAGAAAACATAATACCTATTTCGGAATGTGTTAAAAAATCGTATTTAGATTACTCTGGAGTTGATCTTGGTGACCAAGATAAAAGCTGGGCTCCACACATTGTGTGCAATACCTGGTTTGTTAATTGGCGACAGTGGACTCAAGGAAAACGAAATAGGCTTAAATGTGATGTGCCGATGGTTTGGAGAGAGCCCAGAAATCATTTGGACGACTGTTACCACTGTTTAATGAGTACTTAGTGATTTTGATAAGTCAATGACCGAAACTGAACGAAATGCTTGGATATCATTCGTGCAAGTTACAAAAAATTTCTTGGGAAATATGTTCAATTAGTGGAGAATATGCTGGATAAGTTCAGAGACCTTGGCTGCAACATGAGTATTAAAATCCATTATTTGCACAGTCCCTTGGACCGATTTCCCGAAAATTTGGGTAATTTAAGCGAAGAACAAGGAGAAAGGTTTCACCAATATATCAAATTTATGGAGAATCGGTGCCACGGTAGGTGGGATACACATATGATGGTAGACTACTGTTAGAATTTGCAAAGAGACTCTAATCCTGCTGTTCATTCCAAATTTCTTCTTTGTTTTTTTTTTTTATTTATTATGGAAAAGTTTTACCATTTAAATACTTAAAACTAGAGCTGATAGAGGCAAACTGATTACAGATTTGAATTCAGCGCACCCAAATTAACTAGAATCAGTTGATAAATTCAAATTCCCCTGCCGTGACTGCGATGAGGGCTTTATCCGCAATTGGGCTAAATGAGATACATCGACGCGACAGGGTGGTGTCGTACTCCATCTTCCCTTGCACTGAAGCGGTGGTAATACCTCTTTACACCAGACTAGCAATAACAACAAAACACTTCGTCAGGGTAACATAAGAGGGGGCCATACTTATTAGTAAACTTATATTAGACTATAAGATCAATGCGATAATATTTGTAAAAAAATTAATATTTATTATTAAAAAAATATTGAGAAAGATGTGAATCAAAAAAGTACTAACTTTTAGTTTTAATACATATACATATAAATAGGCTTACTTAAATATTTACGTACTTACCGAATTATCATTTCAACACACTTTAATCAAATTATTGCTGTTATCGGAACAAAAATTAGACGCATTTCTAAATTTCTTCTTTATTAAATTGAGATATTCCAGCAGTGTGTGATTGGTATAATTAGCTTTAACGATACCTGTCGCAAAGTAGTGTGAAGATGTATGAAAATAAAAAAAAAACACGCAACCGTTTTACGTTCGCACGTTTATTTAACGGACGACAAAAAGATTGACGTAAAAGAAAAATTAAATAATTTACAGAACAAATGAAGTAAAAATCAATTCAATTCAATGGGTAAAACAAATATGTATATTATGTTAGTGTTTTCTTAACGGGACCGTTTAGTAGCAAGCAATGTGTACAGCAGCCAGCTTATGGCTTGTTAAAAAGTTATCAAAAGTAACGTTATGTTGTTGGGTTGAATACGATATATTTAATAATAGATATCGAAGTACAATGTTTAATTAGCGTTACTGTTAGCAGAATCAGCAGCATATGAAATAAATAGTATCCTGTCGTACCAGTTCGCCTCTAATAAAAGAAGTAACGAAGTAAAGAGAGATCGTATTTTACACCCTAATTTTGTATTTTCTTGTTTAAATGGTAAATAAGAAATATCTACACTTACAAAACCTTTTTTATGATTTGTTATTATAAGTATTGTACGTCTGTAAGGAATTTATACATGGACTTATATAAATAAATGAAAAAATAAATAATTAATTAAAATTTGTAGGCTTTGTTTCTGTTTTTTGCAATGCCTATGCCAGATCTGGGTGTATTATTAAAAGGATAACATTGCCTAGAATATATCTTCAGCGCACCAAGCAGTTTTTAGGATTTGACAGAAAGCGGTTAAAGGACAGTATGGCTACGCTGTCTGGTCACTGCAGATTTGGTAATCATGTTTAGAGAATAAGAACACCCTAAAATGACTTCTGTAGAGAGTGGAGGAGGTAGATAAAAAATAAATTAAATATCACTTCCTTTGTCAATGTCCAAAGCGAAGGATTATTTTCGGTGCCTGCAGACTATATAGCCAATCAGAGATGGCAATAATAATAATAAACCGAGGACATTTACAGCAGAACCAGATAAAGACCTCACTATTCTTCCATCTTTTTCCGACTTCAATGATCAAATATATTATTTCTCTTCTCTTACGGGTATCACAAAGTGATCAATACGGTGGACCAAAGTGAGCTCCACAAAAGCAGCCTGTTTTACCAAAACAAATCATCAGTAGACTTTGACACAAATTTTTAAAAAATTTTGTAAGATAAAAATTAAACAAAAACTTATAAAAACTTTTTTTAACACCTATTCTCCAATTGTTCCTTTTTAAAATATTTTATGTTTTAAATATGAAACAGGTTAATATTTAAATTTTTTTAAGTATTTGCGTTAAGTCCTACTGATGACACGCTTAAGCCTAACAACCAAATAAATATTATTGAAAGAATTTCAAATAATTTAGTTTATTATATTTATTATTTTATATCATTTGAAAGAAAATATTTAAACCACCATTAAATGTATTTAATTATGAATTTGCGTCAAATGTTTAAATACCCCACTGATATTTTTTCTCAAACACATATAGACAATTTTTTAATCAAAAACCAAAAAATGTTTTTAAAAATAAATATAATTTTTTTTTTATTAGCTCTTAATTAGTATTGTATATTTAATTTAATTTCTTAATTCTAGTAAATAATTAATGGTAAAACTGGAATAATTTAAATCATCGTCCTCCTTTGTTTTTATATAATATTTGTATATAATATTGTTATTTAATGTCTTCCATTTCTTAATTCTAATTATGTAAAAAATATTTAAAATCATTGTCTTTCAAAAATTTGTAAAAATTAACAGGCACAGCAATTAATAACTTAAACTAATTTGTACATTATCTTGTAATAATAATTAAATGGTGAGGAAAGCAAACACTCTTCTCTTTCACTGAACTCACCATTTCCAATTAATAATACTTTTACGTTGACAAATCAATGGTTTTTGTGTTGCATTAATACTAAAAGGCAGACTAGTATAAAAATCTTTGCTGGTACAGCCGCATCATTTACTGTTCTTGCCACAAGGATATGTAATCCAAAAGCTCTTCATCATCTGTAGACGAACCAGAACTAGTTTTATTTTGATGATAATCATCGAAACTGAATGATGATGTCGATGGTTCCAACTTAATGGGAGTTGTATTTGGTGTATTCAATGCAAATGTCGATGGAACAGATGATTGATAATGATTTTGTGAACGATGAAATTGATAGGATTCATTCGAGCTGCATGAATTTGCTGGAGAAATTAAATTATGCTGTTGAAAACTGCCAGCATAACTTAAATGTGGATAGTACTCGTATTTAAGTGAAGTTTGAGGTTGTTGCGGTTGATAGTAGTTATTGTTAACAGTGGTTGGCTTGATGCAGACAGAAGGCGGTGGTGAGCTGCTTATTGAGGAGGAATACATTGAAGCTGGTGAATTGGTTGCCGTTCCATATGAAGAAACACTGGAAGCATCACTGCTGTCCACTTCATCAATCAAATTTTTAAGACGCCTTATATATTCAGCGGCTATGCGCAAAGTGTCAACTTTGCTGAGCTTCTTGTCGGCGCCAGGACCGATGCCACGTCTGCCATTGCTTATTTCAGCAATAATTGCTGTTGGAATATGTTGTCTCAGCGTAGAGAAACCATTGTTGACTTGCTTAACACGACTGCGTTCGCGAGCATTACGTCTCACTACAGACGGATTATTAGAATCCAATGTGGTGCCGTTCATCAAACAATGTTGAATTGAAGTTTTTGTATATGGTGCTGGTGCTATGGTTCTTTGGCTGTTAACGTTACGTGTTCTTAAAACTTCCCTTGGTGGTTGTTGCTGTTGACTGTATTGTTTTTTCACTTGATATTGTATGGGCTGTTGATGATAAACTATATTCTCCGTACCCAAAGCCATGTTTTAAATTTATTATTTGTTTTTCCCTTTTTTTGGTATTAATTTTTATTAAATTAAAAACAAATTTTATTTCTCTGAAATATTTTAGCTGTTTACTCTTTGGATGCTTATAATGTAATGATGCCCTTCTCTGCGCCGACCGAGTATTTAAATGCTTTCCTCTTGCATCCTCAAAGTAAATAGGTTTCATTTAAGCCAATACGCACAATTATTTACCTGTTATTTTATGACTCTCTACAGGTTAACTAAAATCAGAGATCAGTATTAGACTGTGCTATGCTCTTCCGTAGGCATAAAACTCTCAGCAGGATATTAAAACAAAAAATGATTAGTCTTCTCCGCAGCATGCATACGAAAACTCTCAAAACTATACCTTTTCTACTCTTTCATCTCTCGCTGTGAGTCTTTTGCCCAATAATTCCTAATAGTTTTGAGATTCTAACTTTAAAAAACTCAATTTTCTCAGATTTTATTCCTTTATCTTTAAAACCTGAGATTAAACTCTTGTTGAATTTGTTTACCTGTGCAGTTATTAGTAGGGGAATTTTGCTTACCTTTAAAAGTGGGAACAGTTTTTATGTTGAATAATTTCTCCTTTGCAGACATTGACTGTTTTTAAATATTTTTGTTTCTTTTTTACAAGTGACTTTATGATGTCTTATGTTGGCTTGTGCAGCAGTCGCGTGCCGTCTGTTTAGCCGGTTTTAACTTGACTCTTCTCTTTATTTATTTTTTGACAGACATGCGTATATTGAAAATCATGTGGAAAATTATGCTAAGAGGAGAGCAAATGAAACGATTTTTATTTATAAATATGAACATTAAAATAATAGCCTTCTAAAGATCAGCAGACTGATGAACGATATTGGAGTAATTTTTCAAGGCTCAATGTATTCTACGTTATTAATATTTTGCATATACTTTGAAAATTTATCCGCAACTAATTACAAAAATACAAATAGTTTTAGTTTGTACATCAGATGATAGTTAAAACAATGTTCTCCTGGAATCTCATATTCATTTTTATATTTCTTTAACAATATAAGAAAATATTTAATTTTTAATTATTATATTTATGTTAACAAAACTACAAAAAAAAACTCCATTTATACGTATAGTCAGCATGAGCAGTTATGGCTATTGGAAAAATTGGCAATAAACTCAGTTTGCACAATGAATTTGTTTTCTGTGCGTTTTACCATGAACTTAGGAGAGAGTTATTTGGAACGAGTTTTATATAAGTAAAAAATTTTCCAAAATATATTATTGTTCCAAATCATGATATAGTTCAAGGCATATTTATTCATCAGGTAATTGCAGTTCGAAAAGAATTTTTGGCGTAGAATACGTCTACCTTACGGTATAGGGAGTCATGTCAGATTATTATTGTTGTAATCTTTATTTTATTGATTATGAGGAAACGGCGAGTGAACTTTTTTTAAAATTTTTTTTTGTAGGTAAATGAAGATGTTATCTTTCGTTTGATATACATTTCATATTGGTTGATATCTTCCTAATATTTAAATTTCTCAAACACTCAAACATATGTGTGGTGTTTGGTAGAGTGTTTGAGTTTGTAGCGTGAACACCAGCTATGCTGCTGTTTCAGTGTGGACACAAACCTTCGGCTGTTGTTTTGATTGATGAAATATTGAAATTTCGTATATCTACTTATGCCATGTTCACACGGCAATATGAATCTCGTGGTTCGCTCTCTGAATCTCGAATGCGAATCCTGCCGTTCAGACGATAGTTCTTGTTTCACTTTGACATTTTTATTTATTTTTTTTTTTTATTTAACGCGGCTTTTTGTTTCTTCTGAGGTTTATTACAATCATTCTTCAACACTTTAAAATACGTTTCACTTTTTCTCTTTTTTCCATTTTAATTTAAATATACATACATATATTTATGTATGTATGTTTAAACATATATTGTTATACCCGCCACCAAAAAAATGGTGGGGGTATATTCATTTTGTCATTCCGTTTGTAACACATCGAAATATCCATTTTAGACCACATAAAGTATATATATTCTGAATCGGGGTTTGATTTTATGACGATCTAGCTATGTCCGTCCGTCTGTCCGTCTGTTGAAAGCACGATAGAGGTCGCACCGAAAAAGCTAGGGGGCTCAAATTTTGCCAGAATCTTTCTTATAGACAAGGTTTGTTTGGTATTGAAAGTGGGCGAAATCGGAATATTAGGAAGAGAGTTATAGCTCGAAAAGCAAGAGTAGGTCGAAAAAACCGTGTCCTTCGAACATCGAATAAAATGGAATTCTGTCCAAACGCCTTAACGTAGACTCATGAAACTTCGAATATATATTTCCTGGGTAAAGACAATATTTTCATTCGAAAATTGTTTCAATCTATGCATTAGGAGAGGAGTTACCGATCAAAATGTACGAAAATTTATACCGCACAGTGTATTTTTCGGTAAATTTAAAAACAAAAACGTCATAAAAGCAACAAAATTGGATGTACGACTCTGAAATTTTTGGTGACACGCTTTCTTATAACGGCAAATCAATGTGCCACGCCCACTTTTACCCCCACCTCCCATATAACGTTTTAACTAAAATTCATATAATTTCTCTATTGATAAAGATTTTGGAATAATAAAGGCCTATATTGAAACACCTCAGTTGTACTCATTCGCAAAAATAACTTTGACACGCCTACTATATCGCCCACTTTTCACGTTATCTACCGTTAATGAAATTTAAAAGCTCATAAAACCGCTAAAATTAGAGGTATGATGATAAGTTTTGCTACGTCTATCCCCCTATGCAATTTCATTACTATGCCAAAAAATTAAGGTGCCGCGCCCACTTTTACGCCCACCTCCCATATAACGTTTTACCTAAAATTCATATAATTTCTCTATTAATAAAGATTTTGGAATAATAAAGGACTATATTGAAACACCTAAGTTGTACTCATTAGCAAAAAACAACTTTGACACGCCTACTATAACGCCCACTTTCACTTTTGAATTGTGTCCAGACGCATAAACGTAATCATGAAACTTCGAATATATATTTATCGAGTCAAAAGAATATTTTTCCCTGAAAATCGCTTAAATCTATGAATTAGGAAAAGAGTTATAGATAAAAATTTACGTGTATATATGTACGATTCTGAAATTTTGCAAACATGGCTTTTTGGTCAAAGTCTTCGTTATAACGGAAAATAGATGTGCCACGCACACTTTTTTCCTTAAATTTTTATAAAAATATATTAGTCGTATATATTAGCATTTATTCATCTTACACTGCGCCATTTATTGTACTGTAGCTAAATATAAGATAAAGATGATAAGATAGATGACTCTATTACCAACTACTAGATGGCATGCTAACGACTTATGTTCTCCTGAAGTTATGCTCTATTAAAAATGGGAATTTAGGAAAATTTTGACCTAAGTCAAAAAAAATTATCTCTAAACATTATAAACAATTTATTTTCATGTACTAATGGCTAACAAATTTTAAAATTATACAAAACTTATTTCGTTTGAAAATCTTTTAAAAGCAAAATGTTATAAAAGTTTAAAAATCAAAATCTTACTAATAAATTTCCCGTTTTAGAAAATCCAGAGAATGTATATTTGAAATCACCCTGTGGCCCTTAAAATTTAACCTTAAATTCACTTTCTTCCTCTTAAATTCATGTAAATTCTCTATGAATAAAGATTTTGGAATACTAAATTACTATATTGAAATATCTAAGTTATGTTTATTAGCAGAAACTTTATTGACACGCGTATTTTAACTGCCACTTTCATTGAAAGACTAAATTTTCGAAAACATTTTACTAGCATACCGAAGTTATAATGGGTGGTTTTATTTTAAGGGACTATGTTGATTATGAATCAAATTATTATGAAATTATTATCATTTATTTTTATAATGATAATATTTGTATGCTTCAATTATGTATGGAACAAAATATCGGCCAAATGGCCCCCCAACCTAGGCGGCACACCACGATCCGATAGTCCAAATTTTCAATGACACTGTTGATGCTCGATTGTTGGGCATGATGATGAGTCGAGGTTGCTTGCTCTTTTGCCACGTTATCGTGAAAAACAGCAATGTTTCCCATTCAACGAACTAAGAATGCATTCACAGATGTTTTCACATTTCATACAGACCTGCTTTGCAAACATTTAAATATTTTTTACAATTCTCACGATTGTGGACGAATTCGAACGATTATGTTGACCAAAAGAATCACGAAGTGCACGAAATGCATTTTGATTTGAACGCCCATTTTTATAAAAATCTTTAATATTTAAAAGCGTTGCTCGATTGCGTATCTTTCCACGGTTCAAATTGAGTTAGTCTGAGATTGAGAAATGTCAAATGAAATACAAGAAAAAAGTTGAAGTTTAGATGTGGTTCACCTTAAACATGGGCCCTTAAAATTTAACCACCCTCTACAAAGAAAGTGATACATATTTTACTATAAAGAGATTATTCTATAGCGATTAACAAAATAATAAATATTGTGCTCTAAATGTACACAAAATTGGTGGTGGGTATAAAAGATTCGGCACAGCCGAATATAGTGCTCTTACTTGTTTATTTCCACAATGATTTTTTGCACACAATATTTTTTCTATTTTCCTTTGTTTATTTTTGTTTTTGATAGCCAGTACAGATAAATTAGCGATTTTTTGTTATCAAAATTAGAGATGATAGTAAATTCTTCGAGATTCGCAACAAGATTCACAATGAACCAGTAAGATTCGCTCTCAAAATTTTGTATGGCGAATCTTGTAGATTTAATCAAGATTCGGTCGCGAACCTTGAATGAGAGAGCGAACCTCGATATTTGCTGTCCGTGTGAACATGCTATTATGTATTTAAGTGAAACAAAATGTTAAATGTGAATTTGAATTTAACATGGATTTATAATTATAAAAAATATATGAAAAAATTAATTCATACATTTTTATGTTAAATGAAAGTGCTGCCAAGTAAGCAAAATAACAATGCTGTTTGACAGCAGTAACTCTCAAATAAATAAATTTATTTGCTTATATTATTTATTATTTATTGTTATATATATTTTCTGTCTTATCGGATGGCGTATTCTTCGTTAAACTTAATGGCCGTGTCACTGCAGTGACAGTCCGTGGCCGAAGTCCTTGGGCATCTGTCTGCTGTTTTTTCTTTTTTTGTTTATATTTTTTATGTGTGAATTTTAAAATTTTAAATAAATGATAGAAGAGACAGAATTGTTTTCTATATTTGAATTTTGACAGCCAAATGTTAAAATAAGTAAAGACGAAAATAATCAGCTTAAAAATCAAGACTACGTGATGTATAAATTTGCCCTGTTATCGTTCTTAGAAATAATTGCGACTGAAAGTTCCTATTTTTTTTAAGTAAATTCTAAAGATATGGCGAATATTAATTTTTAAGTATTTGCGAATGCAAACATTTGAGTTCGATATTCGTGAATACGAATGAGAATATTCAGTTAAAAATTTAATATAACTGTATTTACGTTAAGAGTTATTTTATTTTATTAAGTTCACTCTACAATTTGAAACGTCGTCTGCCCGTCTGTCCGTGTGTTGGTTGAAATCTTTTAGGAGCAACAATATGAAAATTTTTGCGCGGTGTAAATTTTCGTACATTTTTATCTATAACCCCTTTCCTTATGTATAGATGTAAGCAATTTTTGGGAAGAGATATTGTTTTGACTCGTGAAATATATATTCGAAGTTTCATGACTGTACGTTAATGCGTTTAGACACAATTCCATTTTATTCCATGTTCAAGGGACACGGTTTTTTCGACCTTCTCTTGCATTACGAGCTATAACTCGCTTCCTAATATTCCAATTTAGCCCATTTCCTTTCCAAACAAACCTTGTGTATAAGATTCTGGCAAAATTTGAGCGCCCTAGCTTTTTCGGTGCGACCTCTATCGTGCTTTCAACAGAAGGACAGACGGACGGCCATAGCTAGATCGTCATCAAATCGAACCCTGATTCAGAATATATATACTTTATGGGGTCTAAAATGGATATTTCGATGTGTTGCAAACGGAATGACAAAATGAATATACCCCCACCATTTTTTTGGTGGCGGGTATATAAATTAAAGAACCAAAAATTAAAAATTTTTAAGATTTTTCAAAAGCCACATTCCTAAGGAATAAAAGTCGGTATAAATAGTAGAACTCAATTAACAAATTTTGATTTTAAAGGTTTAAACTCATCATCACAGACTGTATGTACATGCATACATTACGGTCTAATTCATGCATGATTTACGGTCTAATTCTAATAAAAAAAATTTAAAATTGTAAGGCTCTTATAAAACAGCATTTTTTTATGAAAAAAGGCTTCATTATATTTATTTTATATTATTTAATACTTAATTAACTTAACTTTTGATCAAACCTTTCAGCGAAGAAAAATCATTGTTAAACCTTTATTCGTTTAGCCGCCAAAAAAGATATCATATAAACATCCGAACATAAAAACCGAAAAAAACATTTAAGTCTCATAATTTTCTTCACTTTCCTGACTTTAGCAGGGTCTCCGAGCTACAAATCACAACTAAAAGTCTTCAAAATTTACAATATAATGTAAAATATTGTTGTCTGTCGAGCTGCGTACTTAGTTCTTAAGATTTCTTAAAATTCAGTTTTGCCCTTTTGACCTGCTTTTCAGGCCAAATAAATAAATAAAAATTAAAAAATTATAGGTGAGACAACATCATGATTACAAAGCAATCAAGTTATAATTTTCTTTAATAATAAGATGATTTGTTTTTTTTCTACCTGACTATTTTTTTTTATTATAATAATTTTTTAAAAACTTATAAATAAACGAGAAAATGTTAAAATTATTGTTATAAAAAATGCATGTATGTAACTAACAGCAAAACACAATAATTTTCCGCAGAAAAAAGCAAATAATGTTGATTTCAACTGTAGTCATATATATGATTATTGCATGATGCTTTTATTAAACATAATAATTATAACTGGTAACCATTACAACCACAATCACAAAATTCAATCATAAGATGTTGCTCTTCGATTATGGTTACCACAACCATGTTTTTTCTTTGCGTGAAACTAAAAATAAATGAGTACTTATTCCACAAATTAATTTGAACTACTGCGCTAGTGGAATTAGCAACACACGCAATTCGCGAAACAATGAATATTCTCTAATCGCCTTGTTTTATTTTTAGAAAAAGCAATAGTCGGCCACATTGCCCTGTTTGACTGCTCTTAAGTTTTTGCTTTGGAAACTTTTAGAGCTGCGGGTGGGTGTATGTTAATATGCAATAGAATCTAAAGCTGTTTAAGATAATATATGGTAAACTTTCGAAAAATGTCGTAAAGGATAGGTAAATTATCATTAACAATGTTTTTGCTCACCCTTGTGTTAATATCGAAGAAAAACTCTCTCATTATCATATGGGGGCATTGTTGAAACATACACGCAAAGAAAAAATATGGTTGTGGTAACCATAATCGAAGAGCAACATATTATGATTGAATTGTATTATTATGTTTAAAATAATAATGGTTACCAGTTATCATTATTATGTTTAATTAAAGTATCATTCAATAATCATATATATGACTACAATTTAAATCGACAATCTTTGCTTTTTTACGGCAAATTACTGTCTTTTGCTGTAACATACACATATTGCTTGTACTCACCAATTTTATTGATATTTTTACACTAATATTTTTTTACATTTTCTCGTTTATTTTTAAATTTTGTTTAATTTTTCAAAATTTTTGTTCCTTTTTTTGACATCTCAAACTTTTAAAATAATAAAAATTTATCCAGCAAGAAGAAGAACAATTGAAATCAAATTATTATTAAAAAAAAATCATAGCTTGATTATTTTGTTATCATACTGTTGTCTCACCTATTATTTAATGATTAGTTTTAATTTTTAATGATTTTGAATATAATGTTATTTTTGTCAAATTAATTTTTTTAAATCATACTATTTTTAAATGATAACCATTTTGAAATTTTTACGAAAAGTAATCATTAAATGATACAATTCAAACAAATGCTTGATTATCGTGACAAAATATTTAATGAAATGAAACAAAAATAACTATTACTTGTTTTCGACAACCAAATATTGTTTTAGAAAAAATAATATGACCGTCGTGATCATGCCGTAACCATGGTTTTTCTTTGCGTGTACTTTTTTTAAAAAATAAGTTTCTATCACGTCGAAACTGTTGCAATATATCTTTGTTTACTTTTTACTATCTAAAAGTTAATATTGCTGGTGAAGATATATGATGTCACCCATATATGTTTCGGTGATTAGAATAGGTCACCTAGATCGTGTAGTTCAACACAGCTGTATTCATTGACAGGTGGTCTGTCTTAATATTTAGCCCTATTTATTTAACAAAACCGCAGAGGCCATTTATTCTATATGATATTCTATAATCCATATATCGTTACAATAAATGCAAACGCAGTTAAAAAAAATCTCAGCATTCAACTAATAAAATATTGTGTAAGTTTTCAAACGCTCGTTAGTGTAGTGGAGGCTTTATTCCTTTTAAGTCACCAATTTATTATATTTTTAATAAATAAACAGTAAAAATATTTTTGTTATGCAGTTAAAATGCAGCTATGTGTTACATAAATGTTCACATTAAAAACTAAAAAGGAGAACCACATTGCCTACACCAATTAGTCAATCCAAATGCTGCTTAATGAGTGAAGGCGTGAAAAAATTTCTTATTCTAATAAATATACTTTCTATTAAAATTTTATGATACCGACTGTATTTGTTCTCTTATACATATGATCAAAATACTTATGCGCACAATTATGCCGCTATAAATCTAAAGGAATTTAACAGTTTTTCCAACAACTGGAAAAACTAAAGAGTGTTTCCACAACTACAAATTAAATTCGAAAGTAAAACTAGAACTGCAATTACCCATTGTACGTATGTACGTTAACTGATGAAAGGGTTGTTAACAATTGCATTATGCAGCCAATAACAACTACAAATTAATAAAATAAATTTAAATAGTAACAAATTAAATCAAAACTGACTGGTGATTATGAACTTGGAAAAATGAAAATAATAACAGGATCAGTAGAGCCTGCCTACATTCTATCTAAGACGTGTGTGTACACTACGAGTAGAACATCCATAAGTAATTGTGTTGAAAAGTAATTGCTGGGGAAAAATTATAGAGCGCATTTTAAGAAAATTGTTTTAAGTGCGATACAGCTTGAAGAGGTGTTAGAAGCTCATTTTATAAATGTTTAGAAATACTTAGTTCTTTTAAGGATAACAGTTATACACATAAAGCAAGAGTTATTTACCATATGATATACTGCAATCAGCATTACGGATAAGAAATCTTACATTTTTGATTAAATGAAATAATTTATTTCTTAGTTTTGTGGTCAATAAACTCAAGCGTATGTATGCGTTGCAGCTACTCAATGAAATAGTATTAAAAATTAATCTTATTTTTTACTTATTTTTAGTAAAAAAAAAATCAAGCAGCAAGTCGCAACAATTTGTATTATTGTTATACCCGCCACCAAAAAAATGGTGGGGGTATATTCATTTTGTCATTCCGTTTGTAACACATCGAAATATCCATTTTAGACATCACAAAGTATATATATTCTGAATCGGGGTTGGATTTTATGACGATCTAGCTATGTCCGTTCGGCTGCCCGTCTGTTGAAAGCACAATAGAAGTCGGACCGAAAAAGCTAGGGGGCTCAAATTTTGCCAGAATATTTCTTATCAACAAGGTTTGTTTGGTATTGAAAATGGGCTAAATCGGAATATTAGGAAGAGATTTATAGCTCGTAATGCAAGGGTAGGTCGAAAAAAACGTGCCCTTCCAACATCGAATAAAATGCAATTGTCTCCAAACGCTTTAACATAGAGTCATGAAATTTCACAGTGTATATTTTAAATTTAAAAGCTACTAAAACTGACAATATTTTATGTACGATTCTGAAATCTAGCAAACATTGCTTTTTGGTCAAAGGCTTTGTTATAATGGAAAATAAATGTGCCACGCCCACTTTTTTCCTTACATTTATATAAAAATATATTAGTCATATTCATTAGCGGTCATTTATAGCAGACGGCACCATCTAATGCATTATATCTAAATATCACATAGAACAGTAGATGACTAACATATTTGCTAACAGCCTCTTTCATTTTTTGCTCAAACCACAAGGTAATTTTATGGGGGTTCGGAAAAACGAAAATGACCGAGATTTTTTACAAAAATTAACTAGAGTATCGATTTGTGCCCAACTCTACACATAGGTGTACCCACAGTCTTAAGAGCTTAAAGATTTAAGAATATTAAAAAAAATTTGCATCAGTAGATTTAAAATATGTACTTGAAAGTTTTAAAATACATTTGTTAACTAAATTATATTTTTATTACTCTATCTATTATTTTGTAAGGGGTGGTTACATTTAAAGGGCCGATGTTGATTTTGAATAAAACACAAATTATTTAGCAAACTATTGTCATTTCTTTTTATTATGATAAAATTGGTATTGGTATGGCCGCGATCTCGGCGGCATACCTCCATCCGATGGTCCAATGACGATGTTGTGGGTTGATGAGTCGAGGTTGACTGCTCTTTTGCCACACTATTGCGAAAAACAGCAATATTTCCCATTCAACGAACTAAGAAGGCATTCACAAATGTTTTCACATTTCATACAGACCTGTTTTGCTGAAATTAAAATACTTTTTACACAATTCTCCCGAATGTGAAATTCATTTTGGTTTGAATGCCCATTTTGGTAATAAGCCTGAACAAATTTAACGCGTTGCTTGATTGTGTATCTTTCCATTGTTAAAATTGTGTTAATCTGAAATTGAGAAATGTCAAATGAGATGCAGAAAACAAATTTGACCACACCTAAGATCACATTGTCTTTCTAATGTACCGCTCTAGCACACTTTCAATACCAAATATTTCTGATGATATAATCTGATATATAATCTGGTCAATTTTCATTCCCCTAGCTTTTTCATATTTTCAACCGACGAAAGGACATGACTAGGTCGTTCTGAAATGAAGCCAGAAAATTTTATAATTTATGAGGTGTACAATGAATATCTTCATGTGTTATAAACGGAATGACAAAATAAATTTTTTTGGTGCAAGGTATAAAAAGTACAACACACACATATGTGTGTAGGTTAAACAAACATCGCTGTCAGTACAAGTTCTTGTTTGTTTTAAATTTTATAAAATACCCCAAAAGTTCTGAGATGAAGACCAAATAACAACTTAAATTTTTTGTTTGTTTTTTGTTTCAAATTATATAAAAAGTTTTAAAAATTAAAAAAAAATATAATAAAGTAAAGTTATAATGTTTTGTAATTCACATAAACAGTGTCCGGGTAGATACATTCTTGCTTTTTTGTGGGTATCAGGTATCTTTAAGTGTATTTATCGAAACCAACGTAAAGAGACAGTAAAAATTATTGCCGTAACTATAGTCATAACATTTATGTTAATACGGTCAGCAGGATTACAACCATCTCCTTCGCCGCACTGATTACATTCTTGTCCATGGGATGAGTCTAAAATGTAAATATTCAGGGAAGATCTGCAACCGTTGACATTCGTGTAAGCACAACTTCTGTAATAATATTCGGTCGCGTCTAAAAAAACACAAAAGTATATATCGTTAACATACTGTTAGTTCTTTTTAATGGTAAACCTACCAACTTTTAAATATTCCCGAAAACATTCGTAGTCCGTAGTGGTGGCCATGATATCAATTTTACTATGATATTGCTGTAAATAAGCTCGTGTTTCATTGGCCAATTTTGGAATACATTCTTGTAGTATTGGATTCTTGCAGGACTGTTTTGAATCACAAACGTAACAGCTAAGGGAGCTACCTGAAATTGTATGAGAAACGGTAAATTATACCAATAATGCGAAGTTCTTCGTTTTTTAAAGACTATAATACACGGCAAGTTTTTTACATCTGACTTTAAAATTTGAGAAACAAATCTACATGTCTGTCAAAATTGTGCTTTTAAAGGCAACCGTCCCTGACTGCTTTGCAGCAGCAGAGCTTTCTAACAACTGCTGATGTCACATGTTTTGACAGAAGAAAATAGAAATTTTGTCAGATCTCTCAAGACATGTTTGTTTATAGAAGTAATGTTTTAAGGGTAACACACGACATGTTCGTATTAGCAGTGGAAAATTTTACATGTCAGATGTAAAAAACATGCCGTGTATAAGGTCCTTAAGCTAGCAAGTGTTAATCTGTTACACAAACTTGTATGTCTAAGATTATAGTTGCGTACCTAAAATTTTGTGAAGAGTATATTAGATTATGACTTATGAAGTTTAGCCACACTCTGCATCAAATTGGTTTTTGTGAGAAACACTTTAACTTTCAATATTTTAGAAACAGTGTAAGCTTTAGGAAAAAGTAGTATGTTCTTTAATCATTCTTTCAAAAATTTTAAAATTTTATAAAAATGGTTGTACCCTTTAACTTGATCTACATATATAACAAGTTAACCAAATTTGTTAAAAGAAATAGAGGAAACAAGATTTCTAATTTATACTTCATTCTTCAGAATGTTAAAAATATATTTATTACGCTTTTTATGCAACAAAAATTTTAAATTTTATAAATGCAATAGTATTTATTGATGCGACCTGAAATAAGTGCTATATATTCTTAACGCAGGATAACTGCAACAACAATTGTTATAAATACAGTCAAGAAGTCAATATAATTACGACCAGCTGGGTTGCAACCATCTTTATTATCACATTCTTTGCAATGATGCTCCTTTATCGTTGTTGCCATAAAGGTAGGAAGAGGTCGACCACAAGCACTCGTATTTGCATACAAACAACCGCTGAAATAATATTCGTATCGTGCTAAAATAGAGTTGAAGTGAGAACATAAATTTTATAACTGAAAATTCATGTGACCAAGCTTACTGGTTTGTATATATTCGCGGAAACATTCAAAGTTATTTGATGTGTTATTTGGACTTGGTCCACCATGAAATCTGTACAGAAAATAATTGCCTTCATCAGCCATTTTTTGATTGCATTCGTATAATTTAGGTTTTACCCAGTCCACTTTGGTATCATTATAAACGTAACATTTAAGAGAATAACCTAAAATTGGAAAAAACAAATTTAAGTTACAGATTTTTATTACAACTTTGTTAACAACAAGACTTTTATTAATATTTGAAAATCCTTCGAACAATTTTTATGCATTCATATGTATAAAATTTATCTATTTACTTATATTCGAATTTGAAATACAATACATTATATTCTTAATAAATTCAATGTCTTATATATCGTGAGATAAGAATCATAGTAATTGTATGAACTATGATTAGCAAGTCAAAAGAAGCACGGCTAGCTGAATTGCATCCGTCTCTATCATGGCATTGATGACATTCTAATTTAAATTTGTTAGATGTTAAGAAGTCATTTAAAGGTAGCTCGCAAACTTGCACGGTGGAATAGATGCAACCCTTGTAATAATAATTTTTTGAGGCTGCAAAAAGCACAATATAATAATTTGTTAAACATAAAAATATTAAAATTAAAATTAAAAAAATTTAAACAACTTACGGGTTTCAACGTATTCATGAAAGCAATCAAAATTCGACGAAGTTACATTTACACTTGTACCTGTGTGAAGTTCCATCAAATAAACTTGGGTATGTTTCGCCAATGTAGGATTACATTCTAATTGTTTGGGTTTTTTGCAAGACTTTTTATCCTCACAAACATAACATTTGATTGAATGACCTAGAGATAAATAATAAAATGTTTTCTTATCCACACCAAAACCACTTCACAGATGAGTACACGCTCACAATAAAGTGTCACCTACCGGATGCATACAACAGTTACGACTTAAAATATTAAGGCCATTTCCTATAACTTATCAATTGATAAAGTTAAGACGTTATTGGATATATCGGGTGTCCCAACTAGAACGCAATTTTTAAATTTAAAAAAAAACAGAGATATTAAAAAAAAATCGTTAAACTTTATTATATCGTAAATAAACAGAATGAGGTTATATATCGTTCAGATGGCCGCCGCGGCTTTGCTGGCACACACGCGATCTTTTAATGAAATTTTCAATGACCTTTTTGCATAAATGCTGCGGTATTTCAATAATGCAGCGTCCAATTTCCTCTTTCAAGGCTTGAGTCGTCGTAGGCTTATTCGCGTAAACCATCGACTTCAAAAAACCCCAAAGAAAAAAATCTAAAGGTGTTAAATCACACGATCTAGGCGGCCAATTCTGGTCTCCAAAACACGAAACAACACGACCGGGAAATGACTGATGCAGCAATTGAATTGTTTCTCTGGCTGTATGACATGTGGCGCCATCTTGTTGAAACCACATGCCCTCCACATTCATTTCTTCAATTCTAGGCAAGAAAAAACTGGTTATCATTTCACGATACCGAACACCATTGACTGTTTTCGCTTGACCTGCCTCATTTTCATAAAAAAAAGGTCCAATGATTCCTCCAGCCCAAAAACAACACCACACAGTGACACGTTGAGGTTGCATTTGCTTCTCGTGAATCACTCGAGGATTCTCCTCACCCCAAATACGACAATTCTGCCTATTGACGAAGCCATCAAGATGGAAATGGATGATCGCAATTTGCGAACTGTAGCCGCAAAACTTTCACCATTTTGGTAAAACAATTTCACAATGAGAATGCGTTGTTCATTCGTGTAGCCCTCCTAGCAAACAATAACAATTGTTCAAATGTCAAACAATGACACTTCGAATGGCGCCAAATTGCGTTCTAGTTGGGACACGCGATATAACTAGTTTATCGTTATTAAAAATATAAGCTTATTCTTCTTTTTGCTTCTAACGAAAGTTTTATCAATTATAGTTGTTATGAAAAAAATATATATGTGGCAACATAATTGCATTTCTGTCGTTCTCATGAGCAACCGCGTATATAAATTTTTGACGTTTTTGAGTTATAAGTGCCATATTTCTTAATTTGAAATACTCTTTACTTGGTTATACAAATTTCAGAAATAACAAGGACCCATTCCGAATTTTCAATAGAATAATAACATAAATTCTATATTATACTCACCACTAAAAATATGGTGTGTGTGCTGGTATACTCATTTTGTCATTCCGTTTGCAACACATCGAAGTATCCAATATGCTCAATCAGAGAGAGTTATAGCTCGTAATGCAAGAGTAGAGCAATGTCCTTTTAACATCGCATAAAATACGATTGTGTCTACCCCCTTGACGTCGAGCGATAAAATTTCGAAAAGTGTGAATTAAAAAATATCTTTGCCTGAAAACTGCTTAAATCTATGCATTACGAAAAGAGTTATAGATAAAAAGGTACCAAAATTTATACAAAAATGTATAATCTGGCAAAGCTTGAGCCCCTAACTTTTCCTGTTCGAGCTCTATCGTGCTTTCAACGGACGGACAGTAGGATAGCCATAGCTAGATTGTCATAAAATGATAACAGGACTCAGAAAATATATACTTTATGGGGTCTTAAATGGATATTTCGATGTGTTACAAGCATACTAACAAGTATTACAATAAAAATAACTTTAAATTTTCTTGTTCAAGTTAATATCGTCGAATTAAAAAAAAAAACTTAAAGAAAATTTGGAAAAGTGATAGAAATTTTTATTTAGGGCGGCCTTCCATGTACTTTTTAAAGATTTTTTCATGTTAATGCTGAGCAGTTAAAAAAATCCTCCTCTATAACTAAAGCAATTCTTTTTTCTATTTCTCGTTTTAATGTTTTAGCAGTTCTAAAAAGAAACGAAATATTGTTTGGGAAGCACTTGTACTTACACACTTTCAATAATTTTTGCAAAATAACTCAAATAATAAGTGGTGTTTGCAAAGAAAACTTAGGGAAACACTTGTATGATTTATTTTTTAATTTTATTATCTATTAATTTATTTGGTCGCTTCACGAGAAAACTTTTTCAATGCTAATGCTAAAGAAACCAAGTGCAGAAAACACATTTAACAACAAAGATTGAACTGGTGTGTTTTGAAATTTTCACACTCTTAAAAATGAATAAAATTGAATAAAAATTGGTTCACATTATCGCGAGCACAACGCATTTTAATTCGAATTTTTTTTTTTCATATCATTGTCACTATTATGCAACCAACAACAAAAGTGGGTTTTTATAACAGTTTTGTTTAGTTTCTTTTACGTACTTTGTGTAATACAGCAGAAAGCTGTTAAAGCCACAGCAAAAATAATTTTTGTTAAATTCATATTAATTTCGCTCTTAACAGTTACACTTTTAATTTAAATCTGAGAATTTCACTCGATAGTTGTTCGTCGGTAACTAAACTGAACCTTGCCGAAAACTAATAAAATATTATATAGAAATTTTGGTTAAAAGAACACAATATGATGATAGCAAAAGAATGGTGTTAAATAAAAATTTGGAATAAATTTGATAAGTTTATTGATTGTGAGCTTATCGTTATTAAACATCTTTATCGTAACTGATAGTCGTTACATAGTTTTGACTTTTTTAATTTAAACCAATTGAACAGTTTGGTATTATTTCAATTCAATTTCAATGAATGTTACAAGAAAATAACTGTCATATTAGTTGACAAAATAAGTGGCAAAATATCAAGTGCGTTAGTTTGTTAAAGAATTACGCAAATGTATTGATTACAGTTGTTTGCCAAGCCAATATATAATTACAATCTAAAAGAATTAATAGATCAGTACTTGTTTATAGTCCTTCAAACCGGATCTGTTTGCCGATGTTAAACACTGCAATAACTGTGTATTTTAGGTTTTCTAAAATTAAAACTGCACAAGAAAGGTCGACGTGATTTTAAATGAAACGCAGCTCCTCTTTACTTAATAGCTAATTGCTAAAATAGAAAGACGTCTTCAAAAGCCAGCTAAAGACATACGTCTCATAATAAAAACTTTCAACTATAATTTGTTTGATTAACTATTTGTATTATTTTTTTTCGTTGTTTTAAAACAAGCCAAAAATATATTTGTTTGCCTGCAAATGCATAAAATTTAAGTGAAAATATGGTTACAATTATTGGAAAATTCGATGTACGACATGCTTGATAGCTTTCTGACTGATGTCGTTCATATGTGTCGAAAAGATTTTATTTGTTTTTATTTACAGATAAGCCTGCCAGACTTCTTACTGACTTGTAAATTTTTTAATTATTTCCTTTTGTTTTGGTTGTTGTTTAGAAGTCACGTTCGTTCTATTACCTTATGCATGTAAGTTTTGCTATTATTAGTTTTCCTTAGTTATTTAGTTTTTTCTTTAAGATACAAAATAAGTAAAATTAAAAAGAAAAACAATATGTAATATACATAGTTTGAAATTTATAATTAAAAAAAACCGGTTGCTATTTTGAAAATTGAGGAAAAACCGGTTAACCGGTTCGAATATATAAAATATAAAATTTAAAGAAAAATTTAAAAAATATTGTAAAAAAGATTATAATAAAAATTATATCTTAATATGAAATTTTTATAGTTTATATACGTTTGGCTGCACAATTACTCAATACTGCAATAACTGACATGAATGCAGTTGACTAATTTGGTTTAAATTAGTTGAATTTAAGGACAAAATGCACTTTTTACAAGTAAAATAAATAAATACAATAAATTAATAAATAAATAAATTAGACTTTTTAGAAGGCTGTTATAAATTTCTGTATATCCTTCTGTACATTTTTAAAACGTTAAATAGATCTTTTAAACTTATATGCACTTACGTATTTTGTTTGAAATGATTTCTGTAACTTGAAATACATTTTAAAGGCTGGGCAGAAAATCTTTAAAATTTCATTTTAAAAATTCTTTCTTATACCCCTGATAGACACAGACATACAAATATAGGCATAAACTAGTGTGTCCGATGGTTTAATTAAAATTTAAGTTAACAGACATTCAATGCCATTAATTAAAACTGGGATCTGGAAGGAGAGATTATTTATTTTTCATTGTTGTAACTACACTTTTTACCTAAAAGTTATCGATTAGGTAAGTTTATGCTTCAATTACCTTTAACTTTTAACGTTTGGTTTATATCCTATAAAAAAATAATATTTAAGCTTAATTATTTGTCTTATTTTACATTTGTTTTTTAAACAACAAATAAATTTCTTACAATATTATGGGAGAATATTTAATACATAGTTTTTATTTTCTGATTTTTTTAAACTTTTCGCATACTAAATATACTTTGGCACGATTGGTTACAAAGAGAAATAAAAGAAAATAAACTTAAAAAATAAAAAACCGGCTTTTTCGGATAAAAAAACCGGTGTATTCGATATTCAAAAAATAAGCATTTAGAAAAAACCGCCAGCTGAAAGAGGAAAAAACCGGGTTTTCCACCGGATGTAAAACCGAGTCGATCACCCTAGTAAGTACACATTAGAAGGAAATGTTATGCTAGACTGTAGATGATACTGGAATTAAAAAAGATTTAGCGATTATAGTTCCTTTCTTTTTTAAGAAGAGATTCTAAATTGTCTATAAAATAGTTTTGAACCCTTCCTAAATTTTGCAATGGATTACCTGTTGTTACATTTTAGGAATTGTCATTGAACTTAATAACAAGTGACTTATAAAATGCAAGTGGCAAATTAAGGTGAACTCTAGACTGGTACCTGATAGTGTTATAAAGTACAATAGGGAACCTGAGATAGCATCATTTGTGGTATCGTATGATGGACGTTCACTTACTGGCAGTAGACTGAAGACAACAGGCAATAATATACAAAGTATGAAACCTATATGACAGAGATTACCAATTCTGCAAACTTTTAAATTTGTAGGGTATTCGGTCCCCAAACATGTCAAAAAGGACACGTCCATGGAAGTGCTAAGCTGCGAAGCAAAATAATTATAGTTATTATAAATATAAAGAAAATGTTTTTAAATACTTCAACATAACACCGTAAATGCTGCAAGGAAGTATTTATGCAACTGCAATATTTCTTAAGAAATCTATAGTCGTCTATTCCTCTTACACGGAATATACGTTTGATAATTAATACAGTATTTATTTGTGACTCCATTGTAGGTCCTTATGGATAGATAAGTTGATGTAGAATTGTCTAACTGTCCGTTTGTATAAGTGTTGAAATCAATTTTTTTTTTGAGATCATCTATCCCACTGAGTCATATGTAGCATCAGTTAACAGGAAATGCTTTCGAAAATTTTGTTATTGAAAATCAGAAACTTACACCAATTAGCGGCTAAGATATGCGCAAAATACCACGTACTCCTCCGTTTTTTATTGAGATTGCAAGAAGAAAAATTATGTGAACAAAAAATATCAAAAAAAGAAAAGACGGTGTTGTACATAATGGAAGAAAATGTGCGGGTTTGTATTGTAGTTGGTACAATATATTTTTATGATTTAAGGCAGCCTCAAATACCGAACGGCTATCTGTGCAGATAATATATTTGCTAAATGAATTTTCCCCTAGCTTTAAGGCTTCGATTATCGCTATTGCTTCGGCTTCAAATATCGTTGCCTCCTGAGGTAATATTCCTATTTTTTGGGTACTTCCAGCTTCATCAGTTATGGCAAAGCCTACATGTTTTGTAGTTTTTGAACCATCTGTGAAGATAAAGTGCCAGTTATTTTTGCTATATTCGTTGAATATTTCATTGAATAATGATTTGAAGACTATTGGGGATGTAGTGCTTTTGTTGAAGGTTTGAAGTTGTTTTAAGAAATTGATTGATTCTAGTAACCACGGAGGATGAAATTCTAACGGTGGATTATAATCACTTATGTTGTGCTTCCTTGCAGTTTTAACAATGTTGCTTACCGTTGATGGGTACTTTAGTGTTGTTTTTCTATTTTTTAACAGTTTAACATGTTTATAGAGAAGTGATTGGTGACTAATCTTGTAGAGAAGACGGTGTAGGAGTTTGTTAGCATGCACAAGGAGAGGTTCAAAGCCACTTTCTGCTTGCATGTTCCTGATGGGGGTCGTACGAAATGCTCTTAAACTGGTTCTTATGGCAGCGTTAAGGATATTTTCCACTATTTTTAAAGATGTTCTGGAAGTCTTATTGTAGATGACTAAACCATAATCAATTTTTGCCAATATAATGGCGTTTACTAATCTTAGCAGGCTGTTTGTATGCATTCGGCTCGGCGTAGATGATAAATACTTAATAATGTTTAGTCTACTAGTTAAATCTTTTTTTAAATAATTACAATGATATTTAAAATTATATTTACAATCAATGTTAAGACCTAGAATTTTACAGTGATTTACATTTTCAATAGAAAGGTTTCTAAAAATTATATTGATTTCATTACAGTTACGTTTTCTGCAGACATGCAGGTGTTTTGTTTTTTCAAACGAAATAACTGCACCTGAAGTTGTCGACCAGTTGTTAATTTTAAGTAAAATTTCATGAAATACTTGTTCAATTTTGTCATTTTTCTGTTCCTTTGCTATAACATAGAGATCATCGGCATAAATGCAGTGGTCTACTCTTTTGTCCATGTTTAGAACGTTACTTAGGTCGTCGAAGGCAATTATAAATAAGGTTACTGATAACGGTGATCCCTGAGGAATACCGTTTTCAAGTGGGAAAATATTTGAGGACGTATTGTTGGCACGAACAGAAAATTTTCTATTAGTAAGAAATGATTTAATGAAGTTGTACATTTTTGGCCCAATTGACCAATTTGACAGTTTCCGAAGTACGACGTGAATTCCTATTCTGTCAAAAGCTTTGATAAAGTCTATCGAAAGTATAGAGGTGTGTTTTCTAGTTGATTGGTTTTTGCATATGATGTGGTCTAAAAATAAAAGGGCATCGGTGGTGCTAATAATAATTATAATAAATACGAAAATAAATAAATAAATAAAAATAAAATATTTTTATGATTATTTATGTGCACGAGTGTATGTAATGCAAAGTTCTTCGTTTCTTAGATTTGGCTCTGCCGACTATAGCGCTCTTTTACATATTTTTTGCAAAGAAAAAGTTTAAAGAAAAATTATTAAGAATGGGCATCGCGTTTTCATGATTTTAATTCAGTATAGATTTGATTAATATAACTTTCTGTAAGACATATTTTAGATTTGAATATTTTAGAAGCTGAATAAGATTTATAATGTTCCATAATTCTTCTTTCAGAAGTGTATTAAGAAAATGCTAAAACCTTCTGACTAACAAGTTAACCAAATTCTTTTAAAGAAATAAAGATGAAAAATTTTAAATTTATTATACATTTTTCGAAATAACAAAAATGTTTGTATTACGCTTTTTACAAAACAAAATGTTTTAATTTTATTAATGCAATAGTATATATTGATGCGACCTGAAATTAGTGCCATACTCTTAACGCAGACTAACTCCAACAATAATTGTAGTAAATACAGTCACTAAGTCAATATAAATACGACCAGCTGGGTTGCAACCATCTTTATTATCACATTCATTGCAATCATGCTTCTTCATCGTTGATGCAATATAGGAAGATAAAGGTAAACTACAAGCTTTTGTCTTTGCATACGAACAACCGCTGTAATAATAGTCGGCTTTTGCTAGAATAGAATTGTGGTGACAACATTAATTTTATAACTGAAAATTCATATTAGCAAACTTACTGGTTTTTATATATTCGCGGATGCATTCAAAATTATTTGATGCGTTAATTGGATTTAGGCCCGTATGTAATACATGCAGATAACTATTGGTTTCGTTGGCCAATTGTTGACTGCATTCAAATAATTTCGCTTTTTTACAGTCGTCTTTATTATTACAAACGTAACATTTAAGAGAATAAGCTAAAAAAAAAAAATAAAAAACACTTTTTTAGTTACAAGGAGATTATTTTTATATCTTGATTGAAACTATTATTTAATAAAATAAAATTATCGCAAAAAACTACTTCACCAAACTGGGGGTCGGTATTAAAAATTTGTCATAGTCGAATACTTATAGATATTACTTTTATATAGGCATGAAAGTGGGTGGCATTTTTGGCCATACTCATAATCAATTTTTGAATTATTTAAACTTTCTTAAAACTAATTTTCTATGAGAGTTTTACTTAACAAATTTGTAGCCATTTTGACGTTAGAAACTTCAACATAAAAGCCTCGTTAGTCTTACGTAAAATCACACGTGTCGAATCAGCTGATTCGTTTTTCTTTAGGAACTTATGTGTGAATAGGCACTATTTCGTAAACTTGACATTGCATTGCGACCGAATCTGATAAAATTCTCTCCATTTTTACATATAACCAGTGTTGTCATTATTTTGTTTTAAAGTAACTTTTTATTATGCTTTTTTTACTTTAGAAAATATTTATGTATGTATCTTATTTAAAAACAAATAACAGTGCTATATTCGGCCGTACCGAATCTTATATACCCTTCACAACGTGTAGTCATGCAATAACAATTGTTTGTATCACCATTCATCTCATATAAAATACGTACATATGTATATACTGGTTAGACTAAATGTGGCATCGAATCCCAGCTGAGCCAAAAAAATTTTATCTTATTTTATTTAAGATATTATTTATATATTATTATTTTTTTTTATATTTTTTACAAAAATTTTTTTAAATTTTTTTTTTAAATTTTTTTAAAATTTTTTTTATTGTAATTTTTTTTATTATTTTTTTTTTATTTTTAATATATTTCTTTTTTGTAATTTTTTTTTTTCGCATGTTTTTTACATATATTTATGTATGTATGTTGTTGTTGTAATTGTGTAAAAAAACGAGGTGGTCGTGGTTTTTTGCTCATATCTCAGAAAGTTATGGGGCGATTACGCTGAATTTCAATAGTGATTCATTCCTGGATATTTCCAAGAGATTGATACCATATACAGATCTGAGGAACATATAGTTGCTTCTAAAAGTTGATTTCAACCAACACACGGACAGACGGGCAGACGGACAGACGGTCAGACGGACAGACGGTCAGGGCTTAATCGACTCCTCTATTCATAAGCTTTCAGAAAATATACACTTTATGGGGTCGGAAATGAAAATTGTAGAAATTACAAACAGAATGACAAAGCTATATATACCCTTGTGCACTACAGGTGAAGGGTATAAAAAAAAACATTTAAAAAAAACACACCGCTTTACAATTATGGAAATAATTTGGGAACGTTTCTTAAACCTCACTAAATATGTTTTATTCCTACCTTAAGCCTTGATTCTGGCTTTTAAAAGTAATAAAAAAAAAAGTTACAAAAATAGGAGTTTTTCCCGCCAAAATTATCCCCCAAGAAAGTTATCCAGTGCCGTAGCGAAATATCGAATGTAAATAATTAAATAAATTTTATATAAACAAATTGACCGCAATCACATAGGAACAATAGAGTTTTTTTATAATAAAAAAAATTTATGAAAAATTTCTGCCGACGTGTATTTATTGGCGCCCCATACAGTACATATCCTGGTCATGTTAAAGCTCTATATATAGTTTTTAAGATATTTTTAATCAAAATTTTTATATTAACTGAATTTATTTCTTTTGAAGTTCTAAAAATCATAAACAAAAAATTTTTAACTTCAATTCCTATAACACTCAATTTACATGATGAATTTTATGACGTCCAATTTTCTTAATTCCCTTTTGAAGTTGTTTCCAAAAACTACTCAAATTTATACGATGGTTTTTTTTGGATGTCTAATTTCCAATTTGTATTGTTGACTATTAAATTTATATTTTTAATATTTTTAATTTCCTTTTTTTTTAATGTAGAAAAAACTAATTACTGTTTAATATTTTTTTTATCAGTCAAAAAGCACAAAACAGTTGATGAGAATATAAAAATAAAACGTAACAGAAAGAACAGAAAAAAGTGTAAAGCGAAGTGTCAAAAAAAAACCATGAAAACAGAAACCATGTCTATTTTTCTACCCCCCCTTTCTTCTCTACACCGCTTGCTAACAAACAAAAAATGACGTCCAAAATTGGACGTCATAAAATTCATCATGTAAACCTACTGTAAGTTATAAAAAACCTCTAGTTTGTTTTATTTTAACTTATCTATCTGGTTTTATTAAAAATAGGATTTTGCTTTTTAAAACTACTTATATATATACTTATGTGACTAATGACAATGTTTAAGCAAAACAAAAAAATAATATGGCACGATTACGTTTTTATAGTGACAAATCACATTTTAATTGGAAGCAACGTTTACGGATACACGACGTTTTCGTAATACTTAATACTTCAAAAATAAAATTATGTGAATCATTCTCAACAAATAAGTGATAGTACATACATTCATACATACTTACAAGTATTGAAATAAAAATATTTTTTTGTTATTTATATATATTAATACCGGTCGAATTTTTGAAAAAAAAACACACATACACAGAAAATTTGCAAAAGTGAATGATATATCTATTTAGAGCCTCTTATTCACTTTAAAATGTTATTTTTATGTTTGTATTGCGCGTGGCTATGCCGATAATCCATCCATAACTTTGAATTTTTGGATAAATTGTCCAACATTTCAGGCGGTATCTTATCAGCGGCCGCTTTAGTATTATTTTCTAGGGTTTAAATTGTGGAAAATTTGCCCTTGTATACAAGAGACTTCTCTTATCCGTACAAAAATTGTCTAGTGGGGTTGAATCGCATGACCTTGTTATCTTAAGTACTGCTCGCCTCTCATGGCAACATGTGGCGTGTGGTACGTCGCACCGTTTTATTAAATCACATATCAACCAAGTACAATTTTTTTATTTTCACGATAACCTTTCTCCACTGACTGTAATGTTACGATTTTTACTATTCTTGAAAAATTACGGTCCAATGACACCGCCAGTCTATTGGTTAAATGGCAAGCCTTAGTGAGCATTTTTAGCATTGCCACATAACTCTAATCTTTTTTCTACACTAAAATATTTGCACTTATAATTAAAGAATAACCATGGTTACAGCATGATCACGACGATCATATTATATTCGCTTTAACAATATTTGGTTGTCGAAAACAAGTTATAGTTTTTTTGTTTCATTTCATCATGTATTTTGTCAAGATAATTAAGCATTTGTTTGAATTGCATTATTAATTGATTACTTTTCGTTAAAATTTCGACATGGTTATTGTTTCAAAATGGAATGATTTAAAAAAATTAATGCGACAAAAATAACATTTTATTCAAAAGCATAAAAAATTAAAAATAATCATTAAATAATAGGTGAGACAACAGTATGATTACAAATTAATCATGCTATGATTTTTTTAATAATAATATAATTTCAAAAGTTTTTCTTCTTGCTGAATAAATTTTTATTATTTTTTTGAAAAAATTTGAGAAACTTTCAATAAATATTGGTATAAAAATTGCAATTAAAATGGTAAGTACAATCAATATATCAATAGCAAAAAAAAAATAACCATTTATTACTAAAGCAAATCTTTTTGGAATCGTTCTAATTTTCGTACTGTTTTAATGTGTATCAGTTCTAGCGAGGAGCTTTTTAAAAAAAATTTGATATGCAGTTATTAGTAAGTTATGTTCTTATAAAAATCTATATAATTAAAAAGAAAATTTAAAATTTATTCTTTAAAAAAATCTTTGAAACAAACAAAGAAATTTTTTACTTAATCTTTGAGTTAAAGGTGTGTTTTAATTTATAGTGGCCTCGCAAAAAAGTGAAAACACGGGAACATCGAACATAAACAAAGTCAAAAGCTTAAAAGCTAAACAAAATTTTGATCATAATTTGTTTTAGATCTCATATTTCTTTTTCAAATTTGTGGAATCACAGCACAAGATTATTTGTGTTTAACTGCAGGTTATTTAGTAGTCCCTTGACACTTGCACTGTAAACGTACCAACGATAAATTACTTAATTTTATTTATTTTACCAAAAAGAAAACCATAATTCGGAAAAAAAAAGTTCAGCATAATATGTTGGAATAATATTTTGAAATTAGTATCCAACGATTATGACCCTGATGATAATATTCATTTAAGCTCTTGAGAGATATCTGGCAGCATAAATTTTTATATTGATTTTTTTTTTTTGTTTTGTAAAAATTTTTATTAAAAAATAAACAATTTCTTGCCAGACAGAACTGGTGTGTTTTAAAATTTTCACACTCTTAAAAATGAATAAAATTAAATAAAAATTGGTTCACAGTATCGCGAGCACAATGTATTTTAATTCGAATTTTTTTTTTTTCATATTATTTTCACTATTATGCAACCAACAACAAAAGGGAGTTTTTATAACAGTTTTGTTTAGTTTCTTTTACGTACTTAGTGTAATATAGCAGAAAGCTGTTAAAGCCACAGCAAAAATAATTTTTGTTAAATTCATATTAATTTCGCTCTTAACAGTTACACTTTTAATTCAAATCTGAGAATTTCACTCGATAGCTGATCGACGGTAACTAAACTGAACCTTGCCGAAAACTAATGAAAGATTATATAGAAATTTTGGGTAAAAAACACAATATGATGATAGCAAAAGTAGGTTGTTAAATAAAAATTAGGAATAAATTTGATAAGTTTATTGATTGTGAGCTTATCGTTATTGAATACCTTTATCGTAACTGATAGGCGTTATATGGTTTTGACTTTTTTAATTTAAACTAATTGAACAGTTTGGTATTATTTCAATTCAAATGAATTCAAGCAAATAACTGTCAAATTCATTTGTTGGTAAAATAAATGACATAATACCAAATGCGTTAGGTTTTTAAAGAATTACGCAAATGTATTGATTACAGTTGTTTGCAAAGCTGATATATAATTACAATTCAAAAGCTTCGCTTTGATGCATTATTAGATCAGTACTTGTTTATAGTCCTTCAAACCGGATCTGTTTGCCTTAAAATATATTCAAATTTTTGTACCCACCACCAAAAACTTGGTGTGGGGTTTTATTCAGTTTGCCATTCGAATTGTAACACATCGAAATATCCATTTGAGAACCCATAAACCCATAGAGCTCGTACCGAAAAACTTATTGGGATAATATTTTAAACATATGTTGATTTGGAGATGAAATTTTGCTAAATTCGTATAATAAGAAGAGAGTTGTAGTTTGAAATCATCAAATCAAATAAAATGCATATACATACACCTAATTCTGTTTTTACACGGTCCTTTTTTACACGGTTTTGATTTACCACGGTTTGAAAATTAATGTATATACAATTTTTTTACACGATTTTATTCCATTTAGCACGATTCGAAATATGTTGGACTTAATTTTTTTTTCGGTTAAATTTAATTTTTACGAAATATCTAACAAATTTAGGGGAATTCTCTTTTTTATGGATACAAGCAAATCAACTGGTCAGAGCAATTGTTTAATATCACAAATTTGGTCAAATTCCCGTTTAGTGCATACAATCAAATTTATTTGTGGCAGCAACTAGAATGTGTTAATATTTTCCGAAATACCCATGCAAAATGAAGCCACAGTAAGAACTATAAAAAAAATTAAATTTCAATTAGGCAGTCCGAGATTTCTGGAAAGAAACTGTCTGTTAAAGTTTCATCATACACTAGAAATGCTACTAAAGAAACAAGTAAGAGCATTATATTCGGCTGTGCCGAATCTTTTATACCCACCACCAATTTTGTGTACATTTAAAGCACAATATTTATTATTTTGTTAATCGCTATAGAATAATCTGTTTATAATAAAATATGTATCACTTTCTTTGTAGAGGGTGGTTAAATTTGAAGGGCCCATGTTTAAGGTGAACCACATCTAAACTTCAACTTTTTTCTTGTATTTCATTTGACATATCTCAATCTCAGACTAACTCAATTTGAACCGTGGAAAGATACGCAATCGAGCAACGCTTTTAAATATTAAAGATTTTTATAAAAATGGGCGTTCAAACCAAAATGCATTTTGTGCACTTCGTGATTCTTTTGGTCAACATTATCGTTCGAATTCGTCCACAATCGTGAGAATTGTAAAAAATATTTAAATGTCTGCAAAGCAGGTCTGTATGAAATGTGAAAACATCTGTGAATGCCATCTTAGTTCGTTGAATGGGAAACATTGCTGTTTTTCACGATAACGTGGCAAAAGAGCAAACAACCTCGACTCATCATCGTGCCCAACAATCGAGCATCAACAGTGTCATTGAAAATTTGGATTATCGGATCGTGGTGTGCCGTCTAGGTTGGGGGGCCATTTGGCCGATATTTTGTTCCATACATAATTGAAGCATACAAATATTATCATTATAAAAATAAATGATAATAATTTCATAATAATTTTATTCAAAATCAACATAGTCCCTTAAAATTAAACCACCCATTATAACTTCGGTATGCTAGTAAAATGTTTTCGTAAATTTAGTCTTTCAATGAAAGTGGCCGTTAAAATACGCGTGTCAATAAAGTTTCTGCTAATAAACATAACTTAGATATTTCAATATAGTCCTTTAGTATTCCAAAATCTTTATTCATAGAGAATTTACATGAATTTAAGAGGAAGAAAGTGAATTTAAGGTTAAATTTTAAGGGCCACAGGGTGATTTAAAATATACATTCTCTGCATTTTTCTAAAACGGGAAATTTATTAGTAAGATTTTGTTTTTTAAACTTCTATAACATTTTTCTTTTAAGAGATTTTCAAACGAAATAAGTTTTGTATAATTTTAAAATTTGTTAGCCATTAGTACATGTAAATAAGTTGTTTATAATGTTTAGAGATAATTTTTTTTGACTTAGGTCAAAATTTTTCTAAATTCCCATTTTTAATAGAGCATAACTTCAGGAGAACATAAGCATAAGTTGTTAGCATGCCATCTAGTAGTTGCTAGTAGAGTCATCTATCTTAACATCTTTATCTTATATTTAGCTACAGAACAATAAATGGTGCAGTGTACGACGAATAAATGCTAATATATGACTAATATATTTTTATAAAAATTTAAAGAAAAAAGTGTGCGTGGCACATCTATTTTGCGTTATAACGAAGACTTTGACCAAAAAGCCATGTTTGCAAAATTTCAGAATCGTACATATAGTTTTGTCAGTTTTATTACGTTTTAAATTTGGAATATACACTGTGCGGTATAAATTTTCGTACATTTTTATCTGTAACTCTTTTCCTAATTCATAGATTTAAGCGATTTTCAGGGAAAAATATTCTTTTGACTCGATAAATATATATTCGAAGTTTCATGGCTCTACCTTTATGCGTCTGGACACAATTCAAAAGTGAAAGTGGGCGTTATAGTAGGCGTGTCAAAGTTGTTTTTGCTAATGAGTACAACTTAGGTGTTTCAATATAGTCCTTTATTATTCCAAAATCTTTATTAATAGAGAAATTATATGAATTTTGGGTAAAACGTTATATGGGAGGTGGGCGTAAAAGTGGGCGTGGCACCTTAATTTTTTGGCATAGTAATTAAATTGCCTAGGGGGATAGACGTAGCAAAATTTATCATCATACCTCTAATTTTAGCGGTTTTATGAGCTTTTAAATTTCATTAACGGTAGATAACGTGAAAAGTGGGCGATATAGTAGGCGTGTCAAAGTTATTTTTGCGAATGACTACAGCTTAGATGTTTCAATATAGCCCTTTATTATTCCAAAATCTTTATTAATAGAGAAATTATATGAATTTTAGTTAAAACGTTATATGGGAGGTGGGCGTAAAAGTGGGCGTGTCACATTGATTTTCCGTCACAAGAAAGCGCCTCACCAAAAAACAAAATGTGCAAAATTTCGTACATTCAATTTTGTTGCATTTATGACGTTTTTGTTTTTAAATATACCGATAAATACACTGTGCGGTATAAATTTTCGTACATTTTGATCTATAACTCCTCTCCTAATGCATAAATTTAGATAATTTTCGGGGAAAAATATTGTTTTTACTCAGGAAGTATATATTCCAAGTTTCATGAGTCTACGTGAATGCGTTTGGACATAATTCCACTTTATTCGATGTTCGAAGGACACGGTTTTTTCGACCTACTCTTGCTTTTCGAGCTATAACTCTGTTCCTAATATTCGGATTTCGCCCATTTTCAATACCAAACAAACCTTGTCTATAAGAAAGATTCTGGCAAAATTTTAGCCCCCTAGCTTTTTCGGTGCGACCTCTATCGTGCTTTCAACAGACGGACAGACGGACAGACGGACGGACATAGCTAGATCGTCATCAAATCAAACCCTGATTCAGAATATATATACTTTATGGGGTCTAAAATGGATATTTCAATGTGTTACAAACGGAATGACAAAATGAATATACCCCCACCATTTTTTTGGTGGCGGGTATAAAAATTTCCAACGTTTTCCTCGATAACTCCAAAATTGTTGGCTACATCAAGAAATGATAGTAGAAAAGCTCAAAGCTGGCATAATTTAAAGTCGTTTCCAAGTTACGACAAGATGTATGCAGCAGTATCTTAAAAAATCTCAAATTTTATAAAAAAAATTTTTTTAAAAAACCTTGCCATAGAATTTGAAATTAAAGTCCTTTTGCAGATCAAAAATATAGTGGTTATTAGGGGAAAATAAATTGCTATTCGTTGTATAGTGTTATTTATACCTCACGAGAGAAAATAATAATAAAGTTCAACCCTATTCAAAACTCAAAATGCAATTTTTTTAACATTTTGCTTAACGTCGATTTGTAGTTGTCGCATAATAAAATTAACATTTCTTAACATTTTCATTTTATTATTAAAATGCAAAGTCTAATTTTTATGTAAAATAAAATCAATTATGTGCTGCTTTATTAAAGGGGATTTTGCGCTTCGCCAATGATTGACTATTTCATATTACTTAGTTAAAGAAATAGAAAACACTTCTGCGTCCCAAATATTAGTTTATTAGAAACATATTAATAATCTTATCTAGACATCGCACAAGTTTATTGACAATGTACTCTCAAATATGAGATATGATTCGAATCGAACAAAAAAATTTTTTTTTTAAATAAAAAAACAAACAAAGTGATTAATTTTAGTTTGTTAGTTTTTGTAATTTCATACATATATAATTCTAGGTAAAATTGTCTGTACTTTTTTTACTTCACGTCAATGTATGTTATTTTTGCTTACAATTGTTCCTCAAAAATTCTGGCGCATGTATTTGTGTAGTGATAATATTAAATAACTTTTTGTTAGGGTGAAATAAAAATAAATTTATGTTTGTCATTAGTTGTTTGCGTAGCCTTTTGTTTGGTTAATGAAAACTTGTCACTTTTAACTTAAAGTTAACGTAATTTCTTTTCTAAGAACTGTGTTTATTAAATATGAAAAATATTTGCTTAACAGAGGTGACCAAACCATGTAGCGTAAATATGCGTATATATATTTGTTGAATAACCAAGCACCCATACAGTCGACTACTGTTTACTTCTGGGCTCATACTAGTAGATTCACGATTCGCCACCTGTCACGATATCATGCACATGTTGTAAAGCATCGCGATTTTATTTTTTTAGCATTTTTTGAAACCAGCTGAAATGAGCATTGTTTTAAACGATTGTCAAATTGTGTGGGATCCAACGCCAAATTTTCAAGAAATATTGAATGTATGCTGGCTTCACTAACATCTAAGTTTGCTTTAATTTTATGTTAAGTTACATATATGATCATCTTGCCGTATCATTTCACGCTCTTGTCAATGAGCGAACTACGGCTACGATTGAATTTAGTAAACCATCAATAAACACTGGTTCTTAATAATGCTTGATCGCTGAAAATCGAATTGAGTTCATCGGCGCACTGTTGTGGATGTAATACATGTCGAAATTTGTAAAAAAAAATATCTTGCAAAAATGTTTACGCTTTAGTTAAATTTTTTGGCCGACATGAATTTTATAAGTTACTGTGAACAACACAAATTGCGTTCTTGACGTATGAACGTTCTCAGTCCGTATATTTTCAAAAATGTCAAACTCTTCTACAGCAACATCAATTGCCAAATTGCAGCAATGTGGTAGCAAGACCCGAAATTAAAAACGCAACCGTTGCACCATATATATTTTATTTATTATTTATATTAACGATAAGATTTCCTTTTATTTTCATTTAAATTTTGTAAATAAAATTTATAAATGGGGATCACTCTAATACCACTTCTTCAATTTTAGATTATCTAAAACACATTAACAAATTATTTAAAAACACTTGACTGTATATTTATTAAGAAATTTAAAAATAATATTATTTATCATTAGAAAGTAGTTTATATTGATACAAGAAAAGTGCGTCATTCTGTTTCAAAATACAAATGCATGTGTGTAGAATTTGTCTGTAAGCAACTACTTAGTAAGGGAAAAAGGATGAGGATATTTGCAGAATGTGCCTGGAGGATGCTGAGAGCGCATATATTATGCGAATGTACAGAACTGGCAAGCGAAAGATAGAGGATAATAGGCAAGCACACATTAAATATGAATATCAAGAATGATTAAATAAAGATTACGCCTTGCGCATGATTTACCGTTAGATGACGTAGTAAGGTTACCAAGTCTGTATCATATGTAATTAATTTACTCAGAGACTTCTAAAAAAAAGTATTACATCGCTGCTTAATAAACAACGAATTTCGTGTCATATTTTATAATAAATACATATAAATAATATTAAAATTATTAAAATTATATAAAAAGTGTTTAAATTTGGTTGTTTAAAAGCTGCAAAACTAATAAAAACAGAATAAAAAAAAAACAAAATAAAGTGAAAAGATAAGAAAGAGAGCAAATATGAAATATGCAGTGGGCAAATGCAAGCAAAGTAACAGCAAAAAAACAAATAAGAAATTATATTAAAACCTAATAAATTGCGCATTTTAAATAAAACGTTTGTATTTTTAAAAAGCTGTATCATTTTACAATTTTCCAAAAGATGAATCTCGAAGGAAGTTATGGGTAATATTTTGCAAACGAGTGAAGCCTGTAAATATGGATAACGAAAAAAAATTTTGAAAGAAACTTGAAATTTAAAATGGGTAAGTTAAAACAAAATTAATTCTTGCAGTACATTACTAAGGCATTATGAATAGAAATTAGCAAACGGCGTGCACAAATTTTAAAATTCCATGCAGTTCCGTCTTTAGACACTAGTGCTATTGAAAGTGAAACGAAAACTGCTAATGAAACTGAAGTTGCAAATGTATATGAAGGACTACGTGAAACTGAAAAGCAAAATGATATTCCAAATAGTTTTGAAGAATAATTGGTCGCGAAAAGGGCTCCAAGGACGACTGATCTTGAAGAAGATCGCCTACAAACTTACACCATATTTTTAAAATTAAATGGTAACAGATTATTACTTTCAAGCGGATATTTACAAAAGCATTTGTTGGAAGCCAAAGAAATTGAAGCCAGTGAATACGTGAAAAAAAATTTTTTTAGGTGTCGAATGTATTTTAGAATTAGGAAGCCCAATGTCAAAATCGCTGAAAATACTTATATGCGAAAAAGAAAATTTTATAAAATAACAAAATGAAATAAATTCTACACTTAATATAGTAGTGAAATATTGTAATAAAAATAATGAAAATATATAAAGAATTTGTTTGCTTTTAAAACATTTAGTTAGAAAAAAACAATTTGTCCCACTGTTATGTTTTTACACAAACATAATGACAGCTGAATTTTATTAGCCAATTAGAACACAGATTGAGTGACGTCAGAATTCCTACATGCGCAGAAATGTTTTTTTATGGCTGCGTGATGGCGTAATCTTTATTTAATCATTCTTGATGAATATTATGTGGTAGCTCAGTCGGAAAGAGATGCTGGCTATTATAAAGCACTGTGCGATAAGGATTGTCGACAGTCAGCAGTGTGTAGTCGTTTACAAGTCTAGAGCAAACGACTGTTAAAATGTGAGACTCTGAAAAGAAAGGGGTACCAATAGTAGTGGCAGTAGTGGTATATTTGGATGATCTCTGTATTTAAGTAAAAAATCTGAAAACTTCCTGTAATGATTTTTACGTTTGGAAATAAGTTTTAAATTTCATGACTACTCTCATGAGTACTCTAAAAAAATTCTTATGAAATACCTATGAAACAATATTATTGATTAATCTATATTTCATGTATAAAACATATGAAATATTTCTATTTGGTTTGCTCGTTTTAGAAATTATTATTGCATGTGAAATTCTTTGTGTGAAATAACCAAAGTGGCTCAACATATTTCACAAATTGAAACACAATACTAGGCTTAACTCTATAATGTGACAATTCTTGCTGCTTCTGAAGTTTCTGTTTAACCAATGAAATGATATTAAAATAAATAAAATAAATGTTCTTACTAGCATTTCAAATACACTTGCCAAATCCACAATTATTGATGCGTTGTTCTCAATTCATGCTTTTATAAAAACTTTTTTTAAATTTCAACTCTTTTCGATTCTTACACCCATTTTAAAAAAGTTTGTTCAGCCCAGTCGTCATTACTAATTATTTTTAATGTTTTACTTTTTCGCAGAGTAAATTATAAAAACGAATCTTAATATTTGCATGTTTCTCAGCACAAATCATTTTCAGAACAATTATTATATCCTTGAGCTAAATAGCGCCCCAATTTGCATGTTAAAAGCTGGTGTACATGCAGTCACACCGAACGCTGGCATATCCTCCCATCCAATAAACGAAAAACATAAAACACATTATTCTAAGGACCATAAACAAATTGAATAATTTCTTACTTCTTTCGTTTGGGAAATTTCGTTGCGATAAACAAATAAAGCATAAGAAGTGCATTTTAAGTAGTACATGGAACCGATAAGTAATAAAAAATTTCATCTTAAAAATAAAATAAAAAAAGCTGTAAAGGAAACAAGTATTTGTTTTCTGTTTTGTTTTTTTTTTTTTTTTGATGGGACAAGGATTTGCAACATCAAGTCAGAATATTTGTGGGTCACACTTGCATGTTAATTGGTCAGTGATGTTAATAAATGAAGTTTTTACACGTTTTCTACATACCCAGCGACAGTCAGAAAGACACTTTTGTACGGCGATGGTCAAGTGTAGAATTTAACACCAAACTTGTCATAGTTACAAATACTGACAGAACAATAACGTAAGAATGGAAGTTCACCAAACAAGCCAAGTAAAGTCACAATGTGTATACACTTGTGTATGTATGCTCCCTTAATGCAAAAGAAAAATTAACATAAATCAATGAAATATTTATTATTAACTTTATACAAAGTCGTGGTTTGCCTTTTTATGACAGGTCTTTTTCACATTTAACCATTAAGCAAGTTTTTTGTTGTATGTCGGGAACAAGTGCATAAATACAGTCAATTAGTCAGTTTTAGAGTTTTGTGTGCCTCTTTTTTTTTTTTAAAAACTTTATGTTTTTTAAATGATATTTGCATTTAAAAAATTAGCCGGAGGCTAGAAATAAAATCATTATTTGTAATTTCGTTTAAAAGTTTGTATATAGTGAAAAAACTTATTTTTATTTTGTCTTAATTTTAAAGCTGTATTATTTTTTTCAAATATTTTCTGTTTATCAGACCTTAAATTGGGTGGTAGTTTTTGGTTCTTTTGGGAGTTTGTTGCAGCTACAGAGATGTCACTAAAATTTCCCAAAACACTAATGTAAACTGTGACCATTCTATTTCAATATATTCAAAAAATGTTATGATCGATAACCCTTACTTAAGAGACTTTTTAAATTCATTCTTTTTGAAATGCATTTCTTTATATGATTTAGAACTTACTTGAATATTTTTGAATATTTCAAAGTAATCATCCCTTGCTGTAGGGTACAGACACACTTGTCTTTCCTTTTTCTTTTGCATAATTAGCACATAAAAATAAATTGGTTTTTAAGTATGAAACTTGTCATCAAACAAAGTTTTTTAAAGAACACGATCAAAACATTTTGTCAAATTCTTTTAAAATATTATTAAAATGTACGCCATTTAATTGACAAAAGATAATTAAATCAGATTCTAAATTAAAATTGTTTGCTACCGGAAAAATTAAGTTGTCCAACGAAAATTATAATAATTTCGAAAATACATAGAATTCTTCTTCTTCTTCTTCTTTTGTAATTTTAATAATATTAGATTATGCCATATCTAAGAGGTGGTCATTAAAATAGGCTTGTGATAGCAATTTCTGCTATAGGAGTCATTTATTCTACAAAAATATTTTACTTAGTATATTGAGTGAGTGTCATCTATATTTGCTGACATAAAACAATATAACCATATAAAGGGTCCGCCATCTAACGTTTTCTTTTTCAACTAGTGCTTATTTCGTGAATGGAAACACTTAACTCATGTCTGCTTTGATAGATAATTAGTTTTATCCTTCTGCTGAAGGAATATGGTTGTGTATACGCTTGAACAACGTTGGGAAATATTGCGACATTACTTTGGCCGATTTTGCCAAAAAAAAAATCATCTTTTCAGATGAAGCTGATGTTGATCTTGGCGGGTATGTAAACAATCAAAATCGTCACAGAAAACCCACACGCATACATTGAAAAGCCGATACACCCAAAACGAGTCACTGTTTGGTGCGTAATGGGGCAATTTTTCCTTCGAAAATGAGCAAGGAGTGACCGGTGATCGTTATAGGGCCATGTTGAACGAATTTTTGTTCACAAAAATTGAAAAGGAGTATATTGCCAACATTTGGTTTTAACAGGACGGCACTACGTGTCGCACAGCCGAACCTACACTTTTTTTATAGCATTTTCAAAAAAAAAGAAGGTATTTGGCGGAAAGATATAAGATCCAATTTTACACCACTTTTTCGAGCATATCGGCCTGTATTCCATTTATAACAGGTGTTGTGTTATACCCTAAGGCTTTTATCGTGTTTGGCTTGTGCACATAGACCAACGACTTAACATAATCCCACAAGAAATAAGCAAGAGGCGTCAAATCACATGATCTTGACGGCCAACTGACAGGGCCATTTCGAGAGATAAACTGCTCACCAAATTCATCCTTCAATATGTCCATTGTTTCACGAGCTGTGTGGCATGTGTCACCGTCTCATTGAAACCACATATCAACCAAGTCCAACTTAGCGAATTGGGGCAAAAAAACAATCGCGTATCATGGTTCGATATCGTTCGCCGTTGACGGTAACGTTTATTTCACGGTCGTCCACGGCCACCAACCCATAAACCACACCGAACTGTCGTTTTTTTCGAGATGCATCGGTAACTCTTGTACGGTATGTGGCTGTGTGAGAGGTGGTCGTAAGAGTAGGCGTGTGGATATGATTTCTAATAATGACTTCTACTTAGATATTAAAACACAGGGACCCTTATTCTTCTAAAATCGTTTACCATAGAGAAAGTATATAAATTTAAGGAAGTGTTAAAAGGGATGTGTTTAACCCTTAGTGTAAAACTGGGCATTTCACCTTCATTTTCCACTCCACAAATTATTTTGACAGTGAAGCTATATTTGCTAAATTAAAAAATTTGAAATATAGTAAAAAAGACAGTGTAAATTTTTCGTAAATTTTGATTTATAACTTTCTTGGGAATTGAGCAATTTTTGAGTAAACAGAGTTTTGTTATTCAATAAAAATACTTGTAAGATTTCATTAACGATATTTATGTTCTTGAAAAATAGTTATTTGAAAAAACAATTTTCCCAAATATGGAAAAAAATGCAAAACGAAATATGCTGCTTGCCAGATTTTAAAATTTTTGAACAAAATAAAATTTTCCAGGCTGAATGAAACAGTGAGTGTGACAGAAAATTCGAATTTATTTATTCAACATATGTCTCACTAATTTGTTCACTTGATTCATAATTTTTATACCCTTTAGTGCAACATACATACATACGTAGCTGTATGAACATCTTTATCATAGTTCTATCAATTCAAGTTTGAAATTCCTTTCCAACATTTATTACTTCCAAGACACTGAACTATTTTTCACCCAGGCCCTTCTCCACTCTTTTGCGGATGCTTCTTCTTCATAATTTATGCCCAAAAAAAAGAATCTTACAAAACGTATTAGTCACAATTCTAACTGCCAGATGTTAAATTGCTAGCATTCAAAGGACATTATGAAACATTTTATGTTTGTGTGTATTGTTTAAACTAAACAGGCATTAAATCACTTCTCCATAGGTGTGCATTATAATTTTTTGTTTCGGCAAATAAAAGAAATTTTATTTAAAATTGCATTGCCACTGACCATAGAAAAATTTTTAACACTTGAAGTGCATTTTCTACAACTATTTCCATCATACTTATTATTTTATTTTTATACCCGCCACCAAAAAAATGGTGGGGGTATATTCATTTTGTCATTCCGTTTGTAACACATCGAAATATCCATTTTAGACCCCATAAAGTATATATATTCTGAATCAGGGTTTGATTTGATGACGATCTAGCTATGTCCGTCCGTCTGTCCGTCTGTCCGTCTGTCCGTCTGTCCGTCTGTCCGTCTGTTGAAAGCACGATAGAGGTCGCACCGAAATAGCTAGGGGGCTCAAATTTTGCCAGAATCTTTCTTATAGACAAGGTTTGTTTGGTATTGAAAATGGGCTAAATCGGATTATTAGGAAGAGAGTTATAGCTCGAAAAGCAAGAGTAGGTCGAAAAAACCGTGTCCTACGAACATCGAATAAAATGGAATTGTGTCCAAGCGGATTAACGTAGACTCATGAAACTTCGAATATATATTTCCTGAGTAAAAGCAATATTATTCCCCGAAAATTATCTAAATCTATGCATCAGGAGAGGAGTTATCGATCAAAATGTACGAAAATTTATACCGCACAGTGTATTTTTCGGCATATTTAAAAACAAAAACGTCATAAAAGCAACAAAATTGGATGTACGACTCTGAAATTTTGCACACTTTGCTTTTTGGTGAAACGCTTTTTTGTAACGGAAAATCAATATGCCACGCCCACTTTTGCGCCCACCTCCAATATAACGTTTTAGCTAAAATTCATATAATTACTCTATTAATAAAGATTTTGGAATAATAAAGGGCTATATTGAAACACCTAAGTCGTACTCATTCGCAAAATCAACTTTGACACGCCTACTATAACGCCCACTTTTCACGTTATCTACCGTTAATGAAATTTAAAAGTTCATAAAACCGCCAAAATTAGAGGTATGATGATCAAATTTGCTACGTATAGCCCCCTAGGCAATGTCATTACTGTGCCAAAAAATTAAGGTGCCACGCCCACTTTTACGCCCACCTCCCATATAACGCTTTACCTAAAATTCATATAATTTCTCTATTAATAAAGATTTTGGAATAATAAAGGGCTATATTGAAACACCTAAGTTGTACTCATTCGCAAAAACAACTTTGACACGCCTACTATAACGCCCACTTTTCACGTTATCAACCGTTAATGAAATTTAAAAGTTCATAAAACCGCCAAAATTAGAGGTATGATGATCAAATTTGCTACGTATAGCCCCCTAGGCAATGCCATTACTGTGCCAGAAAATTAAGGTGACACGCCCACTTTTACGCCCACCTCCCATATAACGCTTTACCTAAAATTCATATAATTTCTCTATTAATAAAAATTTTGGAATAATAAAGGGCTATATTGAAACATCTAAGTTGTACTCATTCGCAAAAACAACTTTGACACGCCTAATATAACGCCCACTTTTCACGTTATTTACCGTTCATGAAATTTAAAAGCTCATAAAACCGCCAAAGTTAGAGGTTTGATGATCAAATTTGCTACGTATATCCTTCTAATCAATGTAATTGTTGTGCCAAAAAGTTTAGGTGACACGTCCACTTTGACGCCTACCTCCCATATAACGGTTTATCTTAAATTCATGTAATTTCTCTATTGACAATGTTTTTTGGAAAATAAAGGACTATATTGAAATATCTAAGTTGTATTTATTAGCAGAAACTTTATTGACACTCCTACTTTAACGCCCACTTTCATTGAAAGACTACATTTGCAAAAGCATTTTAGTAGCATATCGAAGTATCTGATGGTCCAAATTTTCAATGACAATGTTGATGCTCAATTGTTGGGCATGATGATGAGGCGATGTTGACTGCTCTTTTGCCACACTATCGCAAAAACCAGCAGTGGTTCCCATTCAACGAACTAAGAAGGCAGGATTATGTTGATCAAAAGAATTACGAAGTGCATAAAATGCATTTTGTTTTGAACGCCCATTTTCATAAAAAAACCTGAATATTTAACCTGAAAATTAATTTACAAATAATTAATTAATAATAATTAATTAACTAATTAATTAATAATTAATAATAATGAATTTTCCTGAAGATGCTACACGAAGGAGTAGCGAAATATTGAGAATTTAAATACAAAAATTGGATATTTAAATATGAAAATTTAAAAATAGAGATCAAATAAAATAAATAATTAAACCTGAATAACTTTAACGCGTTGCTCATTTAGGTATCTTTCTACTGTTCAAATTAAGTTAGTCTGAGATTGAGAAATGTCAAATGAAATGCAAAAAAAAACTTGTTGCTTATGTGTGGTTCACCTTCAACAGGGGCCCTTAAAAATTAACCACCCTCTATAAAGAAAGTAATACATATTTTATTTTAAAGAGATTATTCCATAGTGATTAACAAAATAATAAATAATGTACTTTAAATGTACACAAAATTGGTGGTGGGTATAAAAGATTCGGCACAGCCGAATATAGTGCTCTTACTTGTTCTTTTTATACCCGCCACCAAAAAAAATGGTGGGGGTATATTCATTTTGTCATTCCGTTTGTAACACATCGAAATATCCATTTTAGACCCCATAAAGTATACATATTCTGAATCAGGGTTTGATTTGATGACGATCTAGCTATGTCCGTCCGTCTGTCCGTCTGTTGAAAGCACGATAGAGGTCGCACCGAAAAAGCTAGGGGGCTTAAATTTTGCCAGAATCTTTCTTATAGACAAGGTTTGTTTGGTATTGAAAATGGGCTAAATCGGAATGTTAGGAAGAGAGTTAAAGCTCGAAAAGCAAGAGTAGGTCGAAAAAACCGTGTCCTTCGAACATCGAATAAAGTGGAATTGTGTCCAAACGCATTACCCTAGACTCATGAAACTTTGAATATATATTTCCTGAGTAAAATCAATATTTTTCCATGAAAATTATCTAAATCTATGCATTAGGAGAGGAGTTATCGATCAAAATGTACGAAAATTTTTACCGCACAGTGTATTTTTCGGTATATTCAAAAACAAAAACGTCATAAAAGCAACAAAATTTGATGTACGACTCTGAAATTTTGCACACTTTGTTTTTTGGTGACGTGCTTTTTTGTAACGGAAAATCAATATGCCACACCCACTTTTACGCCCACCTCCCATATAACGTTTTAACTAAAATTCATATAATTCCTCTATTAATAAAGATTTTGGAATAACAAAGGGCTATATTGAAACAGCTAAGTTGTGCTCATTCGCAAAAATAACTTTGACACGCCTACTATAACGCCCACTTTTTACGTTATCTACCGTTAATGAAATTTAAAAGCTCATAAAACCGCCAAAATTAGAGGTATGATGATCAAATTTGCTACGTATATCCCCCTAGGCAATTTCATTACCGTTTCAGAAAATTAAGGTGCCACGCCCACTTTTACGCCCACCTCCTATATAACGTTTTACCTAAAATTCATACAATTTTTCTATTAATAAAGATTTTGGAATAATAAAGGGCTATATTGAAACACCTGAGTTGTACTTACTCGCAAAAATAATTTTGACACGCCTACTATAACGCTTACTTTTCACGTTATCTACCGGTAATGAAATTTAAAAGCTCATAAAACCGCCAAAATAAGAGGTATGATGATGAAATTTGCTACGTATATCCTTCTAATCAATGTAATTGTTTTGCCAAAAACTTTAGGTGACACGCCCACTTTTACGCATACCTCCCATATAACAGTTTATCTTAAATTAATGTAATTTCTCTATTGACACAGTTTTTGGGAAAATAAAGTTTTTGGGAAATATCTAAGTTGTATTTATTAGCAGAAACTTTATTGACACACCTACTTTAGCTCCCACTTTCATTGAAAGACTACATTTCCAAGCATTTTAGTAGCCTATCGAAGTTATAAAGGGTGGTTAAATTTTAAGGACCGATGTTGAATTTAAATAAAACACAAATTATTTAGGATATTATTATTATTTCTTTTTGTAATTATAATATTTGTATGGTTCAATTATGCATGGAACAAAATATCGACCAAATGCCCCCCACCCCATCCTTGGCGACCCTCCTCTATCTGATGGTCCAAATTTTCAATGACAATGTTGATGCTCAATTGTTGGGCATGATGATGAGTCGAGGTTGACTGCTCTTTTGTCACACTATCGCAAAAAACAGCAATGGTTCCCATTCAACGAACTAAGAAGGCATTCACAGATTTTCTAACATTTTATACAGACCTGTTTTGCAGAAATTTAAATATTTTTTACAATTCTCCCGATTGTGGACGAATTTGAACGATTATGTTGATCAAAAGAATTACGAAGTGCACAAAATGCATTTTGATTTGAACGCCCATTTTCATAAAAAAACTGAATATTAAACCTGAAAATTAATTAACAAATAATTAATTAATAATAATTAATTAATTAATTAATTAATAATTAATAATAATTAATTTTCCTGAAGATGCTACACGAAAGAGTAGCGAAATATTGAGAAATAAAATATTGTTTAATTTGTGTTGCATTTATATAAAAAAAGAATAAAAACTGTTGTATGACCTTAGGCTTGGATAATTAAATATAAAAATTTAAAAAAAGAGGTCAAATAAAATAAATAATTAAACCAGAATAACTTTAACGCGTTGCTCATTTGCGTATCTTTCCACTGTTCAAATTAAATTAGTCTGAGATAGAGAAACGTCAAATGAAATGCAAAAACAATTTGTTGTTTATGTGGGGTTCACCTTCAACAAGGGCCCTTAAAAATTAACCACCCTCTACAAATAAAGTAATACATATTTTATTTTAAAGAGATTATTCCATAGCGATTAACAAAATAATAAATAATGTGCTTTAAATGTACACAAAATTGGTGGTGGGTATAAACGATTCGGCACAGCCGAATATAGTGCTCTTACTTGTTTTTTTATCACAAAGAGAAAACGTGCTGTTAGTTAGACAATACTGCCTTGACATTAAAATCAAATATATTTTGAATAACATTTAGACAGCGGGATAAAAACATCCTGCTGCCTACGACTTCTAGTTGCAAAGAAGAAGCGAAAATATAAAATTATAAAGCGAAATATATTTGCACAATAAAAATGAGGCATATTGAAAAATTTTTTTATAATTATATAAAGTAGGAGTAGTAAAATAATAAATATTAGACAACTCATTAATATATTTTTAAAGATTAACTAATAGGAAGGAGCCTCCCAAACTTTAACACCTCGTTAAAAGATTTATCTTTTTATTGAACTATTGCTAAAATAAAATACTAAAGAATTTTTTACAAGAAGGTAAATATATACAAACGTAAATACTAGGGTTTGGGAAACGGGAATATACTTATTACTAATCTTGTGAGAAGTTTATCTACATTCCTCGAAAATAAAAAATTCAAGTTTTGCATTATTATTTTATTCGTTTTTAACCCCATAAATCATATATTTATAACCCGTATGACTAAATGATTTAAATGAGCGATGCTCGTCTATCCGTATATCTTAATTAGCCCTTAAAACAGCCCTGTGTGTAATGACAATATTCGGGAATGAAAATAGACATTTAAATTCAATACAATCGCCACTTTACTTTTTCCCCTTATTTTTTTCCATATTTTTGAATAAAAAATTAACATAAAATTCTATAAACAATCTATTATAAATTTGATATACTACTACTGCTATTTGTAAAACGTTTTCAACAATTTACCAATCGATAAAGTTTTAGGAAAAACAATTTGGAAAACTTAATGTTTTTTATTTTATCAAATCACTTAAGCTTCTAAATTATTTTTGTACTCGACTCGAAGACACAATATTACAATTTCGAAAATTTCTACCTGGAAAAACCAAACAAACTGGTTGGAAACTAACCGAGATATAATCGCCAAAATTCAACTTTTTATATCTTTTACCTAAAATTTATAATACAAATTGAATTTTTAAACCTCTGGATAGCCGATAGGGATTTTATGGATATCAAAGGAAAGTGCTTGACTATCAAAATATAATACATTATAAATAAGTTTATAATCCAAGACGGCCACCACTACAAAATGGCGTACAATAAATTTTTATACGGTTCAAATCTTCTAATAAAAATTTACCCAATTTAACCCCTGTAAAGTTGATATTAAATAAAACGCGGTTGAAAAGTAAAGTGTTAAATCCAATATACAGTCAGAAGCAAAATGGGGACAATTTTTTTCTCAGCCTCATCAATACGAGCATCAACTGAAAGGACTTGGTTAGTAGAACACAGTTAAATATGTTAAAATTCAGCATCAAAAATAGGCACCGGAAACAGAATGATGTGTCTAAGGGTTTGAACAGTAAATACACTAAATCTTAATTGGACCAACTACTGCAATATTTTTTCCTGGTTATATTAAGCTTAATTAATCTCTTGTATTACTCTGTTTGACAAATATGTAAAAGGGGACCCCATATCATTAACATTATAATTGTTCAGTCGAACTTGCCTGTAATAAACTTTCATTTAATGAACCTCTCTCTCTCTCTCTCTTAAGTCACATTTTGCACATTTGATATCAGGGAAGGAAAATGGCTTTCATGATTTTGTACTAAGTATGAAAACAAAATGTACTTTTCAGGCCATGACGGTACCATTTTTTAATATTTATTAATAAAAACATAAACTAAACAAAAATGTTTATAAAAATTCAGAACTATATACATAATAAAAAAACAAAAACTTAACAAAAATGTGATTAAAAATACAGTACGCAATAAAAAATATTAAATATTACATTCATAGGTACAAACGTAGTGATCGGTTATTTACAATTCTTGAAATATCTGGGAACATGAACTCATTTAATTAATTTTTCATCTGTGATACTTTAGACCAAGAATAGGAAATATTTGAATCTTTTTATGATCTAAGTTCAATCACATCGGCTAGTGCTCTGTACTGACTATTTATTGCTTTAAAGTTTGTTTGTTCGTGTGGCAATATTTTCACCAGAAGCGGTACTATTAAATTTGTTTCTCCCATAATAACTTTTTTCTGGGGTAAACTTATCGAACCATTTTAGTACTTCATTATTAAAGTCCACCTTACATGCTTACGAATCATAAGTAAAATAAAATACATATAACAACAGCCAAGTCGAATTCATGTACAAGGTGGTGCCAAATTAACAGGTGATTTTTATAAGAAGTTTGCAATAATACTAGGCAAATTTTGTTGTTACAGACTTGACACCACCTGGTACATGAATTCGCTTTGACAACAGCATTGCAACAAAAACAGAGAAGAATAAAACACACACAAACAAAATTAAAGAGAACATGGACAATTTTTTAAATTGTACCAAGTAGCTCGCGGTAGTACCACGGTGCCAACAAGGTCAAAAATGTACCATAAAAAGTACAATTGTACCATGATTTCCATCCGTGTTTGATATTCATAAAGTCAACATACCATGAATTTTTCTGCTTGAAATTTAATTTCCTTAGTAAAACAATTTAAAAATAACATTTTATAAAAATTTATACAATTATATAATGAAATTGTACGTAGATTCCGTGCGAGACCACTATATGCATGGAGTTCGACTTTTTTTTATTGACAATACTTATTTGACTGTACTTATTTAATCTTACGTTTCTTTTAAAAGATGTACACTTTTTAGAATTATGCCAGAGAAAATCAATAAAATATCTGTGGCGAAAAGGAACAACTGCCGAATATAACACCATTGCAATCAAGCTTTTAATTACTTTGAAAAACTAACTGGAATTAGTTTAAAAAAATCATCTCAAAGTGCTAAAATACTAATACAAAAAAAAATCACGTTTTTTTATTTATTTATTTCTTTTTTTTATTATGTTTTATTATTTATTTATTATTAATTTTAGCACTTAATTCACTTTATTAAAATATATACTTGTAACATCAATCACCTTATTGCTGGTGTTACGTCACGCATGAGAGAGCTGATTTACAACACATATGTGTATTGCGTAATCATGTTTTTATCATTCTTGACAAATTACAGATATATTGGAAACATGTACAACTTTGTCGAGAAGACATATCAAGAGGTTTTTATTTGTTTGCTAAGAATTACATATTAAATTCCATAAAAAATAATGAAGGTTGAAAAAATAATGAAGGTCGAAAAATATTCGGTTCCCCACTTATACAAAAAGTTTTTAAATTTTAACAACAATGTTAATAACAATTTATGTTTTATTTCACAAATGTTTAAAAAACACAAAATTAAATGCTGAAGAAAAAGAATTAAAAGAGAAGCATTTTGTTGTCAGCGTGAATATGTGTTTTTAAGTCGTGCTGGCATTAGATATTATGCAGTTTTTTTAGCTCATTCCTATAGAATAGTACCCAGCATTTAGATAGCAGCGTTGTCAATTTTGAAATTTCAAAAAGCACCTAAACCTAGAAAAAACGCGTAGTATTCATTATAGATGACAAAGTATAGAATGGTTTACTTTTAATTCTATTTATTTAATAAAACTATAAATTTTTATATCAAAAAATAAGCAGCATACAGAGGAGATAAATTTAAAAAAAATTTAATTTTAATTTAGCTGCAGCCTGCACGCTTTGCTACGCTACCAACTTTAATAAAATTGATTGAAAACATTACAATTTTATTCCTTTCGGGCACAGTTAGTTCTACTAATGTAAATAAATGTGAATGTTTGTATGTTTTTTACTCAATCTCTCAAAAACGGCTAAACTGGACTAAATGAAATTTGACAAACAGATAGATAACAGCCTAAATTATTACATGGGCTACATTTTACCACAAAAAGCTGGCGAATTTGCGGAATTATGCGAAAAACATTTTTTTGTATAATCGTCAGTGAAAGTATTTTTCCTAAAATATTTCTATTAAGATCTATTTCACTAATAGCTTTAATAAAAATGAATGTCTGTATGTTTAAATATTTAAATAAATTTACTCAATCACGCGAATAATAAATAAACGGATTTAAATTAAATTTGTCACTTAGATATATAATATTTCATATTTACCGTTACCCACGCTTAGCAAATGCTGAGTAACTACTGATACAGAGAGTGTTGCCATATGGCCACAGTAGTACATAACGGGTTAATTCATCTCCATTCAAAAGTAATTTTATAAATATTCAATAGGCTGGATCAACTTGAAATTTTACTTATAGAATAAGTTTTCGTTACAAATAAATTTTATAAAAAGTAGCTGCTATATGTTTCAAAAACCATACAAGATATGAAGAAACGACTACCGGAATTAAATTAAATTTAACAATGTAAAATAAATAATCAACTGGTTACTATTTTTAAATGGTTAAATGTACTATAAATTCTTAAGATTTTCCTAAGTAATAGTTTAATATTTGTTTAAGATACGAGATACGTAAAGGCAATTTAAGATAATTAACTTTACAAAAATTGTTTACCATTTAAAACAATAATTTAAGATTTAATATTTAGTGCAAAAGAAAAAAAAAAGCACTAAAAATTAAGTAAAACAGCACCGTGCACTGACTTAAAAATTTTCCACGTCAAAAATTTCAAAAAGCACTAAAAACAGTAATAAAATCACCGAGTTGATAACGCTGGCAGATAGTATTATTTAGAGGTAAACAGCAGCATGCCTTCGAATTTAAAACGATGTCAAGCTGATTGGTAAACAATTTCTTGCAAAACTATTGACAAATTAAAATTAGTTTTATGGTTAAAGGTAGCATTACCATAAAGACCTTATATGGTAAATTTTCTATTGTAGCCACCCATTGAGAAGTCATTAAACGCTTGTTCTATTAAACGTAGAAATTTATAACACTTTATGCAATCCTTTGAAGAAGACAACAAATACAGCATATTGTAGATATTAAATACGTGTGAGAGTATTCTTCTTTTTTTCTTTACATAATTTTTATTTCTTTTTGGAAAATTCACCAAGAAATTTCAACTATTTACTTTTTCTTTCATGCAACCAGCACATCATAACAAATTTTATGAAATAATTGTATTTCTTTTTAACATCACCCAATGTAAGTATTCCTTTATTTGGGTCTTTATGTACCGCCTTTAATAATATCTTTAACATTAATACCAATTTTTTGTTTTTGTTGTTTTATTTTTTTGTATTTTCAAAATTAAATTTCTCCTTTAGCTTTTAATGAACACATTTTGTAATTTATGAAATTTTCATAAGTTGTCTTAAACAAATAAATTTATTTGGTGTTTTTGTGGGCTAATTTTTTTGTTTTGACCTTATCTTTGTTATTACAAATTATTTCGTTGTATTAATTTTAGCTGTTTTAGCTGATCCACTTTTTTTGGGTCAATAACGATTTTACTCGTTAACTTTGTTCGTTTGTTTGTTTTCTGTAGTTTGGCCAGGTAATAATTGCCTTCTTCGTTGGCATAATCTCGTTTTTATAATGGTAATAAAATTTGGCAGTTATCTAAAATTGTTTAATTAAAATTTTTTTGGTTTAAATTGAATAAGAAAGAGAAGAGAGTGTGGTAATTAAGGAAATTTAACTTTTTGTAAAACAATCGAACACTATATTCGGCTGTGCCGAATTTTAGATACCCGCCACCAATTTCGTGTACTTTTATAGCACAAAATTTATTATTTGTTTTTAATGGTACTAGCTTTGGAGTAATCTTTTAATAGGAAAATATTTTTTACTTTATTTGTGTAACTTAGAAATGGCATAATTGACACATCTACTATAACTCCCACATTTCAACTAATCTACTGGTAATGAAATTTATAAGCTCATAAAAACGACAAAGTTAGAGTTATGATGATGAAATTTGTAATATTCTTCTAGTCAATGTCATTGTTATGCAAGAATCATAAGTATTCCCTCTTTTTGCTACTGTAAGATTTTTTTTTTATATTATTCAATGGGGCACTAATTGATAATTATTATTCCCTTATAAAATATGGACAATTATTTAGGTGAAATTTTTGGAAACTTTTAGGGGACAAAAAAGCTACCAAAAAGAGGCAAAAATGGGAAATTATGTATAATTCTTAACTATAGGGCTAATTTATTATAATTATTTCAGTTATTAAAAATTTTAACGCACTAATAACAGGGTCGAAAGGGGAGAATCCTGGAAAACAGTTTTGTATTTTTTTAAACATTTTTATATTTATGCAAAGAAGACTAGATTTGTTTACTTTAAATTATGTTTATAAAATTTTTTATTGTTAAAAAAATATTTAAACATTCTAGACTTGAAATTCATACATTCATATAAAGAATTCCAAAAAGTGCTTTCCTCTTTTTTATGGTACTTTTTGTATTATCTAAATTTAAAAAGCTAGAATTATTAAATTGAAAACTAAATATACGAGGTGAGACTCTAATACATGATCGACGAAAAAGGTACTTTTCTACATTTTTTTTTTGTACTTTTTGTTATTTTTACGTTCATGAAGCTAGATTTAAGAAAAGGTTCATTCCAGTTGATATTGAAAAAATTTAGCCAATCAAATTGGTAATTATTTGTTTTATTATTATAAAAAATTTTTTGTATTTTCTACCTTCATGGATTAGTGACTATTAACCTAAGGTGAGACCAAATATGTTATAGCTGACCGATACCCATGAAATTCTTTATAATTTCTACTTTTATAAGCTAGATTTTTGAAAGCAGTGACTATTGATTCATGTTGAGCTGAAAAATATATTGCTACGTTTATCAAGTAGAAATTTCAAACTTAGTGTGGCTATTCATTCGAGGTGTGACCGAATATATTATGGGCGGCCAAAAAGATACTTTTTCAATTTATTTCTTTTTTTCGTTTTTTGTATTTTTTATGTGTTGGTATATACATGGAACTCTGAAATTAGATACTTTAAATCCAAGTTGAGTTTAAAAATTTTAGAGAAATACAAAATGTTTTAGTTTTCTTATTTTAATGATTTAAAAACTCCGATGTATTGATCTTGGCTGAGATAGAAAATATGTCCCCGGACAGTACTTTTTATTTTTAAAAATAAAATTAAGACGAGGAACAAGTTTTCATAAAATAAACAGAAAATTATTAAGAAATCAAAAATTAATTAATAAATAAAAAAGAACCTGAATGTTCAGTAAATACTCTCACTCTTTGATGCAAACTACCCTTGCAACGTGCAGACCGTGCAAGTCGTGCAAACAATTTAACTTGTGCACGACTACAAAAGCAAATTCTATTAAATTGCAATTTGCATCACTTGAGCAAATATGCACAACTAAAAATCAGTGCAAAGTAATGTCACACAAATATGCACAACAGATACACAATTTTTATACTCTCAGAATTTAAAATCTCCACAAATTCAATTTCATACATGGCATTTCTTACCAACAAAAATTGTGATAATATATTTTTCCGTTGATTTGGGTATTGTAAGTTATTTAGAATTAATTAATTTTCTTTTCGGAAAATATTAAAATACCTAAAAAATTTGCTCGTTGCCATAAGTTTGCAACACACAAGAAAAATGCACTCACGCTTGGTAGCAAAAAATTAGTGCATATTTGCACTAATTGCAAAAATGCTACCAAGAGCGAATTCCGCTTCTGTGTGTGAGTGTGTTAGCTGTAGACTCCGAAACCGTAAATCTGATCGAACTCAAACTTTGGCAAGTTATTTCGCACATTCCAGGGAGTGTTTATGGGTAAGCGGGGCTACGCCCATAAAAAATAATATCATTTTTAGCTACTTCTGAAACTTTGCACACATACTGAGCTGTTGCGACTTCACAAATTTGTGATTAGAAAAGTGTGAAGGGCCATGCCTATAAAAAAAGTTATAATTTTTAGCTTCTTGCACTTGACCGATTTGTCTGAAACTTTGCACACATTTTGAGCTGTCATGACTATAAAATTTCGTAATAAAAAAAGTGGGCAGTGCCACCCCCATTAAAAATATATTATTATTTTAAGCTATGTTCACGTATTCCAATGGCTCACACCGATTTGCCTTTCAACTTTAAGCGACTACAGTTTCCAGTTCAACTTGCCTTCGCTACTACCATCAACAAAGCACAAGGACAGTATCTGCATGTTGAAGGATAGAATTTGGAAAATCCACGCTTTCAAATGGCCAGCTGTACGTCGCATGCTCCAGAGTGAGAACAGAAAAACACAAAAAATTTGTTCATTTTTACAGCAACTAGAAAAAGCAAAAATATTGTTTACCCGTTTGCATTACAATAAAAATTAATAAAATATTATTTTTAATATACTCAATTAAAATTGAGAATGAATTTTTATTCATTAAGGGGCGTAGCAACGCTCGCCGGGCTTGGCTAGTAAATATATATAGAACAAAATTATTGACTTTTTTCAATGATTATAATTATAAAGTTTTTAGGCTGTACACAGTTGATTTCAAATTGCTTCCAGATTTGTTTGTTTTCCCATTTAAACTTTGACTAATGTATTATTTTTAACATTCTCACCTCAACATCCAAGAGATATTTATTACAAAGTCCGCTGAAATATGACTTTGACAAAGACATAAATTGAGCAAATAAAAAAAAACTGCTTAAAATACAGCAACATAAACATGATGTGTAGGTTATTGTGACTGATACCTATCATCACCTCACAGCCATAACAAACATCAATTTAATAGAGGCGTAATTTTGGTCAAACAACTGAACATTGACGCATTGAAACTGTCAGCAAATATTTCAGGATAAATTCAATGTATATTTAAAATCTTCTCTTGATGCCTGCTATAGTTAACTAGTTCTGAAGAATCACTTTTTCTTCATTCGAGTAATGTTGGAAAAGATAAAGAAAAAATATATTATTTTACGCTTGTTATTATGATTTATGACTGAAATGTCATAAAATCTAAAATGATAAAAACTGATTGGCGCATTGATTTTTAAAAGTGCATTTTACTTTCTTTAAGATTCTTCTAAGAACATGGTTTGGACAGTAAAGAGGTATGACTTTAAAATATGATTTGACAAAAAGCAAAAGAAATAACAATTATTCTTAAAGATTAATTGTGTTTTTATATTTTATAGCAAACATTTATGAATTGGTTTTTGGTAATGTACGTTGAAAATGCCGACTAAAAATATGACAGCATCATGTTTTTTCTTTTTTTGTTTTACTTAAAGGTCTTAAATATAGTTTTTTTTCAATTTCAAGGTTAAAAAAGCGTTTTTTTAAAGCAGTTTATTATTAATTATTATCAAATTTGCACGTGATTAATTTGAAAATAGTGGTCAGCGCTAACTTCATTTTAAAAGCGTTAATGGCCGGAAACACAATTGTAACGACAAACTACTAACTGTTATGTTGCCTAATAGTGCGTGTCGACTAAAACCAAAACAATATTGTTTGGGAAAACCAATTTTAACTCTTTCCTGTTCGGATTTCGAAATTATATTAACATTTAGGTTTTCAAGCTTTCAATGAGGTTCTATCTTTGCGACACCCTTCGCACAAGAGCTTAAAAGGGTATGTACATATAAGTTTGTCAAATCGTTTGTAATTAATAAAATATTCAATTTACACCCTATAAAGTATATATATTCTGAATTCTTATAGATATAAAAATTGACTTAGCGAAGCTCGTCTGTCCACGTATGTTGAAATCAACTTTTGAAAGCCCCAACTAATTTATCAGATATGATTTCGAAAATTTTGCTATTGAAAATCAGTTCTGTGGACACACTGAGAGCTGAGATATGAGCGAAAGAATACGATTGCCTTTGATTTTTACCCTAGGAAAATCAAATTTTATGGCTCCTGTGAATCTTCTTGAAACGATTGTAACGTATATATAAAACATGCGGAAAATCTTTGTTCAATGGGCCAATTACCGTCAAAGATATCGGGGAAATAATTTCTGCAAAATAACGTTAAATTAAAAGTTTAGATAATCGATTTTCTAAATACTTTTTGTTCACAGTTGCACATTATATGTGTCAGTTATGGTTTTGAAACTGTTAGTGTTGATAAGTAACAAAATAGTCATGTAAATTATTGTGACATAATAAAGTATTCATTTGCAACCCTGTAAAAAATATATATTTTAAGTCCTAATAGATAGAAAATTCCATTAGGTTAAAACAACAACAAAAGCCAGCAGTCGCTAATACATACTTATTTATATCTGTACATAATGGTGCAAACTTTGTGAAGGGTATAAAAATTTGGCAAGGGCGAATATAGCGCTCTTAGAGGTTCAGCCTCAAACTTTTTGGCTGTTGTAGAGCAGCACATAATCAAGTATGGACGATTATAGACAAATATTTACTCTCAGTTGCTTCATAGTATTCTTGAGCATTTTTTACTGATGATAATTGTTGTTGCTTGAGGTGTCAAATGCAATCTTAACCTGCTGCCTCAATTGCAACCAGTAAGTGTTTTGGCCACAGTCTATAATTACCTTTTTTTCTTTTTATAATTAAAGGACAACGAGGTGGCAACTTTGTATGTAGCTGTTATTAAAATGATTATTCTTAAGAATTATTGTTTAGCTTTACAACTTTTTTTTTATCATTCTTATTAAGGGACTGCAATTTACCGCCGTCAAGTGTAGATGTATGCAACAAATATTTATTCTTTGTCATCTATCCATCCAACCATCCTTTCGAGGAACTAACCTGACAAACAACTGTAATAAATAAGTTCGTCAAGTCATGCCCAATTTGCATGTGTTCGTTATGCTTGTAAAATGTTTTACATTTTTTATTTCATTAAGTCACTAAAAAAATTGTTTTTTAACAAGACTCATTTCGATTAAGTTAAAAGTTAAATAAAAAACAAATCGAAAAAAATTAATATGACTACGTATAGCTAGAGTATCGCGGAACTGTTTCAATAAGGGCGGCATTGCTCCTATAATGTCACTACAAAACATTAAATTGCAACATTTGCTCTTATGATTGGCAGCTGAACGCGTGGATAGTTGCAAAATATGTTTGTAAATTATTTTAGTATATTTAAGTATTTATATAGACAATATGTTTTATTATTACACACCTTTGAAGTTAAGGTATGAAATAATATTTTTAGAGACTGCACAACGTTGTGTGATATAAGTTTAAATTAATAAATAATCGATGTTTTTTGAATTAACTTAAGCAGACAAAGGTTGATATAAGCACTGTTTAATGAATTTTTCCTTGTATGTAGAAATATTTATCAACTCCGAAAGTTCAGAGTTAATTTAAAAATTTTGTTCTCTCACAGCGCTCATAGAGCCATATTACTTGTGGTATGGAACAAAAAAACGTTAAAAAGGGGAACAGGTTACAAAGAGAAAAATTGCTTTTTCATTAAATATTCCAAAAGTTAAAACCATTAGAATATGCAACTAACACAGACATAGAAGACATCTATCATACAAACATATTAAGAACAGATTTTACTCAAACTCTTTTCGAGTTTAAAGCGTTTAAAAATTGTTAAATAATAATGGGTGATTGTTTTGCTATTTGATTTTTAAGGCTTAATTTTACAGTCTAAAAAAAGAGATTTCTGAATTATGGTAAATTTTGCTAAAATAAGGGTTGGAATGCAAACCATTTAATTTTGTTTTAAAAATTTTTTCTTTAAATTAATTTAAATTTTATAGTTTAGTGACCAAATTTCGCATTACTTTCACTTTATTGGACATTAACTCCTCAACCTTTATGCGAGCAGTGCATTTCGAGGAGAATATTGCTTAGGTCAATATCAATGAAGGTCATGATCTGTCAATTCATTGCCGTTAAAAACAGCTGGGCTGGTGCAATTCTACCGCCTGGAAGTTATTTTGCGATGACTTTGGAATTTTCTCTCCCCCAAAATTTTAAAAATGGTTTTAATAAGACGGTGTCCTATAACACTCGCGATATCATGATCCCATTGAGAGGCGAATTTGGTGAGCAATTAATATCTTGTTTCGAAGCAGTCCATTGGCCACTTGGACCATAATATTTCACACTACCAGACTAATTTTTGTATTGACTTAGGCCGGTGAAAATTTCAAACTTAGAAGACAATATAGCAGCCTGCAGGAAATGCTGGAAAAAGTATGGCAAGTATGGCTAACTTCAAAACAGCCCTGGGAAATATTTACATGAAATAAAACTTAAAAAGTAAATGGTAGATATCTATTTATTGCCCAAAAAAATATTTCACTCACTATTGCAAATTTTCTAATATAATTATTTTTTTTTTACAATTTTCAAAACCCAAATGATTAAAAAAATACCCAATATTTAATTTTAAAGCTTTTTTAAAAAATTAAGAATTTTTTATAAAACGTTCTTAAATATTTGTAAATACAAAAATATACCCGGACTTAAACTGACACAAAAAATTCCAAAATTTCTCGAAACTTGTTTCAACAAGAACATGTTGTCATCGGCGACAAAAATTTCATGTTTTGAACACCCATTTCGATGTAGCAATTTTCTACGTGATTAGTTTACCACAAAAATACACACTTACATCTACATTATAATTTATTATAAAGCTGAAACTATGATATCTTGTCTAGCTGTCCAGCTAAAAAATTATTGTATCATTTTATTACAAGCTCAAAAATAAGAAAACTCTTTGCAGCCATGTTTTTATGTCCTAAGTATCGTAAAACGCTAAAGTAATATTTTATAAGCTAAAGTATTAAAATAAAATTAAATATTAATTATGTTGACATATTGTTGTCCTTAACTTTAATACTTCCTTATATTCTAGTCCTTTCAGGCGCGTATCAATCTAAAGTTTTTGGAAGGGTTTGATGGGGGTTTAGCTTAGTTTTATTTGGCGACCAAAACTATTATTTATAAGAATAATAATTTGGTTTAGGGAAGTTGGACAATATTATAACAAAGTACATTGTACCCCCTTGGATTCACGCTTGTGTCTCTTAAGTTTTTGTTTTACTTTCCATTGAAGTCCAACGTGGAATTAAAAAAAGTACACAAATTCCACCGCAAATGCCAGCCAACATCTGTGATAAGAAAATGGCAAGTTAATGAATTTTCGTCCCATTAATAATTGTTTGTTTATATATTATACTCTGTTATCCTTAACTGATCAACATTTTACTTAAACAAAAGGAAACAAAAGGACTTTGAATTTGCGTTTTATTAATTTTAAAACTTTTTCAGCAATAATGTATACTAATATTTTTTTAATACAAAAAATAATAATGTGTAATTTATAAATAAATTATTTTTAATAAAAGAATTTTTAAATTTACAATCTTCTTATCATAGATGCTGACATATTCGCTGGAACCTGTGTAGAATGTTCAAAATATTTTAAGATAAAATTAACTGAAATGAACAGAAACAATATGAAGAAGTAAAGAATTTTTTAGTTGAGATCAAAACTAGTCAGATGCTAATGGCCGGCAGCAACATGCCAACATAATTAATATTTAAGATTGTTTTTTTAAATTTTAGTTATAAAATGTAACTGTTTGATACTTAATGTTATATTACATACATTGTTACTTCTTTTAGTTAATATAAATATGATAAATAGTTCATTCGAGAAGATCCCTAGACATCGACGTATCTGCAGAAATGGAGGACATTTTAATGTAGATATTTCTGTATGATTTGTGGTGAATTAATCACGTAGAAAATTGCTACATAAAAATGGGTGTTGCAAAACATACAATTTTTGTCGCCGATGACATGCGCTAATTAAAACAATTTTTAAGAAAATTGTTATATTTAATATTACAATTAAGTGAAACATTATGGTTTTGAACACAAGACACAAAATGAGATTTTCAATGAAACATCGACAATTTTACATATTTGCTTTGTAGCATTGGTTTTATAGAATATTATACAGGGATATTGGAATCTCAGTTATTTATTACAATATACTGTTACTACATTGGTTTTACTAACTCAAGTCTAGTTCAATTTAATCGCGAAACCTAATAATCACCGCTATATGTGCGTACAAGTTAAGTCAGAGAGGTGCTAGAACCATATTTATATTATCGATATAATCGCCATTTAATCTTTCCTACGCATATAGAAAACCATTAAAACGGTGAGGTATGTTAGTAAAATTACATTGAAAAAAAGGTTAATTAAAAGCCTAAATCCATGAAATTTATACACGTATGCCCAAATACCATATTTCGCGTGCTGCATGAATAAAAATTCATCTACTGTAACCATAATTACAAACTCAACTCAACCTAGTCCATTTGAGATAATTTCGTTGGGATTTCCAATTAAAATTTCTTAGGTAATCCAGTTTAGGCATAGTGCCAACTTTAAAGTTATTGTGTACAACACGCCCAAAGAGTTTGAAAGATTTTAAAAGTTGTTTGTAGTTTAATCGTCTCTCACAAGCTATTCGCCAATTACCATTAATCGTGTATTTATATTAATTGGCCATATTGATAGTATATTCTTAATAGCCATTACAACACTTGTGTTTGGATCTTTTGAAGAGGTTTTGTATTAAACTTCTTTTACTATAAATTTCCACCACACCATCAAGACAACCTTTAGTGTGTATTTCACCTTTGTTCTTATGCCCCAATTTCCTCACAATGTAGACTCTTCGGGAAAATAAAAGGGTATGATCAGTGGAATACAACAAACTATATACAAAATTAAAGCTCAAGATGGCGTTTTAAATAAAAATGGCAGATATATGAGTGAAACATACTAATTGCGACTTTGTCACGTTCAACAATAACAATATTGGTATCAAATGAAAGAACTTAACTAGCAGAATACAATCAATTATACAGTACTATTAAATCGAATGCTCGGCGCACAATTGGGACGAACGACGAATTTCGCCCAACACTACGAACTCTTCGGTAAAAATTCGTTGTGCAAATTCGTCGTGTGAAGCACAACAACGACGAAAAAGTAACATATTTTATAGTTGATAAAATTGTTTAGTGTTTGTGCAAAGAAAAAACAAAAATATTCTAAAAATTTAATTTTTTGTGAAACTCAACAAAACAATAAATATAATTTCTGTAATAATAAAAACCTGTTTACGTATAAGTAAAGAATGTCATCGATTGGTGCATTAAACAATAATAAAAATTTGTTCTGTGTATAGCAGCTAATAGTGTGACCATATGAAAAAAAGATCACTTAATAAACTTAAACATTTGCAAAAACACAAATAAAAACAAATTTTTGTACTTAACTTTTTTATACTTATTTTAAATGTTTTAAAATAAAAAATAAAACAATTATTAAAGTAAAAACTAACTTTATTTTATTAAACAGTTGAGAAGTAAACCCAAATTTAATAAAAAATGGTCACCTTGTATCAATTTGTTCGTCGTTCGCCGGCGTAAGAAATAGAAATAAATCTAATGCAGAGTTCGCCGCATATAGCGAACTTCGACTGACGCCACAATTGTATGCATTCTCATATACACAAATGTGTTTTATTTTTGATGACTTATATTCGCGACGAAAAATTCGTCGTTCGTCCCAATTGTGCGCCTAGCATAAGATGACATCCGCAACAAAATGTGAAATAGTATTCATCACCTAATCAGTATATTTATGAAATCAAAGGACTTTCGAAGAAGAGAATTTAGTCAACTATATAAAAATGTAAAATTGAATGTGGCGTGGGAAATAATAAAGCAAAATAGACTTAGATTAAATCTGAAATCTGGGCTATGCTACGATGCAGTAATTATACCCATTTACATGATGGTAAAGAGTATTCTCAGATTCGCCACTTCCAATTATAGCACTCTTACTTGTTATGTTTAAACTTGTAACGAAAACCGTTCGTTGGTTCGTTCGTTTCGTTGTTCTGCTTAGTACGCGTGTCCTTATGATGATTCTTACAAAATTTTACAAGATAAGATATTGTTGTATTCGCAGTTGTATGTGTGCCCATGCAAATACAAACACATTCTACTTAAAAATTGCCTTGATAAGAAATTAAAAATTCATAATTAATCTTTAAAAAATATTAAAAAAGAAATCAAGCAGGTTGTTGCCTGACTTTCTGCATCATAAAAAATTATGTTTTTTTTTTGTGCAACACATAATTGTGGAGGGAGGTTTAATTTTAATGATAGTGTACTATTGAGAATTTATGATTTGCCGATTTTATAGTTTATGTTCTGATAAAATTTTGCACAACAATACTAAGAAACTGAAAGTGATAATTGAAAAAAAGAAAAAAATGCAAAACAATGTCCTTGAATTCATATGATGATTCTTCCTTAAGTTGTTGGATCTAAATAGTTGTTTATCAGTTTTTAGAATCCTAAGTGACTTTAGTACACAGATATTTGTTATTACAACTTAGTTAACAATTGTGCAACCATGATGTACGATATTAATTGTGAGTTGCAACTTAACGTCACGTTTTTGGCCCGACTTAGTTTGGCAGATTCAAAATTGATAGATACAAAATTGACCAGCGCGTTATAGTTGCTGATTTTTTTTTACAAAAATAGGCGTTTAAATCAAAATACATTTCGTTCATGTCTTGATTTTTGTGGTCAGCATATCTGACCAAATATGTTCACTATGGGGAGAATTGTGCACAAATTTATGCATACCGGGTCTGTAGGAAATGTGAGAACAACTGTGTAAGCGTGAGCAGTTTGTTACGTGGAAAGCATTGGCTTTATTCGCAATAGTGTGGAAGTAGTTCCGTCAATCTCTATTCGTCGTCGAGTACAATAATGAACATTCCATGAACATTAACTGATGCGAATTTTGAATAAATGTTTAATTTTAATGCTTAAAAGCTTTTATTGACTTAATAGCTGAAGTCTACTGACTTTTTAAAATGTCGTCAACACCACGAAGAGTTAGTTGAAGGGACAAAAGTAACTGGTGACTTAAGAAAAAAGATCATCAGTTTAACCTCAGTGGATTCGTTAACAAGCAGACCTGCCGCATTTGCGCAAATGAGAATCGATTAGCGATTGTTGAAAATCCAATGAATCCACAAATAGTGACTATTTCGGTTCGGTTTATAGGCTTGCGGCGTAAATGGGACATACTTCTTCAAAAATGAGGTCACTTAAGCAGTAAAAATTAATGTGTTTGCTGTCACGAGATAAAAGTGGACTTCTTGTATTCACTTGCCATACAGCCAAAGAAATATCGAATCTTTTGCGCGAAAATTAATATCAATGTCAAGTAATTGGTCGCTACGAGCATGTGATCCGATACAGTTTGACTTCTTTTGGAATATATAAAAGAAAAAGTTTCCATCAATGCAAGAGATAAAGGATGGCGTGATTCGGTACATTAACGATATTGAAGCCCAATTATGTCTTAGTGTTGTTAAAAATATTGACTATCGGATTGAATTGTGACACCGAGGTGAGGATTTGACTGATGTTTTGTTTTTAACGCTATTGACATAGATCCTTCTACAATAATAAAAATTATTAAGATACATTGACAAGATCGTGCGTTTTGGTTGGTTTAGTTTATTACTAAGTACATATAGGCTGTCGATATGATGACTGGTCGTAAAAGACTACAACAAAAAATTACCAGCCATTTAAAAATTTTTAAATCTTAAAATAACTGTATGCGTTTGAAATAGAGAAATGATAAAAAAAAAAATATTTTAATAAAATGTGAGAAAATCAAAAATAAATTGTATTTCCAACAAGTTTAATGACACATCGAAATTGATGGAAGAGATGAAATGGCTTTCCGAGAGAATATTGGATTTTGGAGAATTATTTGCAGCTTTAAAAACAATTACAATGTTTGTCAAAATAAAATAAAACAAATCAAAATTAAAATTTATGAACTATTATGTGACTCTCATAAGTAATTTTATGAAATATAAAAGTGTCAATTTAAATATTATAAAAGAAAATGCTATGGAACGTAATTTGTTTATTAAAAAACTAGTTAAAATGATTAACCTATAATTAAATAACTTACCATATAATTGTTATAATTATAAATTAAATTACACAATATTACACGAGACGAACACAAAAACTACATGAGCATTTAAAGAACGATCAGTCAACAGCAAAAACAAACGATCAACATTGTCACAAGCACTTATCAACCAAACAACAACTGCAGTTTATATCAATTTGCCATCGTTTTTTATTTTATTTTAATTTTTGGCCAACTCCCTATTTCCTAAACAACGGTTGTTGCGTGGCCTTGACGTTGTCCAAACGCAGAGAAACCCTCTTGTTGTTTTGAGACTGCAACCGCATGCTACTGCGTACAAATTATATCAATGTCAAGTAATGTTTTTATTTTCATTATTTATGGCAATAACTTTCACAAAAAAAACATGAACATTAAAATCACTTTATTCCATAACCCCCTTTAAAATCATTTCTTATTCAATGTAATGGTCAAAAGAAATGCACTGCTTTCTTTAAGGCAAAGTTACCATTAAATTAGGCTATAAAGCTTAGTTAAGATAATCATTCAAAATCCATTTGACAATCTGTAGACAAGAGTTACAACAATAAAAATGTTAAGGATCTGCAGCTATAATGTGAAAGAGGGTTTGATTACTCAATGGGTTATCACACATCACAAAATATGCGTACGAATAGCAGTGGCCAGACAAAAAATCTGATGTTTTAACAAAACTGCGGACAGCACAGCAATGAAACTAAAATCATAATTTTTCAAAAGACTTTACGTACTCACATACTTATACAAAGTTGTTCACATCAACCAGTAATTTACATGTCGTGTGTCGCACACGACTGTCTAAAATAAACATAAATGAAATGAAATACAAGTCATTCCTGCATTGAATATTTCAGTTTTTTTTTTTTGCTGTAAATAAATGCATATTATATGAGCGCATCCGAAAACCACTCAAACCAATCAACGGACCTGTCACTCCCGAAGCAGTTAGTTTTCTTATCGGTAGCCCGAAAAAGCTTCTGGCACACACACATAGTGCTGTACATAAGAAAAAACTGACAATCATGTAAGTAACATGGGTGTTGTTGTTGTTGTTACTGTTATTGTTTTTGACATTACTTATCATACACACGAATACTTACCACTACCATTACCCATGCAGTAGTAAGTCATTCAGCATTTTGACTTCCAGAATACAAATATTTATGATAAGATTTAATATACAACGAATTTAATTTACCCTCTACTTTGATAAGAAATGGTATACAGATATAGTCTGTGACGACTGAGATATTTATTTGCCGCAATAGCAACTGTTATTTACATTTAACTTAAAGATATGTAGTCTTAAGGCAGGCTTAAATATCTTAAATGTAATGTTCGGGTAGTTACCGCAGATGGAAGAGATAATGAGCATTATTTTTACATCGCTGTAATGTACACCGTTACAACGCTATCTAAAGTTGTCTAACCCTATGGAAATTTACTTGTTTCTTAAACAGACTACTGAGAGCATGGTTTAAATACGCGAAATTGTCATTCATATCGAAATTTGGATACAAAAACAAGTAATAGTACAATACTTGGCTGTGACCAATCTTAAATACCCTTAACATAGTTGGTACTATCATTTGTGTATATATTAACAAAGTTATGTACTAGCAATCGCTATCATTTCTTGTAGTTTTAGCTTAATCGAATTATCTTTCTATTATAACCCAAAATACATATACTTTATGGCGTCACTTTAGAAATAATTATATCTCAGTAATTTTTATGGAAATTTTGTTATTTATAAACAGTTACAGTTTCAAGACCAAAACTGAAAATTACGTGGTGTAACTGTGACCAAAACTTATTATATCTTTGCGGTAATTGACCAATTAAGCCATGTTTTCGAAAACAAAGCGTTCCAAAGAAGTTGCGAAATTTTATTTTGTTTGTGTTAAAAACATATCTGATCTGATGGGCGCTTCCAAAACTGGATTTTAACATACACACGAACAGACGGACTTAGCTAAATCAGTTCCTCTATCTTTAAGAATTCAGAATATTTATACTCGGTGTTCACTGGGAAGGTGTACTACTTTGTTTTGCCGCTATTTTAATATACATTAGTTTTGACAGTTCATATTTGGCAGTCGTGAAAGAGAGATGTGGCAAATTTGTTATGGAAAAATATTCGGTAAACCAACGTGTTTAATCATTAAAACATTTAAAAATCAATTTTCGAGTACTGTGACGATGAGAAAGTTACGTGAAATTTTTGGGAGAAACAACGTGTTGACTAACATGCGGCTTGTACCACATCCAATACCGCCAAGATTACAGTGGAATTACTGTGAGTAGTATACCTTCCCGGCGGACATCCTGTACTTTATATGGTCAAAAATAAATATCGTAGACATTACAAACAGTTTGACAAACTCATATGTAGTCTAAGGTGAAGTGTATCAAATAAGTATTCTGTCCTGTAACCCAGTGCGTGCAAAAGTATTGCGCAAAAATTTTAGTCTGCACCCGTAAAAGTTCTAGCCGATCTTGTTTGATGTTCTTTCTCCAATCGGATCTGTTGAGCTTTTTTTATAACAGCCACGACGACTAAAGATCATTTTGAAATGTTAGTATCATGTATTGATCTTTAGAAAAAAAATTAAACTTTTCCAGTTTATTTAAATATTTTCAAATATAAAAACTTTGTTGTTTAAATAATTTTGCTATAAATACAATTAAAAGTCAGACAGACAGACAGACAGACAGAAGTTTTTAACGAGCAGAATTGCCACATTAAGGCAAATAAAAATCCATGAGTGATTATTATGAGCTGTTGGCGTCAAGAGGCCGTCAAGATATCAGCTATTGAGTGATTATAACAGATTTCTTGTGGCCAGAAAATTATGATGTGAACGAAGTTCATAGTCCGTGTTATCTTTCGTCATGGCGATGTTAATTGGACGTCACGATCATGTAATCTATATATATAAAAGTGAAACTCTGTGTGTGTGTGTGTGTGTGTTAGTTATAGACTCCGAAACTGTAAAACCGATCGGACTCAAACTTTAGCAAGTTGTTGTACACATTCCAGGGAGTGTTTGTGGTTGAAAAAAAGTGGGCGGGGCAACGCCCATAAAAAATTTGTTATCATTTTTAGCTACTTGCACTTGACCGATTTTTCTGAAACTTAGCACACATATTGAGCTGTCATGACTTTATAATTTCGTGATTAAAAAAGTGGGCAGGGCCACGCCCATAACAAAAAGTTATAATTTTGAGGTTCTGGCACTGGACCGATTTTTCTGAAACTTTGCACACATATCGAGCTGTCATGACTAAATAATTTCGTGATTAGAAAAGTGGGCAGTGCCACGCCCATAAAAAAAGTTATCATTTTCAGCTACTTGAACTTCATCGATTTTCCTAAAACTTTGCACACACATATTGAGCTGTCATGACTATACAGTTTCGTGATTAGAAAAGTAGGCAGTGCCACGCCCATTAAAAAGAAGTTATAACTTTTAGCTTTTTGCACTTGATATTCAATTTGAATTCATAATGCATTTTTTTTAATTAAGGGGCGTAGCAACGCGCGCCGGGCTTTTCTAGTTATATATAAAAGAAAAAGTGTACGGCAATAAGTCAGAATTAACTCTCAGTGTCATTGAAAATTTTTATCAACGAATAGAAGCATGCCTCCGAAGCCGTTGCTCTGTAAACAGTTTGTTTGATTTAAAAATAACTTCGTTTGGCGTTTCATTTCACAGGGTAAATAATATTTAATATTTTTATAAAGATATATTGAATTTTTTTTAATGGAAATGATTACCTATAAACTTCTTGAATAAACAATCAATTAAAATTCATTGTTTAAAAACACGAACAACGCGTTACAAATCGAACTAGTAATTTATTTAACCCTGTTTGTTAAGTAAGTCAACTTATAAAAAAGTGTTGCTAGTTTTGTTTTCAGTTGAATGTTAGCTTGAAACCTGATCTATATAAAATTGAAAAAAAAAATAAATAAAAGCCAAAATTAAAAGACTCTGGTTACTTTGTTGTTTTAGGTAAAAATATTAAGCGTGTAGTCCACAATTAACAGCAGACTTCATATTAAATCTAAAGATGTTGTTGTTAAAATATCAACATTTATCTGCCTCAGTACCAGTATTAAATACAAATTATAAAATAAAAATAAAACAAAAAACAAATCCCTTCATCTTTAACATGTCATACGTATAGAAGACTACATGTACCACCAGAAAGTCCCATTCACAAAATGTTAAAAAAAAACAAAAAATATTTTAAAAGCGTGTGCGCGCGCGTTCATACGACAATTTCACCTGTTGACACAGTAACTTATATTTGCATGACTGTCAGCTGGGGCAACCAACCTAACAGTCAGTGTATTGATGAACTTTTAAACCCCTCCAACTATTTTCAATGTAATCGATCGTTCCTTCATCCAATCTTGATCATTTGTTAAAAGTTTTGTTTTTTTTTTTGCTTACAAAAGTTGTACCATTTTCTTTGCTGCCTAGAGAGTTTGATTTCATTGACTCGATTTGTATCGTTCAATTAATGGTTAGTATATAAATAATCTCCCGTCTCTCGTTTAATACGAAATAATTGTTTTTGTTATAGATATCTCATGGTTGTTTAATGACATGGCGATCGAAATGATCAATGGATCACCATCATCGTTGACGAAGATGATATTTTTAATTAACACCCTCTGGATATGTTTAAAATAGCAAAATTCAGGAATGGTTTTTAACCAATGTTTCCAAATATAGTATGCACTACATAAATGCATTAAAAAATTGTTATTAAAATACTAATTTATTGGCCAAATAATCAATTTAAACATGTTAATTATATACAAAATAAGTAAAAAAAAAAATTTGTTTTTTATTTATCTTAAAAAAATTATTTAATTTATTTTCAACCCTCAAAATTTCTATTTAGAATTTAACTCTTATTTAAACATTTCAACACAGGAAACTGATTTTAATTTCATATTGATACCCCAAGATCTTTTTTATTACGCAACAGCGATAGGAAGCAACATCGTTTTAGATGCCTACAATAGGCATGAAAATTCTTCATCAATGCTTTTATAAAATAATATTTGAATCTATTTACTTCTAGTTTAAGATTAATATTTATAGAACTTGCTATGAAATTCTATTGATACTAAAGTAATCTACATATAAGAAATTTGTTCCATAATTATGTTTTACTTTGCTATCTTACCCTACATTTACACATTAAAGAACTTTTATGAAATTCTGTATACGTGCATTGCACGGACAGAACTATGCACAAAGATGCTAGTAGTCACAAAGAACTAACAATAATCACCAATCGACAATGAGTAATCGTTTGCTCATTAGACGTCTGTATTGGAGGAGACTCAGTGAAGGAAAGGATACCGATAAGTATCTATGGAATTATGGGATCGAAAGGGGTTGAAAAGGGATCGTAAATAGTATTGGTTTGTTTTGATACTGCCACAACACATATAAGAATTTAGTTTTTTTCAGAACTTATATTGTCACATGTTGAACATTTACTCATTTAACATTAAACATTCTCGTATTTTTTTTTTTTATATTATTTTGTAAAATTTATTTCTTTTACAAAAAGCTAAAAAAATCAATAAAAATTTCGCTTAGATCTCCCAAGCCAGCCGAAAAGAACTTGAAGGCCGATAATTGGGGGCATTACTTTACAAAATGTTATGTCAAACACAAAAAGAGCTTGCAGATTTGTAATGAGCTACTCAAGCAGTAATTCTGATACATTTGCGACTAGCAGGATTTATCTAAATGCAGGGACATTGGAATGAACTGAAGCCGAGAAATCTTGAGAGACGATTGTACATGTCTGTAATTCTGCTAAATGAATTTAAAATAAAGTCACTTTTACACTAAGTTATTACCTGCGATGACAAATAAATCTATTATGGTAATCAGAATTGTTGGAAATCGTATATGAAGACCGGCCAAACAGCTTAATCGACACCAAAGTCAAATATTTATGGATCTAAAGTAATGCTCTGTAAGTACCAAAAATATGCGGCCAGACATGAAACTCTTAAAAAAATTAAAAATTTGTGTGCCTGGCTCTAATACAAATTTTTTGTTTAAAGGGGTGACTTATACAAAAGTTCTGTACCAATTCGTGTCTAATTCTTAAAAAATATAATTATTAATTGCTTTTACTTAAAAATTATTTAATAAATTGTAAAGTGTTTTGACTATTTTGGGAGTGAGAAAAATTATACAACATTTTATCAATTTCTCCTAAAAAGAATCTCTACACTTATTTGGGCAAATACTTACTAAATGTGAACGTAGATTAATTATTAAAAGATGTTTTTATCTGGACATCTTGCGAAAAACACAATACCTCAAAATTGAGATAAGTATTACACAAACATACAAAACTTAAATTGTTTGGTTAGTATTTATATGGTTAAAAATATGTGTACAAATATAATTTATAATATACAAAATGTAGTAACAAAATGGGTATCTCAGTATCTCTGGGATTAATAAAGATATCACAAAAATTTAGAAAAGAGCCTGTTAAAAATAATTGAATAGGTGTCTGGTACTTTTTGGAAATTTTGAGTTTTGAGGGGATAAAACGGGTAAATACTGAATTTTGTACATTTTTAGTTTTTAGAATTTAGGGTGAAATGGGCTTAAAACGGGGTAATGACACTTTTTGTTACTTTTTTTTTCAATTTCAGTTATTTATAAAAAGGATGAGCGGAACAAAAATATTAAAACGAACAAAAAATATTATTAATCCAAATGTGTTAAATTAAGTTTAAAAATAGCTAGCAATTAATAATTTTTTTTCTTAATAAATGAATTTGATATTCCAATTAAATTTTTTTATTATTTCACTTTATACGTAGCGAAGCACGTACCGGGCGGCTAGTTTTATATAAATTATAGTAAAAAGAAATAATTAAAATAAACCAAATGTATGAGTGTTTTCTTTCCAAGCCCAAAATAGTTTTGCTTAAATTTTTTCTATTAAAAATCATAAAAATAATTCCTAGAAAATTGTTTTAAATACCCATAATTAAGGATACTGAAAAAAATACAATTTGAACGCGTGCAAAGAACACGCAATTTATTTCTTGGCACTTGGCACATCAAATTCCTTAAAGTGCTGGAATTTGCAATTAGAAAACAAATGTTCTGTGCATTCATTATTCACTCAGCCGTCCTTCATTTCGTCCATTTTACTGATCTTGTTGCTCTTGTCTACTGACCTGTTTTAATACGCTCATATAATTTGCTGGCAGAAAAGAACATTCAATGAAGATTTAAACTAATAAATCATTGTTTATAGACTTAAAGAAGATCGTTCATCATTTTGCAAGAGTGTGTCGCAATAATTGCAAATATAGTTTATTTTTTATTTAGTTTTTTTAGTTGTTGTTTTTTTGCCTTCATTCAGTTTGTTACATGGAAAACACTTGTTGAAGACATGCTTGCACAACTGACAGAAAGACGGACGAACATACAGACCAATAAACGTTGTCGGTATTAACACAATGCCATACATTTTTCTTACATGAATGAATTCTTAACCGGCCAAGAGGTTGTTAAAAGCAAAAACAAAAAGAATAAGTAAAACCAGGCTAAAACCCCCTGTTGTTTTACATGAACAGGATTGTTACAAGAGTTGAAGAGGGATACAAATGCAATTTTTATTTTCATTTTAACAAGAATTTTTTAAGTAGAACTTTAAATACAGTTTATTTTAATTAAATTAGGGTAGCAAAAAAAATTATAGCAAAAAAGAAAATTAACACAACAACAATGTTTTCAAATAAATAATGTGGTTAATTTAGCCAAGGAGCCTATAATTTAATAATTATTTTGAAATAAAAATTTAGGTTTTCTTAACTAGACTTGTTTGTAATTAAAAAACGGTTAAACTGCAATAAATCTTTATCTAGTGTACAGAACTACATACAGACTGATAGATGCACAAGAGCATGAGTTAAAAAAAAAAATTGTGTCTCTACTAAGTAGATGCATGTATAAATTACAAGTTTTATTACGCTTATAAGATCATTATAACATTTGCCCTTAGGGTTAACGTCTCTTTATGACTATGTCAAATTTGTAGTTTAGGTTAGTTGGTTGGCTCGCGATAAAGTCTAGTTTTAAGGATGAATCCTAATAACAAGTATCAATCTAACTTGAAGATATTAAAAACCTAGCAACAACCTTGCAAAAAAAAAATTGCACAAGTTCAATGTAAATAACATTTTTCACGACATTTAATTCTGAGGCATGTAAGAGGAAGCATAAAGAGTGCATTTTCCAAATCCAAAATATCTTAAATAATTCATGTAAATAAACATTATTAACATGGTTTTCTTTTCATCCACTATGCATGTTTTCTATGCACTTATTGTAATGAAGTTAATTTTATTAATACATTCATGTTAACACATGCTTTCCAATGACACGTTAATACTAAAATCATGAATGTTTTACCTAAATTGAAACACTTCATCATGGGTATAACTCAAGCATTCGCTATTTCTTTTGCTGGGAAGTAATGAAAGTAAAAATTTTGTTTCTTAAGCCTACAGTTTGTGGAATAAATGAGCTTTCAAGTGACAAATGTGTAATCAAATTTAAAAAAAAAATATTTATCTTTTTTCATAGAAGTATTACTTTGGAAAATTATTGTTCAGTATAGAAATTCTAAAAAAAAAACTTTTTCAAATAAAAAAAAAAATTATTTTTGAATGGTATTTAATATGATGTGCAAAAATGAATGAAACATCTTTTTTATGGTAAATTTAGGTCTTTAATTTGAAAAAAGTCCTTGTAAGTTTGTAGAATCAATCGTTTCTATCTTGCCAGGTGAGAAAACACTAATATGTGGAGGCCATTTTATATTTTTTTCTTAAATAACAAAGTTCGACATTTAAAACAAAACCAGAATTTTAAAAAATATTCAGTTGATCTTTCTGTAGCCGATTTAAAATTGAAATTTTAAATGGCCCCCTTGTAAGTGACTAAAGGCACACTGGGACATTTGATCTGCAGCGATAGCTTTTCCAAAATGTTGATAATTTAATCGATTTCTATAATTTGTTTTCTGTAGGGATGTTAGAATCATGAAGTTTATTTTTTACTATACGTCTATATAATAGAATGGAGTTTGTTTTAGTAGTCTAAAAAGCAAGGGTAGAAGTTTTTCGTCGTCTCAATGATTACATAGCCAAACGATTGTCTTTTTCATATGTAAATTGACCACTTGAAAAGTAAAGGATTTATCTACGGATATGTGTATCGAAATTCGTGTTTTTAAATAGAACAGGTTCGAGATCTTTTCTCCGAAGACCAGCTAATTATGAATTCAAGCCGCAGTCGACGGCAAAAGGTGTAAAACATATGGGTCCCGTATACATATAATATCAAAACAGGTATGCATGTTGCCAAACAAGTTTTTAATTGACAGCTTAATTAATGTGATGGTGTGGCCTGCACGGTCGTCGGATTCGAACGCCATTGAAAATTTAAAGGCAATATCTCCGATAAAACCAATAACTATAGATTGTATTTTGAAAGTTGTGATGGAAATATGGAAACCCTTCCTGTAGAAATATTTCAAAACCTAATCAATTTGGCAGTAAAGTGTTATGCGACCGTAATTGCAAGAAGTGCAAATCAATTTATTTATTTAAACGCATGAAGTTAACTGCAATGAAACAAAAAGTATTTTGAGGAATTTATCTTAATATTTTACATTATGATGGGAGGATCCATGACAATTATGTGTGAAATAAAATATCGGTCATATGTTCGCTACGGCATACTTCTATCCGATGGTTCATATTTTCAATAGACATAATTAAGATTCAGTGTCGTAAATGTGCCAAATTATTTCATTCTTTAGCTTTTTAAATATTTTTGGCTTGTTTATGGACACTTTTTCTTTTAAATATCCCCAAAAAAGTTACATGATTATGGCAGCCAATTTATATCACCATGACGTGAGATAACACACCCATTTAATTTTTCGAGCAAAAGAGCAATTGCTTTGTTGGCTGTATGGCAAGTGGCACTGTCCTTTTGAAAGCATATATCATTTACTTTCACTATCCCAATTTCTGGCCACAAGAAGTCGGTTGTCATCTCACGATAGCGAACAACATTCACGGTGACTGCTTGGCTGACTTAATCTTCGAAGAAACTCGGCCCAATGACGCCGCCAACTCATAAATCGCACCAAACAGTCAAACAGTTAGTAGATTCATCGGCTTTATAACAATCACTGATGGATTCTCATTTACCCAATTGCGGTAGTTCTGCCCGTTAACGAATCCACTGAGGAGTAAGTGCACCTCGTCGCTGAAAATGGTTTTCTTTGTAAAGTCACCATTAACTTCTAAATATATTCAATTAATCATTCGGCAAATTGACGATGCTTGAAATGTTCAATAGGCTTCGGTTCTTGATTCAATTGAACCATGGTACAATCATTAGGTAGCCTTACTAAAACAGCTGATTTTTTTTTCTCTACCTTATGGTTTAACTAAAATGTCAAATTTTGTTTATTTATGTGTATATTCCAGCACCAAAAAAAACACACACACATTTGCTTATTTACATTTCAGTTGTCGTTTTCCAACAACAAAATGCATGTAGAATTTTTGTTGTTGCAGAAATGAGGCTACCTGGTAATTGTAATATGAACTGAACCTTGTCGATTATGCCGACCAAAAAATTACGAAGTATAGTAAGGCCATTTTAATTGGAAAGCCTATTTTCGTAAAAGCCTTTAACAGTCTTACCGCGCTTCTCAATTATATACCTCTAAATGGTTGAATTTGTCAAACTAATTTGGACAAAAGCTTGATTTTAAAGACTGAATCACAATTAACATCGTGCAGCTTGGTTAAAACACCTTTTTTTAGAAAACGTTAATATGAGTTAATGATGAATTATTTTTTTCTAAGTATACTAATTGACGTTTTTAAGCTTTAGAAATAAACTCAAATTTGTTATTGTTATAGTAAACTTCATACATCACAGGATTTTTTTTATTGCGTTTTATGTGAAATCAAAACAAAAATTGATAAATGTAATGAATGACTAAAACTTTTAAGTTGGTGCTTTTATTTTGACCGCGTTTGTATACTTATATACTCTTATATATGTTCAAGCAGACATTGCTAGATAATAAATATAAGTTAGTATTGAACACCATTATCGTAGCTGGCATTTTGGTCTATTTGCTTTTGCTGTTTGAAATCATATAAACCAATAAGTCAATAAAACCGATACAAACAATGAACATTTTTCATACTGTTTAGTAGCCTCGTGTTAATGTTTCTGATAAGCTTTATTGCGTATGTGACTCATCTATATATAAATACCTTTTTATAGATTACCAAAAATTCATAATTGATATTGTGAAATATTTATATCCCAGCAAAAAGGGCATGTAAAATAAATAGTGAATTAATGCATTCGACCAATGATGAAGTGGTTCAATTAAGGTTAAACATGCGTGTCATTAGAGAGCATGTGTTCATATGGATATTTTATTAAATTTCACTGAATGCTAATTATTGCATGGAACGCATGCACAGAAGATGAAAATGAACTCATGTTTCGTGAGTTAATAATGTTTGTTTGTTGTTGAATTTATCAAGATTTTTTGCATTTATTTGCATGTGTTTTTAAGCACATCACTAAAGTCTCACTATTTTGTATTTGGAGAAGGCATTCTTCACACCTCTTTAAGCTCTTATGAATTAGACGTCATGAGAAATGTTATTCACATTGAACTGGTGCAAAATTTTTTTGCTGGGATGCTACGTTATGTTATGTTATTAAAATCTACATTCAAGATAGCCGATGGTATGTAGAGTGTGATTAACATTTACAAAAATAGATGAAATATAAACAAAAAATTCTTAATAATCAAGGTTAGAAAAGGCAACAAAAAAATATTAGACTTTTGTTATCAATAGAGTTTTATAAAAAATTTAACAATTACAAAATTACGTTAGCTCCTCTAATTTAACTTTTTTTATATACTTTTACAATGTCCCTCTGTATTTCACATTTTCGCATGTTTGTTGATGTATTCAGTTCATTTAAAAACTGCATTTTTCTCAATATGTATTGGACTTCAAATATGCTTTTCTACATTTTTTCTTTTGCATGATTAATTACCATCATTAGTTTTTTATTTTGTTGCACTATAAGAATATTTCCTTATATTGGCTCACAATGCAACAAAATTTATTAAAGTCATCTTTTGCGTGTAAAAAAATGAATATGTTTGTACACACACATCTCAACCTATCTTAACCCTAGCTCTGGCACTATTTACATATGTAAATATATCGATTTTAAAAACGTGATAACTTATATATTTGTGATCCGATCTCGACTATTTTTGGACTCAGTGACTAATTTTTTATGTTTTATGGAAAAATAGGGGAACATTTTTAAAAAAGTTAAATTTAGATCCATTTTTTGACATTTTCTTGAAATTTCTTTATTATGTGGCACTATTTACATTTGTAAATATGTTAACATTACTTATTTATTTGTATGTAGTTCAATTTATTTTTTCAATGGAAAGAAAAATAGTAAGCGAATAAAAATATATTTAATTTTTTAGGCATTGGTTGCACTTTGTTTGGACTTTGCTATGCTCAATGCAAACAGGTTTTTTACATAGACCGCATGCTTCTCGAGTGGACCGCTTTCTTTTATTGTTCTCTCGAGAACATATGTAGCAAGCGCCCCTTACTTTTGAACGTCCACGGTCGTCTTCATCTGGAACAAAATCTTTAGCTGAGTCCCTAATTAGTGATTCTATAGGAACACCCATTATGCATTCGATTGCAGTCCTTGTTGGAAAGTATGATAGGACTCGAGGAATTTTTCCTCTTGGCTTACACGACTGCTCTCCTAATTCTAAAAGAAACAGACGACGACCATCTATTAGTGTAGTAAATTTTATTTTAAAAAATCTCCTCCTTTAGATTTAATATTTATATTATATAAGTTGCAAAAGCATATATGTATATCTAGAATATTATAAAAAATTGCAAGAAGCCAACGGTTTGTTTTCCGTTTCGTCGAATATTCCGTTAACATGTGGTCCATTACATCAACCCCTCCTTTTGTTTGGTTATAAAACAATATGATATTTTGTTTTTTATTTATATCAGATATTGTGTCATCACACGGCATTGTGGACAGCAAATTAACGGCCTTTTTTGTGAAGAAATTGTCTTGTTTTCACTATATCCGAAGATAGTTGAATATTCAGCTCGTTGCGAAGATGGTTAAAAATCGGAGGGCAAATATGGTTTATTTTGTTTATTGTTCCAACCATTCTGTAAGTGTATTAGCTAAAGAAAGGCTTTTAAAAAAGTTGTCACAGGTAACATTTCTCCCAGGGTTTTTTATATGGTTTAACCAAGTCTTTAACAACTCTCACCCTGATTTTTCTTTCTATCGTTACCCAATTTGCCAGTATATATTTGCCCAGTAAGTAGGTAGTACGATTTTGCATCACATACCCACCACAACTTTATACCGTATTTAGCCGGTTTAGAAGGAATATATCGGGTAAATTTTGTGCGGCCTCAGAAAGGAAAAAGCTGTTCCTCCACTGTCAAATTTTCGCTTGGCCTGTAGTTTTGTTGCAAATTTGCATTCATCATTTGAAACATTTCAGAAATTGGTGCTGCTTTGTCTGTTATAGATCTCTAATTACTCGTTATTTGCTGATCAAACGGAATAAATCCTGAAATTTTTTAAAAGCTTTTTGAAGATATGGTTGCTCGATACAACCAAGCCTTTCGCTGTTGGAATGATGAGATCCCATTGTAATTAGTATCCCAAAGTATGCACTAAATTGTTCCCCAGAAATATCCTCTTTTTTTAATATGTCACGAAAAACACTTGAGAGAAAAAATATTTACAAATGTAAATAGTGCCAGAATTCGAAGAAAAAAATTGGTGCCAGAGCTAGGGTTAAACGCTGCTCAAATGGACATCAATCAATATTAACGAGTGATGTGCCAAAAGTTAGTCGTTGATGAGCTACTTTTATGCACTTTTACATGATAGCCATTGAAGTTATTAGTTTAAACTTTTAACGCAAACTCTCGACAACAACAAACTCACCAGACAACGCTGCAATTTAGTTGGGGTGGTTCTTAAGCGATTTGTATACGTTAACAATGTGAGACCACCAACAAAGTATGTTGCATGTAAGTAAAAAGAAAAATCAAACAAATTGTCTTTGAAATCATTTTAAACCCAGTGTCTGTCCACTAAACACACTTTGCAGCGTTTAAACATTGCAATGAGGTAAAAAAAATAAAAAATATATCTCACATAAATTAATTAAAATGAGCACAATTTTGAAGCGGCGTTCTTCTTATTATATTTTAAATAAAATGAAATTAATTTAAATTATGTTTAATTTATTTCGTTTGAAAATGTTAAGGAGTAAAATGAGTTTTCTGATCAATTCTTATCTTATCTTAAAAAGCTTCATTGTACGGCTGTAATTGGTGATTTTAAGATTTCGCGGAAGAGAAAGTAGTTGTGATTGATGTTTGATAATCATAAACTGAAATTTTAAAATTAGCTTCTTTTTATTCATTTTGAATTATAAATACTTTGTTTGTAAGCATCAGTTAAGCGGCAAAGTAAAAAATTAAATAAATTAAGGTTAAAGTTTAAAGAATAAAAATCAATACCAATTGTTTGTTTTACTAATTATATGTCAGAAACAGACAAACTGGGACCAAATCCTGACATACAAACTCGGTTTTAATTTTACTCACACTTTGAAACTGGCTGTGCTTTTGTTGTTAATATTTTAATAATAGTTCCTAAATTACGATCACATTTCCCATTACAATATTTTGCAAAGCAAACATTGGCAGTATTAATATTTTCAAAGTTCATTGAACTGCAACAACCCAACAATATTAAAACAATCCAAAGTTGCAACACTGTTGCCAACAAACTACTGTTAAATCTTATTAGATAATCATATAATTATAATTCGTTTTTATGATCAAAAACACCACAATAAACATCATAAGTTCTAGTACTGATTAACGTCAATAATGGATTTAAATTGGCTCTGATTAACCCTGCCACGCAAACACAATCATAATGAACTAATTTTATGGTTTAATGACAACCAATATAAATAAGTTCAGGCAGGCTGAATGATTTTTTCTTTGCCTCACTTTTCGTTGGAATGATTAACCAAACGGTCTGTTCTTTGCGAATATTTATCTGGATTGCTTGAATTTGTCTACCATAAAAGTTTGATCAAGAGAGAATAAAAGTGGCTTCCGCATTCACAGCACAGTCAGTATCTACTGTTTTCTTAACAAAAATATGGAAAATGAACTGCACAAGAGCTGAGGTCATAAATTAAAGTTTTGAATTTCATAATTTATTCTTTTTATCTAAATTAGCCATCATCGAAATTCGCAGGTTCTTTAGAGACACGCGATTTTATTTCGTTGAATGGCGTTGCTGTAACTGACATACAATGTGTCTGCCTGCCAATGTCAATATGTTTTTCAAAAATTTATGCATGCAAAATACAATATGATTATATGAACATATTGAACAATTTTCAAGGATTTTTTCACTCAATATTATGTGACAAATAATAAATTATTTAATTTTAATTACAGCAAATATGTAGTTAAACGAAACTGCAAGTATTTAAATATTTTCATGAGAACAAAATTTTATTACACCATTATAAAAGTCTTCTATATTTAAATATATTTTTTTGGTTAAACTATTTTGATGCCGCAGAAAATAAGTAAAAGTCACTATTATTATTTAAATATATTCATAACTAGTTAGCATTTCATAAAAAATCGAACTAACTCTAATCAAAAATAAATATTTTTTACAAAATTCTTCCACTGTTTTTTTTTTCGTAGCTTTTATCAAACATGATTAAAGTATTTTCTAGTCTCGCTGACTACGGTTCTTCTCCAAGTCGCTTTAGATCTTCCAACTCCACGCTGTTCCTTCAAATGCCACTCAAAGCCAGAGTATGTAATTATACCCTTCTGCTGTGGTACCAAGGGTATATGTGACAGCTCATAGAGAAAGGGACCTAAGGGTCAAAACATGTTTTGTTCAGGAGAGCCATTTTAAAGATTAATTGATTTTTCTATTTTTTTAAATTGATCATAAGGAAAAAAATAAATTTTTTGTAGTTTCGTAAAATCAAGTTATTTTGTTAATTTAGTAGGAGAAAAAATGAAAATAAATAAATTTTACCGTTAGGTCCCTTTCTATTTGCGCTTAGAATCGTCGGCTTCACTTTTATAAAACGCGCATATCTCTGGGAGGGAACACTCTTGTGGCATGGGATCGATCTAATTCGATGCTCAGATGTTGTCCACATCAAAAAAAAAAAATAAGTGAAATTTTTTTTTTACGCTGGCCCCTTTCTCTATGCGCTGCCACATTTATAGATTTGTAATTTCCGTTAATTCCGTTGTAATTTCTACAATATTGACTAACGACCTCACAAAGTATATATTTTCTGAAAGCTTATGAATAGGGGAGTCAATGAAGAATTATCCATCTGTCCGGTTGCCTGTGTGTATGTTGAAATCAACTTTTTTAAGCATACCTCTCCCCCACAAACACACATCGACAAAACTCATGTAAGATATTACAATGACTGAAATATTTATGAGCAGATCTGTATTGAAACTCAGAATAATAGCACAATAACTTTATAAGATATAAGCAAATGAACACGACTGCTTCTACTTTTTTGCCATATTTTTATCACAAAAATTTAAATTTTCCAGCCATAGGACAATTTATAGACACGGTTTGTGACTATTTATATTTTCGGTATGCCTCTGGAGATTCTCATGAAAAATTTTGAACAAACTGATCACTAAACGGCAAAGCTCTAGTACTTCAGTGTTTTTCCTAAAATCTACAAAAATAGATATTTTTCAGTTTCTTTACATCCGAGAAAGGCAATTTTGGAATCAACCGAATAGCCTTGAGTATTAAAATGTAGTCATATATGGAAAGAAAAAAAATTCAAGATGGCGTCCTCCATAAAATGGCAAACATATGAGTCAAATATAGTAGTTACGACTTTGTCCCCACTAACCCCCACAATATAAATATAAAATAAAAGGGCTTGGCTAGTAGAATACTATGTAAAAATTAAAAATCAAATATGGCGTCGGAAATAATGAAATTGCGTAAAACATGAAATCTAAAACCTAAACTTATCTACGATGTGGTGTTTGTACCTATGTACATGACAGTGAAGGGTATTATCAGAATGTTTTCCAAGATTTAGTTGTTCTTGCTTGTCGGTCACTAACACACTGCTGTCGTCATCAAAAGCATGAGAATTACAATTAAGGGTGCCCGTTTTATTTTAAAAAGCCCCTTCATGTCAACTTTTTCTGTCACTGTCTGGTTCTCACGGTACTCACGTTGTCATAAAACGTTTTCTTATTTCCTTTAATTCGTATATTTCATCTGAACTGGATTAACAATTTACACATTGTCATAAAATTTTGACTTTAACAATGCCTACCAGAATGAAACAATCAATTTTTGGGGTTACTGTCCACAAATTTCGAAAACTTAAATTTTATAACTCTTTTTCTTTTTGGTGATCTGTCTCAATTCACAATTAATTTCACTTGTCGGTATTTTAATAATAGAATAACTGGACACTGTTCAAATATTTTCGAAATAACCTCTGTATCGCAAGGACGATTTACAGATTTCTATCAGGTCGATGTTCACATTTTAAGTAAAAAGTTAGACTTTTTAGACAAGACGTTGTTCTTTAACATTTATGTTGTTAGAAATTAAAAAATACCGCTTTTCCCTGGTGACATATGCAAAGGCAACATAAAAATTGCATGGAAGTGAATAATCTGATAAGATAAACATGGGCAAAGGAGTCCGCCACTCCTTTTAAATATTGTACTAGATGTCATTATGCAACAAGCTACAACATAAAGAAATGGAATTGTGTGAGGCCTTCAAAGCTAGTTTAATTAATTAAAGCAGTACCTCGCCAGTCAACCATAAAATTTTGTCTAACAAGTTGCCAGAGTTATGAGTTATTCTATTGTTAACATTCCGCGTGATATTATTGACCAATTGATTTGACCATTTTGAGAGGCAATATGACATTGCAGGAGTGATTATAATCGAAGAACTGTATACATTGATTTGAATGTACGATTGCAAACAAACCGTTTAATTTTTGGCGAATAATTATTATAAGTTAAGTTTTAATTAAAGGAACTAAAAAAGTTATGGGAGCATTTAATTACTAAATATTCTAATATAATCATATTTTTTGGTCGGTTTAAAAAAGGTTTATCTTCCTAATATGATTTTACACAATCATAAAATAATCCACAAAAACAACAATATGGTCCCCCGCAACTATAATATATCCCCACGTTCTTCTTATCCAATTATGTCCCCAAATATTTAAAGGACATAACTACCGTTTAATACTTACGTCAGAATAATATTGTTGCACCTTATAGCCCAACATAGACCTGTTGTAACAAACCAAAACACATGTAAAAGTCCAACGCTTGACGTTCAACGCTCAACGCTCTTATTTAGGTTTGACTCTTACATTTTATGACAATTTGTGATTTTTAATACTTACAAACAGAACGTTATTTTTGTAGAGAAATTTATTTGGTTTGCTGCAATAGTTTTTTTAGACATATTTGTTTTAGCAGAACTGTATTGAAGTATTAAGAAAAATGTGTCAACAAAATAAAAGGTGGTTAAATTTTAAGTATTGATGTTGATTTAAAAAAAAATACAAATTATTCAGAATATTATTGCAATTTCTTTTTATTATGATAATGTTGGTATGGTTCAATTATGTATGGAACAAAATATCGGCCAAATATTGATGTTCAACTGTTGGGCACGAAAATGAGTCATGGTTGACCGCTCTTTTGCCACACTATCGCGAAAAACAGCAATGTTTTCTGTTCACCAAACTATGAATGCATTCACAGATGCTTTCATATTTCATACAGAACTGTTTTGCTGAAATTTAAATATTTTTCATAATTCATCCGATTGTGGACGAATTTTAACGATTATGTTGACCTAAAGAATTACGAAATGTATTTTGATTTGATCGCCCATTTCCATAATAAGCCTTTATAGCTTTAACACGTTGCTCGATTGTGTATCTTTCCATGGTTAAAATTGAGTTAATCTGAGATTAACAAATGTCAAATGAAATGCAGAAACAACTTGACATTTAAGTGTGGTTCAGATTCAATATCGGCCCTTAAAATTTAAACACCCTTTACATATTAATTAATAAGATTCAAAATAAAAACTTAATTGTCATGGAGAGTATATTCTTAAAAAAGGATTTAATAAATTGAATATCTTTATATTAGTAATAAAATATTATTGTGATGAAGATGATGTAATATAGTAAAAGTCATGCGTAACCTAAGTTTTTTGAAACTGAAGTGGGGCCGTCTCTTCAAAAAAATGTATATACTTTTATCAAAAACTTTTTTTGACGTCTCAAATAATTATAATTAGTTATCAAAGATTGCACTTGGCAATAAGTTTAGCAGGAACTAAACTTAAAAAATATTTTGTGCATTGAGAGTCTCAGTTTAATGTTCGCTTCAAATAAGCCAAACAATATACCTAATCACTAAAAATCATATTACAGCTATTATGGATAACTTGCAGTTTCATACTATGGTGAGAAGCTTTAAAAATTTGGCACAACCAATTAAAATATTCTAATTTGTTATATCTAAAATAAAGGCCTATTTGCTAAGGCAAGGAAGGAAGGAAGGGGTCTATTTATAGTAAATAAATTATCTAGATGTGCATAGCAGTTACTCTTGTCTACTTGTTTACACTCGCTTCTAAAAGCTTATATTAATAAAATTTGCACACACTGTTCTTTTTTGTTACAAACTAACAGACATACTTATTCGTTGTAAAAGAGGCTTTCTGTTAAATTGTAGCAAAATTGCTCATCTTAAACGCAAGATGGTATTTGCTTTTTTTTAATTTATTTTTTTGTTAATTAGTTTTTAAAACCGTGAAGAAGGTTATAGGGCCTCCAACAGGAAAATATATATTTATGTAACAGACATCAATCAATTTATATTTATTTAAAGATTTAAAATGGGCTGTCAGCACTATGATGGTGGTCATTTAAAAAAAGCACAAATTGGAACAAAGTGGAACGTTAAAAGGTTTTTTTAAATAATTTGTTCGTTAAATAAATAAACTTGCACCAGAAAAATTATTTTTTTTTTATTTTTAATTTTTTTTAAATATGCAAGTCAACAAAATATTAATTTAAGGATGAAGATAAAATGAACGTATGAATTATCAAACCGTAGCTGGTTTAAAAAAAGCATTCCACTCGGCTAGTTGTGGGTAAATAGTATTCCATAGTATTCTTTCACAATGAATTTGTAAACTGCGAAAATTTAATATAAAAGAAACGAAATTTATTTTTGTACTTTTATTTGCAAATGGTTTTTGGTAAATTTTCAAGAAGACTTTATGTCATATTGTTATAAATAATATCATCATTTTCTAAAATCATAAACTGATTTGGGACTACTTTATTGCTTTTTGCAAAATTTTTTATTATTTTTCTTTAATTTACACTTATATTTAATTGAACTTTTAATTAAAATTTATTGTGATTATTTTATTATTATTATTTTATTTTTGGCTTAAGTTCAATCGATAAAAAAGAAAAATTTAAAAATAAACGTATGCTTCCCATTTGCTAATTTCATTAAGTTGTTACATTAATACCGGGTGTTTTTAAATAGTTACTGACTTTTCAGTTGGCAATACCTTTTTAACTAGCCTTCATATTGTCTGCTATAAAGTGACAAATTTTTAGTTTGGTTTGGAATTTCAATGTGAATAGACTGACGCATGAGTAGTAAAGCGTGCGTTTGGAAAATGGTCCTAAAACCAGGGGCCGAATCACGGTATTCGATCACAATCGAAATTTCACTCCAAGCGTTTCTTTAATAAATCACTTGTGGCACATGTTGTGTGACATATTCGGCCATCGTGTTAAATCGATAGCTCCTTCACAGCATGGCAACTGAATTGATGAACGAAAAGTTAGTAATTAAAGCTCTATAGCAGTCACCATTGATTGTAATGTTTTGTTCTTCATCGTTTTAGTTAAAAGAAGTGCTCACGATTGATTGCACCAGCGCATATATATATAGCATACCACAAAATCAGTTTTTATACCCTTCACACAGTGAGAAAGGGTATATATAGGTTTGTCATTCCGTGTGAAATTTCATTTCCGACCCCATAAAGTATATAATTTCTGAAAGCATATGAATAGGGGAGTCGATTAGGCTCTGTCAGTCTGTCCGTGTGTATGTTGAAATCAACTTTTTGAAGCCCCCCGATATCGCTTGGACCCGGGTGAGGTATTAAAATATCAGAAATATTCGGGAGTAGAACGGTATTGAAAATCAGAAACAGCGGTACATAAACAACTGAGATATGAGCAAAAACCCATGACCACCTCGATTTTTTATTCACAAAAACAACATTACAACAACAACATACATACATACAAACGTGTATACTGATTAGAGAAAACGTGGCATCGAATCCCAGCTGAGCCAAAAAAAAATTTTTTTTTTATGTTTTTTAAAATTTTTTTTTATGTTTTTTCTTTATTTTTTATTTAATATATTATTTATATTTTTATTATTTTTTTTTAATTTTTTTTTTATTTTTTTTTTTTGATTTTTTTTTTTTGTTTTATATTTATTATATATATTTTAATTATTTTTTTAAAATTTTTTTTTAAATTTTTTTTTTAATTTTTTTTTTTAATTTTTTTTTAATTTTTTTTTTTTTAGTTTTTTTAAACATACATACGTAAATTAATAATTTTACAATGGGATGTTTTTATATATGTATGTTTTTTATATGTATGTACGTATTTTATATGGGATGAATGGTGATACAAACTACTGTTATTGCATGACTACACGTTGTGAAGGGTATATAAGATTCGGCACGGCCGAATATAGCGCTCTTACTTGTTTTTATGTAATGGTGTCTCAACATACACTGGAGAATTATTATCACTTCAAATATGCCAGTCTTGTTAATTTACTTAATCAACCAATCAAAAGTAAGCTACATCGTTAAAAGAAATTCGCTTATTAAACTCAGTATCAAGTGCAATCTAAGGCCGAATTACGGCATTCGAACGTGATCGAAATTGTAAAATTTTTATTAATATCTCTAAAGCACCCCACTTCACTATTTTTTTTGCATAGTCTACTTCGATAAACTCGAAATCATTGTCCACTTGGAGGAAAATATTCTTAGCTTTAATGCCGATATACAGCAACAAATGTTAAAGAGGGCATCGAAAATTGGACCTCTGAGTATACTGCGTGCGAGCTAGCCGTACCGGTCATTAGCCGGAAGGCATATTTCAAATAATGTAAATCTGATGCAAATTAATAAAATTCCTCTTTATTTTATTCCATTTCAAAGTCTACAAAAAGCACCCTTAAATACGAATAAAAAATGTGGATTATGGTTTCGAAAATGCTAATAACAGAATAATTCTTCAATATTCTTAAATGTTTACAATTTAGTTTAAAAAAATGTTTTTAGGAATTCTAATAATAAGAAAATGAACTTGAGCTGTTTTAGAATTTCGAAAATTATAACAATAAACAATACGGCAGATAGCACATCTTGTAGAATAACTAATAGTAATACTGAAATAAGAATTCTAATTTTTTTATGTAAGTTCTCAATCTCAATTTTGTTTTTTCCTCAAGCTTTAATATAAATCTGATTTCTTTTACATCTTGTACATATGTATTTTAAATAATACTAATACAAACTTTTAATTTCAATTTTGTTGGTTTATTTAAAAGAAGTTTTGTTTTCTTTTATGAGGACACAATAATTTATATGCCTTTAATCTGTTAACTGAAAGTGCACGAATTAAATGTGTGACTAGGATTGCGTGCTTAAGAAAATTTGTCAGATACGCATGCGTGCAACGCTAGATCAGTTGAAATTTTGATGACGGCTTAGATGAAGAGATTAAATTATGAAATCTTAAACTTTATGCAAAAATATCAACAGGACTGACAGTTAATGCATCGTTTAAAAAAAAACCCATAAACTTGTTACCTCAGCTACTTTTGTCAAGCTGTGTTTTTGTGTTAAAAAATTAAACACGAAACATAAACTGAAATAATGTATTATAATATTTTCAAGGTCAATTGTAAGTTTTGAATGTTGACAAATTGTAAAAGCTTATGTGCTACTTTCTTTTAAGCAATGATTATTGAAATCCAATATAACTTTTAATTTACAGATTTACTTTAAATCCGACTGGCAGCAGATTGTAAAAATAATCTGAATTTTTAGTTATTTTTTTTTTAAATTTAAAGTTTTAAAATTTGAAACTTTATAATAGAAGGACGTCTGATATTTTTTTTTCTTTTTTTTTTGTATATATTTTTGCCTTATAATGTATTTTTCTATAAATAAACTTAATATTTCCTTAATATCACTATTAACTAATTTTAAAATTATTTTCATACATTGACGTTTATATCTTATGCTTTACAAGTCTACCCGTATTTCCATCGACGAAATAAATTTATATTTAAAATTTCGAACAAATCGAACAATATTTTTAGGTCACTAGAAACTTACGATTTTTCTGGATTCATTTAAAATTTAAACAAATTGACATATTGAAAAACTCCTTAATTACATTTTTTTACATTACTTTGATTCTGTTAGTTCCACTTTTTAAATGTTGCCTTTGGAAGCTGAAAAAATACACTCGAAAAGTTTCTTTTTAATTTAAGAGAAATAAGACTTAATTTAAGAAGTTAATTCTAATTTTAATAGTCTTGTACTTGATTCTGTAAAACAATCCCTTTTCGAACTTGTTTTATGAAAACCAGTACTAAGATTTAAAACACAATTTCGGCATAAATTAAGTATTAAATATTTTGACTAACAACTTAATTTTTCTTTAAATTAAAATTTTAAAATTTCTTTAAATCCAATTTAATCTAGTTAATACTATATAATAAAATAATGCTTTTTGTCACTATTTTTGGCGTAGAATACGTCTTACCTTACGGTATAGGGAGTCATGTCAGATTGTTATTGTTGTAATCTTTATTCCATTGATTATGAGGAAACGGCGAGATAACTTTTTTTAAAAATTTTTTTGTAGGTAAATAAAGATGTTATCTTTCGTTTGATGTACATTTCATATTGGTTGATATCTTCCTAATATTTAAATTTCTCAAATGAAAATTGTTTAGACACATGCACTCAAACATATGTGTGGTGTTTGGTTGAGCTTTTGAGTTTGTAGCGTGAACACAAACTGTGCTGCTCTTTCAGTGTGGACACAAACCTTCGGCTGTTGTTTTGATTGATGAAAGATTGAAATATCGTATATTTACTTATGTATTTAAGTGAAACAAAATGTTAAATGTGAATTTGAATTAACATGTATATTATCAAAAGTAACTATCAAATTCATTTGCTTATATTATTTTCTGTCTTATCGGATGGCGTATTCTACGTTAAACTTAATGGCCGTGTCTCTGACACAGCCTGCAGGGACGGTCCGTGGCCGAAGATCAATATTTTACACACTTTTTTTTCTAAACAAAGAGAACACATACACTCAAACATTTTTAAAATTTTCTGTTTGTTTTTTTTCTATCTCTCTTAAAACTGTTAGCAAAATATTTTGAAAAACAACTAAATTTAACTTGAAATCACTTTGATTATTCAAATAATTTTCGGTTAATATTCTTCAATCTAAAAAAATACAATTTTATAATTTTTTTAACATTTTTTTGACTTGTTTTTATTATTTGAATTGTTTTTGTTAACAAAACAATTTTTTTTAAAACAGATACACGCACACATATAGAAAATTTACAACTTTTTTATTCGTTTTGTTTTTTTTTTATCTTTTGTGTTTTGTACAAGTGATCATTGAATGAGAGGGTTGTATTTTTCTACAAGCAATTCAGTAGTTTTTGTGCCATTTTTAAGAAAAAACCGCTAGAAAAGTTTACATATTTGTTTGCATTACGAGACAAAAATTTTGGCATACGTAAGAACAAGCGAATGAAAACCTTTGAAATCGACAAACCCAAATTTATTAGAAAGTGGATGACTTGGGTTTGGTCTTTCCTTCGACATCGTTAAACAGGCCAGTAGTTTTTTCCCGAATTTTAAAATTGTATGTTTATGTTAAAATTAAATATAAAGGTGACAGTTATATTCGTTTTACAAAACTAAAGCAAGTTTACGTTGAAAGTAAGAATAATACGGAGCTTAATTAATAGGCTTAAAAGCATATGTTTACTTCCAGAAATTAATTCTAATATAAACAAATATACCGAATAATGTAATTGAAATTTTTTATTTTATAAAAAAATCTAGGATTTTTTCAATCTGGTAAATTTTTGTTCTGCCATGATTTTCTTGACATTTTGTTTATGTATCCTTTCATTTGTAACATATCGCTGTTTGTCGTAAAATGCTTAAAAAGTATATGTATTAAAATAAATATGTATGTATTGAAATGAATATGTCTCAACATTTCAGTCATTTAACAAAATTAACTCTTTACGACACTCATTCCAACTACTGAAATATTCCATAAGTTGTCTTCAGTCTGGCTGTTATTGCTGATGTGACGGTGAGGACAAAAATTATGTTGGTGCTTTGGTTTGCTTAAGCTGTCGACATGACATTTTCTCAACGCCGCGGCGCGCCGTGACAATTTCATGATAAATTTTTATATTTTAAACTTAACGTTTTATTTATTTATTTAGTCTTTTACTGGCATTTCTCTCTTTTTGTTTTTGTTGTTTAGTTTTATTCATTTTTTGTTTATTCGTTTGCCTTTGCTATTATCTTGATTGACATTCAACGTTCGTTGTCTTATTGAAATTAAAGTGTAAAAAGCCGCTTTAATGCAGAATTGAATTGACTAAATATCAAAATGCAAAGAACTAAATTAAACTACTCATGGAAATAGTTTCAATTATATTGAGTTTTGTGATAGGAAATGTTTATAGTTAAATAAATTTAAGTCATTCAGTAGAAATGATAAAAAAAGCAAATTGTTTTTAATTATTTTGTTTAAATAGTTGCAATGATATGAAAAAAATACTTAAATGTCAAAACAGAAATGCGGTGATTCTTAAGAAACGGTTCTAAAATGGTAGTATTGGGTTCACAGAATGGTTGAATAATTTAGGTAGTTGTCAGTAGCTAAGCCATGCAGGGTATAAAATTTTTACGTAAATGGTAAAAATATATATACTATATAAATAGTTTTAGTTAAAACAACAATTTTTGAAACAAAACTTCAAAAAGATTTGTGTAATTCACAAGGTGCCCTAAGAGCCATGAAAGTAATAACATCGTTAAAAGATAACAACACGGCATGATGGGACTACATTCCCTTATAATGGTTTAAGGCTAATAAATCCCTTTGAGTTTGTTAAATACCCCTCAAGATCAACGCCCTAGAGATCCTTTAAGAAGAGATTTAGTATCAACATCCCTAAAAGATGAAATCATATGTAGTACAAGAATCGGAAAGAGTATATCGTTTTAAATATTTACAACCAGATAACATTTGATTATTCAACAGTATATCTCCATCAGTAGAACTTGTAGGCACGATTCAGGCCATAACAGAAAGCACAATGTAATTCTGTTTTGTATCTTATATATATAGATTTTAGATGTGCATTTGACTCTGTTCATCATTCTGCCATGGGGAAAGCGATGCAGTGTATAGAAATGCCAGATAAAATTGTCAGACTCGTAGCATATCTATCACGAACTCCCTTTGCTCCAGGTTAACAATAACTCGGCTATTCCTTGCCATAGGTAAACTTCGACGACTACACTGTTGGTTTAAGAAGGAGGTAGTTGGTGGAATATAAGCCATTCAGGCAAGACACCAATTTCTTTAATAAAATAAGGTCAAATCAAAGCAAATATATTATCAGAATGCTAAAAAATTTTTTACTTTTATGGTAAAAAGAGAAGAAAAAGCAGGGGTAGTTGTATTTATTTAATAATATCTTAGAAAATTATAGGGCGAATGTGCCGTATTTTAATAAGGATTCACACTCAATTATTACCAAGAAATTTACATGTGCAACATGGAAGGAGCTTCTAAAAATAGATTTAAATATACACAGACAGACGGACAGACATTCCTCAATCCCATCACGTATTCAGAAGGTGGTCTGAAATCAATATTAAGCTTTACAAACGGAATAACAAAGTTATATTTACCCTTGGCAACACAGGTGAAGGGTTCAAATAGAGACCTACCAAGTAGGATAGTGATATAAAAGCATTTAACCCGTTACTGGGAAGAAAAGAATTTTTAACGAAAGAAACCAAATTTAAAAACCAACTCTCAATGAAAAGGATCGCAATTGAGAATTTCTGATCTATAAATGAGTTAAAAAAAGCGTTGAAAAGACTTTAAAATATGTTTTTCCTTATTAACACTAAAAGTTTTTAGAACACTTTTTCATTCCAATACACATTTAGTAAAATAAAAAAAAAACAGAGATTAGGTGGTCCTGTCTGCTTTAAAAATGATTTAAGTTTCTCAGCTGATTTAAATGTATAAATTGGACGACTATAACAAGTTCATCAACATTTTGTGAATTTTCTAGGTCAATTTATGCGTTTGTTCATAGTTTTTGTTGGTTCTTTAAACATTTTGAAATATTTGTTTGTTAGCATAAATTTTTTCAATCACTTTCCTTGCAAAATTATGAGTTAAATGGAATTTCTCTTTAGACTCAGTCTGTGTTTTGCTCTACATCTAGAAAATTATAACCTTTCAATTTCATTGTAACATCCAATGCTTATTTGCTACTCAATACAAGAAAACCGTAAAAAATTAATTGATGATCTTTTGGTAGTTTAGCTCCATGTAGCAAAAAATCCACAATGCAAAAGATTAGTTTCTTCTTGCATTCAGGCTGTTTTTGTACATTTCACTTTAAGGCATTATGCCCCAAATGTTTGATGTTCATTTAAGCGTGTACTTAAGAATGTATGTTTTCAGCCTGTAGGTTATTATCATGTAAGTAATGCATCAAAGTGTATCATACAAACAACTTTATGCAAACATCCTTATAAAACATTACTACATACACGTTTAAAGACTTTTACTTATGTACATACATATGTACATATGTATATATGTGCTTGTGTTGTATGTATGATTATTTTATATTACGATCATAAAACGATGACTGCTTTTTGTTTAAAAGCCGCAGAAGCGTGCCCTAATTTAAAAGAAAAGTGGTTAAAAACACAACAACTCGCATTGACCACACGAACTATTCAAAAATATTAAGTTCGTGAAATTTTAAATTGTCGAGCGAGGGAAGTAAGACAAAGTTTTTTACAACAACAATAAACAACTCATAATTATAACTATGGCTTAACATCAGGTTACATTAATAATAAAAAAAAAAATTATTTACAACATAAGAAAAAAAGTCATAATATTACGCATGACATTGTAATGAATAATTGTTAAAATATGAATAATACACTTGTAAAATATTTAAAGAGCGTAGTTCGTGTTGCTAATATTCAAAAACATGCTAAATAAGCCGATAAAAAATCCTATATTGTCTCTTTTTTTTTTTTTTTTTTTTAATTTCCTGCTTTGTCGTAAGGAGGTTAAATTTTTTATAACTGTCAGTCTCATTTGCTATTAATACTTAGAAGTGGTTTTCCCAATCAAGAGAAGAAGGGTTGATGGCCCGCTTCATCTTAAACTGCAAAAACTGCACATCTGTAATTAAGAATAAAAAAACATCTGGCAGGTTCGAATGTATTAGTCTAATATACTAGTAATCAACGAATGGCAAGTGCTCCATATAGGATTTTTTTTTAAAAACAGAGCGGATCTTTTTATTATATTTTGCAAAATATTAACCCTTTCAGTTCTACTTTTAAGTCATAGAACTCAATCCATCACAATACTCGTGACAAACTTTTTGAGAATAATTCTTTCAATTTCATCTGTTCGATCTGATTCGAAAACAAACAAAATTTTGCATTTTTGGTTACTGAGTATCCATGTTATATTTATGAAGAATCATCTTCTCAAAGTCATAATATGATGCATCATTTATGCCGTAGATGTCATCGGCTTCTACTTTAATAATGATGTCCAGAATAACACTATAACTAGAGATCAAAAGGAGGTCAATATCAATGAGGTTTTATTGACGAACACTGATGTATTGAAATTGGAGGACATTTGGTTTACGACTGCGCACAGAGCTAGCGCAACAATAGACATTTTTTAAAATACATTTTCATGTTACTTTATGTCTCTTTCTGGCAATTAAAAGTTATTTAATACGTTAATTTAAAATTTAAAAATCAGTGAAAATCTATAAGTCATCGCTTTGTTAATAAGATGCATTGCCGCTGTTGTCAAAATCATTATTACTTATACCCTATGGGTGTTAAACTAAATGAGAACTATAAAAAGTTGTATTTGAATGACTTCTAGCAAATTTGTTTAGTAAGAGCAAGTCATTACCTAGTTTTTGCTCGGTAGTTTTATGGTTAAAGTATTTTAAAATAATCTTTAGAAAAAAAAATTGTTTGTAAATATTAACTCTACATGAAATATTGAAATGTTTTTTTTTATTTTAAATTCTTCACATATATGCGGAAGAACATGGAAAGACTATAACCTGTTGTACAAACTTTTACACCTTTGGAGAAGCGCTTTCACAATCTCCACGTTTTAAGCCATATTTTTTACCAAAAACTGTAAAGTAAAGAAATTTTACTTCCTTAAAAAATGTGTTAAAAATTTATAAATTTTAACTCTCTTAATTCAGTGACTAATATTTGTTTTCTTCACAGAGAAAGCTGGGGAATTCTCTTTGAATCTAGGAAGAAGAATCATTGTTATTTTGTTAAAATTTTGTTAAGGTTAATCGTATTTAAAGATTTATGTTTGTAATCAAAACTTTTTATTAGTTTGATATAAAAATTAATACATTTATTACGAATTTAAATAATTTCACGAAAAAACCTAAAACAAACAGAGACAAAATTTTCGACGGGGCTGGGCACTTCTTATTCGACAGTTCCTTTTTAAAATACGTTAAAGCGGAAGTTAAATCTACACCCCCCACGTCCGTTATACATTTTTTAAATCAAAAATATTCTGCGCTCTGCTTCTAACCCACACTTGCAAATGTCATTATTCATGCAGATTTTTTTTTCAGTGTTGTGGAATGTGTACTTGTCTTTTTCCACTATGAAAATGAATAATATTGCAGCATACATTTAATGCTGTTGCTGATGTTGCAGCCGTTGTTTTTGTTGTCAATGTGTAACATTATCATTATATATTTTTTTTTTTATATTTAGTTGCAGTTGAATAATTAAATAAGTAAATGACAAGTTATGCGTATAAAGGTTAAATGAAACCAGAATTTCTTCTTCTTTTGCCACAAAATATTAAATAGGAAAAAAAAAATGAAATAAATTTAAAGACAAGCTAAAATTAAAACTGTGACAGGGGTTATGTTACCCACATTTTTGTCCACACTTTACAGAAGAGGATCGTGTTTGTAAGTGTCATTTGGTTTGATTTTATTTAATTTTTCACACCTGTTCAGTAGACTTTTGTTAATCATTTGTCATCAGTTTGGCAGTATAGAAGAGACTACAAACAACTGATTTAAGTGTATGTAAAAGAAGAGAAGGAAATGCATCTTAAAGTTATTTATTTAAGAGTATGTACTATGTAATACAGTTAAATGTTTTTGAAAAGAATGTCTAAAGGGTTTTCACAGTAAAAACAGGATTCTTAACTTTAACTGTATCATGGTGTCCTCAATTTTTTTTTTTTTTCTTTTGGCTTAATTTCAAACTTTCAATTTCGTTACAGCGCCTTTGGCTACAAAAATGTAACTTTGTAATTTTGTCTGGTCTTACTTGTTTTACTTTTTAGCAAAACATTTTTTCTTAAAAATGCAAGGTATTTTTAATTTATTTTTCATTTGGGGACGTTTAGAATGTAGTGGAAAGATTTTAGAATTTTCTTATAGAAAACACTTGTTATACCACATTTATAAATAACAAGTTTATGGAAATTTTTTGTAGTTTTATGCAGATATTTTTTGAAAATTAGAAATTAGGACAATTTTTATACATATGAAAATATTAAAACTTTTTTGTAGAATATAATAAAATATTTAGAGTTTTTTTTAATACTTTTAATAAAATTCTAAATATACAATTAGATATTGAAATCTTTATTATAATCTAGTAGTGGGGTCTCAGACATTTACTTCTTGACTATATTTTCTTTTAAGTATTGGCCGCGACTTATCTATATATGCTTCATATAGCACATCTTATTTTTACTGTTTTTTAATAAAAAAAATTATTTGATGTGTGTGTGCTCTGGCAATGTCTTTTTAATGGTGTTTTCTTTCCTAACAAACAATGTTGCCCTTTTATTGTAAATCACTTTTCAAAACTCATCTGCACCCTAACAAAATGCTACCTATATAATCAGCCGAATAGAACAGAAATTTTCAGCTTTTTTACATGATAGCCGTATTTTTATGTAAAACTGTTCCCATTTTAATAATTTGGGACCAAAAATTATTTTTAACCACTTAGTTCTCCTTTTTAATATCATATATTAATATATTCGCATCCTGCCCCGGGTTATCCAATCAATGGCTATGTCGCCCGGTGGCCTCAGCAATGTGTGACCAAGCCAACGCTTTTTGTGGTTAGATTAGACTTTAATGTGTTCTCTTCCAGAGTTGTGTGTTGAATTTCACATAGGATGTCTTGTAAGCGTTGAATAATACATCGTTTAAGTCTCATGGTAATGCATTCTACGTCTCAATAGGATACGAGAGCTATTATTAATATATCGGAAACATTTTTTAATGAAATTGGGTTAATTATTTTTCGTAATATTCCTCTTGATGATTAATACTCTTTTGCATTCGTTCAAAGCATTGGACATGGTTTAATTACACCACTTGACGCTAGCCTTGTATTGAGCGATTGATAAATTATGAAGTGTCCAATGAGCAAAAATTCTTTAAAACTAAGTATTCGAGCAAAATTTAATCTATTGAAGTGACTCTAATTTGCGAGGATGCCTCTATCTCACAATATATCACATGGCAATCTTGCATTATCAGTTCATGCACTGGATTGATGTCTTGTAGCAAAACAACCAATTTTGGACGACCTTCATGGAATTTGTCGGCAACGGAACTACGATTACAATTGCATTCAGTTTACCAGCGATATATTGTGGCTTTTGATGGTGCTTTATCGCCATATAAAGAACTGAGTTCAATGAAATATTCTTGTTGGGATAGTTCATTCATTTTTCGAAATTGTGAAAAATAATCCAGCAAAACCTTCTCTAAAAATTTCCATTTTTTTTTGTCAAATTGTTTTTTTAAACGCCCTGTTAACAAAACAAATAGCAATTGTACATCAAAACGTCAGGAGTACGTTAATGCTAAAAAGTGTCTAAATTTATTATGGTGTTGCTAGATTTTAGCTATTGATATCAGTGTTTCCAGTTCCCGGAATATAAATAGTTCCCCTGGTACAAAACCAGGGATTTGACGCAAAGTTTGGACATCTTCACTTTGGTTTTGTTGGAGATTACAGTGTATGTCCATACTGGGCATAACATATCGAATGCCTGATTGGATTTCGATATTCATTATGCGATATTATTGCTTAAGCCACCAGTATTCGTAATGATGCTGCTAAGAAAACAAAAAGACTCTATATATGTATGTAATCCAGGTCAACATTGTTGAAAAAAGTTATAGAAAATAATACCTTTCGAATGGAGCACCAGTAGCGAACAGAATTTAAATGAAACTTTTAATAAAAAGTAAATTTAAGAGACTATTGTTTTGGGACGTAGCAAAATTTCTGACATTTTAATTCCATCTTAAATATTTCATTTTTTTCGTTGAAGATTTTTGTTTGGCTTTAGGTCATAAAAATTCAATTTTGTTGTTTTATTTTTAAAGAAAAGATTTTAAATTTTTTACTTATTTTATTTCAATATTTCCACCTACTTCGTAGATCATCATCAGGGATCTAATAAAATAAATTATAAAGGAAAACAATTGTCAAGTTCATATGTCTATAAATCCACAAAACAACAACAATAACATTTAAAAATATTTTCGATATAATTTTATAACGAGTTGAAAAACAATCTCAAAACTTAGGAAATAATGTCCGCCTTTTTATATATATTTATATGCATACCGATATAGAAAATATCGCAATCCAATTGCTTAAAGGACACAACTTAGAAATTTGTTAAACTCACTTGACTCAAGTCAAGCTAATTGGCAAGACTATAATCCTTATTTTAGTACTTTAAAGAGCGAGTGTAGAGCACACGTTTTTTATATGTCATATCCAACTTCATTGGTGTTTATTAAGCAGTTAATTAGATGTGATTTTATTCCAAATAATAGCAGCCTAATTATGCCTTCAAATTATGCTCTGCTGACAAGTAAAAAAGAAATATATAAAATTACTATTGAAATAAGCAAGCGATTTTTACTAATAAATTTTTTTGAAGGAAGTTTTGTAATATAATACTTTTAGTGATCACAAAATATTATCGACGTTTTGCAACACACAAAGAATAAATTTAAAGTGAGAATACAATTCGTTAAGGATCTACAAAACAAGTGAGAGCACATTTTCACTTGAACATTCAGACGCATCTTAAATGTCATAGTTTTACATATAACTCGATGTTCTTTTTTATTTTTTATTTTTTTCTATATTACGGAGGGTTATTAAGCAACAGTAAAGGACATGCCTGTTTCTCAAGGACAATTGCCAAGACAAGGTTAAATTAAAACAAATTCGTATTGAAATTTTGAAGCAGAAAAATTAACATAATTTGATAAAGAAAAGAAAAACATCGATTTCCATACAAAGTAAGTAGTAAGTTTAGTTTTCTTACCAAAATCTTTTCATTTCACTTTGCGTAGCTTATTTGCCGAAAGTAAATCTAAATGTAAATACTGAATGCATGGTATCAAGTACAGCAAGTATTTAAGATTAAGAAGGACACAAAAACTACAAGAGTAACGAATTAATTACTTTTATGACTAGATTATTTTATATTTTATTGTACATATCACTGACTTCATGAAGTTATCATTGATGACTTTGTTTAGGTTGGAATTTAGGTGGTTTCATAAGAAGAAAAAAACTATCTTAAAGTGATAATTATTTACACGAATATCCTTTTAATTTAGCCATAAAAATGTTTGGGTTTTTTCTGTTTGACATTCATTTGTTTAATTTTAAAATTGATCAGGTTTTCAATATGTATCTATAGTATATATCATGACATTACTATCATATTTGTGGTAATTTCCGATAATCATTACCTTTTATTACCTTTTTTAATTTTTTTGCTCGCTTTCTTCCTTTTAAACCTTTTATTTCTTTCCTGGCACAAAATAAACCCAAAACAATTTACAAAAAACCATAAGAGACAAATGTACTAATAAAATATTTATCAATGAACTGTAATGACAGTTGTCTTAGATTAACGTTCCTTGCATGTGGCTGACATTAGAGATTATGCATTATGTATATACACAAGCACACGCACACATACACAGATATATCTATAGAATGCTTAATGCTACGAATTACAGTCTTTTACCTGTAGCACACATTTAAAAGACAAGTGTTTCTTACGTTTTAGCACTGCAGTTTGAGAAAGAGTGAGAGTGTTTTTTTGTTTTATTATCTAATTGTTTTAAGTGTGGACTGTATTGCACTGCGACTTTACCTCTAAGTTGTTGTCCTTTAAAAGTGTTATCAATTTAACAACTTCATTTACTGACATTTTTTTTACGATTACTTTTTTATATTCTTTTGGTTTTATAGCATTAAGGATATTTAATTTTTTTGTACACATATATACATACAAATATACTATTATGCTTGACTAAAGGGTGGTATTAATATCTATGCAAGAGTTAAGGACAATAAAATAAATGTTAAGATTATTTAACATAGACCACCCTTAACGTTTAGGAAATCCAAAAAAGGATTCGAAAATTGTAGTTAAAGTAAAAATAGCTGAAAACTCAAAATTCTATAAATATTTTAAGCCTCAGTGTAAAATATGTTTCAAAAAGTTTTACTGAACTCTAAAAAATTTAAAAAGGATTTTTACAATAAATAGAAGTTGACAATATACTCCCGTTTCCTGTTAAAATTTGGCGTTTGTTCTGTAAACGGATTTATTTACATACCAGCTAATACCCATCGTAATGAAATAAGAATTTTTTAGTTCAAAAATATATTTATTTTGCATTTGCCACGCCTACTATTACTAAATCAACCATTTCTTATTCAAATAATCATATAGACGTCAAAGTGTCTCTTGCAAAATTTGGGTACTCTAACTATTATCGCTTCCCAGATATACGAATTTTTGTATTTAATTCATATGAAAGATGCCACGCCCACTATTACTAAAGCATCCATTTCTTATCAAAATAGTCATATAGATCTCAAAGCTTCTCGTGCAAAATTTGGGTACTCTAACAATTATCGCATCCCGAATATACGAATTTTAGTATTGCTATGAGATTTGCCACGCCCACTATTTCTAATGTATCCATTTTTTACAGAAATGTTTATTTGGGTGTCCAAGTTGCTCTTGCAAAATTTTAGTACTCTAATTGACATCGTTTTCCAAATATACAAAATTTAATATTTAGTTCATGTGGCCACGCCTACCATTGAAAGTCCGCCCATTTTTTACTCAAATGTTCGTGTGGATGTCAAAGTTTACCGTACCTCATTTGAAGACTCTAGCTGCATTAAATTTCGTGATATATAATATTTAATACTTATCCTTTAATAGGGCGTGGCACCCTATAGCCTATAGATCCTTCCAGACATACTGAAAGATTCTGTGAAAATTTCAAGGAAATCGGTCCAGCCGTTTAACTGTCTAAAAACCACAAACAAACATACAAACACACATTGATTTTTATATACATATATAGATTGTTTACTTACTATGAAAAGTTTAAATGGAAATAAATATAAATAAATATTTAAATATTAAAAAAAATAATTTTATTAGGCAGATAATTTTCTGGCATTAAAGTGTTTAGATAAAATCGGCCATTCTTTAGCCGTGGTTGAAGAGTCCTTGGTCTAAAATATGAAATATTTAAGTAAAAAGTCAAGTGATGAATCAGAAATTAGTAATTTATTCGCTGAATTTTTTGTCCCTTCTTACTCTAATGCCGAATAAGAATCTATCCATTTAACGTTCACCCTATTCAAAAAACATCACATCCATTACTAAATACTACATACATTATAAAATGCTTAAAAAACTTAAAATCCTTATTAATGTTTGGAGCAGATGGCATATAAAGTTGTGTTTTGAAATATTGTACACCAGCTATTGCAACACCTCTGTCAATTATATTTAATATTTCACTAAAATATTAATACTTCCCTAATATTTGAAAAGAATCGTTTCTCGCTCTTTTATTCAAATCTGGCAATAGCAAACTATAGAGGCGTAGCAGAACTATGCCTCTTTTTTTGAAACTATTTGAGAAATGTTTTTATTGACTCCCTCGCTTATCGAGTGTCCCCATTAATAACACCATGTCCGCACGCAAAGAAAAACCATGGTTACGACATGATCACGACGGTCATATTATTTTTTCTAAAACAATATTTGGTTGTCGAAAACAAGTCATAGTTATTTTTGTTTCATTTCATCATATATTTTGTCACGATAATGAAGCATTTGTTTGAATTGTATCATTTAATGATTACTTTTCGTAAAAATTTCAAAATGGTTATCATTTAAAAATAGTATGATTCAAAGAATTTAATTTGACAAAAATAACATTATATTCAAAATCATTAAAAATTAAAAATAATCATTAAATAATAAGTGAGACAACAGTATGATAACAAGTTAATCAAGCTATGATTTTTTAATAATAATAATTTGATTTCAACAGTTCTTCTTCTTGCTGAATAAATTTTTATTATTTTAAAAGTTTGAGATGTCAAAAAAAGGAACAAAAATTTTGAAAAATTAAAGAAAATTTAAAAATAAACGAGAAAATGTAAAAAAATATTGGTATAAAAATTGCAATTAAATTGGTAAGTACAATCAATATGTGTATGTTACAGCAAAAGACAATAATTTGCCGTAAAAAAGCAAAGATTGTCGATTTCAATTGTAGTCATATATATGATTATTGAATGATACTTAAAATAAACATAATAATGATAACTGGTAACCATTATTATTTTAAACATAATCATACAATTTAATCATAGTATGTTGCTCTTCGATTATGGTTATTACAACCATATTTTTTCTTTGCGTGCGCATGGATTTTGTAAAGGATCTTCAGCTATGACTAATATTCTCCAACTAACAACTTTGGGTAATGAAGAATTTACTATTGATCAATATACTGATGTTATTTATATTGATTTTAATAGAATCTTTGACAAAGTTAATCACAAACTTCTACTAAAAAACTGGATATAATGGGCTTTAATAATATTTATTTAAGCTGGTTAAAGTCATATCTTTTATACAGAACACAGTCCGTTAATTTTAATTCCACAAAGTCTAGAAATATTTTGGTGAAATGCGGTGTCCCGCAGGGAAGCCACCTCGGCCCCATTTTATTTTTACATCTTATCAACGATTTACCTAAAGCAATAAGTTATTCCAATACACTGATGTTGACGGATGATGTTAAAATATTTTAAATATTTAAACATTTATCAGATCATACCTATCTTCAAAATGGCTTAGAAAATTTTTATTGTTTGTGTAACCTTAATTTAATGAAAATTAACCTGAAAAAATATAAGCACGTGACTCTTTTGAATAGGTGTGATGCTTTTAATCACTACTATATCAATGGCTATAAACTGGAGTCGGTAAATGAAAATGTTACGGATTTAGGTATTTTGTTAGATCCAAAAATAAACTTGATACAACACATCACGTTAGCTGTTAATAAGGCTCGTGGAATCTTGGCTTTCATCAAAAGATGGGCTAAAGAATTTTACAACCCTTTCATCACCAAAAGATTGTTTATGTCACTTGTAAGACCGATTTTAGAATCATATTGATCTTATCAAATATGTCAAGAAACAATTTTTACTTTTTTCTCTTAGAGATGTATATCGGGAATATTTGTACATCGTCGCCATCCTTTGATTCGGCTGTCAACATATAAAAGTCTTCAAATTATGCTTAACATTTCATGTCTCCTAAATCTTTTAAATGGAAATGTATCATCCGATACATTGAATGTTCCTCAACGGACGCTACGTTTTAATAATTCACTTTATGTAAAAACATTTAAATCAAACTACGAAATTGCAGATCAGTTAAGGAAATTATGTTGTTTGACTACTTAATTTTCTGCATAAAAAATAAATTGTTTAATATAATATTTAGTCTGTAAGGATTATATTCCTTATAGACTTAAATAACTAAATAAATAATATAGACAAGTAACATTTCATATGCTCGGAGAAACTAAACTGGTCAATCTAATCACTAGACCTATTTCGTGAAATTAATCGTTCATTTAATGTTACCTTTAGTCAAATATATAGTGTATACAATATATGGTGTATGACCATCATTTTAAATTTCTAAAAGCACCAAAACCGAAATAGCGTGCAATAAAAAAAAAACAGTAAGTTAAGCAGTGCTAACATTTTATTATATTTATATTATAAAATTATAAATTTTCTTATAAAAAACACATATAAATATATATTTTTTTTTAATTCTTTGGGGTAGCATTTCAACTCACAAAGTGGTCTAATTAAACCAATGTATATTCTCTAGCTAAGGAATGACAAATATAATTAGTCTGTCCTTTAAATTTTTTTAAAACTTGAAATTACCAACAACTTTCTACCACTAAGTTCCCTTCTCGATCTGGCTAGACCACCATCATAATAAATAGTAAATAAGAATGTAGAAATCAGTATTGCACATGAATTGGTAGTTCACAATTTCAAATTTACCAACTAATTGTAAATCAAAAAGTAAGCTTAATAAGACACTTCTAGCATACTGTAAAACATGATAAACAAGCGATTGGTCTTATATTATTTCAAACAACTATTCGGCGTATTGAAATGGTCTTTAAGCTTCAGCTCTTGAGTAAATTACACCTTCAAAGCATGTAAATTAAAATTTTCACTCAAAATTCGCATAAGTGATGTTCATGAAATATTTCATTATTGGTCATGACGACAAGTCAAGGTTGACAGCTCTTCTGCCACACTATCAAGAACAATAACAATGTTTTCCACAGAAAGAACTGGGCGAGCATGTACAGATGTTTTCACATTTTCTACAGACCCGGTTTGCTGAAATTCGCGAATAATTCTCCTGATTGTGGACACGTTTGGTTGGTTGTGCTGACGAACAATTTCACGAAGTGCACTTTGGTTTAAACGCCTATATTCGTGAAGGGCTTCAACAGTCTTAAATGTGACTTAATTGTGACTTTTTCCATGGTTGAATTTATCAAATACTGGAAAAAAAATATTTGACGTTTGGCGTGACTCACAATTAACATTGTGCATTATGGTGGGACCACCCTTTATAAATGAGCATATGTTCTATATCATACAGTAAATAGTGTTTTACATTAAATAATAAAAATAAAAAATAATAAATATCTCTATCTTTCTATGAATTAATGATGTTTAAAGCATTATTAAGGATATTTAAAGCTTCATTAAAAAAGTTTTATTACACTGGTAGACATTGTTTTAAATATTAATTAATAAAAGAACATGCATCATTATTTTATAACGCAATAAACAAACAAAAATGTTCAAAAAAATTATAACAAGAACAAACAACTTAAAATAAATAAAAGTAAGAGTCTCCTACTACTACTACTACTACACAAATAAGTAAGTAAATAACTGATCACACTATAAACAGCTAAAACAGCATCAACAGCAGCCTTACTGCCTTCATCAACATTACAAGTAGTTGTATGATGATTAGCAACGGCATCACTATGACTTACTAACTACTTAACCGCAAATGAAACTTACAACTACTACCGCCAACTATCCTTTTCTTAAAAAGTATAATTATTAAGCACACCCGCTGTTGTTTTAATACATCTTGTACACATCAAAAATCTTTTAAGCTTTTTGCAAGTTTTTTCGTTTTTTTTTAAATTGGGCTGCCTTGTCTGTAAGATTGAGTTAAAAATCATTTTCTTATTTGTTGCTCCTTCGCTTTTTGTGGCCTTTAATACAGTTGAATCCAAGTAGTTAATATTGTAAACTGTTTGGACTACTGACTGCATGGGCAATTTTTTTAATTTTACAGTGGGAGTTTATTGGCTTCTTAATTCAGTTTTTTTTTCTCCGTTTCGCGTTTAAATTTTTTTTGTTGTTGTTGTTATTTTCGAATTTGCGGTTTGAAACAGTAGGGAGTCATTCGTTTAATAAGTTTTAATCACACGTGTTGACAGGCGAAAATAATACCCAAGATTTACCTGATCCTCTCAATGTGAAGTGTAAAAAACTTTTCCTTTTGTATTAAGAACGCGTGGTTGCAAATGAATGAATGCGATGTATCGATGATAAATTGTTGTTAAATGATCATGTATGCAACTCAAGACGATACAGACGAAATGAAATAAGGAAACGAAATGCGAAAAAAGTCAAATGGTTACAGAGCCCAGTTATTAACAAAAGCTGGTTTTAATTTTAATAATTTTGTGTTTTTCGCATGATTTGACAAGGGAAAAGAATAATTAACTGCATACTTTAATTTAATTTTTTCGGAGATATTTTGTTTATAAAAGTTGACAATATAAGTTAAAATACAGTTGTTAAATCTATTATGAGGAATAAAGCTACCTCATTCGAATGTGCTTATATTTTTTTCTAGATAAATAGAATGGAGAGAATAATAAAATATGCAGGGATTATCGCTAGTAGCCAGAACATAAATATCATAGATTCGGAAAGTTGTGGTTAGTGCAACAGTAGTAGTGTGGGCATATCGTCCATAATGCCTAAAAATTTTATTTTTGAAATTTGTCCTTTTTACTTAATTTCTTTCTGTTTTGTTTTGCATGTTAACACCTTGACCCAAACACCAAAAACTTAGTGGTAGCAAATAATGCAAAAGTGCAATAAAACGATCACAAATTTTCTGCAATCAAAATCTTAATTGATTTTAGCATAAATTGCGTGATTTCAATTTACATCTCATCTCAAGTAAAAAAAAACACGTTAAAGTTTTATTACTGCATCCATAATTTCATTTGCTTTAAATAAAGCCAGTCTACACACACACTGAGGTCTTGCTGGCGATCAACCAATTTAAAAAAGAGAGAAAACAACAAAACAAAAACATTAACAAATTTGTTTTTGATTTAGTAACGAACACTAAAATGACTAATGATAAATTGCGGTGTGTCCTTGTCGTTTATGCCACCACAGCAATTAAAGGAAACAAACATATTCAATGAAAATTGCATGTATGATCACAACGTTGACATTGAAGCCTGAAATTCGCAAAGATTTTTCTCGTTTTAATTTCACAAAATTAACATTTTAATAAAATTTAATATTGCTTTTGTACCGCTTAATAAAGCTAAGAAAAAAATAAACATTCAAGTAGAATTCTGGGTCGAACGACTTTTTAATCAAGACCAACTGGATGTGTAAAGGTAAAAAAGAAGTTGTAAATATGTCTTTATACTTTTTATATCTGTTCTGTCGGTCTGTTTGTTGATTTGTGTGAAAAAACATAAATTTAGTGACATAAAACACGAAAATCTTCAAATTACCTTGTAAAAACAGTTTCTTTGAAAATCTGTTTCACGGCAGGCTTTTATGTTTTATCGCTTAAAGTAAAAAGAAAAGAAAATAAAATTTAACTCCACTTGCTGTTGAAGTTTTACAAATTTTTATTCATTATGTGGCTTCTTACATTGAGATTTACTACTTATTTATTTATATTCATAAAATGATCTTAATTTCTTCACAAAGTCGTGGCACAACTACACAAATGACTTAAGTACTTTTATATATAAAATAATGTATGCAAATAGTACCAACTTAATTCAGTTAATTTCCTTCTTTATTTATATTTTAATTTTAATTGTAAATTTCCCCCTTTTGTAAATGTCTAGTGAATAATTTCTATCAGTGAAAAACATTTAATTGCAACTGCAGTTGTATTTATAATTTTTATAAAAATCAAATGTAGTTTTTGAATAGTCATAGTCTTATTGCCATATTCATGTTTTAGATTTATTGAAGATTTATTTTACAAATTTCTGTACAATTTCAAATAAGCCATTGATAAACTTAAAATATTTTTTATGGATACGACAAAGTTTTATTTTATATAAATTTTTAAAAAATAAAAATTTTAAATTTTGTATATACCGTGTGTCCTAGCAAGAGCGACGTATTTAGATTTGCCACCATTGCGTATGGTGATGGGGTTGTATAGTGATTTATTTTGCAGTTGCACGTAGTAACTACGCAGTCAAAGAATCTATATATATAAAAGTGAAACTCTGTGTGTGTGTGTGTTAGCTATAGACTCCGAAACTGTAAAACCGATCGGGCTGAAACTTTGGTAAGTTGTTGTACACATACCAGGGAGTGTTTATGGGTGCAAAAAAGTGGGCGGGGCCACGCCCATAAAAAATTAGTTATCAGTTTTAGCTACTTGCACTCGACCGATTTTTCTGAAACTTTGCACACATATCACGCTAACACGACGAAATAATTTTGTGATAAGAAAAGTGGGCGGGGCCACGCCCCTAAAAAAGTTTTAATTTTGAGGTACTTGCACTCGACCGATTTTTCTGAAACTTTGCACACATATCGAGCTGTCATGACTAAATAATTCCGTGGTTTTAAAAGTGGGCAGTGCCACGCCCATAAAAAAAAGGTATCATTTTGAGGTAGTTGCACTGGACCGATTATTCTGAAACTTTGCGCACATATTGAGCTGTTATGCCTTTACAATTTCGTGATTAGAAAAGTGGGCAGGGCCACGCCCATAAAAACAATTATAATTTTGAGGTACTTGCACTGGTCCGATTTTTCTGAAACTTGGCACACATATTAAGCTGTTATGACCTTATAATTTTGTGATTAGAAAAGTGGGCAGGGCCACGCCCATAAAAAAAAGTTATAATTTTGAGGTACTTGCACTGGACCGATTTTTCTGAAACTTTGCACACATACTAAGCTGTAATGACTTTACAATTTCGTGATTAAAAAAGTGGGCGGGGCCACGCCCAAAAAAAGTTTATAATTTTGAGGTACTTGCACCAGACCGATTTTCTGAAACTTTGCACACATATCGAGCTGTCATGACTAAATAATTTCGTGATTAGAAAAGTGGGCAGTGCCACGCCCATAAAAAAAGGTATCATTTTGAGGTAGTTGCACTGGACCGATTATTCTGAAACTTTGCGCACATATTGAGCTGTTATGACTTTACAATTTCGTGATTAGAAAAGTGGGCAGGGCCACGCCCATAAAAACAATTATAATTTTGAGGTACTTGCACTGGTCCGATTCTTCTGAAACTTTGCAAACATATTGAGTTGTTACGACTTTACAATTTCGTGATAAGAAAAGTGGGCAATGCCACTCCCATAAAAAAATTATAATTTTTGGGTTTTTGCACTTGATATTTAATTAAAATTCAGAATTCATTTCGATTCATTAAGGGGCGTAGCAACGCGCGCCGGGTTTGGCTAGTATAGAATAAACTTTAATTATTGTAAAAACTGAAGTTTAAAATTTGACTCACTGGAAAAAATTACTTGCATTGAGAATTCCACATTCCTTTGATGATGATTGAACACTCAATTAGCAAATCGAAAGCGCTAAGCATGATTTGTACCAATTGAAGCTTGTACGCATGAAAATTTATTGCATATTGCTTTTGAAAATGTATATTTCTTAACAACGATGCCGAGTAAAAGTTTTTCGATTCTTGGCCACACTCTCCCTTTATCAAAATCAAAATTGTAGAAATTTCACACGGAATGACAAACCTATATATACCCTTTTTCACTGTGTGAAGGGTATAAAAAGGGTATATATAGGTTTGTCATTCCGTGTGAAATTTCTACAATTTTGATTTCCGACCCCATAAAGTATATATTTTCTGAAAGCTTATGAATAGGGGAGTCGATTAAGCCCTGTCAGTCTGTCAGTCTGTCCGTCTGTCCGTTTGACCGTCTGTCCGTGTGTATGTTGAAATCAACTTTTTGAAGCCCCCCGACATCGCTTGGACTCGGGTGAGGTATTAAAATATCAGAAATATTCGGGAGTAGATCGGTATTGAAAATCAGAAACATCGGTACATAAACAACTGAGATATGAGCAAAAACCCACGACCACCTCGATTTTTTTTCACAAAAACAACATTACAACAACAACATACATACATACAAACGTGTATACTGGTTAGAAAAAACGTGGCATCGAATCCCAGCTGAGCCAAAAATTTTTTTTATATTTTTTTTTTAAATTTTTTTTTTATTTTTTTTTTTATTTTATTTAATATATTATTTATATTTTTATTATTATTTTTTTTTTAATTTTTTTTTTAATATTTTTTTTATTTTTTTTGTTTTGTATTTATTATATATATTTCAATTATTTTAAAAACTTTTTTTTTTAAATTTTTTTTTTTAAATTTTTTTTTTTTAATTTTTTTTTTTTAATTTTTTTTTTTAATTTTTTTTTTATTTTTTTTTTTAACATACATACGTAAATTTATAATTTTACAATGGGTTGTTTTTATATATGTATGTACGTATATCATATCGAATGGTGATACAAACTACTGTTATTGCATGACTACACGTTGTGAAGGGTATATCAGATTCGGCACGGCCGAATATAGCGCTCTTACTTGTTTTAACTAAAACTTAGCTGAACTGTTTTTGAGTTATAAGTATTAAGGTATTTCAGGGAAACTTCATTTTTACATAACGGTATATTTAAAAAATTTGAGCTGTCTTAAAAAATAATCTAATAATCGAAATACATTTTAGGCAAAAAAAAAAAATTAAGTTCATATTATAGATCAGTGTTATCATAAATTGTCTTATGGGGCATAAACCTGCATAACTACAAGCGACCAGTGCTTATCTGTTTGTAGAAGACATTACTTTTTTATGCGATATTCCATTTCGAACGTGTACTGAAAAAGTTGTTGTTTAGATTTTTAAATTAGTTGACTAATGTAATTTGAAAAATAAAATTGAAATAATTATTTTTTGTCAAGATGGAAAAGTTAAATAATTTATTATGTAAAATAGGGAGGTTAATATACAATAAAGTGGCAAATCAGCTAATTAAAATTCCTGTAAGCACATTTTTTATTTTTACATATTTTACATATACATATGTAGCTAAATACACGCAAAGAAAAAATATGGTTGTGGTAACCATAATCGAAGAGCAACATACTATGATTGAATTGTATGATTATCGTGAAAACATATAATGGTTACCAGTTATCATAATTACGTTTAATTAAAGTATCATTCAATAATCATATATATGACTACAATTGAAATCGCCGATCTTTGCTTTTTTACGGAAAATTATTCTCTTTTGCGGTAACATACACATATTGATTGTACTTACCAATTTAATTGCAATTTTTATATAAATATTTTTTTGTAAATTTTCTCGTTTATTTGTAAATTTTCTTTAATTTTTTAAAATGTTTGTTAATTTCTTTGACATCTCATAAAAATTTTTTCAGCAGAAAGAAGAAGAAGAAATCAAATTATTATTAAAAAAAAAATCATAACTTGATTAATTTGAAATCATATTGTTGTCTCACCTATCATTTAATGATTATTTGTAATTTTTAATGGTTTTTAATATAAAGTTATTTTTGTCGTCATAATTTTTTAAAATCATACTATTTTTAAATGAAAACCATTTTGAAATTTTTACGAAAAGTAAACATTAAATGATACAATTCGAACAAATGCTTGATTATCGTGACAAAATTTATGATGAAATGAAACAAAAATAACTATTACTTGTTTTCGGCAACCAAATATTGTTATAAAAACTATAATATGACCGTCGTGATCATGTCGTTACCATGGTTTTTCTTTTCGTGTGTGTCTAGGATGGATTTTACTTTTAAAAATATCACGTTCAATTATACAACCAGTTTCCAAATATATTATATTGTATGGATTTTTGTATTTTTCACATATTTGTAATATTTAAAATGTAATCAAAAATGCATGTGTAGTCATGCAATAACAATTGTTTGTATCACCATTCATTCCATCTATATATATAAAAGTGAAACTCTGTGTGTGTGTGTTAGCTATAGACTCCGAAACTGTAAAACCGATCGGACTCAAACTTCGGCAAGTTGTTGTACACATACCAGGGAGTGTTTGTGGGTGGGTGAAAGTGGGCGGGGCCACGCCCATAAAAATTAGTTATCATTTTTAGCTACTTGCACTTGACCGATTTTTCTGAAACTTTGCACACATATCGAGCTGCCATGACTAAATAATTTCGTGATAAAAAAAGTGGGCGGGGCCACGCCCCTAAAAAAGTTTTAATTTTGAGTTACTTGCACTGGACCGATGTTTCTGAAACTTTGCACAGATATTGAGCTGTCATGACTTTATAATTTCGTGATAAAAAAAGTGGGCGGGCCACGCCCATAAAAAAAGTTATAATTTTAGGTACTTGCACTGGACCGATTTTTCTGAAACTTTGCACACACATTGAGCTGTTATGACTTTACAATTTCGTGATTAGAAAAGTGGGAAGTGCCACGCCCATAAAAAAAGGTATAATTTTGATTAGAAAAGTGGGCAATGCCACGCCTATAAAAAATTATAATTTTTAGGTTTTTGCACTTGATATTCAATTAAAATTCAGAATGCATTTCGATTCATTAAGGGGCGTAGCAACGCGCGCCGGGTTTGGCTAGTATGAAATAAAAAACATACATACAAAAAAAACCATCCCATTGCAAAATTATAAATTGAGTTTACTTGTGTTTCCGAAAAAAAAAAATTACAAAAAAATAATAAAAAATTAATAAAAAAAATATTTAAAACAATAAAAAAAATTATCAAAAAAATTTACGAAAAATAAATTAAAAAAAAATAAAAATAATTAAAATATAAATATGTAATATATAAAATAAAAAAATAAAATATAATTAAAAATTTTTTTTTTTGGCTCACCTTGGATTCGATGCCATGTTTACTCTAACCAGTATGCATGTAGGTTGTTGTTGTAATTGTGAAAAAAACGAGGTGGTCGTGATTTTTTGCTCATATCTCAGTCAGACGGTCAGGGCTTAATCGACTCCTCTATTCATAAGCTCTCAAAAAATATATACTTTATGGGGTCGGAAATGAAAATTGTAGAAATTACAAACGGAATGACAAAGCTATAGGTATATACCATTGTGCACCACAGGTGAAGGGTATAAAAAATAAACTTAAGCCAGAATATAAATGATTTATAATAAATTTAATAATAAAATGTTCGAATAAATATTCACTTAAAATTAAAAATATTGAAATTTGTTTTCATTTAATATTCTGCTGTAACAATAGTCTGTTCAGAAAAATATACTTTCACTTTCGTAAGCAAACTAATAAAGTCAGCACCACTTACAAAATTCCAAAAATAAATTGTTGGACAATATACATAACCATATTCAAACTTTGAATTGTTCTCAAATATCTTTTACATATATTCTGCTTTGTTTAACAAAAATAATGTTCTGCTTTAAGTTATAACCGAATTAAAATATCTGCGGACTTTTGACAAAACATCTTAAGTCGAGATAAGTTTCGTAAGCAATAAAGTAAAGATTTTCAAAAAAAAACGTTGTATACTCTAAAAAATATCATTCTATATAAGTAAAACTTGCTAAGTCGACATAAGTTAAAATTAGGAAAATAACATCATTGCAATCCCAAAATTCAAAACTACCCACAGCCAAATTTTCAACTATTGCGGACAATTTTACAAGAAGTTGTAGCGTAATAACTTTTTGCCTATATTTGTTCAAACAAAAATATTATATGGAAATCAGTTTTTTTAAAAAAATTTTTAATTGCTTTCCTTAAAAACTATAGAAAGACACATAAGCAGTTTTTCCTCATTGCCACAGATATAATATTGTATCATTGGGTCAACTTAAATTTGTTTTTTATATATTGCTTTTTCTATTACTCTCCGAAAACATTTTATTTATGTGCTGTTTTTGGAATCCGAACGATTACTTCGAGTGGACGTTTTCCGTGTAATTTTTTTTTGTTACAATAACAAAACACATGTATAATTTTCACTCAAAGCAATCGTTTGCATTCAAAAAACAGCACAAAATAAATATTTATTTAACAAGAAAAAGAACAGTTGGAAACAAATTATGATTTATAGATATCATAATTTGGTTGCTTTTAAATCATGCTGTTGTTTTACTAATCACTTAATGGTTGTTTGTAGTTTAAACTGGCTTCAAATCTAATAATATTTTTGTATTATCATCATATTAGTTTTTTCATAACAATTTGGCAAATCATATTATTTTAAAAAAAAACAACCATCTCATAGTTTCATAAAAGGCAAACATTAAATGGTAAAATAAAAACAAAAACTTGATTCTCATGACGAAATGAATGATAAAACAAAACTAAAATAACTATTACATGCTCTCGATAACCAAGTATTGCTATAGAGAATATAATATTGCCATGTGATCATGGCTCTTCAATAACAAAAAAAAAGGTCGATAAAATAATAACAAAACAATTATATACGCCTGATTTTTATTTAAGAAAAAATTTGAGTTGTTTAAAACATCATAGTTAAAACAACTAAATTTTCTAAAAAAAAAAAATTAAATTTTTTTTACAAAATTATACCTCTAAAACTGAACTTATAACTACCTCTCAGCTCTTCATTGAGTCGTAACAATTTAACTATCCATCAGTAGCGGTTTTCCTCTGCAAATAATTAAAACCACAAAATTTAAAACAAAAGCTACAGAAATTGGAAATAAAACGAAAACAAACCTAAAAGTAAATAATAACAAATTCAAACAAAAGTTAAGCCTATTTTCATGGTTTTGACCAGGCAAATAGTTTTATTTTAAGTATATACTCGTACCACTAAATTTAACGAACAAAAAAAATGCATTAAAACGGATGCGTAAACATTTGAAAACAATAATTTAAATTTTGAAACAAATTTCTAACCATCCAAACAGCCACTAACAATATTTAGATCAGCATACAAATGCAAAACATTTTTATGCATAAAAACCACTAATGACAGGCTTTAGCTGGCAACTAACATCATCAGATTAGAACGTGTTACTTTTTTAAAACGAATCCATTAATTTTGGAGATATTTTTTTCATTTTTCGTTTTTAGTTTAACTTTTTTTCTTTATTTGTTTTGTAATCAGACAACTGCTACTTAAAAAAAAGTGAAAATTTCTATAATTTAGAAATCTGTAAAGAAATGAAGGTGTGTGTTTGATTGTATGAGAGCGCATACATGTCCATGTGTATGTGAATGCAAATTATTTATGAATATATTTGTTTAAGCAGCACACCAAACCGAAACCTAAAATTACCCGGTTTTATTGCCAGCCAAGGTGGCTGCTTATAACGTGGCGCTGGTTTGCACCTCGTTTGTTAAACAAGCGCACAAAAACAAATAATAAGTTGATATTGTTGATGCTGTGTGCAAAAAAAAAAAAAATAAATAAAAATTGTTTCACATTATTAAATTTGTTTCTTTAGTTGTTTTACGCGAAAATAAAGGATGGTTTGTTATAAAACAAATACTTTAACAACAATTCTCATTATTCTTATTAAACAACCTTAATATAAGATTCCCACTGTTACTGTCAAGAAAACAAATAAGTCAACTATTTAGTAAAGTTTGCAACGAATTTGATGCTAACTTCCTTAATATAAAAATTTTTTAAGTTTGATTAAAATTATTTATTAATTAATAACTAAAACTAAATCAATTTTTATTAATATTTATTAAATGAAATGCGATTCTTTCAACATTTCAGAGATACAGAGAAACCAAACCGATTTAGAAAATTAAAAAAAAAAATCGAATATAGAGTATTTCTAAAGAATTTTTTTATATAAAACTCACAAAATTCAATGAATTGGCCGAAATTTTGACTTATAAATTCACATATTTTAAGGCATTTGATATAGAAAATAATCACTGACATATGGCTTCCGCGACTGCGCCTTGTGAACGTTATCCTAGTGGTTAAATTATGCACCAAGTATGTAACTATGTTTTGTTGGTCTTGTTCCGTTAATAATGCGTCAAATATTTTTTTTTAAACTCAATCATTTATAGAGTAGTTCAAAGGTCAAGTTACACGAATGCGGTGGTCCATTTCTTAAGTTAGGTCGGGTACTAAACAATTGGCTCAACAAAGTTATGATTTTACGAACTGTATAGCATGTAGGACCATCTGGTAGGAACGATTTCCGATTAAATGATTTGCAATGCTATGACGAACAAAAAATTTCGAAAAACGAAACCAAGTTGCTGAAGCAGCTGTCGGATCGATGAATTCGACTTTTCTGTCACACCCGCGTCTACAGTGGCAATTGAATGTTCAGTGTGCACAGTACGAATTCGATTTGGATCATTGATATCCAAAAAGGTTAATTAGTATGAATCAATCTATAGTATTGTATATTACCTGCCGATTATATGCGCTGTAAACTTAACCAATAAGATCTCTCAATTAGTCGAATATAGCGTAAATTGAGTAAAAAAAATTTCTATGGTTTGTTAAAGTTGTTATCGTGTAAGTCTGTTCATGGTTCTTCGCTGATGTTTACTGGAAAAAGTCTAACACACTTCATTATTATGTCTACTTGTTTAATAGTAATATGATTCGGAAGTTCGGCTAAAAACAAACCCTATATAGTCTTAAATTAGACCAAAATTAATCAGAGTTAAAAGTTAAATATTAAAGTTTTCATAGCCTAAAAATAAAATACTATAATTGGATTTTAATACTTTAGGGAATACATGTAATGCTTGCAATTTATCCTATAATCATAAAATAATTCCACAGGATCATAATATGTTACACTACCACCAAGTAGTACACCAAAATGAATCCACCATGCACATAAAATATTCACTTTTTATTTTAGTTTCTTCCTACCTGTAATCAAATAGAAAACATTTAGCAAGAAAAATTAAAGTTGAAAGCAATGTAGTATGACAAAATCATATTTTTAATTCAGTCTAATTCGCAGCGCTAATTCTTGCCTCGCGAACCAACCGTCGAAAAGGGAAAACGTTCCCTTCAAATTATTTAGATGGTTCCGAAAACTAGTCACAATGAATACAGGAATCTAGCAAAAAATTTCCAGAAATGTTATCGAACAAAGAAAAAGGTATTTGTTTCTTCCCAATTACATAACTAACTCGACTTTTTCCATAAGACATTTTTTTAGTGAAAATATTAGGTATATAACTCAAAATGCACAGCAGATGGCGTATCATTTAAAGGCAGCTCTTGTATTAAATATGTACATCATATTGTTAAAAACGTTTTTTTGCTTTGGAAATGTCGATTTTTTTCAACAAAAGGTCACTTGCAAAAAGTTTGCACTACTTTTGTAAAATGAAAAATAGTGCCACTGATGAAACGAAAAATGGCTTGTGTGTTTCAGTAGTAGTTCTTTCGATACGGAAGACAAAGATCGACAAAAATTTTAAGATAAAGAATTGAAGGCATAATTTCATAAAGATTTTTTACAAACTTAGAAAGAGCTCTCAAATTCTTTGGGAGCTTCTCAGGCAACATTTTTGAAATTTTTGCGAGCAACACTGCAGCCTTCAAAAGGCCGAAATATCGGCAATCAAAAGGGCAGTAAACTGACTCAGATGTAGTAGGTGATATACTTAGATAGATAGATTATACTCGTATAAGAATATTCATTAACAATTAGACTGCTATTACGTGGCTACCGGGTAGTTATATAACATCAAACATCTTTAAATAAGGTGGCTAGACATTCCACTGTTGAGGCGTGATGGGTACTGTGCCACATACGAATAACAGAAAATCGCATTGTAGATGAACTAGCGAGGAATGAAAGTCTTCTCCACTCGGAAAAGATCGAAATATTTACTAGGTCACCACTTTTATACTGCAAGACATTGGTCAAACAGGAATTATACAAATTTGCACAGACTAGATGGTGTTCTCAGGCCGCTACTTGTGAAAAGAAAGACCAATTGGTGGTCTAACTGGACACTGTATCTTGGGTGTACACACCAGGAAATTAAATTTCTAATTCAATGTCTAATTCAAATTTTTTCTCTACAAGGAGGAGGTTAAGACTGTGCAACATCTTCTCTGTCATTATACAATTGTGGCGAGATTTACTACCCACCATCTAGGAAAAATTGTATTTCACAATCTCGCAAGTGTATCCCACGTTAATTTAAGAAGAATGTGCTCATTTCCTTGTGCGTTGAGTTTGTTTTTTAAATGCGACAATCGTTTTTCTTTGGACGGAGGTAGGACTAGCTACACTCGACATTCCATGTATCAGATATCACAAAAGCATCAATCTGGACCTAAGTGTAATATTCTTGAGATCATCAGCCAGTTTTAACATAATCTAACCATCACAAAGACCCTGTACCCGAAGAGACCCATCTGATTCAATTGAAGTGAGTATTGACCGAAAATCATCCAAAGGTCTAAGTTATGTATTCACAAATTTATTATATTATTAATAATAAAAATCGACTCTAAAAAAGGATGGCGTTTGCTGTCAAACAAATTATAAGCATTTTTTTTAACCAAAATGTTACCAACACTTTTCACAGTCGTCTATGACTTTTGGTAAAGTCTAAAAGAGTTAGCAACTTATTGGCTCTTGTTATTTGTAAACAAGCATCTACTTTAGTCTACTGCTGCGACTATAAAGACTTGTTGTTGGTAAGTTTGTGGCGAGCATGTGTAAATATATTTGGTGTGTTTGCTTTTTCATACCTTGTTATAGTGTTAATAGTGGTAAGTGTTGTTTTAGCCACTTGTGGCGTCAAGTTTTGCATCTTATATTTTTCCTGCATTTTTTATTTTTTTTTTTGTGCCCGTTGATTATACACTTTATATTACTCATGATGTATTCAGTTTTTGAAGCCAGGAACAACAATTCAGAAAAAACAAGTAAGAGCACTATATTCGGCTGTGCCGAATCTTTTATACCCACCACCAATTTTGTGTACATTTAAAGCACAATACTTATTATTTTGTTAATCGCTATAGAATAATCTCTTTATAATAAGATATGTATCACTTTCTTTGTAGAGGGTGGTTAAATTTTAAGGGCCCATGTTGAAGGTGAACTACACCTAGTCTTTAAATTTGTTTTCTGCATTTCATTTGACATTTCTGAATCTCAGACTAACTCAATTTGAACCGTGGAATGATACGCAATCGAGCAACGCTTTAAAGTTATTCAGGTTTTTTATAAAAATGGGCGTTCAAATCAAAATGCATTTTGTGTACTTCGTAATTCTTTTGATCAACATAATCGTTCAAATTCGTCCACAATCGGGAGAATTGTAAAAAATATTTAAATTTCTGCAAAACAGGTCTGTATGAAATGTGAAAACACCTTTGAATGCCATCTTAGTTCGTTGAATGGGAAACATTGCTGTTTTTCACGATAACGTGGCAAAAGAGCAGTCAACCTCGACTCATCATCATGCCCAACACTTGAGCATCAACATTGTCATTGAAAATTTGGACCATCAGGTAGAGGAGCCAAGGATGGGGGGGGGGGGCCATTTGGCCGATATTTTGTTAAATACATAATTGAACCATACAAATATTATCATTATAAAAAGAAATAATAATATCCTAAATAATTTGTGTTTTATTTAAATACAACATCGGTCCTTAAAATTTAACCACCCTTAATAACTTCGATATGCTACTAAAATGCTTTTGTAAATGTAGTCTTTCAATGAAAGTGTGTTAAAGTAGCTGTGTCAATAAAGTTTCTACTAATAAATACAACTTAAATATTTCAATATAGCCCTTTATTTTCCCAAAAACTTTGTCAATAGAGAAATTACATGAATTTAAGGTAAGCCGTTGTATGGGAGGTAGGCGTTAAAGTGGCCGTGTCACCTAAGCTTTTTGGCACAACAATAACATTGATTAGAAGGATATACGTAGCAAATTTGATCATCATACCTCTAATTTTGGCGGTTTTATGAGCTTTTAAATTTCATTAACGGTAGATTACGTGAAAAGTGGGCGTTATAGTAGACATGTCAAAGTTGTTTTTGCGAATGAGTACAACTTAGGTGTTTCAATATAGCCCTTTATTATTCCAAAATCATTATTAATAGAGAAATTAGAGGAATTTTGAGTAAAACGTTATATGGGAGGTGGGCGTAAAAGTGGGCGTGGCAACTTAATTTTCTAGCACAGTAATGACATTGCCTAGGGGGATATACGTAGCGAATTTGATCATCATGCCTCTAATTTTGGCGGTTTTATGAGCTTTTAAATTTCATTAACGGTATATAACGTGAAAAGTGGGCGTTATAGTGGGCGTGTCAAAGTTGTATTTTCGAATGAGTACAACTGAGATGTTTCAATATAGCCCTTTATAATTCCAAAATCTTTATTAATATAGGAATTATATGAATTATAAGTAAAACGTTATATGGGAGGTGGGCGTAAAAGTGGGCGTGGCGCCTTAATTTTCTGGCGCAGTAATGACATTGCCTAGGGGGATATACGTAGCGAATTTGATCATCATGCCTCTAATTTTGGCGGTTTTATGAGCTTTTAAATTTCATTAACGGTATATAACGTGCAAAGTGGGCGTTATAGTAGGCGTGTCAAAGTTATTTTTGCGAATGAGTACAACTTAGGTGTTTCAATATAGCTCTTTATAATTCCAAAATCTTTATTAATATAGGAATTATATGAATTATAAGTAAAACGTTATATGGGAGGTGGGCGTAAAAGTAGGCGTGGCGCCTTAATTTTCTGGCGCAGTAATGACATTGTCTAAAAGGATATACGTAGCGAATTTGATCATCATGCCTCTAATTTTGGCGGTTTTATGAGCTTTTAAATTTCATTAACGGTATATAACGTGAAAAGTGGGCGTTATAGTGGGCGTGTCAAAGTTGTATTTTCGAATGAGTACAACTGAGATGTTTCAATATAGCCCTTTATTATTCCAAAATCTACATAAATTGAGAAATTATATGAATTTTGGGTAAAACGTTATATGGGAGGTGGGCGTAAAAGTGGGCGTGGCACATTGATTTTCCGTTAAAAAAAAGCGTCTCACCAATAAGCAAAGTGTGCAAAATTTCAGAGTCGTACATTCAATTTTGTTGCTTTTATGACGTTTTTGTTTTTAAATATACCGAAAAATACACTGTGCGGTATAAATTTTCGTACATTTTGATCGATAACTCATCTCCTAATGCATAGATTTAGATAATTTTCGGGGAAAAATATTGTTTTTACTCAGGAAATATATATTTAAAGTTTCATAAGTCTACGTTAATGCGTTTGGACACAATTCCATTTTATTCGATGTTTGAAGGACATGGTTTTTTCGACCTACTCTTGCTTTTCGAGCTATAACTCTCTTCCTAATATTCCGATTTAGCCCATTTTCAATACCAAACAAACCTTGTCTATAAGAAAGATTCTGGCAAAATTTGAGCCCCCTAGCTTTTTCGGTGCGACCTCTATCGTGCTTTCAACAGACGGACAGACGGACAGACGGACAGACGGACAGACGGACAGACGGACAGACGGACGGACATAGCTAGATCGTCATAAAATCAAACCCTGATTCAGAATATATATACTTTATGGGGTCTAAAATGGATATTTCGATGTGTTACAAACGGAATGACAAAATGAATATACCCCCACCATTTTTTTGGTGGCGGGTATAAAAATGAGAAGCTAAAGCCCTTTAAGTGGGCTGTTACTACTGTTACCTACTACCGAGAGAAGTCAGAGATCTACTACGTCCACCACAGGGACGTCTGGCTTGTGGCCTTTGAAAATATTAATGTGGCTTTGATTGTTTCTTTGTATGGTGACTGTATTTAACAGTTCATTAAAAAAGTATGTGTGTGTGTGTGTTATGTTTAAAACAAACATTATATTAACTTGAAACTTTCGCCCTTGTTTGTTTTATTATATTAAGAAAGTTTTTTTTATTATAACACTACATACACATAAACATACCCAAGAACAAGTAAACATATGAATGTAGAGTGTGTAATAAATACACACAGCCACGCCTACATGCAAAGATTGCCAAAAATGTTATTACAGATATAAATCATATTGTGAAAAAAATGTTCAGCTTAGTTATCTCCTCGTTTAGGTATTTTTTTATTTAATCATACACTAACCACCATTGAACAGTCAATCTTTAAATCAAGTTCAACGTTTTCGTATTTACAATTAAGCTTATCGTAATATTTAAAACAGAAATTCATCATTAAATATTTTTTTGCTGGCAACACTTGTTCAAAGTTTGTATAGTGTGTTGCTGTATTTTTGGAAACGGTGAAGAGATTACATTTATTATATGATCCGTGTAGTGTGTTAAATTAAAAATCATTATCATCAATTTTAAAACTTCTGATGACAAACCTACATTTAGTTTACTCGCATGGCGTTATCGCAATACATCGTATACATTGCGGGAACAAAAAATGTATACAGTTTTTCCATTTGTAAATGATTATCGTAGTCATGATCCTTGAGAACTTTTAACAGTGGATAACTATATGCAATATATATTTAGCGAAGACAATCTATTTATATTAAGGATTGTTAGGAACTATGTATGTACATATAGATAACTATGTTAAATTAAATTTTATAACTACAAATTTATATTAATTCGAGTTGTTAATTTAAAATGTTGTTGTAAAACATTTTTCACTTATATGTACTATCACGGCGATAGACACCGACTATTGAATTCCTGTATATCATAACTTTACGTCTTGATGAGCCATCGATTTGTTTAGACTAGAACTAAACGTCGGCAGAGCAACTGTCAAAAAATTTTTCATGTTCTTTGATATGAAGAAAACGTATAAAGTGTATTTTGTTGCTATTTTTACGTGTCGTCTCTTTCTTTTATATTCAAAATGTCTTTTAATATCAGACATCGTTGTTCGAACAGATGTTCTGACAACTTTTTTTGAATAACAACAAAACATCGACAACAGCGGTCCACACCAGGCAAATTCATGTGCACACAAAAAATTTTTCTTTGTTGTAGACCGTAGGTAAACACTGCTTCATGTGTGTCTGCTATAGTAAGAGTATTTTAAAAAATGCATTCCACTTTCTAATAGTTAGGCTTGGTTGAAAAGGAGGGGCACTAAAAGCCAAAACCCACGACAGGTATACACTTATGCCAAATTGGCATGTTATGCGATCCATATGAACAGAATAGTTAGAATAGAAAGAGAAGAGAAAGAAAAGCAGACCAGTCCAGAGTCTCTGGCGGGAAACGAACCCGTAACCCCCAAACTAGCTGACCAGCACTGATTTTATTTTACCATTGTTAGGTTGAAAAAAGGGGCCTTAAAAGTCCAAACCTATGATACGTATGGACGTATGACTAATCGTTACATTGTGCAATCTAGAGGAATAAAAATGCCTCTAATATATCCATAATCCCATACTCAGGAGATATTTTGACTAGGTCAAGAACCCAGTTCTATAAATGTTATTCCTTAGGGATTTCCAATTTGAATCCCATAGATATTCCAAGGTCGGCATGGTGTCACCGTTAAAGTTCTCTTCTCTAAACGCCCAAAAAAGAACAATGACTGAGGTTGGGTATTTAAAGTCTCATCCTCTTCTTCGCATGCTCTACATGTATTTTTATGCGATAGTCGTCATCTCTCTGTGACCTGTTACTATATATACTATTTAATATTCTAAGTGTTGGCGTACTCAGTTTCAAAATATCTTTCGATTTCTCAAGATTTGGGTCGTGCCCTTACTGAGAACAATATTTTCCCACGATTTGACATGTTATTCTATGATCCAAACTTTAAGTTAATTTTTGAACCTCTAAAAGGGACTAGTATATTCCAAGGTGATTGTTTTTAAATCTTCTATAATTTGTTTTTTCGTCGTTGCCATGATGGCCTGGTATCTATATTATCTTTTGTAGACTTTATCTCCTTCGTGCATTGCAATACATTCCGACATTCAAAATTTTCATTCATTACGGTCACGATAACTGATTGGCGTTTTATTAGACATTAAACAGAACTTCGTATTGTTATCTGGTATTATTTAAATCACTTTCGATTAATGTCATAGAAACTCACCCCACCCATGTCTAAGAAAGTGTAATAATGAACTTAAGCCATAGTAATTGATGTACAATAAAATTAAATGTTCAAAATTAAAAGGTGTGTAGCTATTTGTAAATTATCATAGATAGGATGCTTTGAAATGTGTGGTGAGGTGAGGAGGAGAGGTGAGGTGGCACTGTAGTTGAACAAATAACCAATTCTAAAACAAATCCACTCATATTCTCAACTTTGATGGCTTATGGTGTTAAGAACAAGTTACAAATAATAATCATTATAGATGGCGCAGTGGTCGTATGAAAAAAATTATATATCTCGGGGTATATTTTTGCTTTAATTTAAATTTTGTATTAAATATTTTTTTAAGAATATCCGCTTTACTTGGTGATAAGTATTGACATAAGCTTTAGGAGCATTTTCTTTAAAATAAGTCAAACAGTTTCGAATGAGTAGAATAATCTCTGCAAAGAATTATTATATCAATAGATATACTGGTCCTTTGATCTAAACACAAGTATTTTAAAAAAAGAGAATAAAAATAGTAGGGAAATTCGTTTAATCTTCCTTTAACTTTTAACTTGCATTTAAATTTTGACATATAACTTGATTACAAAAGCATCCGATTTATTTTTTCCGTCGCAGAATTTAAATGTTGCTAAAAACAGAAGTTTTAACAATTATGCTCATTTTTGTTATTTTTTTTTATCATTTGGCTTCAATAGAAAACAGAAAGTGTTCCATTATTTTGGAACAAGATTTTATTCAAATGGTTGCTGTTGTTGACTTTGCGACGGATTACACTGATATTTATAATTCTCAAGATTACGTTGAGGGTTTCTGTTTCTAGCTGGTTAAACTTTTCGACAGCATTAAATTTTAGAATGTGAATAAATTCGGGATTATTTGAAAATCATCGATCTTTAACAGCACATCACAAAAAAGTCAAACTCAACTCCAAGATGCCAAATTGATATCGCCAAGATGGCTGATGGCTGACTAACGAATTTAGTGTGCAAAAAATCGACTTCTCGATGAGATGTGTGACATTCTACCCAAACCAATGATTATTCAAGTTAATACAATCCATTAGAGCTCATAAGTCTGAGAAGCTGTAACGACGGATACTAGTTTCCATTCAATAACTGAGTCAATTAGACCTTGTAATCGAATCTGTGAGCAAAATTCTTACCACGTTGGTGTGAAAAATACCAAGTTATTGAGCTAGATGATGAGTCAATGTTTTTCGATGGGTTGCACATTTTCTAATAAAAAATTCATCAGAGTAAAAATGCAAATATTATACCAATTAAAAAGATCACCCTTTATTCCACTTCTGTCTTTGCTTAGTTCTAAGACAATTTGAACACTTTTGAAGTTCTTCTATAATAATATTAATATCTACATTTCAGATTTAAAAAAACAAGATTTGATAACAGTGCAACCAAATAACAAAAAATCGGCGCAACAAATTCTATTTATTACAATGCACTTCATTTATATTTAATAATTTAGAATGACTGTATATTGATTTAGTTCAGTTATTTGAGTTATTTCGGAAGGAACAATGACAATATTTCAATGAAATCTAAGACATGAAGTCATCGGATTGACTTTTCCGTTGCTGTATACATATTTTCGTGGTTGTAAAAACTTTGTTCAGTCCTAGTCTGTGCCTTTAAACACATTTTTAAAAATGTTTCTTTTTTTACAATCTGCCTGTTCAACGATGTCGAAAGAAAACCCAAGCGAAATTTCATTCGTACAAATACGTTGAAAACAAAAACAAGTTTTTGTTGTTGTTTTCAATATATTTGCACGAATGAAATTTCGCTTGGGTTTTCTTTCGACATCGTTGAACATGCAGAATGAGTTGCGATTCGCACTGAACTCTTCATTATTCTTTTGCTATCACTGTGCATAATCATCATTGATAATATTTTTGTTTTTTCCTTTGCATGTTACACTGTAATTATCTGTAAACAAAATACATGATATGTGACGATAAATAATCAACTGCCAGCCATTTTTCGATCTTGTTTAATTTCTGTTGTTTCTTCTTGAACTCGCTGCAAAAAACAAAATAAAAACACAACGTGTGAATTTTCACAGTCAATGTGTTATAATAAAACGTGTCACAATCAATATGATCAAAAACATTTTTTTACGTTTCCATTGCATAAAGTGTCTTAAAATACAAACAACTTGTAAATCGACAGACTTATAGCATGATGATCAATATTTATCGTTATTGATCAAGCTCAGTTTATTTTTTATATTTCGTAATTTTTATGTTGTTTGATCTCGTCTTGTATCGTTAGTAAATTTAACAACATTTGGGTCATGGTACCTGTTGTTTCCTCATAAAATATTCTTATCTTAGAACTTTTTTTTAATAAATGTTTTGTTTCCACTTAATTACAATTTAATTATTTTTTGGTTTTATAACAAAAGGAAGTTCTTAAGGAGCATTGGTAGTATGTTTTCCGTAATTGATTTTTTTTTTGGTAATATGTACGTATGAGTATGAATGTATTTGGTATCTGGTTTTTTATCTCTGATGTATGGCTTTTTTGTTTATTGTGGAAATTGATTTTTGCCCTAAGATATGCTTCGATAATTGTTAAATTTAATCATTAAATTAATCTTTTATTAATTTTTGAGTTGCCAATCACATACACCATCTTTTATAATTATAAAATTGAAGTTTAATAACCAATTATTATTGTGTGCTTATTTTAATTGCATTCTTTGCACATAAGTGAGGTAGGTGGAAAGTCATTAATGTAAATATTTTTTAATTTGAGGTTTTATAGCAAATTATGAAATAAATTTTTAATATAACTTTTTTTCAATGCATTGACAATATTCAACTTTTACAAATAGTTTAAGCTTATTGCCGCAAAAGTATCGGATAAAGTCACTATGTTAGCTTAAATCAATATAATGATTATGTACTTTAGCACTCCTTTGATGCCTATCTGTACTAAGAAGTAGGGTGCAGTGTAACCACTAGTCGACTAAGGTCGCCATTTAATCCTTGTTTGCGTTTTTGTGTGCGACATTTTATTTTTTATAATTTTCATTTCTGACCCCATAAAGTATATAGTTTCTAAAAGCTTGTGAATAGGTCTGTCCGTTTGTCCATCTATCCGCGTGAATATTACAATCAACTTTTTGAAAACCTCCTGGCATCGCCTGGACCCTGCGTAATATTCGGGAGCAGATCAGTATTAAAATTTTTATATATTTTTAATTTTTTATATATTTACTTTTTTCTAATTTTTTTTAAATTTTTTTTTTATTTTTTTTATAATTTTTTTAATATATTTTTTTTAAATTTTTTTGAAATTTTTTTTTTAATATATGTATATATGTATATATTTTTTTTTTATATACATACGTAAGCTCAATTTAGAATTTTACAGTGGGATGTTTTTATATACGTATGTATGCTCTTAAATGTATGTACGTATTTCATATGAGATAAATGGTGATACAAACAAATGTTATTGCACACGTTGTGAAGGGTATATAAAATTCGGCACGGCTGAATATAGTACTCTACTATTACTGACTGAAATGTTTGTTTTACTGCAGCATGCTCAAGTATGTTAAACACATATGAATGTTAAAATGACTTTTGCAATGAATGCTTTTCTGTTTTATGTTTTGTTTGAGTTGTAATATTATTTTGTTATATTTTTTATATATAAAAATCATCAAAAAAGTGTGTGCGACTTTTATTATCTAAAAATACTTTTTGTTGCAAATTTTTTTTCAAATAAAACAATCTTTTTTTGCTATAACGGTAAAATTGCTTCGCTGTTGTGTCTAAACTATTTTATGAACAATTTATGAAACAATTTTATTGGTAACAATGTTCATGTTTACATTTTAGACACAAATTTCATCCAATGTTAATTTTTATTTGGACGATGATGGTGTTAATTATACACATATAACCCTAAAACTATACTTTAAATTATAAATTAAAAATATTTTAATCAAAATCCCGTTGTTAATATTTTGCAGATTAAACAAAATTTTTAACTTTCAAAAATCTTAAGTTTTTAATTAATTGTTTAAAATTCATATTTTATAAGGAAATTAATTTATTTTGTATGTAATAAACGAATGGATAATTTAAAAAAAGTAAGTTTATGTATAAAGGCTTGAAAAGTTTTAAAGCGAAATCTTCCAAGGTTACAATGTATTCGTAGGAAGTTAAATATATTTGAATGAATTTTAAAATCGACACTTAATATAAGAATGGCTAAGATCTAACAATATGACCTAGAAATCGAAATATTTGTACTGATTTCAGTAAAAGATTTTATTTTCTTAATTTTCAAGTTAGTTGGTTGGCTTTAATTTATTTAGCAATTTTATTATTTTAGTATTTGTAAGATATGATAAAATAGATTTTTTACAAACACGAAACTAGAGCTGAGAATATTTCAAATAAATGTAGATATACAGATATGTAAATCAAAATTAAAAATAGATCGACAAAAAAATATTGAATATTAAAATATGCTTGCCATTTACTTTTTCATGTACTTCTTTTCTACTTCTATCCCATAGGTGGTCCATCCGTAACATAATTTGTTCACTATTGCTGCCCATATCGCAGCAATGGCAACCGTAATATTGCCTTCCACAGCTGGAATTGTGGCTAGGTTTTTTACGTACATATCCCCACAAAAAATAGTCTTAGATTAAATTAATTTGCGTGTTAGGTACTGACCGAAAGCTTAATTTTTATACCCGCCACCAAAAAAATGGTGGGAGCATATTCATTTTGTCATTCCGTCTGTAACACATTGAAAACTCCATTTTAGACCAAATAAAAAATTTGTTTTCTGAGTCGGGGTTTAATTTTACGACGATCTAGCTATGTCCATCCGTCTGTTCGTCTGTTGAAAGCACGATAGAGCTAGAACCAAAAAAGTTAGAGGCTCATGCTTTGCCAGAATATTTCTCATAAACAAGGTTTGTTTGGTATTGAAAATGAGCTAAATCAGTATATAAGGAAGAGAGTTATAGCTCTTAATGCAAGAGTAGGTAAAAAAAGCATATCGTTCCAACATTGAATATAATGCAATTGTGTCCAAGCGCATTAATGTGAAGCCACGAAATTTCCAATGTATATTTTTTGTGTAAAGAAAAATATCTTACCCTGAAAATGAATTTAAACGATCAAAATGTACGAAATTTTATACCGCACAGTGTATTTTTTGGTATATTCTAAATTGAAAACGTCATAAAACTGACAAAATTAGATATATGATTCTGAAATTTTACACACATTCCTTTTCCAGAAAATGAAGGTGACACGCCCACTTAACGTCTACTTGCCATATAACGCACTATCTTAAATTCATATGATTTCTCTATGGACAAAGTTTCGGAAGAAAAAAGGACTATGTTGAAATATCTGCGTTGTATTTATTAGCTGAAACTATAATGACACGCCTACTTTAATGCCACTTTCATTGAAAGACGAAATTTACAAAGATGTTTTAATAGCATATCGAAGTTATACAAAGAAAGAGATTATTGCAGTTTAATTATTGTGGTTTAAAAAACAAAACAGAAAAATATGAAATTACCGGTTTTTCGGAATATTCGGAAACCGGTTTTGATAACTCTGTATGTATAATACATAGTTTTATATAAAAGTAGGATATATTAAGGATAGTATAAGAATAATTCTAACTTATTACAGTATTTTTGATTATAATGGTAATACGTGCTGTGTAAAATTAGCACCGTCCTATTGAAGTCAACCAAGTACAATTCTTATATTTTAGTAAAAAGTCGATTTTTGCACTACCTTTTAGGTGGTCAAATGACACGAACTTCATTGTTGACAACGGCGTAGAATTGACAGTGGTCGATATGGCAGCAATATTCTCATTTAAACTCACTTTTCGCATAGGGTTAGTGGACTAAGTTCCAATAAAATTAATTGTTGCGAAATTTGGTCACATTAGCTTGAATAGCCTGTTTGGTGGATCGATTATAATGACAATAAAACGATCGCAATTTTAGATACATATTAGTCAAACAGCAGAAATTTAATGATATTTCGATACATCGATATCTTTGCTCATCCCTAAAGTGAAAATGTACTTAATGTAGTTTTAGCTCAAAAAAAGTGGTTTATTTCGTGCATATTGTCAAGCACTATTTAAATCACTGACCATCTAAAGGCACGAAAGGTGGAAGACACAAATATGACTCAATTTTTTTATCCAAAATCAGAAACATTTTAAGCAGGCGGCACCGAAAGATTTCTCTCGGGCAATTGCTTTGGTGCTATGAAGTGAATTATGTTTTTTGTCTGTTTGTCCTTGCACGTCACTGAATTAAATTTCATAACTATCAGGTATGTGATGGAAATCGAAAACGAAAACGAAGCAATTTTGAAAGTTCGTTTTAATATTCTATGAATAAAATTGTTGTAATTTTTGTTATATATGTACATAAATATTTCTATATTAAAAAGAATTTTATAACAAAAATTACAACAATTTTATTCATAGAGTATTAAAACGAACTTTCAAAATTGTTTCGTTTTCGATGTCCATCACAAACCTGTATGTAAATGCATAAATAAAAATGAAATGATTTCAATTGTTAAGCGCATCGCCGGAGACTGGTTGGATCGATATTGAGTTTTCTTTTTACTTGAAAAGATAAAAATAATTTTTTTAATTTTTGTACCAGTTTCCCACTGGTAGTTTATAAACCGTCACCTTAATTAACCATAATCGACAAAGTTCTTAGCTTCGCATATATTATTTCTTATTAATAACAAATTTAAGATAAACAAATAACTGCTGTATATATTACATTTAATAAAAATAAATGTAAAATTGGTTTGTGTTGAAATATTAAATTTAGACAAGATTCATGCTATTTACCTATTTTTAACATCATCAATATTCAGAATAAATAAGTTATCTTACCCCTTCTGTTCAACAAACACGTATTTCTTTAATATACAATTGGTAAATTCACAATCTGTCCTAAGTGTCGTATTGTCATAATATCATAATTTTTTAAAAATTTTACAATAAACAATACTTTTCATTAATTTTAAAGCATTTAGGAAATAATGACATTACAACTTTCTGTGAATATACCAAATATATGAAATTATTTTGCTTAATTCAACTCTTGGTTCTTCATGTAATTTTATTAAACATAAGAATTCGATTTTATTTAATAATTCTAATAAGTAGTGTAACTATGTAAAGAATTTTAATGCAATGGAAAATGCTGCACAAATATGTAAGTTGAGTTTTAAGAGAGAAATTAAAATAATACTAATAAAATACAAAAGAAAAATATACAAGAATATACAAATTGTGGCGTAAAACTTTGGTTGAAATGCACAAGCTAAGTGATAAATATTTACTATTTAGCATTTCATTTGCTAAGGTTTTGTAAACCGATTTTAATAAACAATTAAAATTACAAATACAATACGCTAACATTTATTTATTTTTTATATATATTATGCCGTATGGTTTCTTTTTATTAAATTATTTATTTTTTTGATGACAATGGGATAATGATAACTAGTGATGATGATGATGACGCCACCAATTGGAACTACGAGCTGTAACATAATTTTTCAAGCCATCAGGTTGTGCTGGATGCTGCGTAAGTTGAATGGGGGGAAATAGATGAGGGCCATTGGATGCTTCATAGGATAAACCATTTTGTTGATTATAAACAAAAGTCTTGGGAACATCCACCTTTTGACTGGAATAGGATGGCAGATAGGCGGGGGATGGATGAGCCACGTGTTGTATGTAGGTGCCTTGTAGAGGTTTGTGTATCAAAGAAGGTAGATATTGTTTGTTATAGATAGGATTTTGTTTGGGTAGAGAAACAGCATTGGATGGCCCATATACATTACTTCGTTGATCACATACTGTGCCCTCAATGAGAGTACTTAACGGTGCAGTATATATGCGGAAATTAACATCATTGTAGTCGAGTTCAGCTAACAGGAAGACCGGCATACGATCGGATAAAACCCAAACATTTTTATTTTCATCTATTATAACATCAGCAGGAAATACCAGACCCACATCATCACGATCCACTATGCCATGGAATTGAGGTGAGAAAGGCATTGAAGAGTGCCAACAACCAACAGCATTTTGATCGATTAAATTAAATAGCTCAATACCATCGTCACTCATAACATGAGAAGTGGTATGTGAATTAGGGCCACGTTCATCTAAAGCTATGAAATCATGAAAACTGTCCTCTACTCTCGATTCATCACGCAGAATACGTGTGGAGACGGCAAATTGTCTGTGGCTAGCCAAAGGACTAAAGTACATGGTACGGAAGCCATCTGAACGTATGGGCGATAAAGACATACCAAAAATGCCCTCTTCACCCCATTGGAAATTCAAACCAGCAATATTGTAATCACCTCTCAAAGGATCGGGAAAGAAGAAGGAGTGGGCTGAAAAACGCCAAGATTTGTTTTGTTCCCATGAATAGGCAACCAAACCGTAGCCCAACTCATCGGAAAAGTAAGCAAAAGCATCATCACAGGTTTTACCAATATCCACAGCAATATTGGCTATAAATGTATTCGCATTTGTGTCATCAGGTCTCAATTCATAGCGACGTATACGTGTATTTGTTTGCAAATCAAATACATTAACAGCATAAGGACAAGGATTAGTAGTGGTATTGCCAATGCCTACTGTGCCAGTATCCAAAACCCAAAGGCGACCACACTCATCGACCTGAATACGATATGCTGTTGTTATACTATTGGCACAATCACCAGCAGTATTACTGCGCCAATCGGGGTACGGTATTAGAGCAGGAGAACCGGTAACACTGTGATCCATATTGATGTAAGTCAATGTAGCTGGTATACCTGCAAATAAGCAAAAAAGAAAAAACAAAAATAAAATTACTTGTACATGAAATACAAAAAAGTAATTGTTAGTTGCTGTAAGTTATGACTAACACTAATTGGAGATTGCGTTAAGCCAAACAAACCCACTCTCCTTTAAAAACACAACTACAGCCAAAATATTAGTTCGCTGTAAATATGAACTACTGAATTATTACGACAAGCTATAAGAAATGTCATTTTATTAGCAGCATTAATTGAAAATTATAGTCTTGCAGTACATAAAGCATTTCATTGAATTTTGTTGCAAAATTTTAGCATAATTTATATTTATTGACTGCATAAATTTTGCTGTGACAATACACAAACAAGCTTATGTCGTTACAACAAAAATTATTTTTAATGTTAATTTGATTATTTAACAGCCGTTTAAGTATTAACCACTGTTAGTCAATTACTTGTATACTGATATATATATATTTTTTTTATATTTTATGAAGCATATCTTAGGGATGAATTAAATGTGTTGTTAACAAGTCCCAACTATGGTATCATGAAATATTGTTTTCCCAAATTTTACCTTGAGAAGTGAAATTAAAAAATCTTCACACACGTTTTGCCTCTTAACTTTTTTCGAAAGAAATACAAAAAAAAATGTCGGTTATTATTTTTTAATGAAAATCATGCCGATTTGTTGTTTAATCAGAATAAGTGTGCTAAGGAAAGTACGTGCTAACATTATTAAAAATCCTCAAATAAAAACTAAATTGGTGCTACAAAAAATTGCCCAAAAAAATAAAGGTCTACCATCAGACTGGATCCAATGTTATTAAACAGCATCAGAAAAATTTGATCATTGTTAGAAAACCTGGTTTAGAAAGAAAAAAACTTGATATTGGGAACAAAAAAAAATTCAAAACATATAAGAAGAGCATCAACACATCTGCTAAAAAAAACAGGCCGGTTAGATCAGTGTTCTGAATATTTGGTGTAAAAAAGTCCAAAAAGTTCCAAACAGGTTTTTTTCAAGACCAAAATGGAACACGGAAATTAAAATCAAAATTCACAAAAAATACTCTTGTTGAATAATGGACTACGAAACATTTTCTCTGGCAGATTTCTTGCAGCATTCGGGTAAACATTTAAATACTGCTTATGCTTAGGACCCAAAATCAGACAAAATTTTTTACAAAATGCTTGGCATGATAAGTTTTATGCAGAGACAAGACTCTTTGTGGGCTCTATAAATACCGAAGTATACATTAAAGAATGTTTGCAAAAAAGTCTGTTTCCGATATAGCATCATGTCACTATGGTAGGATGGCTCTGGAATGGTAAAAAAATAATAACATAATTTAAATACCAAGAGAGGACAATCATCCAAATTGTCCACAGCTAATACTAGTTTAGAGATATTGGACTCTGGTGAAAATAAAATTGAAGCACCCGAAAGAAGAGTCGCACAGTATAGAAAAATTTAAGCAGAGATGGTCAAACTGTTCCAAAAAAAGGTAACTGAAATAACTATCAAACCTCTGTCGTTGGAAGGGTTTACGAAAAAGGTACACGAATTCATAAGTGGTGGTTAGAACTTTGTAACTTTTCTGTAATTTGCAATATAATACCAATTAAATTAAAAAAATCAAAACCCTTGGATCAGTTAAGATTTTCTCCATCATACTTCTTATATCAGCGATTTAGAATACAAACCATAATATTTTAGTATTTTAGCTGTTGGTACGAAAAAAATTTTTATACGGTCACGACACAATGAAGACTGTAAAATAAAATGCACTAAAAACAATAAACAATTAATTAATACTGTCAGCCATATACAAATTTATTTCAACATGATTTTAATGCAAAAATATTGCTGTACCAAGCAATGATTACCGGGTTCAACTACATTTTTAAATCTATCGACTTTTGATAAAACATCTTAAGTCGTGATGTTTAGTGTATTTCTGATTTTTGTATATTCTGGCTTGAAAGTTAATTTTTTTTTAAATTTTCTTTGTGAAGAAATTTATTCATAAAAAATCTCTCAAGTTAGAAACAGTTTACTTTTATGTATTTTTCTTTCGGATGTGCTAGCGCTTTATCTAATGCAAAAGTGCTTTTAATTGCTTATTAGCGTTGGTCATAAATTCCTTAAAATTTATAATGAAGAATTTCTTAAACTAAATAATTCAGCCTTTTGCTACCGAATGCTGCATAAAACAATCATTACACATATGTTTATCTGCGTAATAAATCAGTTTCATTTTTTATTTTGCAAAGTGCATATGATAGAACAAAACTTTGCTTTACACATAGTCTATCATAGAGTTAAAATTCTCGTTTGACAGTATTCCTCCGTGTAGGTAACTAAAATGAAGCTTGTTAACTATCTTGTCATGTGAGAGTCAAAGACGGCCTTATCATTGATATCCTTCTGATTTGGTGCAGGACACTATTATTCTTTCTAGCTGCTCACATACTAGTTAAGATGCTATTAGCAGAAAGCTACTACACACAATATTGTAAAAAGATTTAAATATAGGTATATTTTTTATTTAACTAACAAGCAACCATAATGCTACAGACTGCCGAATGGCTTGGAATTTCGGTTCTCTCGATAATATAAAAATTTTAGAAATAACACCGAAATAGTTGTATTTCGGTGCCTAAATTTCAGTTATTCTTAAATCGACTTATTCGATTTTCTCGGAAATAATTTCTGAGACAAAAGCTTATAAGATGGTGTTTTCAATGGGTCTAACAATTATTTAGGAATTTAAAAAATTTTATATATTTGAAAAACATACATATTTTTCCAAATAATTTTTGCCTATCACTTTTGTTATTAGTGACCAATTTGCCAAAATTGATCACTAATATCTCCTGAGATACAACATACATATATATAGATATTCACAAGCGCGTCTATAAACTAAATTTAGTTTTTTTTTAAATTTTAACTTTTGTAGTAAAAATAAGAGGAAGAACAGAGACAGTTGTGTTTGTTGCTTATATCTCAGTAACGTATAAGGCGCTTGTGCTGATTTCCAATATCGATCTGATCCCTAATACTTCCAATATTTTAATACTACATATGACATCTTAAAATATCAAAGGCTTAAAAAACTGATTGAGACATACATACGCACAGACGGCGAATTGACGAACAATGCTTAATCGACTCTTTTATTCTTAACATTTCATAAAATACATACTTTATGGGGCCGCAAGTGAATATTGAAGAAATTTCATACGGAATGACAAACCTTAAGCCTTCTGTGAAGGGTATAAAAATTGATCGAGTTTCTTAGGGCTATTATTACAATTTGCCGTTAGTAAAAGGTAGGCTTTTTTGTGCACAATAAATAGCTTTGCATTATTACAATTTAAATTTTTTATTGTCATTATTAATAAAAATAATAATAATATTTAATGGCTAAAAAAATAATAAAAAAAGACTTTATAATGCAAAACCATTTATCTGTCCGACAAAATCTTGCCGTCGGCAAGTTTCAGTAATGACCCTTAGGGCCTTGCCTTTAGTTAAAGGTAGGATTTTGTCTGCCCAATAAATAGCTTTGCATTTTTACAACTTACATTTTTTATTGTAGTTATTATTAATTTGAATAAAATTTAATGGATAAAAAAAATAATAAATAAAGACTTTATAATGCAAAGCCATTTATCTGTTCGACAAAATCCTGCCGCAATGACTCTTAGTGTAATAACATTTACCAGCAATGGCAAAAGTTGTCAAAACATAATAGTTCAGCATGTGAATGGAATGTACAAAAAATAGTTCCCGTTCCTGTTATATATTTGTTTATCACTTCAAGTCTTTTTCTTTTATCCAATTGGCAATTAGTTTATACTTCAATTAAACTTCCTTTGAAAAATACTCCATTTTAATAAAATGGTAATTAATTTAAATTTCCTGTTATTCACATTAAATGCAATAGATATTCCCATAAATCTGAACGGTCTATTAAAATCATATGTAAATTCCTCAATTACCATTTAAGTAAATTGCTAAAGCTTAGGCCACAAAAAACAGAAAACAAAATAAATAAATACATTTTTGTTCAGTGAGTTTGACAACATTATCGTAATGATTAAACACTTGTTTAGCTTGTCAACATGTGATGACAGACATTATTAACCAACAGTTGTCCACAACATGTCTATTAACAGATGACTTTTAAATTATACATCTTGTTGTCTTTTAACCGCGTAACAAATAATAATTAAGCCAACATTTTTAATTTTCTCCCTTGAAATCATTCAAATACAATTTGTTTAAAGTATTCTTCATCTCACTGTTCGATAGTAATGAAACTCAATTGAAATTTTTCTTTTTGTAACAATTTTTCTCCGTATTTGGCAATAAACTATTTGTAAAAAGTAAACTTGATTTTAAAATGACTTAAAATGTACGACAACAACGAAAAACACTTAAAATTCGAAACAAAAATAAACTGGTTGAACAAAACGATGTTAAATAAGATATGCTATGCCTGTCTCTCTGTTTATGTGTCCGTCCGTTTGTCCGTCCGTGAAAACAAACATTGAACAACATGTCCATCCTTAAAGAGACATACAATTTTTGTTTTCCTCATTTCATTTAAATAGAAAATAGAAATAAATAAAAAACGGCTTAGGCATGTAAAACTGGTTTACGAAATTCACACACATCTCAGCAAATCACAATCCAGCTAACCATCCTGATCAGTATTACCATATGGATAAAAACCATCCTGATCAGTATTACCATATGGATAAAAAAAAACATATTTGCAATATATTGAAAGTCTTTGTTGTGGACTACAACTGGATTGTTATTGCCATTTTTTTAATATCTGTTAATTCTGGTTTTCCTCAGGTTAGTTGTTATATATCAAACAAAAAGGTAAAAGTAATTGATGTTATAAGTTTCTTTATATGGTCGTAGTAATCACAAACGCAGAAGTTGTGAACTTTTTCTATAAAGTTTACACATAATTCCTTAATGAAAGCTATAATTACAAGAGAAATTTTTTAATGATAAATATACTCTTGAAAGTCAAAATCAAAATAGCTTTTACTACAACTGAAAATAACTATAAAAGAAGCTGTAAAGCCAAGCCTTTTTTCAACACAAAGGTTGGAACTCCTGAAATGCCAGATAATTAAACAAGTAAAAGGCAATAAGAAAGTCTGCAAATTTCAACATATGGCAACACAGATCAATTAAAGTTTTTTTTTACTTGCATTTAATTGATAACGTCAATCACTGTTGTGCATTTGTTGGTGCTGCCGGTTAACAACGTCCAAATTTAAGGAGTGGACGGATGTACAAGATAAACAAAAAGTGTAGATTTTTTTTATCTTCTGTTTTGATATGAAATAATTGTTTAGATGAAAAAAAAACCTGAATTTCCTTAATAGTTTTGGAAATTTTTAACCTTAATATTGCACGAAATATCTGGTCATTAAAATTTAACTTAAGCAGGAAAATGAGACCTGGGTATATATGTTTTCCCACAAAATTATCCAGGAAACCTTTTTGAACCAGTATAACTTGCATGCCATTAAACTGATAATTTTAATGAGGACTAAAAAGTCACTTTCCTTATTAGTCTGCCTGTTTTACTACTAATTTAGTTTTTTCTGCTTTAAGCTCTTAGTATTTACGTACTTTTAATGAGTTTAGAAAACTGGTTTGATACAACTATTATCATAATAATAAAACAGTTGTTTCCTACTTATTATACATGCTACAAATACTCACTCAATACTCAGCGTCATTGTAACTAAAAACTCCAATCCATGTGACAAATTTTAGGTAGCAGATATATAACACAACTTAAAACAACTATTGTATAAGCTCTTTTGGTTTTCTATAAGATATTTTAAAATTTGTTTCAAATGAAGCAAATATAAAAACAAATATTACAAATTAATTATAAAATTATTTATATTTATTTTTAGCATACATAAATGCATTTTCAGTTACGTTTTGCTTATTTTAATTTTAATAATACACATAAGTAGGTAGAAACTAGCGACAAAAAAAAACGCTTTGTTTTCAAAAATAATGGGTGGCATCCCCGAACCTGATGCATAGAAATTTTTACTGGCAAAAAGTCTATATCAAATGAAGAGAGTTACTCAAATAATTGTTTTTCTATTTAGGCCAAACTTAAGCAGAACTTATCGAGCTGATGTGGACTTTGTCCATATATCTGTAATAAAGTTGAATCTCATTACTATGTTAAGAACAAAGTATATTTTTCACCCATGTATGTAGTAACTAGAATTGTTTTCTCAAGAATTTATATTATATTTTTATTATTTAGCTCTCTATTTAACATGATCACAATTTTATTAAATCTATCTATCAAATCTTAACAGAAATTTAGTTTTAAAATTTTATTTTTCCTTATACATATATACCTTACACTTTTAAATAAACAGAAATGTCTTGGTCTAAAACAAATCAATATTAATCCAAAAAAAGTTATTTGAATTATTTAAAATTATATTTAAAAATTTTGAAAAATTAATTAGTCAATCATTTAAAAAAATTTAAGCCATAATTTTTTCTCTGTGGATATAGAATTGATCTTGTTGGTCGTATAATTCATAATAGTGTAGTCAGCCTTCCAATAAATGCCAAAGTATGACTACGACAGGGACGTTTGTTATTAACAACTCTTTTGTATGGGCTACGCAGCTTGCATAAAGTTAGGTTAACAGCTTCATGATTTAGTAATATGTAATATAAGCACAACATAAAGAAAACTGAATACGCAAAAACTAGCCAGATAACAGTTCAAAAACTTAGTATCTTTCTGTTTTCTAGGCCGAACAATATAATAAATTTAACGATTTAAAGAATATGGTAACCTTGAAATGCAGCACAGCTTGTAAATAGTATATATTTCGTATTTTTTATATTTTCTGATAAAATACAATTAAAGAAATTAGCTTAAGTTAACAGCTATGGCAAGGTAGCGGCCAAACGTGAATAGCAGCCGAATTTAGAAGCCAGAGATGGAGATTTTATGCCTATTTCAAAACTTGAACTAGTACAGAGTCTTTAAGTATATTGTTACGTTTATTCCTTTTTTGAGTGTTAGTTTATTTATTTTAAATAAATATGAGTCTTTTTTTATGGAAACTATAAACATCACACACTATAAACAGAACACTTTTTTTAATTTTGCACTAATATTTTATTTAACTGGAGAGTCACTTATGCATGTCTTATATATAATTCACTATTACTTGCTGTAAGTTCCCTATATGTGATACCTTATTGATAGCTTTTCAAACATTAGTTATTGCTTTAAAAGGGTGCCACAACGGAATAGTCAGTAGTGTGCTGGTCTGCTAGTTTGAGGGTAGCGGGTTGCGGGTTCGATTCCTGCCAGAGACTCTGGACTGGCTCCATATGAACTGTTCTACTACTACTACTGTTTCCAAGATTGTAAAATAAAATCCTTATTAAACCAAAGTGAAATGAAACTAATAAAATTAAAGTTTAAGCAGTTTTAAAATACATAAATTAAAAGTGGAGAAAGAATGTCTGTCTGTCCGTCCTGAACTCGATTGACTCAAAAACTACTAATTAATACAATTTTAATAAAATTTGGTATAAAGATACCTTGATGTCTCATATAATATAATATCTTATTCCAAACAGAAAATTTTAATGTTTAACTGCTCTGTTAAAACCGGGAAGTTAGTAAGAAATTAGTGCATAGAAATACAAACAATAGAAGTGGTATATAAGACAATTTTTTTTTGTGGTTCGAACCAGTAATATATAATAAATATAAAACAATTCACTTATATCTTCACATAGTTTAATCTCTTTCTAAATTTATTGCTAAGAAAATCGCATTATATATATTTTACCTACAAAGACAACTAACTGATTGTCACTCTCTTACCCCCAATGATTTGTTTAGGATTAAAATGGTTTGTTTATCAATTAACTGTATTTGGTAGCAACAGTGTAAAATATTTCTCTTTTGACTATGTCATATCCTTGCTTTTTCATCGCAGTGTCCCAAATATTGCGAAACCATTTAACAAAAAGCTTTTATAGAAAGAGTGTTTGCTTTCATGTTGCTGCAAACATAGACTATTCGCATCATTTAAATCTTATTTTAATTGGCGATTTTGTCAGCAAATTTATTTTTCTTTATCTCCTATACGTTATAAATTGATATTCGGTTTTATATTTAGTCTTTCAAAGCCTTATACAAAATGTATGGTGGCATTGAATATCCTCTAAGACAAGCTTTTTAATTTATATTGGACATGAGTTTTTTAATTGTAAAATAAATATTTTATACAAAAAATTTGTTGATTATCTGGTGGTGTGAATTTGGTATTCATCATGTATGACAACAAACAACATGTATGGAGTTTTATTTTTTCACTAAGATATTATCTATTTATGCTGTTGTTTGTTTTGTTGCTTAAATTTTATATTGATTGGTTTCTTATTAAGTTTGGAAATTGATCCAAATTATGTATGAAATGTGGTAAATTATTATCATATTAAAGATTTATTGCATGTATGTTAAGTTGTTCATAAAAAAATTAATCATTTATATTATTGCCACAAAAAAATACATTGTTTAGAAAGAAAATAATATTAACTTTGTTACAGATTTCGCACAAACATTAAACAAAATTTAATCACTAAGTATTGTCAACAGAACCTTAAACTTAGAAAGTAATTTTTTCGTATTCAAGGTTATCTCAATATCTATAATAAAAATTATATTATTTTCTTTGTATTTTATTTTTTAGTTATTGCTGTAATCTACTAGTCAAGCCCATTTATTTGATTAGAATATTGTGGCTGTTTAATTTTATAAAGGTGTTATTACTGTATTTGATTCATACGTCCGCAATTTTATTTTGTACGTCATTTTAAATTTTAATTATTTCACAGTTTACTGTATTCTACTGGTCAATTCTGTAGGTCTGGTTCTATTGTTGAGAAGGTTCAAGGGGGTACATTTTTAAATACTAGGATTGAACCCATAAATAAATTTATTGTATGTAGTGGCGGCCATTGTGGATTTTAAAACTTTTTATATTATATTATAATTTTCTAGAAAAGTTCCTTCATTTTATAACCGTATTGACTCTGTCGTTTGCCTAGAAGCTGAAAAGATTTGATTTTGGCGCTTATATTCAGTAAGTTCTTCTCAGAAATAATTTTCATGACTTCAAATTGTTATTTTATATCCTTATCGTATTCAAAAATTAATCAGAAGCATGAGAAACTGGATATTTCTAACACAATATATATATTTTTTAAAGGAATTTTTGCCAATAACTCTGCTGATACGTAACCGATATGTCAAAAAATTTCTACATATAACTCTAGTGGTACGATAACTCTGGTAGTAACAAACGTAGAAATAAATAATCTTAGGGCTGAGAAATATTATTTTTGTGTAAAAATATAGGAGAAAATCGAGGCACTTGTGATTGTTTACTCAAGTCTTAGAAATTCATGGGTTGATTGTATTGGGTTTTAACAGCAATACATTTCCGGATATTTGATAGAAGATTGATGCAGATTTTTGCAACATGTGAAAGCTTCTTAAATTTAACATGGAAAGATGGACAGACTATCGACTGCCCTCGTCAAAAGCTTTCAGAAGGTATGTGCTTCATGGGGTGGAAAAGTATTACACAAATTACAAATTGAATGCCAAAGCTATATGCCCTTAGCATTACATATAAAGGATATAAAAGGGAAATTAAGAAGTTTTAATTATAAAGTTTTCATCCCATAGATAAGACTTAATTTAATTCATTTTATGTATTAAATTCTTGCAAGCTTCTCATGCTATTAATTATTTAAAACGATTATTTTTTAAATAAAAAGTTCCACTAAATTTTGTCTTTATAATGCAATCATTTTAAATGCACGGGTCCGGGTCTAACAGGTAACATAAAGTACAACACAAGACCTTTAAATAAACAAAAGCCGGCTCATGTGTACGTATTGTCATAAATTTTCAACGAGAAACATCTCAGGATATCCCTAAAAATTGTAGCTATAAACTCTTAAGGTGGGATCACACGATTGCCGCAAATGCACCAATCTGACACAATTTTTATTGTGCTTAGTTGGCGCACAATAATGAGATTGTTCCAATCAAATACTTTGTAATCGCACGATTGCCTCACTTTATACAAATTTGATTGTTGCAAGATGGCGTAAAATGTTATAGTGACAAAAATCGCCGCATTCCCGTCACACGATTGTTCCTACTTGTAGCAACGCTAGCTTATTTTGTTGTGTCTGTTTTGTTTTTTTTGTGCATTAAAATGGTTTGTTTTTTGAAAAGAAAGTAAATTACATCTTCTTTGTATATTGTGTGTTTATTTGGTTTAAAAAAATTTATTTCTGGTTCTGTAGAAATATACCTACAAATAGAAATGTGCACACTTAATAAGGAAAAATAGATATGCTGGGGGTAGGCAAAGCTTAACTGGCTTAAATTTATGTAATTAAAAAGTATAATCATGCAAAGAAAAACTTTTTAATCACAAACCACAAATAATTGAAGCACGCAAAAAAAAATTAAAATGTTGGCGCGTATTGTAAACTTTGATTGCCGCTAAAGAACAAAATAAATATTGGCACACTTTTGACATTTTTATTGCCACGCTGTTGTATTTAAAGTGGTCACACGGTTGCCCCACCAGAGTTGCATTTGATTGGTTAAAACAAGCACAATATTATCCGCGATTGTCACATAAACCAATTTATTGTGCAATCACACAATTGGGATACAAAAAATTTTGGAAATTGGTGCATTACGGCAATCGTGTGATCCTACCTTTAAGCTTATTAGATAAAAACAGATCCATATAATATACAAAAATTATTAAATGTGTCATATCATCTACTAAAAAACAAGAACAATGCCTGCAGTCTTACTTTTTTTATTTAAAAGTTTTTAGCTCTGTCCACGATATCTGGGCGATATCTTGAAAACATTTTTTTTTACAATTGTTGCCCTATATAAATAATATGACTTAATGGTAGCTAAGTAAAAATATTCAAAAGCATAATTATCTCTTTTTATTAATTTTATTGTGAAATTTGCATAAATACTTGTTCTACATTAAAAATTTTCCTATTCATATTTAATAAGAAGTATTCAAAGCGAATCATCTAACAGAAATACCTAAGACTTAAGACACATGTTGTACCAAACAGTTTTATACCATTGAACGACTTAAGACACACACACAATGCGTTAGTACATGCGCACATTAATATTTTGTTTTTGTGTCATGTATTGTTTTGAAATGAAAAGATTTAAGACACATGTTTAAAAAACAATTGTTTTTTTTTTAATTGAAAGACTTAAGACACAAACATGCATGTAGACTTAAAAACTAAAAAGCAATTGTCTGGTGTTGGATGCATTTATGCATACATACATACATGTGTACATATGTTGTTGAGTGCATAATTCAAAAGAGTTATGATTTAAGTTTAAATGCATACAGTGATTAATATATTTTTATAAATTGTAAAAAAATAAACCACTGTATGCATTTAATATATAAAAAAAATAAATTATTGTAGTATAATAAAATATTTTTTTGTATAAGTACAGGGTAGGGAAAAAGTTGCCATGAGGCTTAAAAATGTAGAAACTTTTTCATTTATAAATTTTTTTTATTTTTATTTTTTCCGATTATATAAATTATAGCTGGAGAATAAATAATAGAAAGATTCACAAGTAAACAAAGAACTAGAATAAAAAACAATTTATTATAAGAATAAGAAATCAATTATTTTCCTTAGTTCATCATCGCCACTAACATAACACCGTAAAATGTTTGTCTCGTACCGGTAGACCACTTCACAGAAAATATTGAACGTGTAGAACAAAGTGTAAACAAAACACCAGAAAAATATATCAGAAGGCATTTTGCTCAGTCAAGAATGGCATGGAAATAATTGGAATAATTTATGTTCCCATACAAGTTGCAAAGATTAAAACTTGCAAAATCTTAATTTCAACAGTTGGCCAGAATTGAAGTCAGTTTTTTTGAAAATCTGATGATGATTTATGAACTTTGTCTTTATTCAAATGTCTTTGGTACTAATCAAAATTATAGGTTTTTGGGATTCTGAAAACATAAGAGCCAAGAATTATGGAATATAATAGAGACTTACTTCTTCAAAAATTAAGATGGAAATGTTCTGCCTGTAAATGAAGAACATTTTTTACATCCTGCTCTTAAAAAAATACCTGATATGTTGTTGGTGGAGCCACTAGCTACACTACCCGAGCCACAAAGGCACTTATAAGCCAAATTTTTGAAAAGTAAATAATTTTCAGAAATTTAAGAATGAATTAGCTAGCATGTTTGCTATATTTGTCGCCAGATGGCTATTTTCTTTGGGCTTACTTGAAGAAAAACGTTGCTGCAAAAAACCAAGTTCTGCAGCCTAAAAAAAATATCACAAATTCTCCATTAGTAGAAATATATTGTTCAATTATTATTATCTAGAGTCTATCACTATCTAAAATCAGGAGACAGGCAGATAAACAAAACTTGGATATTTTATACCTTATATAACTGCTTTCTGTTAAATTGTATCTGCCCATGTACTTACTCTATTGTGATTTACACTGACATGCAAATACATCAACATTCAAACATAATCATATGAATGGTAATACATATTTTTTTGACAAAAAAATAACACCTAAGTACAGTTTACTTATTTTTTTCTACCTAAAATATAAAGTCAAAATCAGATTATGTGTCAGCAGCAACAATCCATAAAAATTCATAACAGCGTGTCAAATTTGTATTAAACATGTCAAAGAGGTTGTTGTTAATTGCAGAAAAAAGTTAAACTTGTAACATTATGTACTAGATATTTTATTTTAAATTTATGATAAAAATGGACTGTGACTGATTTTTTTCTTATTTTAGTTCTTTATGTTTTACCAAAAAGTGAATGCAAAAAATTAGCAAAACAGCGAGCCTCCCACACTCTTAAAAATTAGCATATTTCAAAGAAAAAAGTAAGAACTGGCAGGGTTAACAAAAAGTATACAAAACAACGTTGTAAGACCCTGGCCTTTTTCGCACTTTATAGAGCAGAAAAGAAACCTAACGAAAAAAACGCCTTTTAAATTTACATTCAATAGGAAAAAAAGATATTTAACTGTTAATGGTTTAATAAAATAAAAGCAAAACATAAACCTTAACCGGAATACAAAGAATATTTATTAAAAATTTATTTTTGTTTTATTTTATTTAATAACTTTTTTTCTGTCTGTTACCATTTTAACAATTTATTTGCCAGTTAAAAAAAACATTAAAACTCTTGTCAGTGATTCATAACTAATTCAACTGAAACGTAAAATTGTTGAAATACAAAAATAAAATAAGCGTAAAGAAACTTTTACTGCTAAAGTGCAAGAACAATATTATAAATTTTTTCAAATCAATATAAAAAAGACCTAAACAAATACTCTAGCACTGACCATATTCAAGGTTGCCGCAAATATAATCAATTTAAGTAGATTTTTGAAATTAATTTGATTGTAATTTTTTAAACCTTAAAAAAGTCATTTAATTACCATGACAGCAGCAAGAATTGTTTTGTGGATATGACACAAATTTATTATCTGGCAATAAGATTTATTTCAATTAGTGTCTTAACGAGTTCTGTATTTTTATGTATACAAAGTACATATATGCACTTCCACAAAAATATCATCTAATTGTAGACTTTTTAAACTTGTTTTCACTTTTAATTAATAGACATTCTATATACTGTATATAGAAATATATATAAAGAGGTAAAAGGAATAATATTATTACTTAAGTTGGAAAGACATTAGTTGACATTTCTGTAGAAATTCACATATATGTAAGTAAAATGACAAATAATAATTTAAATTTAAAAAATTATTGAAATGATGGTTATTTTGCGCTTAAAATTAGATTTTCGAATTTTAAAGCATCGTTCCCCCCTTGTTTAAATAATTTTTTTATTCACAACAGCTTTCATAAAAAGGCAAATACCATTAAATAATTTACTCATTAACTACATTAAAAAACGAAACAAATGTTAAAGAAGGGAGAAACAAATCTATTAATTTACTTTTTTAATAAAATCCCAAGTTCCTTTTTCACTGTTGTTCGTTCATACTTACTTTAAAATTAGATATTTTTAAAAATTTGTTACGTTTAGAAGCTACGCTCTTAAAATATGATAAAACTAAACTCATTGTTACTCCTTTTTATTCATGCGAAAAGAAAGTCATATTGATTATCTTGAAAAGAGAATCAAAATATTTCTACTCTTATTATAATATAAACATTATTAAAAGGAAAATCACCCAAAACTCACCATGGAGTTTTAAAACTCGATAAATTTTTACGCGCAAGACCGGCGCGCGTTGCTACGCCTCTTAATGAATAAAAATGCATTCTGAGCTTAAATTGAATATCAAGTGCACGAAGCTAAAAATTAGAATTTTTTTAATGGGTGTGGCAGTGCCCACTTTTCTTATCACGAGACAGCTCAATATGTGTGCAAAGTTTCAAAACAATCGGTGAAGATCAAGTAGCTGAAAATTATTACTTTTTATGGGCGTGGCACTGCCCACTTTTTTAATCACGAAATTGTATAATCATCAGAGTTTAAAATGTGTACAAAGTTTCAGAAAAATCGATTAAGTGCAAGTACCTAAAAATCATGACTTATTTTTTATGGGCGTAGCCCCGCCCACTTTTTACCTCCCACAAACACACCTGGAGAAAAAAAAATAGTGAGGAGATTCAAAACTGAACAAAGAACAAGAATAATATAATCTTGCTTATTAAATCTACAATCAATTATTTTAACGCAAACAGTATGTTGTCGGCGTTTTAAGGTCTGGAATTCTGGATATCCAATAGCCGTTCATCATTGCTAAAAACACCCCACTAAGTGCACAGTATGAATGTGAAATGCTATCTGAAAATATCACTGGTCCCTACTTCTTTGAAACTGAAGATAGAAATGCTGTAAACACAAATGAAAGGCGTTGTCGATATTCGATGAAATATTTTTTACGTTCTACTTCAAAAAAATAGACTATAAATGTATTTCAGTAGGATAAATCCACTATTCACTTGAGCTTATATGAAAATTTGAGTGTTAACTAAAAACAAAAAGTTCGACGAATAGAAATAAAATAAAGTTTTTCAAATAATTAAAATTAATTTTTTTTTATTTTTAGTAAATTCGTTTAACCTAAAATGAATTTACATTTGCAGAAAAAGATAAGAACTGAAATATTGTTTGCGCTACCTTTTATAACTTGAGAATTTTATCTAATAAATTTGGTCAAATATTATTTGGTTCTGCCATTACTGTATTTGATGCAAGAAAGAAAACCTTAGAGGATGAATAGTTGAGTTGAATAGCAAATGCATATTTTCTTAAACCTATCCAAAAGTTATGGTTCTGAAAAATGTTAAGTTGCAATTTGTTATATCAATTATTTATTATTGCATATCTGAAGACAACTAATAGCCATATATTTCTTAAGGCCATTATTATAACTTGCCGTAAGCTAAATGTAGGATTTTTTGTGCCCGATAAGGAGCTTTGCATTATTATAACTTATATTTTTTATTGTCAATATTAATAAAAATAATAATAATATTTAATAGATAAAAAAAATATTAAATGAAGGCTTCCTAATGCAAGGACAATTATTAGTCTAACAAAATCCTGCCTTTAACTAAATAAATAATAATAATCAATAAAAAGTAATAAATGCTCTTTGTAAAAGGCTACAAAAACCACTGAGGCTCTAGTGGTTAACTATATTTTATTATTTTTTTATTCTCTTTTAATTAATTATTTTGTCTAGTATTAAATATGAAAAAATAAGATATAAATTGAACTATTAAATCACGTGGCTATTTGTTAAATGTAGCTTTTAATCTGTTTTTTTCTCTTTATTTTTATTTTATTTATTTTCAATTCAAATAAGATACATATGTACATATGTACGTATTAAACAAATTTATTTTTTCGCTCCTAGTTTTTGCCACATTCAAAACACATTATATTTTTTTTGGCTACATAGTCATACATATGTATTGTTATTATTCGTTATTGCCAATGTAGTTATAAAATTTTTGTCTCTATTTTCTACAAGTATATCTGTTATTGCCCCTCTACACAGACAAAAAATATGACTAAAATTGTTTCATTAATTGACAATTTGATTTGTCTTTTTTTTATTCTAATAAAATTCTTAATTTCTTGAATACATTTCTTAATAAATATTAATTTTTCATAACGTAAAGCATTTGCTGTCAGTTAAAAAACTATACAAATTAAAATTAAAAAATGTTATTAAAAATGTAAAGTGGTTGTCAAATTTTGATTTTGTAGGAATGCTTAAATGAAAAGAGTTTACAGATTGTTAAGTAATGAGAAAAACATTGAATAAAATAGTTTGAAATAAAGACTTTTGATATGTACATACCGACCCCTGAGCGTGAAAATTATCGTATGTGACAAAATCAAAATTTTACAGGAAAGCGTTTCTATTACTTTTAAATATATAAAAACGTGAATATCACACAGTTTTATTTCTATTACTTAAACAGTTATCGCTATAATATTTTATCAGCAGATGGGTGAATGGATGTTGAACCAATTTTCATAAAAAATTGATTTCTAAAAAAAACATAACATACGTTAATTATGCGTGCAGGGGTCGATATGTATGTACATACATAGCTACAAACAAATATGCAATATTCCAATATTAAAAATGTATGTAGGTCTGTCCAAAATCAATATTGATTGTCCATATAAATATTGTCACTTTAATATATAAGCATTAGCATTCTTTCACTCCATTAAATTCAGCCTCTTTATCAATACAAATTCCATACATAATTTGTTTAGGTTAAGGATGTCATTTAATTCTTTTGCAAACGTGCCGCGTAGATGCTGTAAAAATATAAATATGTACGTATATATTATTTCCTTTAATTCCAATAAGGAATATACGACTGCAAGTTTTTTTTAAACATTTCTTGAATTCAGCTGATGTTACTTCAAGTATGTCCTGTAATTCCTATTTCGAGTTCTAGCTAACTTGATCATATTTGGGCTGTTTTTCTAACACGTCTCTGGTTCCAATCACTGCCTATTGTGGTAACCTCATGTTGACATTTCCTGGAGTGCATAACCAATTCAGCCCCATTTCTGTCTTTTTATCTCTATTTGGGACTCTATTAGATCGACACATCTTTAGGACATTAAGGACATTTTGGACAAACAATTTTACATTACAAGTTTGCAAAATGCTATTATCAACTCTTAAATAAGAAACTTTTTATATACATATAAGTACCCACTTTCTAATATGTCATGATATTTTATTATAAATAATTGTATTTATATTTAAAAAAACTAATGTATGATAATAATTTCTTTATGCACTTTTTGTAAAAAGTAATATTACTAAAATTAATATAATTACGGTACGCGATATCGATCGAAATTGCAATCGAATGTAAAAGTTTTCCTTACATTTTGTATTGGATTCAAATAAGAATTCTATCATTTTCGATCGATATCGAATGCCGTAATTCGGCCCCAGGTAAACTCGTCACCACAACAACTAGTTACATTACTACAAAAACAACAGGCAATTTGTTTTTGTAATTTAGGCCAAGTTGTCAAAAAACAGATTATGGGCCGTATTCATAAAAAATATTTTAGGTTTATTAAAGGCTTATTTGACAGTTGTTGTAGAGAAATTTGTCAATTATATATTTATATATTTTAATATTTTTTTTTTTTTTAATATATTTTTATATTGATTTTTTATGAAATTTCATGAAGTTTATACTTCATTATAACCATAAAATATACACAAAACTACACGCTTGATAAAATTATTTATTCCTAAATTTGTTAAACAAATTTTCTCCTTAACCAATGAAATGCTTATTCGAGTTTGAATATTTTGATCCGTTAAAGTTAGATTTTCGAGTCTTGTAACTTTTGATGGTTTTTCCTTTCTGCTGGTTACATTATAGGTATAACATTGGTTCTTAGGGACAGAAAGACAGCTCGTATTTTGTAATTTTGGTAACCATATGTCGTTGTAGTGCCAGGGTTTGACTATTTTATAACGGTTACTTGGGTGGATTGACCATATACTATAGCAACAGCAACGGCTTGTTGTAAGGCATTATTGAAATTTAATTGGCAGTAGTTTGCTGTTGAGCCAAGTAACTGGGATTAGTTTGTTGTGCTGCGTATGTGGCGGCAGCCTGCAAAGTTTGAGCTGTAACAGCTGCTGTACAGGCATCAGGAGACGTACGCAGTAGCCAGCCATTGTAGGTGCGGAGCCTGCATAAGGTTGTATGGGGAGGCGCTGAAGGTTCTTGAGTTGCATAAATAAAATGTTTTACTACAGCCGGATGTTGGGCTACTTGCATCACTTGCAATTTTTTTTGTTAATACATTTGTTCGAGATTCGCTTTTATCATGTCTTGATCAGTTGACATTAACAAAGGAAAAAGTGATTTATTTCTTTGCTGCTGTTGCATATAATTTTGCCGGTAATGCTGCTGCTGATGGTTTGCGATATATAAAATTTTTGTAGCTGCTTGGCGTCCCACGGAAGCTTGATTTTGTCGTGTTCCTCGAATATTAAATTTTTATAAATTTTTTGGATTATACATATCAGCTATCATTAATATTTATTTTGAATTAGTTTAATTTTGTTTAAAAATAACTTAATTTTTTTTTCGACCTGGAGTAGCATCTACTTTTACACCTCTTAATGAATATGTACCTGTAAAAATAACAGTTCATTTATTTCAGAGGACATTAAGCCCCTGGGACCAAACTTCTAATATATTTAGTAGGGTGATCGATTCAATTTTACAACCGGTGCAAAACCCGGTTTTATCCTCTTTCAACTGGCGGTTTTTTCTAAATGTTGATTTTTCGAATATCGAATACACCGGTTTTTTTTATCGGAAAAAGTTGGTTTTTTATTTTTTTAAGCTTATTTTCATATATCTTTGTAACTAATCGTACCATGTATATTTAGAACTCGAAAAGTAGTTACAATAAAGAAAAACCAATGATCTCTCCTTCCAGATCCCAATTTTAATTAATGGCATTGAATCTCTGTCATTTTAAAATTCAATTAAACCAACGAACAAATTAGTTTATGCCTATATTTGTATGTCTGTCAGGGGTATAAGAAAGAATTTTTAAAATGAAATTTTAACGATTTTCTCCCTAGCCTTTAAAATGTATTTCATATTACAGAAATCATTTTAAACAAAATACGTTAGTGCATAAAGGTATAAAAGATCTATTAAACATTTAAAAAATGTACAATAGGAGATACAAAAATTTATAACAGCCTTATAAAAGGTCTTATTTATTTATGTATTAATTTAATGTATTTATTTATTTTACTTGTAAAGAGTACCTTTTGTCCTAAAATTCAACTAATTAAAACCAAATTAGTCAACTGCATTCATGTCAGTTATCGCGTTATTGCGTAATTGTGCAGCCAAATGTATATAAACTGGAAAAATTTCATACTTAGATATCAGTTTTATTATAATCTTTTTTACAATATTTTTTAATTTTTTCTTTAAGGAATTATATTTTATATATTCGAACCGATTAACCGGTTTTTTCTCAATTTTCAAAATAGCAACCAGTTTTTTTTAATTCTATATTTCAAACTATTGGAAACTTGAAACTATCGATCACCCTAATATTTAGTGAACACAAAAAAAGTAGAAGTTGATAGAATTAACTTGCTACTTAACAGCTGACAATCAGCTGTGCTAACGAGTCTTTCTGGTTTTATTGTATCATGATTACAAACAGGTAAAATTTTTTATGTAATTGATTGCATAAATATTAAATATAAATAAATTGAACAAAAACCTTTATTATAACCGTGTTTAATTAAATTAAAAATATTATTAAACAATTTTAATATTTTCAATAAATATTGTTACTACGTTTTAAATTGATATTTTTTTCAATATATTTTTAAAATTTCAATTTAAAAAGATAATTTTCATTTAATAAATAGTATTATTTTGATGATTGGAGCCAATTTAAATAAAATTTTAATTAAGAAAATAAATTCCGTAATCGAAACTCATATTTATTTTTTTCTGTGTACAACTTATATTGTGGCCGTATGCCAAAATAATTGACATTAGTTGCATAGTGTTTAGTTAACTATTGTTTGTAGCTGATATACATACTTCCATTAAGAGCGTGAAACATTTGATTTTAAGTGATTTTGATTTTTGATTTATTTTTTCATTTTTAAAACAACTAAATACAATCAAATTGTTTAATTTGATTTAATAGTTTTGGCTTCAGACTTCTTGTTACAATTAGCAAATTGATTTTTTTTTAGAGATAAAATCTTGTTAGCAGTATATAATTATTTAAAGTCTTTTTAGTGGCTGATTTCTATTTTATTTATTTGATTGATTTGTTAGTGTTCTTGTCTGTTTGTTAAAACTTTAAAGTTGTTATCCATTTTTGTTGCACACATGGCACACTTCGTGTAGCAGGTGATTTTGTAACTGCTTACATTGTATTTTTTTATGGCTGTTATTTAAGAGTAGATTTTGCTATGACATATTTTGCATAGCAACTTGACGTATATTATGGACGCGGCTAATGGTGATATATTCAATAAATTTTTTGCAATTTTCCTGTCATAATTAGCATTTTTTTCATTTCTGTTGAATTTATTAAAAAACAAAAAAATTGTATAATTGCTTTTGTATGAATGGATGTGTGTATGTATGTTTGTATGCACACGAGTATATAGATGTCAGATCATTACGACTTTTTCTTCTTTTTTTTTCTTTTTTAATTGTGTATAGTTATTATGCTGATTTTATGTTGCTTGGATTTGCAGGTGTTTGATTGTATTAAAGCGTAAACAACATATTGTTAATAATTTGGCTTATCTAAGCTTTTCTTAAGTGGCTTACAAGTTTTTTTTTATTTTACGTAAGCGGAAGGATATTTATAGCTGTTGAAAGATACTCTTTTTTCTTTTGAGTGACTTTATGTGCCTATAAAAGGCCGTTGTTATTATAATAATAATGCACTACAAATAGTGCCATAACAATGCACTATTTTTGATATAGTTTTTTTTTTGAAATTTAACTAGCTTTATATAGTTATCACTTCATAGATATCGTTGTATACGTTAAAATTAAACGTGAAACGTAAAACCTATAACTGAATAGTGCACAGAGAAAACAGATTGTGAGTATCACAATTATTGCTTAATGCATAATTCGGTTGTGATAGTAGACTTTTGTAGTTGCATCGACAGAATTTCGTTTCGGCATATAAATATGTAGTCAGCACTAAGAAATTTTGATTTTGATGCAATTGAATTTTTATAACCACTAAATAATAGTTTGATTGCATCAACTGAATCATTGGCGATTGGCGATGAACTTTATTATATGTTTTTTTTTGGTGTAGTAATATTTGTGGCTAAATTTGGTTTTTGTATATCTTCTAAAAAAACGAAACTATATTTAATATCTTCAAATGTACAGACATAAGAAGATCACTGTGACGAAACGATCACGTTGAGAATATTTTACTCAAATAAGATTTTAAGTAAGACATGGTTGTAATTGAAAATAATTATCTAATATATAAAATTCTCGTGTCGTGGTCTTTGCGATTGAACTCCTCCGAAATGGCTCGACTGATTTTTATGAAATTTTGTGTGCTGATTTGACAAATTTCTCTACAACATCTGTCAGATAAGTCTTAAATAAACCTAAAATATTTTTTATGAATACGGCCCTAATTGATTATTTAAATAAAATTGTTAAATAAAATTATTTTAATTCAATTTTTTTTGGCAATCAGTGCTGTTTGATTTTAGATAATGAGAGACTGTTTGGAAACTTATTTTAATACTAAAAACTGTTAAGATTTTTTATGTGTTTAATTATAAAGAGAAAATAAAACAAATGGGGGAAAAATGCCAGACAATAATTATTTTGTTAAGCTAAAATTCCATACCACGCTTTTTAGCGTCAGCGCATTCTGCCCATTTTATACCTCATACGCCTTCTACTTTTCAAGTTACATACCGCGCTTTTTGCGCATCATATACCACAAGTTAAGAGATGCCACTCATTATGTAAATGGCATCGATAAACATATTAAAAATTTTGTTAATGAACAATATATCTAAATAATTATATTTTTTTTCTTGCCAATAATTTTAAACTTATTACGAAATCATTTTTTTATTTTTTACATTTTTTTTCTAAAAAGTTACTTGTAAAATTACGTTTGTGTTAAAAAAAAATGTTTTGTTTTTTTTTTTATTTGTACTATTTTTGTGTCTTTCTGAACTTAAAATCTGGCTACCCTAGTCAGTAGTGTAGAGGTCGAAAAAATTATATTTATGCTTGAAAAAGCAACATAAGCAGTTGGTTTTTTATGTTTATATCTCAGTTAGTTTTAACCTGATTAGTGCCCTTCAAGAATATTTTTAACGCTACGGCTTGCAAGAAGATAAATTAATAAATTATTTAGAAAGTTAAGAAACATGTTATATTTAAAAAATATATATGTAAACATATATGTATTTTTACAAACAATTTTTGCCAGTTAATGACGGATTTTCCCAAATATTTGTAAAAATATCTCTAGTAATAAATCATAGTAACAAAGGTGCCAATGAATTATCTAAGGACTAAAAAATTTCGACTTTTGTGGTAAAAATATGGACAAAAGCTGCCAGGGTTTTCTAACGACATATTATTTAATCACCTCTCTGCACAAATTGTATTACTTTTAATCAATCTTACTGGAAGCGCACTACCTCCTACATGCATCACTCTATACATAAGCATAATGAACTGCATGTTAAACTGCATGTCGAACTACAGACAAATTGTTTGTGTTTACAATAAGAAACATGTTTCTGTACAACATCTGTAATAAGTATAAATATTTGGCATCACACAGATGCATGCATACATATACCAACTCAGTTAAACATTTGTCTATTGTTGTCACTAGTATTAATGTACGTGCTTATTTAAAATCCAATGTCTATATAACTTTTGTTAAATAATAGCTGACGAAGTTTTTAACTTACCAGTCAATTCTACTTTCATTTTGCTTATTATCTTTACCAATTTTTTTAAGAGAGACTAGTGTTTTAAAAAAAATATTGTGCAGTTTAAAAATTGCTTAGTATTAAAGATTGAATAATATAGCTGATTAAAACTATGGACAGGAAGCATGCGAGGAGTAACTTGTAGTTTTAATTTTAAGCATAAAATAAGAATGTATTTTAATAATTAACGATTCCTGCAACAACCAATTCTTGTGGGCATTTTTAACATATTTTTTTTTTTTTTTGTTATCTAAGACTTTATTTAAAAATGTTATACAATTATTTCTGATTTTATTATCATGCAGAAATATTTAAATTATATCCTGTTTCTCGGGAAATAATACAAAAACAAAAATTAAAGTAAACATTTAATTAGTGTGAAGTTAATCTATAATTTAAAACTTTTTATTGTATTAAGAAATCTTACATTTTGAACATCATCTTTGTGTACTGAAGCTGGCCAGTTAGTAAAACAAATTTTCTTTTATGTCTGCATTTTTAAAACTATTTATTCGGCTTAAAATTAAGCCAACCATTTATCTGCGACAGAGTATATGTCTTTGGTGCCTGCTAAAGTTTTGTAATTTATATTGAAGAAATTTTGTGGCTTCCGTATGCGATAATATATTTTGCGATAAGAATAGGCACGTCTTCATTAAAACATTTTGCAGCTGTTTTTTATTCATGGGGATGAGTTAAAACTTATAAAATTTTAAGCTTATTTTCAGTTTTAAAAAGTATACATATTAAGCACCACAAAAAATAGTTTTTTAACATAACCCGTTATTGCTATACAAGGTTTTAAATATTTTAAGACAAGACATTGCGTGGACTAGCCTGCCCGTTGAAAACAATACACAAAATACAATGCCCTAATCCAAAATTGGGAAAAATTGATTCAAAAATAATTTTAACCTTAAGGCCAAATTTGGTTTAAGACTGTGTGACTTTATGATAACATCAACAATAATAAACTGAAAAGAAAATAATCTGAACTAATACTCTTGTACAAAACTTATATATCGGGTTTTCTATTTTTATTTAAAAGTCAATTATTTGTCTATTTATCGTTTATTTGGGAACATTTAACGCGCAATTCTAAAATCTTTAGAGAAAAAAGAGAATTTTTAAAAAACATTAAACATTTTAATCGGTCCACCGCGTGCAATCAACTTGTATATTTTACCACAATAAATATTTTCTTTATATAAAGATTTCTTATTCAAGAAACAGACTTTATTTAAAAGATAATTTTATGAAGATGCTGACACTGCAACAGCAATAAAGTATTCTAACGAAAATTATCCAGAGGCTAGATCTGACTAGATCATTTTGTTATTTATTTTCTTTATAAATATATGTGGGAATATCGAAGAAGAAGACTGCTATTTTACGTTCTTTTTCAAACCCCTTTGCTCCCGTCTATTACTTCACTTAGTTCTGCGCCACTACAGACGTTCTCTCGAGTCTATAAAACAATGTGATATTGTCGATTAGTAATTTTTGACAATTCTAATCACACAGTCATTCGAAACCGCCAGCATCTTCGTTAGACTGAGGACACGTGAGCATTCACACTTAATGTGAGCCTGCCTTTGATTTTTAATCTACCACAAACTGAGTATCCCTAACCTCTTAAAGTACGAGATCAAAGGATTTTCATATGTGTCATCAGTGAAGGCATAGAAGCCCCTCGACCACCAGATTCATGATTTTCACTGGGGTTAGATTTTTTCTTACCTCTTTAAGTGCAAGATCCAGGATATTTATATGCCTAATTAGTAAAGATACTAATTTCACTATATATGCCCTAATTGTTTATGAAACCATTTGCTGTGAGCGTGCGATACAGTACTTTGTAAACATTCACTAGACTCAAGCGCCCCATCGGCATTTGAGTCTCACTATACTGTTTATGTACGAGGTCCAGGATTATCCTTTGCCCCAGTCAGAGGTAGTGTTAATGCCTCTATACTTTGGACTAGCAATAACACCAAGGTATGGACAATTTGCCCTGGTAGCATTAGCTTATATTCTTTCCAATAACTGCTCTATAAATTACTAACTAAATCTTCTCATTGATGTTAACGTTTTTACTAGCTTCTGTTTTTAAGTTAACCTAAGCGACACCAAAAACAAATAATAAACATTACTTCAGTGTTTAACTGTGTTTGATTCAACATAATTTAACAAGTGCACCTGTCAATTGGTCGAAAGAAATTCACAGACAAAATCGTAAATCTATGCCTATGATTTCGAAAGTAAATAGCTATTGTTTTGATGGGTCTTCAAAATGAGTAAAACCCTGCAAATTTAATTTAAAATGCTTTAAGAATTTATGGTTTGGAGGTAGCTCAATCGAAATGGAAAAAGTGCTTCGAAATTTGGTTCACAGGTATGCAAAAGTGCATTGATCTTCATGAAGAATATAAATGAATTTATAAAGCCACTTTCAGTTATTTTTTTTTTTTAATAATTTAATCTAAAAACATAAAAAAGGTACCTAATAGAAGATACTTATTAGATCAGTTCTAGTTATGATTAATATACAAAGTTAATCCCTTTAATCATTTGATAAACATTCAAAAATATATTTGGAGAAATTATAAAGAAAAATTCCTTATCAATATAAAATTGTTTATATAATTTCTAATTGTAAATTATATTTTTGAAATACTTTTTATTATTACCTAACTCTGAAAAACTTAGTATAGACACACTCAAATAAAACTAGTATTTCTTATGTTGATCAACTATCAGAAATTAAACATTTGAATTGTAATATATTAAGGTTCCTCTCAACAAAGTTTTTTAAATATAATTATAATTAATATATTAACTAATTATTTAGGATATTCTCTCAATAAATTTTAAAATTTTTGTTTATTTGTTGTTGGGTTTAAGCTGGTCTATATGCATTTCACTGGTGCCTATGCCGGATCATCAGTAGACCTTTAAAACACAAAATTTATGAAAAAGTTTAAAATTATTACAAGTTTTATTTAAAATTTTCTTAAACAATATGAGAATTTTAAATAAATCAAGAAACAAAATTTCAAAACTCTTCATAAACCCAACCAATAATTTTTATTCATTCCTATTTATTTAATTTTTCTAATCCCTCTATATAAATTCATAAATTTTGTGGTTTAAAGGTCTACTGACGATCAGGCATAAGCACCAGTGAAATGCATATAGACCAGCTTAAACCCAACAAACAATAAACAAAATTTTATAATTATAATTTATATAAAATTTTTGATGAATAAAAAATAAAAAACAAACTCAATAAAAGTTTACAGCAAAAATTAACTTTAATATTATTTTAAAATAAAGAATGTTTAATCATTACGCTGCTAAAAGAATATTTTTAATTAATTCGTAAATTTATATTTTATTAATTATAAAATTTTTAACAACTTCTCTGTTTACACAAAAACTTAAGCTGATCCGTTGTTTTTAAAAAACTTTAGAAGAGTTAATTATTTTATTATTTCGATGGAAAACTATTTAAAGAACCCTGGATTCTACTTCGATATTTACAAAAATAGAGAAACTTTATTTAAAGAAAATTTCAGTAAATTTTTAACATTCGTATTAATGCTTCTTTTAGAAGATTTTTTTTTGCCTTAAAAAAATTCTATATATTTTTAAGCAAAAAATATAAATTTTTAAAAATTCTAAGATTTTCTAATATTTTATAAAAATTATTATATATTAAATAACCTAAAATTTTTAATTTTATATTTATATTTTAGGTAATAATTATAAGTTTATTTGATCTTTTTTTCAAAAATATTTAACAGCTTTTAAGGCTTTTGTTCTATATAATATTATTTAATTTTATTGATCAAGACACTAGACCAACACAAAACTAATATATAATATAAATTTGTATGCTAAAGATGCTACACACAGAGGTAGCAAAATATTGATTAAGTAACATAAAATAGAACAACAAATTTTTTATTATTGAAAAGACCTAATGCTTAAAAAATTTTAAATTTTATATTTTAACGTTAATATAAAATTTGCAATATTTTCTTCACTTAAAAGAAAATATTTTAAAATGTTATTTATTAATTTTATATTAGTAAAACAATAATGCAAATAAGGTTGATTTTAAATAAAATATTAATTAATCCTTTACGTTTTTAAACACATTTTTCATTCATAGAAATCTTTAATATATTTTGTATTTACACATATTAACATTCAAATATTTTAATATTTTTTTTTTTAAATATTTTGTAAAAATTTTGTTTAACACATGTAGACAATTTATTAACTTTGCATTAAATTTTTAATTGTTTAAAAAAAATTTTCTCTTTTCTTTTTGTTTGCAGAAACTATAAAAAAATCTTCATTTAGTTATTTCCTTAAATAGAATTTAGTCATCATTAAAATATTTAAAAAAATAATCTCCATGTTTCTGCTTCAAAAAGTGTTTACGTACATTTTTTTGTTTATAATAAATTTAAACTTTTTAAAGCTAAAACATAAAAAAAATAAATTTATTGGCAATTTTCAATAAATATTTAGTATGTTTTGTATTAAGTTTGTTTTTTAATTTTTATTTTATAGGACATAAGTTCACTATGATGTACGATTATCTAAGTATTAAAGTTTTCATTACAAACTCTTCTTACCATCTCTCCATCTGGGTACAGTGACAAACAAACGATTACCCCAGTGCTCGACACCAACGGGTAAAGCATTTTGGGGTATATAATCACCGCTAGCAATGGCCTGTTGTTTTAACTGATCGTTGGGAAAAGCAAAATCCAATTGATTCCAACTGTAACGTTCTTGTAGCTTGTAAGCAGCATCACCAAAGTGTATGCAAAACATAAACACTAAACAGCTTAATAAAACACAATTCATTTTTACAAAGTATTTGTATAAATTTTATTAAATTTGTTTGATTCTATAAAATGAATATCCTTTAGCTTTTGTTTCTTGTAGTTTTGTCTTATTTTTTTATTATTTTTAGTATTTTTATTTTGTATCACAGTAATTTATTAAAATATTTTAAAAGTCCTTAAATTTTAGGATTTATATTCTGTTTCTTTTTTTTTAATTTAACTTTTGTTTTTGTTTTATTAGCACTGTATACGGTATATTTAATGTACGCGACGTTAAACGCGCAACTGTTTCGTTTATTAAGCCTTCTCTGATTTATATAAACTTTAATTTTCTTAAGTTTTACAGGTTTGTTATTATTGTTATTGCTATCTATCACTTATTTATTGGTATTAGTATTTGTAGTACACATTACTTGTTGTTGTATGGTTGTTATTGTCAAAGTTGCAGTATTTGAATTGATCGTAAAGAAATCTTTTGGTAGGTATAAAACAGTTTATTCGGTTCGTTTTGTATTTAAATGTGACTGACGGTATGATGTGTATGTTGTATTTTTAAAGTAAGTGAGTGAGTTGGTACTGGTAAAAATATCTTGTTTGTTGTGGTTTACCCTACAGTCTCGAAATTTTCCTTTAAAGCTAAAATATTTAAATTGTTTAAAAAATTAATCATAATGAAATTCATTATTAAAAAAATTAAGTGAAAACTTTTTTAAAAAGCAAATTTATAAAAAATTAAAATTGTAATTTATTACAAAATTTTCTTAAGGCGAAAAATTTTCAAAATTTAAAGCAGTTGTTAAAAATTGTCTGCAAAAATTATTTTTTCTTTTGAAATTTTCTACATCAAAAATGATGTTAAAAATTTTTTCTCGAAATTCGTTTCTTTAAAAGAAAATATTTAATAAAATTGTGTTATAAAAAAAAAATCAAAAATTTTCTATAAAATATTTATTAAAATATTTTTGTAAGAAAAACCTATCCAAACATTTTTATAAAAATAAAAAATGCCAATAAATTTTTGGAAACCTTAATTTTGAACGAAAATAAAATTATTCCATATTTTTATAACAAAAAATTAATATTAAATAAATAAATAAAAATAAAATATAATTTTTATATTGTGGAAATGTGTAACCATAAACAAATTATCGAATATTTACTATTAAAAACATTTCTGTGTATTATAAGTGTAGCCGGAAACCACTATATTTTCAATATATCAAAAAATGGGCGTGGCAAATCGATGAAATTTAATATTACAGGCAGACAAATTTAATTTATATGGTAAGTTCTTAGACTCGATATCGACAATCTCACCAAAAATGGGCGTGGAAACCTCTCCCCAAGAGATACCTCTAACTCGGGTACTATAAACAACAAGAATTAGTGTTCTACTCCAATTTACTTATAGCAAGTTGGGGAGCAGGAAATCTATTGTTAATTCTTGCCGGTGAAGAATAATTATTAGATTTCAATACGATATATATACATATACATAAAGGAAAATGTCCTTGTATGTAATTGCATCACGTGAGAATTTTATTGACTTGACAGATTTTTTTTATTGGACTTAAAATTTTTTGAAGATTTTCTTTAAAGAAAAATTAAACAGAAAAATAAAAATTTCTTATGTTTTTTCTACTGTACACTTTTAAATTTTTTCTATATTCGAGATAACTATTTAGGAGAAACTAGAACTTAAATTTTTTTAAACACACTGCCTCCTTTTCACTTTTCATTTTTTTAATAAATGAAACGATACAGCAAACTGCAATCCTACTAATATAATAAATGAGAATGTTTGTATTTTTGTTATATGAAATTTGGTACACAGACAGATAACAACCTCGAATAACAAATAGGCTAACTTCCACCAATATCACTACGCAGACGGAGTTACTGGCATGCTCTAGATTTGTATAAAAATAAAATTTATCAACAAGGGTTTAGAAACTTTAAATCTTTCCTAAAAGAAAAATCATCTGATATTTTTTATAGTAATAAAATTTTTTATATATTTTGGCAAAATTTATTTATATAAAAACTAATTATCGAAAGATATTTTAAAAATATTTTTTTCTTGCGAAAATATCTATGGAATAAAATTGTCTGTAAAAACAATTATCGAAAAATTATTAAAAATTGTTTATATAAAATATTATCGAAATTTTTATACTAATAGAAGTTAAAAAAAATTATTCGGTAATTTTTTGTAAGAATAAAATTTACTAAAATCTTTAAAGGCCTTTTTTTACCCTTTTTTGGAGCAATAAATATGTTTAAGCCTGTTTTAAGAAACTTTTCCAAGTACCTGCTACAAAAACAAATTCGTGAAGCACTTGTTTATTAATTTTATTAGAACACAATTATATTACAAATCATATTATAATTTAACTAACCGATCTAAGTAACGAAGATCATTTCTTCGATTTACTATAAAATTCATGAGTCTCTGGCACGAATACAGCTCGCAACCCACAAACTGGCAGACCAGCACATCAGGCCACCCGTAAAAGATTAATATAAATAATCAGATATTTTTTGCCAGTCTTTAAGTTCTTGAAATTACAAACTTATTTATATGTATGCATTAATTTAACTTTTATTTTAGCTTGTAAGTAGGGTACCATATACGTTTTTCAAATCCTACTTCTGTTTGATTACAATTTTCTTACATCGATGCACTTGTATTTGTTGTTGTCTTTGCTTTATATTTGCGCCTGTCCCAAAGCTGTTTTAATCTTAAGTGTTTTTGCAAAAATTTATTTTGAATGCGTGTGTATTGGGTGTTCTTGTTAAATTCATATTATAATTATTATCACGTTGTTGTCATATACTATAGTATTAATTTTAATATTTTTTTTTTACTTTATTATTTTACTTAGACGTAGACTGGGTAAGCATTTCATTTTAGTTTACACTTATGACTTACATATGCATACATCTTTGATCTGTATGCATTTGTAGTTAGAGGTGTATGTGAAATAGAATTGGTTAACTTTTTCATATTTTCGAATAAAGTTTTTCGAGTGCACATTTTAACCACTCGGTAGGTATGCACTCTTTATATATTGTAAAATATATAGTTTATCGCAATATTAGTTACAGTAGTACTTAACTCTTTGTATTAAATTTTTGCTAATAAGGTATGATGTGTTGGATATTTTTGTGTTTACTGTGACTATCTGTAGTTCTATATTGATTAGCAATTTTAGCAATTTTTTTTATAAAATTGACACTTTTAAGACATTTTTGTGTGCAATTTTAATATTATATCGCACGTTAATCGAACGCCCACCATGTAAGTAGTTGCAAAATTTTGTATGTTAAACATAATTTGTAAAATTACTTATAGCAAGTATAACTGAAATTGTAGACTTTTTTTTTTGAGAAGAAGTAAAAATTATAAATTTCCACACTGTATATGAATAATTTTTTAAAGTATCTTAATTTCGTTGTTGCTTAATTAAAACTATTTAATCTAGTTAATTAACGGAAATTTGTATGCAAGTTTGAATACTTTCAGTACATTCGATTATATTAGTTTATTTATATAATTTTATAAATTAAAAGAGCTACATTTGGTCATGCTGATTCTTTAAAGTGTTTAAAAATTTATAAATATATATATAACTTTTCACTATTTCTTATTTGACTTCTGCAAAACAAAAATTTTGTATTGTAAGTTTTCTGCACACTCTTTTATACCCTTCACCTGTGGTGCACAAGGGTATATATAGCTTTGTCATTTCGTTTGTAATTTCTACAATTTTCATTTACGACCCCATAAAGTATATATTTTCTGAAAGCTTATGAATAGAGGAGTCGATTAAGCCCTGACCGTCTGTCCGTCTGCCCGTCTGTCCGTGTGTTGGTTGAAATCAACTTTTAGAAGCAAATATATGTTTCTCAGATCTGTATATGGTATTAATCTCTTGGAAATATCCAGGAATGAATCGCTATTGAAATTCAGCACAATCGCCCCATAACTTTCTGAGATATGAGCAAAAAACCACGACCACCTCGTTTTTTTCACAATTACAACAACAACATACAGACATACATACATGTAACAAGTAAAAGCGCTATATTCGGCCGTGCCGAATCTTATATACCCTTCACAACGTGTAGTCATGCAATAACAGTAAATTCACGTATGTATGTTAAAAAAAACAAAAAAAAAATAAAAAATAAAAAAAAAATTTAAAAAAAAAAAATTTAAAAAAAAAATTAAAAAAAAAAATTATTATATACATATATAATATATATAAAACAAAAAAAAAATAAAAAAAAAATTAAAAAAAAAAAAATAAAAAAAAATAATAATAAAAATATATATAATATATTAAATAAAAAATAAAAAAAAAATAAAAAAAAAATTTAAAAAAAAATTTTAAAAAAATTTAAAAAAAAATTGTTTTGCCTCAGCTGGGATTCGATGCCACGTTTTCTCTAACCAGTATACACGTTTGTATGTATGTATGTTGTTGTTGTAATGTTGTTTTTATGAAAAGAAAATCGAGGTGGTCGTGGGTTTTTGCTCATATCTCAGTTGTTTATGTACCGATGTTTCTGATTTTCAATACCGATCTACTCCCGAATATTTCTGATATTTTAATACCTTACCCGGGTCCAACCTATGTCGGGGGGCTTCAAAAAGTTGATTTCAACATACACACGGACAGACGGTCAGACGGACAGACGGACAGACGGTCAGGGCTTAATCGACTCCTCTATTCATAAGCTTTCAAAAAATATATACTTTATGGGGTCGGAAATGAAAATTGTAGAAATTTCACACGGAATGACAAACCTATATATACCCTTTTTCACTGTGTGAAGGGTATAAAAAACATACCAAAGAAAAAAAATTACAAAAAAAAAATATTAAAAATAAGAAAAAAATAATAAAAAAAACTACAAAAAAAAATTTAAAAAAAATTTAAAAAAAATTTCAAAAAAAATTTCAAAAAATTTTTTAAAAATTTTTCTAAAAAAATTTTTTAAAAAAATTTAAAAAAAATATAAAAAAAATAATAAAATATAAATAATATATTAAATAAAATAAAATAAAATTTTTTTGGCTCAGCTGGGATTCGATGCCACATTTATTCTAACGTGTACGTATGCACGTATTTTATATGGGATGAATGGTGATACAAACAATTGTTATTGCATGACTACACGTTGTGAAGGGTATATAAGATTCAGCACGGCCGAATATAGCACTGTTACTTGTTTATTTATAAAATTACAATATGAAATACAGATAAAAATACGTATTAATTCTTAACATAAGCGATTCTAAAATTTTAGTATAAAAACAATACATGATGTGGCAACTCAGTTAAATTTTGTCCGGACAAAGTCATATTTATACAGGTAAAGTTATGAGCCAGATATTCGGTGAAGTTTGTTAAAGTAATTGTTATAATTTATTTTTTTACTATTGTTTTAAAATTTTTGGAAATGTTTTGAAAAGGTTTTTAAGTAAAAGAAAAACGCTTTAGATTCACAGTTTTTATAGTTTTGGTGTCAAAAAATTAAATTTTGAACACTAGGTAGCGCTGTAGTAAAAAATATATGTATTTGTATAAAAATTATGAAGATCAGTTAATCGACCTTTTTCGTTTATTCGGTTATTTCGAAGAGTTGATATTTTAAGAAAACTAATTTTCGGTTACAAATCACGAAAACAAGCGGCTAGCCGATATTGCTCGCATATATAACAACACAACAAAAAAATCAGATTTCAAAATTAAGTTAACTGTTATCACATTTTTAGTTGACATTAATTTGACAATTAAACAAAAAATTTTCATCTCGGATATTTTACTACACAAGTAACAAAAGCGTATACAATAATCTCGGATATTTTACAACACAAGTAAAGTATACGTTATACAAGTAATAAATTATTAAAAAAAATCGGTTTATTATAACCGGTTTGTAACAACCGGTTTACTAAAACCGGTTTTTTTATAATATTAAAAAAAAATTATATATAAGAATAACAGAATATTAATGATTTTTTTACTTTTTGATTTGGTTTATTTAAAGTGGATTTCCCTTAATACTACTTTTAAGTTTTCATAGTTATGAAAATTTTTCCTAAACAGAGACGTACATACACAAATGAATGCAAGAAATAAAATCAAAGCCTTAATATATATTAACTTACTATTTAGTGGTGGTGTTACATACAAAATTAAAAACCTAATATACCTTCTTACCCTACATATGATAGTGGACAATAAGAAACTCTTAGTTACATGGTTAATAGAATGTGACTTGGACACAAACCAATGTAATATTCTGTCTGCAGTCATACAATTGCAAAGACACCCAATGCAATGTAAAAAAATTTTGAAAATTTGTAAACATGCAATTGTGGATTAAGTAATTTCTTATTTGAATATTTTTATTTTTTCATATTTTGCAAGCACCAAAACCGGCAGTAGAAAAAATTTGTTTGCTGCATGCTGTTAGACGCACATTTTTTTCAGAAAGAACCTACTTATTGACTACGTAAAAAGATGTAAATGTATGAGGAAAAAAATATACAAAACGAACACTTTAATTCGCACACGCATAGAGACATTGACACTGTTCAAAACCAAAACAATTTTAAGAGTTTGATATCTGTCTGGTCCGGGTAGTGTGTATAAATGTACATTTGTGACTACTACATGCAGTAGTATCAGAAATGAGTTTGTGGCCAAGTTGTTGAAACAAAATAAAAAATTGCACAACTTGTGTAAAACTAGATTTTAGATTTTCTTATCTTAAAGGTATTTAGAAAGATTTGGTGGCTACCTCTAATCCTAGTTTAAATTGCGTAGGCATTACTTTTAGTTTTGCAATTTCAAAACTAATTGAACAATTTGAATATATTATTGCACATTTTTATACCCGCCACCAAAAAAATGGTGGGGGTATATTCATTTTGTCATTCCGTTTGTAACACATCGAAATATCCATTTTAGACCCCATAAAGTATATATATTCTGAATCGGGGTTTGATTTTATGGCGATTTAGCTATGTCCGTCCGTCTGTCCGTCTGTTGAAAGCACGATAGAGGTCGCACCGAAAAAGCTAGGGGGCTCAAATTTTGTCAGAATCTTTCTTATAGACAAGGTTTGTTTGGTATTGAAAATGGGCTAAATTGAAATTTTAGGAAGAGAGTTATAGCTCGAAAAGCAAGAGTAGGTCGAAAAAACCGTGTCCTTCGAACATCGAATAAAATGGAATTGTGTCCAAATGCCTTAACGTAGACTCATGAAACTTCGAATATATATTTCCTGGGTAAAGACAAAATTTTTCCCGAAAATTGTCTAAATCTATGCATTAGGAGAGGAGTTATCGATCAAAATGTACGAAAATTTATACCGCACAGTGTATTTTTCGGTATATTTAAAAACAAAAACGTTATAAAAGCAACAAAATTGGATGTACGACTCTGAAATTTTGCACACTTTGCTTTTTGGTGACACGCTTTCTTGTAACGGCAAATCAATGTGCCACGCCCACTTTTACGCCCACCTCCCATATAACGTTTTAACTAAAATTCATATAATTTCTCTATTAATAAAGATTTTGGAATAATAAAGGCCTATATTGAAACACCTCAGTTGTACTCATTCGCAAAAATAACTTTGACACGCCTACTATAACGCCCACTTTTCACGTTATCTACCGTTAATGAAATTTAAAAGCTCATAAAACCGCTAAAATTAGAGGTATGATGATAAATTTTGCTACGTCTATCCCACTAGGCAATTTCATTACTATGCTAAAAAATTAAGGTGCCACGCCCACTTTTACGCCCACCTCCCATATAACGTTTTACCTAAAATTCATATAATTTCTCTATTAATAAAGATTTTGGAATAATAAAGGACTATATTGAAACACCTAAGTTGTACTCATTAGCAAAAACAACTTTGACACGCCTGCTATAACGCCCACTTTCACTTTTGAATTGTGTCCAGACGCATAAACGTAGTCATGAAGCTTCGAATATATATTTATCGAGTCAAGAGAATATTTTTCCCTGAAAATCGCTTAAATCTATGAATTAGGAAAAGAGTTATAGATAAAAATGTAAGAAAATTTATACCGCACAGTGTATATTTCAAATTTAAAACGTAATAAAACTGACAAAACTATATGTACGATTCTGAAATTTTGCAAACATGGCTTTTTGGTCAAAATCTTCGTTATAACGGAAAATAGATGTGCCATGCACACTTTTTTCTTTAAATTTTTATAAAAATATATTAGTCATATATATTAGCATTTATTCATCTTACACTGCACCATTTATTGTACTGTAGCTAAATATAAGATAAAGATGATAAGATAGATGACTCTACTAGCAACTACTAGATGGCATGCTAACAACTTATGCTTATGTTCTCCTGAAGTTATGCTCTATTAAAAATGGGAATTTAGGAAAATTTTGACTTAAGTCAAAAAAAATTATCTCTAAACATTATAAACAATTTATTTTCATGTACTAATGGCTAACAAATTTTAAAATTATACAAAACTTATTTCGTTTGAAAATCTTTTAAAAGCAAAATGTTATAGAAGTTTAAAAATCAAAATCTTACTAATAAATTTCCCGTTTTTGAAAAATGCAAAGAATGTATATTTTAAATCACCCTGTGGCCCTTAAAATTTAACCTTAAATTCACTTTCTTCCTCTTAAATTCATGTAAATTCTCTATGAATAAAGATTTTGGAATACTAAGTTATGTCTAATCTAAGTTATGTTTATTAGCAGAAACTTTATTGACACGCGTATTTTAACGGCCACTTTCATTGAAAGACTAAATTTACGAAAACATTTTACTAGCATACCGAAGTTATAATGGGCGGTTTAATTTTAAGGGACTATGTTGATTTTGAATAAAATTATTATGAAATTATTATCATATATTTTTATAATGATAATATTTGTATGCTTCAATTATGTATGGAACAAAATATCGGCCAAATGGCCCCCCAACCTAGGCGGCACACCACGATCCGATAGTCCAAATTTTCAATGACACTGTTGATGCTCGATTGTTGGGCACGATGATGAGTCGAGGTTGCTTGCTCTTTTGCCACGTTATCGTGAAAAACAGCAATGTTTCCCATTCAAAGAACTAAGATGGCATTCACAGATGTTTTCACATTTCATACAGACCTGCTTTGCAGACATTTAAATATTTTTTACAATTCTCACGATTGTGGACGAATTCGAACGATTATGTTGACCAAAAGAATCACGAAGTGCACAAAATGCATTTTGATTTGAACGCCCATTTTTATAAAAATCTTTAATATTTAAAAGCGTCTCTCGATTGCGTATCTTTCTACGGTTCAAATTGAGTTAGTCTGAGTTTGAGAAATGTCAAATGAAATACAAGAAAAAAGTTGAAGTTTAGATGTGGTTGACCTTAAACATGGGCCCTTAAAATTTAACCACCCTCTACAAAGAAAGTGATACATATTTTATTATAAAGAGATTATTCTATAGCGATTAACAAAATAATAAATATTGTGCTTTAAATGTACACAAAATTGGTGGTGGGTATAAAAGATTCGGCACAGCCGAATATAGTGCTCTTACTTGTTTTAAGATTGTTCGGTCTTAGATTTTAAATGGAAAATTATTATTTTTTTCTTTTAAGCCTTAAGCGGGAGAATTTTATTAAATATCTTTAGATGAAAGGTTTCGGGTAAATGTTTTTTATACAATATTAACCTGTGAATCAATTTCAAAATCTGTTTAATTTATGAATTATATTTGTAAATGTAAAACAAACTTAATCGAAATACGTTTTTATTGTTGGAAGTAATGAACAAGATAACAAAAACGTTTTAGAAAAAAGAAATCGCACAGCTCTTCAAACATAACTAAATTTTAAAATATTTCTTTCAACAACTTTTTAAATGCATACAAATATGTTGTTTTTTTACTCATTCAAACTTGATTAATGTCGCTGTTAACTTGAACTTCTTTTCAAAGCGACATTAAAGATGCAACTTGAAATGGTGTAAAAAATATTTCATCATGACGCGTTTTAATACAATTTTTTTGATAACATGCACAGCATTTATTAGCAACATGTGCTACCTGGTCTTAATAAGATTAAAAAACATAATTTGTTTGAATTTAATTCGGACTGTTTCCAGATAAATATTTATGTACGAGGGTAGTGTAACTGGTATGGGTGGATTTATTTAAGAAAATCAAAAAGTGTTGAATGCAGTCATATATCATATTAGTGAGTATTGTTTAATGTTCATATTAGAAAATAATGGCATGGGAAAAATACTAATGCTAATACAATAAGTTAAATTAAAACATGTTTTAATTATAAATTTTCTTATAATATATTTTACATCCATGATTTCTCATAAATTTTATAAATTTGTTAAAACTTTACAAAGCTTTAGTATATAAGCTGCTTTAAACCTGTGAATTAAGAAAAAGAAACTTATAAAAGCGATAATAAAGTATCTAGGTGACAATATAATTTAGTAATTTGAAATTAAACATTTACAGCGTACAACGTTAGTGGGCAATATTTAACTTAAATATAAATGAATTTGTTTTAACTCTTCGTTTGACGCATTTGTCTGGCCAGAACTTTTATAGTTTGAAACGTTATTTTAACATATTTATCATTAGATATCCTCCTAAAGTTTAATTGTCTTTAAAGACTTAAAAAAGAAATCCTGGAAACGATATTGAAGGAAATAATTCAAATAATTTACTGCACATATCACATTTATAAAGCATATGGTATGGCTAGACCCATAAATTTTTTTTTAATAAGAATGCTGATTATTTACTAAATTATTTTTGTCTATTTTCAATTATTTTTTGTTCAAATATTTTTAATTGAGAAACGATGATTGTCGAGATTTTTTATGTAAATTGTCCAATATAGAAAACTGAATCAATAATATTCAAACACATAAATAATTTAGTACTCGCTCAGCTATGTAATTGTTTTAAGGAAGATCAATAAATTTATCTTTATTAAAATTACAGCAGTAGTAACCAGTAGTACCGGTGCTGATACTCTAGGAAAGAAATATTTTTTTTTTTTTTTTTCAAATTAATTGTATTTAAAACTGAGTGGGTCTGCCTAGACTCGTGAGTTACGAATGTGAAAATCAAAACATGTGTAAGACTAAGGGATAAATAAATAAAATACAGAGAAGAGTATTGCAATATTCTGCCATAATACAGGGTGAGACAAATGTTATCAAAAGTTAGTTTATATTAAGACAAATTATTATTAGTATTTTTTCTTATTTTAAACATATGTCTGCATATCCTTATAAGCAACGGAATAATCGACTACGTGAATAACGCATTTTAAGTAAGCTTTTATCAATTAACTATATGCTTACTGCAAAATAATGAAAAACTAACCTAAATTTAAGGTTTACAAAATTCTATTTTCGCTCCTTTCATATTTTGCTTTAAGAGACTTTAAGCAGTATTTTTGCTTATTTGTTTTTATTATTTTCTTTTTTGCTGAGAAAACCAAGTAAGAATTCTATATTTGGTTGTGCCTTATAATACCATTCACCATCATAGTCACCACATCGTAGCTTAACTTAGATATTATCTGTTACGCCGTTTTGCTTTACTATTTCCGATATCATCTTGGACTTTTAATTTTTACCCAACATGTTCAAAAATAAATAACAAGCTTTAATAACGTAATATATTAAAAAAAAAATATATTTTAAAAAATTATTTTTTCCTATAAATTGATTGGTAAGTAATTAATTGATATATTGTTTTTTAGGAATATATCTACAGGCATATTAAGAAACGTCTCTATAAATTAAAAGCAGAGGCAGTCGTGTTTTCTTGTTCATATCTCAGAAAGCTATAGGGTAATCATGCTGGATTTGAGTTCCGATTCACAGATCTGAGAAATAAATATGTTGGGGACTTCCAAAAGTTGATTTAAATCAACACACGAGCAGACGGACAAGGTCTATCGGCTCTCCTAGTCATAAGATAATCATATGCTTTATGCGTTCGAAAATAAATATTGTAGAAATTACAGGTGCATGTATGAATTCTTGTAAAAATTAAATTAAAATTATGTTAATATTCTTCATATTTATAAAAAAATTAAAAATATTTCACAAAAAGTTTGAAGAATTATTCTAAAAAAAGTTAATTTATAGTTTACTTAAATACAACTTGCTTAAAGCTAATTATAAATGGGACTTTAGGTTAGGTTAGGTTGAAAAAGAGGGGTATAAAAGCCCAAACCCATCACAGGTATGCACTTATGCCCAGTTGGCATGTTGTGCGCTCCATATGGAAAACCGAATTCCCAAACAAAAACCATAACATAAATGGGACTTTAAACTAACTTTTAAACGGCTAACTTTAAGTTAGTTAAAAAGTTATCCAGAGTCGGATAATTGAGTACTGCATATTACATTGAAATGTTAGAAAAGTTAGTTATCCCAATTGAAAATAATTCAAACATCAACCACCACTAGTTGTGAAAAAGTTAACTTAAAGTACTACGATTACGTAACAACATAATTTAAGTTGTTACGGAAACCGATTTGGATGATTTATTTTAATGTTCGAATAATTTTAATAATTTTGAGAAAAATTCAATTAAAAAACTTTCCATTATAAAATGATTTAAACCTGCAAATTATAAACTTTAAAATAAAAATACAAAAAATTGAGTTTGATGAATGCAGACAAACTATTTATAAAAAAATTTGTGACAGTGAAAAATTCTACATAAAAAAACATTCAACTGATTTCCAAAAAAAATACGTTATTACTCTGCCTTGGTTTATATATTTTTCTTATTTTTTAGATTACTAAGTATACTAAATTAAATTTTTCTACACTAAGCAGAGAAAATAATGTCAATTAGATGAGACCCCGTTTTAAGTTTACCAACGATGGGCTTGTTCTAGAACATTTTTTAAGATTTGTCACATATACCCGCTCCATCAAATAGCCCTACAGAAAATAGTCAGGTGGTGACAAATCTGGCAATCGGGCTGGCAATTTAATTTCTAGAAATTGTATTTACCCCAAAAATGTTAGATAAAATTGACATTGTGTCTTGGGCAATATTGGGCAATAAAGGATGACGTAAGAAATCTTTTATAATAAACACATACATCTCTCAATTTAAAAATACAACAATTTCATCATTTATTTTTCGAGGAAGTAATCCCTAGTACTTTTTTCAGGTTAAATGTCACACCATGATGTACACCTAGTGTGATGCAATTGACAATGATTAATGGATTTTGTAGTTTATGAATCGCAGAACCTACAGTCCTGCTTGCTGACAAAGCCATTCAAATAATCAATAAATTAGCTTCTAATCAGATCTTTTATAACTGTAAAGACTTAAGTGCAAAATTTAGATTTTACCCATGTTCTGTGGATTTAAATTCTTGCATTAATCACACCTTAAATGAGAATAACAGTTAATATTTTTTTAAATTCGCTAAGAGTCGAATCAGCCATTCCTAGCTAAGGAGAACGCCTTCTGGTTGATGTTTTGTTAGGACTTTGCTCTTAACATTCAATATTTTTCACAGTTCGAACTTAACATAGTCTACCGGTTCGAGCCAAGTCTCTTACGGTGATATGTTGGTGGTGATGATAAACTAAGCAACGAAATATTGCTTCAAAGATTGAAATTCTGACTTTAAAATGTAGACGATATGTTTCTTGCGTTAAAATAATTTATCATTGATTTAAAAGCTTAATTTCTTTTATATTGGTTCTTTTTTCAGTTCTGAATCTCTCCATTGTTTATACCCCAAGACAATAGTTACTTTAGGCCCACAGTGTAATTTCTGTGTTGTTATAAAAACTTTTAGCATCACCATGTTTACCTTCTCTTCTAACGTCACATTAAATTAAGCTTTTCGCTACCGATATCTGCATTCAATTAAATTTTTACTGTTTCCATCTATATATATAAAAGTGAAACTCTGTGTGTGTGTGTGTGTGTGTGTGTGTTAGCTATAGACTCTGAAACTGTAAAACCGATCAAGCTCAAACTTTAATAAGTTGTTGTACACATACCAGGGAGTGTTTATGGGTGAAAAAAAGTGGGCGGAGCCACGCCCATAAAAATTAGTTATCAGTTTTAAGTACTTGCACTTGACCGATTTTTCTGAAACTTTGCACACATATCGAGCTGTCATGACTAAATAATTTCGTGATAGGAAAAGTGGGCGGGGCCACGCCCCTAAAAAAGTTTTAATTTTGAGGTACTTGCCCTGGACCGATTTTTCTGAAACTTTGCACACATATTGAGCTGTCATGACTTTATAATTTCGTGATTGAAAAAGTGGGCGGGGCCACGCCCATAAAAAATTAGTTATCAGTTTTAGCTACTTGCACTGGACCGAATTTTCTGATACTTTGCAAACATACTGAGCTGTCATGACTCTACACTTTCGTCATTAGAAAAGTGGGCAGTGCCACGCCCATTAAAAAAAACGTATCATTTTGAGGTACTTGCACTGGACCGATTTTTATGAAACTTTTCACACATATTGAGTTGTCATGACAATACAGTTTCGTATTTAGAAAAGTGGGCAGTGCCGCGCCCATAAAAAAAGGTATCATTTTGAGGTACTTACACTGGACCGATTTTTCTGAAACTTTGCACACTTATTGAGCTGTCATGACTATACAGTTTCGCAATTAGAAAAGTGGGCAGTGCTACGCTCATAAAGAAAAAGTTATAGTTTTTAGCCTTGCACTTGATATTCGATTAAAATTTACAATGCGATTAAAATTCATGAAGGGGCGTAGCAACGCGCGCCGGGATTGGCTAGTACTTTATAATTAATGATTAACTTTTTTATGTTTTTAGAATAATATTAACAATTATTTTTGTTAAATTACTGCTGGTCACTAATAGCAACTTGACCATGATGTTGCGATTTGACATGGACTAATCTTGATGTCGAAATAAACATGTTCAACTTGTAAATGTTCTAATTAGACAAGAATTATTTTTCAATTAAAAAAAAAATACATATTAATGTTAAATGAAATTATTTGAATCTTGTTATAGTTTAAATAGTCAAAAGACTTTTTGATTGTGTTACACTCAAATTTTTCTCTTTCATTTGGTATCATTAACATAAGTCTGGCATAAATGTTTCTAATCGTTATTATTTGGATATTTGGGCAAAATTAAAGAAATTTATAAAAAAAAAACCTTTATTTTCTGAATTAAGTCCTTCTAGCCTTATTTAAAAGGAAAAGGGATTAAATATTTTATCTTTACTTAATTTATTTTTTTTTTTTTGAGATATACATACATATATTTCGTCAAGGCACATTGAAGAGCAATGTGTGTTCAAATAGGTGCTTGCAGTTGAGTAATGAGGTGAAATTCAGAGATCCTATGTTGTAAAAAAATTATTTAAACGAAAAAACTTAGTTTAAAAACTTCTAATGCAAAAAATATTTTTAATAAAAAAATTAAAATTCAAGTATTTGTCTAAAACGTCAAGCGATTTATAAGGCACTAGAGACAACTTGGTAAAGTGTTTAACATTAGAAATGATGTAATGAGTTTAAATTTTAGAACTCTGATCTAAGTTTAATCTTATTAACTGACATATCGTAGTATACTATGAATCAATTAAGCAAGATGGCGCATTCCAATGTTTTAAAGTCTGTAATGTGCATGACGTCACTTTAGACAAAAACTGCTTGTTTTTTTTTATAAAAACTTCATAAGATCTGAGAAGGCGGATTCAAAATTCATTATTAAAGAAATTTTATCCATATAACTAAAAATCAAAAAACGTTCGTTGGTAATCACCTAAGAACAGATGCACAGACTTCTCTTATTTTTTTTAAATGCTTGTCATAAGCCAACTTAGGTTTTTACGGAAAGAAATATCGATTGTCTCCCATTTTAGGCCCACTTTTTTATTTACCTAAAATCAGACAACAACTGACTCTTTTTGTGTAGTTTCTTTATAAGTATCCGTAACAGTTCCATTTAAGTTGTTTTAAGATTTTTTTAATGTTCGTATAATATTTTCTATAGAAACCAAGTAAAATGGTGTACATTGCTAAGAGCATTACTGTCAAAGGGCTGTATTGATTTTGCTATCTTACTAGGTATCTTGATAACCTTTATGTCTGCAATTGACATTGTATGCCTTACTTTTATCTCATTTGTTTAAATTCAGCCGACAAACGATACTGTCGGAGCGGGAAATGATACCTACATCAGAAAAAAATCATTGCATGGCAGGTTTTAAAACTAGAAATGTTGCAGTTTTTAATCCTGAAACCAAATATTTGAATAAAAGTTTTACAAATTGTTTAAATAATTGGATAGGATCAAAAATGTGGGCGTGGCACTTTAAATACAAGAAAAATATTTACTTAATGGTAAATCTGCAAAACTATAATTGTTAAAGGCTTCAAATTTCTGTATAATTGGCTGCAATAGCAGTTTACTTTTTTTGGAAAAAAATCGATGAAATTAGAACAGGGGATAATGTACCTCCATTCAAAAAAAAAAAGGAAACATTTGCTGTCGTTTCTTTAAAACTGTTATCTCTGTTTAAATTTAAATTAGTACAATCTACTTTCGATAACAATATTTTAATAAGAAAGTAAATGGTAGGGATCAGAAAGGGGGAGTGATACCCTCATACGAATGAAATACTATTTATGACAATTTTGGAATACCTTTCCTCTAAATAAATACAATGCGAAATATTTTATTTTGTGACAATAATTTTTAATTTTTGTAAACTTTTTTTTCCTAATCTCGACTTATTTTTGGCGTTGGTGAAATATTTTCAAATAAATTCTAGAATTTTATTTTTAAATATACCCATTGGAAGTGTCCATTCGATGTGAGACGTAACAAAAATTTGTCTAATAGGCAATAGGATTTTAATAAGTTTGCTAAGTTTATGCACATGATATCTCTCGTGTCAGCTTCGATATAAATATGTTGGCACTCTTATGTTTTCGGACTCCGAAGTATTTGCAACATCATCTCTTATTTTTGTGGTCACAAATATAAAGCGCCTAATTCAACTTAGGAAAGCAGCGAGTTTTATGTTCTATCGTGACTAACAAAAAATACTTTAGTTTTTCTTAAACTTCCATTTTTTTAATTGATTTTTTTTTTTTTAGATAATAAAAAAAGATACAAAATAAGTTTAGTTGTTTATTTTTACAACATTTTATTTTATTTAAAACTAGGTAGCTTACGCAAAATAAATTATCACAAATAAGAGATTTTGTTAAGAAAAAGAATTACAGTTAAGAGAATTATTTAAAATAAAAGTATTTAACAACTTATCTTATATTATTAAATGCCAAACATATTACACATTCCTCAGCCTTTTTGAATTTGCTATAATCGTTTATGTCCATATAAACTCAAGAGCCATAAATTATTTAATATAAAATAAAATCATAAGTTGTTATAAACTTTAAGAATTGATTTTTATTTTGCAATAAATAATTAAATTTTAATTTATCAAATACCTCAATTAGCAATTTTGGTCGAAATATTGCACTGAAATGTGCGTTAAGTTAGATATATTTTCCTTAACCCTTTCTTTGAGTTTTTTTTTCAAAAACCTTTTTGAATATTAAAATTGAGTTATCTCAAAAGTATGTTTTAGACAATCACAAAGCATACTGCAGACTTTTGCTCTACATATTCACCTGTGTTAACATACACACTTTTATTCCAGTTATTCCAAATTTATTAAAAAATCTAAAAAAACTCGATTGTTTACAATGACCTTGATCCCAACAAACGCAGATAGTTGACACCCAACTGTATTAGTATTTTGCTAAGCAAGGGGCTCAAAAGTTTACACCAGCATTTGCTTTTCAAGTTTTCTATAAAGAAAAATGTGTCGCACATTTTGTTGTAAATCAAAAAAATAAATACAAGATAATATTCATATTGGGGAATTATTGACAAAAGAAAATTTACCATAAATAATATCATTGCCTCTATTTGTGACCTTCTAATTATTCGTAAATCATATTTATCTTTTTATTATGCTGAACAACACTTTTACACACATCTACCAAACAACGCATTTAAATTAACTTCAGTACGAATGTTTAGAAGCATTAACTTCACTACGAATGTTTAGAAACATTGATTTAGATTATTTCGATATTTTGAAATTAAATTGAAATTGATACAAATATGTGCATAAAAGGGGGCGTTACACAAACAAATAACATAAACATTATTAAAGTTGATTGCTATTGTTTTGCTATTGTTATTAAAAAATTTAAGTGTAAATCAGTAAAACCTGATACTTAGGTACAAACCCAAATACAACACGCGCAATTTAGTGAGAGAATGTAATAAAATAGAGAATGCCAGCAGAGATCAAAGGAAACACAGCATGAAAACAACAAACGCAATTATTTTTTATCAAGCTCGGCACACTTTTCGCTCAAAGCCAAACTAATACAAAAAATAAAAATCATTTGCATGTTTTAATATCGAGCCTCTAGTAGAAATTAAAATATTTAGTGTCTGCATAAAAAAGACAACAGCAACTGTTATGCATTTCAAAGATTTATTTGGTTATTTTATTTGTTTGTAGACTACATTTTTGTCATTAAAATTTCAATTGATTTCATAATTTTTATTCATTAATTACCCAACCCTTTTCAGATATGATTAATGAGGTGGCTTTAATTTAAAAATCTTGTTTAAACTTACATTCGCCTTAAATATTTGTCGGTGTAGCGTTTCTTTCATAATCTTATAATTTAAATCATGTGACCATTTTTTAAATGTATTTTTTGTTGTTGCTTTTATTACAAAGTTATATTACTTTTTGGTAGGCAAATAATTATTTGTTTATGACTTGTTAACTTGAATATTTAATATCAAATATATTTTACTTTGTTACAAAAACGTAAAATTTAAGTGGCATTGGATGTTTGCGACTAAATTTTAAGGAATATTTAATAATACCACAGTATATATTTGTCGATAAATGTCCAACCAGAAATGTCTGTAGTTGTTCGAAGTCTTATTGATCATCAGACATTAATGACTTCTGACTTTATTTTCCCTCTTGGGAGCAACCACAGTCACCACGTGCTCTCCAAAGACACCATACCAATCACCAGTTCAGAACAAGTTCTGGGGGCTTACTGATTTTCGTGGTACCAGATACTTCTCTGGTCAGCCTTTAATTTCACTCTGACCAGAGTTTTTATTTTTTCAAGTTATAACTTCAAGAAGACTAAGGTGTTCGTCTCACCTCTCTACTTCGTACTGACAATCCATCAAGACTTGGGATATAGCAATGGATACATACCCCCGGGCAAAAACAAGAAAAGACTATATGTGGTATAGATTAACTTCAGCACCGACACAAAGTGTTATAATCTAATGGTAGTCTTAACCAATGGGTGGTAACAGCACCCGGAAACTTTCGTGTTAACCGAAGCCTGACCGAGGGCAACCACTTTGGATAACCACAGCCACCACGTGCACTCCGAAGAGACCTCACTAATAATCAGACCAGAACAAAGTTCTGGGGGCTTACTTATTCCTGTGGTACCAAATAGGTCTCTGGTCAGCCCTGAAAACATCTCCCAAATTTTGGCTCCAAGAAGCTAGAGGTGTTAGTACACCTCTTTACCCCGAGCTGGCAAACACCAAGGCCCCCCGGGGAAAACCAAAAAGAGAGAGTTGAATTTAATCTCATGAATTCTAATGGCATCAAAATAAGCACAAATCCTAAAATTACTAACCTTTTAGCAAATTAAGGGTGGTCCAACTAAAATTTATACTGTTTTCTGAATTTGAATCCGTTGAGCTATATTCTGTGTACGTAAGTGGATAGATATGATTGCCAGAAAATGACTTAAATTTAATTTTACTGACAGACGTCCTAATACCAAAAACAAAATAAGAAAAATGTAAAATTTTTTAAAAATTAACTGTAACAAACCACAAGATCGACTGAAACTTTCTATCTATTTGAATTTTCTTTTGATTAATTTTAAAGGGTAAATTTTTGGGTATTTTTATTTCGGCCTAAATGAATGTAACTTCAAATGTTTGCATATTATTTTCTAGTTTTAATTCAAAATTACCACTAAACTTCTGGTTAAATGTGTTGCAATTTTTTTTCTATTTTTAAGAATTAACATGAACATTTTTTGGCACGAGGATATCATATTCACAGATACATGTCTATTTGTACACATGTTTATAAATGCATATAGTAATTTTTTAACTCATGTTTATGAACCTACTTTAAGCGATAAACAGCATACATACATACATATTTAAAAACCTCCATTACTTAAATGGTTATTGATTGCTTCTGGCCAACAGCTTTTAAAAAAATCTAAAAGGCAAAAAAAGGCTTTGCATAACTATAACTGTGATCTAATATTGTGTATCATACAAGTAAGTACTTATGTGCTAGCGAGTGTGTTATTTGTCTTGATTTCTTCTACTTTGAATATGACCTAGTTTTTTTTAAGTTTATTTTTCCTAAAGATTTTTATTCAGTCACAGAAATCACTTAACAATTTACACGCGGACAAAATTCATATACAGTGCAATTATGGTGCATAATTATAAGTAAGTACCCTGTAGGAAATGTCACTAGTGAATTAGTACTGATTCACTATTGACACTGTCACCAGTACTACTGACTTATTATACCCCCGACAATGCTTTTTTACATTTACCATGTGCGTGTCATTGGAAATCTACTACTGACACTGATACTAGTGAGTAGGTAGTTCTTTTGGGACCATTGTCACCATAGATTCACTAGTTCATTTTAGTAATTCTAGTCTACACTTTTGGTACTTTTATGGTGTAAATGTCAGTAGTGAATCTGTACTGACCCACTGTTGACACAGTCACCAGTACTAGTAACTTATTATACCCCTGACAATGCTTTTTACTATCGACATTTAACATGTGCGTGTCATTGAAAATCTACTACTGACACTGGTACTACTGGGTAGGTAGTTCTTTTAAGACCATATGTAGACATAGCACCAATAGTGCATTTAAGCAATTCTAGTTTACACTTTTGATACCTTTCTGAAATAGATGTCGTTAATGAAACTTTTGTCATCAATATCAAATATTAAAAGTAAATTAGATACATTTCATTTTAAATATTACATTTCATAGGTACATTTCATTTAGCCTTTTAAATAGTCTTTAAAAAAAAAACTAAATAAAATTAAAAAAAAAAGTATTAATTTTCTTTTCTCGATAAATCGCCTTCAAATTCAATGTCTTCACTTTTTTTCGATTTGCTTCTACCCATTTGCTTAAAATATTTTTTTTTTGCGCTGTAATGCTCCTCTAAGCGTTTTATCGGCAACTTCACTAAAAGTTGATATTACGTCTAGATGTGAAAACAAAAAACCATTTATAAAAATATTACAAATTTTAAGAACTCAAATATCAAACTTTTTACATATTAAAGCTTTAAAAACGTTGGCGAAATCACGCAATTAATAGAGCTTTGGCGGCTAATTAGAACTCTTATTTATTGTGTATAAATTTTTTTTCTCATCAAAGAAAATGAAAAAAAATGTAGACACTTTGTTGACAATGTCGCCAAGAAGTCACCACAATATTCGACAAAATTGGTGACTTGGAGACACTTGCCTTCAGATTTCCTTCAGGGTAGTTAATATACAGAGACAAAGACGTAAAGCTATAAGAGTTTCTTTTTATTAGTTTTATATTGTATGTATCTTTCATAGAGTAGAGGCTTTTCCTCCTTGTTTAACATTATAATTTCATTATATTTCCTTAATTGCAATATTAATCGCCATTAAACAAAAATATGTGAACTATAGAGATTTTAAAGCCCTAAATTTGAATTCATTTAAATTTTTTTTTTTGGACTCAGATATTTTGTTACTATTCGACTACTATTTCTATCGAAATAAAGCAGTTACATTAAATTACAAATTCAGTACGATTTGTCTGAATTTAATCAAAATGCCAGCAAATGAATAGGAGTAAAAATTTATTATAAACTAGATGACCTAAATAATTTATTATAAACTAGCTGAACTTAAACATTTTTTATAAACTAGCCGACCTGGCAAACGTTGTTTTGCTTCAAGACCCCGATAAAAAAAATAAATTGAAAACGGACTTAAATTGCTCACGTCCTAGTCTCAATAGTCCACATATTTTTCTATAAAGAGCCACAAAAAAATTTTTTTTTTGCAGACCACTGTAATCAGAAATATTTTTTGGCAACCTGTTTCAAATAGCAGAAACAAGTAAGTATTAGAAAACATTTGTATATCTATACATATGTATAAACGCGTGTATATGTTATTTAATGATTGGCAAGTATTTATTAATATACTTAACTTGTGAAAATGATTTCAGCTTAAAAATTGTAATTAAAACCATTATTTAGCTGCTGCATAAATACATTAAACAGTCTTCAGCGGTCTTTGTTAGCAATGTTCAAAAGAACTCCTTTAAGTAGGATTTACACACATTGTGTTTCATACAAAGTAATTAAAAACTTCTTGTGCAGACTCTAAATGACTTTATGAAACTAAATTGCTCACTTTAGAGAGCACTTAGCTGTGCCGAATTTCTGATACTCGCCACCAATTTTGTGTAGTAGTTAATTCTATACAATGAAACTTATTATTTTGTTAATAACTCAAATCAATATAGAATAATCCCTTTATACTAAAATATGTTTTATTTTCTTCGTTTATGTTCGATTTGTTATTAATTTCTTATATTTGATCCTAAAGTGGAACCTAAGGTATTTCTACAATAGGAGCAGTACTACCCAAATGTTGTGTTTTACGGAATCTAAATAGTATGCCTCGATAGCTAGAGGTAGTTAAAAACTTCTTGTGGGCATGCCACTTCCTTACCTTATAAAGTAGATGTGTTCAAGGTTTTATAATAATCGGATAAATAAAAGTGGTTGAATAAGAATACGTATTTTATATTTAGTTTTTTTTCATTATTTTTACCACAAAAATTTGAACTTTTTAGACGTTGGGTAATTTATAGAAACGCCTATGACCATCTATAGATATTGTGTGCCTTTCGAAATTTTGAAAAAACCGATCACTAACGGCAAAGTTATTCGGAAAAATATATATTTTTTAAAACATATCAAAGTTTTCATAATTTTGCTACACCAATTTAGAAGTCGTGGTCTCAGAAACAATTTCTGAGAAAAACTTATAAATAAGTTCGAAACTGACGGAGATACAAATACAAAAAAAAACAATTGCTTTGGTGTTTTTTCTAAAATCTACAAACTAAAAGCAATTTTTTGTTCAGTTTCAATACCACTGAGAGCCAATATTGGTATCTTGATTAGTTAAAAGCAGCGAAAAATCCAAGCTGACATCATAGTGATGAAAAGTAAATAAAGTAAATGGTATTAACTATGTATTCCAAAATGATTTCTGAAATAAAAAGGCGGACAAATTTGTTTAACCCCATCAGTATGGTTATAAAATGAAAGGCCTTAACTATAAGAATACAGTTCACCATGTAAAAATTGAAAATTGAATTTTACTAGATCCTCAACTAAATTTTATTCAACATATCTCTGTTACTGTTAACAAATCACGTGCAGTACTTGATTTATAAAACGCTGGTCGAAGGAGTTTAAGGACCCATACTTAACAAAACAATTATATACTTCCCTGGTCAGGCCTATTCTTGAGTATGGTTCAATAATTTGGGATCCAACGTATAATGTTTACAATAATAACATTGAATCTGTACAAAAACAATTCCTGTTATTTTGTCTTCGTGGCCTAAACTGGAATCCGTTAAACATGCCGCCTTACACAAGTAGACTTGCTCTTATAAAGCTGCCAACGCTAAAAAGTCGAAGAACGATGCTAAATGTCACGTTTGTTCTCAACTTAATAAAGGGAAATGTATGCTCTGATTTCTTGATTTCCAATATCTCTTTTAATGTACCATCTCGTTCTACACGTTTTTTTTATCTACTATCTGTCAAAGTCTTCAGAAGAAATTATGCCAACTCTGATCCGTTTTTAAAAATTTGTACTGAATTTAATAAATTTTATCAATATGTTGATTTTTCTTTTAATGTTAATATTGTAAAGTCTAAAATAATATTTATCTTGAATAACTGAAATTATGTAACTATTTTTATTGTCTAAAAGTCTGTAAGGACCTTGAATCCATAGACCTAAATAAATAAATAAAAAAAGATGGCGTCAGAAATAATAAAAATATTAGGGTATAACATAAAACCTGAAATCTAGGCTATTTAAGCTAAGGTGTGTTTATTACACCGGTGTATAGAAGGGTATTATCACAGCCGAATATAGCGCTCTTAAATTTTTTCATTTTTAAGTACTATTAAGGCGACAGGCACCGAACAATTAATTTCTAAGGGCCATTATTACATCTTGTCGTTAGCAAAAGGCAGGATTTTGACTAACAGATAAATGGCTTTGCATTATAAACCCTTAATTTATTATTTTTTGATCCATTAAATATCATTAAAATTAATAATAATAACAATAAAAAATGGAAGTTGTAGTAATGCAAAGCTATTTATCGGGCAGACAAAATCCTACCTTTAGCTAAAGGCAAGTTGTAATAATGGCCCTAAATGTCATAAACACCGTATCATGTGGGGTTGATATAATTATAATTTAATACTTATTTCAAATTTTTTTTTTATATTTTAAATATGTTGTTAATTATTTAATTATCGTAATTTATATTATTTGAATATTTCTTTTTTTTTTGTTTTTAAATTTTTTATATATTATTAATTTTTCGTAAAAAATTTTAATATTTTTAAGCGCGTACAATTTTTTTTGTAATATGTTTTATAAAGTTAATTGATAAGAAAATGATTTACAATAAACTTAAAAAAAAATCATTTGTTTACGACATGTTTCGAAAAAGTTTTAAGTTAAGTGTCAAGATCTTTCATCTTTCGGCGCCGAATTGGCTTAAAAAAAAAACAAAAAAATTATTGAACTTTTTTTCAACTTTCCAATAATACTTTTAAACTGTTTACTAAACTTTATAGATATTTATTTATAAAGTGTTTTGCGATATATATTTGTTTTTCCAAATTAAACATCAAAATGACAGCTAATTTATAAAGCTATATACGTGCAGATTTAAGAGATACATTTTAATTTTTGTCAAGTTGACAATTATGGCCAATTACTCATTCCAAATACAATTGTGCTTCTAACTGGATGACTTTACGCGTATTGACGTAGTCATTATTAGTGGCATTTAATATGATTTGATGATTGTTGTTGTTTATATCTTATTTTTTTATTTCATTTTTATTTTTTTTATTTGTAATTTTCTTATTTATAATTAACGGAAAAATCAAACAAAATTTAACACACACGTTCATTCATACTTATGTTTGTATACTCTTACATATTGTCATGTATGTACGTTAGCCAGTTAATCTACTATAAGTAGTGTACAAGTTTGTAAAACAAACAAATAAACAAAAAACAAGAAAAATAACTACAATTATTATAAATATTTTACAATGCAGTTTTTATCTAAAATAATTTTTTCATTTTTGTACTATTATGCAACTAATCAGGCAGTTGTGTACAACCAGCTCTTTAAAATTATCAAAATTGAATTTTAAACTTTTTTTTAAATTATTAAATATTTTTCTTGGGAAGTCACTATAAATATAATTTTTAATTTAGATATAGTGATACCAAAAATCTTTAAAACTTTGTTATACATGCCTCCTATCGTCTCCATTACCGTCCAATTCGGTAAATCATTATAACGAAGTCTTGAAAATTAGCACGAGAACTCTTTTATATTATATTCGGAAAAAACTGTCTCTCTGAGTTTGTTTTTCACTAGGAAAGAAATTTAAAGGTCAGGAGTGTGGCCGTATAACGACAACGGGAATTTTGCCGCGTAAGGTGTTACACGCAAAGAAAAAACTTTTTTGTCGAGAGCAAAATACAATTGTGATTAATATATATGTACATACATATATTGGATGCAAGTTATCACTATTATGTTTAATTAATTAATATTACATGCCTATCATATTATGACATTTTATAACTTTAATAGACAATCTTTGCTCTTTTCTAGAACAAACTATAGCTTTTGTAGTGACTTAATTTGATTGTACTTACCTTTTAAATTACAAGTTTTTATACCAGTATTGTTGACAATTGTTTAATAATTATTACCCAATATTTTTTTCAAAAATTATTTTTTTTTGTCACATATCAAACGCAATATTTACGCAATGGTTCATTTAAATATATTAAAGTTTAATTGCTGTGCAACTTGCATATAATGATTATTCGAAATTTTAAATGATTATAAATACAGGGTGGGCTAAATGTTTATAATCTTATAATCTTTTAAGATTATAAAACATACAAAATGAACACTAAGTGTGAAAAATAATGTCACTTAATTGTCCTCTGTTTTCAGTTTCGTAATGATGGGCTAATTTTTGAGTGTACGCCATAACATATTTTAAAAGTTGTGGCTGTAGCGCTTCTGGAAGCAAGCATTGTCTAGTGCTTGTTTACATAAACATAAGTACTATTTCCTTAAAATAACCTTGAAGAAAATAGTCGGGTGCTGACAAATCTTTCAAACACATTGACCAATTAATTTCCGAATTTTTTAAAAATGATTCGTTATTCAAACATTTGACATAAAAAACTAATTATTTTTTGGGCAGTGTCTCCATTATACTAAAACGACATTTTAAGTCAATTTTCGAGAGCAGGACGTAAAAAAGGTTTTCTCATAAACCGACAACGCTCCCCTTTACTTCCAATGATATTTTCAGATGTAATGCTTCACCTAATGGCATGCCATTGGTGCTAATTAAAGTCTTTTGGATTTCTAGAACCCCAGAATCAGTTCTGCTTATTAACAAAGTCTTTCAAATGAAAATGAGCTTCATCACTAATAGTAAAATTTTTAATAAAACTGATTTCATTTCTGGCCAATTGATGGTGACGATAAATTAAGCAACGATTTGTTTTTTTATTTTTTTTTTTATTTTTGGCTCTCCTTGTAAAATATTGAATTTACCAAAGCATTATGCAAAATCAACCATAATATTCTAATTGAAAAACTTTCTTTAGTCAACTTTCTGATACAAAAACTTTCATTAAAGGGGTTTTCTAAAAACAGTACAACATTAAACAATACATCGTTTTTAATTAACTTAATTAATGACGACAATTTTTCAGTCCCCAAGACTAATAATTTAATTTTTAATATTTCACGCCATTTTAAAGCAATTCAACACCCAATTTTTCTGAAACAATTTTTAAAGCAATTCAACACCCAATTTTTCTGAAACAATTTACTGATGCCGATGCTTTTAGAAGAATATACACCGAATACAACACTTTTCGAATATAATTGATTATCGTTTGATTATAATTAAAATCGCAACATTCTTGCAATTTTAAATACTTACAGACAAAACAAAACAAGAACAGCAAGCGTTGTGCTTAGCGCTAACGCGGAAGTGGCAACCTAAACAAAAGCATCAACGTTGTAAACAAATCGTAAAGTAAAATTGTGATTAAATCACTAGTTTGGCCTAAAAATAGCTAAAATGGTACAACTTTTCAATAATAACAAAAGCAAAGGACCTTAAGCTCTGTCAAAATTAGAGTCTCTAATTGCAAGATGTTGCGGTTGTGATATTTCGACTTGCTTCATACAAATTATAAGGGTTTGACAGCCAAATAATGATTTTTGCCTTGTTTATTTCTGTCTGTTAGTTTCACAAAAATATTCCTTTTTGGTTTACTTTGAGGTGTAAAAGAACTTTTTACCACAGACCTTAAATAAATGGAGGAATTAAAGATTATATTATTTTCGTAATTAAAATTGCTCAATTAACAAGTAATCATAGGTATACTACGTTGTAGTAGTTGTACAAATTTTATTAATAATACAACACTAACAAAAATTTTACCTTTATTTATAGAATATCGTATAAGTTAATCATAACTGGAAAAGTAAGTTCTATCGCCGTTTTTTTAAAGTAATTTACTTACAACATACGACTCTTACGGCAGGTTGTGGATTGGGCAAATAGTTCAAATCATACACCATACATATAACATCAATCATATAAAAATATGATATAAATAAATGATAACTTAATCAAATATATCAAAATTTCTATAGTAACTAACAAGTAATAAATTTCAAACAAACGCCGATCATTGTAACGTAATAAATGATAAAACAAAATAAGAATTACTATCGCCTATGGTCTGCACTCCGGATGAAATCAAATCGTTCGGAGTTGTTATGAACAATAACACTTCGGTAAAAAATCCTAATAATCTAATTGTAGCCGGAATGCACTACATGGGTGTATAATTTGATTGCGATAACTTTGTATTGTTTTAGAGAGCTGAGTTATAATTTAAAAGTTCTTCAGTTGCAGCGATTAAGATACAATGTCGCGACTATCATAATTGGTAAATTCACCAAATTGCCTTATCTCTCATCATAATCATTTTTCAAAATTAATTTTAAAATTTCAAAATAAGCAATAAGATATTTTACAATATTTTTAGAATATTAGAAAACTATGACGTGTTAACAATACGAAAATATTAATTTTGAAAACTTAAAATTGTTGTGTCTTACAAACATTATTAATGAATAACAAGTAAGAGCACTATATTCGGCTGTGCCGAATCTTTTATACCCACCACCAATTTTGTGTACATTTAAAGCACAAAATTTATTATTTTGTTAATCGCTATGGAATTATCTCTTTATAATGAAATATGTATCACTTTATTTGTAGAGGGTGGTTAAATTTTAAGGGCCCATGCTGAAGGTGAACTACACCTAGTCTTTATATTTGTTTTCTGCATTTCACTTGACATTTCTCAATCTCAAACTTACTCAATTTGATCCATGGAAAGATACGCAAATGAGCAACGCTTTAAAGTTATTCAGGTTTGTGCACATACATACCGACACCTAATAGCTAAATTTAAACATAAGAACATTTAGTAAGCTTTACATTCTATCTATGGACAGACGACAGCTTTACTAAAATGTAAGACGATAATATGAAATTAGTAGACATAAGTAATTTTAATAATACAATGTTAATGTATATATATTTTGATATATTTAAGTATGAAAAATATTTTGTAAAATAACTTTAGTTTTTGTATATTTTTTTTGTGTATTTTAGCTTGTTCCTGAAGAAGAGCACCGAAGGGGCTCGAAATATTGAACAAAATTAATAAAAATATATGAAAACAATTTTTTTAAAAATAATATTTAATAAAAAATAAAAGATTTTTATTTAAATATTAGAATTAAATTGTTTTTTGGACCTAGAGCCTGTTGATGACAAGAAAATAATTATTTAAACATTATAAGGTCGTAAAGAATATAGTCAGGTTTTTTATAAAAATGGACCTTCAAATCAAAATGCATTTTGTGCACTTCGTAATTGTTTTGATCAACATAATCGTTTAAATTCGTCCACAATCGGGAGATTGGTAAAAAAATTTTAAATTTCTGCAAAACAGGTCTGTACAAAATGTTAGAAAATCTGTAAATGCCTTCTTAGTTCGTTGAATGGGAAACATTGCTGTTTTTCACGATAACGTGGCAAAAGAGCAAGCAACCTCGACTCATCATCGTGCCCAACAATCGAGCATCAACAGTGTCATTGAAAATTTGGACTATCGGATCGTGGTGTGCCGCCTAGGTTGGGGGGCCATTTGGCCGATATTTTGTTAAATACATAATTGAACCATACAAATATTATAATTGCAAAAAGAAATACTAATAATATCCTAAATAATTTGTCAACATCGGTCCTTAAAATTTAACCACCCTTTATAACTTCGATATGCTACTGAAATGCTTTTATAAATGTAGTTTTTCAATGAAAGTGGGCGTAAAGTAGGCGTGTCAAAGTTGTTTTTGCGAATGAGTGCAACTTAGGTATTTCAATATAGCCCTTTATTATTCCAAAATCTTTATTAGTAGAGAAATTATATGAATTTTAGGTAAAACGTTATATGGGAGGTGGGCGTAAAAGTGGGCGTGGCACATTGATTTTCCGTTACAAAAAAGCGTCTCACCACAAACTAAAGTGTGCAAAATTTCAGAGTCGTACATCCAATTTTGTTGCTTTAATGACGTTTTTGTTTTTATATACCGAAAAATACACTGTGCGGTATAAATTTTCGTACATTTTTATCGATTACTCCTCTCCTAATGCATAGATTTAGACAATTTTCGGGGAAAAATATTCTCTTTACCCAGGAAATATATATTCGAAGTTTCATGAGTCTACGTTAAGGCGTTTGGACACAATTCCATTTTATTCGATGTTCGAAGGACACGGTTTTTTCGATCTACTCTTGCTTTTCGAGCTATAACTCTCTTCCTAATATTTATTTATTTAGCCCATTTTCAATACCAAACAAACCTTGTCTATAAGAAAGATTCTGGCAAAATTTGAGCCCCCTAGCTTTTTCGGTGCGGCCTCTATTGTGCTTTCAACAGACGGACAGACGGACAGACGGACGGACATAGCTAGATCGTCATCAAATCAAACCCTGATTCAGAATATATATACTTTATGGGGTCTAAAATGGATATTTCGATGTGTTACAAACGGAATGACAAAATGAATATACCCCCACCATTTTTTTGGTGGCGGGTATAAAAATGTTAAATTTATCACCGCTATTTCATCGGCAGTTTTTTAAATTATTTTGCATATTATATTTATAAATCATTTTTTATTAACCCTAGATCAAATGCAAGTTTAGTATACAAAATTATAAAAGCTGCAAATGCTTGTGATTTTCAATAATCATTGTTGGTCTTATTCTAATACCTCTCCGGAAATAAGTAAAAAAAAAACTTATAATCAGATTGATAGTTTCTACCCACATTTGTCAATAGGTTGGATATCACGTGCAGCTTTTAAACCAGATTTTTTTTTGTCACTAAATTAAAAAAAAAAAAAAAAGAAAACAATATGTTTTTATCTTAAATGTTGTTTCATCAATAGAGGAAAACATAACAAGCAGACACAAAAGCAAGGAAACACACATGTTTAACATCTCCTAAGTTTTCATGTCATTTGATGGGCTCCACAAGCGTTACAAGGAAATAAAGGCGGAATGGAAATTAAAGAAAATACGGACAGCTAAAGCAATTGCACTACTTCTTTTTTCAAGTTCAATGACAATAGAAAAAAATTTTATTATTCAAAAATTTTAAACAACTAACAATAAAACTTGAAATTTATTTTGTCTAAAAACCAACATTTAAACAAAATAATGCAATTTGGTGTAAAAACTAACAAAAAATAAATAAATAAATAAATATTTCTGAACCATTTCGTGTCTATATCATCTTAATTATGATAATTCAATAATTGACAACAACAATGCAAACATGTTCGTTCACTGATTTATTTATTATCCCCACACTCTACCCGCAATTGCATGTCGTTGTTTAGTGAACTTCCTGGTGATAGTTTGACGATTTTATTCAAAGAAACTGTGTGTCAGTTTTGGTTTGTTTTTCATTTAAAACTAAAAACAAGTAAGAGCGTTATATTCGGCCGTGCCGAATCTTATATACCCTTCACAACGTGTAGTCATGCAATAACAGTAGTTTGTATCACCATTCATCTCATATGAAATACGTACATACATATAAAAAATATACATATATAAAAACATCCCATTGTAAAATTATAAATTTACGTATGTATGTTAAAAAATAAATAAAAAAAAAATTAAAAAAAAAAAATTTAAAAAAAAAAAAAAAAAATTTAAAAAAAAAATTAAAAAAAAAAAAATTAAAAAAAAAATTTTAAAAAAATAATTAAAATATATATAATTAATATAAAACAAAAAAAAAAATAAAAAAAAAATTAAAAAAAAAAAATAATAAAAATATAAATAATATATTAAATAAAAAATAAAAAAAAAAATAAAAAAAAAATTAAAAAAAAAAAATTTAAAAAAAAATTTTTAAAATATAAAAAAAATTTTTTTTTGGCTCAGCTGGGATTCGATGCCACGTTTTCTCTAACCAGTATACACGTTTGTATGTATGTATGTTGTTGTTGTAATGTTGTTTTTGTGAAAAAAAAAATCGAAGTGGTCGTGGGTTTTTGCTCATATCTCAGTTGTTTATGTACCGATGTTTCTGATTTTCAATAGCGATCTACTCCCGAATATTTCTGATATTTTAATACCTCACCCGGGTCCAAGCGATGTCGGGGGGCTTCAAAAAGTTGATTTCAACATACACACGGACAGACGGACAGACGGACAGACGGACAGACTGACAGAGCTTAATCGACTTCCCTATTCATAAGCTTTCAGAAAATATATACTTTATGGGGTCGGAAATGAAAATTGTAGAAATTTCACACGGAATGACAAACCTATATATACCCTTTTTCACTGTGTGAAGGGTATAATAATGAGTTGGATTTCAACTAATTCGATTTCCAGCATATTATGCTTTTAAGTCATTAAGTTTATTCAATGTATTTAGTAAGACAAGAGGTATGTCTACAGCAGATAATAAATAAAAGCTTTAACATGGTGTTGAAAAATGTCCATGTAAAATGCATTGAATTACGAAAATTTAATTTTTTCACATTTCAAACAACTCATTTTCTTTCGTCTTCCTTTCGAAGTTTGTCTACCATCATAACTATCATTAAGTTTCTAGTATTTAACACAATATGAAAACAAATCAAGATTTACTTTGAATGATGGCAACAGCTGAATAAAAAAGATTAAATGCGATAATGAAATATTTTCATGCCAATTTTACCTGTTGATTTCAAATGTGTATTCGAAGTGATTGTTGGCTGTAAACAAATCATTAGTAAATTATATTTTTACTGCAAACTATTAAGATGCCATTAAATTTTTAAATAATAAATAAATAAATAAGAGATTTCTCAGTGGTAGCGTGTTAAATGACTTTCTTTAAATTCAATGTGGGTTACGCAAAATATTTTACACCAAACGTTTTATTTTTTATTACTCGCACTCTTAACAACAAGACATTTTTTTATTGGCAATGAAAATAAATTTTATTTATTTTTAATTTATACTGGACGAGTGTTTGTCAATAAAAACATATTAAAATCAATTACAATGATGGAAAATACCAGAGCGTTTTCTTAAACAAGTGTTTATTTCTTTTTACACCTCATATGTATGTCCTATTACTGTGATTTTTATGAACAACCGCGTAGGTATATTTTTGTAGTGAGTTGGTGCAGTGGTTAGAGCGTGAAACTTTAAAATGAACATACCTTGGATCGAATCCCGGCTGTATAAAATGCATATTAATTTTTTTCAGAATGTGTTAGGTGAGTACACTCATTCAACACTGTTTAACAATTACTATCATTAAAGCTAGTATAAAACTATATACAAATGAACTAGTTGGGCTCCTAAGATAACCTAATGTTAGGATTATTTGTTATATGAAAAAAAGAACGGATTCTATTCAGAAGTTAGAAATATATTTCTAACCACATACTTTTTAAAAAAATAGAGTGTTTTTTTCCTAATAGTAAACAAAAAAACACGAAAACGGAGAGTGTAACAATTTATAAAAATTTATATTTTATTCTGTTAAAAAATTGTTATTCACTGATTGTTAGATTAACTTAGAAATTGAGGACTTTTTTCCTGATCTAACAATTTTTAGGAACAATATGCAACTTTGCGTAGAAATTATAACAAAAACAAATGCTATTGTACAAATCTAAAATTTTGTTGTATCGTTCCAACAAAATCTTTACTTAGGTAGGTGGATAGAACAGTAAGCTATTGTGCAGCGCACTTGGGTCAATCATATTAATCCCTTTGTGTTACCTGCAAGAAGCTAAGAAGAGAAAAAATGGATAATTAGCACTCAAAAAGAATAAAAAAATATAGGTAGAAGAGAAACCGTTGTCTGGCTGATCAACCACTACGGGGCAAGTTGTCCTAAATGGTATAGGTTTCATAATTTTGGACTGGTTCAGGGAAAGATCCATATTGTTACCGTTGCCATCTCTGACTGGCTATGGCATGCCGCTCATAAATTAACCTTCGAATATTTTCCAGCGCTGGACAATGACACAGTTCAAAGAGTGATATAGGGTCTCCTACTTTTCGTTCAGATAACTTCAACAGAAGTCATTATAAGGTAGTTCCATTCATTTGACATGATTTATCAGGGCATAGTAACCAGTCGGCAATAACACAATGTTTTTTAGCCGCTTCTTTTCAAATCTCAGAAATCGTCATTTTAATACATGTCATCCTTGCCCTATTACAAGGGTATAGCACAATAGGGTTTGATCTTCCTATCACTGAAGGATGCGCCCTCCTTTACCAGGCTATTAGTTATACCTTAAAAAACCTCAGCCAGCCTGCTGTTTAATAGCAGATACCTCAGGCTGAAGTATACTGCATTCATCCGGTATTCTGAAAAGTATTCTGACTCCCTCTTGTTTTGGCTTAATCAAAATAGAAGCTTTCTTCTAAAGAAAAGAATTGGTATGCAGAAGACAATGATATTTGAAATGAAATCCTTGCTCCTAAAAATGCTGGCATTGCCACATGCTCTGTACTGTAAACCACCCACAGCACAGTTCAACGGCAATTTTCCTGTTCTACTGGCAGCTTCTTCAACATCGTTCGAATACATTAGTCGGAGTCGACTTAATCGCGGTCGTGCCAAGGTCGTCATAATCCGCAAAAACTTCTCAACGTATCGTTGGTTTGCGGTGTGGTTCATGGCATTCCACCGAACCACAATTTTTATAAATTTACGTGTTAAGCGGGAGATTCTGCCAATGGCACGTCTTCATACGTACATCGCATTTAATATTCCTGCCTCTATATATATATTTTTGGATTGCCAATTGAGTGATTTATTTCATGCAGTTGATTTTTTTTTTCAATTAACAAAATTTGAAATTTCGAAAAGAAACAACATTTATGTCTATTGCTGAAAGTGTTTAATTGTTTTTGCCAGTGGTTGATTTTGGATGTTGTATTGTAAAAAGTCTAGCTATAATTTGTTAAAAATTATGTGAACAAAATCGAAAAAAACACTTTTTTTAATATTATTTTATAATGTTTAATTTAAAGTGAAATTATATTGATGTTTTAACACAAAAAAGTTAATTGTAATAATAAGTGCGTCACTAAACGATTTGAAATGTTTCAACAAACAATTAAGTGGTAAATAAAAAAATAATTATTAAACCATCTATTGTTTTTGAAAATTAATAATAAAATAATTGTTAGTTGATTACTCTCCCAGTTTGATGTAACAACAAAAACAATTATTAGCCAGTATTAGCTTTATGCATTTACACAAGCGATATTCAACAGCATATTTCCTACATTAAGATTTCTGAATCGATACTCATATAAATAAGTATGTATTGTTAAAGTAAGGCAAACAAAAACTTAAATAAGAAACTTAATTTTTTCTATAATATCAAACAAAATATGAATTCCTCTGAATTATTACCTAAAGAGAAATGATTACGATTAGATGCTGTTGTGCTAGATTTAACTTATGGATACCTAACGTAAGAGAGAAAAAATTAAAAACTTAACTGAAATATTTTTAAAGGTATGACCTTAATCCTTAGTTGCTTTAACTTTGTGCGATTTAATAAAATTCAAACAATCACCTAATGGCCGTCGTGACCATGTCGTAATCATGGTTTTTCTTTGTGTGAAAAAATACATTATTTCACAACTTTTAGAAACAATTTTAATTTGCAGTAGGACAGCGTCAGCTTAAGGTCTGCTAGAACATTTTGTGGATAACAATGTTTTAAATTTAACTTGCATTCCCTTTAGTAATTATATTCAAGCTATTTCCAAAACTTTTGCAAATATGTTCTCAATAACGATTTAATTTCGCCATAATTAAGCCATTAACTCAATTGTGTCTATATAATTTCTTACAACTAATTACGTATGTGCATATATTTACCAACTAAAAAAATTCTGTTTTTTTTTCAAACATTTACTGATCTAACCTTATAACCACAACGATCATTATTTTGTATATTTCCTTGACTTATTTTGAAAGGTGTTACGCTTAATAAAATAATAGACATTTTCTATATCCGTTATTATTTAATTCTTAGTTCTGTTTAAAAAGCCTTTTAAATATTATAAAAGTAGGCCAATAAGTAATATATTAGCATTTTTTTTTTTACTTTCCAAAATAGTTGAAGCAATAATTGTAAAGTTTAAATGCAAATCAAATGTCCAATAAACATCAAACAGATCAAATTATTTCCCTTAAAAATCAACTAGTGTCTTTTGGTTCTCTTTTTATTTTCTCAATTATTTTTTTTTGCCGAAACAGACGTTAATAAGCAATTAAACAAGATATAATTATAAGCTCATGAGTAAGCGAGTATCTGAGTTTTTAAAACTCAGACAATATTAAAAAATCTTTTGATTAAATATCAAAAAAAATATTTACTTAAGGGTTACCAGCTGTATTTAAATTATAATAATAATAATAATAATAATAATAATAATAATAATAATAACAAAAAATAAATAAAAATATTTGAAATTAATTAAATTATTAGAAACTTTAAGTTCTAAGTTATTACACAATTCACACTGGGTGCATTTCCAACCCCATAAGGTATATATTTTCTAAAAGCTTACATAGATTCTTATTTACGAATATCGTTTTCAGTATCTTTTTCGATATTTTTAGAACTCTATAAATTTTAGACTTTTTTCAACAATACTGGCTGGCATCACCGCATGTTTCATATGTTTTTTTATGACGTCTAGCTAAGCCATTTCTATTTTAAATTTAGTCCGTCAAATGACGCATCACTTATCTCCTTCGTCTACTTTAGGGCTTCCGTAGTTACCGTAAAATAATCTGGAAAACAATATTGTGATCTGGTAGACTATTTCTCTTTAGTCATCTAAACCCATTCAAATTCAGTCGCCAATTATCAATCTGTCTGGATATAAATCGATGCCTTGGGTATTTCTTACCCTAATACTCAGCCTGCTTTTTTAAATTACCTAAGTAATGCTATTCAATGTCATTATTATTGCATGTTTGCAAATATCGTTAGTATTTGACTTTTTTTAACGCACAACAAAAATGTAAATAACGCAAGAATAAAATATAAGTATGTAACAGCAGGAAATAAGATTATTACAGTTTTGGTTCATTACCAAACAATTGTTCATAATATGAATAAATATAAAATAATAAAAATTTGACTCTTTTCCTCCGCATAGTTTATTGTGATGAACTTGGTCTTTACTAAGTATATTATCGGTCTAAAGTTAAAACAACTTGTGTTATTAGCGAGAACATTCGGCCATACCGAATATCAGTTCATTTCAGCAATTCTTTTCGAGACTACTTTTCTATCTCTATTGTGCCCAAAATCAATTAGGACCTTAGAAACTTGATTTTTTTTTAAATATATATACATTTTTTGAAATTATTTTTGCCTATAACTTTGCTGAATAGTGACAAATTTTTCTAAAAAGTGGTATTTAAAAAAATTAAATTAATTAATTAAAAAAAAATATATGTTGAGCCGATTTACATAAAACAAACAAAAAAGAAATGGACCCTAAATTTTTTTCGTTTATATAAATTGGTTTTCAAGAAAATATATTTAAAAATTTTGCTTAATTAAGAAGTGGTTTAATATTCGGGTTATATTCTAAACAAAGCGAATAAAAACATTCATGTAAGTCGGCCTTTTATTTTCTTTAATATTTCTTTTAAGTTTTTATGCTTTACAATATTTTCTAACATTATGACTATTTGTTGTTTAACTATTCAAATTTTTTTTCGATTATTAAAATGCTTAAGTTAGCTTCTTTTCCGTAACTTGCAAAATATAAAATTAAAAAATAATTTAAAGAAATATATAATTAATAACAGTTTCGAAATATAATAATAAAAAGAAATTATTTATTAATGCTATAATTTTTAGATCTTCCTACATATATGTATATATATATATATATATTAGGGCTGGGCGCTTCGCGTTTCTGATTCTTGGGATTGTAGTGAGCTAAAAAGTCCACTAGACCATACGTCTGCAGTGAAAATCGAGCTTTCAGATTTTGACTTTAAGTTTTTTCTCAGTTTGCAAATTTGCAATCTTCTTGGGCTCATATTTCGTAAACTATTTGAAATTTTGACTTATGACTTCGTTTTTGTTTATGAAGAACTGAAAATGGTAGTTTATCAATATTTTCACGAAAAATTTGGCCAAAACTGCCTAAAGAAGCGTTCCAATGCTTTTGCAATGTACCAGAGAGTTCTTTACTATTTTCTTGGCTTCAATTTTTGAGAAAGTATTGGATCGAAAATCTCTATAGTTTGGCTTTTATAGGCCAAAATATTAAAAAAAAACGAGACAAAAAGTGGTGAATTTTCTATACTTCGACTATTTGACCATGAAAACGAAGTTTTTCCAAAATAATATGTTCAAAAAAATTGTAGCCCGAGACAATAGCCACAACTTTTTTGAAAATTAGTCAAAATTTCAAACAAATTTACGAAATATGAGCCCAAGAAAATTTGCAAATTTCCAAACAAAAATAAAGTCTGAGAAAAAACTTAAAGTCAAAATCTGGAAGCTCGATTTTTACCGCAGACGTATGGTCTAGTGGACTTTTCTGCTCAGTACAATTCCAAGAATCAGAAACGCGAAGCGCACATTAAGTTTCTTTTCCTTCCATAAATACTAATCGCTTCACCCTAATAAATATATGTATATAAATATGTATATCTGGCCCTATTTAATATTTTTTACAATTTAATTTATTTACATGGCAACTCTAGTCACAATTACAAATAAGTTTTAATGATATTAATGTTCTTTGTTAGTGCAATAAATAATCAATATTATGTTGTAGATTTGTCTAATAAATACATTTAACCGGAACGAAAACAGAATAAAGTACACAACAGCTTAATACAGCAATAGCCACAACAACAGCAAAAATTTTCAACTTAATACACACTTATTTAATAAATCGAAATGTGTGTGCATGCAGTTCAGTAGTACGTAAAAAAAATTTAAAGAATTGTAAATTGTATTAATAAACTAATATTTTAATTCAAATTGAAAATGAAAACGAAAACGAATATTTTAAATATCTAACTGACTTCATACAAACAAACTGTCAAGGTTTTTTTTAACTTTAATGTAGTTTTAAAACTCTTTATTTTTAATAACTTTTCTGTTATTTAAAAAAAAAATTAAGAACGTACATGCGTTTATTGCCATTAACTATTAATTAGTTTATATTTTAGAAAAAAATAAAAACTTAATGTGTTGTCATAGTACTATTAGCAGTATGTGTGTGTAAATTTGTTTTTCTCGTAAATCAATAAAACAAGTAATAGTGCTATATTTGGGGGTACCAAATCTGATAATACCCTTCACCATTATGTACATAATTTTTACTTCTTTCAGTTGATACCCATATTTATAAGGTTGATATAAAATTTTCCACCATTTTTTTTCGTATGCCAACTTAGGTTTGACAAAAGATGGCGACAAAGCGGTATTATTAAGGACTCCGTCTTAGATTTTAACTTTTTCATATTACCTTTTTATTTAACTAGCCAAGCCCGGCGCGCGTTGCTACGCCCCTTAATAAATAAAATTGCCTTCTTAATTTTAATTGAATATCAAGTGCAAGGCTAAATATTACAACTTTTTTTTATGGGTTTGACACTGCCCACTTTTCCCACTTTGTATAGTCATGACAGCTCAATATGTGTGCAAAGTTTCACAAAAATCGGTCCAGAACAAGTACCTCGAAATTATAATTTTTCTTGATGGGCGCGGCCCTGCCCACTTTTCTAAATACGAAATTATATAGTCATAAGGGCTCAATAAGAGTGTGCAAAGTTTCAAAAAAATCTATCTAGTGCAAGTAGCTAAAAATTATAACATTTTTCACCACCCATAAACACTTCCTGGAATGTGTACAACAACTTGCCAAAGTTTGAGTCCGATCTGCTTTACGGTTTCGGAGTCTATAGCTAACACACACACAGAGTTTCACTTTTATATATATAGATAAGTTAAGCTTATATTTAGAGGGTTAAATTGGATATGTTTTAAATTACTATCATCATGGATTATAAATCTTTTTATCGTGTATTATGTTACGATAGTCAGGAGCTAAAAAAAATCCGATTATTGTTTGTAATCGAAAGACAACAAAGCAGTTGTATTTTGGTGCTTATAAATCAGTCAGTTTCAAACTAAGTTTTAAAATGTTCCCAGTAATAGTTTTCCATACTACGGCTTGTAAATTCGTTTCTTTAGCATGTCAAGAAACTAACTAGGAGTTTTAGACATTTAAAATATTATAAATATATATATTTTTTAAAATTATTTTTTCCTATAACTTTGTCGATAAGAGACCAATTTTTACCTACTTATAGATCCCTACAGGCAATGTGTCTATGAGGATAACTCATCCTAGGGCTGTTAAAAATTTTTAAAAAAAAACATTACTTAATCGACACCCATATTAATAAACTTTATGAAAATATATACTTCATGGATTCGGAAATGAATATTGTAAAAATAACAAACGGAATAGCGTAGCTATATATACATTTGGCACCACAGATGAAGGGTATAAATTATTTCACAAATATATTGTAAAAATTATTGTTAAAATATCTGTTAAATTTAGATCACATCAGTTATATAGTGTGTAGGAATAATTAGCATTTTTTTTTCTTCAATTATAAATTTAACACTACAACTCACAGCCAGACATATTCACAGACTGTTTTGCAATTATGTTTAATTGCAGTGGCCGATAAAATCCTTCTGTGATTTGTATTTATTAAATATTTATTTTCAATTAAATATAATTTTTTATGTTTTAGTGCATTTTTTTAGTATTTTTAATGTTTGTTGTTAAATTATTCGAAAACGTAATAGTTGTGTGTAATGAAAAAATTTACTTAATTTACTGCATGTATGTTAGGGTGGCAGAAAATGTATGACAATTATTTCATCATGTTTAAGTATTGTTCCAAGCGCCAAGAAAAACTTGGCTGTGTAATTAAAATCTAAAAGCAACATACTATGATTGAAATAAAACTTGGTTCAACAATAATGTTAATTATGAGTCACACCTTAACGTCAAATTTTTTGCTCAACTTAACTTGTCATTTCTTTATTTCAGTGTTTGAGAAATTCAACCATTGAGAGGTACACAATTGAACAGAATATTAAGATTGCTGAAGCCTTTTACGAAAATAGGCGTTCAGATCAAAATACGTGAGCAAATTTTATGCATGCTTTCCCAGTTTGTTCTGCGTAAAACATTACTGTTGTTTGCGATAATGTGATGGAAGAGTCATCAACCTCGACTCGACGCGCCAAACTTACATCACTAAAGCGAACTTTGAATAAATATTGAATTTACACACTAACAATGTTCAATTGACTGTGGCATACAGACCATTTCAAGAGTCGTCAATTCGTCGAATGGTTGGTTAAACAGACAGCAGTAAATGGTGACTTTACAGAGACAATCATCAACAGTTACGAAGCATATTTTTACCTCAATTGATTCGTTAACAAGCAATACTGCCACATTTGGGCAAATTAGAACTTACGAGTGATTGTTAAAGTCCAATGAATTCACGAAAAGTCATGGCAGCGACTTTTTGGGCCGAAAATTAGGTTGGACAAACAGTTACCGTGAATAGTGTTCGCTACCACTAGATGATGACAACGGATTTCTTGTGGCCGGAAATTGAGGATATTGACCTGGACTATATGTGTTTTTAACAGAATGGTGCCACTTGTGACACAGCCAACTCTTTTTTGCGAGAGAAATTCAATGGTCGTTTTATCTAACATCATGGCGAAGGTAATTTGTCACTAAGACCATATTTTAGTCATAATAATATTTTTAATCATAATATTTTACGAAAGGAAGACACTGAATATTGATACACAAACTAATCGAAGAAGATCTTGCATCATCTGCGATAGTTAGGTTACTGGTATAGGACGTACTTATCGAAAGCCTAGTAAGTAGTAACAAATATAGACGATGTTTTTAAAGTGACCATTAACAAATTGGTCGAATTTAAATCGCTGCAACCTCCCACAATTAAGTAAATTAGGGGATACAGATATTAACACCATCAGAGTTAGTGCCAACTAAGCAAAAAGATTTATATAGGCTGCGAAGATATGAATCCATTGTGTCGTATGCCAAGTACTGAAGGCAATACTAAGAAAATGCTACTCAAATAGTTGTTTTCGCTATGAAGATGGTGAGCAGATGATAGGATCATGAACGAAAAATCCAAAGTACTTGCTTTGTGTTGAGAATACGGCGCATAGTGATCAAGTAATGGAATCAGTAGTTTGTCGCTATCATATAAACCTTTTCAACCATCAACCCAATAATTGATATAACTCTTATAACTGAGCCTTAATACAGTTCAGATTCAACAAACTAGGTTAAACAGAAAATTTAATTTTATACTAAAAATTATATTTAAACTTTACTAACATTATATTTTCTATTGTTTTTCATTTAATAACAGGTTGTTTTCTGTGCAAGTGGTTAATTGTCCGCTATGACCAGAAAGACCAAAGGAACCTGTCAAAACGACGAATTACTAAACTAACCACAAATGTATACACACACACTTACGAGTGTGTATACAATCACACATTCATCAAAATGTTTTTTTTCACATTCGGATTCCTATTTACCCAATGTACAACATATTAACAAACATTATGAGTGATTATTGAAAAATCATTAAAGCAATTTTATACGAATATTTTCAAGCCAACTAAAACTGCATTTTGATTAAAAATGACATAAATTCCTGAGACCAAGAAAAACAATAACATAGTGTTGCTACACTAAAGCGTCTGCCTTTCCGCATGTTTTTTTTTTTTTGCTGTGCTCACGCTGTGCGTAACACTGTGACCGAATATTTTTTATTAACTCTAGCTGTTAGCATGTTATAATAATTAAATAAATTGGTTATAAGTAGTTATGCAATTTTCTGTTGTAGATCAACAACTATATTAAGCAGACTAACTAAAACAAAAACAAAAAAGAAAAATCCAAAAAAACACATGCACCTTAATGTTTGCTGCACTATGAAAATACAACAAAAAAAAAATAATGAAAATTTCAAGTCGGTGTTAGATGAACCAGAGCATGACAAAAATCCAAGGTCGTTTTAAGTTGTTAAGTTTTCTTGTACATTTGCCACTTAATAATTTAAAGAAAACAAATTATTTATTTAAAACTTTTTTCTAAAAAACAAAAAAAAAATAAATAAACAGTTATTGAATATAAGTGAAATTTTTATCATGCAACCGAAAACCAAAAAATAACAAAAATATGTAAACAAATGGACATTGGCCAACAAATATTTGAAATAAACAAGTAAATAAAAATAAATAAATTGCTTTTGGCCAAACAACAACGCTGCCAATAAGTGTTATAATTGATTTAATGTTTGTTGCCAATCTATGTTAGTTTTTTTACCGCAGTATCTCAAGAGATATGATTTCGGTAGGTGTTAAAATGTGTCGTAAAATCTGTGGCAAATTGTTGTCCACAGCATTTTTACAATATAACCCGAAGCTTTTTGCATTGCTGCGAAATATTAAAAACGTTCAAGTATTTGTGGAGTTAATATAATTTTTTTTTAATGCTGAAATATTTTCAGACTTATTATGCTGTAAAATTAAAATCAATTATGTTATTAATAAACAAATGTTGTTCGTTGGTAAGCGCATCACTCAAAAACAGCTGCATGGTTTTTTCTAATTTACTTTAAATGTTTTGCTTTTACGAAAAGAAATACGAGAACAAGCAATCTTCTATGCCCACTTTTTCCAAAATCTGAAAACGGTGGGACTGATTTATCTCAAGAATTGTTCGTACGAACATTTTTTCTTAAAATTTAAAGTGAATATGGCAACCACCTTTTAACAAAAATAACAGTCCTTAAGCCTTCAAAATTCGTGTCAGATATTAAATTAACAACTTGCATAGTTAAGCTTAAAATAAATAGGAAAAGAACAATGGGCATGACACCTTCAATATAAAAAGAATACATTTTATGAAATATTCAAAAAATTATTGCATCTATAATCTTGAAACTTTGTGTGTTTCACTTTTATCTCACCCCTTTTTTGGTGGTGCTTATAAAAAAATTTACAAAATAAAGATAAAGTTTCAGCTAAAATTTAAGAAAACTAAATTTTAAAATTGTGTTTAAATTTAAAAATGATAATACATTTCGTTATACTTATAATAATTTTTTAAATTAAAAAACTTAACAATATAATTTTTTCATATTAACTTATTGTAAATTTTAATAATTGTTATTATTATTTTTTTTAGCTATAATTGCTAATAAAATGTGAAGATACTTCTAAAATGCAATTTTTATTTAATTTTTAACAAACAATCAGTTCAGCAACTATCTAGTTTTATTTTAATCCTGCTATAATTGCCCTTTATTACAATTGCCCTTTATTATTATTGCATATTCTTAAGAAATATAAAAGTTTTATGAAACATTTAGACAACCAGATTTAACGAGCTTTTAAAAGCCTTTGATAATTTTAATAATAAATTCGTAAATTATTAAACAAACAAATAAGACCTTAAAAACACTATATTTTTGTTTATGGATACCTTAATTCAATTTATAAGTTCATTTTGTTATTCATCTGTTAAAAAATTTAAAATTTTTAATCAGTTTTTCTTTAATAAATTAAAATTCTTATATGTACATTTATATTTTATTTGTTAATTTTTTTTATACCCTTCACACAGTGAAAAAGGGTATATAGGTTTGTCATTCCGTGTGAAATTTCTACAATTTTCATTTCCGACCCCATAAAGTATATATTTTCTGAAAGCTTATGAATAGGGGAGTCGATTAAGCCCTGTCAGTCTGTCCGACTGTCCGTGTGTATGTTGAAATCAACTTTTTGAAGCCCCCCGACATAGGTTGGACCCGGGTAAGGTATTAGAATATCAGAAATATTCGGGACTAGATCGGTATTGAAAATCAGAAACATCGGTACATAAACAACTGAGATATGAGCAAAAACCCACGACCACCTCGATTTTTTTTTTCACAAAAACAACATTACAACAACAACATACATACATACAAACGTATACACTGGTTAGAGAAAACGTGGCATCGAATCCAAAAATTTAAAAAATTTTTTTTTAATGTTTTTTTTATTTTTTTTTTTATTTTTTTTTTAATATTTTTTTGGTTTATATATATTAAATATATAATAATTTTTTTTTTTAATTTTTTTTTAAATTTTTTTTTTTTCGTTTTTTTGTGAATTTATAATTTTACAATGGGATGTTTTTATATATGTATGTACGTAATTCATATGGGATGAATGGTGACATTCACTACTGTTATTGCATGACTACACGTTGTGAAGCGTATATAAGATTCGGCACGGCCGAATATAGCGCTCTTACTTGTTTTTTTGTACTTTTACTCTTATTTTTTTTTACCTTTAGTAACAAATGCTATAAATTTAAACATCTGCTTTGTGTATGACTAAAAAAATTTTTTTTTTTGTAAAACTACAATAATATAACGAACTATAATGGTCACCTCAACAAAGTATTAATAGGTTCTTGTCTCTACTACAATAATGTACGAAAATTCATATATGCAATAGCAAGGTTCAAAATCTTCATACAACAGAATGACTCAAATATTGTAAGAGTAAAAGTCTTAACTGCAACTACAAAGCGTCTGCATTAACCATCGATATGTTCGGACAAAAAAATTTTTGAAAGATTTTTGAATTTGATTGTACGTAAAAAATATGAATATATAAAAAACTCATTTTAAAAATGTTAAAGTTATTTTGTAGCAAAACTTCATGACATTGAAAGTTATCGTGAAAATGCGGTCATACATATTTATGTATGTATATGTATATTATATCTATATAAAAAACTATACTACCAAATAACAGATTCTTTAAACTATTTTAAAACAAACATTGCAACTTTTTCGTTCACTAAACAATATATAAAGGGTGGTTAAATTTTAAGGGCCGATGTTGATTTTTAATAAAACACAAATTGTTTAGGATATTATTGTCATATCTTTTTATTACGATAATAATGGTATGGTTAAATTATGTATGGAACAAAATATCAGCCAAATGGCCGTCGGCGGCACATCTCCATTTGATGGCACATATTTGATGTAATTCAATTGTTGGGCACGATGATGAGTCGAGGTTGACTGCTCTTTTGCCACACTATTGCGAAAAATAGCAATGTTTTCCATTCAACGAACAAAGAAGGCATTCACAGAAGTTGTCGCATATCATACAGACCTGTTTTCCTGAAAGTTAAATATTTTTCACAACTCTCTCGATTGTGGACGAATTTGAACCATTATGTTGACCAAAAGAATCACGAAGTGCACGAAATGCATTTTGATTTCAATGCCCATTTTCATAATAAGCCTGGATAACTTTAACGCGTTGCTCGATTCTGTATCTTTCCATGGTTCAAATTGAGTTAGTCTGAAATTGAGAAATGTCAAATAAAATTCAGGAAAAATGTTTGACGTTTAGGTGTGGTTCATATTCAACACAAATTTAAACACCTTTTATATCATGGCGATTTATTTTATGATTCAAAAATCATATTGTTTATACCTTTTATGAATGTTGGCTTATTTTCTTTAAATAATCTTTGAGTTCCTTTATTGCAAACTAAAACAGTTGAAATTAGTTATAAAATTAAGAGCACTTTATTTACTTAACCCTCCATTAGTCGCAATCTTTTTCAATTTAGACTAGTCGCAATGTATCAAATTGATATTAATACGGAATAGTAACAAAAGCTCGCGTTTAAAAATAACCTCTTCACTTTTTATTTTGGAAACACAAAAAAATGTTAAATTCAAAGTATTTAACAAAAATAAAATTGCGGTAAAAATATATTTTTATCAAACAATAGCTTAAAAACTCTAGAGCAAAAAAGTATGAATATTAAAGAAACAGACTTGTATGATGTGTTTATTAATCGCTATCATCCGAAAGATGGTGCAATGGATTCGTTATAATTATAGCATAATTATCACATAAGCTTTTTATATGCTGTAAACAAATAGGCTTATAACATCTTTTGTCATCACTAAGTGAAATTTTTCAATATCGTCTCCATTTGTGCTAAACATATCATCCAGGCTTTGCCTATTACTTCGGTGTACACTCGCCAAGATAAGAAGGCCAATAAATGCTTTCAGTTCAATTTTGTCAACTGGTTTTGCATCTCGTTCTCTCTGAAAAGACCCTTGAAGACTTTGAATATACTGGTTAGTATATTCTACAATAGTAGTCAAAATGTCATCTGTAAAAAGAAAGCTCCAACATTCTAAAGGCGTTGTGGTGGATCCAGCAGGTCCTTTAACTCCCGGAAGCTTCCGAATCAAATTGTGACTTCCTTGTTTTACTCTTAGTGATGGCTCATCTTTATTTTATTGTGTATTTTTATCCTTTCCAACAAAAAAATTTCATATTCCTCAGTTCGGTCGTCATCCAATTCATCGGCGTCTTCCTCTGTATCTGAATTTTCATGCCAGTTTTCGATCATATCTTCGTCAGTTTTTATCTCTAAAATGCTCTTCAGAACCGGTATTCTCTTCTAAATAAAAGAACTTTTTGGATTTCGGCTTTATGCTTGGTATTACCAAAATCAAATTTTTGTCGTTCACTACTCAGTCTACTTCTAATATCACAATGTATCAATTTGAACTTATTTAAAAATATAAAAGTATATATTTATATAGCCAATAAAAAATATTGTAACGAGTATAAATGTTTAAATTTTACTTACTATATGCATCAAATATTCACTTTATTAAAAATTAAAATTGAAACGGGAACGCTCGCAATGTATCAGATTGAGCAAATCGGCAACAACCTAGTTTTGTCAAAATTAAATCAAATATTAAACACAGAAACAAGTGAATAAAGCAAAAATATTAAGATACATGAAGTTTCAAAAAAATTTTATCTAATGGAAAAAATTTACAATAAAAAAATTGTTGCTTGTATCAACCAGATCAGTTGCGACTAACGGAGGGTTAAACACACTCAGATATTGTTTTATAGCACTTTACTTATTTCACTTATTGTTATACACTTTTATTATCAAACTCACTTTGATACGCGCTTTACAAACTCTACTGTTATACTGATCATGTTAGCTGTGTTGTTCGGCTATTTATAGTAACATAGTGATGTTCGGTAACATTCGACAAAGTTCTCGTATGTACACACTAGTTCATTCGAAAACCGTTACATTTAAATTTAGACGTAATGCTAATGTTAAGTAATATGCAGGAAAAATAAAAGTGCCTAAGAGTATGCTGCACATAATAACACACATCATGTTCGAACAACCAGCAAAATAAACTCATACAAACAAAACTATTGTAACTTAAACTACTACAACTAAAATAAAATTATAATATAAATTAAGCTTTTTAAAAATAAATCTGTAACAATATATATTTTTTGGATTTATAAAAGATATTTGTAATAAACAAAAAAATGGTAGGGGTATATTCATCTTGTCATGCCGTTTGTAACAACTCGAAATATCTACTTTTGACCCCATAAAGTATATATTAGATATTCTCACTCGGCACTACAATTACAACTTCAACACTTGACCAGAGCTTTTTGCCAGGTTTTGCCGAACAATCTTTAATTTGATATTATTTAAAACAACGCAGAAATAAAACGACAGATCTCATTTAGTTTATTTATTTAAATTTTTATTTGAATTAAAATTACGCTCAAAACTTTATTAAATTTTTGTTGTTGCAGTTTTTGTTTCTGATCTGTATTTTATAATATTTCAATCATTAATTACTCTGACTATTATCGATCTATAAGAGATTTGTATTTATAGTTTAATACATATATTTTTTTTTTTCATTTTCATTATGTTTTAAAAGAGTTTAATTCAAAAAATTTGAATTCTTAATATAATGCTAGACGCTGTTTGTATTATTTTGTTTTGTTCAGTTAGTATTAAATATTTATTTATATTAATATATGTATATAATATACGTACATACCATCTAATAATAATGTATTAATTATCATTTATTTTATATAATATTTATTATTTCAATGCAAACATAACAAACAATGTAAAATTAACATTGCAGTGTTTAATTTTTATTTACCTTCCTTCATATTGTATTTTAGTTTGTATTCTTTTCCAATCAGATACTTTTTGAGATGCTGTTGGCTATTTTTCTTTATTTATAAACGCACATTAATGCATGCATTTTGTAGGTTAGAATTATGGGCATGGTTATTTGAGGTTAGGTTAGGTTAACCTAACATGGTTATTTTAAGTGTTTATGTATGTGTTGTTTTTCTCTCTTTTTCGTAAATTGTTTTTGTCTTTTTGATTTATGTTTAAGGACATGATCGATATACTTCTTGTGGGAGTTAGATTTATTATGATTTTTTTTTTATTTTTAAATATGGATTTTAAAATAGCTTAGAATAGTGTAAACACATAATGTAGTTTACAGGCAATACTTTAAAGCGTCATCAATTCTTGTTCTGCAAAACCGTGGCATGAACATTTTTTGTGGCACCATACGACAAAAACTTTTCATTTCACATTTTCATAGAACAAAAATTGAGCCCCAGGTCTTTTACTTTTATATCATCTCTTATACACGACTTTTATTCAATTTTTTATAATCACCAGTTTTTGTAACCATTTTATTGTTGTTCACAATTTTCATACAATTTTCATATTAAGTAACCTAAACGGCTAAAAGGTATTGTCAATTTTTTAAATCTCGCTATGCATACAGCTGCTCTAAGAAGTTCACTCCACTTTCTGCAGAAAAAGTGATTAAAGCTATTATTGAAGGAATTGGATTTAAAAAACGACAAAAAAAAAGTTTACTTCATAAAGTCAGATATTTCGGTTTTACATTCTAACAGGACTGCTTATTTGAATCTGTAATAACTTTTTGGTCATCTGAGAGTCTAATTCCTACAATATCTGGATTCAATGACACCTTTGAATATGTTTTTATTGGGTTTCTTGTATATATTTTAAAGGGTATGTCAATAAGAATGCACTTTTTCATTTAAAAAAAAACTCGTATTTTTTCAGATCGCTGTGAATTTATTACTGGATTGTAAAGAAAACATCGGATACAATACCCTTCAAATGGTCTTCACGGCTCTGATGACAAGTCATTAATCTTTTCAAGAAATTTTCCTTGACGTTTAGAGACATGTGGCTTAATCTCATGGATAACACGTTGGATATCAGATCTGGCTTATTCCAATAAACCCAATATTTTACAAAACCCCAAAGAAAATTATTTAACGGCGTTAAATAGGTGTGGACTGCTGAATTTAGAATTGCTTTAGATAATTTGTTCAGCAAATCGTTGCTGCAATAAATGGTATGTTTTATGCGCGGTGTGTTAAGTGGCGCCGTCTGTCTGAAACTACATGTGGTCCAAACATGCCCTCCAGTTTAAGCCCTAGTAACGAATGTGGTTGACAGTCACTGCAATATCATTCTGACGCAAGTACGCGTGGTATGGATTTTCAGCTCTATACTTATTATTTGACCTCATTAAGGGCGAAAATATTGACCTTAACGTCAGCCTTTTAAACAGAGAATAAATCAGCCGGTATTCTATACGACAGCTGTTGTTTGTTTTGCTTGTTTTTGGAGAAGAAATACAAAATTGTATCAGTAACGTTAACATCTGGGTGCTTAATTGTCTTTTACAGCAGATCTAGGTTTACAAGTCGAACTTTTCTTTCACTATCTGATACTGATTGTTTTTATTTTTATTTTAGAGTTAAATTGTTTTGATGAAAATGATTTCATGTGAAAATATGTTTTTTAAATATTTTTTTTTGTTTGTTAATGCTGTATGTCTCGTGTAAACGGCAGTGTATAAAAGTTTCATATACTTAATTTTTGTTATAAATATTTTGTTTTAATTTTAGCTTTTGTTCGCGACGGTATATCTGTCTGTTGTCAATTTTTGGTCTGTTTTTTTTTAAACTTTATTTCTTTTTTCCTTTACATTTTGGCATCCTTTATTTAATGAATTTATTATTTTAAATTTCAAAATCGTGTTCTCAGTTTATATTGTTGGTATAATTATAACATTATAAATTTGTTCAATACTTTCGTAAAAATTGTTTTTATAATTCTTCTTTTTGTTTTGTTTTACTTGGTGGGTTGTAATTTAAAAACATTCTATGTTTGTTTCATCTTTCATCATTTAAATGCGTTTATTTTTGTTAAATAAAAAAAAATATTTTTATTTTATTTTAATTTCAAGAGAAAAAATTGTTTGTTTATAAGTTCTCGTGTGTTATTCTACTTAGAAATGGACATTTAAAAAACGTTTATTTTTTTGGTTTTTCTTTCATCTACAAAGTTTTTAATTTTTTTTTATAATTTTTTTTAATAATAATATTTATTATAAATTGGAGTGTTCTTTTCGTACTGCGACACTCATTACAAAAACTCTATGTATCATCACAGTTATATTTTATGTTTGTTGTTATATATTTTTAACAATTTTGTTTTATATATATTTTTTTTAATAATTTTTAGATGTCGAAAATGTGATGTGAGTTTAAAAATGTTTTTTTTTTTAACATTGCCGGGACTTGATAATGGTGTAGAGTTTTGTTTTAAGTGAATACTAGTAGTTTTGATCATTGTTTTAATGGAAAAACACAGTTGCAAATTCGTTTAAATTAAAGTGTTATGATACACAAAATCTCACGTAAATGAAGACATTCAAATTAGCTGATATGGATTGATTAGTAATGATTCTCACCGTAAATTTAATTGCCCCATTCACCACCTGTCGTAGGCACTTACTTTTCCCACTTTGATCTATTAGTATGACAACCTATGAACACAGGTAAAGTTAATGAACAAATTATCAACATAATTTGTCACCCACCATGACATAGAACTTTTACAATAGTTTTTGAATTGGGCAAATGTTTCGTTTCGTATCGAACTGATTAAATTGAATAATCTCTACTTATTTGGGATTTAAGCATTAATGGTACATTAATTAATTTGTAATAAAAATTGCAAAATTAAGTAAAGAAACTCATTCCTTATTTTTTGCTTTAGAAAGTATTAATTTAGTTTTCGTCAATGAAAAAAGTTTTGTCCTTCAATTTAAATACATTAAAGCCCAATATATGGTGCATGCAAGACAGTAAGACATTCTTCACACAAAAATACTCTTACTTAGTACAGGTGCTTATGGAAAAACAATTATGCAATTGCTTTTCCTTAAATAAAAACTTTCTTTCTACATGCTGGCAGTGATGATAAGCTTCTTCCGTTGTGAGAGCTACCTGTTCTGATTATACAGGGCTTTGTTTAAAAATCACTTGATCAATATAAATAAATTGTTAATATTCTTGAAAAATTTATAAGATAGTAGCTACTTATAAAAATAGTTAAACAGTACTTTTTAACTACAAAAAATTTACGTTTTACATTTTATTAAAATCTCCTATGACGTCATTCATAATACAAAACAGTGTGTTAACTAATTTTAAAAATGCCTATATGAAAGAGTTAACAGTTAGTTAGTATTCACAAAGTTTCTTATTATGAATAATGCAACGAGGGTTTTAAATTTGTTTTAAACGATTTTCATAAAGTTTGAATTTTTTATTTAAAAATGCAACTCTGTTTTCCTAAACTACTTGCTTTTGTTATACATATGTGTCTATGATTTTATGAGTATTATGGTGAAAGTCATGTCATGTTGCGATCATTGATTTTTTTTTGTTGCTTTAATGTCTGTCTTTAATGTATGTCTGTATGTATGTATATTTTAAAGATTTCTTATTTCACACTGATGTTTTTTTTTATTAAAAAAGAACAGTTATACCTTTTTATATTAATTTTACATAATCAACCACTAATTTGCAAATATTTTTTTTGTCATTTAAAAAAAAAACTTAATTTATTTATAGTAATTTATAATTTTTCAGCTTCTTAAAATTTATAACCAACATTAAATAGATTTTTGTAGTAGTAGAAAACGTTTACACAAAAAGCTCTTAAACTAAACAACTAATTTTTATTCAATTTAAGGTAGATTAAATAATTTAATACTTTTTGAATGCAAATCAAATGTTATAATTAACTACAACCCTAGTTAATTTGATCAGTTTAGTATTCCTTGATTTCATTCATGGTATAGCCCAATTAATAAAATTATAATAAAAGTAATTGATTTTTTAATTTTTTTTTTTTTTTTTTAATTTTTATATAATTTTTTCAATATAACTCAAAATAAAATAAGATTCATTCTATAGTGGAACATCTTACAGGCATGTGATACGGAAACTTCAGATAAAAGAACATAAGACATAAAAAGTGTTATTATTAAGGGTATTCACTTCTAACCGTGTATAACTAAACATGAAGCATATTTATGCGAAAGAATTTAACAACTTCAGCTTTATAAAATAATTTAAGCTCATTAATCTATAATTGTACCAATTATGTTGAATTTATACTATATTTAGTACTCACTTTTATATTGCGTGTAATTTTATGTAATTTGCAAAAGCATTTTATTGCAAAATATCATTTTTTTTTAGTTAAACAATTATCAAACCAATCAAATAATTGTTTTTATACTTTCTGCTTGTTTGGGTTTATTCGTTTTCTAAAAGGTTTCAATATTTTTTACTCGGCCTTATTACAATCTTAACGTTTTATATAAAATATTGCGTAAATAAACACAATCCAGTAAAGTTAGGTAAAACAAATTTTTAATACTCTTGTGTAAACGAACGAACATTTGTTGACAATCCACTATTTAAACCAACGCTAAAGACGTTCGGATTTTGCCTTCAGATTTTTCAATATCTTCTCGAAAATAAATTCTCACAACTAATTATGCTCACGCCTTAACTTTTTTTCAGTCACCTGATTTTCAATAAAACACGAATACATTTAATTGGCTTAACTTAATAAACCTAAACTGCTTGAATTTAGCCAAGTAGTAGAAGGGAGTTCATCAAATGCTGAGCAAAATTATCCTTATTTGCGAATACTACTTATTATTGCGAATCAGCGCGTTTGTTTTTTACTTCCTCCAGTGATCTCTAAAATGTTTTTTCCTAGATCTTTTAATAATTATGTAGATATTTTACTTTTATTTGTTTGCGTTTTTCCTTTTTCTATTTTAGCTTTAAGGGTTGGCGCTTGTTTACTTACATTTACATATAAAAGGTTAATGAATCAGTGAAGTGTATAGTAAAAATTTTAAGAAAACGACCAATCCTATTATCAACCTAGACAATTTTTAATATATCTTTCAAATGCAAGTTGTTTGTTTAGAAAAGTACAAATTTAGTAAGTGATTTTACAAAACACTTCTCGTGCAAAAATGCAAAAATGCAAAACTATTGAAGTTTTATTTTATATATTTAAAAGTTGGCTAAAGTCAATGTTTGGCAACACATACAAAGAACTTTTACGTCTTCATTTGAGTTTAAAAAATTTTCTTAAATTCTCTGTTAAAATTTCTTTGGTGTTTAGACACAGACATTTTAATTTGACTAATTTTAACTCGTGTGAACATATATTAAGCATTTGTGTTTGTGTAAATGTATATAAAGTAATCAAAAAAAGAAAAGTAAAGAAATTTTAGAGTACAAAAGTCTGTGCACTCCCCCCATGTTCTATCTACCTTTCTCAACAACCATACGGTCAAGAGCTTGTAAACTTTAATTTAAACGTGTAAGTCCCCTTTCTGATTAGGCAAGTCTATTGCGCAAGTTAGTTTTTTATTTTTATTTGAACTTGCTTTTTCGTTCAGACACAGTAATTAACTTTCCCAAGATTCGTTTTCAGTTGTGTTTATTTTTTATTTTTTTAATTTTTTGACATTTCACACTGACAAATAATTAAATAAATTGTTCATTTTGCATAGTAATTCACACAACAAGCGTCAACATAACTTCTCTGTGCTTAAAAGCCCGGCAAGGGCTTGTTTATTTCCAGTCAACCCATGAGAGAGAAAACTTAATCCGAGCTGTTTTTGCTAATCATGGGTTAAAGGGTTTTTAAATTCTCTTGAATAAATTTAATTCCTTCAAATGTTGATAACTTTAGGAAATTAATTGTATGATTTTTTTACAGCTTCTTATATCCGTTATCGACTGTAATAATGTTCCTAGTTAATTAAGTCTTACATAATTAGAGATTAAACTACTATTTTTTAATTAATTTTAGTTTCGTAAGCATTTCTCTGTTACTTTAAACAAGGAGTATATTTAACAATTTTTTAAAAATGTTTATTATACTTTAGATTTAGAAGATGCACAAAAAAAATAAATTTTTCATTCAATCAATATATTGTGAAAGCTATGTAAAATTTAGTTTAAATTAGGACCTTTTGCTAAGTTTAAAACTAAATTTTAAGGTAAAATTATTTCCACGCAAATATTTTCTCGAAAATATTTAGACAATATTTTTTTCTGTGTATGTTTCGCTGCTTAACTTGTGCTTTCGATTAATTTTGAATTTTTAAGGGCACTCCTTAAATCCACATATAGAGTATCAGCTAAAATGAAGTGAATACCATTAAAACGAAATGTCGAAACAATCTGAGATCTGCTGAATTCAGTTTCCATTGCTTTTAAGCCCTTTTATAGTTAAGACGTTGCAAAAAAAAAAAGAAAAACTAAAATAGTTGTGAATGACAAAATAAAAAATGTTTGGTATGAATGTTTTTAAGTACTTTTTTTTTTGGTATTTTATTTGAAATTTTTTGTTTCTTTGTTGCTGTTTATACGGATAAAATATTTTGTTTACGATTATAAACTACAAATAATGACTTAGCTTAACAAATTTTAAATTTAATATTACACTCAAGACAAAGACAAATGAAATGCCCACTTATACAAATTAATTAAATATAAAACTTTTTTAAATTTTAGTTCAATATTTTGTGTCATATTTAATGCAATTGTTAATGAGCCTAATCATTTATCTTATTAACACAACTTTTTAAACATACAAAAATTTAAAAAAAAGAAATAATAATAATTTTTATTCAATAAATAAATATAAATGTATGGTTTTTAATAAATGAACACTACAAAAAGGTTGAAATTGTTTGTTAAATATATTAATATTATAATATCTTTTGTTGTTTTTATAATAATTTATTATTAACTTAAATTTAAAAATATTATTTTTTTTTAATAAATACACAATGTTTTATATTTGATTTTTGTTATCATGATTTGTTTTTAAATGTTTACGGAATTATTATGAATTTTATTTCCTTTTTTATTTAAATGTTTTTTTTTTTTGGTATTGAATTTGTTGCTTAAACTCCATAGAATGGTCCTTAAGAATGATTTATTTCTTTTCTTGCCTCAAACATTTTGTGTTTGAGTTTCTGGTTTTTATTTTTAAGTTTATATTTTTAATTTTTCTTAAAAATTTACTGTCTACTATTTTGGTGCATCATTTATATGGCATTGTTAAATTACTATTTTACTTTTTGTTTCGTATTTTGGTTCAAACTAAATTATTTAGCGGATTTTTAATGCATTTGTTTCATATTTAATAATCATTATTATAAATATTGAGTTTTCTTTTTAAATTTATGATTCACTAACATTTTATATTTTTATAATCAATATTATTTTGTTCTTTAAAAAAAAAAAAATTATTTAAAAAAAAGAAATGTCGAGATATACAATATTTTTTTGTTTTTATTTCTTTACTGTTTCAATGTTCAACAATCTCTTAATTTAAATTGAATGTTGCTGAGAGTTTCCCGTTGCAAAAATGATTTTAAGATGGAATTTACTCTAAACGTGCTTTGTAGGTGGTTTTCCAGATTTCGGCTAGTGTAACAGCACTGTGGAAACGATGGAAAATGCAGAGAGGCAGTGTAACACGTTGAATGATGGCCCATGGTACAAAACCATAGAAATCCAATTGAACCTTTAGAAAACAACAAAACGAAATATTATATTCTTAGATAATGTTCTGTATAAAAAAGTATAGAATGAAAATGTTTTAATGGTGAATAAGCAATAATTTATACATAAAGATATGATGCAAACTGAAATAAGTTGAATGTTTATGATTTAATTTTACAACGCTATGAGTATAATAGTGATGTAATGAATGTCAATAAGTATCTGCCGCTGATGCTCGATTCCATTTATATCTGAACTTTTTATATATCGTAACGCAATAAACTTGAAGCATGATCAGCTTTGAAGCCATTCTCTAACACTCTTCTAATGAAGTTTAAAGAATCAATTCTATTTTAGAGAAGAGAGATTATAAATTAAAGTTTATAACAAACGCAGTTTTATGCAAAGAGGTTCTGTAATCTTTGTAAAGGTTTCTTTCGCTTGTCTTAGTGTTCAGTTAGTAGATTTTTATTGTTTTACTTTACAGATTTCAGTATCATTAAAATGTGTGGTTTAGTTCGTAAAAACGTAGTGTTGTCTCTTTTTCTGTTAAATAGTATGTTCAATGAATTACGCTCTCTTCGTAATTTTTTTTGTAGATTTGTACTTCACGGAAAGTTACGATACATTTTTAGTAAACAGTAACAGTAAAAGTAAGAAAATTTTAAATAAAAAAGAAACACGTATTGTTAATACGACAGATTTTGTCCACTGATTTGTAACATCATGATACAGTCTACTAACTGAACCATTAGTACGTGATCCAAGAGAAAAAAAAGGTTATGAGTTTGAGCCAGCGTAGTCAACTTTGAAATTTCAAAAATCACCTAAGCCAAAAACAAAGCGCGTATTTAAAAAAAAGCACTATGTTTATAATTTTCGATTATATTTATTTTATAAATTATGAACTTTATTACAAAAAGGTATTAAGTTCCCCTCGCTCCTAATATTAATAAGACCACAAATAAATTTACATATCGTTGGTCACAGGTTAAAAGGCCCTAACTCAAATAATTTTTACTTTAAAGGAGAAGGTAAAAATATAACAGAAACTGTAGTATCATTATGTAACTTTTTTTGTAAAATTCCTCATAAAACTGGGGCCAAATTACGGCATTCGAACGTGATCAAAATTGTAAAATTCTTATTAGAATCTCTATACATAAAGCACAGCGAACTCGATCGTTCGAGTAAAATTTCGATTGTTATCGAATACCGTAATTCGGCCCCTAGTATTTTTGATATAATTGCGTTAAATTTTTTTGTCGAAGTGTATTTGTGTGAAATGTATTGGAAACACTGAAAACTCAATTTCGTAACAATAAGAGTTAGGGCCTTTTTATCTGTGATCATCCATATCATTTATTACTAAAACAAATAATGTTTAAAAAATTTTAAAAAGTCTTCAACTTCACAGTTGTCATTATAATCACGATAATCAGTTGTTAGTTGCCAGTTTCCCTCTAGAATACCTTTATTACTGAAAATAAATTTGAGGTTCGATTACTATCGTTATTTGATATATAAACTAAATATATTTTATTGTTTCATTTATATTATCTGGCCGCATCACCCCTTGATTGATAAATTATGATGCTATCAGTCTGAATATTGCTATCTTTGTATGTGGAAATTTTTTTATCAGGCTGTAAATTGTTATTCTATAAAATTGTTTTTGCATATTACGAATTTTTTAATGATATTATCAATTTTTTCCATACCAACTGTAAAGTACGTTAAGTATTCCAATGTAATTTTTTATATATTCAATACATTCGATTAACTTGAAACTTTACTTACATATTTACATTGTTAGGTTAGGTTAGATTGAAAAGTAGGGGCACTTAAAGCCCATGACTACGACAGGTATACACTTATGACCAATTGGTATGTTCTGCGCTCCACAATAATTTAATAGAATAGTTCGAATAGAAAGAGAATAGGAGAGAAAGAGAAGCAGACCATTCTAAAGTCTCTGGCGGGAATCGAACCCGCAACCCCCAAACTAGCAGATCAGCACACTACTGACTAATTCACCGGGGCACCCTACATATTTACATAAGTATTATGTTCTCCTGACAACAAATAGAAAGTATTAAAATAAAATTATGGTTAAAAACAATATTAATTTGACGACCTGTCACAACAAAACATTAAGTGTTATCAATTCTTTTCATTTTCTAATTAACAGTTTTAAAATCACCGAGCTGACAACGCTAGTTTATGTTTATACAAAATTGAAAATTGTCCATCCTTTAAATAAATGGACCACTTATGTTTTTACTCTCTGTTACAAATTCAAAAACTTAATGACAACATCATATGCCGCGCAATGAGAAAAAAAAATAGTTAAAAACAAAACAATAACGTTAAACATGATTAAAGAAAAACATGTAAAACTACTCACTACTGACTACACAGATACACACATTCATAAAAATATATAAAAAGAAATAATTTCATACTTAATCAAAAAATCATATCTTCATCATTATTGCTCACGTACATATCTACTTACGGGATTGGCGAATACTTTTTGAGCTTCAAATGTATAGATGGCAAACATGGCCACATTGCAAATCAACAGGAATGTAACAATCTGACGGCCAGGTTTGCTGCGATCGTGCTCTGGTAAATGAACACGACGGCGTGATACATCGGCGATAAATAGTAATTGTAAAATGACTTGGAAAACGGCCACACCACTGGTGGTGGTTACCAAGAGACTAGGTTCACTTTCCAGAACTTTTAGGCTGCCCGAGATAACGGAGAACACAGAGTAGGTGAAGAGGCCAAAAGCAGAAATGCGCAAGAGAATGTCATTGAGATTGGATTGTTCCTCACAACGGAATTTTAAGTTTTTGACCCTGTACAACAAAAAAATATATATTAAATTCCATATAAAAAAACACAAAATTCTAAAGTATATGAAGGAAAACTCACCTTATAAATCCGATAATAATGGCCAATATAGCAAACACCATAAGTATACAATGGCTGGCATCGGCCAAATAAATGGCCAACAGAGAGAACTGCTGATGACGCACCAAGACGAAGAAGAGTATCAAAGATATCATAGCACCCACCAACAACAATAGACCAAAGAATAAACCCTTTGATGAGCCAACACAATCCACACGTCCCGAGCGGGCCTGTTGAGCCATAGCTACGGCTCTACGCGACAGCATTACCTCTAAACGATGTTCCAAATCGTCATCGCTTAAACGACCGGGATAACGACCGATATGTTTCCACATTACATAAAGGACAACAGCTCCAATGAGGGAATATTCTATGATGAATGGATATAAATAGGGAGCCGAATCATACACAATGGTACCCATAATGTCTATGCGTCCACAGGCGGAGGAGTTTAAGGTGCCAACATTTGAGGAGAGAGCGGCAGGATAAATGTTATCTAAATTTTCATAATTATCAAATGAAATGATACTAGATGATTCAGGATGGGAGATGCCAGAATAGGTTTGGAAACTATTTTCCATGAGGTTATTAATGAGATTCAATGAATTTTCTGTGGTTTTAGTGGCAATGGTAGTGGTTGTGGTTGTGGCGGCAGTAGTGGTTGGTGATGGGGTGCTTGATATGAGATTGCTGAAAAATGATGCAACGCCAGAGGAGAAACTGGTAGTATCTAATGGTGACGTAGTATCGGCAACAGTTGGTGACGATGACAAGCTTCCACCTATCAAAGGCGCAGCGGTGGAATAAAGATTCTGATAGGTGTTGTAAGGTAATTCAGTAGTCGTTGTAGTAGTTATTGGTGTAGTTGTGGGTCTAGCTGTGCTTGACGAGGTCGTAGTGGCTGGTGTGGTTGTAGTCGTTGAAGTGGAGGTACCCATTGTAGCAGCTGTGGTACTCGTGATAAACTTCTTCAACTTGCGTGCCATAGTAGTACTTTGCCATTGATAGCTAGGCGTTGTAAATGGTGCCCGAGCTGTAGTTATCGTATTTAAGCTGGTGGCCGTCATATCAGCCACTTCATTCGAGCCATACCCCAAAGTTTTCGATATGCCGTCCACAGTCTTGCGTACCAACTTTGATAAAACATTATCAGTTTTATAAGCATTGACCGGTAATAGGTCTTCACCATCCAATACTTCAAATTCTTCATTTGGTGCATTGTGAGTACGCAAAACAGTGCCAGCATGTCTCAAAGCATGTTGACGTATTGACTGCGCTATAGCCGAATCGTTGGGATCATTCTCGCGTTTTCGATGATACAAAGTTATTTCCAACAAGGATTCCTTAACCAATGTACGTATCCAAACGCAAATATTAGTGGCCACCACATGCATAAGACCAAAACGTGCTATAACCTTGAAACGGTGAATATTCAACTGAAATTATACAAAATTAAAGAGTAGAAGGAAAACATGAATAAGTAACCCTCTAAAAAGGAGAAAGTATAATAAATCTTTCTTAAAAAGCCATTCAGATGATTGAGGAACACTGGCTAACCGCAGCTTAATCACAAGTTAAACTAACCACAAACTTATTTAGAACTATATGCAGTAGTAAAGGACAGATTGGCTTAACTTTTGATTTACTTAAGCTACCAGCAAAGTTCATCTTAAATTTAATTAAACTTTACTCACTTATTAACTAAAAAATTTGCTTAAAATCTAAAATTAAACTAAATTGTAAATGCCATGATAAAAAGCTTTTTACGAAAGAAATAAGAAGGAAATTAGACAAAAATGAAAACTAAGAAGATGATTTTAAAATCATACCTGGAATGGTGGCCTAGTCTGCGATTTGATTTGATTGTTTATGATGATTGATTGATTGATTGATTTTATTTCAATGACAAATAGGAGGGAAAAGGGTTTATATACATGAGTCTTATTTTCATTTTAATTAGATGCAATAGATAATTTCATTGTTTTCAAATGAATTAAATGCTTAAAACTTAAAAATATATAATAATGGAAATAAAAGTGTTAGAAAAAAGGTTAAAAATGGCATATGAATGATGTTTCTGCTAATTGGTCTTACCAATTAGAGTGTAAGTATGTTTTTATTTTTGTAGGAAAAAAAAAGAATATGTGAAAATGAGGATGATTTGCTAAGCTTTTTGAATGTGTATGCCAATTGTTTTATATATATTGTTTTTCTTCTTATTTTCATCTCTTAAAAGTATGTGTAAAAGAATGCATTCGTTTTGAGAAGTTTTGTTATCAGTTTAAAAGGCTTAATTTTTATTTTTAGTTTCAGAAAAAGAGAAGTTTACTGTTAATAAGTTAAGCATTAAAAAGGAGAAAAACTATAAGTCGAAGAAAGGAGTTTCAAAGTTTCCAAGTTAAAAGCTCAGTCTTAAAGTCTTATCTATATCTATATATATAGAAGTGAAACTCTGGCTGTTTGTGTGTGTGTTTTAGCTACAGACTCCGAACCCGTAAAGCCGATCAGACTCAAACTATGGCAAGTTGTTTACACGTTCTAGGGAGTGTTTATGGGTGGTAAAAAGTGGGCAGGGCTACGCCCATAAAAAAATAAGTTATCAGTTTTAGCTACTTGCACTAAATCGATTTTTCTGAAACCGTGCACACATATTGAGCAGTCATGACTTTATAATTTTGTGATTAGAAATGTGGGCGGGGCCACACCCATAAAAAAGATATAATTTTGAGGTACTTGCACTGGACCGATTTTCTGAAACTTTGCACACATATTGAGCTATTCGTTTCGTGATTAGAGAAGTGGGCAGTGCCACGCCCATAAAAAAAATTTATCATTTTCAGTTACTTGAACTTTACCGAATTTTCTCAAACTTTGCAAAAATATTGAGCTGTTATGACTATATTGTTTCGTGATTAGAAAAGTGGGCAGTGCCACTCCCATACAATTTTTTTTCTAGCTTCTTGCACTTGATATTCAATTAAAATTCAGAATGCATTTTTATTTATTAAGGGGCGTAGCAACGCGCGCCGGGCTTGGCTAGTTACAGATATATTACAGAATTTTTGTCAACTAGATAGGGGTGATATTTTAATTTCCAATGTATTTTAAACAAGTAGTCTATGTTATTTCTTTATGTTCCTGTCACAAAATTAGTAGATTTTAAGAAACTGACATTTTATCTATCCCAGACAAGCAATAGTTATGCAACCCACAAGTCTATTAAGATGGTATCTAAATTGCACTAACTAACTATAAGTTAGAATCCACTTTTACACAGGTGTGTGACTGTAAAAAAATATAATAATATCAAAATAATTTTTAATTTTAGTTATTTTTTCGTCATTTGATTACATTTTCAAGAAAATTTGGTTGTAGATTTTTTTTGGTTGTGGCAATGCTGATTGCAATCTCAATAAACAACAGGAAAGATTTTGATGATAAATTCCCACTTTGAGGCGTTACGTTTTAAAAAATAAGTGAGTTTTCGGTACTTACATTTATATGTGATATAAAAACTTTTAATAAGCTTCTTAAAATTATATAACATTACCGAATTTAAAGTTTACACGAAAAAACCTGTTCTCCTGTAAAGAAGAACTCTAAACTCTTCAATTATTTGCTATTAATATAAAAACGATTTAAATTTCTTCAATACTTAGTAGAAAATAAAAGTATTAAGAGCAATTGTGAGGCAACGACCAGTGCACATGTGGCGAATGCTTTTTAAAATTTTTTCAATAATTATTATCCAGCAAACACGCGGGTTCAATTTTAATTAAAAAATTATAGATATAGACTATATTTTTCCCTGAACTAATTGTTGTTCATATACAAACTTCTTTATAAATTTAATTGAAATGTTATAGATTCTTAAGGAGAAACTCTTATGATTTTTGTTGTCTGTTATTTAACTAAGCCTCGAAACAAAAATAACTTAAATAATATAAAATAGCAATTATTTCTACCGAAAAACGAAAATAAAAAAATAGCATTTATTTACTATAAAAATTGGCGTTGAAATCATAATGCATTTCGTGCACTTCGTGATTCTTTTGATCAACATAATCGTTCAAATTCGTCCACAATCGGGAAATTTGTAACAAATATTTAAATTTCAGCAAAACAAGACTGTATACAATGTATGGCAAAATAGCAGTCAACATCGACTCATCATCCTGCCCAACAATGGAACATCAACAATGTCATTGAAAATTTGAACCATCAGATGGAGGTTATTAATTAAACCATACCAATACTATCATAATAAATCTGTTTTTTATTCGAAATCAACATCGGCTCTTAAAATTTAACCGCCTTTAATTTTTTTTGTTATGAAAAATAACATTATTGTCAAAATCTTTAATTTAAGCCGTTTATAAAATATTTGATTTGTTCGAAAGATTAAGATATTACCGAAAAATAAATAACGATATTTAAAATGCTTGACATCTTGTTTACTGGGTAACTTGCTCATTATACAACCGCATTTAAAGCTTGGTCTAATATGCTTTAAAGCTTAAAAAAGTCTAATTTAATTTTACTGTGAGGTGATGGTAACGAAGTACCAGGAATTTGTAAAAGAAATGTAAAATTAATTTATTAAAATTATATATTAAAATTAATTAAAAATATGCCTCATGTTATTTAAACGTAGTCATAAGTATGTAAATATGTATGTATTTATGAGCTATAACTTATAGTGTTTACAACAACTGCAGAGTAATGGAAAATTTTTGAATAGGACAAATATAATGGTACCTATTACTTTCGAGGACCAAAGAACTATTAATTTTGTCAAACAGGTTTTTTCACCACAAACTTCTTCTATATAAATGTCAATGTATAAGAGAGACAAAGGGACAGACAAATAGATTTTTTTAACTTCTTTAAAATGACAATAAGAAAAAATTTCAAAAATTATCACATGCCTTTAATAAATATGAGATCAGCAATTAAAATAAAACTTTTTGCGTCGAATGCATTCTTTTCGTTATGTGTATGTTTTCTAATATTATATTCTACACCCAAATGGCTTTAAATAAATATATTTACAGATCTTGACTTAAAAAGTAATTGTATATCTAAACTTAAAATTATTCAACTAAAGCAAAATAAATCGTTTTTAAATGAATTTATCAATTTATTTTTCAATTACTAGAAATAGTTAAATATTAAAGTTGTGATATTTTAGATATTAACTTACTCTGGCATTCATAAAGATGAAATACATTTGCATGAAGGTAAAAATCATTTGCAACAGGGGATTAACACCAATCAAGATGTGATGGCAGGGCGAATCGAAGGGAATTTCAAAGAATGAACCAAACTCCAAGCCAATGTAAATCATGGCACCCAAACCAAAGGCTGTAATTAAATATAATAAATAAGTATTTTAAATTATTAAAAAATTTCTGTAAATTGTTTGCACTTACCTATAGCGCCTACACGTAAAAAGAAACTGCCATGTGTCAAATCACTATGAGTCGTCTTACGTTTGCGTACATTTTTAGGTGTAACTGCTACTTCAGCTTCAACTTGGGAGTCCTGTTTTTAAAATTTTTTTATAAAAATTTTTAAAGCTTTTACTTAATATTAGGTAGACTTAAACAAGTTTATAGTTTATTTTTAAGTTGGAAAAAAGTTAATGAAATGATTAGTAATGTTGTTTATTAATTAAAGTGTTTTTTTTGTAAATATGTTTGGGTTCGATAGCAATAACGTGTTCATACTGTCAAATTTCCACATTCAAATGATTATTTTCTGTTAATAGTAACCATCACCTGCGTACATTTAAATGGACATATGAAATTGTTTGGATATACAAAAAGAAAAAACTATGTTCAGATTGTACCGCAATGTCTGAAAAATATTTATAAAATAGGTGTAACTCTATCATCCGAATCCTTAAAAGAATATTGATTCAGTGATTCTAATACATTTCACACAAATACACCTCGACACAAAAACGTAACGCAATAGTATCATTGCATTACATTTTTATATAACAATTCCCATTACGTTTTTACTTTCTACTGTTAAATTACAATTACTTAAGTTTGGGCCTTTCTTACTGTATACAACGATATACACATAGAACTAGAGCTTAAAGTTTTTATCTTATCTTTCTGGGCTGTATACCACACTCTGCTTACTTCAGTAGACCTGAAAATTATAAACTATCAAGCTTAGAATTTTTAATCATAAACCTTTCATTGTGAACGAGCTATGTTAAAACGGTCAAGTTTTAAAACTGATAATTCAATTTATAAAATGACCTTTGTCAGTTGCAAGTTATGAACTTTGTGCCAAAGCTTTAGAAGAGAACTTTCTTAAATAAAAATTAAGATCCCCATGAAAATACTTATTTACTGTATTCACAAGGTGCCGTAACATGTCTTATAATCATAATGTTCAAGGATTTCACAATCTATATATATAAAGTGAAACTCTGTGTGTATGTGTGTTAGCTACAGACTCCGAAACTGTAAAACCGATCGGACTCAAACTTTGGCAAGTTGTTGTACATATACCAGGGAGTGTTTATGGGAGGAAAAAAGTGGGCGAGGCCACGCTCATAAAAAAAAGATATAATTTTGAGGTACTTGCACTGGATCGATTTTTCTGAAACTTTGCACACATATTGAGTTGTCATGACTATACAGTTTCGTGAATAGAAAAGTGGGCAGTACCACGCCCATAAAAAAAAGTTATAATATTTAGCTTCTTGCACTTGACCGATTTTTCTGAAACTTTGCACACATATTGAGATGTCATGACTATACAGTTTCGTGATTAGAAAAGTGAGTGGTGTCACGCCCATAAGAAAAGTTATCATTATTAGCCTTTTGCACTTGAAATTCAATTGAAATTCAGAATGCATTTTTATTCATTAAGGGGCGTAGCAACGCGCGTCGGGCTTTTCTTTATTTTATAAAATTTGTGTTGCTTTTCAAGTATAAAATGTCCAAAAATAATATTACTTTAAATGGTTTGTTTACCTGCTAAGCCGAGCTGTCTGTAGTATTCATTTAATAAAAAATATTATTAATTAAATGCATGCATTCAAAAATGTGTGTTTTTCATAACGATTAAAACGTTGAAAGATATAATAAAACTGAAATAAAACATTTGAACTGTAATAGAACTTTCAAAACATGTTTAAATGTTTTGATAGTAGAGCTAGAAAAAAAAGTTTAAACTTTAAATGTTCTATAGTATGATGAGTTCTAATGCACTAAAAAATCACTTCTAAGAAATTTAGTTTGTTATATGCCCTTTATTTATTTTATTATCGTGTTTGTTTTGATTTTGTACTTTGTTTAACAACTCAAACACTAACAACGCATTAGAGAAACACTTTCCAAGTGATAAATAATTTGTTTTAGTGAGAGTAACGTTTTGTTATTTTTGTTGTGCTTTTTATACTGACAATAAAATATAGTGATTGACAGTAGAGTTAGATAAAATGCATAACATTTAGAACATGTTGCTCAGCTCTTTAACTATTACTATGGATGTACACTATAAAAAAATATTTTGGTACAGTCAAAGGGTTAATTATACCCTCGTTTTTAAAGCGATGACATAAAAGAATATTTCGTTTCAGAACTTAAACACACTTTCGACCCCAAATAATTATGATAATTTAAGTAGAAACAACAAATACAAAATTCGATTGCAGGGACTGAATCGATCAATTTATTAAGAACTTGGTTGACACAAGAAATATCAGGTCAACTTTCACTATCGAAATTTCGATAGCGTTGTGATGCCGTAATTATCCCCCTATTAACTGTCACATTTAAATTAACCTAGTTGATTACTAAAATTTAAATTTTCATTTATGAGAGCTTAAACGCTTCAACATGCATGCATACTCGTATCTATGTTGTTCTTAAAATTAATAAAATCTTAACTTAATTGTATTGTAACTGATACACAGAAGCTATTTATTTAAATTATATCTTCCGCAAAATTTGCCAAACTTTGTTATGGGAAGTCACTGTAGTTTATATAACAATCCTAAAATGATGTGAATATGAATGCAACAACAAAAAATTCTATGCAACATTTTCATAAAATTAAAAAAAAAATTAATAACAATAAAAGCACATATCAAGTGTCTGAGCATGTAATGACACAGTTATGGCAAATTTTCTATTGAATCATAAAAAAATTAATACAAAATATATTGTAGTAAATCATTAGTAGCTGCAAGCCATAAATGGCATTTTAGTACTTAAAAAACAACAATTAAAAGATGTTCATAATGATGATGCAACTGATGATAAAATATTTGCAAGGCCTTAGTATTGTCCAAGCAAAGTAATGCATTGCTTTCATAGTTTTGATTAATTTAAAAACTTCTTTTTTAAAAATAAGTTCAATAAAAATTATGGCTACAATTACGCTTAATTTATATTAAATATTTTTTTAATAATAAATAGTTTTTGTTCAAAAAAATTAATAAACCATGTTCTATTATTTTTTAATAATGATTCGGCAACACTACGCTGCATTAACCAAGAAAACCACTGCCCGCTAAACCTCATTATCATCGTTATTGCCAACGCCATCATTTACACAAATAGCTAATAGTATTATAAGGGATGGCCTGATTTTTTGAGTATTATCCCAAACTGCGATTCCTAAATTTAAAAAATTTATGTTTGTATTAAATATTCGTGATAACTAAATGCACAATTTAATTTTGCACTGTGAAAAACATTTAACTTTTATAGCAAAGTGTTAACGCAATAAAACATCTAACTAATATAAAAGATGCAATTGGTGCAAGATTAAAGCCTACAAATCATCGGAAGTTTAGAAATTTTTCAGTTTCATTTCAATAGTAAGCCAGACATTAACTTTATTCAAAATTTCATTGTGGCTTTCATTTGAATGACTTTATTTAGCTAATTGTTCTTGGGTTCTGAAAATCCAAGAGCGGTTCATTAACGTTAGATGCATCACATTAGGTGTACAGTATGTGGCATTTAATCTAAAAATTTTTATTTGGTATTACTTTTTCGAAAATGAAGATTGAAAAGTTGTAACCATAAATGAGGATCGGTATCGACCATTTTGAAACAGAGCTTAGATGTTAGACACACTGGCACACACACTGGCACTTTAAATTAAAATTTTTGGCGAGAAATTAATTTCTAGAAATTTGAAAATTAATTGGTCAGTGCGATTGCCTGATTTATCAGCACTCGACTATTTACCTTGGAGTTTTTTGAAAATCCTTTAACTTTTTGTTATAGAAATTGGAGTGCTAAAGCTAGTAATTTTAAAATATGTTATGAAAAATGTTCTAGAACTAAGTTATCATTCAAAGCTAAAAACAGGTGTCATAGAAGTGACATTATTTTTTAAAACTCAAAGTGTATTTTATAGACCAAAAAAAATAAATTTAAAAAATGTATATATTCGAAAATGTTATTAAATTCTTAAACTCTACGGTGACTTTGGGCGCACCCTTTGTAATTCCACACGATTTTTTTTTTTTTAATTTAATTTAAATTCTAAAATATTTTACTTTAAAAAAAATTTAAAACAAACAAACACTGCCCAAAAAAAAAAAAAAAATATATAAATAAACTCCTAAGCTGGCAACACTAGTACTACGCTTAAAATAGACACAGTTTACGTAAAATATGTGATAAAACATATAACACGAGTACTATTTGTGGCTTTATTTGGATCATATTGAGGTTTAGAGAATCTCAAATGCAACATGCCACTTGTGGACAATCCTAAAACATACAGAAACTGAATAATACTCCCATCATCATCATCGTCATCCACACACCATCATGTGTAATGAATGTTCGCACAAAGGCTGCATTAAGTAACAGTAAATTATATAAAAAATTTACAATAAAATAGATGAACGAGTATTAAATTTCATGTAAAAGAAATATGAGCATTTGAATTTGTTAATTTGTTTTTAACCATACGAAATAGAACAATAAAAGAATTCAATTCAATTAAATTTTCTGCCATATTTGATATACATATATAGAAAGGAAAATCGAAATGAATGAATAATAAATATTAGCAGTTGTAGTTATAGCAATCACTGAGTACATTTTTATGTGCATACACACATACATATTTATTTATGTATTTTGAGGTTAATATAATTTAAGGTTATTTGCTTTTAGTTAAAACAACAAGACGAGACTTCAAAGCAAATTGACATAAAAGTTTGTAACCATAAATGATACAAATGAGCAAAAAGAATTTAAGATATTTGAACGAATGTTGACACCAGATATGTATGTACATATGTAGATACAAAAACAAGCACACATGTTGTCTTATGTTTGTTGTCCAACCGCAAAAAATATTTTATTGCGTATAATAATTATTTAGCGTTAATTGCATTAAACATAACATGTTGCAATAAATATTTAATTTACTGGTATATTCTAAGTATGATGAAGGTTAAGCCGGTAGACTAATTCCAGACATATACAAGTACAAAGTTGTTCCAGAATATTTAAAAAACGATTAAGCGTTTTATATTCGGAAGTACCGAATCTGATAATAACCATTTACATTAGTATAATGACGACATCGTAACTAAGTCTAGATTTCGGATTTCATATTTTACCCCTTTTTCGTTATTATTTCCGACGCTATCTTTGATTTTGAAGTTGTACAAAGTTAACTCTATTTTACTAGTCAAGCGTTTTCATTCAATACCCATTTTTATGGAAATAAAAAAAAATCGCCATATTGTTTCAGACGCCATCTTGATTTTTTACACATTTTTAATAGCTTAATGTATTCTACTGTTTATTTAATACCAATATTGTGGAAGTTAAATTTTTCAAAACCGTAACTTTTATATGCGACCCGGTTTCTCGGTTTTTTACTCATAGTTAACTGTATTTAACTGGTCAAGCCTTTTCATTTAAAGCTCATGTTAGCTCCTTCGGTGGTATAGAAACTAAAAAAAATCGATTTTTGCTTGTAGATTTTACGAAAAGGAAAGAATAGATATTTGAATGTCATACGCCGGTCTCGGTGATGTCGGATATGAAACTGATTTCAATATACACACGAACAGACGGACATGCCATCTAGAGTTTTATGTTATAAACACTAACAGTTTCCAGTAAAACATAAAATGTCAAGTTTTCATAAATCAAATAATTTACTTATGTACTTCCTGTTTCGGATTAAAGTTAAAATAATAATCCTCAAACGATTCGAGCAAAAGCAAATATAAAAATTATTATTAAATAAAAATTCAAATAATTTGAATTCCTAATGTGGATAGTTGAATAAGAAATTTCTTATAAAATACTAAATTTTTCAAAAAATCACTTTTCACTGTTCGAACCACGAAACACTCAGTATGCTTAGGCAATTTAGTGAAAAATTAAATCATAAAATTGTTTAGTTCAAAGTACTTTCTTAAGGTAATCTTGTACCTACAGATGATCAAGAAACGTAATGTAAAAAATTATTAATTTAGCTTTTATTTTTTAAATTATTTGTGCATTGTTCATGTACGGGGTAGGCCAAAAGTCACTCTCGTTTATACATTATTATTATTTTTATTTTCATATTATATAAATAGTATCTGGAGAATAAATAATAGAGTCATTCCCAACTAAACAAAGAACCAGAATAATAGAATTTTATTATTTAAATCAGAGATCGATTAATGGAAATATAGTCGGCATTTGAATGTCAGAACTCTGCCCTCTGAAGTAAAGGTTTGTTTCTTAGTTTTTCGTAGTACCGTAATAAATTTTTCTCGCATTGGTAGACCATATTTGACTCGCACTACAAAAAATGTTCAACGTGTTGAAGAAAATGTTAATAAAGCACCACTTACTATGGGTGGAATCATTAGACCTAAAGAGGTGGATGGAGACAAACACGTGTAGACAGGCACGTAACGTGCTCAGGGAGTTCCTTTGCAGGAACGTAATTAGGGTACTCGGATATAGTCGGAGGACTTATATAATTAGCTTTGTTATTAAGCTGAATTGTAGGTTCTGGGTTTCTGAAAATCCAAAAGTATAGGTCTGAATTTAATTTTTAAATATCATTAGACCTTACTTCTTTGAAACTGAAGATAGACGTGTTGTGAATGTTCTGCTCTTGAAAGCAGACCTGAGATGATTTTTCAGTAGAATAGAGCCACTGGCAGACATATAATGACACTTTCAAGTAAAATTTTTGGAAAGCAAATTATTTTCATGAGTTTAAAAACTTGTTGGCCAGCACATTCATCTTTGCGTTATTTGAAGGAGCAAGTATATTTGAACAATCCTAAAGAATGAGATCGATAAAACCCTAACACGAATAAAACGCAATAACTTTGAAACGAATTAATCCATTTTAATGAAAATAGCGTGGTTTAACAATAAAATTACAGTAAATTAAAATATTAATGCTTTTTGTAAAAATTCAGCTTTTTTTGATGAACTGTTTCACCTTTTCCGGAATTGAGACCATGAGGGTTTTGATGGTATCCTTAGTAACTTTATTGCTGGAATAAGACCATTTCTGGGAAAAAATTTTAGTAGTACTAGCAACTTGTTTTGTATCCTTCAGCACTCTTTTGACTAAAGCCCAGTAACGTTCGATGGGCCTTAGTTCTGGACAATTAGGTGGATTTGCTTCTTTTGGCACTACCACTATATTATTTGTTTCATACCATTCTGCTGCAGATTTACAATCTTAAAAACTTAAAAGACAATCTTAAAACTCAATGCCAAGACTGTTGCAGAAATGTAAACACTACAGCCAAAAATTCTAGAATATTTTTCATTTCAAAGACAATATTTTCAATACCTGTACAAAATTTCCTTTTTATAATATAAAAAAAAAGATGTATAAGCGCAAAAAGTTCATTAATGTATTAAATATTTAACCTATGTTTACTTTTTTATAACAAATGCAATAAATTTATTTATATCTGTTATTTTTATACCCTTTATGATGAGATTTTACTAATAAAAATCCCATTTTTAATCAAACTGTATTAAATAAAACTGATCATAACAACTGTTCCATCCCTGATAAAAGAATTTGTCTTTACATAATTTACCGTTACATAGTATACCTACAGAAATTTGCATTGGCTTTGTTCAAAATTAAATAATGTAAAAATATCTACTCTTAAATGAAATGGTTTTGACCACACCCATCCGAAATCGTACTATGTGATAAATGTATTGTGTTAAATATGATTTATTTAGTTTATTTACTCATTGCTAATAAAATAATGTTAATTAAAGTATTTTGCATAGAAGTTACTGTTTTTAGTAAAAGTTAGAAGAAAAATAACATCACTTTGTATAATGAAATAATTTTAGAATCATACCTGTGTTGGTATTAAAGATTGTCGTACTAAATCACGTTTCTTAATGGGATACCGTTCCTGGATGTGTTGACAAAACAAAATTTCAATTATTTAAAAATATTCGAAATTTTGTTTGTCATTATGTATGTATATGCGTGTGTAAGGGTGTATGTTTGTATTCATATGCAAGTTCAAGAGTCACGCAAACATTCAAAACAACATGTTTTACAAATATTTTTTAATAGTTTTTTTTATGCGATACGATTGTATAATGATTGAAATGCCATGATTTAGCAGTCAATAATTCCGAGTGTTTAAATTCTCAAGTTATTTTAATGACCATGTGATAAAGGATTTTAGCACAGATTTTAGTGTACACCCACACAAACACCCATACATAAGATAACATTTGAGAGAAGGACGAAACGTGATAGTTGGTAGTAGTTTGGTTGGTTCGATTGTTTGGTAGTGGTGGGTACAGTAGAACATCAACCACAATAACGATTATTAGCAGTTTTATTATAGCAGAGTAGTAGTAGTAGTAGTAGTAGTAGAAGTAGTTTAAGTTTATTTGTTTGTGTTGGTGTAATTTAATTGATGGTGTTTTTGTTTAAGTATGAGGATTTGTTTTTACATACAGGATGGATGATACAAAAGCAACAACAACACATAAATTTGAAAATAAAAACAGGATTAGAATTTCTTTTTCAACAGGTTTTAAAACAAAAACAATAAATTTAAAAACAAAATTTTACAGATACAAAAACTTAAAGCGTTTATTAATTTAAAGTTTTATACAAAATTTACAAGAAAAAAAAACAAAAACTTATGAATCTTTTTAATTCTGTAAAGGTTTCAAGTATTTGAAGAAACTGACCTGATAAGGACTGGGCTTACCACCCTTGCCAGTATCCTTTGAACCTTTCGCATCTTTCGAATCGGCTGGATCCTTGTCTTTTTTAGCTTTTTTTTCTTTCTTAGGAGATTTCGGTTGATTGTTGCCGCCATTGCAACAGGAACTTTCTGTTAAAATAAACAAAAATAACGGTATTTGTAATATAAAAACAAAATCTTGTCCGCTTCACATACAGAACGTATATAGAGAATATTTACATTGTTTGAAAGCTTTTGTTTGAGGTCTTTCTGGATATATGTTTTTTATTAATGTTAAAATAGTGAATGTTTTAAAATAAGAATACAAACAAACGCTCTCGAAATAAAATAAGCTCTACCCCACTACCACAATCAGCGACCTATTTTAAATGTAAATTTGTATTACAAATTTTGTTTCATGGTTATTCTTTTTCATCACTAAAGAGGCCGGAAATAAAATTTTTTATATTAATGTCTAATATTGCTAAAGGCTATAATACACGGCATGTTTTTTACATCTGACTTTAAAATTTGTAAGACATATGTAAATCTACATGTCTGTCAAAATTGTACTTTTATGCTGACTGCTTTGCAGCAGCAGAGATTTTTGCCAACGGCTGATGTCGCATGTTTTGACAGAAGAAAATACAGCGAGCTTTAATTTAAATTTTGTCAGATGTCTCAACACATGTTTTTTTTACAGAAGTAATGTTTTAAAGGTAACACACGACATGTTCGTATTAGCAGTGGAGAATTTGACAAGTCAGATGTAAAAAACATGCCGTGTATGAGCTCCTTAAGAAATTAAATTCTCTTAAGTTAAAAGTGTTTTCACGCATAAAGTTTAAAGCTGGTTTAAATATTAAAAGGGGTTTTGCGTTTACACAGTTTGATTATATCAGGTTTTAACTCACGGCATGTTTAATAAATATATTGAAAATAAAATTAATTTGTCGTAGAAATAAGTGTATTTATTGCAGTTCTTTATAATATTTTTGTTATATTATTTATTTGACTCACTGTATGTCAGCTGTTATTGTTTGTATGAAAAAATAAATATTTTTAAATTATGAAGTTAATTTTTTTAGTGTTAAACTTAAATTGTTTTACTTGTTAAACTATTTTTTTATTGAGCTCCATTTAACACTATCAGGGTTTATAATCTCTGTAACTTGGTAGCACTAAATTAGGTACACCCAAAACAAGATTGTAAATATTTCATAACATCTAATTTAAACTACATCAAAAAGGTTTAAAGATGAATTATTTTGTCTGCTAAAACCAGATTTTAATAATTTGTTTTAACATTTTTTATTAAAAGCTTGAGTGTGAAAACACTTTAACGAACCTCTCCAATATGGCGGGTAGTAAAAAGTAATAAAAATAATTAAAAAAGTACTTACCCTGTAACAGAAAACAGAAAACATACAATAGGAAGAGTATGCTGGCTCCATACAAATACGTAAAGAAACTTTCATAGTAGAGTACGGGCAAACGATTAGTGGTCACATCGCTTATAACATAAGCGATGCACACAACAATCAATATGATGGCATAAACCAAGCTGGTCACAATGAACAACGATGTCCTAAAATGATAAACGACAAATAAAAGGGGGTAGAGAGAAAGAGAAAAAAACAAAATGGATTAAAAAAAGGTTTATTAATATTTGTATGCAGTAGCTATGCAAAATCATAATTAAAAATCAAAACTAATAAAAACGAACAACTAAAAAAAACTAAAAACATATTCCCATTATTAAAAAGAAATAACAAATAAATTAAAACATTCCCCAATTAAATGTAAATGTAATTGAATAATTTTATTTGTATTTTAGTAACTAAAGTGCAAGTGCTTAATTCAAATTTACTTAAGACTGTAAAATTGATTTAAATCATTTGAAAACATGCTAAAAATAATTCTATAATTATTTTATTTTTTCTTTCAATTTTAACAGGATTTTTTAATGAATTTTTTAAGATTATTTGTTATTACGTTATTATTTTACACACACACGCACATTTTCTTTAAAATTTTAAATCAATTCTTATGCAGCGCATAATAGTTTTTTTATTACTCAAATATATGACCGGTCCGTGTTGTAAAATCTAACTGCGACAGAATATTTGAAAAAGTGTCGCCTTTTTCTCTTTGATTTTTGCATAAATTTTATATTTAATAACTATCGAATTATGTGTAGAACAAAAACCGACAAACATATAGAAGGTATTTAGCTTTTATTTTACCTTGTTTTAGGTAGAATTATTATTATTATTATTATTTTTTTTTTGCATTTTAAATGTTTGTTTTTAGTTTTCCTTTTTTGCTTAAATACCCTTAACATTTGCGAAAAATATGCACAAAAGTGTTAAATGGGATGGAAAACTAGATTTTCGATAAGGCCAATTTTTAATAATTTATTCAATTATCTTTTTAATTTATATAAACTGTATTTTCTATTGAGCTTGAGATCACTTTTCTTAATAAAAAATAGTTTTAATTTTATTTTCCGATATTTCGCTACCACATTGGGTAGCTTCTTCAGGGAAAGTTTTTACAATTTTTAACAATTAACAATTAAAATATTAGAATTGTTAAAAAACTATTTTTTAAATTAACTTAATTTTTTTTTAATTTTTACTAAAACCACCATAAAGGTTTAAACTGTTATAAGTCATTTATTTGCATAAAAAGACTTGAAGGAAAACCATTTTTTTAAAGAACTATTGAAATTGACGAAAAATATTTAAATAAAAAATTCTCTTAGTAAAAGTTTTTAAGAAACTTTAACAAAAATTTTTGTTTTTGATAACAATAATTTCAGTGGAACAACATAAGTAATAAATAAATGTAAAATCATCATATGGACTTAAGACTTTGCTTTAATGCGACTTACATACATTTGTATGTAAGTTTAAAATATTTCTTACAATCTTTAGACATAAAAGATTTCGTCAAAAGCGTATTATATAATAATGTTGTCAACCTAAACTTAAGATTCTAATTTTATCCATTTTTAACCTACTTTATTGTTATAACGTATCAAAAGTTCAAGAATTCCTTTCACAAGTGCATATTCATATAGACGTAAGTATTAGGGTGATCGACTCGGTTTTACAACCGGTAGAAAAACCGGTTTTTTACTCTTTCAGCTGGCGGTTTTTTCCAAATGTTAATTTTTGGAATGTCGAATACACCGGTTTTTTTACTCACAGAAACCGGTTTTTTTCATTTTTAGTTTTATGTTCATTTATCTTTGTAGCCAAACGTATCATACTATATTTATTACTTAAAATAATTCCAAAAATCAGAAAATTTATTAAATTCTCTTCCATAATATTGTAAGAAATTTATTTGTTTTTTCAAAAACAAATGTAATATAAGAAATATAATAAGGCTTAAATATTATTTGTTTTAAATGGAGAGCAGGTATTTAATACGTTGTTGCGCTTATAATTTGCTGTGATAATCTGCTGTTCAGTTAAGTTTTTTGACCAAATTGTTGTACTTTGCAATACTTTTTGATCTCATTTTCGAATTTCATAATATTTTGCTTCTACGAAATCTAGCGACTTGTACTAAAGACTACCTATAGATTAACTAATATCTCTGATAACTTGTTTACTAAAATAGTTTGGATTGCAAAAGTTCATTATTACAACTTGCCTATAAAGTTAATGTTAATAATAGGTAAATTTGACTACCGTGAGCAGTGAAATTTCAATCTCCTTGTAACAAAGTTTTTTATATTTTTTTTTAATACGCCAGTACCAGAGTAAAACCGATTACTTTAAACAAATTAATTTAGTTCTTGAAAAATTTTACAAAACAAAATAACATTTTTGATGATTTTTTTACTGTTTAAAAAGGTCGAAGTAGAAAAAAAATATTGATCACAATTTAGTTGCCATATTTTGTTTCATGTAGAGAAACAATGGCATTTTTAAGTTTATAAACCTAACCTTAAAAGTTAAAGGTAATTGAAGCATAAACAAATCTTTTTTGTTACTTTTTGGTAAAAAGTGTCTGTCCTTTAACATCTTTATTTTAAATAACGGCATTTTATAATAATGCCATTGATGTGTGTCAGCTTAAAATGCAATTAAACCATAGAACAAATTAGCTTATACCCATATATGTGTCTCTGTCATGGGTATAAGAAAAAGTTATATTTTGTGTATTCGACCGGTTAACCGGTTTTTTCTAAATTTTCAAAAGAGCAACCGGTTTTTTTTAAATTCTCAATTTCAAACTATTTGAAAACCGGTTTCTTAAAAATGTCAAATAATCGATCACCCTAGTAAGTATACATGTGTTTAAAAAATATATATGAATTTTAAAATGAGCATACATTCTTAAATGTATGTATAAGCGTATGTGTAAAATAAAATCTTTTAAAAGAAGATTAACAAGTAAAAGCACTATATTCGGCTGTGCCGAATCTTTTATACCCACCACCAATTTTGTGTACATTAAAAGCACAATATTTATTATTTTTTTAATCATTATGGAATAATCACTTTATAATAAAATATGTATCACTTTCTTTGTAGAGAGTGGTTAAATTTTGAGGGCCCAGGTGAACTAAACATAGTCTTTAAATTTGTTTTCTGCATTTCACTTGACATTTCTCAATTTCAAACTTACTCAATTTGATCCGTGGAAAGATACGCAAATGAGCAACGTTTTAAAGTTATTCACGTTTTTTATAAAAATGGGCGTTCAAATCAAAATGCATTTTGTGCACTTCGTAATTCTTTTGATCAACATAATCGTTCAAATTCGTCCACAATCGGGAGAATTGTAAAAAATATTTAAATTTCTGCAAAACAGGTCTGTATAAAATGTTAGTTCGTTTAATGGGAACCATTGCTGGTTTTTTGCGATAGTGTGCCAAAAGAGCAGTCAACCTCGACTCATCATCATGCCCAACAATTGAGCATCAACATTGTGATTGAAAATTTGGAGCATCAGATAGAGGAGTGGCGCCATGGATGGGGGGGCCATTTGGCCGATATTTTGTTAAATACATAATTGAAACATACAAATATTATAATTTCAAAAAGAATTAATAATTTCCTAAATAATTTGTGTTTTATTTAAATTCAACATCGGTCCTTAAAATTTAACCACCCTTTATAACTTCGATATGCTACTAAAATGCTTTTGTTAATGTAGCCTTTCAATGAAAGTGGGCATTAAAGTAGGCGTGTCAATAAAGTTTCTGCTAATAAATACAACTTAGATATTTCAATATAGTCCTTTATTATTCCAAAATCTTTATTAATAGAGAAATTATATGAATTGTAGGTAAAACGTTATATGGGAGATAGGCATTAAAGTGGGCGTGTAACCTAAACTTTTTGGCACAACAATTGCATTGATTAGAAGGATATACATCCAATTTTGTTGCTTTTATGACGTTTTTGTTTTTAAATATACCGAAAAATACACTGTGCGCTATAAATTTTCGTACATTTTGATCGATGACTCCTCTCCTAATGCATAGACTTAGATAATTTTTGGGGAAAGATATTGTTGATATTGGAAATATATATTCGAAGTTTCATGAGTCTACGTTAATGCGTTTGAACACAATTCCATTTTATTCGATGTTCGAAGGACACTGTTTTTTCGACCTACTCTTGCTTTTCGAGCTATAACTCTTTTCCTAATAATCCGATTTAGCCCATTTTCAATACCAAACAAACCTTAAGAAAGATTCTGGCAAAATTTGAGCGCCCTAGCTTTTTCAGTGCGACCTCTATCGTGCTTTCAACAGACGGACAGACGGACGGACATAGCTAGATCGTCATCAAATCGAACCCTGATTCAGAATATATATACTTTATGGGGTCTAAAATAGATATTTCAATGTGTTACAAACGGAATGACAAAATGAATATACCCCCACCATTTTTTTGGTGGCGGGTATAAAAAAACAAAAAACTGGCTAGTTTGTGCGGAAAGTACATTTTAGATGTTGTAATGGCAAACTCAAGTAAATAAATTACAAATAAATTAAATTTTGTTTGATAAACAAAAACAGCAGAGTCCTTAGCCGATCTTATTTGATGCCACCAGTGATTTGTTATCAAAAATTAGCAACTGCGCTCAAATTTGGATGTCGGCCCGATAAAATTATACAATGAACGGCGACAGCTTACAAAAACTGTTGCGGCTTGGCTTAGCCGTTTAGCACAGGTCTCTAATTATTCAATACGACAGCACAATAAACATAGCGTATAAAGTTCTATTATTATAAGACACTTTTTGTTTGAAAAGCAACAACAACATTTTTAAACCATTGTAAAATTTTAGGACAATAGGACAATATGACATGATAAGACACCTTGTGAATCACCCAATTGATTACAAGTATTGCAATTTTAGTTTAAAGTGATGTAAATCTTTTACAGTGGTACAGTCTCAATACTAGCTTTGAAGGGATTTTTTATAATTTTGTAAAAAATATTAAGTAAAAAATAAACAGTGTGTCGAATAAATTGTTTTTTTAATAAATAATAAAGGAGCGAAAAAATAAACCACCTTACACATAAACATATGATTTTCCAATTTCATGTGAATTTATGACATTCTCCTCTTAAAGGAAATTCTATTGTTAACTTTTGCTGGTATTTTCTTCCAAATCGGACTTATCGTTGTCAAGTTATGAAGAAATGTATTAGCAAATCTGCCTTGTTCTCGGCAAAATATTAGTCATGCCCATTAAAAGTCTAAGCGCGATAGAAAAAAACTGTAAACGGATTTGAATTAAGCGCGTCAAAATCTGTATAGTCCACATATTTATATTCAATGGCGACTTTTGCTGCAAACCAGTGTTATAAGACGACATTAATGTACCCTTGACAACGTATAGCCCGAATAGTAACAAAATATCCTAGATATCGCTAAACAAGTTTTTAATAAATATTATTATATTTTTATTTGGAAAAACTTTACTAAAACTCCAAATTATTTTTCAAAAAAAAAAAAAGTTTTTAATTTTTGTGTGTTTTGTTTTACCATAATTCAATTGGTCCTGTTATAACATTCGTTTGATATGTGCCATGTATCGTTATTTTTGCTGGTAAGTAACTTCGTTTATTTGGATCTGATTTAACCGAATAAACAACCCTAGAATTTTTCAAAAAATATACAAAAAAAAATAAAGAAATATATTTTTACGATTTTTTAATTATTAATTTTGAATAACAACTAGCCAAATCACTAATGGAGTATAAGATTTGGTAAAGGGGTGGTTGGGTTATAATAACACACATTGCTAGATTAGACACACAGGATGATTTTACAAGAGCAAAAAATCTACTTAATTGTTAAAATTTGGGTTAATAATTGGAAACAATAGTCAAAATCAGGTTGAAAGGGAATAAACCAAAAACATAACTTTGTTAAGTACAAAAAAATTAAAAGAAAAATAAATAAAAAAAAATTATTTATGGCTTATTATGCTAGCTTTTTAGGTTAAATTACAATAGTTTTTGTATATAAATCTTTTTAAACCAAAAAAATATAAAAAAACATACCAACGTACATAAGTATTTATCAGCGTTTTACATTGTATGTGCAAAACACTTATTTCCCGCAACCATATAAAATAGGATTTTTTAAAGCACATCGATTGCATTTCAAACACGGAGAATTTTATAAACCGTGTATAAAAGAATGTAGTTTTAGAAATAAGAAGTAATAATAAATAAAAGAAATAAAAAACTTAACTTAGAAGCAATAATATATAAAGTCATTAAAAAGACATTTTAAAATAGATCTTAGTTGATTTTAACTAAGATTTCCATCGGAAATACTTTTCAATGTTTCTTTGTCCTTAAGCTGAGTTTATCAAGCAACACATGTGACATATGACAGAACAACAGGTCGAAAAAAGATAAGTCTTCATCGAATCTCTAAAAGATAGCAACGGTAAAAGTGTCAAGAATAGTAAAGCTCTTAATATTAGATGTATAGGTGGATGACTACCCGAAAATGCTAAATGTCATCTCAACAAATAGTACACCCAGATTCCAATGCTCACAACACACAAAAATACAAAAAGCCTCAAGAATAGCAAAGCTCTTAATATTAGCATTATATTATTTGAGCTGCTTAAAGCAAATGCTATCGTAAATGGTCAACTCATATTTCCGATTAGAGATGAATTTCGGATCAATAATGATTTTAGCGACAAGTTAAAGAAAGGATTAATAATCAGATTCAAAACAAAGGCTACCTAACTGCAAAAGGTATAGTGAATAAGGTGATAGCAAATATACTAAACAACAGTGAATGACAGATTCTATAGGCAATGGATTTGGTTCTCACAAATCTAGAACTGAACACATCAATAGTCTATGCATAATTAGAGATCAAACAATGAAATCGATTTCTCCATAATATTTGATATTATGTAGATTTCGAGAAGGTTTTCGACATTCAAAAGCAATGTGACATATGTAATGCACTAAATTGCGAATGATAACCAAATAAAGCTCCTATCTCTCACTGTCTCCATAAACAAGTATGCAACCTGCTGCATTATAGACGAGTATATAAAAAACTATCTTATAATGATGTCTACTGTCACTTTTGCTTTTCAAAGTGGTCATTTGCAACATCTTGGCGAAATTTACATCAAGAGTAGGGGTCAAAATCTGGCATTTAAATGGCTCTAAGATCTAGAATAAGCAATACGCTGTTGCACAAATTCGAAAAAATTTTTGCAATGGAATCAAAAACAGCATTATGTATTCTTAGGATAAAATTAATTATACTTGGAAAGAACAATTATAATAAACAGCAGTTCCAAAGAGGATGATAAGAACCACATTAATAGAGCCCGACAAGCCTATGGACAACACCATTATAACAGATTCCACGTCACATCAAACCAAACCTTTTTAAAAGCTGCGCTAAATCGGTTGTCTTGTACGTCTTGTCAGCTTAGTGTGATCCCAGAAAATTTTAAGGTTATAACACCAATGGCTTTCGCAAATCCTAAACAATTAACCCTTGACTCAAGCCAGTCATTCTTCAACCAAAATACGAAGATGGAAATAAAGGTAGATCGGATATGCTTTATGTAAACCATAATGCGACATAACTAGGGCTGCAATTGACTAGAGTCTCCAAGGGAATCCAGGTTGCAGACGTCCAAGCCTTACTTGGCGGTAACAGCCGGAAATAGAGATATGAACTAAAGCCAGTTTCAGTAGATCGACAAGAATGGAACTCAATTTAAGAAAATTAATAGAACAAGAATGTATGTTACGCAGGCGAGACGAAAAGTTGTATAGCCCTCAAAATGGCTTAGCAGCACAATAACATGAATGCGCATAAACAGCAAGGTAATTTGACTTGTTTTTTTTTTCTGCAAAATTTTTTAGAACAACATCAAAATAGGCATTAATTAGAGGTTTAAAATTCTAAAGGTCCATTTTTCCACTAGATAATTACTATAGCTCCTCAAAAATCGGTTCTAATAATATGTTAATGATACATTAGAAACACACAAATACCCATTTGCTGTATATAAAAAACCTTTGAGAGCTTTAAGATTAATTTTGAATATTTGTCCACCTTTTAAGAAAGTATTTATTTTAAGTTCTGTTGTCCCAGAAAAATATTGTTAGTTCATATGTATAGCTTTTCAACGTACATACGTAATTTGCGAATTTATTCCTTTCATTACACTTCCTTATTCCGTTTTTTTCAACTTTTTTTCTTTAGTTTTTTGCCTCAAGTGTCTGTTGTTGTGTAACGATCGGCAAGTTTTGTTTGCATACAATCGTAATGCTAAAAGAAACAAATATTTACTCTACCATTATACGTTTCATATAATCTATGTAAGGATGTATGGCTGTTTTGCAGTTGTATGCCTGTTTGGATGTGTGTATAATTTTTATTTATGTTCATACTCTGCTACTGTGTAACTAAAAAATTTTCTCATCAACAATTAAGTTCTATGTATGCATGTATGTATGTATTACCATCTTCCTTTTATTCCCCCTAACCCACCTATGGCACTGTGCATATTTCGCAAGAAAACATAAATTTGACCCAAATCTGCTGCTATTATACAAATACAGAGCGTTTTCATATAAATATATAGGTATGTACATATGTATGCGGGCAAAGGAATCTAATGAAATGTGGCAACATTGTAGGTAAATTCCAAAAAAAAAGACGAGCAGATATTTTTAAACCAAATCAAACGTTAAAATCTAAAGTTGAATTTGATTTCCAGAATAAATAAATGTAGGTCTGTCTCATTAATTCCACCATCTCTCGTGCATAAATATTAATGATGAAAATGTAATCTATATATATAAAAGTGAAACTCTGTGTGTGTGTGTGTGTGTGTGTGTGTGTTAGCTATAGACTCCGAAACTGTAAAACCGATCGGGCTCAAACTTTGGTAAGTTGTTGTACACATACCAGGGAGTGTTTATGGGTGAAAAAAAGTGGGCGGAGCCACGCCCATAAAAAAATAGTTATCAGTTTTAGCTACTTGCACTTGACCGATTTTTCTGAAACTTTGCACACATATCGAGCTGTCATGACTAAATAATTTCGTGATAAGAAAAGTGGGCGGGGCCGCGCCCCTAAAAAAGTTTTCATTTTGAGGTACTTGCACAGGACCGATTTTTCTGAAACTTTGCACACATATTGAGCTGTCATGACTTTATAATTTCGTGATTAAAAAAGTGGGCGGGACCACGCCCATAAAAATTAGTTATCAGATTTGGCTACTTGCACTGGACCGAATTTTCTGAAACTTTGCAAACATACTGAGCTGTCATGACTTTACACTTTCGTCATTAGAAAAGTGGGCAGAGCCACGCCCATAAAAGCAATTATAATTTTGAGGTATTTGCACTGGTCCGATTCTTCTGAAACTTTGCACACATATTGAGCTGTTATGACTTTACAATTTCGTGATTAGAAAAGTGGGCAATGCCACGCCCATAAAAAAAATTATAATATTTAGGTTTTTACACTTGATATTCAATTAAAATTCAGAATGCATTTTGATTCATTAAGGGGCGTAGCAACGCGCGCCGGGTTTGACTAGTTTTTAATAAATTGAAAAAATGGTGAAGTAGCTACTAAGAGAAGGAGAAATATGTTAAGAGGATTATTAACCCATATATAAAATTAAAGCTTCCGTATAAATATTTATTTATTTTTTTTTTCGAGTCAATGGATACCACATCCTTTCAGAATTTTAAACAGTAAACAGAAAGAAAACTTAAGTTTTAAATTTAAATTAAGTTTTAATTCTTCATTTAAGCTGAAATCGTCCTTAAAATTCAAGTACGAATTATTTCTGGTGTTCTTAAAACAAGTACAAAACGGGATTGTTTTACAAAATCAAGTACAAGACTTGATTAAAATTAAATTAAATACTTAAATGAAGTCTTACTTTTCTCAAATTAAAAACAAACTTATATTTTTGAGACATTTGCAAAGACAATCACAATTTTAAAAATTTTAATTTTGTTTATCATACTTTACGTATAGGTAATACTGTTGCGGACAATAAAGCTTTAGCGGCTTCCAAGTTAATTTACGTTTCGTGTTTTGTCTGATATTTCTCTTTTTTAGTTTTAATAAAACGTATCGCAAAATAAAAGTAGAAACATAAGTAATGAAGATACTGTACTATGCAACGATCAAACTTGTTCTAAGCTTACGTCAAGACAGTTTCGGGCTTGAGTTAAGCAAATAATTCTTAAAATTAAGTTTTTGTTGGTATTGGCATTGAAGAAATTTTAGTACACATTTTCCTTTATTAAATTAGGAACAAACATAATTTTAGCACGGTTTATTAACTTTTGCGTTGGCAGCTTTATAGGAATAATTTTACTTGTATAAGGCGGCAGGATTAACGGAAGTATAAGCTATATTTAAGAAAATATTTATTTTTCCAAACAATATTTGCCAATAAGTGACATATTTGTTCACCTACGAATATAATAATCTTAGAGCTGTACAATTTTATGCTTTTTATGGTTAAAATATGGAAAAAAAGACGTTTGTGTTTATTTGTTCACATCTATGAAATTTATAGGGCGATTGTGTTGATTTTCAATACCGATCTGGCTTCAAATATTTTTAATATTTTAATATCACATGCGGGACTAGACCATGTCGAGAGCTTAATTAATTGATTTTAACACGAACAGACGGACATTACTTAGTCGACTTCCCTATTCATAAGCTGTAAGAAAATATATGATTTTTGGGGTCGCAGATAAATATTGTAGAGATTTTACCCGGAATGACAAACCTTACACTCTCCGTGAAGAATATAATAAGACTGAAAATATTATTTAAATTAAACAAAGATTGTGGCCAAATGGACTCTTTTAATACAAAACAACATGATTAAGCTGGGATGTGTAAATAATTTACGCCTGATTAAAACTATCAATGAAATTATAAAGAAAACTTCCATAACATCTAAAGTTATGTACAATATTAGATTTAGATTTTTCAATTTAAATACAACTGACATGTTTTTATGTATAATTGTATTATAAAACTAAAACGTTTTCACATACTAAGGACTAGTCTTTTTTAGCTTAAAGTTGCTTAAGAGGGAAACCCTTACTTGGAAAATTTTTCAAAATCTACAAAAATACAAATCCCAATTAAAAACGCCGCTTTAGGATTAAAGGTTTCTATAATTACAATACGTCAAGTCCTGTTGTAATATAATACTGTTTGTTTGAAAAGAGCCGTCTAGATTTTAGCTATCAGAAGGTTTTGCTCTGGTTGTGATTTATGAATTTAAAAAGAGGTTTAATAAGAAAACAAAACTAATACAATATCAGTCTTTAATGCATAGTTACCTTATTTATTTGCCTCTGGTATATGCGAGTTAAAAGAGTATTGAACTACAAGCGCTATAAAACACGCCGTTTGCAATTTGATATAAACGTGTTTTGCAATTCTTCCTAAAAATGGTCTTAATAAGTTAAAGCGACCTCTCTAAATTTTTAAATCTATGCATAATATTGGCTACAACACAATCTCTTTTTAAAGAAACCAAACGAGAAAGGCTCCACGAAAAGCCCCCCAATGAAATAACGCCCAGGAAACAATCCCCAATGAAGTAAACCCCAAAAAATTGGAAATAACACCCAAAAACAGTGAATGAAATAACATCCAAAAATAAATGAAATAAACCCCAAAGCGAAAACGAAACAACCCCCAATATTTGGGAGTTATTTCATATGAAATAAATCCCAATGATGAAAATGAAATAATCCCCAATGAAATAAACCCCATCAGCAACAAAACTGAAATTATGCCCAAAATTCATAAGAGTCAGATTCATTAAGGATTTCATGAAGTCAATATGGACCACAGGCGTCTTCTTCATAACAACTTCGAAAGTGTGCCAGCATTCATAATCAATTTTTTTTGGTGAAAGAACATACAAAGCTCGTTTAATAGTGACTACTTTTGGTTTTGTAAATGGACTAAGTCCAGTGCAGTTATTTGCCCTTATACGATGGAAGCTATTTCAGACCAGCCACCAACGAGCTATCCTATAACTTTATGAATGGTTTTAAAATCCAACTTATGGGAGACGTTATTATAGTTACAATATTGTAAAGAAGGCAGTAATTTTCTGTAATGGAGATATGAGAAAGTATGGACAAAGAATTGTTTAATATTTTCAATATATTTCTTTTTGAAACCCAACTACCAAAAAATTATTTTCATGTACATACATAAATAAACTTAATACATTATACGTAAGAAATGATAGTTAAAACAAAATGGTTGCTCATGAAATCAAGATGGAGAAAATATACGTTGTATGTACAAATGCTGCCAGTTGGTTACACTTTATTATGGACCTTCTCACTGCTTGGCAAAAGTGGAAGCAACAACCGATTACTTTTGGTTTAGGGAAAACAATATTTATTGCCGTCCGTAGACTAATTTCGTAGTCTGTCACGAAGGTCGCACCATCCAAATCCCGAACGTTATCATTTATGTATTTGAAAAGATATTGTAATATATTCACAGGCTAAAAGTTTTCTTGTAAAAGGCCTATTTTTATATAATTTATTTACAAACACCCCCAAAACCAAAATCTTTAAAAATGAAATAACCCCCGAATACAAAATGAAATATCACCCAAATTATACACGCTATGAAACAAGCCCCGAATTTTAAAAATTTGTTGGGTGTTATTTCATTGGAGATTATTTCATAATTTGAAAACCCCAAATGAGAAATGAAATAATTTCCAAAAAAAATGAAAGACGGCCCAAAAAAATTGGGAGTTATTTCATATGAAATAACACCCAAAAATGTATGAAAAAAATTTGGAGAATATTTCATTTCTCGTTTGGGCGTTATTTCATTGGGGGGCTTTTCGTGGAGCCACGAGAAATAATAGTAGAAGATGGTTGAAAACAACAAAACAACCCGAGTTTTATCTCCCTCAAGATATAAAAAATGTTAAAATAAAGTTTTTAAGAACAGAGTGAGAAATTATTTGCTTTGTAATTTGGAAACACTACTCATATAAGTTATTTAAAGTTAAATAATTTTATTAAAGTTTTTTTTTTAATTTTTTTTTTAATTTATTTTTCAATCCGTTTTTTATTAAATTAAATTGTAAAATATTAGAGATTATAAACACATTTTTTGCCAGTAAGCCTCTATAAAGTCCAAGGCAATTTATAATATTGTAGACATAAGATACGTATAAATGTCATACCCTTTTTAGTTAAAAAAGTATTTCTTTTCTCGGCTTATATCGGATTCATTTTTAAATCCTTTATTTAGTATTCTTAAATGCTTGTAATTTAATATATATTCTTCAGGAAGTAAAGATACTTAATAATTTATTAATTTATCAACTTAAGCCATAATAATAAATTTACAATAAATTGAAATAAAAAGTTCAAACATTTTATATATGAATAGACAAGTCGAATTTTTGTTGCGAAGTTTACTTTCCATTATAAGTACCACCTTCTTTAATAAAAGAAAATAATCATTTGAAAACATTTCATGCAGCTATACACAATCCTAAACTAATTAAAATTGGTTCAATATTTTAGGAGTTAAAGTTGCTAGTAACACATGCGCCAAACATGTGAATGCTAAAAAAATGGATAACCCTAGAACATGTTGATTCAACATTGTTGATACACATTGTTTTTTTTTGTATTGTTTATATTAAAACAAAATAAAGATAGTTAGTTACATTTACAGCTTAATTACGGTAGAACGAATCGAACACAGAACATGTTAGTATATAAATCTACATTTATAACTGGTCAGAAACAGTTTTATTTCGTTACAAATTACTACGCAGAATTCTGGTTCTTAGAAGTTTTTGATTTCATAAAAAGTTTTGGCATATTTCCTGAAAAATTTTTGTATGAAATTAAAAAAATTTTACCAAAAATTTTACCTCAATCTATAACAAAATTTAAATTATTATAAAACTGGCAACATTGCAATTTCGTTTAAATCGTTTTTGCTTTTCTGCATGAAAAATGTTTTCTCCAACACCTGATTCGTTTAAAATATTATTTTTTTCTTATAAATCAAACAAATACGTGACAAATTCACTTTTTATTAAAATATATGAATTGTCCTTAACATTTTTACCTTTTGTTTTTTTATATATTTTTTATTTCTCTTGTCTGTTTTTTTTTTTCTACCAAAAACTGTCTTTATTTGCCATCACTTCACTTTACTGTCAAGTTTTGTTTTTCAACACAAAATCCTTAAGGGATATAAGTAAAAACGTTTCTTTTGAAGCTTGTATTTGTTGTGATGTCTGTTTATCAGTGCTTTATCTTTTCTAGAGTTTTAAGTTGGCAAACATTAAATAAAAAAATAAAAAAATAAAACGAAACGTTCTTGTAAAACTACAAATATATACATTTATCACAATAACAAATAGTATATGAACATAAATACATATGTACATAGATTTCTGGATGTGTGATTACGAGTTAAGCAAACATAATATTGTCGTCTCTAAAACAATTCTTGTAGGAGTTTTCTTATTTTTTATCCCCTTTAATACAGTTGTTAAGAGAATCTTGTCTCTGAGAGCAATCATTGCTTTTATGTGTGCCAGTGTTAGTGCTGCAATGAAATATTCACATTTCATTTGTGGATTAATTCTATTATAAATATATTCACTCGTATATACTTTAGAGTTTATTCACATTGCAGTTTAAAGCTTTAGACTAGATAGTAATATCAAGTCTTAACACAAAACAGAGAGAGCAAGTCTTAGTTGACATGTTTTAACCTGTCCAAGCTAGTAATTTTAAGATTACATTAAAAACATATTTATTCAGTCTTATCAAGGGAAAATTATCTTTGAATTAGTTGTATAAGAAGCAGGTAAGTGTTGTCTCAGATTAAGATTGGATTCCTTCACTAATCCATTATTTATGAACTTTAGTAGCTCATCAAGCTCTGTAACGTTCATTTACGAATTTAGGCAACAGATTTTAAATTTTTTTAGACACATGACGTTATTTAAGCGTAGGAAAAAATTTTTCAATTCTTATTAGAAACTCTATACCAAAAGCACAGAAAACTTGAACGTTCAAATACAATTTCAATACATAAATATTGTTTGCCATAATTTGCTGCTATTTTAAATTAATTCGTTTTAATTGTATTCTCAAATGCTTTTTAACAGTGGAGCTGTGCTTTGATATCATGTATCTACATACATAAGAAGGGTGTCCAAACAATATTGCCAAATTTGAATTAACCACAATTTGGTTAATACGAGCTGTACGATGATTTTTTTATTGTTGCCTGCAAATTAGGAATATTAAAAGTTTTCAAATATATCTCTGCTGAAAATGAGATTTTATTCGATAAATCCACATTAATTTGAAAGTGCATTTCCACTTACAAATTCCTTTCAAGTTTTCCACAACTACGAGAATGGTTTTTTTGGTGCAAAGTTGTGACTAAAAACTTTACATAATTGGTGATAACTTTGCCAATACTTTCACCATTTTTTTTAAATCGTTTCTACGTTTTTCGTTTGAATATTTCTCAATATTCCTTATCAGGGCACACGTATGTGACAACTGTCACAAAACTCACTGTAAGACTCCTACTATCAATACATGAAGTGGTCAAATGAACAGCGTTGTCAACTTTGCACTGTTTTTCGTGCTTTTCGATATTTTTGACGCGTGAAATTTTCGAATCAGTGCTTGGTGCGGTTATTTTTTTAATTTATAGTATTTGTCTCTTTTCCTCTGTAACACCAAATACAAGATTTTAAATTAATTTTTTTTTTCATGGAAAATAATTTTCGAAAGGGTAATTTAAGGTACAAAACTAAAAAATATTAATTTTACTTTATTCACTGTAAAATGGTATTAAGTTGATTTTTGCTATAAGTGGATTAAATATTTAACATTTATTTTGTTACTCGTTTTTCTATATCGTGTATGGTTAATGAGACATAAATTACGCACTTTTTATAAAGTAAAGGGTGTTTTTTTAAGCCCGATACAACTTGAAATTGTAAAAAATAACACAAAAAATTAAATTGTAATCAACATTTTTTTTTTATTCGAAAGATCAATACGTGACATTAACATTTGAAAAGGATTTCGGGCATATGGGCACCGCGGCTGTTCTTGACGAAGCGCATTCTGGACGTCCGTTGTTTTATCGCAAAATTGTGTTCAGCGATGAGGTTTGTTAATAAGCAAAATTGCCGCATATGGAGCGAGACCAATCCACAAGAGACCCTACAGACTCCATTACATCCAGCAAAATGCACCGTTTGGTGCGGTTTTCACGCTGGTGGCATCATCGGACCTTATTTCTTCAAAAATGAGGCCGGAGCTCGCGTTACGGTCAATGGAGATCGTTACCGCACCATGATCAATGATTTTTTGTTTGAAAATATGGATGACATTGATCCGGAGGAGATGTGGTTTCAACAGGATGGCGCTACGTGCCATACGGCGAACGCAACCATCGACTTATTGAAATCAAAATTTGGCGATAAGTTGATTTCGAGAAATGGACCTGTCAATTGGCCTTCAAGGTCGTGCGATTTGACACCTCTCGATTATTTCCTGTGGGGCTACGTGAAGTCACTGGTTTATGCTGATAAACCAGCAACAATTGACGCCTTGGACGCCAGCATTGTTCGTGTTATTCGTGGCATACGGCCAGCAGTCCTCGAAAAAGTGGCCCAAAATTGGACGTCCAGAATGCGCTTCGTCAAGAACAGCCGCGGTGCCCATATGCCCGAAATCATTTTCAAATGTTAATGTCACGTATTGATCTTTCGAATAAAAAAAAAATGTTGATTACAATTTAATTTTTTGTGTTATTTTTTACAATTTCAAGTTCTATCGGGCTTAAAAAAACACCCTTTATATTTGTTTCTTTTCACTTTGCAATTTTACAAACAACAATTAACACCCTGTTGAATTCTATGTTTACATTGATAGAAACTTTTATATTGAGAGCATTACGATATTTGGCCTTATAATAGGTTCGTTCGAGTACTTTTAATGCTCTTTGTAGTAAATGAGTAATTATTTATTAAATTGAAAATTTCGCTCTCAAAAAGAGACATTGTCCAAAAAAGTACTCGAACAGACGTTTGTAAAAATTCGTAAGATTGAAGCAACAGCTGATGGCAAATAAATATTGTGTTGAAACAATTTTTGCGCTTTTGATATTTATTTCCTTTTCTATCGGTACTCGACAAATCAAACAAATTAAATTAATCAAATAACAAAAATTAAAACATCTGTAGACATTGTTAACTAACTTTATTTCACAAACAATTTAAATTTAATAATATTTTGCACTTTTGTTTGGATTTTCCTTTTTTTTTAATATTTTTTTCACAAGTTGTATACCTACTTTTTGTTTGCTTACTTTTGTTTGTTTACCTTTTGAATCATATGCTTTTTGGTTTTGCTAAATATTACTGCAAGAATTTTCTGTAGTAAAAATTTGCCAATACTCAGTCAAGAACTGTCTCTTTTCGCTCTCTATTTGTGCTCTCATTTACTACAAATTTGTGTAAACGAACGCAATTTCGTAAAATGCAGTAAAAATTTGTACAAATTCGTACAAATTTGTGAGTTCTCGAACGAACCTAATATTAATAATGGAATATCTGAAGACTCATGTGTCTAATATCGCTAGCAATAAAATTCAGTTTGTTGTCAGTTATAAAATATGGTAACCCAGAGGGCAACTGACGTCTAAGCCGTCAATTTTTCTGAAAAATAGTAAAAAACTAATATTGGCAAGTGTGAAGTTGAAGTTGACACACGGTTTAAAAATGTTTTTTTGCAAATAAATTTATTTTTCAATTTATCTGCCGCTTATGTGGTTATGGTCCTTTAAGAAGAGATGATGATCCTATAAGAAGCGATGGGAACTTATTTTATTTTTATATGGAAATTTACAGAAAACCATTTTAAACTCAGTCAGTTTTGTTTTCAAAATTACTGGCGTTTTTCTCGGTTTATGTGCTTTCTGATATATCAAAATTGAAAACGCTGAAAATTAAATCCTTCACTCTAAAAGAAAGGTTTAGGTAAATAAATAATTTTTATAATAAATTTATAAATGGGTCAAATATAGTAATGAAAGTATGTATTTTTATAATAAATTTATAAATGGGTCAAATATAGTAATGAAAGTATGCCAGCTGAAGCATATTGAAAGGGCTGCTTAGAATGCGGAAGCCTATCGAAAAGTGTAAAATCCTAGATGGCATCCGAAACAAATTGTCAGATAATATCTTTTCTCAACCCTACCAAAATGGTTATCAAATGACACGGCTTTACTAGTAAAATATGCAGCCAACTTTATGTGCAAAAATTCAAAATCAAGATGGTGTCAAAAATAATAAAGCAAAATTTTGAGCGACATTATCAGATTCAGCCAGGGTACACTTCTACAGGTGGCGGTGCCAGCCCAGCTGATTATTTTTTGTGAGCCAATGTTTGTCAAACTCTATACAAAAAAAGAGATTTCAGTGGCAAGAATTGTCAAACTCCATATAAAAAAAAGAGAGCCAAAAATTGTTCTCCTTTACGCTATCACCTTATGTAATTACACTATGGATTCAGGACTGCTGAATAAGGTACTCTTATTTGTTACTTTACTGATCTTCAATGACTACTCTACCTATATCAAAATTTAAAATACAATTACAGTTAAAAAAAAAAAATTATATAAAATATTTCCATAAATTTAAGTAAATTGTCTAATAGATTTAAAAAAACGAAAAATGCCTTAAAAATAAAATAGAATTAACTAACTGACACACATTAAATCATTATTTATGTTTTAAGATAAAATCAAAGGGCTTTGTCCACAAATATTTTTGAATAAAACTCATCCTTAAATGTACACACATACATATTTATGTATGTATTTATTTATATGAACATATGGTTACTCATTGATTGTTGTATAACATTTTTTTTTTCATTTATTTATACAGCACGCTATTGCTATAGTAAACCCGCCAGACATTTTGGCACCACTCCAAATTGTCTAGCCCAACGGGAAATGTATGTGTGCATATAAGATTTCTGTAATCCTTGTTTGTAAATTTATTTTAATTTTAAGCAACTTTAAATAAACTTTTATAATGTTTTTTTTTTCTTTTAATAAAAAATAATAAATTTTATTTTATATAATTAATATTACTTTATTAACCTTTGTAATGGTTGTGGCACAACGTTTTTTAATTCCATTTCCTTATTGGCGGCATTATTTTTTTCAGCACTATCCGTGCTGGCTGTTGTATGCGAGCGTGAGACGGGCAATGTTGCCATATTATCACCACCTTCAATATCGACGGTAGCAACTTTGACTTCACCACCGTTACCCATTTTCTTTTTATTTAAATTGTTTTATTATTTTTTTGTTCTTTTATTTTTAAGTAACTTTGCTTTGATTTTTATATTTTTTATAATTATAATTATTCTGAATCGATTATTTTATTTTAAAATTCACATGTTTTACTTTTAATTGTTTAATACAACTTGGACGTTTGTTTTAGAATAAAATTTGTTTTTTTTTCGTTGTCTGCAATCACGTCTTAACTGTATTTAAAAAATGGTTTCAAATTATTATTTGGTTTAGTCAGTTGATCATTACTTTGTGAATTCCTTTAACATTCATACTATTGTGGAAGGAGAGTTTGAATGGAAGCTAAAGAAAATTATTAATATTATTGCCCCTTAGTACATTTTATTTAATGGTCTCATGTCTGTAACTTTTTATCTCTTTATTTCTCTTCCAAGGACGTTGTTAAAGAGTATTATTTAGAGTAAGAATACAGAATTACACTCTTCAATATATTGTTTGTTATCCAAAAGTTTGTTTTGAATTTTATCTATGAAAAAGCTTTTCAAAATACGTTACTATTTCAAGCAATACTTTGCACGAAAAATTAAAAAAAAAACTACCATAAACCTAAATGTTTGTTTTTTTAACTTTTAACATTATTTTGTTAACATGTTATTAACTCTTAGATTATATCACTTTTTAGAAAAATAAATTTTTGTAAAATATTTGTGGGTTTCTTTAAATTCATTGTACACACTGCTGTAATGTTGTTGTGGGTGTGTCTTTTACAAGATTTTTATGTATTTCGGATTCTGATGTTTATTTTTACGAGATACATACAATTTCGTTTTCTCTTCAACATAACTGTTCATCTGTTAATTAGCATAAACAAAAAATATTATCCATTTAAGCAGTCAAAGGTTATAGTTTGTACATAACCATTCATAGTATTCCCTTAGATGCTTAACAAAATCTGCCTTTAACACTTTTGATCAGGTACGATTTTCATAAAAAAAATAGCAGTCTCTTCTGAGGACTAGTAAATAAAGTTGTAAAATTGTGTGTATATGTGCCTGACTAACATACATGCAAACAAGTAGAATTTTTACACATGCTCTCATATCCAGCATCTATTCGACACCCTCTTACATTAACCAAAATACCCAAAATAAAATTAACCAAATTCATCCACCCTCATTTACAACTTCTGGTCACATATGTATGTATGTATGTACTTCTAGTATGTTTTCAAGACAATTTACATCAATGTTATTGCATGTGAGTATTGAGTAAAGAAAGGGCCTTTAATAAGGGCCCAAAAACATGAATTTTTCGTATATTTGCTGCATAATTAATATTTATTTTCAATTAATATTTAAAATAAAGTGAGTTCACTACACGGTGTCATATACTATAAATATTTTTTAGAATAGGTAAGAATTTTAAGAAATTTAATATTAAATCATTAGGCATTTAGTTTGTAATTAATATCGATGCCTTACTTCCTCAACCTCGTATCTTAAAAAATACGGTTTTAACTTTTTCATATCAAACGATTGTTTTATGCTTTAACTAAAAAAGATTAGTATATTATTACTATTAATATACATAAATACAATCAATTCCTTAATAATTGCATTTAAACTTTTAACCAAACACCGAAGTATAAAAAGATGAACCGTTTTTTTTTTCTCTTCTAAAAATTTTTATTTTTAAGCTACGAGGTTGAGGAAGTAAGGCATCGATATATTATTTTCATAATATATATTTTAATAATTAAGAAATATTATTATTATTATTATTATTATTATTATTATTATTATTATTATTATTATTATTATTATTATTATTATTATTATTATTATTATTGCAGCACGTAACATGGAAGAAGCTCAGAGAAAGCTTAACCAAGTTATGCTTAAGGCGAAGTTATGGCTGGATTCCCACAACCTTAAGCTAGCCACGGAGAAAACGGAACTTCTAATAATTACAAGGAAGCATACCCCTTTAGAGGTGGACATGAGGGTCTTGTCTGAGACAATTAAGACAAGCAAGTGGATTAAATATCTGGGTTTAAAGCTGGATAGTAGATTAACGTTTCGAGACCAACTCGAATATGCTGCAACTAAAGCGGCTCAGGTGACGGTTTCTCTCAGCAGACTAATGGCAAATACTGGGGCCCAAGCTATTCCAAGAGGAAACTGATGATGGCAACGACCCAGTCAATCCTTTTGTATGGGTGCGAAATCTGGGCTGATGCTTTAAGGGCAAAGTATAGAAGAAAGATGCTGGCTGATGTACAACGCACCTCTGCTCTGAGAGTAGCCTCAGCATATCGTACAGTATCGGAACCAGCAATACTCGTTATAAGTGGCTGTATCCCTATTGACTTACTGGCCGAGGAAAGAAGAGATCTTTGGAAAGATCGAAGGCTTATTGAAAGAAGGAACAGAGAATCGGAAACAACAAGACGAACGCATACCATGCGAAGGTGGCAAGACAGATGGGACAGCGAATCTCGAGGCAGATGGACAGCAAGGCTGATAACAGACCTTGATAAATGGGTAAACAGAAAGCATGGCGAAATAAATTATTTCGTGACACAGATGCTTTCTGGACATGGATACTTTCTATATTACCTACACAGAATGGGAAAGGTAAACACAGGAACCTGTATGTATGGAGACAACTGCATAGACGATGCAGAGCACACTTTCTTCAAGTGTGAGAGATGGAGTGTGGAACGACACAACTTAGAGGAAACCGTAGGGGAAATATCCCCAGAAAATATCGTGGATCTCATGATAGAAAATGAGACTAAATGGGAACACGTGGCAGCATATGTTGAAAGGCTACTACGCGCGAAAAAGCGGGACCTAGACGTAGGCATAACGACGGCTGTTCGATAGAAACAGAAGAGGAGCCCCGCCCTGAAGTAATGCGAAAGCGGTCCCAGGGAGGAGAACGGCTCGAAAAAGGGGGATTTTTAGTGGATGCAAGGTCCACATACCAGAACTGTGACGACAGTATCTGAGATGCGTCAGGCATTTTCCTCCCTTCCCGAAAAAAAAAAAAAAAAAAATTATTATTATTATTATTATCATTATTATTATTATTAAATATTAGTGGTTGAAAATTCGAAAAAAATTTGAAATTAACGATTTAAAAATCATTTTTAAAATTTTCACAATTCTGTAGTTTGAACCAAAATTTTGCAATGTTTCGACACTTTTAATTTTAAAAATATATTTTATGAATTATAATGATGCACTGATTTTTAAAATTCGTCATTGAAATTATATTCAAAATCTGGAACTTTAAAACAATTATTAATATATACAATAATTTAAGTTAAAAAAAAAATAAATCATCAAGTATAAATTTACTTAAAAACGAAAAAGGCGCTGCTTTTTTATTAAAAATATGCAGGTAATAAAGATTTTTCTTTTATATATTAAAATTGCCTTTAGTAATATATAAAAATAAACAATTAGTGATCAAAAATATTTATACTTTTCCCACGGCCTTTAGGTTTTGCAAGAAAAATAAAAATAACCTCAACTACACCCCTGCTTATGAATACATAAAATATTCACTTAAATAACCCGGGCCGACCTAGTGACCTCTCTGTAAAATACACAAACTCTCATACGATGAAATACACACTGCAACAACAAAACCAAAGTACCCAATATTCAAGTTACAACAACTCAAATACCTTTAGCTACGCTTTTATAACAAAAACAAAATTTCTATATACTAAAAATCATTTTATTTGAGCAAAATTAATTTTTGATATTTAGTATGACTTAGTGGTAACCCTATAGAGGAATATGGCAATTTACTGATTTCAATTTAAACAGAGAGTGTGTTTACTCACGCTAGAAAGGAATAAGAGCAAATGAGTCCTTATAATACAAACAAAATATGTTCTAATACATGTAAGTATGTTTGCCTTTCATACACATATTTTTGCCATTTGTTTTATTGTAATGCTTGTTAATGCAGGGGTGGTGGGTGATGGTATAGACAAAAGGACTATGCCACCAAAAAAAATTACAAAAGAAAAAAGCATAAAATTGTGAATAGATGTTAAAGAAATATATAAATATTGTACTCGTGTACCAGTATATAAGTTTGTTTGTTTGTATCGTACTTGCTTTTTTAATCCTAGACTAAACGTATGTAGCAACGTTGTTGTAATATTTTTTTTTTTTTTTTACAAAACAAAAAAAAAGTTCTTTTAGTTTAAAAGTGTTGGGTTACTGGTGATTTTAATGCACTAGGGTACAGATTTATTAGTACTATTTGTTAAGTGAATACTCAAATACTTAAATGATGATTAAACATTTGTTAATTAAAATTTATTTTCATAAAATTTTGAGTAAAATAACGAGAAAGAAAACGCTTAAGATTAAAATACAAAGATGCCTTATTTTGAAACCGAATATGCAATAAGTTCTATATAATCATTAAAAGTTTTTTTAAACAATTTGAATTATATTAGTTTATATCACAGTTAATAATGTACGAACAAATTTATCAGATTTTGTAAGCAGTGCAGATTTTATTCCCTTACCGTATTGCGACCATGAAAATGCTTAAAATGTTTGTTTACGAAAGCACAACAAAACATGTCTTGTGTACTGCTTATTGCTTCAGCAGTTCGAGAAAAAAAAAATTATGTTAATAGTAAAATTTTTTTTTATTTCTCCCTTACTTATTGCTCCCTTTTTCAGCAGTGCGTAAGGGGAAGGCATGATAAGGTGTTCTTGGTGGGAATGAAATTAGTAAGAAAAGAGATATACGAAGTGGGACATCTCATGTAAAAAGTATGTCTTTTAGAAGAACACTTGGAAGTAGGCAAGCACTATGTAATCGATTCAAAAAGCACTTTTTGACAATAAAGCTTTTTAGTGGGCTTATAAACACGTCTTTGAACATATAATAAAATAAATGCGCATTGGGATTACGATGTGTATAGAATCCTTTGGTCTTTTTTTATGAAATCTATTTGCAGGTTCCAAATATATAGGCAAAAAATATTTTAAGGAAAATTTTATTATGCTAACCCTCCTATATCTCGGTAAAACTTTAGCTGGCAATTTTTTTATTTTAAAAAGTAGCAGATTTGGTCGTTTGGTAACCAAGATATAGGATACAACTTTTACTGGTTTCTTAGTTAATTTTTATATCGTAAAATCATTTTTGCAAGACAGAAAAATATTTTCGATCTACATAACTAGGTAAGTGTATTGATTTCTCTATTAAAAAATAAATGTCAGTTTTTATAAAAAATTTTAATATCAATCTATTGTTATATGGCTTCAATAATGTTTGGTGTAAGACAAATCATATCTGTGGCTTGAAGCTAAAAGGGCCAATGTCAAAATATTTACTTTTGAGAAAATTGGAATTGAACTTTAACTTTTATAGATGCTTTCATAGTGACATTGGCCAGCATTTTATTTATGAAGCTGTTCTGGGTTAAGTCTGACTTTAGCTGTTTTACCATAATGAAATGATAAACTCAAAAGAGCAAAAAAGTGACATGGACCCTTTTAGCTCCAAGCCACAGATATAACATTAAAAATAATATTTTAATCGTTTATTTAAATCCTCAGTAACTATTATTCATTTTTATATAATTATTTACGTAAGCGATATGATAAAGTACAAATTTGATTGCTACAAAAAATTTGCAATTAAAAGGTCATTTGACGAGATATTCGCAAAACCTGCTTAGTGTGACCTTTTACCTCGCGTAAAATTTCTAGTAATACTCGGATCAGTGGGATTATATGCAGTCATGTTGCAAAAGGAGGGTTCAGAAAAAAAGATGCAGAAAGGTAAGAGTAACAACCCCCTGAGGCCCGTATGATCGATCTATTGTGTATGACAAACATCTGGCTTATGACTATTACGAACTTCGCTATAACAAATTGTTTTGGAAAAGTTGCTACTTTTATAACGTTGTTTTTCTCCAAAAAGAAACTTTTATTAAGACACATTTTTATAGACAGATATTTAGTTTATAAACTCTATAATTATATTTATCTGCCATGATATATTTTTTCAATTACATAAACCGTATAACATGCTACAAAACCATATCTACATAACTCTAAACAATACGTAATTTTATGTGAAGTAACAAAGAGAAAACAAAACGTATTTAGAAAAATATTACGTAGTTTAAAGCAATTTGTGATTGAAACGTAAACAATTTCATTTGGACAGCTTTTCTAAAACAACTTTTTTCCCTTAAGTAAAAATACGTCGTTCTTAATCTTCAACGTTATAGAGAAAATCGACGTTATGTAGAATTGTAAAATAATAACAATGGAATTTTTATAGAAACATATCATACATATCAATCATTTTTAAATTTTGTAAGGGATGATTACTTGATTCACTTACCGTATTGCAAGCATGGAAATGTTTACATTAAACTCTTATCAAAATGAAAGCAAAATAGAGTAAGTCTTCTCTTATGCTTATTATTTCGGCAGTTAAAAGAAAGGAAGAAAAATTATTTATATAACAGAGTTGTTTGTATTTCTCGCTAACTTATTGCACATGTTTAAGCTGCATTTGGTAGAACAAAATTAGCGGCGTAAAAGTGATCTACAGAAGTGAGACCTCACATAATAAAATCATGTCTTCTTAAGGCGCTCTTTGAAGCAGGCAAGCATGAGGTATGAAGTCCAAATAATTAACTTTTTTACTAAAAGGAAATTTCTATATACAGTGGACGTCTAGCAGTATGACTAAAGGTTCAGTTAGTAGATTTGTATCGTGATAATACAAAAAAGCGGTCAAAATATGTCCGTGCGTGTTACTGTTTTTTAATGATGTATAGAAAATTTCCGTGAGGTAGAAATCTATAGAAAATAAGCTTTTACGAAGAGAACGTAATTCACTGAACATATTGTTAAGGAGAAAAAGAGACAAAACTTCTTTTTTAATAACAGACACACACGTTTTAACGATACTGAGAGCTGTTAAGCAAAACAATACAAATCTATTAACTGAACTATTATATATTATCAGGCCTATTCGTACAACAAAAATAAAAAATTTGATTTAAATCTTTGTAAAACAAAGTTCGTCGGGTTTAAAATTTAAGCCTATTGCTTTTTTAATTGTACAAAGTTCTGACTTAGGCATGTCAAACATACATACTGATTTAATGGCACCTAAAATTCCATATTCTGAAGTCTGTACCTTTTGCAATTTTTAACCGCTGCAGAATTTTAAAATAAAAATGAAAGCTAGACATCTTGAAATATAAAAAAGATGCCAATAGTGGTTTCTTAACTTAAGAACTTTTTCTGAGCAATTTATTAAAGAAAAATCCAAAAATGTGTTATTTTTTGGTTCACCTGAATAAAGGCACTTAATTATTTTTTAATATTTCTAAAGTAAGCGTTAATTTTTTGTACGGAACTGAGTGTTCACTTTATGTTTGTATGTCTGGAAATTAGCTTTAGTAACTTTTATAACTTCCGACTGGAAAAGATAAATCTGAAAATATATCCAAGAACTACTGCCGATTTACAATCTATCGTAGAAGGGGTATCTTGTAAAATAAATTATATATTAATAGCAAGTTGATCTTTTATTCAGAAGTTTAGGCTACTATTATTCAACCGGTTTTAATAAAAACCATTTAAAAGAAATTATCCTACAGATGTGCCCAATCTTTATCTTATTAAAAACCGGTTCAATTTTTTAGAAGTTATAAGCGTTTAAAGTTCTTACTAACATATGCGCAAAACATATGTTAAATCAACAATGTCATCAACATGAGTTTAGTCATATATACAACAATATTATGGTCGAATTGGTCGACCCCAAAACATGCCATGTTCAGTAATAACTTTTCAGTAATAACTTTTCCATCTCTGATCTACTTCTACGACATTAAAAAAAACATAAATGAAATTATTGTATGCGTTGTACAACGTCTTTATCTAGAATCCGACGACATACAACTCCTACGTTAGATTAAAAATTGATCATATAATTATTTAAAAAGCAATTTTATGCTCAAACTGAAATGTGTGCTTACAATATCTAAAGCTTTCAATGTTTTTTATTATTATTATCATTATTATTATTATTATTATTATTATTATTATTATTATTATTATTATTATTATTATTATTTGTACGTGCAAGACTTCAAAACGGAAATTCGTCCATGTTTTTTTAATGCCTTTCAAGTATCACGAATCATTTTTTTTAGTTTTTAGTTGAACTCTTTTCGTTAAGAGATATGTATACTTTATAGAAAAATATTTTCTGTATGTTCTGTCGTATATAGACTTATTTCTGTACTAAATGAGTACAATATTGTACTTTGGCTTTAGTTTTCTAATTTCTCTTACGTATGAGTTAAGATGCATCGTATTAAAAACTTGTGGTATTATTTTGACACAAAATCTACATGTGTTGATCAGTAAATCGTACTGATATACAAACAAATTATTACCCTATAATTTTGTTATAGCACCACCTTTAAGATTAAGTACGTCACAAAACATACATTTCAATAATTTGACAATGGCGCCACCTAGAGAGAGTACAATTTTTCGATTTTCGTTTTTGGCATTAAATCCACTTAAATTTAAATCATTTTGGTTTCAATGTACAGACACTTTTTAATAGTTCAACTCTAGCTCCATCTAGGGGAGCGAAAATTTATAATTTTTGTTTCGACATAAAAGCTGTGAACATGAGTATTTTGTTTTATAAATATAGTATTTGGAAATAAATGGACCACAGCTTCACCCATTAGATCCAAAATAAAACATAAACCTAACATGGATCGACCATAAAATAAGTTACTTTAGTTACTCTTTTAGTTCCAGAGATCTTGCGATAGAAATTATTATTATTTGGTTTTTAAAGTTTGATGTACTAAAAATGGTACGTAGTACTTCTATTTATTTTTTTTTTTTGTCCTGTATAGTATATGAGCACCTCTTTTGCATGGTTAACAAGTTCTCTGCTAATCCGTGTATATGTTTAATTTTCTTTTTCTTTTTTACCTTGCTCGGTAGTTGCTGGTTAAAAAATATACTAATTAGTCATGTTTAAATTAAGCTTCATAACAAACCAACCAACCAACCAAACCAACAGAAAGAGTGGTACTTTGAGCACTAAAGAAACAAAAAAAAAAAAACAACAGAAATACAGAAGAGACGACCAATAAAAAAGGAATTCACAAAGGAATGATATTATCTGGTATATGGAGTCTAGTTTCTTTTTTTTTTGTGTTGACTTTAAATAACTTAAAGTCATTTTGAATTTTGTGAATATGTATGCATATTATGGATGATTAAAATTAAAGTTGTCCTTTTTAATAAATCTCAAAGAGTTTTAAAACATTTTCCATTTTTCTTTCACATTTAATTAAAAGTAATTATATGTAATACATGTATATATCTTATTTAATATTTAGTTTAAAATTTTTTATTTGAATATTTTCTGTATCCTTTTCTTTTTATGCTTATTATCTTGTCTGCACTTGTTATATGATTTTATTCCACACTTTTTTTTAAATTTTTAATTTTTAATTTTTTTTATATATTCACTAATTTTGCAAAATGTTTGTATACCTTGTATAATTATTTGAAAAAAAATGTACACATCCGTTTTTAAATAACAATACCCAAACAAATACGTCTACGACGTTATTCTATCCAACTACAACTGAAAGGAAAATTTTTCACTAGCCAAATACTCTCTCAGTTAACTATAATCCAGCCAGCCAGTAAAGTATCTATTTAAAGCTTTTCATTTGTATTTCAAATGTCTTCAATATTTACAAGAAAGAATTTAGATAAAAATGTATACAACAGCTTCTTTCATTGAATGTGAATTTTTGTGCACAAAAACAAGGATGCTGTATCCGCTTTTTTGTTTCTTGTGTATTTCAAAAGGATTCTGCGCAGTTCTGTTTAAGGGTTTGGACTTTTATGGATTGTGGATTTTTAGTAGATTCAATAGAAAAGTTTTCCAAAACTGCCAAAAAGAGATGGTTGTATTTATGTAATTGGAACATGTTCTCCTGTGTGTTGTGCATAAAGGGGAAGTTTTCTTTTATGTTGTGTACTTTTCTTTTTCAAGTTTATATGTATGTAGTTGTTATGCTTGTGTTGCATTATTTATGTTGTCAAATAAAAGTAGGACAATATTATTTCTTTGTGTTTAAGCATTGTTATCATTGTTGGTGTTTTTTTTTTTGCATTTCTTTTTGTACATTCTCATCTATTTACTATAAGGATTCTTTTACTATAATGACGACTAGAGTATGTAGAGAATATTTTTGTTTATGTTGAGGTTTTGTTTATGTTTTGGCTCTATTCGTTATATTTTTTTATTACTTTTGTAAACTATTTTAAGTGCTTATGATGAACTGTTATGTTGTTGTAAGTATGGCTTTGGTAAGTATTAAAAGTAATAAAAATGGATTTATTTGTTGAATACCTTAGGAAAGGTAAGAACTACTCTAGCTGTCTTTTATCAATATTATGTAAAATTATGTTATGTTGTTAATTTTAACTTGTTAAAGGTAAAGTGAGTTTCCGTCTTTCATAAAGGGCCCAAGTTAAGGCTTTCAATATCGATTAAGTTTCGGTAAGTATCGAATTCCGTAATTCGGACCCAATAATACTTTTTTGAGGAACACTGTAGGCGCATTAAGGTGAGAAACTCATTTATGAGGAGCTTAATTAAGTGGAAATTAATAATTATCACTTGCAAAAATATTATCCCTTTGTTGTTTGTTATTATTTGTAATTCCCTTTTCCCTTTTTCGCATTTTTGTAATGGACGTAAATTTGTGCAAAGGTTAAGTTGATCGGACGTCTTAGTGTAGAGAAAAATAATGTTTCAAATTCCGTTATATAATTACAAATTACTCACGCGAAAGGGCAACCATTTTATCGCATTAGGAGGGCTTTAGTTCAAGTAGCATGAACTATGTTAGCGCCTAGTTTTTCTATTCGGGAGGCTTATAGGCAACAACTTCTCTACATCCTCTTCACATCGGATTTTGAAAATCTTTTTGTCTTATTTGTAAGGTCCGCAATCCTAAATTCATTAGTGTCCGTCCATATAGTAGTTGACCGATGGTCTGTGTCTGTCTGCAACGGAGCATCAGTCAAATAATAGCCTAGCAATGCAATCCCCACCATTGTACAAATTACAAAATAAGAAGCATGCCCTTGGAATCAGAGAAAGGGCTTAATAAGCTACAGACAATCAATCTTTTTAGTACCTGGTTGGCTATGAAAACCTCGACTGGTTTAGTATTAAAGCAGCTGGCTCTAAAGGTTCACAATTTAATAGTGCCTTAAAACCAAAAGCTGCAGGTGAGAGAAACCCTAGTATTATGCAGTGTTGTTCTTCAAAACTAGGACCTCTAAGACTCCCAATATGTGGATCGGATCGGATCCTATCAAATCCCATAATTTAGGTACTCTTAAGGCTATTCGGACTCAGTTTATCACTAAGCCAGATTACATTGTGCCAACAATTGTGCAAGAGGAACATACGAAAAACGATTCGATGGTCTCCCAAGCATCTTCTATGACGGCATTAAGTTCTACATCTCTATGGCACAAAAAGAACATTCGGTGGTGGGCCTGCCGATATGCTTACGGACAAGAGAAAAATCCTTGTTGGGTTTAAATTTTTCACAATTTAAACTCTTTCTACAACCCTAAATTAGTGTTATTTACAACGGCATCTAAATAACAATGTTCGAAGAAGGACGATCTTCTAAAAAAAAATATTTTAAACTTAAAACTTCACATAAATCCAATACATTTATGTCACAATTTTACAGAAAATTTTAAAATGAAAATAATTTTGAAGAAACTCAACTTTTCGAAATTATAACAATCTCTAATTTATAAAAACTAAAAGAGATGTTTAAGAGTCAAATTTCCATAGAAAATCAGTTTAATAAACCCTTTATAAACCTTTAATCACTTTAATGAATAAGGCAGTTAATATACTATAGTCTTGAAATAATTTCATAAGGTCTTGCATTTTGAAGCGTGTGGAAAATTTTAATTTATTAATTTTATTATTCAAAAATACTAAATTTAAAATAAATGACATAAAAATTTTATTATTGATATGACAATTTCTTATTTTACCTTTTTTCAGGTTCAGTTTGTATAATTTATGTTTAATTTACTTCAAATATCAGTTAAAAAATTATTAAAAACAACAAAACTATTAAGCCTAATATCACTCCATTTCTAATACATCTTCATATAATGATTCTAAAATATCCTTATTCTATTTAATTTTGGGAAATCAGTTTTGTTGTATATTTTTTCAAAGTTCAAAATATCGTTATAAAAATAATTGTGTTTATTTTCTTTAAAAATGTGCCAACTTACCACATTTTTATTTTCATTTATTAAATTAGGAATATGCATTTTTAAACTACTTATTTTAAATATAAAATTTTGCTTTTGGATTAAAAACTTTTTTTTTGTCTGTTCCAACCTACATCAACCACAAAGTGTTAATAAATGCGGCGAATTTACTCTTAATTTGCCAGAAATTTCACCACCATCATCTCTCATTAAGCATTCGTTTCGCAACACAACCTTTCCAAGCAAATCTGAACAGGCATTTTCTCTCTCCTGAATGCGACATTTGTACCTTTTTTTCTATTTGCTACTTGTTTTGATTGCCAAATTCGTAATCACGTAAAATACACAGCAATCAACAAAAGCAACAATAAAATCACAGTACGTTTTTCGGGATTTTTTTCATGTTGAGCCTCCTATGGCGCAATACAATTTTTTGTTTGAAAAGAAGTATGCACATACATACATATATATGTGGATGTGTGGAAAAAATATTTATATATTTATGTTTATGTTTGTGTGGTGGTTAACAAAAATAACAATGTCTATGTTGTTGTAATTATCTATGGCATAATCCCTTGGTATGCGACGACGTAAATAAAATTTACAATATGTGAAGTGTATGCTTCAGAAGGATATTAAAAAAAAATAAAAACTGAAAAATAACATACAGCTTATAACTACAAAGTTATAACAACAAACAATAGATGAGGAAGAGAAAATTGTGATAATTTGAAGAGAACATAGGTATGTGTTAATAACAGCGTTGTACTTTTGCAAGCAATATTAGAGTGTGAGGGTAAAAGTTATTTCCAATATTTTCAGCATTTGTATATTGATTGTGGTGGACAATTAGAGACAATTAGTTGTGGTAATATGATACGCAATAGAGATACAGTCTTTATGCACAAGAATAGAAGTGACCGAACTGGAATGAGTTTTTATAACATGACCCCAAACAGTAAATATTTCCGTCTAGCTCATCGCAATACTGTTTTCTAGGCTAAAATTACGGTTATTACGGAAGTCGATAAGTTGTCGGAGGCGATTGATAACGATCTATGCGGGCAGCAAATCAGGTTTTAAGGCCCTGACATTAGAAAACATTGACTCTCAAAATTTCCTGCAATACAAGAGTGAGATAAATTCACATGCAAATTGCAAAAATATAATTGGAGATGATTAAGCCCACAAATTATGCATAATAGGATCATTTGTGAACACCATCACCTTGGAAAATGCTAAACCCTCTTGTATTTGTATTTATTTTTTGGTTTTCTTATACAACAAGACAAATTATCTTATAAATAATATTATTAGAATCAGAACAGTTATTCCAGAGACGCATGGTCACGATAGCGAAATTAAGTAATACTTCTCCTCCTTATTAATATTGAAAACTGTAATCTATCATAGAGATATTTTGGCTCCTTTGTCGTTATAATTTTGTGAATAAAAATTCTATTTTTGAATCTTAAATAATTGGGAAAAGACATGTTGAATATACGGCATGAATATTGGGTTATACGATCAAATTTTCTTAGTCCATGAATGTAACGAATAATGTTATTATAACTCGGTGTGAGTTTTCTCATACCATTTGAGTTGCAACCAGTAAAAATTTCTGATGAGTAGAGAAGTGTTGTGCAGTAGATATGCTTTTGCCAAAAGGATTTTAACCTTCAACGGGGTAAATTGTTGAGTGGCCCATACATTTCGCAATATACTGTATGTTCTGCCACACGCCTGGCTTATTTGTTCCGACCAAGTTAGAGATTTGTTAAATTTAACACCCAAATTTCTATCTGTGTTTACTATATCTATTTCTGTGCCATCAAGAATAATATTGACGCCATCATATATAAGGGTATTATTTTTTCTTATTATTATGCATTTTGACTTTGTTGGATTAAGGCGTAATCCATTTACAGATGCCCACGTAAAAATTTTCTCAAAATCATATTTCAATTCCCAATTTTTTTCCGTGATTAATTCCTTGGAACAACTTATATACAACTGAACGTCATCAGCATACATATGTATTTTAGAATATAGTAGTTGTTGTGGTAAGTTATTAGCATATAACGAATATAGCAACGGTCCAAGTATGGAACCCTGTACCTGAACATAAAGTTTGGAAGATAGAAAAACGTGTCAGAAAATGGCAAAAACCTAACCAACCTTTTTAACAACTTTCTTAACAAATCGTGTTTTGAATTTTTAATAAGTATAAAAATTTTTTAAAAATATGTGGGAAAATCTGAAAAACTTTACAAATTGTTTATAAGTTTTTAAGTTATATCAAAATTGGTCAAACATTCACGTATTTAATTGTTTATACATTTCCATGCCTAATTAATTATTAATAAGGTAAAAATTTCAAACACACATACACATGTATATCCCCCATACTCGTAATCAAATTTAAAATTTATAAAAATTTATGTTTTATAAACTTTCTATAATTGATGACTAGTATGGGGGTTATGCCATAAAGAGAAAGACCATGCGTCTTTAGCTTTTACTAATACATATTTCCAAAGTTTTTTGACTGCTTCTGTTTCTTATGACAAAAAAACGAAAATCTTTTTCTTTGATGTTTAATATATTGATTCATACTTAAATAATCTTTACACGTAAATATATAAATCACATATTATAAAACTTGCAGAAGTCTTTGCTTCTTTAACATCTGACAGAGGGATGTCACAAGAAAGTAAAAACTAAACTTGAAACAATATATACACACCCACGTACTTATTTATAACATTTAGTCGTTGACATATCTAACTCTATGCAATCAATTAAAAGAGAGACGGCAACGTCAACAACAAAGTTAAGAATTTTCTGAATGTCTAGATAAAAAAACACACCTGAAACGTAAATAAAGGGGTTTTCAATAAGGGCAAGTCTCTGTTGGAAACAAATAATAAAAAAAGCACGTTTAAGAAATGGTATACAATTTAGTAAAATAACTGTCGTAACTTTGAATGAAAGAAATTTAATGCTCATTGAATTCTTAATATCAATATATATTTTGTGCAAAAATACTGCTCTAAGAATACAAAAACTTTACTGGAAAAAATAGAAAATAAACTTCTATAAGAATAAGTTTGTCTTCGGCCAGACAGAAGCTGTGTAGAAAATTTCAAAAACTCTTTTTTTTTCTAATTATAATAAAAAACAAGTAGGAGCACTATATTCGGCTGTGCCGAATCTTTTATACCCACCACCAATTTTGTGTACATTTAAAGCACAATATTTATTATTTTGTTAATCGCTATGGAATAATCTCTTTATAATAAAATATGTATCACTTTCTTTGTAGTGGGTGGTTAAATTTTAAGGGCTTATGTTGAAGGTGAACTACACCTAGTTTTTAAACTTGTTTTTTGCACTTCAATTGACATTTCTCAATCTCAAACTTACTTAATTTGATCCGTGGAAAGATACGCAAATGAGCAACGCGTTATAGTAATTCAAATTTTTTATTAAAATGGGCGTTCAAATCATAATGCATTTTGTGCACTTTGTAATTCTTTTGATCAACATAATCGTTCAAATTCGTCCACAATCGGGAGAATTGTAAAAAATATTTGAATTTCTGCAAAACAGGTATGTATAAGATGTTAGAAAATCTGTGAATGCCTTCTTAGTTCGTTGAATGGGAACCATTGCTGTTTTTTGCGATAGTGTGGCAAAAGAGCAGTCAACCTCGACTCGTCATCATGCCCAACAATTGAGCATCAACATTGTCATTGAAAATTTGGACCATCAGATAGTGGAGTGGCGCCAAGGATGGGGGGGGGGCCATTTGGCCGATATTTTGTTAAATACATAACTGAACCATACAAATATTATAATTACAAAAATAAATAATAATAATATCCTAAATAATTTGTGTTTTATTTATATTCAACATCAATTTAACACCCTTTATAATTTCGATATGCTACTAAAATGCTTTCGTAAATGTAGTCTTTCAATGAAAGTGGGCGTTAAAGTAGGCGTGTCAATAAAGTTTCTGCTAATAAATACAACTTAGATATTTCAATATAGTCCTTTATTTTCCAAAAACCTTTGTGAATAGAGAAATCACATGAATTTAAGATAAACCGTTATATGGGAGGTAGGCGTTAAAGTGGGCGTATCACCTAAACTTTTTGGCACAACAATTACATTGATTAGAAGGATATACGTAGCAAATTTGATCATCATACCTCTAATTTTGGCGGTTTTATGAGCTTTTAAATTTCATTAACGGTAGATAACGTGAAAAGTGGGCGATATAGTAGGCGTGTCAAAGTTGTTTTTGCGAATGAGTCCAACTTAGGTGTTTCAATATAGCCCTTTATTATTCCAAAATCTTTATTAGTAGAGAAATTATATGAGTTGTAGGTAAAACGTTATATGGGAGGTGGGCGTAAAAGTGGGCATGGCACCTTAATTTTATGGCACAGTAATGACACTGCCTAGGGGGATATACGTAGCAAATTTTATCATCATATCTTTAATTTTGGTGGTTTTATGAGCTTTTAAATTTCATTAACGGTAGATAACGTGAAAAGTGGGCGTTATAGTAGGCGTGTCAAAGTTATTTTTGCGAATGAGTACAACTTAGGTGTTTCAATATAGCTCTTTATTATTCCAAAATCTTTATTCATAGAGAAATTATATGAATTTTAGGTAAAACGTTATATGGGAGGTGGGCGTAAAAGTGGGCGTGGAACCTTAATTTTCTGGCACAGTAATGATATTACCCAGGGGGAAATACGTAGCAAACCTTATCGTCATATCTTTAATTTTGGTGGTTTTATGAGCTTTTAAATTTCATTAACGGTAGATAACGTGAAAAGTGGGCGTTATAGTAGGCGTGTCAAAGTTATTTTTGCGAATGAGTACAACTTAGGTGTTTCAATATAGCCATTTCTTATTCCAAAATCTTTATTAATAGAGAAATTATATGAATTTTAGGTAAAACGTTATATGGGAGGTGGGCGTAAAAGTGGGCGTGGCACATTGATTTTCCGTTACAAAAAAGCACTTGACCAAAAAGCCAAGTGTGCAAAATTTCAGAGTCGTACATCCAATTTTGTTGCTTTTATGACGTTTTTGTTTTTATATATACCGAAAAATACACTGTGCGGTATAAATTTTCGTACATTTTTATCGGAACTCCTCTCCTAATGCATAGATTTCAACAATTTTCGGGAAAAAATATTGTTTTTACTCAGGAAATATATATTCGAAGTTTCATGAGTCTACGTTAATGCGTTTGGACACAATTCCATTTTATTCGATGTTTGAAGGACACGGTTTTTTCGACCTACTCTCGCTTTTCGAGCTATAACTCTCTTCCTAATATTCCGATTTAGCCCATTTTCAATACCAAACAAACCTTGTCTATAAGAAAGATTCTGGCAAAATTTGAGCCCCCTAGCTTTTTCGGTGCGACCTCTATCGTGCTTTCAACAGACGGACAGACGGACAGACGGACGGACATGGCTAGATCGTCATCAAATCAAACCCCGATTCAGAATATATATACTTTATGGGGTCTAAAATGGATATTTCGATGTGTTACAAACGGAATGACAAAATGAATATACCCCCACCATTTTTTTGGTGGCGGGTATAATAAATCAAATTTACCATTTGTTATCTATGTAGTGGTGTTCCTCCACTAAAGTCCATGCGCACGTAAGCGGCTGGACTTAATTTAATTCTAAAAACACAGGTTTAAAAATTGAGGTCACCTCTTGGGCATGAGCAAGTGAGAACTGAGACATCACTTAACACATAGTGGAAGTCTCGAAAGTCGTAGTCATTGAGAGATAACATGCTTCACAATTTATATTTCTTTTTCATACTAATCTTACTAAGCCTTCTTCATACGTAGAACCTACAGCTTCGTTGACAACAATTCTATCGAGACCTCTACTATTTACATTTCCTAACCAACCTGGATTTGATATAATGCCCTTTCAAGGCAAGTAAAGTATACCATACCGAGCTTCTTTAGTGTTTCTTTTACTGTTTTAGTTTCATTTATTAAATATTAAGAAAACCAAACGACTTATGATAAAACCAGTAACAGTGCTATATTCAGCCATGCCGAATCTCATATACCCTTCACAACGTGTAGTTATGCAATACAATTGTTTGTATCACCATTCATCTCATATAAAATACGTACATTTATGTAAAAAACATACATATAAAAAACATGCCATTGTTAAATTATAAAGTGAGTTTACATATGTGTTTCTAAAAAAAAAAATTACAAAAAAAAATTAAAAAAAAAATATATATAAAAATAAAATAATAAAAATATAAATAATATATAAAATAAAAAATAAAATAAAAAATTTTTTTGGCTCAGCTGGGATTCGATGCCACGTTTACTCTAACCTGTATATATGTATGTTGTTGTGTTTGTAATTGTGAAAAAAACGAGGTGGTCGTGGTTTTTTGCTCATATCTCAGAAAGTTATAAGGCGATTTTGCTGAATTTCAATAGCGATTCATTTCCGGATATTTCCGAGAGATTGATACCATACACAGATCTGAGGAACATATAGTTGCTTCTAAAAGTTGATTTCAACCAACACACGGGCAGACGAACAGACGGTCAGGGCTTAATCGACTTTATGGGGTCGGAAATGAAAATTGTAGAAATTACAAACGGAATGGCAAAGCTATATATACCCTTGTGCACCACAGGTGAAGGGTATAATAAAATGCCAAGATTAGATCGAAAAAATATTTTACAAAATGTAAAGGTTATTAAATAAAAAACACACAATATCTGTATAAAAAATTAATAAATAATTGGTGGAAATAAACATAAATCTTGTTCTTATTACGCATAATTCAGCAGAAACTTGCTTGACTGTAAAAATTATTTAACTATTAAATAAACTAAATAATAGAGGATGGCCGTACCATTTTTATAAAAGCAAAAATTATCGTTATTTTTATAATAACAGAAGATTGATATACATATAGTATATATAAATGTAATTTTGTTCAGAATAAATGGCAAATTGTTTGTCATATTCTGCTCAACCTACCTATTTATGGACGAGTTATTTTCATGACTATATTCTTCAATGTTGCAGTATAAAAGAATAACTAAAAACAGCAACAAGAACAATATAAACGACAACAACAGTATCATCAACAATAATAATACTAAATATTTAACATGTGTGTTAAATCTTTTAACACTAGATTCTGCCGAGATATCTTTTATTGCGCTGTCGTCCTCCGTTGTGTGTATTTGCCAATGTACAAACAACACAGAAGAAGTGTATTGTAGTGCAACAACACTAGTGGCACTTGTACAAAATGCTGCAACTGCAGAAACATTAACAAAAACACTAACAACATTCTTGTTTATTTGTATGGATAGTGGTGAGATGTTTTCCAATTGGAAAATTGGTGTGTGTTTTCATTGTTCTCACACCCAACTGAAAAAATATAATTTTGTTTTTTAAACAAAAAGAAACAACAACTTGTAAGAAACAAAACTAAAAAACAATATACAGCAAAAAGCACAAAACTTTGCCGTTCATTGACATAATAATCCGTATAAATAAATAAATAAAAAACTACAAATGGTGGCACACTTGGCATTCGTCGACGCTTTAATGAATGAAAATAAAAATTTAATTTCCCTTTAAATAATACAACTACATACTTATGTACGTTCACATGTACGTATATAAGGGTAAACAAAACAGGGTAAGGAAATATATTTGTATATATGTATGTATATTTTGGCATGTTTTTTTACTTTTAAAATAGTCCTGGGAAAACCTAATTGCAAAAAAATATGTCACGTTTGTCTCTAACAATTCGTAACTATTAATCATCACCAAATTGACTTTTAATTTTTGGTGGTTTGTGCAATGGTTTACATAGAATATATTTAAAACTATGTATTTAAATACAGCAAATTCTAAAACTACCCTTGTCATAAATGAGATGATACCCTTAATAGCTAAAAATAATCCACAGATTATTACTTAATAATTCAACTTTTTTAGTAATTCTTCTCAGATATTACCCAGTATAAACTAAATTATATATAACTAGCCAAGCCCGGTGCGCGTTGCTACGCCCCTTCATGAATAAAAATGCATTCTGAATTTTAATTGAATATCAATTGCAAGACTAAAAATTATAACTTTTTTTATGGCAGTGACACTGCCCACCTTTCTAATCAAGAAATTGTATAGTCATGATAGCTCAATATGTGTGTGCAAAGTTTCACAAAAATCGGTCCAGAGCAAGTACCTTAAAATTATAATTTTTTTTACTGTCGTGGCCATGCCCACTTTTCTAATCACGAAATTATACAGTCATGACAGCTCAATATGTGTGTGCAAAGTTTCAGAAATATCGATCTAGTGCAAGTAGCTAAAAACGATAACTAATATCTTATGGGCGTGGCCCCGCCCACTTGTTACCATCCATAAACAATTCCTGGAATGTGTCTATAGCTAACACACAGACAGAGTTTCACTTTTATATATATAGATAATATATAAATACATATATATATATAAGTAATGTAAGTAAGGAGCTATTTAAATAACTGTTTATGATTATTATTTTGTTTAACATACGTAAAGTAGAAGTAGTAATATTTTCGAAATGGCAGTACCGCAATTGTTGGGGTTAATTTTCACTGAAATTCTAATTTTTAATATAACGTATTTTAGTATAACCAAGCCGAATTCTCGACCTCTAACACGCTTAACAACTTCTGTAAGCTCATACAACAAATGCGTTATCAAGGTTATTGAAATAAGTAAGTAATTATTGTACCCTACACTTGTGGCAACAATGGTATATACAGTTTTGTGATTTAACTTGTACTTTTTACAATGTTCAGCTTAGACGCCATAGAATATGTATATTCTGGAAGATGTGCCACAAAATTTTTAATTTTTCTGTAATCTTTAATATAATATCAACTTAATAAAAAAATTAATTTTAAGATAAAGCTTTTTCAAATTATTACATTTTATAGATGTTAAGATTTTATCGATCTCACTCCTTATTTGTTCAACATTTTCACCTTTAGGATACTTTAGCTAATTTCAATGTAACACTTATATTTCACATGTAATCAAAAACTAATCATGTGTAGGTATTTAAGGCTTACATTAGACGTGCCGTAACCATAATGCCATAAGACACCAGAATTCAATTGGTTTGTATTATTATGTCCACTGTCACCTAAATCAAATACATTGTTGTTTGTATATATCCCTGCAGATAACGCGACTAGTCCATATACGCATGTAAAGTATACTCTGTAATGGACTAGGATTAGTCCAAAGATCACCCAAATGTATAAAGAAAACATGGTCGATTTAACATTACGATGTCCTAGAGCTGGACCATATAACCCATCGGAGTAGTCTTAAAACTACTCTTTGTCACTACTTGGTGGAGCACCTACACGACCATTATACACGTCTTGACAACAATATATGTAATCGTTGAAACACGAACACTTGTCGTTTAACTACAATCTCTTGCTTAAAAATTATATGGTCCATGACTGTATAACATAGGACCATGTTGTAAGTAGTCCATTTAGCTAACATGGACTACGTAGCGCAATATTATCTATAGGGTTGGTTCAAACAGCTGTTCTGTATGGTATTGTGATTACGGCACGTCTAATTTAAGCTTAAGGTCTAGTTACAAAATCACTAATAAAAAAATCACTATTAAAAAATCAACAACAATAATTTGCTTCTATTAAATATTTCACCATGTTCCATTTGATTATTGTATATGCGATTACAAATAAAGTGCTCCTGGTATTCATAATAACTATAGTGAAAATGTGCAAGTTTATTTAACAAAGTGCTCTTTTTTATGTAAAATACATATAAAGAATAACGGAATAAAAATAATGTTTTGAATTGAAAAACAAGCATAAATCATGCACAATATCATAAACAGTACGAGTGGAGAAAATACAAAAGAAAAACTAAAATACAAAATCAAACAGCGGTGGCACAATTTTCTAATACAAAACGAGATGCAAATCAATTACGAAATTATAAACTTTAAATATTTCTAGGAAAACTAATTCTTAATAAAGCACACTAAATGTTTATTTCTATTTGTAAAAATTTGCTAGATAAGGCAATCTAAAGCTTGCAAATTAAAAAAAAAAATGTTTTTTATTAAATAATTTCGATTTGGCTAAAAACTTAAAATTAATATTAAAATTAGTATAAAATGTATTTAAATGTTTTTTTTTCAGATTTGTTTAGTTTTCTGTGTGCTAATAACCAACCTTCGAAATGGTGGTGTAGAAATCTGTTCCAGTTGTGTGCTGGATTGGTTTCTTTGATGGTTACTTGAATGTCAATAATTTTTTTGTTTGTTTTTTGATTACGCGCAATTTCACAAATAACAAGTGTATTTTTTTTTTGTTTTTGTTGGTTTCAACATAAATAAAACATGAGATATTTTTTTTTAATAAAGAAAGAAATATTAAAAGTAATAAATATTAAATACAGTATTTTCTTTTAAACTTTTTTAGATATTTAAGAGATAAATTAAACAAAATGTATTGAAATGATTAGTATCCAATAACAGAACAGTTAGTAAAACACAAATAGAATTGTATTTGAGAGAAAAAAATATGTAACAAAATTAGAGAACGAAAAAAATTACAAACACTGTTTATAAATATTTCTTGTTTGGCCTTGAATAAGCTTTAAAGATTTTTCATCTTTTTGTTTTTTGTTTTATTTTATAATAATTTTCAACAAGCACAACACAAGAAAGTTTAAAATAAAACTAAAAAATGCCTACATTTAAAATAAATAAAAATCAAATATTTTTATCTTTTAAAACTTTGGATTGACAAGGAAACATTTACGCATACTTTTACATAGGGAAATACAAAAGGCTGTAGTGATATACATAAATCAAAAATTAAATTACTTACTTGGCGTTTTTAGGCCGTTTTGCTTCGATTGGAAAATCATCATCGAAATCCAAATTGAAATCTTCTCCCAGATCTCTAGGCACCAGTGGTGTTCTTTGATGGGCTGGACTTGTGTGATACCCATCGGCATGTAGCTGTTGTTTTTGTTTTTGTTTATAAATCATTTTTACAAATCATTCATATTGTTTTTTTTTTAATTTAAACAAACAATTAAAACAATATGTTGGTAGTGAGTGTTTAAAAAGTTATGATTTGTTTGTTTGCCATAAATATTTAAAATAAGAAAAGGGTGTAATGGGGAAGAAATAAATGGAAAAAATTATTTCGATTAAAAATATGTATAAATTATTGTGGTTTAATTTTATGCAAAACATATTTTCTAATAAATCACTCAACATTCAACAAATGGCTATTTAAAAAAAAAACTATGAAAAATCTTTACATTAAATTGGAATTGAACATAACGTGCAAAATATCTAACATTTAACATGATTGATATATCCAGAGACTGTAATTTACTAACTGAGCATTAAAGTATACAAAATAAGCTCGTTTTGAATATAGGTTCCCGGTACATAATTGTTTGAAAAATCGGCAGACACTCATTAACCGATTTAACACTCATCTGGAGGCGTTCCATTCTACTCTTCTGGCATTAAATGATACACGCAGAGAAAAAATATGGTTGTGATAACCATAATCGAAGAGCAACATACCATGATTGAATTGTACTACCATTGAAATCGACAATCTTTGTTTTTTTACAGAAAATTATTACCTTTTGCTGTAACATACACATATTGATTGTATGTACATACCCATTTAATTGCAATTCTTTTACCAATATTTTTTTACATTTTCTCGTTTATTTGTAAATTTTCTTTAATTTTTAAAAATTTTTTTCATTTCTTTGACATCTCAAACTTTTCAAATAATAAAAATTTATTTAGCAAGAAGAAAGAACAGTTGAAATCAAATTATTATTAAAAAAATCATAGCTTGATTAATTTGTAATCATACTGTTGTCTGTTGTAAGTTTTAATGCTTTTGAATAAAATGTTATTTTTGTCAAATTATTTTTTTTAATCGTACTATTTTTAAATGATAACAATTATAAAATTTTTACGAAAAGTAAACATTAAATGATACAATTCAAACAAATGCTTGATTATCATGACAAAATATATGATTAAATAAAACAAAAATAACTATTACTTGTTTTAGACAACCAAGTATTGTTATAGAAACTATAATATGACCGTCGTGATCATGCCGTAACTGTGGTTTTTCTTTGCGTGTAGACAGATGAAGTTCGTTAGCGAGAGGGCCTGTAAATCGAACGAAATTTTTACTCTTTCAAATTCGTCGAAAACAAAAATAAAAACTTAATAAAAATATGTTTTCGTATTCAATATATTTGTAAGAATGAAATTTTTTTTGTATTTATTTAAATATACAAGAGGAATTTACATCAGGTGATGTTACGCAGCCAAATAATTGCTTTTTTGCTCGTTTTTTTTTAACGGCACAATGTCAAAGTAAAGTAATTGTTATGAGCGTTGGTTGGAAAACTTTATAAAATTGGTAAAATTTCTGAAAAAAAGTTATAAAAATACTAATATTTGTACAATATCTTATTGGTAAATAAGTAAAATTCAAGTTATAATTTGAATAAACAAAATTATGTTTTTAATTCTGAAAATATAAAATACAAAGACAAGCAGATGGTTAATGTCAAAAAAAAACAAGTAAAAGCGCTATATTCGGCCGTGCCGAATATTATATACCCTTCACAACGTGTAGTCATGCAATAACAGTAGTTTGTATCACCATCCCATATGAAATACGTACATATGTACATATAAAAAACATACATATATAAAAATATCCCATTGTTAAATTATAAATTTACGTATGTATGTTAAAAAAAAAATTTTAAAAAAAAATGTACAAAACAATATTTAAAAAAAAATTTTTAAAAAAAAATTTAAAAAAAAATTTTTAAAAAATAATTAAAATATATATAATAAATATAAAACAAAAAAAATTAAAAAAAAATAATAAAAATATAAATAATATATTAAATAAAAAATAAAAAAAAAATAAAAAAAATTAAAAAAAAATATATAAAAAAATTTTTTTTGCCTCAGCTGGGATTCGATGCCACGTTTTCTCTAACCAGTATACACGTTTGTATGTATGTATGTTGTTGTTGTAATGTTGTTTTTGTGAAAAAAAAATCGAGGTGGTCGTGGGTTTATGTACCGATGTTTCTGATTTTCAATACCGATCTACTCCCGAATATTTCTGATATTTTAATACCTCACCCGAGTCCAAGCGATGTCGGGGGGCTTCAAAAAGTTGATTTCAACATACACACGGACAGACGGTCAGACGGACAGACTGACGGGGCTTAATCGACTCCCCTATTCATAAGCTTTCAGAAAATATATACTTTATGGGGTCGGAAATCAAAATTGTAGAAATTTCACACGGAATGACAAACCTATATATACCCTTTTTCACTGTGTAAAGGGTATAATTAAAAAAAGAAGTATTTAATTAAAAATTAATTAAGCACTCGAAAGGAAAGGGTTCGCATTTCTATGCAAAGCCAAAACACCCTTCACTTGTGGGATATAGTTTAAATAAATTTAAATAAATTTCCCATGGACACAATATCCTAAAAAAAATAAATTAAAGTCCTATATTAAGACCTGACGTCTATAATCTAATAACCTTCAGCATCATGTACATAGATAAAATGAGCACACCGTAACTTAGCCAATTTTTCAAATTTTACCTAAATATCTCCGACACCATTTTTATTTTTGAATTTCTAGCTGTATTCTACCAGTTAAGACTTACTTTGATGGGGTTGAGAAAAAAAAATTTCGCCATTTTGTTTAGAAAGGTATCTTGGATTTGAACCTTTTTAAGAGTCAACTGTATTCCATTAGTTAATATCTTTGATTTGACACCAATGTATCAATGTTGTGGATGTTAAAGGCGGAAAATACTATTTATTTGACTCAAGTAACCAGCATTTTATTTCAGACGGACTCTTGGATATTTACTTCTTCATTGCTTACTGTATTTTATAAGTCAAGCTCTTTCGTTTCGTGGACGTATTAAGAGGTTTAGTGGGTACATTATTAATTACCAGATATGACCCATTTAGAGATATATTTTAGAAAAAAACACCGAAGGAGTTGCATTTTCAAAATGATTTGCCAAAAATAATTTTCCAGACTACGGCTTATAATCTGTTGTTTTTTACTTGATAAAAAATCAATTAAAGGTTTTGGTAAAAAATTTCAAAAAATAGATTTTTTTTCAAATAATGTTTGCTCATAACTTTCAAGATTAATGACTAATTTGTTTAATTTTACGAGTAGCCCTAAAGGCTACTCAAACGTATCAACCAATTATTTTAGGAGAGAAAAATATAAATTTGTATGGTCAAATAATGGGAAAGAACAGAGACAGTCGTGTCATATCACAGTCCTGGAATTCGATAGGTTTCCAAAAAACTGATACTATATAAATATCTCTACGTTTTTCATGGGCATGTCCATATTGGATGATATTGTTGCCATATTGCCTCAATTCAAACGTTTTTTACTTGGATGTAAAAATTTCTAAAATAATATAGACCCCCACCGATTTTTTTAATGGAAAAGAAAACGTAATTTCCATGTTTATTCAAAATGCTTGCAGCGCTGATGCAGTATGTTTACTTACGTTTGCTTAATAGAAAACTATTTCTGTTCCTAAAAAACACACAAGCACATACGTTTATATCAATTTCTTGATTATTTTTATTTACTAGAACTTCTAATTACTTGTGTAAAAGCTAAATTTCCTTAGATAGTTACATTTTAAAGCTGGAGTTACATACCATGAGTTCTATCCGTTGTTCTCTTTTATGCATCTGTCAAAAAGTAGAATCAGTGTAATTGTATGTGACAAGTTACACGGCAAAACGCAAAGAATGCATATATGTATCAAAGCAGAAAAGTAGGTTTACTTTCTGCTTTTGTATCCGTCGCAGAAAGGTGAATAAAAGTCAGCTGTTGTTGATAGCCATGGATGACAGATAATATTTTTTTTGTCAACGTTATCGATAAATCTGTTTGTGTGGTGGATTTTTTATACCCTTCACCTGTGGTGCACAAGGGTATATATAGCTTTGTCATTCCGTTTGTAATTTCTACAATTTTAATTTCCGACCCCATAAAGTATATATTTTCTGAAAGCTTATGAATAGAGGAGTCGATTAAGCCCTGACCGTCTGTCCGTCTATCCGTCTGTCCGTCTGCCCGTCTGTCCGTGTGTTGGTTGAAATCAACTTTTAGAAGCAACTATATGTTCCTCAGATCTGTATATGGTATCAATCTCTTGGAAATATCCAGGAATGAATCGCTATTTAAATTCAGCACAATCGCCCCATAACTTTCTGAGATATGAGCAAAAAACCACGACCACCTCGTTTTTTTTCACAATTAAAACCACAACATACATACATACATACATGTAAAAAACATACCAAACAAAAAAAATTACAAAAAAAAAATATTAAAAATAAAAAAAAAATAATAAAAAAAAAACTAAAAAAAAAATTTTAAAAAAATTTAAAAAAATTTTAAAAAAATAATAAAATATAAATAATATATTAAATAAAATAAAATTTTTTTGGCTCAGCTGGGATTCGATGCCACATTTATTCTAACGTTTACGTATGCACGTATTTTATATGGGATGAATAGTGATACAAACAATTGTTATTGCATGACTACACGTTGTGAAGGGTATATAAGATTCGGCACGGCCGAATATAGCACTGTTACTTGTTTTTCTATTTTTTTGTGTTAAAAAATGTTTTTAATAAAAGAAAAAGTATTCGAAATAACGTTTATAATTACTTTTAAGAAAAACATAAATAAAAACTAATTTTAAACAGAATTTTTTCATTACCAAAATTTTTATTCTATTTATCGATAACTGTTATGTGCTGAGTGTCATCTCTGTTTGTTTATTATTAAAAGGAAACAAGTGCAGTGGACGAGAAGCTTATTGATGCTCGTGCTATTTTCGAACTTTTTGTAGCACAAAATATCATTTAGATAAACTCAATGAATTCCATAAATTCCCTTAAAATGTCAATTTCACTTTCCATTTGGCAAAATTGTTTTTAGTTGATAAAAATATAAACACAACAGCTGATCACAACAAAAAGTTGATGCATAAAACGCGTTGTGTGTAACTTGAAACGTATAAAAAGGTGAAAAAGTATCAAACGCAACAACGCATGAACGGTTAGTGTGTAACTTCAGCTTAACATTTGTATTCATTGCGAAATGCCTTTGTAGACATACGAAATTTTATCTGCACGAATTTTTTGTCTTCGACCACTTTGTTTATTATGGTTTTTGCTATTATCTTATACTTAAATGATATTTGTTTGAAATTTTATTAGAAATTTTTAGATCTTCATTGACATGAATAGAAAACAAATTTGAAAAAGTAAATACCAACTCATGAAATATCTGATTTTATGAACATGTGGAGGCTTCTAAACGGATAGACGCACATTGCTTAATCGATTCTCCTAGTCATAAGCTAAAAATATTTATATTCTCTATGGTGTCGGAAATAATTATTGAAGGATTTTTAAACGAAATGACAAAGCTACAATTGGTGAAGGGTATAAAAAAAAAACATAGAATATACCTAATTCTGTACCATTCTGTATTTATAGATGTTTGATCTGTTTAAAACTTATATACAAAGTCTTTTGTTTTACTGGAAAAAAAAAATTCTTATAACTTAATACGATTGTCTACAATAATATATTAGAACACTAACACACTGTAAATTATAGAACAAACATAAAAGTTTTACATAACATTAATCACTCGATTAATTTTGATCTATGTATGGCTTTGCATCACATTTAAAACAAACATTTATATTTACACCGTAAAGTATCTTCTGTAAATGAAACCTCCGCATTGAGAAATCGCTACCATATAGAAATCACCGTAAATAGTATTATTTATTACAAACAAAATATAAAAAAAAAATCAATATCATGTTGTAAATAACAAATCATGCAAATAAATTAAAATCTCGAAATCTGGTGTGTGTAATTTAAGATGTGTTTGTAAAAATTTGTTATTTTGATCGAAATTTTTTAAATTAAAGTGTAGGTATGAGTGTATGTGTGGTTTAAGCTAAATACGTTTTTGTTTCAATTCCAATTTTTCGTGTACGTTTTTTGTGTGATTCTTTTATTAGCAAATCAACTTAGAAGAAATGACATGATTTATAGAAAATTAATATTAAACAATTTTATTAAAAATGAGATGATTTGAAATAATTTTTAAAATTAATTTTGTTTACATACATACACATGATAAATTGTTAAAATTATTAATTAATGATTTAAAAATATTTTTGTTGTTGATGATGAATGATGAATTTTTTTTAGCATCGTATTTGATTTATTTTAATAAACACATATTAATTTAAAAAAAGTAAAGGGCCAACATTACTCGTGCAAGGATAATTTTCATAACGAGGAAGTAGAAAAATAACAGCAGCAAACAATAAACTGTAAACTGTTTTGTAGAAAAACAAATAAACAAACAAAATGTAATTTTTGTTTTATTAAAAAAATTGTAACAAGAACACAATATTAAGGAAAAAATTTTATTAAAGTTATATATTGTCTTTAAGGAAGATTTCCTATTAAATTGTTTTTCTTATTGAGAAATCCTTGTAACGAGTAGTTTGTTGTTCGCCCCTACCTTAACTATAGTGCCGACCTGTTGTAATTCAGCTGATTGACGATTGTCTAGTAGATTTGCACGCTCCATTTCTTCCAAAGGTAATGATTCACGATTCTGATCGTTTAATAAGCGTTCTCGCATCTCATGTATATAAGGACAACGCTGCATACCTTTAGGCGTTTTTCGAGAAAAATTTTATAGTTTTTGGGAATAAGGAATTAGGATGTGTAACTACGTTTTGTTAATGATTTTTTATATTTTTTTTTTTTAATTTATAGGTTCTTACAAAAATATGTAGATAATCTAAATATTTATTGTTTTTTTTAACTACATAAAATTTTGTAGTATCAAAAATTGTGTAAAAAGGCGTTTTATCTATTCGGTAAAAAATCAGTCAATACTGTAGAAATTCCATTAGTTGTTCTTTATTGGTTCCGTTAATGACGATAAACAGGTTAGTTAATCTGAAACAAAAAGAAAAAGAAATGTCAATATTTAGATGGAGCTAATGGTAATGTCATAAATTATTAACAATTTGTTTAAAAGATTTACTTCTTAATAAAAAAAAATATAAAAGATTTGTATTCTTTAAAATCTAGCAAAAAAACATTAAATAACTTAAAAATGCCTCATACCGATCTTTCTCTTTTATTGATTAAAATTACAATTACAATTCACAATAAATGTATTCACATTAGAGTTGACGATAACTTTTGTCACTAATCATTTTTATAATACTGCATGGAAAATAATCGAATTCAGGTAAATTAAAACTTAAATCTCTATTAAATGCTTTATATATTAAAGGACGTCGTTCATTTACTTAAATAATATCATTATTTAATAGAAAAACCTTTTTTATTTAAACTTTTTAAATAAATTGTTCGCATAAATAAATAAATTTTTCGAATATAACTTTCGAAATACAAATAAATATTTTTAAATTTTTTAATTTAATACTTAACTACATCACTAAGTAAAAGGTGCCTAAATTTGAAGTATTATCGGTCAATGAAAATCGCTACAGGCAGATGATCCAAATCTTTTTAAGGTGAAAATTTGATGTCTTACACGTAGAGAATATCAATGGTCACAACTCGTAAATTCCAATTGTGACCAACGATATGTGGTTTCAATAGGATCGTGCCACTTGCCACACATTAAGAGAAACAAAGGATCTTTTGGACGAAAATATCGAAAATCTGATTATTTCTCGTAGAGGACAAGTGGAATGGCCACCAATATCGTGCGATTTAACACCTTTAGACTCTTTAAATTATACACCCTTTTCGACACCCTTCTCCTGCAAAATAGCATTAGATTAAATTGAAATCATGTGTTTTATTGATCGTAATTCTGGTGTAGAATTGCCTCTTTAAGCATGTAAATTATAATTTATCTGTTATATCGTGCTGTAAAATGACGTTTATGCAACAGCTTTAACTTCTACGACTTTACGTGTCTTATCGTAGTCGCCATTTTATTTACGCCACCTTGAGTTTTAACTTTGTTTTATTGTGTATTAAATTGTTCCCGTTTTTCTGAAACCCATATCGCTCTGCTCTGTTGTCGATAAGATGAAAAAATGTTTTTTTGTGTGTATGTTGTAGGAAATCTCAAAAGCAGTTCTATTTTCGTCCTTATATATTAGTTAGCTTTTACCCGATTTGTCAGTTTTTCTCAGCAGTAGTTTTTGGGAATACGATTTATATTTTGGAGTCTTTAGAAAGATCAACCATAAATAAGGAGCAATAGAAACATAAAGAGAATCTTGACATATTCATATATGATATACTTACCATAGTTTTTAACAGTTGCCATATAAATGTAATGTTTTTAAACAATTTTTTTCATTACAATCTAATATTATATAAACTATATATCTTCTCCATTTGAAGTACAAAATCTAAATATTTTTTTTTGAAAATCTAAATCTAAGCCATACTAATAATACTCGAGAGCTCGTTTTTGGGACTTTGTATAAATGTGTAAAAATTGATATTGTTAACTAGTGTTTATTATAGTTTAAGTTTGTACAATATTATGAATTAATAAACGTAAAAAAAAAAAAAAAAAAAAAAAAAAAAAAAAAAATATACTTAAATATACTTAAATATAACTATATTTAAAATTTTTTTTTTTTGCCTACAACTTTGATTATTAACCGATTGGTCGAAATTTCTTTAAAAAAAAGCAAGGTATACCTTATCTATAAATAGTAACAAATATGTTCATAAATTATCTTAGAGCACAAAAATATTAATTTCTATATAAAAAATATAAGAAAAACTGCTCATATTGCAGAAAGCTATGGAGCGATTGTGCTGGATTCCAATAGCGACTCATTTTTGGATATTTACTAAAGATTGATCACACAGACAGATCCGTGCTACAAGTAAGAGCCTCTAAACAACACTCGGATAGACTGACGCTGTTCAATCGACTGACCTAGTCATACGCTGTCTATAAAGTATAACACAGAAATAAATTTACTTCGAAATTAAAATTAAATCCTCATTTTTCATCTTTAGAAAAAGTAAAATGTAAATTATATATAGCTTTAATTTTTTAAGTAGAATTGTTATATAAATTTATATTTACATTAATCACATCATATAGTATCAAAAAAATATTAGCCCTAGAGATAAGGTTTGCTTGTCAAAAAAAATTATAGGTGTCGCTTTAAGCTATGCAAGTAAATACATTAAGGGCCAATGTTGAATGTGAACAACACCTAAACGTCAAGTATTTTTCTACATTTCTTTGACATTTCTCAATTTCAGACTAATTCAATTTGAATCATGGAAAGATACTCAATCGAGCAACGCGTTAAACTTATTCAGGTTTTTTATTAAAATAGGCGTTTAAATCAAAATGCATTTCGTGCAATTCGTGATTGTTTTGGTCAACATAATCGGTCAAATTCGTACACAATAGGGAGAATCGTGAAAAAAATTTAAATTTCAGCAAAACAGGTCTGTATGAAATGTGAAAACATCTGTGAATGCCTTCTTACTTCGTGCTGTTTTTTGCGATAGTGTGGCAAAAGAGCAGTCAACCTCGACTCATCATCGTGCCCAACAATTGCACATCAAAATTGTCATTGAAAATTTGAACCATCGGATGGAGGTGTACCACCGAGGCCGCGGCGGCCATTTGACCGATATTTTGTTCGATGCATAAGTTAACCATACCAATATTATAATAATAAGAGGAAATGACAATAATATCCTAAATAATTTTTATTTTATTCAAAATCAACATTGGCCCTTTAAATTAAACCACCCTTTATTTCTGATTAAAACTATCATACCATTTATGGTAGTGAAACGTAAAAAAAAGAAAAATTAAAACTATTCCAATATTTTGTTGTTATTAAAAACTATTTGAAAAATTAAGTTTAATTTGCTTTCATTTCAACATTTGTTATTGTGTATTAAATTTAGCACAAAAAAGCCTATTTCTAGCCCCTAGTGCGTAAAGTAATTAATAAATCTTAACAACATTCTGTTGTTTATAAATGGCACAACGCACAGCTATCAAAACAAGTATTTAGTACAAAAATAAATAAATAAAAAAAAACATTTCAGTGTTAAATAATTTCGTTACTTTTCCACGAAAAAATTTAAAATATCGCATATTTTAGCAAACGTACTTAAAACGTGAAATGATGCTACTATTTGTTATCACGAGTAGACATCGTTTTTTATTTAAATTTGCAAACAAAGTTGTGTCATTTTTTAAAATACTTGTTTGCTTGATCTACATGCATACCTAACTGTTAATATAAATATTTTAAATTTAACAAGTAAGAGCGCTATATTCGAATGTGCCGAATCTTATATACCCTTCACAACGTGTAGTCATGCAATAACAGTAGTTTGTGTCACCATTCATCCCATATGAATTACGTACATACATATATAAAAAATCCCATTGTAAAATTATAAATTCACGTATGTATGTTAAAAAAACAAAAAAAAAAAATAAATAAAAAAAAATTTAAAAAAAAATTTAAAAAAAAAATTAAAAAAAAATTAAAAAAAAATTATTATATATATAATATATATAAAACAAAAAAAAATAAAAAAAAATTAAAAAAAAAATTTAAAAAAAAAATTGAAAAAAAAATTTTTTGGCTCAGCTGGGATTTGATGCCACGTTTTCTCTAACCAGTATACATGTTTGTATGTATGTATGTTGTTGTTGTAATGTTGTTTTTGTGAAAAAAAATCGAGGTGGTCGTGGGTTTTGGTCATATCTCAGTTGTTTATGTACCGATGTTTCTGATTTTCAATACCGATCTACTCCCGAATATTTCTGATATTCTAATACCTTACCCGGGTCAAACCTATGTCGGGGGGCTTCAAAAAGTTGATTTCAACATACACACGGACAGACGGACAGACTGACAGAGCTTAATCGACTCCCCTATTCATAAGCTTTCAGAAAATATGGGGTCGGAAATGAAAATTGTAGAAATTTCACACGGAATGACAAACCTATATATACCCTCTTTCACTGTGTGAAGAGTATAATAAAAGTGCAAAGAGTATAAAAATAAACAAAATTCCTTCATTCAAATCGACTCGTTTTCTAATTTGTTTTAAAATGTCTTTCCATACTTGTCTTTATTATTTTGATTTTATTATTGTCATATGTCTGACTAAACCAGTTAGTATAACATTTAGCTATCTTTAACTTTAGACGTAAAATTAATTTCTTTATATTCTTTTTTATTCATATTAAAAATATTTTAAAACAAAAGATGCAATGCTTAATATATAAAAATAAATTTCCTGTGGTTACTCCCCCCCATACATTCTTTAGTAAACAAAATTAACGAAATAAACTAAAACAAATGACAAAAACTAGTTGAATTGTTTTGATCGTTCCAAAAGTGATTTAAAAATTATAAATATAAATAATTGCCGGAACAAATAAATAACAACAACAATACTATGACCACGTATTGATGAATAATTAATCGATAAATTATATGTTCATCCCAAACAAATTAAGTTTCATCTATCTCGGCATTAAGTTGTCAAGAAATTTGTTTGCTAAACCACTAAATCATCATACATACACGCAAAGAAAAAGTATGGTTGTGGTAACCATAATCGAAGAGCAACATACTATGATTGAATTGTATGATTATCGTGAAAACATATAATGGTTACCAGTTATCATTATTACGTTTAATTAAAGTATCATTCAATAATCATATATATGACTACAATTGAAATCGCCGATCTTTGTTTTTTTACGGAAAATTATTGCTTTTTGCTGTAACATACACATACTGATTGTATGTACTTACCAATTTAATTGCAATTTTTATATAAATATTTTTTTGTAAATTTTCTCGTTTATTTTTAAAATTTCTTTAATTTTTCAAAATTTTTTTTTCATTTTTTTGACATCTCATACTTTTACAATAATAAAAATTTATTCAGCAAGAAGAAGAACAGTTGAAATCAAATTATTATTAAAAAAAATCATAGCTTGATTAATTTGTAATTACACTGTTGTCTCACCTATTATTTAATGATTATTCTTAATTTTTAATGCTTTGGAATATAATACTATTTTTGTCGACTTAATTTTTTTAAATCATACTATTGTAAATGATAACCATTTTGAAATTTTTAAGGAAAAGTAATCATTAAATGATACAATTCAAACAAATGCTTGATTATTGTGACAAAATATATGACGAAGTGAAACAAAAATAAGTAAGAGCGCTATATTCGGCCGTGCCGAATCTTATATACCCTTCACAACGTGTAGTCATGCAATAACAGTAGTTTGTGTCACCATTTATCCCATATGAAATACGTACATACATATATAAAAACATCCCATTGTAAAATTATAAATTTACGTATGTATGTTTAAAAAAACTAAAAAAAATTAAAAAAAAAAAATTTAAAAAAAAATTAAAAAAAAAAATTAAAAAAAAATTTTAAAAAAATAATTAAAATATATATAATAAATATAAAACAAAAAAAAATTTAAAAAAAAATAAAAAAAAAGTTATAAAAATATAAATAATATATTAAATAAAAAATAAAAAAATTAAAAAAAAATTTAAAAAAAAAATTTTTTTGGCTCAGCTGGGATTCGATGCCACGTTTTCTCTAACCAGTATACACGTTTGTATGTATGTATGTTGTTGTTGTAATGTTGTTTTTGTGAATAAAAAATCGAGGTGGTCGTGGGTTTTTGCTCATATCTCAGTTGTTTATGTACCGATGTTTCTGATTTTCAATTCCGTTCTACTCCCGAATATTTCTGATATTTTAATACCCCACCCGGGTCCAAGCGATATCGGGGGGCTTCAATAAGTTGATTTCAACATACACACGGACAGACGGACAGACTGACAGAGCCTAATCGACTCCCCTATTCATAAGCTTTCAGAAAATATATACTTTATGGGGTCGGAAATGAAAATTGTAGAAATTTCACACGGAATGACAAACCTATATATACCCTTTTTCACTGTGTGAAGGGTATAATAACTATTATTTGTTTTCGACAACCAAATATTGTTATAGAAACTGTAATATGACCGTCGTGATCATGTCGTAACCATAATTTTTCTTTGCGTGTATTCAGCTAACAACCCGTTAATAGCAGAAAAATATTTAAAACACATAATAAATAAGAAGCGCTAATTATATCTGTCACTAGAGTGAAGAATAACAAAAACAAAATATTTATTTATTCAAATGCTTAAATAAACAATTTGAGGTGACAATTGAATTTTTTGTTTTTTTTTTTTTTTGGGAAGCAACAAGTATTAACTTAAACATAATTGAGTGTTTTGTTTTTCTCGAATTTCATATTTAAATGCAAATCACATAATAATTTTTAGCCAGCAGTTTCCTAATAAGATTTTATAAACAATTTTTTTTTTAATTTACTAAATATATTTATGTATATAAGTGACATAATAAATTAATTTAATATTTGAAAACACGTCAGTTTATTCTTACCTTTCTAGTTCTAAAAAATTTAAGTTATAGATTTTATATTGTTTTAAATATTAATTATTTAAATAATCATTTAATAATTAAAAAAATGGATATAGATGTAGGATCTTTAATGCTTCTTGTAACCAGGGTCAATGTATCCAGAAAGGTAAACTAAACGAAACTAACCTGGAATGTTAAAACAAAGATACAAAAAGCCAAAAGGCTTTTATATCAGTTTAAACGGGTTTGGACACAGAAAGAGGGAATCTTACCCAAGGCAGCACATTATTTTTAAGCATTGTTGGTGGAACTAACAAATAATGGTTAAAAAAAGTGGAACAAATAGCAACTTTGACTTGTCATGAACATGGCTTACTGGTGAGACCTCTTTAAATATCATGTAGTAGCTAGCTATGGTTGAATTTACTATAATAAGAATAAAATTCACCAGTGGTTAAACAGCTTAATGCTAGTGCTAGGTCTACCAACCATTCCCGTTTCTGGGTGCTATACTCTTCTAACAATGTAGTTTAGTGATGTTTTGTCCTTTGTCGAAAAAGTCAGCGAGAAGTTCAGTTGTATAGTTATCATAAAAATTATAACGAGTTGCATAGTCTTAGCTCTCGAGCAAGTGATTTATGTGTGAAATGTGATTAGCATGTACGATCATTTTTACCTGGTTGTTGCTTTGCTTTACATACAAGGGAGATTGTTGAACGAATTAAATTCAATCACTACTAAGACCCAGCAAAAAGAAATGAGAAGTAGTGCAAAGCGAATTACATTTTCAAGACTTCTAAATCAATTGTTTAAAAGCATTCATTCTAAATGACTTCCTAAATCTGAAATAATTTGTCATAATTGAAATGCTTAAAAATGAATGTAACATCATGCTAAATATCTTAAACAATTCATGTAAACAAACAAATTCAACTCATGAAACTTCCGATGCTTCTCATCATATATGCATGAGTTCTAAATATGTACTTAGAATAGAGTGCAACTCATTAATGTTAAAATCATTAGTGTTTTCACCTAAATTTAATCACTTCGTCACCAGTTGAACCCCTGCAAATACACTTTTTTGTCATAGATTTTTTTGCTGGGGAGCATCATCGGTTTATTATCATGTGACTTTATTAAAGAAGTGCTAATGTAGCAGCTCAAATAAAGTCTTCTAATTTCTGGTGGACCGTGGAAAGAAATATTATATAATTTTATTTAAGTTTTAAAGTGCATAGATTATTGCTCTGTAGCTCACTAGAATTGTACAGGGATTATCTGTTAAGCCAGCATCCTGGTTAAAAAGGAATCGGTTATTAATTCAGGATGTATGTGTACGATACTACAAGTTTGAAAAGTGATATTCGGACATGCCTAAAATTAGCGCTATCCAGGGAGACCCACATATAATCTACTGCCATATTTCGAAGTTATAATAGTGGAAACACTTTTTGTTATGCGTTGAAATAATAAAATTTATTTTATACTAAACTTATAGTCTTGCAAAACTATTAACCTTAAAGTCGACTGAACTTGAAAACTTAATTATTTACTAAATATCTATCCAATTCTATCACTCTGCTAAATAAGAACAAAATTTGCGATCATTTAATGCATGAATGCATTTTTCTATGACATCATTATCTTACTTTTCAACGAAATATAGAATTTAGACTTTAGAATGCGTTATGTCATGTTCAAGTTCTAAATTATTTTCTTAACGAAATAACATACTTTAAAAAACACACATACATATGTAAATGTACATTAAATTTCAATTAGCTGTCAAATCTACGAAAAAGATTTAAGATTTTCTAAACAAAATAAAGAAAATAATAATAAAAAATCGCAAATATAAAAGTAAAAAACTTTTGTAGTTTTATTAAAAAAATACAATAGTACAGGTACAAATCAGTGTACTAGAATTTTTTTGTTTAATTCTAAACTGCTTATTCTCTTTTTAATTTTCTCTTCTGTACAAATGAAACTTTTAAAATGTGAATGACTATCAACAACAACAATGGAAAAAGTTTTGCTAACGTTCCACCTATGTGAACAGAGACAGACACACTAATGAAAGCAAATATTGTTTGTAACAGTATATGATGCATTCAGTTATTTATGGACAGTGGGTAACAAAACACTATTTTATTCTAAAAAAAACTTAAACATAGAGACTAGTGTGGCAGCCAAATTATTTGAAGATCGAGTAGTTAATACAATAATTTAATGTTATACATTTTTCATTAACAGAAATAATTACTGAGGGTTCAATATAATTCATATTTGGGCTTAAAGTTACCACCCTTTGACTATTCTTATCGTGAATCGTTTAACGAAACCTTCACCTATGATTCCAAGGGCATATATGTTTTTGTCATTCCATTTCTAAATTATATATTTTTTGAAAGATGAGAAATTAATAGGGTGATCGATTCGGTGACAACCGGTGAAAAACCTGGTTTTACCTGTTAATATATCGAATGTCGAATACACCGTTTTTTTTTACTCACAGAAGCCGGTTTTACTCATTTTTAGTTTTACGTTCATTTATCTCTGTAACCAAATGTACCATAGTATATTTACTACTTAATTTCCAAAAATCAGAAAATTTATAAAATACTCTTCCATAACATTGTAAGAAATTTATTTGTTCTTTCAAAAACATATGTAAAATAAGAAAAATAATTGGGCCTTAATATTATTTGTTTTATAATTTGCTGTGATAATCTGCTGTTCAGTTAAGTTTTTTGACCAAATTGTTGTACTTTGCAATACTTTTTGATCTCATTTTCGAATTTCATAATATTTTTCTTCTACGAAATCTAGCGACTTGTACTATGGACTACCCATAGCTTAACTAATATCTCTGATAACATATGTTTGGCACCCAGAGGGTCATTATTACAACTTGCCTATGAAATTAATGTTAATAAATGTTTAATTTGACTACCGTGAGCAGTGATGTGACTTATATTTATTCATTATTACAACCTCCTTGTAACAAATGTTTTTATACCCGCCACCAAAAAAATGGTGGGGGTATATTCATTTTGTCATTCCGTTTGTAACACATCGAAATATCCATTTTAGACCCCATAAAGTATATATATTCTGAATCAGGGTTTGATTTGATGACGATCTAGCTATGTCCGTCCGTCTGTCCGTCTGTCCGTCTGTCCGTCTGTTGAAAGCACGATAGAGGTCGCACCGAAAAAGCTAGGGGGCTCAAATTTTGCCAGAATCTTTCCTATAGACAAGGTTTGTTTGGTATTGAAAATGGGCTAAATCGGAATATTAGGAAGGGAGTTATAGCTCGAAAAGTAAGAGTAGGTCGAAAAAACCGTGTCCTTCAAACATCGAATAAAATGGAATTGTGTCCAAACGCATTAACGTAGACTCATGAAACTTCGAATATATATTTCCTGAGTAAAAGCAATATTTTTCCCCGAAAATTATCAAAATCTATGCATTAGGAGAGGAGTTATCGATCAAAATGTACGAAAATTTATACCGCACAGTGTATTTTTCGGTATATTTAAAAACAAAAACGTCATAAAAGCAACAAAATTAGATGTACGACTCTGAAATTTTGCACACTTTGCTTTTTGGTGACACGCTTTCTTGTAACGGAAAATCAATGTGCCACGCCCACTTTTACGCCCACCTCCCATATAACGTTTTACCTAAAATTCTTATAATTTCTCTATTAATAAAGATTTTGGAATAAAAAAGGGCTATATTGAAACACCTTAATTGTACTCATTAGCAAAAACAACTTTGACACGCCTACTATAACGCCCACTTTTCACGTTATCCACCGTTAATGAAATTTAAAAGCTCATAAAACCGCCAAAATTGGATGTGTGATGATAAAATTTACTACGTATATCCCCCTAGGCAGTATCATTACTGTGCCGGAAAATTAAGGTGCCACGCCCACTTTTACGCCCACCTCCCATATAACGTTTTACCTAAAATTCATATAATTTCTCTATTAATAAAGATTTTGGAATAATAAAGGGCTATATTGAAACACCTAAGTTGTACTCATTAGCAAAAACAACTTTGACACGCCTACTATAACGCCCACTTTTCACGTTATCTACCGTTAATGAAATTTAAAAGCTCGTAAAACCGCCAAAATTAGAAGTGTGATGATCAAATTTGCTACGTATATCCTCCTAGGCAGTATCATTACTGTGCCAGAAAATTAAGGTGCCACGCCCACTTTTACGCCCACCTCCCATATAACGTTTTACCCAAAATTCATATAATTTCTCTATTAATAAAGATTTTGGAATAACAAAGAGCTATATTGAAACACCTAAGTTGTACTCATTAGCAAGAACAACTTTGACACGCCTACTATAACGCCCACTTTTCACGTTATCTACCGTTAATGAAATTTAAAAGCTCATAAAACCGCCAAAATTAAAGGTGTGATGATAAAATTTGCTTCGTATATCCTTCTAATCAATGTAGTCGTTGTGCCAAAAAGTTTAGGTAACACGCCCACCTTAACGCCTACCTCCCATATAACGGTTTATCTTAAATTCATGTAATTTCTCTATTGACAAAGTTTTTAGGAAAATAAAGGACTATATTGAAATATCTAAGTTGTATTTATTAGCAGAAACTTTATTGACACAATTACTTTAACGCCCACTTTCATTGAAAGACTACATTTACAAAAGCATTTTAGTAGCATATCGAAGTTATAGAGGGTGGTTAAATTTTAAGGACCGATGTTGAATTTAAATAAAATACAAATTATTTAAGAAATTATTATCATTTCTTTTTATAATGATAATATTTGTATGGTTTAATTATGTATTTAACAAAATATCGGCCAAATAGCCCCCCCCCCCCATCCTTGGCGCCACTCCTCTATCTGATGGTCCAAATTTTCAGTGACAATGTTGATGCTCAATTGTTAGGCATGATGATGAGGCGAGGTTGACTGCTCTTTTGCCACACTATCGCAAAAACCAGCAGTAGTTCCCATTCAGCGAACTAAGAAGGCATTCACAGATTTTCTAACATTTTATACAGACCTGTTTTGCAGAAATGTAAATATTTTTTACAATTCTCCCGATTGTGGACAAACTTGAACGATTATGTTGACCAAAATAATCACGAAGTGCACAAAATGCATTTTGATTTGAACGCCCATTTTTATAAAAAACCTGAATAACTTTAAAGCGTTGCTCATTTGCATATCTTTCCACGGATCAAATTGAGTTAGCTTGAGAAATGTCAAGTGAAATGCAGAAAACAAATTTAAAGACTAGGTGTAGTTCACCTTCAACATGGGCCCTAAAAAATTTAACCACCCTCTACAAAGAAAGTGATACATATTTTTTCATAAAGATATTATTCAATAGCGATTAACAAAATAATAATTATTGTGCTTTAAATGTACACAAAATTGGTGGTGGGTATAAAAGATTCGGCACAGCCGAATATAGTGCTCTTACTTGTTTTTTTGAATATGGCCAGAGCAAATATCGATTACTTTTAACAAATTATTTTGATTCTTTAAAAATGTAGTGGCAACAAAGTAAGTTTATACATTTTATTTACAAAACGAAATAAAATTTTTTAAGATTTAAAAAAAAGAAATTAAAAATGTCGAGTTAAAAACAATATATAAATCATAAATTAGTTGCCATATTTTGTTTCATGTAGAGAAACAATGGCATTTTTAATGCATAAAGGTAAAGGTAATTAAAGCATAAACTTAACTTTTCGGTTACTTATAGGTAAAAAATGTCTGTTGTTTAACATCTTTATTTTAAATAACGGAATTTTATAATAATGCCATTGAATGTGTGTCAACTTAAGATGAAATTAAGCCATAGAACAAACTAGCTTATACTTATAATTTCTAAATTAAAAACTGTTTATCGAATAATCGATCACCCTAGATGATGTCCGTCTGTCCGTGTGTGGATTGAAAAAAAATTTTTGGAATGTTGCACAGTTCTTTCTTTTGAAGATATTTAAGAATGCAATGCAATTAAAAACTATCATATTCGCTCCATAACTTTTTCAGATACAAGCAAAAAAGTAAGTTTTTCCCCATACCTGCAGCACAAAAATTAACATTTTCAGCCCTTGAATATACACAACGAACTATTTAAAAAAAATTAGATAAATTGGTTGCTAATAAGCGAAGTTTTAGACCAAATTACTTTAAAAAAATATATACTTTTAATATGTATTAAGTTCCTAACGCTTATAGTTAATTGTTCATAGCACGAATTTTATTTATTTTAAAATAACACGATTTCAAATTATACTCAATTCAATCAATTGCCCGTTATAACAGTCCAGAGTCTCTGCCTGGAATTTAACCAGTAACCCCTATTCTTGCAGTCTACCACACTACTTTTCATTACCACAATGAACTAATAGTCTTTAAAACAAATATTTAACTAATTACCAAAAAGTTTAAATGAAATAAAATATGCGAATTATAAAACGTATTTTAACACTGTGGGTAATATTTCAACACCGTTTTACTACCAATAATAAGTTCACCAAAGATCGTATGTAAAAATTTAATAAAATAATATACATAATTATGTGTTTTTGTATGTAAATAAAATAACGTAAAAAATTTAATGTTCCACTGAACTTAAAGTATAAACTACTTATTGTACACAAACATTTTGTTTGTTGCTGTTTCATTTTCAAGTGTTTAATTGTTCTACTGGCTTAACAAAAAAATTATAAAATTTTATTGTTGTAGATATTTTGTTTTTTTTTTATATTTTTGGCTAAAAGACACACTGACATATGTAAGCTGTTGTTTTTAATGTCGTTTTTAATTTTTTTGCTGCATTTCCATTGTTTCTTAAATTTGTACGTAATACAGCTGTGATGATAATGTTGGCGATGATGACGATGATAATACGTACATAACTATGGATGTATGCATAAATTATTGTTAACAAAATTACATGGAAAGTTGAATAAACTTTAACGGTTTTATTTTATTATAAGAGAATTGTATATATAAATACAGATTTATGTAGTTTAAAACAAATTAGACAGAAAATATAATTTTACATTGTATGTTTGGTAATGTTTATGTAAGTATATATAGTACGCACACTTTAATAACTATTGTCATTTCATATTGTTACTGTATTGGCTTAATGGATATTGCAGCTGTACACATTTCAATATGAGAAATTGAAATAAATATGAGAAATGCTCTAACTTTAAATAAGACAATTAATCGAATAAATTAAGTGTTCTAGAAATACATAAAAATTCATAATAGAACAATCATTATAATTGCATTAAGTGTTGCTTTTTCGCCGCCTATTATTACCGGTATAGTAGTTATCCAAAATATGAGTGGCAATTGGTTTACGAGGTTTTAAAAAGAACCCTTTAAAATTATAGAATTTTAAATTTCTGCAGCCAACTTCACTCTCTGATGTTCTCTTAAAGTTGGATTTTCCAACCCATCAGCGTTGCTGCAGCATTTTTATACTCCTTACACAAGAGTATATATACAATAAAGTTTGTCATTCCGTTTGTAATTTCTTCAATATTCATTTAAGACCATAGATGCCCAATAATGTTTTGCAGCCGTATTGATGAGAGAATTGTTAAGTACAGTGCTATGAAAAAGTAAGAGCATAGGTTTTTATTAAAATTTAGTGACAAAAATTTTTGCAGTTCACACTAAATTTGCTATTTTTTAGTCGAAAGAAAAAAAAAGCGTAAAGATTTCCATTAAAATTTAAGACAAGAAATTGTTTTGGAATAAAAAACTAATAAGAACACAGTAAGCACTGCATTTATTATTTTGTTGCTTAGTAAAATGGATAATTTTTAATAAATTTTGCTGTTTTAAATTTTATTTTTTAAAAACAAAATACTTTGAGCAAATTTCAACATAGCCGCCAAACATGTGTATTCGTCGCTGTCTCATCGACGACTACATTAAAGAGCATAAAAATAAAAGAGGTGGGGTTATAAACAATTGTTTGATGAAATGCCTATCAATCTTTTAGCCCTTTTAAAGTATTAATTTGCGCCAAGTCCGTCTTTCAGTGTGCATATTGAAATCAACTTTTTAAATTCCCCACTTATACTTCACAATCTTGTATCGGTTACATTTATAAGATATGCTTTCACGAATTTTGCTACTGAATATCAGTTGAGCTGGATTCACCCAGAAAATTTTAGTTCAGAACAAATTTTTTTTTTATTGAGTTTGATGTTTTACTTTTGAGAGAGAGCGAGATTATTTTGTTCAGAAAGTTTTTTCTTGAATTGGTTTAATTTTAATTCTTGTTCAGAAGAATGCCACTTTTATCCAATATTTACATGAAAATTGAATTTGGTTGCCACATCACACAGTGTCAGTACATTTATTATACAAAAATTGTTTTTGCCGAAAATTAACAATTAAAATTAAATTTAATTAAAATATTGCTCAAAAATAATAGAAGAATTAAAAAAAAAACAGGAAGAGAATGTTTGTATGACATTAGCAATAGTGCATACAAAAATAATCATTTAAAACAGGGTTTTTCTCACTGCGACTCATTTTATTTTCGATTTTTTTTTTATAAATTTCTTTTGCAAACAAATTTTATGCACTTTATGCACTTCAATTAAAAATAATAATTTTAGTTTTCTTCTATCCGACATTTTTCTTCACATATATTTTAATGATATAATTTAAGTTTGTATTTATTTACATAGTTTGCTAGCGGCACTGCCACTTTGTACAACTGTTTGCATTTTTATATTATATGGCAGCTTTGTTTTTTCGGACAAATTTTCTTAAATGTGTGAATCGTTCTGCAGAAAACTCTCAGTAAAAAATGTTATTGTCCGGAAAAAGTTTTGTTCAGAACAAATGGGTGAATTCACCTTTATGTGCGCACATTATGAACTGAAATATGAGTGAAAGAAATCGACAAATTTCTTCATAAAACGTTTGTTATGTACACATATACATATGTAAAAAATTGAATATTATATATATATGCGAGCCAAAGTGGGTGAACTACAGACCAAGATATCGGCAAAAAAAATAAACAAAAGCAGTTTGCTAAATAAGTTTTGATCACAGTAGGTCCATTAATGGTTAGTAGTGATAAGTAAGAAAGTTGCCATATAAATTACTGAAATATAACAATTTCTACAGAATTCGATTCATTTTCAAAGTGCCTATAAATAGAGAAGTCGATTTAACTAAAGCAACAACATAAGCCAGCGGTCGCTAATATATGCTTACGTATGTATATAAATATGTATATGATGGCACAAACTGTGTAAAGAGTATATAAGATGCGGCACAAGCGAATATATCGCTCTCTTGTGTATATTTGATTTACTAAATATAGCAGCCGCTTGTATTTAAGTTTAGTTGTGAGCAAGTTTACTGTACGTACGACGGTAGGGTGCATGCACACAGGTGGCCATATATTAATTAATTTCCGCACATCCGTTCGTTATTATCTAAAGCCATACTAATTTGTATTTTGTTGTACTTATTCATAAACAAAATAACGAAATAAGAGGGCTCTAGTTTTTTTTTCGGTTTATAATGTGGATACATAATTTGATTTTTGTTTTGCTTTTTTTTCGATTTAACGGTATAAGAGTCAAATACTGGCGTGTATGATTAATGATTTAAACAGTCAAATAAACCGCATTTACATACAAAGAAACACATACAACTTTTGTAGCTGAAGAAAATCGAAAGAAAATGAAAATATTTATATTAATTCAAGAATGCCATTCCCTAGAAAGAGCCAAAAACAAAATGTATCAAAATTTTATATTAAACTCACACATAAAATGAATCGTTTAACGCTCGATGATTGTTACTGAAAAGTAAACGAAAGAAGTGTAAATGAATAAAATAACAGAGAAATTAAGAAATGTTTACAATTGCAAATACGAAACAATACATAAATATTTGAAAAAAGAACAGTGTTTCTCAATGACAAGCTTTACAAGGGTAATTATAGGGTCGTTTTAGATCTGTGCAATTAACTGAAACTAGAAAGAAAATTTTTCAAGATAAATTTAAAAATAGATTTTTTTAAATTTTAGGGTACAAAAAATAATGGAATGGAAAACTAATTTGCATCTATTCGAAAAAGGATGGAAAATATATATGACACAAATTAGTATTTCTCGATTTATTCGTTCAAAGCAATAAAATAGATTTCAAACTTGTACTTTTGTATATTAATTTAATAATATATATATCAGCCAAGACAAGTACAGTTGTAAGTAATGCGAACAACTCTACTTTTGAATTATTAAAGATATTTGGATAAAATTGCGGTTTCATTTTTTATACCTTTCACACAGTGAAAAAGGGTATATTTATATAGGTTTGTCATTCCGTGTGAAATTTCTACAATTTTCATTTCCGACCCCATAAAGTATATATTTTCTGAAAGCTTATGAATAACGGAGTCATTCTGTCCGTCTGTCAGTGTGTATGTTGAAATTAACTTTTTGAAGCCCCCCGATATTGCATGGACCCGGGTGAGGTATTAAGATATCAGAAATATTTGGTAGTAGATCGGAATTGAAAATCAGAAATATCGGTACATAAACAACTGAGACATGAGCAAAAAACCACGACCACCTCGATTTTTTTTTCACAAAAACAACATTACAGCAACAACATACATATGTACATACAAACTTGTATACTGGTTAAAGTAAACGAATCCCAGCTGAGCCAAAAAAAAATTTTTTTTTTTAATTTTTTTGTTTTTTTTTTTGTTTTATATTTTTTATTTATATTTTAATTATTATTTTTTAAATTTTTTTTTATATTTTTTTTAAATGTGTTTTTTTATTTATTTATTTTTTTTAAACATATATATGTACGTAAATTTATAATTTTACAATGGGATGTTTTTATATATTTATGTTGTGAAGGGTATATAAGCTGAGCCAAAAATTTTTTTTTATTTTTTTTTTTATATTTTTTATTTTTATTTTTATTTAATTTTAATTTATTTTTTTTTTTTTGTTTTATATTTTTTATTTATATTTTAATTATTTTTTATGTTTTTTTTATTTATTTTTTGAACATACATAAGTAAATTTATAATTTTACAATGGGATGTTTTTATATATTTATGTTGTGAAGGGTATATAGGATGCGGCACGGCCGAATATCTTTACTTTTTTTTATCATACCCTTTACCTGTGGTACCAACGGTGTATGTATTTATCTGTTCACAAGTTTTTAGTTATACAATATTCACTTCCGACCTCATAGTGTATATACTCTCTAAAAACTTATGACAATTGATTAATATCCGACTGTCCCTGTGTTGGTTTAAATCAACTTTAAGAAGCTCCCACATGTAGCACAGATCTGTGGTATTTGCTGGAACTATTCCGCATAACTTTCTGACATATGAGAAAAAAAAAAACAAATCTGCTCCATTTTTTCCATAATTTTACCATAAAAATTAAAATTTTTTAGCCGTGGGATAATTTATAGGCAGATTTTGCTCAAAACGGTCACTAATCGGCAAAATTATAAACAAAAATAATTTTCAAATATATTTATATATTTTTAAAATTTCTAGTTACTAAAGCCCGTAACTAAGTTTTGGACACAATAAAAACTCCAAAATATAAGCCCTGTTATCGAAAATTATTGCTGAAAAAAACTGGCAAATCGTGTAGAAACTAACTGAGATATAAGCACAAAAATACAAATGTTTTACGGTGTTTTTTCTAAAATTTACAAACGTAAACGATTATATTTAGCTTCTGAAAAACACAATGAAGCGGTATGGGTATCAAAAGAAGAGGCTTTCCTGACAAAATAAAATTTAAAATCCATGATGGCTGCCACTACAAAGTGGGCTACACTAACTTTATATATGGGTCAAATCTAGTAATTAAAAAAATGTACCCACTTTAACCTATTCAATATGGGTGTTAAATGTAAATAAATAGAATATAGTAAACTATATAAGTAAAAATTCAAGAGATCATTAAAAATAAAATGAAAGATATATGGGTAAAATATAGTAATTATGACTTCACCCCCTTTAACCGCCCACAAAATTTTTATCAAATAAAAGGCTTGACCAGTTAAATACGTTAGACTAAAAATAAAACGAAATTTTATAATGGCACTCTAAACAAAATGGCAATGCATTTTTTCAACCCCATCAATATGGATTTTAATCGAAAGGTCTTGACTAGCAGGATACAACTAACTATGTCAAATTTCGGAAATAAAAAAGTAAAACGGCAAACAATATTAAATCTGTAATATGGGATAAGCTACGATTTGGTCTTTTTGCCTATCCAAATAATGGTGAAGAAAAGATTTGACAAGATTCTACAAGGCTGAATAAAGCGTTCTTACTTATTTACTAATGCTTATGGACAATTTGAAACCAGTGGGCCAAACAATAAATTGTTTAATTATTGTTATTTTTTAACAATACAGTTATACGAACATATTCTAAATATTAAACATAAATTTGAAACTATATTTTAATTCAATTAAACGAGTAGAGTAACAAACACCATTTGCTCGTTATACTAGTAAAGAAATCTGGCAGAAATCGAATCCCACAGACTAACACATTACGGATTACAAATATTTAGTTTAAAATTAGAAAAAAAACAACTTTATATTCTAACTTACATCGATTTGCCATTAATATCTTTTTAAAATCAGAAATGTATTTTCTTTGGAATATAATTTATTTAACATATCTAGAGTAATTTAACCTTGAGAATCTTCTTATCTTATATAAGTAGTTTTGGGTGTGCCAAAAAAATGTTTGGGAAGTACTAATCTAATTCAAATGTATATATTTTGTCTCAGTGCCATAAATCTTTGTGTGTTGTATCTTTAAGTACTTGTCTACCACCGGTATAATACATACAAATGTACTACGAACTTGTATCTTCAAGAGACAATAGTCAAAGTATTTTTTTTTTTTTTAAATATGTGGTGTATGTCTATGTGAATAGTTAGTATGTGTTTTGTTATTAGAGCATAAAAACACTCTCGTGTATACAATTAAGCTGATCTTTAAAACAGTGAATAAATGAATCTATGAATTTTCTTTTACCATATGTACGACTAGGTGCATTTAAATTATAAAGCGAAGTGAAAAAAAAATATTTTATTGTTTAAGTATATGTATGTCTATCTACATATACATTTATAGTTTTTTTAATTTTCTTTAAGCAAATATTAATAAGTGGCATGCAACAAGCTGCACACAAATATATAAATTTGAAAGCATTATTTAATTTAAGCAGGAAGTTACTTTTGTTTTTGTAATTATTAAATTACATTTATGTTGTTTCTTTTTCAATTTGACTGACAGACTAATATAATTCTAGTTTAGATTTTAAATATTTCTTGTTGATTTTTAAACAAGAAATAAATACTTTTATTTTTGTTTTTATAAAATATAAATATTTTTAAGTAAAACTATGCGCATATTCTTATTTAATTAGTAAGCGTCCTGACGTCTCAATAGTTTTCAATTGCTTCTACTGTCTAATGGTTAGTAGATGATTAATTTTGGCTTAGTCCAACGCTAACTGGGTTTTCTTTAATAGTTTGGTTCCTTTTGATTGATTTGCTTGATATCACAATAAATATCTTTCAAATTCAATCTTCTGAGCCCAAAAAATCCCTTAATTTTAGTTTGTTTTGCAACTATAATTGCCATTTTTATGTTTTTCACAACCAGTTGGCATGTACAATGAAGTTGATTCGAGGGTGTACTTAAACATATCTCAAATTTAGTCTGAAGAGATGTTAAACTCTATATATAAAAAATAGAAATAAAAAATTCTTTACGATCTGATATCACCATACAATATTAGACCAGGTTGGGACCCTTCAAAATTTTCTTATTCAAAGATATAATTTTATATTGGCAATGGAATTTTTTTTATAATTGCTTTTGGTTACTTCTAAGCATTTATTAAATTATTACAAGCTTTCCAGGCTCACTAAAATATTTTTATTCTATTTATACCGCGATATACAGTAGCCTCTATGTTAATCTAAATATCAAGATACCTCCATATCGAGTCAATCGTGTTCATGGAGACAGACAGAAAGAAAACCGCTGTCTGTCATACTTGACAATTTAATCTATAAAATAAGCAACAGTGCTATATTCGGCCGTGCCGAATCTTATATACCCTTCACAACGTGTAGTCGTGCAATAGCAATTGTTGGTATAACCATTCATCTCATAAAAAATACGTACGTATGTACATGTAAAAAACATAAAAAAAAAAAATACAAAAAAAAAATATATTAAAAATAAAAATAAAATATATTATATTATAAATATAAAACAAAAAAAAAATAATAAAAAAAAAAAATTAAAAAAAAATAATAAAAATATAAATAATATATATTCTTGTGTATAGTTGACCTGTTGTTTATGTTGTTTTATTATTTCGGCTTGAGGTCATTATATAAATAATAAATAAAATTCAAAAACTTTAATTTTATTTTTATTTATTTATTTTTATATTTCTCCTATATTTCGGTCAAAATCTCTGACCATCATCAGGGGGATCTGGTGTTTTTAAAATAAACAAAGCAAAAATACATAACATTAAAAAACACAAAATATTTAACACAAACAAATTTAATATTTACATTTTAAATAAATAAATAACAAAAGTTAAAAAACTCGGAAAAATTTAACACCTCACTAATCAAGTTTTCTTTGATTTGTGTTTGTCTATTGCATGTTTATAAATTTTTGCACACTTTTCTGTGTCTTTCTTAAAATTTAATGTCTTTTCTGTCTCTTGATCAATTATATGCAGCATCTCAAGTGTAAATCTCTTCTTGTAGAGAGATGGTATTGAAGAAACCCTGAATACATTGAACGAATTTAATAGACAAATACAATTTACGTTGGAAAAGGAAACAGATAACAAACTTGCATATTTAGATTCGGTTATAGTTAGACACGGAGACATACTTAAGCTAGACTGGTACCAAAAACCGATGGCGTCTGGTAGATTAATAAATTTCTACTCAAAGCATCCAAGAAGAACAATTATAAATACAGCGACCAACTTCATTAAGAGAATTCTGGAAATAAGTGACAAAGTTTTCCACCCAATAAATATCTGCAAAATAGGGTACATATTAAGTAAAAATGATTTTCCAAATAAAACCATTAATGAACTAATTAACAGAATAAAAACTACGATAGCAAAAGGAACAACTAAAGAGGAACGACCACCAATAATTTATAAGACTATGACATATGTAGAAGACTTTTCCGAAAGAATTAAACATTCCAACATTTATAATCTGGAAAAATATAAATTAGCTTTTAAAACTGAAAATACTACAAAAAAAACTTTTTAGCAGTATGAAATCTAAGATTGAAAAGGAGGAAAAATCGCATTTAGTTTACAGAATACACTGTAATGGAGACAAAACTGACGCATGCGGAAAAGTATATGTTGGCACGACAAAAAACAAATTAAAAACCAGACTTGCAGCACATAAGTCAGATGAAAAGGCTACTAATAAACCATTAGAACAAAAAACTGCATTGGCAGCCCACTGTACTGTAACTGGACATAAACCAAATTTTGATAATGTAGATATATTGGTGGGAGAACACAACTACAAGAAGAGATTTACACTTGAGATGCTGCATATAATTGATCAAGAGACAGAAAAGACATTAAATTTTAAGAAAGACACAGAAAAGTGTGCAAAAATTTATAAACATGCAATAGACAAACACAAATCAAAGAAAACTTGATTAGTGAGGTGTTTAATTTTTCCGAGTTTTTTAACTTTTGTTATTTATTTATTTAAAATGTAAATATTAAATTTGTTTGTGTTAAATATTTTGTGTTTTTTAATGTTATGTATTTTTGTTTTGTTTATTTTAAAAACACCAGATCCCCCTGATGATGGTCAGAGATTTTGACCGAAATATAGGAGAAATATAAAAATAAATAAATAAAAATAAAATTAAAGTTTTTGAATTTTATTTATTATTTATATAATGACCTCAAGCCGAAATAATAAAACAATATAAATAATATATTAAATAAAAAATAAAAAAAAAAAATATAAAAAAAATAAAAAAATTTTTTTTTGGCTCAGCTGGGATTCGATGCCACGTTTTCTCTAACCAGTATACACGTTTGTATGTATGTATGTATGTTGTTGTTGTAATGTTGTTTTTGTGAAAAAAAATCGAGGTGGTCGTGAGTTTTTGCTCATATCTCAGTTGTTTATGAACCGATGTTTCTGATTTTCAATACCGATCTACTCCCGAATATTTCTGATATTTTAATACCTCACCCAGGTCCAAGCAATGTCGGGGAGCTTCAAAAAGTTGATTTCAACATACACACGGACAGATGGACAGACTGACAGAGCTTAATCGACTCCCCTATTCTTAAGCTTTCAGAAAATATATACTTTATGGGGTCGGAAATGAAAATTGAAGAAATTTCACACGGAATGACAAACCTATATATACCCTTTTTCACTGTGTGAAGGGTATAAAAATAAGTGAAAAACTAAACAACACTCTATTTGTACAAAAATTACATTTTGTTTGTGGCAATGCGTTTGTGGTATTAAATAGCTGATTCAAAATGTAAACAAAAACAGCTGATTGGCAGAGACATTGCTTTCTATTTTATCGCTTTACTAGATTTAAAGTCACTAGGCCCCTTTTTTTCCAAAAAAATATTTTGAGGCTGGCTTGGAACAACAAACCTTTATAAACTTTTAAGAGTATAATAACGTTATGACTAAATAACATACATTGTAAACTTAACTGCAATTGCTCATTTTTTTTTTTAATTTTAAATATGCAGCAGCACTCCTGCACATAATTACAATTTTCATACTGGCATTGTAAAACTTTTATCAGGACATACTGTTTAATTACTGTTCAAATACCCTTGTCGCTTCAAGTTGTGTATTAATTTATGAATCAAGTTTATAAAGTAAATTAAGAAATGACAATGGCGTAGAAGTTTGTATCATATTAAATTACCACCATTTCCTTATTTATATACCATTGAAATATGAAATTTCTACATACTTATAATGCAAACACATACAGTCAAATGTGTCATTAACCCTTTAGCTGGCAGATTAAAGACAAATGCTTTAAAATTAAAAAGTTTAAATTGTAATAGACATTAAATGTGCAAATTAAAGGCAAAAATGCTTAGAAAATAAATGGTAGTAAACACCATGAGAGTTGGGAAGATTTACACAGTGCAAAAAACTTTGCCATCTTGCTTTTTTAATAAAATACAAGTTTATATTTATGCCTTAACAAGTGATTAATTTCTTTAACATAATTACAAAATATACATTTATACAATTTAGAGCAGAGTTTTTCTTTTTCTGGACCAATTTTTAGCCAACACAGTAAACATTTTACGGTCATAATATTTCTCTAAATTCCAGGGGTTATGGGATCGAAAATATTGCATACAATGATTCCCGTAAAAACTCTAGAGTGTTGTTGATATCTATGTAATTTTATAATTGATTAATGACAACTACTTTTTTGCCGACATATTTTCAACGTTTGGCCATCGTTATATTTTTATTTTGATGTCACAGTTAATCCGACAATGCAGATATGTGTAGATTTTTCAAACTATGTAAACAAAATCCAATAGCAGCTTAAGCCACTTAAACCAAAATATATAAGAATATATATGTGTATGTAAACATTTTAATGTTTAATTAATACGTTGACAAAATTTGGATCTCTCAAAATTCAGTAAATAAAATATTCTAATTTGTATCTATTGTATTTTTTTCATTCAAAAAATTCATTTAACATACATACATACGCATAAATATTGTCTTTGTTGTTATTTTAATTAAACTTAACAAAGCTTTTACATCTTGTTGTTATAGGAAGTAAATAATTGGAGCATTTTCAATGTACAAAAATATTTATCTCTAATGCGCAGTTTTAAGCAGCTCAACTTTAACTTTAATAATAAAATTTTTATTAGACAAAAAAAATTATTTCATCTTAAGTGATTATTACCTAATGTCCCAGCAAAAAATTGTTGATATTTTTATAATATTACTGAAACATATTTTTTCTCATATACAAAGGGTATGATAAGTCATTTAAGAGTAATAGCTTTAGCTGTCAAAAATATAATTTATTTGAAGTGTTTGATAATATCATGCCTTAAATTTTATTAATCACTTGACAGAGCAATTTATTGCCTTATTGAAGGACTTTAATAGAAATAAAATTTAATACAACATATATAGTTGTTTATATATATTTTTATTTAAATCCAACAAAATTATTTGTTTCGCTCTACGGCAGTTTTGGCAGCCTTAATGTTTGATTAAACAGTGTATTGCTTATATAAACATTAAAAAACCTTATTGTTATTATTTATTTATTTTGTTCGCTGGGTTGCTATGTGTCCACTTTATACCGCAACATGTTACTATGTGGTTTCTATTTTAAGACCATAGAAAAATAAAGATTTCTAGTTTAAAATATGCATTTATTAAATATATGTAAATAATTTAAAAGTCTTTAAGGTTTGACTAGAATTGTGAAATGTGTTTATTAAAACATTTTTCATTTCACCAATGATTTTTTTAAACAAAATATTTTTATTTCCCTTAAAACAAATCACATAATTTTTTATTATATTTTATTATTATTTTTTCACATATTTTGACTCGTCATTTAAGTAAAGTGTTTAACAATTACGAATATTAAAAAAATATTAATATATATGTTCCATAAGCAATTTTAGTTTAATAAAAATTCAAGGTACAAAGTTTTTCTTAATTTAGCGCCGACATTTTATTTTCGCCTTGACTTTTGGTCTTTGCTCTTACTACTTTAAACAAAGTTAGGTAATATCTGCTTAAAGCTTAAATATATGTTTAACATCACTTTTAATTAGTTTTTAGTAAAATTACGTTATTACATAAAAATGTACGAAACAAAAAAAGAAACTACAGAATTAACCGGAAATCTTAATCAAGATGAACGCTGTAAAAACTCAAGGTAGATTAAAAAAGGTACTTGTATCCAATCAGATGATCGTTTTTTATATACCATTAACAAGTACTGCCAATTTCTTTAGTATTTTATCTGCATCTATCAAATCTAGTTCTGCAATTTAATGTTTACTATAAATAATTCGCAGTTGCAATTGGCTTAAAACGTTTTGATAAATATCAAACTAATAATAATATAAAGTTTGAAATTTAAAGTTTTTAGGAAGTTTTCAAAATTAAAGAAAGAAGTAAGAGCGCTATAGTCGACTGTTTCGAATTTGATAAATAATAAATTTTACGCAAATTGAATTTTTATTTTGTTGAACTTTTGTAAAAATAAAGAGTGTTAATATGAACTCTCAAGCCTGATTAAAAATTTAAAAATATTAATAAATTTTACTTTAATTTTTAAAAATGATTTTAATAAAAATGTCTATAATTTAAATATGATATTAATTTTATAAAATATTTTTTGTAACACTTATATAAATTACCAAACCCTTTTTAAATAAAAATACGAAAATCATATTTTTTTATATTTATTTTATTCTTAACATAAATATAACATAACATAACATAACATAACATAACATAAATATCTATATATTTTCTTTTTAGTTAAGTACGTTTCGTTACTTCATAATAATAAGTAATAATAAAGTATAAAAGTTGAGACTCCAAAAGTACATATACTGTACAATACAAACCAAACGCCAGATTTCGAAAAATAATCGGTGGCATCATCGACCTAGACATAAAGGTTTATAAACCGGTAAAGAGGCTTGATCGAACAGAGTAAAAGAATTTAACTAAGTTGCCTATTAAAATTAAAATCCTGAAGAATAAACCGGAATAAAGGAAACAATGCCTTTTGACAGATATTTTATATGTATGAAATTACTAGAACTTTCTCTTGCAGTTTGGCAAACATTTTTTTATTATTTTGCTCCTTCAGTTTACAATTTTTTTATGCATTGAAATCAAATCTTGAAAAAGGTTTCATTTCAAAAATATATTTTTAATTAAAAATTTTTTTTTTTAATTTTTAATAAAAATTTTTTTTCAATAGACAAAAATTTCTTTGTTTTTCGAAAACATTAAACATCAATTAACAAAATTAATTGAATTAATTAAAAATATTATAAGTATTTAGAAACAATTAAAAAAATTAATTTATTAAACAAGTTTAGGCAATAATTTTTTCTGTGTAGGAACTCAGTAAATACAAGCTTTGTGAGGTCGCAAATGAATACTGTAGAAAATTCTTACGTCTCAGTAATTTATAACAGTTCCAAAGACATAACTAACAAATTTGTGGTGCAACTATTTGTTACAAAACCTATAATCTAAACTATTAATCAACATCTTTTACCTAAAATTTGTTTTCGAAGATTTCCATTGAACCAAGATTTTGCGCAGATGTTGCCAACATAGTGGTGCAGATTGTATATATGGCTGTTTTTCAGACCCCACAAAGTATGTATATACTTTCTGAAAGCTTATTAATAGGGACATAGACGGTGCAAGGTCATTTAGTTGTTTTTACGATTTCTTTTTGAATCCAATCTTTAGAAGCCCCCATATGTTGCACATGCCTGCACGTGGCACTAATCTTTTAAAAATATTCGAAAATAAATCGCAATTTAAATTCAGCAGAATACTATAACTTTTTAAGATAGGTTAAGTTAGGTTAGGTAGAACAGGCAGCTGTTGTGCAGCTCACTTAGGTTCATTTTATTGATCCCATTGTGATACCTGAAAAGAATATAAAAGAGAGAAGAGAAGCAGACAACACCTGAGTCTCTGGCGGGAATCAAACCAGCAACCCCCAAACTAACAGACCAGCACACTACTGACTAGTCCACCGGGTCCAACCAACTTTTTAAGATATAAACAAATAAATACAAATGCCTCTAATTTTTCCATAATTGTAAACCAAAAATTAACATTTATCAGTCCTTCTAGTAACCAAATTGCAAGCAGTAGCCTTTGAAAGTACTGATGAGGTAAACTAACAAATCCATTAAAAACTAACTTAGATATACCTATAAACACCAAAATATAACTGCTTTTGAGTTTTTCCTACAATTTAAAAACAAAAATCAATTTCATAGTTCCCAGTCAACCGGATATCAAATTATAGGGCTTTACTAGAGAAATAAAATACACTAAAAATTTTATAAAAACACATGATTGCAGCCACTTTAAAATGGCAATCAATAAATTTATATATGGGTCAAATCTAGTATTCAAAACTATACCTCCTTTAACTGTCACCATATTGATTACAAATAAAATTGCCTGACCAATAGAATACAGTAAACTTAAAAAAATAAAAATGCAAAATGGCGTATATATATCAATTAAGGCTTTGTTCTCTTTAACCCGCCCAATATTGGTATAAAATAAAATGCATGATGGAGTAAAAACAAAATGGCGATTAAGTTTTTTTCTTAAACCTATCAATATTGATATAGATATTTGAAAAATACATTTAGCTATGTAAAAATTCTAAATCAAAGATGACGTCAGAAATAATAAACAAAAATGGCGACTAACATGATTAAAGAAAATTATTAGATTCGGCGGCTCCTCGAAAAGCCCCCCAATGAAATAATGCCCAAACGAGAAATTAAATATTCTCCAAATTTTTTTCAAACATTTTTGGGTGTTATTTCATATGAAATAACTCCCAATTTTTTTGGGCCGTTTTTCATTTTTTTTTTGAAATTATTTCATTTCTCCTTTGGGGTTTTCAAATTATGAAATAATCTCCAATGAAATAACACCCAAAAAACTTTTAAAATTCGGGGCTTGTTTCATAGCGTGTATAATTTGGGTGTTATTTCATTTTGTATTCGGGGATTATTTCATTTTTAAAGCCGTTGGTTTTTAGTTGGTTGGTTGGTTTTCGCCTGTAAATAAATTATATAAAAATAGGCCTTTTACAAGAAACCTTTTAGCCTGTTAATATATCACAATATCTTCAAATCATAAATGATAAAATACATAAATGATAACGTTCTGGATTTGGATGGTGCGACCTTCGACACGGACTACGAAATTAGTTTACGGAAGGCAATAATGATTGTTTTCCCTAAATCAAAAGTAATCGGTTGTTGGTTCTACTTCTGCCAAGCAGTGAGGAGGTACATAATAACAAAGTGTAACCAACTGGCAGCATTTATACATACAACGTATATTTTCTCCATCTTGAATTCATTAGCAACCATTTTGTTTTTTTTTACCATTTCTTATGTATAATGTATTAAGTTTATTATTTATGTATGTACATGAAAATAATTTTTTGGTAGTTGGGTTGCATATATCCTTATTATGAAGAAGACGACGGCGGGCCTTCACATGATTTATATCAATAAATTTGAGATTTTGCTATTGGTCCATATTGACTTCATTGAATCCTTAATGAAACTGACTCTTTTATGAATTTTGGGCATAATTTCATTTTTGTTGCTGATGGGGTTTATTTCATGGGGGGTTATTTCATTTTCATCATTGGGAGTTTTTTCATATGAAATAACTCCCAAATATTGGGGGTTGTTTGTTTTCGCTTGAGGTTTATTTCATTTATTTTTCGATGTTATTTCATTCACTGTTTTGGGTGTTATTTCCAATTTTTTGGGATTTATTTCTTTGGGGGTTGTTTCCTGGGCGTTATTTCATTGGGGGCTTTTCGTGTGGAGCCGATTCGGCAAGACCGGATATACCACCCTTTTATGTTTTTTGATGAAGGTGATCGCGAATGTCTACTATTTTTCTTTCACTAATATTTGACATTCCAGTAAAACCCAATAAAAAATTGTTAACTATAACAAATTATTGTTCTATTTCTTGAGCTTGAGATCACTTTGTCTATTTTATTTTTGTTTGTATAATTTATATGTGTATTAATCATAAAGAAACTACCCATTGTTTGGTAGCGAAATATTGGTTTTAATATAGAATTTTTATAAAAAACAAGAAGTGATTTCGAAATTTTAGAATCAATTTTTAATAATAACTTTATGGCACTTACTCTACTATTTTTTAATAATTAATAATTACACACACTGAATATATTACTTTGGAAAAACATTTTATTGTAAATTCAAAAGCATTGTTATATATATATTTTGGTTGCCATTTTATCTCAATATAAAATTTTTTTTAAATTGTTCCTAATTAACAGTGTCAAAGTGATAATGTCATATGAAAATTAACTTACTTGATAGTTTTAATTTTCAAACCGTCTTTAAGGCCAGAATGGGGTCTATTGTGTATGTTTCGTTACCTCACTTCTGTAAACATGTTGAAAATTAAATATGTGCATGTAATAAACACCTACAGGATGTTGTGCAAACAACAAAATACCAACGATACGTTGTACAGTATTGGAGTGTAAGTGTGTGAACTTTTAATAATGTCATTAACATGAATATAATCGATTCAGGTTAACAAGAAAATTTATTCATTATTGCTATAAAAAAATCACTCTTAACAGAGATTTTTTAATTTTTCAATAAAGCAACATTATTATTTCTGCGTTACTAACGAACTTTTAGCAAAAACAACAATATTTATTGTCTTTCAAATTCATTTTAGTTATTGTTTTTTATGCATGTTAAAGTCACGAGTAGACAGATGTTCTTTTTTTTAACTACCTTTGTAATCCAGAACACTAGCGAAAGTGTTTCAAGGATAGGAAAAGGTAGTTTATTTACATACATACTAATAGTATGTGTGCTTAACAGGCATTTGTTAACATTCCACATCTTATTAGTTTTATTAATGTCTATAAAATTAATAGACTCCTGTCTGCTCCCACTCCCTCCTTATAGGCCAGCTAAGCACACAATAAAAAGATATTTTAGGAGCAAGTTCATATATTATTAGGTTATATATGGTGTGTGTGTGTTACAACTTGCACAAGTAGATCATCCTTGAATTTTAATGCAAGCATTACCCGTATTATAATAATATTTACTTCAGAAAATGTATTTATTTATAAAAAGCTTTTAAATTTAATGCTGATGTAAATTAAAACACCTTTTATTTAAAATGTATCTATTTTTCAGTAATCGATTATTGTTAATAATGCTTCAATAGAACCATGTGCTACATCGAACGTTTTTCTTCCATAAAAACGTAAATAATTTTTCAAAGACTATTTTAAATGAATTAATTCATACTTCTTACTTGCGAACAACTTTGGACAAATATATTCATTACACCGTATTAGAAATAGTTCAATGTAGACCTTTGAATATAAATTTTTTTTTTTGCATGATATTATTTTTCCACCAACGTTGGTGTTACCTTTTAAACTTTGGTGTTTACATAAAGATTTTATAGTGTTATATACAGGATGGTCCAACCAAAGCGCACGATATTGACGGTAAAAATAAACAAAAAGTTTCAGAAATTTATCTTAATTAATAAACGCTCGCCATGACTTCACTGTCATACTTCTATCCGGTGGTCATAATTGAGGTTAAATGTCGTTAATGTATCGAATTATCTCATCACTTAGACTTTTTATTGTTCTTGGCTTGCTGATGGACACTTTTTCTTTTAAATTTCTTAAATGACTGCCAATTAACATCGCCATCCTGCTGAAACCACATATCGTCAAGGTCCATATCCTTAATTCCTGACCACAAGACGTTCGTTATCATTTACTGACGTAAAGTTGTGCCTCGTCACTGAAGATTATTTTCTATGCAAAATCACCATTTACTTCTGTCTGTTCAATAAACCATTCGGCGTATTAACAACGTTTGAAATAGTGAGCTTGCTTCAGCTCTTGAGTTAGTTGGACTTTATAAATGTGTAAATTCAAATCTTTATTAAATAATTAATGTTTGTGAGATGTTCAATTATTGAGAACAACAACAATTCGATGTTGACATTCCTTCTGCTACAACAGCAATGTTTTTTGTTTTTTCTCACTGGATTCTATATATAATCATTTGAATGAATTTTATAATTCTTATTTAAATGTACCAGTACCAACAACTTTTACATTAATTGTTTCTGAAAAATGTCACATAGTGAGTTTTTTGCATGGGAGCATGACTTCTCTGCTATAGTGATATCGTTTCTTATCTGAAACACAATAATTTAAGACTATAGGTTTCTAATTAAATGTATTTTATTTGTGTTGTAGGTGACACGCTTATTGTTCCTTTGTAACTTATTTATTTTAATTTGTTGTTCTAAATATACGTTAAAAAACTCTTGATTTTGTATCAAAAGTGCCACTACTGTATGTGTATGTAAGAACCAATCTTCAGCTTCAGTGATAATTTTAAGGACAAATTATCTAAATCGATACTGCCGTTTGGCGTGCTTGGAAACGGACTTCATTTAATTTTTATTTATATAGAAGAAGATTATACAAACATTAAAAAAATTTGCCAAATCGGTTTCTGTAAAGATGGGTTATGAAGAATATTTAAAAGCAACAATTAACGAAATGAGTGTAGATGTTCTTAAGTGATGCGATTACCAACGAACTTTATTTAGTTTTAAATTATATACAATACAAAATACAAAATTATTTGCGATCATGCTTCTAATTAATTTTTCTATGAAATTTATTTGGTTTTTTGTTGGTTTTTCAAAAAGGCTTCTGTTATTGCTATTTATTTTGTAATTTTTGTTATGTTTAGAATTCTCATTTCGTTTATTAGAGTTTAACATTTTAAACTTGTTAAAAAATTTGGTAAATGTCTACTGATGATTTGGCAAAAGCACCTCTGAAATGCATAAATCAGCTTAAACCCAACAATTAAAAAAATATATTTAAAATGTGTTATAGTTATCGAAATACTAATTCAGTTAAAGTTTAGTGATTTTTTGGCAGAAGAAAAAAAAATTTTCTTGCAAAAACACTTTGTCTTCGAAGACTTACGGCGACTTACTTACTCTTGTTGTAAGGTGTTACAATCTAATGTACATATCGTCAGCCTAAAGTAAAACTTTCCAAGCTAATATTTTCTTAATTTCACTAGATAAAATTATTTTTTATTTTTTGGTTATAATAAGTGCGAGACGCGTTTTTTTGCAGTCATGTGTCTTGATAAGTTATAACTGCATATTAAAAAATTTCGATTTTCAATAAAGCTCATATGGATTCATAGGCAGATTCACAACATCTCACCTTAACAAGTGTGGGGATTTGTTATTTTGTATATATAAATACATATATTATGACATTGCTACATTTTAACCAACCATTTCACCAACAATAAAATCAATGTGGTTTTTGCTTTTTTGTATTTGTTGTCGCACCATTGGCTCCTTATTAAAAACCTGAAAACTAAAATGTCAATCGTATTTCCAGTTCAAACCCAAAAAAAATACAACATAGTTAATAGAAATTTCTAAATGTTTTCCTGAAAACAACTTGCCTGATTGTAGTGGAAACGCACTACAGAAAAGTGATAGGGGTATGGAACACTAATAAAATAGACGTAAACTTGTAAACCCAAGTAAAGCGTTATTTTTATTTCCTTTCGGGCAACCTTGTCAATTTGAGAAACAAATTAAAAAAATTGAATTAATTTTTTTTATTTCGGTTATAATTATAATTTCCACTTTTATGAAAAATTTTTCCACTGGACCAATTTGCTAGCTATAAAGCATTTGAAATTTTTTGGCTAAACGTTTAATCACTTGCAATAAAATTGAGCATCAATTAAATGGTACAGAAATGAAAACAAAAATATTAAAATAATTTTTAAAACATTTGCTGTATTTCATTTTTTATACTTATTAACTTTATTTTCCTCAACAAAAAAAAGATCTCTATTTAAAAAAAAAAAACTGCAATCTATTGTCAAAAGAAAAAAATCAGTGCGACTGTTTTTCACAGATATATAAATCTTGTGCAGTGATGCCACGTTACTACAATAAATGCATTTTTCGTAACATTTTACACCTCAAAAACCATATAATATTTCATTATGATTTTATAGTTTTAAAAAATTTATATTTTCAATAACAAAATATAGGGTTGTTAAATCAATGGACAACGAAGTTAGAAGCACAAAAGTTCGCAAGTTGTCACAGAAGTCTTTTTCAAGTACAATATGTACCGGATGCTTTTTTATCTATTTGGGTTTCGAAAAGAGACAATTTGCAAATAAATTAAGTAGCCGATAATTGAAAGCTCTTAATTTACTTTTTAATGATTAATTCATTTAAACGTTGCCCGTGTCTCCGCTGTAGGGGGTCCATCCGCCAGCTCCACTTTTGGCATACTTTTTCCCGCATTTCAGCTTTGGTATCTTACCAATGGCAACTTCAATGTTGTCTTCTAGGTCTGGAATTGTGGCAGGCTTGTCCCTGTATATGAGAAACTTCACGTATCTTCACAAAGAAATGCTTAGAAGAGACATACGTATGATCTTAGCGTTCAATGAACTCCTCCAAAACATAAGATTTATTGCTCAGCAAATTTTGTTCTCATTTGATTCACGGTATTGTATGCTGTGTGATATGTGGTATCATCTTCTTAAAACCATACGTCAACCTATTCCAGTACTTTGGTAAAAAAAGTCGATATCGATCACACGGTACCCACCTCCATTGAGTGTAACGTTGCATCGAATTGCCATATCGCGATTATCGTTGACTCTGGTCGTTATCGCATCAATATTTTCTTCGGTTCGCTTCGCATAAGTGTTGGTGAATCGAAGTGTAATAAAAATAAAACTGGTGGCTAGAATAGCCTACTTAAAAAGTCTATTGTGACGACCTTTAAATTTATGTTCTATGCAAAACACATTTCTCACACAGTACGAATTTTAATAATAAAATTTAATGTAAACCTAACGAAAAATCACACTTTATAAAAAGGAGCTATTTGATATATGATTTGTCACGATTAATTTAAATTGTTATTTGTTTGTCAATGTTGTCATTTAATATATGAATAATCAGTTTTCCTTTCACACATAAATTTGTTTTTTAGCTTCACATATCCTGTGTTTGTCTAAAACAGCGAATGTCATATTCTTTAGACAAAAAACATACTATCGTTTTACATTAAGAATATTTCAAAAGGTTCTTTAAGATGGCATACATATGTACATATACCAATATGCAATGGAAAACTTAACAAGTCATATGTGACATGATGTAGTTCATAGAGCGCCATACTTTAAATTGAAGGACACTGGCAGAGAAAAAAATTTAATCTCGATGTTCGGGTTTTTAAAAAGCTTCATCCCACTCAGGATAACTCCTTACAAAAAGAAAAAAAGCCACGTGACATTCTTACTATCACTCCTGGCATAAAAAAAGATCATTAGCATCACGTGGAATCAACAAAATTTTCAGCAAAAACCCAACACCTCATAGTAAGTATCTGCACAATCATATGGAGGCGTTGTTACTAGGAAACAACAGATGACGCAGCCCCATTATCCTGATACAGGATTAAAATAGACTATAATCAAATGTCTGATTGCTTTAGTAGAAGCCCTTTTCTAACAAGAGAAGCAAGGGAGGAAAAAATTTAAAATACTGCTCGTGAAAAGGTAATTAACTACAGACGTCAAAGTATCAACTGAAAATTTGTATACAACACAATATTCAATAAGAAATGTTGCGAAAAATATTTGACATATGTCTGAATGCATAAAAATTCCCAGAATTAATTCTGCTTACCCCATATTAAATGGAGATTAGCATTAAAACCGATTTCCAAGAGGGAATTAACATTGGATTTTTCATACATATGAACCTAAATTTATTACAATTAACATTATGATAACCGATTGTAGAAATTGTAAAGCAAATTTTGAGAGGTTTAAAAAAATTTCAAATTACTTCTTAAGAAAAAATATTTTATAGTTAATTCTTAATGCACCACCACTCAATATGATAAAGTGCTATTTACTTTAAAAATAAGTCCTTTTAATTATAGCGTCACAAAATTTTTAAACAACCATTAAATGTAATGTAATTATAGCTTTTCCAAGCTACCCCTGGTAACACTGACCTTTTATTGGTTGCTATTTTTCCAGCATAGTTTTTTTCATTTTTGGCAAAATGCCCAAAATTAATATCAACAAATTGCATTTTAATCGGCCAACTAACTAGCTACAGCTGTATGAGCTCATATAGAACATTTTTTGTTTATTATGAGTAAATCATTTTTTAATAATCCAACTTTGTTCTACAACAATTTAGAGCACAAGTGTAAATTTATAAGTTTGTCTGTGAGTGTAGAGATTTTTTTATATTTAGCTGCAAACATTTTAGTCAATTAACATAATTTGACTAAAACAAAAACTTGCAAAACATACATTGTTCAAATGTGTTAACACACGCATATGCTTTATATTTGTTTGATACCAAAACTTATGCTTTTTCGCTATATTTTACTAGGAATGAAATTTTATAACTTATCATAGAATAAATATTTTTCATTGAATTTTTCAATGATTAAACTAATTCAATAAAATAACTCTCAGACTAATTCCTAAAAAATTTGCAAGTTTTGCAACATCTATAATAAATAAATAAATATTAAAAATTGGCACAAAGAAAGGAACTGGGAAACGAGAATTAAGGAACATAAACAAGACATCGAAAAACCTAAACAAACTAAACCAGTGGCACAACATGTATTTGAAACAGGTCAAAAAGCTGAATTGGAAGGTGTTAAAATTCTAGATAAAGAAAATATTTAAAAGAAAAGGTACACTATAGATTGCTTGAGAATACAGCAGAAAAGAGGAAAGACAATGAATTTAAAACAAAATACGGACAACATAAATGACACTTATAGAATTGCAATCTAAACAAATAAGAATATTTTATATTTAAATAAACAAAAATAAATGTTTAAGATTTTCCGGTTAAATGTTAAATTTGTAATGTTTTAAAAATTCCTTGTTAATTTACTGTAAGTCTTAATTGTTATATGTTTTGTTGAAGAAATTTTTTGTTAAAAAAAGTTTTTTAATAGATTTCCTTGAAAAAGTCAAGAAAAATGTATGAAAAAAATTGATTTCAATTTACATGAAAAGATTTAGACTTGACTAGCATATAATTGGAAAAATATGTTTTAATAAATAAATATTACTTTTGATATTAAATTAAAAAAAAAACTTATTTAAATCTTTAAAATATTTAATGAGAGTTAGAAAGAAACAAAATAAAAACAATTTTAATTAAGGTTAATTTTTTGTATATGAGTGCTTTTATCTCATAATTCGTAGCAAACACCGATTAATGTTAACATATCGAAATTTTGTAGACTTGAACTTTTGACAAAACATTTTAAGTTAAATCTACGACAGCAAAAAATAACTATTAACTAATCTTTTGAAGCAGAACCCTTCTCCAGCAGCCAATACAGGGTTGCCATCTTGATCCCAACTGACCGAAATTGGTAGATTTTTTAATTTAAACACAAGTTGGTAGCCATGAATTTTTTTAAGTGTTTGATAGAATATGAGCAAAAAGTAAAAATAATTTACATATAAATGCTCTGAAAAACTTTCTTATCAACACAGGGGATACACGATCAAGTTTTGTGTATCAAGTTTCAATACACTCGCACTTTTTTACTAATACACTCATACTTTTAGAACTTGATGCGAACTTGCTTTTGAAATTTCCTTTCCATCGAATGTTTCAATTTACAGTCAAGAAAACAGCTGAGTGCAATTTTTGTGACGAATTTTTGGTTTATTGTTGTTGTTTTCTTCACATTTTGAATAATAATATTGCTTTAAAATTGTGTGCAGCCTACGTCTCAGCAATCAATTGAAATTAATTTTGACAAGTAGTATGTGTGACAGAGAAAACTTGAACGTGTGGCTGCAATGTAAAATTTAATGTGCAAAAGCTTTGTATTTACATTTGAATCAAAAAAAAACTGTTGATAACCTTAGGAGATAATAAGAGTATTCAATTGGTTCAAATGAAGAAAACTAACTAAAACTAAGGAGTATAAAAAATTGTTTACAAAATAACTATTTTATAGTAAACATATTTTAATTTTAATGAATATTGTATAATTTAGGCACATTTTTTATCTCATCTATTTATTTTGAAATAATTTTTTTTTTAATTTTAATTATTGAATTTAAATTTACCTAGTGTTTACACATACCACTAACAGTTTAAAAAACTCAATACACATAAAATTATTTACTAATACACTTTCAAGTGGCTGCAAAATTTGCAAGCAAATGGAAATTTGAGAGTGGTGTGCCACTAAATGTCAAAACGATAAACAAAGTTACCTTTTTAAAATTCAATGCCAATTTACTATATTATTTTAAATTTGTAATTAAAGTTTTAACTTGTTAAATGCATTTTTTTAATATATTTTTTGAAATGCGCATTGAAGAAGGCAAATTTGCTCTTCCCCGAAAATTCGCCTGTATGATGAACTCGGTAACTCTACCTAAATAAACAAAGAGGAAATATGGAGGCAAAATCAAAACAAGAAGAAAATATTTTTAAGTTTACGCTTTGACGACATAACACGTATACAACAATTGCATGTCACTACTTGCATGTGTAAATGCCAGGTTAGAATGGCAATTTAAGAATTTAAGAAATGCAATTTACAAAACTTATTTTCGTTGTGGTATCCCTTCCTCAGCACCTTTTCTCTTTTATATTAATATTTTTATGTACAACTTGTAGCAAGATGAATTTAGTATATTGTCTGCTTGATATTAGATTTTTCATTAAAATTAAAATTTTAAATTAAATTAAATTACATTTTTTAATTTTTATAAGAAATAATAACAAATTCCTCGTTACATGTGATATCTCTACAGGTACTTTGCATAGAAAAATGTCGATTAGTGCGAACATACTTCTAGAAGATGTTACTTTTATTACTAAAAAAGCTGCAAAATTTCGTTAAGCGACTTAAGATGTTTTAAACATATATATACAAATAGTAACCAGCTAAAAAAATTTAATTTTTATGGCCAAAATAGGGGAAAAAACAGAGGCAATCGTGTTAATTTGAATCATATAGAAAATTATCAGGCGATTATTTCGATTATTAATTTTGATCTGCTCCCAAATATTGACAATCGACATAAGACATAAGCTTTCAGAAAATATACTTTATGGGGGCCCATAAAGGATATTGTTAAAATTGTACATAAACTGAAAAACCTATAAATGCCCCTACACTCTCTGCGAAGGGTATAAGAATAATAAAATAATAAATTTAATTCGTTAAAATATTTCATTAGCCAAATAACATCTTAAAACCATAATTTTTCCTGGACACAATCGGTACGATCTGTACGTCTGTAGAGAAATATACAAAATCAGTTGAAAAAGATACTGAAGTCTTTTGTATATTCCTATTTATGCAAGAAATTTTCTAAACGAAAATATGATCCTCTCTTAAAAATTATCCAAACGTTTACAAATCATGGTCATAATTGACGCTAAACACAATTTAGTCCAACTAACACATCCATAATTTCTTAGTTGTGTTTTATTGCAACAGTTTGACAGTTTTGTTTATTTTTTAATTGAAACACTTCAGTGTAATTCTTATTTCAATTTACTTTGTCCACCATTAATAATTAAATGACATTTTTAAACGATTTGTTGGGTGTGGAAATCATATTTAACAGGAAGTTTTTTGTTTTGTTTCGTACTAAGTTTTCTTATGCATGTTTTTCTTTCCTCGAACAAAACTGTTACAACAAACTTGCATGTTCTTGTAACCCTTTGCTTCACTTCGTAAAAGAAAATTTATATTTAAACCAATTTGGTGTGTATAAAGGTAAACTTCCCCCCTTATGTACAGTGACATTGTAGTCAAGTTCAACTGCATTTTGTGGCATGAAGCTTCCATATGCCTGAGTGGGTTTAGCTGCATGTTATAAGTGAAGATTTTACTTTATCATTGTTCGTTTTACATCATTTTGCTTGGTGTGTATGTGCTGTAAGCCTTTTAAGTATTTCTTTACCACAACAGTTGTTCAAGCACTTTGCAAAATAGAGTAGTAGAAATCATTATAATAAACGTACATATACAGTGAGTGATAAAACTTTTTTTAACAAGCTATCAAATACTACACAAAACTTTAAGCGCAAACTTTGTATATACTGAGTTCTTTTATATTAAAATAATTTTTCTCAGTAATAGATCATACAAATTAATATTTTTGTACGCAAATTTAACTTTCAGTAAAAAATTTAATAAATTAATAATAGGAGCTGCATTAACAACTTCACTTAATAATCAATGTTGTTGTGTCCATGAGTAAAAATTCAACATCGAAAACCAAACTTACTGAGTATATGAATGGTATCAGGTAGAAAGGGCTTAACGCAAATAATTGTAACTTTGTAAGCAATATGAATTGCCTTTGGAGTTCGAACACAAAATTATCTATGGTTGAGTTGCAAAAATGTAAGAATAAAGATTACAACTTCCAGCGCACAAGATTGAAATTTTCTGCTCATGTTGTGTCGATTATGTCACACAAGATGTATTTTTATTGGCTAATAGTTTTAAACTGCCAGCGATTTTAATGACAGGGTTGCAAGATTTCAAATATTAGGAACAATTTTCGCAAAAATAGTTGCTACTTTAACTTTAAGCAACCTGTGGCTAATAATTTTAAAGCGTGAAAGTTAATTTAATTACAGTGTTGCCAGCTATTACACAATAAAAACCGAATACCTTTAATTACGGATATTATATATTTTTGTTTAACCAAATACACCAAGTACTATTTTGAAGAAATTATATTTTTTTTCTCATTTGTTTGTTATTTAAAATTATTAGTTTCTTTGAACTTTTTTTAATAATATATAATGGATTTTTAAGCTTTAGGTATTTCAAAAATAAAAAAATTTTTTGCTTTTCTTTTTATGTTCTTTTACCAATATTTCTCTACTTTTTTGTGTAGCGACATCAGGATACGTGTGTTTATTATCTATTATTTTTTATTAATATTAAAAGACCTATAGCTTAAAAAAGCTTTTACATTTAATTTATTAGCTTAAAAATGTGATCGGGTATGTTTCAATCAGAAAAATTTTAATTGCAACCCTTACTGTGGGTTAAAGACGCCATTTAACGGAAACACATGCTCCTCGCGTAATTATTCTATCATTCATGGTTGTATTGTATTGTTGTTGTTTTAAGCCAAAATTTGTTGGAATTACTTTATTATTGTATGTTCGAAATTCGAACTCTAAATTGTTATCTGTGTTCAACGTGTTCATGTGCATACTGTTTTGTTAATGTTTAGTGTCATACATGTCACTCATCGGCAATTGTGAGCAATAAACAAAAACAAGTCAAGCACAAGAAAAATTAACTAAGCGTCTTTAAACATAGTTTTTTTGTGTTCACGCTACTCTCTAAATGAAACCTTAGCTGTTTTATAAGAACAATTTCCACTTTAACACACCTAAATTTTACTTGTCACTGTAACTCTAATGCAAAACGTTTGCCTTAACCATGACAATAAACACTTGTGCCTTATTTAAAATTTTGTTGCATGTTTTTATTGTTTTATTTTCTTTTTCTGTTTTTCTTCCGCTTCCACTCCCCTCAACAATTCTTTTTGTACCACCAGCATTTTTGGCCTTCTGTCCTGTTTAGAGTACAACAACTACAGCAAGCATTACCTCAAAAACCTCAATCTTATAAAAACAGATCAAAGTTAAAGGGTTGAGTTTTTTGTTGTTAAAATAATTGTTTTTATGTGGTTTTTGTTGCTCCTTAATATTTCTCGTTATGTCCACTTTTAAATAATTTATTAATCAAGACATTTGACCAACAGTTTTAGTCAGTGTCTGTTAAAAGTTGATATATTTTATACTTATGTTTTTTAATGTTATTTTGTTTAATTTGGTGTGGCAAATAAACATGATTTATGACGAAAAAATTGATGTGGTATAAAGCAACAGTTATAGTAAAAACAATAAAGTAACAGTTTGCCACAAAGTGGTCGTTATCGATTGAAGCAAAAAGTTGTTTATTTTTCCCTATGATTTTTAATAAAATAATTGCTTTTGTATATAAAGGGTGTCTCAGTAAGAATGTACTTTTTTAATTTAGTTTAATTTTTTTTTTTTTTTTGTGCAAGTGGCAATTTTAAAGTTCATGCAGCACTCGCATATGTTTATTTCAATTATTATAAATGGAGCGCTTTCGCGTTAAATATAACTAAGAAAACTTACTACAACAATTTGGACAATTATGCTGAGACCACTCGCAAGGTTTCAGTTCAAAAAGGCACAAACTATGTATCAATCAATCGAAGAGTGGTACAAAAATTTAAAGAAATTGGTTCAATTATGGATAGCAAGACTATTGTACGTTAACGTAACCGTCAGTCCTTTTGAAACATTGCTTTTGCTGAATGAGGCCGAAATTTTAGTAACTATGAACGGAATTCACTGCAGGAACAATATGGATATGAAAAACCAAGCCCAGGTGCCAAAATGCGCATAAAACACCTCATTTATTGCAATAATAATTTCCACAACAAATTATCTCTAAAAATTCTTGTGTCAACTGCCCACTAAGATCAGGCTATTTAAGGCCATTCGATTTTCTTCTATAGGGTTTTTTCTTTAGGGTTTGGAAAAAGTAATGGCCTGTTTTTAGAGTCGAAGGGGCGATTTCACAAATATTTTTTTTTTCATAATTAATTGGAACATGTCTTCTTTACAATCCAATAAAAATCACATCTCAAAATATAAGTATTTTTATTTAAAAACAAAAAGTTCAAGTGATAAATTCAATTTATTTATTTTCAAGGATGTGATGACCGCTTAAAATTGATGATTGTTTTAACAATTTTAATTCTTTTATTGGGGAAAACATCCTTCTATATTCTTTCAATTAAAATTTTTTGGAAAAGTAATTTTTTGGAAAAGGAATTTTTTAGAAAAAAAAATTTTTTTTAACAAAAAAGTCATAAGAACAATAACAAAATTATAGATTTATAGCAGAATAAGTAAGCAAATATTACAAAAGCATATGGTAAAACCAAAATATGCATTTCTATTAAAATATGCATGCCATTTTGACAAAAATTCTATCAGTCGCAAATATATTTTGTTTTGTTCTCGATCGTAAGGCAAAACATGAATTTTCGCTCCCTGCTCATCATATTCTGAGTGGTCATGCGGAGCTACAATTTTAATAAAACAACTCTATAATATTTTAATTTTTATATAACTTTTCATTTATACTATCAACTGTACTATATGACTTGGCCTAACTAAATTTAAATTATATCGTTGTATTTCTTCCTTAGTTATGTTTAGAAAATATAATTTAAAAAAAACAAAAAGAATTAAACCATTGACAATTAGCATTGTGAAACAATTAGGTCACTAACATATTTCAATGCACTCGGTATGTGTGGATTAGCATCCACATACTAAAATTCACAATTTGCAATTCTCGGTGCATTTTGCAGTGCACTATTACTCATACAGATGCAAACATAATTTAATTAGCAGTGAAGGTAATAATTTAGTTGGTTGGCAAATCGATGTGTAAGAAAATGAAATTAAATAAAATCATAAAGAAAATCATGTTTGTCTGCTTCGTATTTACACAGTAAAACAAAAAAAAAGAAAAATAATCATTATTATAATTTTTGTAAAAAAATATTTATATATAAACAAAAACACTTTGACTTTTCAGCTAAACATTCTCAATAGTATCACATTCCATAAAACTAGGTCAAATGGGCCTAATATTTTAGAAAATGAAATGAAATAAAATAAAAACATTTTTGCCATATATTATTTCTAACACATATTGATTTGTTGTTACAAATTCTTGAATTTAATAATCTTTACACGATAATATTTTGTTATTTTTATAAGTATTGTACTTATTAATGAAAAGCTTTCTTAGTATGTAAGTAAAAAAGTTTTCTTGTAGTTTAAAGTTATATGGATCTATGAGTTCAAACATGTTATTAATAGAAACCAAAAACTAAACAACAACCCTTAAAGACACCTAAACACTCCCAATGGAACTGGCAATTAGTTAAATAAACATAATTACTTAAATAAATAAATGAATGAACGACCGAATTAATGAATGAATGAGTGAACGAAAGAAGCTATAAGCCATTAAAAAATTATAACTTTTCTATTAAAGCAGAATTTCTCAACGAGAGATCATAAAAAAAAATCTGCAAAATTATAAATTAAGGGAAAATATTTTTTTTTTCATTTTTATTTTTATAAAAATTTTTATTCAATTATATAATTTTTGACAACATACGATAAATTATTTCCTTTAAATTAAATTTTTTTTTTCATTTGTAATAATAATTTTATAGAAAAAATGTTTTGTGAATTTTTTATTTTAGGAAAACTTTGTGGTATACAATTTTTTTTTTATAGAAAATTAGCAAATTTTTTTTAAAGAAAATTAGCAAATTTTTTTTCTTTTATAAGTTTCTTTAATTTTTTATTGTCTTTAATTGTAGAATTTATATAAATTTTTGGATATATAGAACTTTTTTTTAATTTTTAGATCCTTTACACGATAGTTGAAATGAAATATCATTGCTGTTCTAAAGTTGTCGGCTATGTGGCAATCTTTGAAATTTATTTATTTATTTACTTATTTATTTTGAACCATTACTCATCATGCATTTACCTACCAGGATACTTGGTTTAAAAATAACTAATAGTCAGGTTGGCGTACGTTTACAACTAAAAGGTAACAAGATAAAATGCATTTTCTGCTCTCCTAAAAACGCAGTAAAGAACACTGAATTTGTTAGAACAACGACGATATATCTGTGGCTTGGAGCTAAATGGGCCAATGTCACTTTTTTTCTCTTTTGAGTTAATCATTGCATTAGATTTCTTTTCTTGCTCTATTTCATTATGGTAAAACAGCTAAAGTCATACTTAACCCAGAACAGCTTTATAAATAAAATGCTGGCAAATGTCACTATGAAAGCACCTATAAAAGTTAAAGTTCAATTCCAATTTTCTCAAAAGTAAATATTTTGACATTGGTCCTTTTAGCTCCAAGCCACAGATATAAGCTTGTAATTTCATTTGTAATTGCTATAATATTCATTTACGGCCCCATAAAATATTGTATGTTTTCAATCATTATAGATGCAAAAGTAGATTTAGCTGTGTCCGTCTGTCTGTCCTGTGAGTGTTGAAATTAAATTTTTTAAGTCTGCGTATATTCTACGCGCTCGTTTGGAGTATCAATTAATTAGAAATGTTTTCGAAACGTTCGATATTAAGCTGGTTCTGCTTAAACAAAATTCTATTAAAATAATTTTTTTTATTAAAACAATAACAAAATCAGGTGATTTTGTATATGATAGAAAAAATGTGTGGATTGTTGTTGCAGTTGTTTTATTTTTTATGCGCCTATTTATGTGTATGAATCTATGTAATGCGAAGTGTTTAATTTCCCGGTGGCGAATTTGGGTAACATCGTCACAACGACATTTTCATCAATGAATAATCAGAATCAGTATCAAGTCAAAATTTGCACGACATTATCATAAATGAAAATTTCATTGATGATTCCACGTAGCAATGACACAAATAAAGGCAGTTATGCACTATACTTACACGCAAAGAAAAACCATGGTTACGACATGATCACGACGGTCATATTAAAGGTTTTTATAATAATATTTGGTTGTCGAAATCAAGAAATAGATAGTTATTTTTATTTCATTTCATCATATATGTTGTCACGATAAACAAGCATTTGTTTGAATTGTATCATTTAATGTTTACTTTTCGTAAAAATTCCAAAATGGTTATCATTTAAAAAAAGTATGATTTAAAAAAACTAATATGACAAAAATAACATTATATGCAAAAGCATTAAAAATTAGAAATAATCATTAAATAATAGATGAGACAACAGTATGATTACAAATTAATCAAGCTATAATTTATTCTTAATAATAATTTGATTTCAACTGTTCTTCTTTCTGCTGAAGAAATTTTTACTATATTAAAAGTTTGAGATGTCAAAAAAATGAACAACAATTTTCAAAAATTAAATAAAATTTACAAAAAAATATTTGTATAAAAATTGCAATTAAATTGGTAAGTACAATCAAACCCGCAAAAGAGAATAATTTGGCGTAAAAAAGCAAGGATCGGCGATTTCAATTGTAGTCATATATATGATTATTGAATGATACTTTAATTAAACGTAATAATGATAACTGGTAACCATTATATGTTTTCACGATAATCATACAATTCAATCATAGTATGTTGCTCTTCGATTATGGTTACCATAACCATATTTTTTCTTTGCGTGTTTGTAAGTTGAAACTTAGTCACATATTCTATTATGAGTCCATAACAGTGCATAAGAGTCCGATAATAACCTACGGAATAACTCAACTTTAGTCATTTATGACTATTTGGACATTTACTTGAAAAATTCATGACGCCAAAGAAAAATCCGCATTTGTCATCTATAACTTATCATTGCCAGCGTTTGTCACTATGAATCATGATGACGTTCACCACCGGATTGTTTACTGTATGTTGCACGAATATAATCACACACATCAATAAGATATGTACCTACATGGTGGCATACCATGGATCAACTAAAGCAAGAATATATCTGTTTCACAACCAATTTATATGTATATGCTTATAGTTGCGTATCTACACTTTTTTAGGGATATATAAAGATTTCGCACAACCGAATATAGTGCTATTACTTGCTTAATTATAAATTGCTTAATGTATAGTTTAAAAAATTTATAAAAAAAATCTTAAATAAAATTTTTTATCTTTATTTCTTAATTTACTTTCAGAAATATGAATGGTATGAACCTTGAGAACCTCTGTCTTTAAAAACTCCCCAATACATATAAAACTGATGGATAGTAAACATTGGCTACGAACAATAATCCCTGCTAAGTTCAACCACTCAACCACACCTCCCAACACACCTTTACATAACTTTTTAGATTTATTAGAATAGTGCAATGTCCTTTTAAAGCTTTAAGTTTCTAACACGGAAATACATACATATTGTATAGTACACTAATTTCTTCTCTTTCCCTTTATTAAGTTTTTTTAACTGTCTAGTTGCACGCAACAGTGGCATAAACTTTATATAGCTTTTTTTAATAAAAGAAATTTTTTCATTTATATAAAACCTAATTTATTGTTGTTGTTCTGTTTTTAGCCAAGTTTATTTTTTACAAGTTCAAGGAATGAGTTGAGTTTAGAGTTTTAAAGGATTATTTTATTTATTGAATTTTTTCTTTTTAAATAAAAAAGGGGTTGTTGCATTGTCTTATCTTGTCTTTTGAATAGAAAATGCGTGTGTTAGTTATTTAATAGTTGGGTTCATTTTTTCATTATTAACATACATAATTTTTATTTATTTTTTTTATTTTATTAAAGACAGTTTTAAAGGGGAGTGCTATTTCCTTCCAAAAGAAAATTTTCTAAGCTAAGAATAAAAAGAAGGAAAACTTCTTGGTAAACATAGTAATTAAATAATTAAAGACCGGTTCAGAAAAGAATTGATACGCAATTATTTTTGGTAACAGGAGGGTTGTTGGGTTGACTTTTATGCTTATGTGGGAGGGAGGTAATGACAAACAAAGAAATGTGTCCACAACATTAAACATAATATAAAGTTACCCCTGGCAACCATCTGGACAATACTACAACACAAAATAAAAGTAATTTGAAATTCATGTTGTGTTGTGGCATTGATTTTTTTATTGAAATGGGGCGACAAATTAAATATAATTTTGTTAAATTTTTCTTTTTTTATTCAAGCATTTTTAGTACAAAATTTAAAATCTGAAAAGTTTAACGCAAAACCATTCAATAGAGGTGATTGCAAAAAATAAAAATAATTTATATGCATAATTCAAATAAAAATAAAGTTGTATAATTACATATAAAATAGATGGTGACTGTACGTCAATAACTTGTAACCATTATGACATTAAAAACTAATTTTTTTATTTTCTTTTGTAAATTATTTAAAGTTTACTCGAAGATTTGTTTTAGAAGTACATACAGCAAAAAATATAATATCTTGCTTTATTATCATCATAGCTTAGATCGCGTTCAAAAAGAAATAAAAAGCAAAGTCTTGGAATAGATTTTTGTGGTGGTAGTTTTTCGGCTCGTTTTTCGAATAAAATACGAATTAATACTGAACAAAATCTAAACTCAATTTTATACAATTTATACAAAATTGAAAAGGAACGTTTATCGATAAAATAAGGAAATGTTGTTATAAGCTAAATATTTAACAAAATTTATATGTGCTCTAATAAAGTTTTTTTTAATAAAAAGCTTAAAGCAATTGCAATACCATTTAAATATGTTTCGATTGTATACAGTGTAAGAAAAATCTCATAAAATTAAATAAATATTTGTCAAAAATATTCGTTACATTTATTAAGGCAAATATTTGCCTAATGTGAACATAACGTAGCACAATGATCGGTTTTGACAACCAGTATTAAATCTGTGGTTAAGGCTTCAACCTAATTTATTAAATAAGTTATTTACTTATTGTTTAATTAAAAATTTTTTCAAAGTCAAAATTTTTTTTTCTAAATTTATATAAAACAAGGTTGCTAATATCAATTGGCTTTATAAATTTTTTTTTTTTAACAATTGGCCTTTAAAATTGTTTTATTTTTTTATTTTATTTTTTGGGTTTGAGATAGCAATGGATAGTGGGCATACGACGTAAACTGGAAGTTCAATCTACACACATTGACCACGGTAAATCAAGCTGTATTTTGGCAATAAGTCGTCGAATATTCTTTTCGAAGTACTCAATCGCTTTTGATTAAACTAAATAGACTAATAACGTGAAATCACATAAGCATAATGGCCAGTTAACAGATTAGTTTTTTTTTATTATCCATGCACTAATCATCTTCATTCTACTGAAACCATATTTTCACTAACAATGACTCCTAATTGTGACTGGAAAATGTGGAAAATGTCATGTTCTGGACATAATTTTTAGTAAAGATATGTAAACAAATAATTACATTGGCTCATTAAGCTCACCAAAGTTTTTCAGGATGTTATAGAGTTTTTAATAATTCTTTAATAATTATTATTGCTTTAAATGCGGAGACATATGTAGCTATTTAACTTAAAGTGTATTTAATTATCCAAACATATTTAAACAATTGCAAACGATAAAATGCCAAACCAGACAAACTTTAAAGCTACCGAGAATTCTCAAATCAGCTGTTACAAACGACAAAAAACAAACACCATAGTTTCTGAACACTTTCATATGATCTACCCTATGCCAGCCTTAATTATTCTACTTACTTAAAAGTTAACATAATTATTTAATTGTCGTGTAAAAGAAAATTAATTTAAATTTCATTCCATAATTCTAAAAATACGATTTACATTGCTGTGAATATAAGTAAAAGAAAGAAACAACAACATCTACAACAACAATAACAACTTCATGTTAAATTCAATTTTAACTTTTAACGAATTAATATCTTTTTTTTAAAATTGTTTTTTGGTTAGGTTTACCTTTAAGCTCCACAGATAACGATGGATCTATTAGTTGGAACAAGCCGATGTCAGAGGTGTCATTCACTTACTATTATTTAAATCGGTGGATTTTTACTATTAACAGTTACAGGTGCGTGAAATAGTTTACAACGCTGTTAATAATTTTTTTAAATAAATCTGTAGACCACTTAAATTTAATTCTTGTGATGTTTCTTACATAACATATATAAAAACGATTTTAATTCGAACATCTAAAAAGTGGACCAAAAGACACCACGGGATTACAAAATTTTATTTAATAACTTTCTCGTTTACATATTTTCTTTATTTCTTTAGATTAAAAAAAAAATAACAGCTGGGGAATAAATAAAGGAGAGATACACAATTGAACACAGAACTAGAATAATAAAATTATTTTTACCGAAAGAACATATCGTAAGAATTTCGTCCTTTAAAGCCCCCAACCGATACTGCAAAAAATATTGAACGTGTAGAGCAAAGTGTTAATAAAACATCAGAAATGTCTATCAGAAGGCATTTTGCTCATCACTACGGCGTATATCAAAAAATATTTTTGGCGCAAATAATCGGTAATATCTAAATTTCGCATTTCAATTTCAAAACTTGGCCAGAAATGAAATCCACTTTATTAAAAATCTGGTTGTAAGTGCTGAAGCTTATTTCCATTTAAATGGCTTTCTTAGAACTGTAGGTTCTACGGGATCCAAAAATTCAAGAGACATTGGTCAACATCAGTTGCACCGCATTAAGTGCACAGTATAAAATGCTTTATTTTTCGAAAATAAAGATGAAAGAGCTTAACCATAAATGGTTATGCTCTTGAAAATAAACCAAAAATATTTTTAATGAATTTGGCAGTTAATCTTTATCTTGACTTTTGGCCCACCCTGCATTCAGAGTATTTATTTATAGAAAAATATCTTTACTATTAAATAAAAAAATTATTAAAGTTCTATAACTGTCTAAGGCTCGTCATTTCCTTCCGATAAAACGGCGTATGCCATGTCATTTCAATTTGTATAGTTTTCTCTTTTTTCACAAAAAATTTTCCGCAATATAATGTATGTAAAATATGTGTGTGTGTGTAAATAAATATATGGGCATATTGAAACGTGTTGCCACAACGTGATGTCTATAAATTTTTAATGAAAATAAAACTAGTATCTATAAAAGTAAGAATAAAAAATACACTAGACACCTATTATGACAATAGTTTGGCAGTAGTAATGTTGTATGTACTCAGAAAAGAACATTAACTATTGTTACAAGAAAATATATTTAACGGAAATTTAAACTCAAGCAAATGGAAATAAAATAAGAAAAACAAAATCGAATAGAGAAACATGACAAACACTGTATTTGAAAAGAAATGTATTTGAGAAACCGAAAAAAAAAATATGCACACCATCAGCAAGTCAAATATTTAATTTATCCATACAAATATATCTGTAGGATTTTATTTGATATGGGTTTGATGTCGTCATCACTAGCTGACAATAGGCTTAAATATACTCTTGTTCATTCACTCTGACTGTGAAATATGTATGTATGTTTGTATGTAATACACATATTTATTGTAAAGTAAATAAGTATATGTGTAGATATAAAAGGCGAAATTAAATGAACAGATCGATTTGAAAAAAAAATTTTATTCCAAATATTTTCACATTCTACGTTAATTGCTGCGGTCACACTTGAACAGTAAACAAGCAAACAACAATACATACACATTGTTTAGGTTGACACCTATTGTGCCATGCTTTGTAAATTCTATTCATTAACTATTTTTATTATTTTGTTTTTGTCACAGTTTTATTTTTCAAAATCAATAGCCAGCTTAAAAAGAGCTCTAGCTCTAGGTTAAAATAACTAGCATTTCTAAGGTTTTGTTGACACAATTTCTTTTTAATGTTATAATTTGTAAATTGATGTACTTTCTAATAAAAAAAAACAAAGTACACACACGAGTTTGCGCCAAAATGGCACTGACATTATTTATGCTTATTTTTCTAAGCAACATTTTTATTAATTAATTCTCATTGCAAATTTTTAAAAAAATGTTGAAATAACTATTTGTTTGTTGCCGCTGGCAGTAGCTTGAATTTGTAGTGCAGCTTGTTTGTTTATTCAAACAATTTACCTTAAATGTTAAGACAACATATATACATCATGTAATGAGTACGAAGCCATGTGCTAAGCATGGTCTACTTGAATTGCAACCCACAATACTTAAATTAGTCGTTATTATTTCTTTATTGTTTTTTTTCTTTTTTTGAAATTTTTATAGAAATATTCAATATGGTTTGCATTTTGAATTTTTTTAATTCATATATATGGAAAGTACCAGGTGACATATTTGGATATTCTGTTGACATTAAATTAATTACCAATAGCAAATAAAAATCTTAATAGCAACAGTTCTGATACTAAAGTACTAAAACCAAAAATACTCTTCAGAATAATGTATATACATTCATAAAATGTCGACGTAGTATAGACTAGATTTCATATTTTGCTTTACCATTTTCCACAGCCTTGTTTTCATATTTATGTAATACTAGACAAACCCGGCGCGCGTTGCTACGCCCCTTAATGAATCGAAATGCATTCTGAATTTTAATTAAATATCAAGTGCAAAAACCTAAAAATTATAATTTTGTTATAGGCGTGGCATTGCCCACTTTTCTAATCACGAAATTATTAAGTCATGACAGCTCGATATGTGTGCAAAGTTTCATAAAAATCGGTCTGGTGCAAGTACCTCAAAATTATAACCTTTGTTTATGGGCGTGGCCCCGCCCACTTTTTTAATCACGAAATTATAAAGTCATGACAGCTCAATATGTGTGCAAAGTTTCAGAAAAATCGGTCCGGTGCAAGTTCCTCAAAATTAAAATTTTTTTAGGGGCGTGGCCCCGCCCACTTTTCTTATCACGAAATTATTTAGTCATGACAGCTCGATATGTGTGCAAAGTTTCAGAAAAATCGGTCAAGTGCAAGTAGCTAAAACTGATAACTAATTTTTTATGGGCGTGGCTCCGCCCACTTTTTTGCACCCATAAACACTCCCTGGTATGTGTACAACAACTTACTAAAGTTTGAGCCCGATCGGTTTTAGAGTTTCGGAGTCTATAGCTAACACACACACACACACACACAGAGTTTCACTTTTATATATATAGATAATACTCCATTTTGCTTTAGTATTCACTTATTCTACTAGTCAAGCCCTTTCATCGGATACCAGTCTTCCGAGAGTTGAATAAGGCATAGCCGAAATTAATATATTTGATCAATATATCCGCCATTTTAGTAAGGAAGCCATCTTGTATTTTTACTTCTTCACATATTAGTGTATTGTGCTGGTGAACGCCTTTTATTTTTTACTATTTATTATCATTGAGGGGTATGAAAGGCGTACATTTTTAAATCTATATATATAAAAGTGAAAAAAAAAGTGTGTGTGTGTGTGTGTGTGTGTGTGTGTGTGTGTGTGTTAGCTATAGACTCTGAAACTGTAAAACCGATCGGGCTCAAACTTTGGTAAGTTGTTGTACACATACCGGGGAGTGTTTATGGATGAAAAAAAATGGGCGGGGCCACGCCCATAAAAAATTAGTTATCAGTTTTAGTTACTTGCACTTGACCGATTTTTCTGAAACTTTGCACACATATCGAGCTGTCATGACTAAATAATTTCGTGATAAGAAAAGTGGGCGGGGCCACGCCCCTAAGAAAGTTTTAACTTTGAGGTACTTGCATCAGACCGATTTTTCTGAAACTTTGCACACATATTGAGCTGTCATGACTAAATAATTTCAAGATTAGGAAAGTGGGCAGTGCCACGCCCATAAAAAAAAGGTATCATTTTGAGGTACTTGCACTGGTCCGATTCTTCTGAAACTTTGCACACATATTGAGCCGTTATGAATTTACAACTTCGTGACTAGAAAAGTGGGAAATGCCACGCCCATAAAAAAATTATAATTTTTAGGTTTTTTCACTTGATATTCGATTAAAATTCAGAATGCATTTCGATTCATTAAGGGGCGTAGCAACGCGAGCCGGGTTTGGCTAGTACTATATATGAACGATATATAAATTTATTGTAAGACATTTTGCAGTGACGGTCATAATGGATTATTAACTCTTTATATTGTACTTTATTACGCTAGTGTTTGATATACACATTGACTCTCTGGGTTGTCAAGAAACTGAAAAAGTCGTTTTTAAATTTTTGGAAGAACACCTCTATCTTAGCTAGTTTCTAACCGACTTATAAGTTTTTTTCAGAAATAATTTTTGAGTCTAGGACTTATAATTTGGAGTCCTGAGCATATTAAAAAATTATTAAGGAGCATGAAAAACTTTAGTTATATTTTTATAATTTTAAAAATAACTTTTGTCTGCCACTTTTCCGTTTAGTTACCAATTTATCCAAAATTTGGATATAATTAGTTTTGGATGTAAAGTACTTCATTTTTTTTATGTTTTACTTGGTTAAATGAAATTATAATTGAAAATATCTGTTCATAACATATCGGTACCTCAGTTTAAAATATCGTCGTTACTTTGACATGCTCAGTTATGTGACGATTTTGCTTTATTTTGAACCGTTATTGGTCATATATCAATTCACAAGCCCATTTAAGGATATCTTAGTTGGATCAAACATAAAAAATAGTCGGTCTAAAAAAGTTTAATACTTAGGTAAAGAATAAAATTAAATGCTTTTTTTTTTGCTCTTGAATTTGTTTTTTTATGAAAGCAATTTTTTTAAGTTTTCAGAAAGTGAAATGACAATTAGGCAAACACTGTTGCCTATTAACACAACTTATACAAATTAATAGGATTGTTGTAAAATAATTGTAAATATAACTTATTTTTATGTAAATTTATGAAAAGATTATAATATTTGTTATTAACAGTTGATGTCCTTTTTAAACAAAAATTTCATTATATATTTACAAAAATAATAATTTTCAACTACATATTAACACTTAAATTTGTATATGTAATATTCTTGTTAACTCTAATTGTTAAAAAAATGGAGGCAAATTAATCCCATCACTGTGCAATGTATAGTTTGCGACCCTTCGCTTCGACGACATTTTTAAAATGAGCTTTCACTTTCCTTTTTAAACGAGAGAGAAAATTCAAAAAAGTACTTTCATTTGTAAATGTATGGTAAATAAGGTTCTTTCAGTTGATCAGCTGCTTATCAGTAGCTTCTTTCAAAATGTCAAAGTGAATAAGGTAGTTTCAGTTGATCAGCTGATTATCAGCTGTTCCTTTAGAAATGTCAAAATTTTGATTAATTTTTTTAATATAAAGCAAGTAAGAGTGCTTTATTCGGCCGTCCCGTGTAGTGTAGTCATGCAATAACAGTTATTTGTATCACATATGAAATACATATAAGAAATATACATATATAAAAACATCTCATTGTACAATTATAAATTAAGTTTATGTATGTATGCTTGAAAAAAAAATAAAAAATATATAAAAAAATATATAAAAATATAAAAAAATAAAAAAATTAACAAAAAATATTTAAAAAATTATTTAAAAAAAATTGTTTTGGCTCAGTTTGTATTGGATGTCAGTATACCAAGTTTGATTTTATGTACATATGTATGTTTTGTATGTTGTTATTGTAAAAAAAACGAGGTGGTCGTGGTTTTTTCCTCATATCTCAGTTGTTTTTGTACCGATTTTTCAGATTTTCAATACCGATCTGCTTACGAATATTTCTGATATTACAACCTATACATACCCTTTTTCACTTTTGTGTGAAGGGTATAAAAAAATTTATATGAAATGCAATTACCTAATACAATTACGCCATGAATGAAGATACTTCATATATATATATTTGTCTTGTTCTTTTTGTATGTCAATTTTCTAATTCTCTTACTCTATCACTTACTCTCTCTCACACCTTTAAGGTAATATTAATTTTTTTATTGTATTAATTTTTTCTTTATATATAAAATATATATGTACATGCGAATAAACGAAGTAAAAATACAAAAAATATTTCACTGAATTTAATAAAACAACCACTACGTGCATGTGTAAAACTTCATTGTTTACGGAAAGAAAACATGATTGTGAATGGATTTGTTTAATACAAATTTTTGCTTCCTTGAAGATTTAAGAGATTTGTTTTTCATTATTGTATTTATGTCGCTCTCCTAGTTCATTAACAATTTATAAAATATAGTCAACATAAGATAAATTTTGTCACAAAGTTTAGAGGACTTATATGGTTGCATGTGTGTGTATTTATAGTTTTACTCTGCCGAATATTCCCTAGAGGTATAGGCTCGGACAATATAACTAGTAGCAGTGACCGTGTTAGGGATAAGTTCTATAAACTTTTTTCTGTCCATTTTTACATATAAGTAGTGTTGTCAACAATATTTTTATAGAGCTTTATAATTTTATTTTACTTTTAAATATATTTATATATCATATATGTAGTTTGAAGAGTGTTTTATTAAAAAAAAATGATAACATACTTATTTGCAATAAATTAGTTTTTAAATTACAAATATCAAAATAAATTGCTAACGGTTTTTAAGCACCATAAACTATGTTTTATTCTAACCAATAGATATTAAACCATGTTTATGGATTTCAAAAACAATAATAAAAAAAAACTGTTATAAAAGCAGACATTTTTTCCCCGAAAAAATATCCAATATCGTGACGAATATATATTGGATATTAATAATAAAATATTTTTTATACACAAAACAAACCTAAAGAATAGAATTAGGAACAGTTTATTTAAACAGAAAAAAAAGTTGAAAAATTTTTTCCGATGTATGTTTATTATCGGTCCATATAGTACAAATATTGGTCATGAAGGAGCTCGTTGCGAAGTTTTTAAAATATCTTTAATCAAAATTTTATAGTTATAATATTTATGTCATAATTACAGAACTTAAAACTACATTGAGCATATTCTATTTGAAGTTCTAAATATTATTAAAAAAAAATTTTTAGCTTCACTTCCTATTTCCCTATTTTCTTATTATCTTTACTTATATATTCGGTTTTATTATAAAAAAGTGTTTATAAAGGGTTTTTGCGTTTTTAAACTGTGTATGTGATTAACAACATTGTTTAAGCAAAAAATAATAATGACATGACACACGCAACGTTTACGTAAGAGTAATGAAGCCATTACTGAGTTTTAACGTACTGTAGTTGCAACGTACCATGCTGTATAAAATAGAGTTTTATGACGATGTTTCGAAACAATTGTATGACAATGATGGGCTTATTTTTTTGGTATATAATACAAGGGTATTTACTGTCTTTTTTGGTCTTTTTTATTGTAATATCTGTGTACTTTTGCCTAATCAACTAAAAATAGTACATAAATATATATAATAAGCCAATATACTTATAAGGATTTAAATTTTATAAAAACTCACATAAACATATTAACTAAATATAATCTGTTATTTATATTTTTAGATTGGAAATCTACTTATAGTACAAATGTGAAATAATAAATAACACTTATTTATATACATGCATACACAAAATATTGTTCTAATACCATCAGTGAATTTTTCTTCGCAACAGTTATAATTCAAAACATTGTTCTTTCCATTTTTTGAAAACAATTTATCTTAATCCAATGACTTTTTAATTAATTAAACAGCTTGTTTTTGTTTAGTATACATAAAACAATTAAAATGTATATATTTATTTTCAAAATATCTGATTTCTAAAAAATTATATAAAACAAGTCCTTGTTCGAACATTAATAAGTAAAAAAATAAAGAAATCGTGATCATTTTGAAACTTTGCTAAAGCTGGATTTACCTATATACTTTGAACATACTTTTTGTCTAGACAAAATTTTATTCACATATAGTTTTACGTATTTATTTTTGAGAGATCAAGAAATATTTTTGATCGGAAGACGCTCAGTTGATTTGGTTGATCTGAGTTGCGATATCACGTAATCTTTGCATACTAAACTTAAATGCCTAATTAACAAATGTATTCCATATGATAGTTTTAAATTTTCGAACATATTTTTCAAAATTAATAATTCGTGCTGCTGAAATCTCACAGTAAATGTTTTTTCCTGGTAAAAATTTTGTTCGGAACAAATAGGTGAATTTATCTTAAAAAAGAAAAAAAAACTAAAAAACTAAAAGAAAATTTTATATAAAACTCTAGTTATAATTATAAATTAATATTTTTAAAACTTTTTTCTTAACTTAATTATAAATAATTTTTTTAATACTAAACTTTCTAAAAACATTTATGAAATTAAATTATAATCATTTCAGGATATTGTAAAACTATTCCGATATTAATAAGCTTAGTAAGAGAAAAAATTAACTGAAGCCACAATAATAATGATTTATAATATCTACATACATACATAGGGCCGTATTCATAAAAAAAAATTTTAGGTTTATTGAAGGCTTATTTGACAAATTTCTCTACAACATTATGAATTATAAGGGGTCCACCATCTAAAGTTTTTTTGCAACTAGCGCTTATTTCGTGAATGGTAACACTTAGCTCATGCATTATTTGACAGATAATTATTTTTATCCTTCCGCTGAACGAATATGGATGTTTATACGCTTGAACAACGCTGGGAAATATTGCGACATTACTTTGGCCGATTTTGCCAAAAAGAATCATCTTTTCAGATGAAGCTCATTTTGGGGCACAGAAAACCCGCACGCATACATTGAAAAGCCGATACATCCAAAACGAGTCACTGTTTGGTGCGGATTTTGGTCCAGAGGCATAATTTTGCAATTTTTTTCGAAAATGAGCAAGGAGTGGCCGCAGTTAATGGCGATCGTTATCGGTCCATGTTGAACAAATTTTTGTTCACAAAAATTGAAGAGGAGGATATTGGCAGCATTTGGTTTTAACAAAACTGCGCTACACCCGAAGCTACACTTTTTTTACAGCATTTTCAAAAAAAAAAATTAATTGGCGGACCCTTTATTTATATATTTTTATTTTATATATTTTTTTTAATTTACAAAAAAAATCTTCTTAGTTATTTAGCTAAATTAGATGCTATAAACTAAGCTTATCTTAAGCCTAATACAAATTATCTCATAAAAATTCTTTCACGTCCAGCTTTTATTACCTTTAGTTGGTTAATGTTTTTCAGCCAACAAGAAAACTTTATCATCAAAATGTTATAAAACTCACGTGCCATCAGCAACATACATATGTACATAGTTGGCAAAATTGCCAAATTCAAATTCTTATGCAACTGCACATAAAACTAGAACGAAACTACTAATATCCAAACAAACACGAATAAAATTGAAGCCATTATAAAAAGAATTGTAAAATCAAAAAAATATACATCTATGTACATTTATATTGTAAATTTAAATATCCTTGAGCATTAAATAGAATTAGAAGCTTTAAACAGCATATTTTAAGACTTACAAGGCATAAGATGTTAACCACTGAACCCATAATTAAAATTGCAGATTGAAAAAGATGACGAAAACAAATTACACAATTTCTCTAACAAAACCGCTAAATATTTCATTATACAAAGAGGAAAAAACTACATTTTTGTTTTAAATTAATACCAAGTCTATTGAAAGTAAAACGACTGCAGACAGCTGGGTATAAAAGTGCTTGCGACAATATATATCCTATAGCGACATATTTCACTTTCTAGCCTACCTACTCTTTGGTGCAGTTTCCTCTATACAGATAAAACTAACTCAGCATTTAGTGATTTATATTTTCTTCATGATTCGTTTAAATGTATAAATAAAATATCTTTTATGTTTTACAAACTTATTTCATTTCATATGCAAATTTTAAATGTCTGAGGGAAGTTTTTCTAAGCAGTTTTTATGTTGATGTTATGATTGTCGTTTTCTGTATAAGTAGTACTCTCTCAATAACCTCTCGCTGCTTTAGAACCTACATTAAATATTCTTGCTTTCTTTCGTTCGCCTTTAACTCAAAACTCTTTTTCCACTATTGTCGGAAACAATAGTATGTTAATGCCAGTTTGAAATAGAAAAATAGAAAATAAAAAAGCACACAAAAAGGCAGCTTAAATAAAGAAAAAAAGTACAAAAAGTATGCAATAAACCACGACAACTGAGCAGGAAAATATAATAGCAACAACAAAAACAATACTAATAATTGCAAGTCATAGAATTACTTAAAATAAGTAGAAATAGAAATAAAATTTAAATACCCAGCATTTACTTTATTTGCTGTACATATCTGATATAGACATCTCATTTACAATGCCCCTCCCATCCCATCCATCTGCTCATCTGTCTCATGGGTACTGCTTCCTCTATCCCTACGGAAATTTGTACAATTATGGGCATGAACACAAGGCAGAAATTCATTTTCAAAAATAATTGAAATCATAAATGGAGTAGAGTACTAAATTCAATTCAATAAATATTTAGGTGATGGAAGTTGTTGATACTCTGGCACAGACACCAAAAATAATCACAAAATGTATGTTCGTTTTAGATAAGTCTAATTGAAGACAATTTTATGGAATACACTGTATAGGGGATTGGGATTACTTCATCATTTCAAGTATAAGTTCAGAAGACCAGATTAAAAACAATATAAAGGGTGGCAAGAAATGAACGATAAAAATGAATTGTAGAAAAAAAAAACCCAATTTCTTTGAGGTTATTATTTTTTTACATCATAAATTGCACATAGTAACGTTATGTAAGTATGTTTTAACACAACAACAAACAAACAATATCCACAAAATTGTGCACGACTATTTTTCTCAGACGTGCACCCATACAGCGTTGAACTTCCAACTTCAATGTTTGGCATATTCTCTGCTCGACCTTTATAAAAAAAACTTACGAAAAAAATTTCAATAATATCAAATCACACGATCTGAAAGACCAATTCGAATTACCTAAACTAGTGAGTACATAATATTTCATACATTAAGTAATTGTATTTTTTTTCGTCACAATGACGAAAAATCTCATTGTGTCACGATATCTAGAGCCAGTAAAATCGATAAAGTAAAATTAACAAGTGTGTTGGCTCTCTAATCCACAAAAATGCCAAATGGTACTATTTACACCACCATATATCCGCCATTTTATTTCGGACGTCATAGGTTACTCTATTTTACTGGTCACGCTCTTTGGTTTAATACAAATATTGCTGATTTAACCCATATAAAAATTTATTTTACGCCATTTTGTAGTTATGGCCATCACGGATTGTATTTTTCCTTTATAGTGCATTATACTTTGTTAGTATCGCCCTTTACCCGTAACACAGCTCTCTGTTATGCAGAAGCTAAAAAATCGATTTTCGAATAAAAATTATTGGAAAAATCGCTGAAGCATTTATGTTTTGGTAACTATATCTCAATTAGTTTCCAACCTATATGTCAGTTATACTCGGCAATAATTAACGAGACCTCGGCTTGTATTTTGGTGTGTTTAGCATGTTCAAGAATGAATAAAGAATTTCAGTAACGTAATGAGGTATCTTAAGGAGATGGCGAGACATTCGACGGTTACCCTTGTGTGGGTTCCAGGACATGGAAACTAGAAAGATCTGGCCTGGATGTGCATAGGACGCAATATGCGGTGAATATGCCCCGAATCTAACTTACGAATCTCATAACGGTCATTACCGGACACTGGCCTTTAGGAACACATGCGAAAAGGCTAAATATCCCTTACAACGACTTCTGCAGAAGTTGCGATAACGAGGAAGAGGAGGAAACAACTGAACATCTTCTCTGTAATTGTTCTCCATTCGGGGACCTGAGACACCAGATTCTATGTCAGCTAATACTTTTAAGAAAAACTTGTCATTCTGCAGTTGATCTGGCAAAGATCCACACATTTGTAAACAAGACAGGATGGCTGAGGAACGACGGCCAGAGGACATAGACGAACGGGCGTTGGTGCCTACGGTATCTTAATGGGACCCTCGGAGGACCGGATTTGTGATCAATTTATTTAAATTTTTTTTGCGAATAGCCCTTGAAACATGTCATAACTACAAATATTGACTTTTATGGTAGAAATATGAGAAACACAGAGGTAATATTGTTTATTTGTTGATATCTCAGAATGTCATGGGGTAATTGTTCTAGATATCAGTAGCGATTTGTTTCCGGATGCATCTAAAATATTGAAACCATATACAGATCTGTGCAATATGTTTACATGTTCTTAAATTTGATTTCAACCAACATAGGGACTTATGGACAATGATAAATCAACTTTTCTAATCAAAAATTTTCGAGAAATGTGTTCTTTATGGGGAGCAAAATAAATATTGTAAAATTACAAAGGGAAGGAAAACGCTATTTATACCTTTAGCACCACAGGTGAAGGATATAAAAATGGATTTCAATTCCATTTATATTTAATAACCTATTCAACTCATTATTTCACTGTGTGTAGTCATTAAGCTTTACCTCTTGTGTTAGTTAAACTTCTTGTGTATAGATGCTCATATATCTGAATATATAAATTAATATTGTCTTTAGCGATTACATACAAAAAAAAAGCTGCCCATAATAAGCGATTCTTAGCCACGACCTCGAATTTACGTTTCTGAAATTTCATCAACACTTTCAAGCACTGCTTCGATTTTTATATTAAAGTGGTTTGTTTTGATCGAGCAGTGCTTTTAACATCAAAAACTAAATTTAAAACTGTTATTATTTTTAAATGGTTTTTGTGTTTTCACAAGAAGTCCGTAGTGTCGTATTGTTATTATATCATAATATTAAAATAAGGGCAAATGAATTGTATTGTTTATGGTTCAAGGTTTCAAACATTTTTAAAATTTAAACAAATTACAATATGTTAGGACAATACGACAGTTGTAGACACCTTGTAAGTATATCAATTGTAATAAAAATGTTCTTCTCCTGTAAATTGCTTTTTTATTTTACTAAAAACCAAGACATATTTATTTATCGCATGAAATCACAGTTGCGAACATGTGTTTTTTGTTTTAATATTTCATATATGAAGCTTCACATTGGAAATAAATTACAGCTTCAGTTTATAATACGTAAAGAAAAAAATTATCACTTGATGAATCAAGACTACCTGATGAATAAAAATGTCTTGCAAAAAACTGCATGCCGTCAAAAATTTTTCTCTAGGGTTTACCAAACAAAATACACCAAAAACCATTTATCGTTAAGTTCTGGACAACCTCTTTGTATTTTAAAGATAAATTTTTTATAACTTCAAATGTAGAAAGAAGTACCCATTTTGCTGTTATTTAATAGTATACGTTAAGTATTTTTAAAAGCTTTTTAAGAATCATTTGAAAACCGGAAGTGTTAATTTACAACGATATTAGATAAATTTCATCATTTTGAAAATTTACAAAAATAATTACAATTTCCGGGATCTTAGATGTAAATAATATTTAAGTTAAGCTACTTACAATTTAACTATTTAGCATTTGTCCAAAACTATTTATAGATAGAAGAATTACAAACTTCTGAATTGAAAAATTTTTAATCATTTTTAACAAAAAAGAATTTATTTAATAAGGTTTGTAAAAAATTTTCAAAATTTTTTTAATATATACCTATGTATATCCATAAACATATATAAAATCGACTTTGTGTTTGTTGGTAATGTATGGGCCCAGAAATCGTAAAACTATGAATCTGAAATGTTTACCATAAGTTCAACTCGATCGGTTTTATAATTTTTCAATTTATTTTTGATCCCATGGTTGGCGCTGGTATAGGTAGGTAGGTAAGGCTGGTGCAAAGTTACCCTAAACCATCACCCGGAGACCATTACGGTTCATTGTGACGCCTTAATATATAAATGAAGGGAAAAATAGAACAAGAATAGTTAGAATAGAAGAGAAAGAGAAGCACACCAAACCAGAGTCTCTGGTAGGAATCGAACCCGCAACCTTCAAACTAACAGACCAGCACACTACTGACTAGTCCACCGGGGCAACTTCAGGTAGCTTTGGTTTCAAATCAAAAACACTAAAATATATGATTCTCTAGGTAGCACTGTAGACAAATAATTTTTTGTATTAAAATCTGCACTTTTCGTACGTACACCCTTTACATCGAGTTCTTATGGAGCAATATATTCTCTATTTACATCCGGACCTGAAATTTTGTTTCAATTTAGCTATTATATATATAAAAATCGTCCTGCTCTTATGTACGGGAAATATTGAACCGATTTTTAAATATTTTTCTTCTTAGTTTTTTTAAAATTTGGCGCTATATAGGATTTACTCAGGAATTCTTTACTTACGAAACAAAACGAATCATGTTCCTATCTATGGCAATGCTTAAGTCCAATTGAAAAATGCTGTGAAATCTCAACAGTTTGTATAAGCGCGAGTTCTTTTTGATAATATTTGAATCGATTTTATTTATTTGTTGTCTTAAATTTAGTGTCGTGTTTAAGTTGGCTTACAGTCCTAACATTTAGTCAACTTGAATAGCTAACGACTAGTCGAAATAAGATATTCCAATTTCAAATCGTTGCAGCCGCGCTATTTCGGTTTTCTTCATACAAATTATATGTTTAGGTTTGGTTGTTCAAGTAATTCAAAAGATGGTACTGTAGCCAATATTTAAATGATATAATTGTATTTAAAACCACTCATATTCAAAACATATTTCACTTGGGCGGCAATGTGGAAAATTACAAAACTTTAGTGAGATAAAAATATAAAAATATATAACTTTAATCCTAAATCAAGAGAAAATAAAAAGCAATAAACGCGAAAAATTTGCGCTAACAACATTGTTAAAATCTATCTTTAATTAATATAATGGGTCATTCAACAAGGTTCTATAACATGTCGTATTGTCATAATGTAAAAATTTTTTAAAATTTTCATATTACTTAAAGATTTTACAGTGAATAATATAATATTTTTTAAGATATTACTACAATATGACATGCAGTCACACCTTTTAATTTGACCGAATATACACAAACAATTTTGTTGAGAAAATAAATGCGGTCTGATTTCAGGTGGTATTTTTATAATGTTTATTTTCTTCGGTTATAAGTTTTTTAAATTATTGTGAAAGTTTGGAATTTTCACAATTCCACAAAGTAAATCTTAGAAAACGGTATGTTTAAAACGTTTTGCAAATCGTACTCATATGATGACATTGGTAGACTGTTTAATATAAAATTTAAATTAGTATTATATGGACTAAATTAGTAATTAATAATCTTTTTCATAACTTAATTGTTTAAACATTAAAAAATAAATTTACTCCAAAGTAAAAATTAAATTTAACAAACAAACTAAATATCCTACTACACTAAGAAAAAAGAATACCTTAAGGCAATGTATAGGTACTTACCATTAATAATATCAACCAGTCATATGGAAATATAACAGTCTTTTTATATATTCTGAAACACATGAAATGTAGATGTTGATGTTGGCGAAAATTTTCTTGTTAAAGAAAATTTATTTTCAATTCAGATCAAAATCTCAATGGAACTCGATTTTTTTTTTTATTTATTTTTTTATTGATATGCATACATATTTCTTTTATATTATGTTGATGATATATTATTACAATTTACGTTTTCGGGTTGGTTTTTTTTTTATTTTTGTTGGTATTTTCGTCGTACACCCTTTTAATAGGTAGGAAAACTAAAACGCTGCTGCTGCTTTATAAATACATTTATAAGTGTTTGCACCAATACTTTGTGCTTTGTTATCCTTTATTCGGTTTGTTTTTGCATGTATGTGTGTTGGAGTTCAAAATTTTTACTCTCTATATAAAAACCGCATACATACAAGGTAATAGACTAAACAACCGAATGGTGCAGGGCAGTTTAAGATTTTATTCCGACTGTTGCTAAAAAAAACGCTTTAGTTTGATGTTTTTATTTGTTGTTTTTATTCTTTATAAATATTTTATACCAAAAAAGTGTTTGTTGTTACTATATATTTTTGGATGGTGATGATGATGGTTTACGTTAAAATTTTTGTATGTATTGCAAGGATGTCTGTTACACGGGATTAATATTTTTTTTATATATTGAAAATCAAGGTATGAGGACAATCTTATAGACACAAAGAATTTTTTTGATTTGTTGGTAAGTAGTGTTAAGCATAAATGTATTTGTTTTAAGAACTTTACGAAACCAGACTTTAATTGCAAAATGGCACTTAAGGTTTTATAGCTTTAATTGTTAAGGATAAATTTTTTTAAATACGTTTCTATACGTAAGGTACTTTAAAATTTTTTTTTAGCGATACCTATCAAAAACTTGTAGCTTTTTGTCTTCTAATTATGAATATTTCATTTTCTGCCTAACGTGTGTTTAATTTATTCACTTCACTTTATTTTATTTTCGGCTACTTTTAGACGTACTTTTCTTCCATCGCACACAACAATTCGTTTCAGACTGATGGGAACTTTAACAAACAGTCAACCAACAAGCCACACACTGCCACTATTAACAACATAACAAACGTTCTCGCAGTCGTATACAAACACTAAAAATAACAACCAAAAACAAATTACTGTTGCTGCTGCGCACGCTACTGTTCAGTTTCTGCTTCTGTTTTCGCTTATTTTGTTTTTGTTTATATTTACTATTGTATAAGATACGTACGAGTACGTACGGATTGATGGATAGATGGCTACGGCTTCATACATATGTATGTATATAATACATTCATAAATACACATCTACATACTTGCTCTCAAGCAACACCGCATTATCGTATTAGACTCGTACAACGTATTGTCAGATTTAGATAGAGTAAGCCAGTCTTGCAAAGAATGAGATCGTTTTAATATCATTGATGAATTTTAACAGATTTGTATTTCTAATATATATAGGCATATCATTTTTTTATTTTTTTTTTAATGAATATTTTAAACTAGCAGAACCTGGACCGCTTTGCTGGCCACAAGCAAAGTTTTTGTTTTGTATTTATTTGGAGATAGACTTTTATTATCTGCTATGAACCAAAAGGCATGCCATTATTTTCATACAACGTATTTCATTTGAATGAAGGTATCACTCCTCATTCTTTGATCCTTACCATTTTGGTTCTCATTAGAAAATTTTTATAAAAAGTGACTCGTACTAAATTTAAACCAAATACAGTTTACAGAATACAGTTTTTATTTTGTATGGAGGATGCCAAATCTCCAGCTCTAATCCTAGTAGTTTTGTGCTTGAAAAATTAAACCGATATCGCAGCCAATTGTACAGAATTTAAAGCCCATAACAATAGTTCTGCTATTTACATTAAATATATTTTCTTAGTAAGGGAAGTGTCACGCCCTCTCATTTAATCCTCTACAATCAGCTCCGATCGTATCGTTTGCTGTCTGGAATAAGACAACTGATTTAAAAAGGAGCACAACTCTTAAGATTGTAATTGTAATAGTTTTCTAGATATTTAATAAAATGTATTTTATTTATCTAAAAGTTGCCACGCCTACTTTTGATTTTCAGCTTATCTTAAGTTCAATTATGCAAGTTATTATATAATCCGTTTGAAGGTATTAGGTAAAACAGCACTCTGGATATGCGATAAAAACTGTTGATTTTGTACGAGCTGTGCCACGCCTACTTAAGATTATAAGAAAAAAATACCATAATAACCAAACTTGAGCTTTATAGATAATTTTACACAAAAAACTAGCAATAACGATACAGCCTTTCTCCGATTGCTCTTAGCAATGGACGTCAATTAATTTTAATTTATGTATATAGAAGAAGTGTTCATTTGTTCATTCCATAAAAAAAATTTGGCTAGGTTATGACAAATCTTTAAAGAAAAAAAGCGAAATTGGTGCAGCCGCTCTTAAGTGATGCGACTTTCAATGGGTGACATTAGATTGTCATTTTTATTTTTTTTTCGGGCTTAATATTCTTTAAGAAAGAAATTGCAATGTGATAATGAAAAAGTAATCTAAAAAGTATATTTACTCCGTACTAGTCGGATAGAATGCATTTTCGCGATAAGTTGTGGTTTCATCGTAAGCACTAAAACTAAAAACGGTAACTATTACAAAACGAATTCATTCATTCAGTTTTCTGTATGTAGTGTACTGTTGTTACCGTTCACATGTTATAATAACAAAACAAAAATATAAACAGGGAGTAGTAATGTTTACAAACACGCAAACACTCAATTTGTTTAGAATTTGGTATCGTGCTCTGTCTCTCTATTCACCCAAACCACCACCCCCACTGCCGGTCTTATTTTTTCCATATAAATATGTTTTTGAATTTTACGTTATATCGTAAAAGAATATATATGTAAGTATTACGTTTTTTACGATCTTATGTTGTACCATAAAATGTAAATAATTGCTAGTGTATATCGTAAGGTATGAGGTGAGTATAATTTTAATTCTTTAGGAAAATGTTTTTCTTTTAGTATTATCGTTTTTATAAAAAAAATTATTTAGGGGTTGTTCGGCGAATTCGTATACACACATATTATTTATTTATTTTCATTTGATGATAGGTATGTAGTTCAATTTTAAAGGAAGCCACAAAATATGCAGCATAAAATATGCTGATATAATGTGGTGCACTGTAGTGATGTATTTTTTGTTAGCTATAGTGGTGTCCATAAATTCACTATTATTTTTTGGGTTTGTCATAATTGGTCACACAGTGTCATCAGTGTACGACTATAAGCAAAACTTTTGTTGTTCGTAGTGATTGAAATTTCAAATGTAAGGATATTAGTTGGTGCGAGAATAAACCATTAATTATTTAGGGGATGTACTTTGAATGAATTCTTACAGTACATATTGACGTAATAGAATTGAATATATGTAAAATGTTAGAGATTTAAAATTGAGGATTAATGCGATTCATTACACAATTTTCCCTGCAACGAGAAATTTATGATATAATTAATTTATCACATTGCTTTAAGTCAATTGAAATAGTTTTTCCAGCAGAAGTAAAATTAAAGTATGAACAAATGTAATCGAATTTGTAGGTGGTTTGAAAATTTTTATAGGAATTTTTATTATCTTATTACTCCTATCACATCCTATCACTTACTATACATTTATGGGAGAAAAATCAAATGTCCTTTTAAATTCATTTAAGTAAAGAGTCACCCATACATAATTTTAACGCATTAGATAATTAAAAACAGACTAAAAAATATTAACCCATTCAAGACACATTCTCAAGGTAGTCTCGTCTCAATAGTTGATTAAGGCCATGACTGACTATCCTACAAAGTCGTGCGATTATGTCAAATAAAAATCTGATAGTTTTCTGTCCTACATGAAAAAATCGCAACAAAATGTGTTATTGGATGCCACACTGTCATACTTGCTTACAAAGAGCAACTCTGATCGCACAGAAACTATTATTTTATGAAAATTTTCAAAAGATTATCAAATCGGACACACTTGTCAAAAAATCTATCACACATGACACTTTGTGTCCACACTATCACACTTTCTGAACACACATACAATTTTTGACATATCGAACGACTAAATCTGATAGTCAGTCATGGCCTTTAGGAAGCATAATGTAAATAGAAGTTGAATTCGTATTGATTGTATTTATTTATGCAGGAATGGGAAGCTAGATTTTTGTTATCGATATTAAAAAATTTATTTTTTTGCATATATTATATTGAAAGTTTTACATTTATTTATAGTTCTTGCTTTTATATCCCTTATCATGGATTACAAAAAAAAGGGTGTCTCAGTAAAAATATCCTTTTTAAATTTAGTGTTAACTGTTAAATTTGGCAACTGTCAAATATGTTTATTCCGTTATAATTGTAATTGTAAATGTAAAGCGCATTCTCATTTAATGGCTTCGTTAATACACAAAATTATCAAATTTGGTGCTCAGAAAATCCTAATGCAATCCGGGAGAAAAAAATGCATCCACAACGATCATTGTCTGGTGTGGATTTTGGTCAGGCGGCGTGATTGGCTCTTACTTTTTTGAAGATAATGCTGAAATTGTAGTGATTGTCGGCGGCATTCTTTACAGAAGAATGATAACGTAAATTCTTATAGCCTTATAGACGCCACCTGCCAGACCGAGCATGAGATAATTTATTTGTTGCAGAATCCATTTCCAGAAAAAATTATTTGAAGAAATTCTGATGTCAACTGACTACCAAGATCATGCGATTTTCTTTTTTGTGGTTTTGTGAAATCTTGGGCTTATGTGAATATGCCGCGAACAATTTCTGAGCTTAAATCTAAAAGCCAATAAGTATTTAAAAACAAATTAATTTTCATACAAACTTTTAATGTATTTTAAATACAATAATTATTTTTTTATTTCGTGCTTAAGTTTATTTATTTTTAATTCTTCTATACAAAAATATTAAATTTTTCTATTTGTGATAATGGAAGAATAAGTTAAAAAAGTAAGTCTTATCCCGATACCAGCTGAGTGAAAGGCATTTTCGAAACCAGCTACAATTACTTCATCAGCACTCTTTGACCGGAATGTTTTACTTTTGGATGTAATAATAGAATGAAATAGAAAACTTTAAACAATTTATTCATATTTACTATCATAAAAAGTGAGAACGAAATTTACCACAAGTTAAACATATTTCGTCTTTTTGTTATTCTTCACGTTTTCAATATCACTTTTTTCATTTATAAAATTGGTTTGCTTTATCTAAAATTTTTGCTTTTATTTTCAAACGAAATGGTGCATTTTTACCGAGTCACCCTTTTCATTATTTATTTCATATCTAGCGTACAAATTTATCTTTGAAGGAAAACATCCACGAAAAATTTGTTTTTGATAGCAATTCACCCTGTACGAATATACTTTAGAGCCATGTGCTGGCAATTTTTAATGGATAAAGTTGTTTTGTTAACAACATTTTGGATATAACTTTAAGTTATCATTATTTGTCATGCTGTACGTAAAAAAGTAGGTGCTGTAGGTGAAAAAAACGGGTGATTCCAAAACAATAAAATGAACCAAAATAAGCAACACTTGCGAAACTTGGTACTTTTATATTTATTATGGAAACAACAAATAATAACTCAAAAAGTCTTATTTTAAATTTCAGCTGTCATAGTCCGTGGATAACAATTCTCTCTTCTCTCATATATTTCATACGTCAAACCTCATATATAAAATATATAAACAAAAAAATTCTCTCCGAAGTGCGATTACCTGATAAATGTTGATTCCTTGTAATAACTAATTTTTTCATTAAAGACGTACAACCATATAACCACATAACGCTCGGCGCACAATTGGGACGAACGACGAATTTCGCCCAACACGACGAACTCTTCGGTAAAAATTCGTCGTGCAAATTCATCGTGTGAAGCACAACAACGACGAAAAAGAAACATCTTTTATAGTTGATAAAATTGTTTAGTGTTTGTGCAAAGAAAAAACAAAAATAATCTAAGAATTTAATTTTTTGTGAAACTCAACAAAACAATAAATATAATTTCTGTAATAATAAAAACTGGTTTACGTATAAGCAAACGTTTGCAAAGAATGTCGTGGATACGTGCATTAAACAATAATAAAAATGTTGTTTGTGTATAACAGCTAATAGTGTAACCATATGAAAAAAAGATCACTTAATAAACTTAAACATTTGCAAAAACACAAATAAAAACAAATATTTGTACTTAACTTTTTTATACTTATTTTCAATGTTTTAAAATAAAAAATAAAACAATTATTAAAGTAAAAACTAACTTTATTTTCTTAAAAAGTTGAGAAGTAACCCCAAATTTAATAAAAAATGGTCACCTTGTATCAATTTGTTCGTCGTTCGCCGGCGTAAGAAATAGAAATAAATCTAATGCAGAGTTCGCCGCGTATAGCGAACTTTGACTGACGCCACAATTGTATGCATTCTCATATACACAAATGTGTTTTATTTTTGATGACGAATATTCGCGACGAAAAATTCGTCGTTCGTCCTAATTGTGCGCCTAGCATAAGGTGATAGCGCAGGCGGACAGAGTTTTTCGTCTTTGTTTTTTTTATATATAGTTTGACAATATTTTGTACTGAACTATTTTTTAATATATCGTTTTTCATATTCTGGCACACAAAAATATAGTCAGCTGAAGTAGCACCACTACCTGCATATGTGTAGCCTGCGTATAACAAAATCAAATACATATTTTTAAATAGGCTAACTGTAAATACTTCTAACAAGTGTAAAAGATCACATGAAATAATTGTTTTTCTGATGTTTAACGTCAAGTTGAAATTTGAAAAATAATAAATTGAAGGAAACTGTTTGCTTTATTTAAAAATAAAATCCATTTAAATTTTTTTTCTAAAAAAACCGGATATGAACATTCAAAGTAAATTTTTAAAAGTTTAACCATTTTTTAGCTTCAAGTGAAATGACACTTTACAATCTAGAAATTTAGCATTTAGTTTTTTTTTTTATATTTTAACACATATACTTATGATAGTATATTTATTTATATTCGTATAACACGTACTCGTACCTTACTAACCTAAATTTAAATTCACATCCTTAAATAGAAGGTACAAACATCATTTGAAACAAATTCCTTCATACTCATACATACACCCCTTAAAGTAAAACATGAGATAAATAATTTAGCAAAATTTCATACAATTCAAGATCCCTGGGGACAACACTAGCGGTGAAATGAATGTTTGTATGTTGCATATTTCCAGCATATTACATGTTTATTGCGACGTGTAAACAAATCCAACTTTGTAATTATTATCACCATTAAAAATATTAAGTGTGATGATTTAAAAGTTATTTATACAGAAAAAATATCCAATAAAAAAAAAACTGTATGTAATTGCAATAAAGAATTCGAAATACAACAATAGACAGTAATGCTTAAATCTAAAACATTGTAAACATGTCTTAGTTTTCCGATACAATACAAAAATTATGTTTGAGCACTAAATTCAACATAATACGACATGTAAACAAGAGATTTATGACAATTTTTTGTAAACTCAAAAACATAAACATGCTAACTTTCATAAACTACTTTTAAAATACATTATTGGGTGTTGGATTTATAATGGAATCACTGAATGAATACATTTCAATTGACACAAATAAGTATGTTAAGAATATTTCAATGCAAAGTTGTTAATATCTAGTCAAAAGGACAACATGAAAAAAAAACATTTTCTTTCGCGCCCATTTCAATTAGACGAAATGCACTTTTTTCTTTTAAAGTAATACACACATGAATTTACGTTTAAATTATCTTTTCAGAGTATTATGCAAAGCGCAGGCTTTAAATGTAACTGTATATTTTGTTTATAAAGGACATTCACCTTGTTCACCAGAGTCATTAGAGAGATGAGGAGAAGTGTGTGCAGGATACACAAATATCGTTAATGTTATAAATTGAAAGTCAAAAGCTAAAATGTCATTATACATTCTACTTACAAAAATAAAGATTTTAATTTTCTATTTATTTTTTCTTTCTTTATTATTTATGTTTGTTTAACGAAATTCTATACCAATTTTCTACTTAAAAGGGATTAAACCATTTATCGGTTGTATAAACATCATGATGTGGTTGATGTGAAAAAAGGCAACAGCAAAAACAAAATACATCAAAAAAGGGAAAAATGGGTGTGAACTGCATACAGCAAAAGGTGCGTTTTCAACATAAAAAAAAATCAATAAAATGCGTCTTAGCATAAATAAAAAAGCAACATTAACGGCTAACATTTCTCCTTATGTTGGTGCTAGACAGAGCTAGATATACAAAATAAAAAGAGAAAGTTTTTGAAAGCTTAAGCAGAGCTTTCTGTCAGAGATGGTTATTACCAAATGATGTACTCGTTTTATTACGAAAACGAAACGAAAATTATGTATTGTACTCTTTAAATTTTAAATTGACCGAACAAGTTGCACATTTTTCATGTTTACAGGAAAAAATAATTATGGTACAAAAGTTTACATTTTGCACACATTTCATATTTTAACGTGATAAGTAATAAACTATATACAAAGCAGAATATAACCATTACAACTAAAAAACTCAACGCAGGTAACTATATTTTTTATAACTTTTTATTTAATTTCGTTTACTCCTCCTGGAAACATAGAGCTTTAACAAGGTATCCTGTTTTGCCTTGCTTTTGTTTAGTTGATCTTTTTTTTTTTTGTTTTTCCAGGAACAACGTGATTGTGTAGTGGTGCCGACCCTTGCATGTTATGTGTGGTTCTGATAACGTTTGTTGTTTGAAATATAGGTGGCACTTCTTGAACATCCATATAAAGCTGCCTAATTTTCCTTTTTTTGCCAGAAATGAGTTGGAAATGTCAGGAACTTCTACTCTTTTTTTGTTTGGATATGTTAGGAAAGGGGCTTAAGTTTTTGTTTATTAAAAACCTCAACACTACATTTCTTATTTTTGTCAAGATTTCAACCAGGATCCGTTGGTTTGAAGTTTGACTCTCTAACCACAACACCAAGCCAACTCGTATTTAAGAAAAATCTGACGATTTGGCTTATATTTCGAATTTCTAAGATTACTTTGATAAAAATTCATGCTCATTCATAAGCCTTACTTTATATGATAAGTTAAGAGGGCATGCTTTTCAAAGTGTAACAATTCTTTATTTACTCGATTTTATTTTTTATTTATTTATTTAATTTAATTAACATAAAAATTTACAGTTGATCAACCCTATAAACTTTCCTCTAGTTACAGCAACATTACTAGAAAAGTCGATGTGTACATAGAACTTATTTACCTCAGCACAAATTCTTCTAACGGTTCATAAGTTCTGAGCTGCCTGTTAGGAACATTGATGCATATTTTACGTTGAAGATATTTAGAATCACTTCTACCTTGAAAAAGATTTAGGGCAAATGCAATATTGGAAATAATTCTTCGGCTTTGTCACGATGGGAGGAGTACTAAACGACGTCGATATGACGCACAGAGGAGTATTTGGCCTGAAAAGCTGGCCAAAGAGGCAAAACTGAATTTTAAGAAATCTTTAGAACTAAGTACGCAGCTCGACAGACAACAATATTTTACATTTTATTGTAAATTTTGAAGACTTTTAGTTATTATTTCCAGCTCTGAGACCCTGCTAAATTCAGTAAAGTGAAAAAAATTATATGAGATTTATATGTTTTTTTCAGTTTCTGGATGTTTATATGATATTTTTATTTTGCGGCTAAACGAATAAAAGTTTAGCAATTATTTTTTTTTCGCTGAAAGGTTTGATCAAAAGTTATTTAAAAAAGAAAAACAATTTTAAATATGTTAAATCTTCATGTTGAAACAATTCGCAAAAAAAAAAAACAATTTTGCAAAAAAATAAAAAGAAGAGGTTTTTAAAAGGAGGTTAGCATCACTATGAATTATGTTGATACCACAAGAAAATTTGGAATCTCTTATTTTAGAATCAAAAAAAAAATGTGCGCAAGTTCGCGCCATTATTTTTGACGATTTTTTTAAATTTTCACATTTTTTCTATTTTTGCTCATCAAGCACTTTTTCTTATACATTTACATATATCGTCATAAACTTTAATGTATTTGAAATATAATTACACTGCTCAGCAGCAAAATCATCCAATAAATAAAACTGTTGTTTGTTATTTTGAAAATCGGATGACTACCTAACTAATTTAGGGGAAAAAATTTGCCACGCCCATTAAAAGAAATCCCGATCTGATGAAAAAAAACCGACTACGGATTTGAGTTCAGCGCATCAAAATCCATATAGTCCACATAGTTTAAATTAACGGGAAGACAAAAAATTAATATTTTTCGAGCAGTGTATCTAAGGAATTTTTATTAGTTGAACTATTCCGTATATTAAGTATTAAATAATAAAAAATAAATACATTTTTCATAAAAAAATACTGTTTTATAAGAGCCTTACAATTTTCAAAATTTTTTTATTTTAATTAGAACGTAAGTCATATGTATGCATGTCTGTCAAGAATGAGTTTAAACCTATAAAATCAACATTTGTTTATTGAGTTTAACTATTTATACCGTCTTTTATTTCTTAGGAATGTGGATTTTGGAATAATCTTAAAAATTTGAACTTTTAGGTTTTATAATTTAGCAGAATTTTCCGCTGCATCTTCTGATTCTCCTGTTATTAAAATCGGAGAAACTATTTTCAAGTTATGACAAAATATATTAGGCAACCCAACGATTTATGGGATGAAATATGCCACGCCTTTGAAAATCCTTAAGTACTAGAGAAAAACGGAAAACAGGTTTGAATAAAGGGCATACAAATCCATATACTTCACATACTTTTATTTCTAGGGTAGACAAAAAAATTTTTTTTTGTTGCGCAGTGTACTTTTGTTGCGCAGTGTAATTTTTTCAAAATCTGCCACTAGACTTTTTATATCATACTACACCTAAAACTATCAAAAAACTAAAACTTTTAATTCAAAAAACACGTTTAATAATTTTGGCCAGCTTTTCAGGTCAAATACTCCTCTGTGTAACGGTGAGTTTAATACCCATATTAATTACTATGGGTAAAACAAGAACGCTATTTTGTTTTGGATGCCAGCTCGGATTTTACACTTTTTTAATAGTTTGTATTATATGTATATGTACATATTTATATAGTATTTATTTTCAATAAAATTCAAAATTTTAAACTTACGAAAAGACCCTATTAATGCATTTGAAACACAACAATAAAGCTTTGTCTAGAAACGTTAGAAAGAGTTAGCAAAGACTATATGCTTTAATAAAGCTTATTTCCCAAATATGTACCCCTAAAAAAAAGGAGAATTTTTATTACACCTATAGTCATTTCTGTTTATTTTACAATCTACAAATATTTATTTAGAAAAGCATAACTTTTAGTTAAACTTTATCTTGGCACTTTTTCTCTCTATCTCTCTCACCCTATTTCTCTTACTTCGGAAAGCACTTTCTACTGTGCACCTAGTTTTAAAAAGTATCTATCCAGCATCCCTCTAAAGCTCTTGCAAATTCCTAAGACACTCTTTTTTATCTTTTTATCTTACAACTTTCAATTATCCGATGTAGTTCCTGGTTTTTAATTTTATATTAAAACGATTTTCTGGCGCGCAGGTTATTTTATTAATACAACTTGTTCTTATTCTTTGTATTTATATATTAACTATATGTATGTATGTATATGTCTTTTAGGTAAGAAGATGTGTATTGTGTATACATATTAAGGAGACTGTGAGTGTGCATGTATATGTTTGATAAGAAAAGTAAGTGCTTTTATTATTAATTCTTGGGTTGGTCCCATTTCTGTTCTGTTATCGTTTGAAGAAATACAGATGTACACAGAAAGTTGTGTATGTATGTATGAATATATACATATGTATGTTTTTTTTATATTTTTATTCTGCACCTTTTTATCACCACTTCAACGCCATCATTTACACTTTCATTGAAATTTTACTATTATGGCCCAGCACACAGTTTTCTAGTCATGTATGTATTTATGTATGTATGTATATAATTGTAATCTATTGTCACATTGCCTTGTTGTTGTTTTTTTTTTTTTTTGTTATTGTTACTATTTTTAATTTGTATTTATATGAACTACTTCTTATAAATTATACACTTTTCTTAGAGATTTAAGTACTTTTTCTCTATTTTTTGTTAGTAGTTTTACTAATGGTGTTGTTATTATTCTTCGTCTACAGTCCAAACACTTAACGCCCATTAAACCTATTTATTTTTCTTTTATAATAGTTTATTTATATTAGGAGATTTTTTGCATTATTGTATACATTTTAACTAATTTGTTGCTTATTTTTGGAGCAGTATTTTTCAAGATATGTGGCAATGGTTCAATTACAACTTGGCTTAGTGTATTTAGCACAACTATTTAAAGCAAACAAAAAATATAACAAACTTTTTTGTGGTTTTAGAAATTGTAATTAAATAGTCACAGTTAATTTATTATTATTAATGGTTATACTTAGAGTAAGATTGATACAAAAGTTGTTAGTTTTAATATTTTTAAACAATAATTAAATTTTTCTTTCTTATTCTTACAACAAATATTTTTGTTAGCAAACATTGAAGTGATAACAAATTGGTATGATATAAATAAGTTTTTTCTCAACAATTAAATATATATTTTCTAATGATTAAAAATAAAAATATAGAACAACCAGTTTTAAAGAAACGCATTTGTTTATTTAAAAAACAAGTAAAAATGTTATAATCTGATAATACCCTTCACCAGCATGTTTATAGTAGCTTAGCTTAGATTTAATGTTATAAGCCATTTTGCTTTATTATTTTCTACTCCATCTTTAATTTTGAATTTATACGTAGTTAGCTCAGCTTTGGTAGAAAAGCCCTTTCATTTGTTACCCATATTGATGGATTGAGAAAAATTTTTGTTTAGGACTCAATGTTGGATTTCCACCTTTCTATAGTTTTTTGTATTTTGCTGGTCATACCCATATTATGGAAGTTGAAGGGAGCAAAGCCTTATATCTGCCATTCTATTTCGAATGCAATTTTGAATTTTTACTTTTCCATTGTTTATTATATTCTACTAATGACGTCCATTTGCTTGATAGCAATATTAAGGGGTTGATTGAGGTGGGTATGAGATTTTACCTGTATACAAATAGCGGCCATCTTACATTTTTAATAATGTCTTATATTCTACTAATAACCATATTAGTCCTCTATGTTGTCGAGATCCTGAAAAATAGATTATTCTTTGTATATTTTAGGAAAAACTCCGAAATTTTTGTATATTTGTTCTTATATCTCAGATAGTTTGAAACTAAAGTTTTTTTCGGCATTATTTTCGTGGCTTTGTCATGAATTCTGGTGTTTTTAGCATTGGCAATTATGTACTAGGAGCTTTAATAATTTGAAATAATTAAAAATATATATATATATTTTTCAAAATTATTTTTGCCTATAACTTTGTCGATTTATCCAAAAATTTTTAAGAATATCCCCTAGAATATCTAAATAGTAACAAACTTTTCTATAAATTAATCTAGGCCTGATAATGTTGATTTCTGTGGTAAAAATATGGGGCAAAATATCGGCTCATATCTCAGAAAATTATGGTTAGATTTAAATACCGATTAGTTCCCGGATATTAGTAATGGACTGATACCACATACAGTTCCGAGTAGCATGTGGCCTCTTAAAGTTCGTTTCAATTAATACACTGATTAGTTAAAAAAAAATTCAACAAAATTTCTGTTAAGTTAACACTTTTATTGTTATTATTGTCGTTGTTTTATGTGTTTTTATTAAATAGAAAAGCCCGGCGCGCATTGCTATGAATAAAAATGCATTCTGAATTTTAATTGAATATCAAGTGCAAAAAGCTAAAAATTATAACTTTTTTTAATGGGCGTGGCACTGCTCACTTTTCTAATCACGAAATTATTTAGTCATGATAGCTCGATATGTGTGCAAAGTTTCAGAAAAATCGGCCTGGTGCAAGTTCCTCAAAATTACAACCTTTTCTTTATGGGCGTGGTCCTGCCCATTTTTCTAATCACGAAATTGTAAAGTCATAACAGCTCAATATGTGTGCAAAGTTTCAGAAAAATCGGTCCAGTGCTAGTACCTCAAAATTAAAACTTTTTTAGGGGCGTGACCCCGCCCACTTTTCTTATAACGAAATTTTAAAGTCATGACAGCTCGATATGTGTGCAAAGTTTCAGAAAAATCAGTCATGTGCAAGTAGCTCAAAGTGATAACTAATTATTTATGGGCGTGGCCCCGCCCACTTTTTCCACCCATAAACACTCCCTAGAACAACTTGCCAAAGTTTGAGTCCGATCGGTTTTACAATTTCGGAGTCTATAGCTAACACACACACACAGAATTTCACTTTTATATATATATTTAGATGTGTATACATCGTGATTTGTTATGCGTGAGTAACGCGTAATCGTAGTTATGTATATTAATATAAAATAATGGGTTTAAAAAAAGTCACGCGTCAAAAAAATATTGTTTTCGTGGGTACATGTACATATCTTGTTTTCATTTTTTATTGTCCCATTTTAAATACATATTATTTTGTATGTTTCGATGCAATCTATTTACATTTTGCAATAACGAGCTACTTCAAAATTTTATTGTGACTTGCAGTTTGTTTTAAGACCTCACTAAGTATTGCAGTTTTGCAGATATAGGAAAAATAAAAATTATTGTGTGTGGTGGCACCTTAACAATACCAGCAAGATTTTCTTAGAATATGCAATTTGTTCTAATTCTTGTCTAGAATTTTTAAACTCAACTTTTAACTAATTTTTTTGAATTCAATGTATATTCAAAATCACAAAAAAGTATATATTAAAAATGAGCGCATAACATATTCAATAGTCAATAATCATACTAGAATATAAAAAACTGCAACAAAAATTCGAAAAAGAATTTGTTTTATTGTCCATAACTTTTTCAGTCTCAAGTAGATTCTATAGTCCCCAATTTAAAAATTTTATTTGCATAAATATGGAATATACAAAAAGTACCCTAAAAATGGAACAAATTACCATTTGGGTCGCCCATATCTTTTTTAACTACCTCAACTTGGTTCAAAAATCCCTAATGTCAAAATTCTATATTCATGAAATAAAACAAGTAAGAGCACTATATTCGGCTGTGCCAAATCTTTTATACCCACCACCAGTTTTCCGTTCTTTTGTAGCTAGGGTTTTTTTTCCGAAAATTTTTGTTTTCCGGGAATGCGAGATTAATTTTTTAATATCCCGGGATTCTGCCGCAAAACAAATAAAAAGTAAATTTGTCTTTTATTAATCAAAAACCTTTTATTAAAAAGCTTAAAATAGTCTATAACGTTAAAGAAACACTTCAACACTATACAAATTAATAAAGAAACTTAAATTTAAAGTATAAATTGAGTAAACATATATTTTATTAAAAATATTATTTTCTAAACACTAGTTCAAATAGAAGCACAAAAAAATAAAAATACTGGTACTTCAGCTATGAGATCAAAAATAAAATCATTAGAATTCAATTTCAATATAAACATCTGCCTTCGAATCGTATCCACCTTTTCTATTGCCCAGGATCCCGAAAAATAAACCCGGGAAATCGGGAAGATTAAATAACTCAAATTCCCGGAAAATAACCCAATTTATAGCACAAAATGTATTTGTTTGTTATAAACAGTAATCGCTATGCAATAATCTCTTTATACTAAAATATGTATCACTTTCTTTGTATAAGTTCGTTGTTTAGCTTATCATCAACACTGCACAGTAAGAAATATGCCTCGAACCGATAGAACACGTTTAATTTATCATGCGTAAAATATTGAACCTTTTAAAGCTTGTTGTTAATGAAACACCAGAAACATCTACCGAAAGACGTCAGCCATTAATGACTCGTACGTCACTTAAAGAAAGATTTACTGTTATTTCGATATAAGATGCAATTACTGAAAGAATCAAAATTCGCAGGTCATAAGCAACGTCTAAATTTTGCAATTAAATTTCAATAATTGGCCAGAACTGAAATCAACTTTATTGAAAATTTGATTATTTGTGATGAAACTCGTTTTCATTTGCAATTTTTTATTTACAGAACTGTAGGTTTGCGCGGTTCAAATTTTAAAGCCATTTATCAACACTAGTTGCATCCCATTAGGCCCTGCTTCTTCGAAAATGAAGATGGAACAGCTGTAACTACAAATGGAGAGCGGTATCAATTTACAATAGAACATTTTTTTACATCCTGCACCTGAATGCAGACTTTCTATGTAATTTCAGAAGAATTAAGCCACTGCCTGGACTACAAGGTCACTTTTAGGTAAAATTTTTGGAAAGCGTGTATTTTCCAGAAGACTGAAATAAATTGGCCAAGGTGTTCCCCAGGTTTGTCAGTACCCGACTTTTTTTCTGGGGATTATTTGAATTAGCAAGTATATATGAACAAGCTTGAGACAATCTTTGAACTCAAAGCCAATATTGTTGCAGAAATTCAATTGTTACTGCAACAAACTTTGTAAAATTACATGTATAATGCTCTTAAACCAGACCATTATTGCCAAGATGTAATTTATTTTATCTATGTGAAATTTGTTTCCATACTTAGTGTAAACAAATTTCCAATTCTAATACTTTGTAACCTAAAAATACAAGAATAAAAAAAAATATTTATAAATGAAAAAGTTATTAAATTTGTAAATCCCGTGGTGACTTTTGACCTATCCTGTATAAGTAGCATACGTGTTATTCATCTTCAGTTGCCTAAAGATTTATGTATGTATCAAATTTAAATTGATTGAAATGCCGTCATTTAATATAGATTTTTTGTCTCATTTTACAACCTTCAGGCTCTTTATTTATGATTCATTAATCTTCATTAAAATTGCAGTGAAAATAAGTTTTTTTATAAACAAGAAAAAAACATGCGATTTTTCTTAAGTATTTTTTTTATAGATTCAAATCGAAAAGAAAACTTTAATTTGTGTTAAACTTACCTTAAACTTTTTATTTATATTAAAAAAAAAACAGAAAAAAAACGCTCCAAGCAATTGGTTTATATTTTTAATATTGTTTTCTTTATTAATTGTATTATATCATTTATAATATTTTGCAATTTAGATACATGTATTAACCTTTTTGAATTTTTTTTATTATTATTATCTATTGCAGTAATCGTACGACATAATGATAAACTTCTATATATTTATGTTTAATATTTCTGGTTGCTTTTTTGTAATTTTCTTCTCAGTTTATATTAAAACTTGAAATTATTAAATTAATGTCATGATTTCAAAAAAATTCATTTAAATCTATGATTTTCTGTTATTTCCTTTTGTTTAATTAAAAATTTTCAAGATTAAAAACGACTAAATTTTATTAGTAGTGAGTGACATTTAAAACAGTTTAATGGTGGGTTCTTAGGGTATTACAAGTGTAAAAGGGGAAAGGGCGATTGGGGTTCGGATAATACAAATTTAATACAAAAGATTGTATACGAGTAGATGTAAGTATAGATTTATAAATATTTAAGAATGAATTTAAATATCTAAATTTTTTTTTTCATATAAAAAATACGAGTATCAATGAACTTAAAATAAATTAGTTAATAATATAGTTTACAACTTGACTACAACAAAAATGTTTGTGTATGATTGTTTGTTTTTTTAAAAAGATGTAAATGTATTTGTAGTATTTTTCTGTACGAGTTTGTATATGAGTTAAAGGAGAATGCTGGTATTTTTTTTAACCTAGAAAAAGGATTTAAAAGTTAAGGTTTTTATTTTGATTTTTTTTTTATAAATTATTTATTAAAATTTATAAAGCTAGAATAATAATAATAATAACTTAACAATAGTATTTATATTTTTTATTTTGCTTTTAATCTTTGGCCTTTGAAATTATATGTATATTTAAATTATTACTAATTTATTTTTAATTTATTTTTTTTATTTAGTTTTTGTAATAATAATATTTTTTTTTATTTATCTTGAGTTTGCAATTTTTGATTTGTCTTTTTACCAATTACGAGTATTATTGTTTTTATTTATTTTTTATTTTTAAATATTGTTATAAATTAACTTTTATTTGATGAAATTTCTTATTGTTTTATAAATATGTCTTTAAAATTGATCACAACAAAAGTTAAATAATTTTACTTAAATATAAATCAACAAAACAATTGCAACATAAACAATCAATTTTGCAGTTATTTTCCCCGATTTAAATCATCTTCTTTCTTTTCTTCCATTTTTAACAAGCTGCAGTCTCTATTAAAATAAATAAAATTGGTTTTACACTAGTTTTTCTACAAACAAATTGTTTTGTGCTAAAACGAGTTGTAATACTGATTTTTGTAATGAAATGAAATAGAATACCCAAATGAATTGTTTTGAGAAAAACCAGTGGAATATAAAAACTATTAAAAAACATTTATAATTGACCAAAAATTATTGTTATTTTAGCGCTAGAAGTTGCTTTGGATAATCCAAGAGTTTGTTGCTTAGTTTTAAAAAAAAATTTCATATGAAAACTTGTTCATTCATAAGTTTCATAAAAAGTGAAAAGAAAAGTTAAGTTACATTTTAAATCTCAGAATAGCCTTAATTTAGCTTATATGTATTTAAATGAACATTTTTATTTAGATAATTTCAGATATCATTTCGATTTCGAAATCCATTGAGGGGACTGGGTTCTTTTCCTAGTCGATATATAAACGGAACTGGGATAATGATTTTTATTAGGGAATTTAATTTCTTAAGAGCGCACAACATAACAATTGGGCATACGTTTGTACCTGTCCGAACCATATCTAAATCAATAGAGCAAATCCTAGATATTATTTGTGTTAACCGTCAAAAGATTTAGAATTCCTAGGCAGGATCATATAATCAGAACAAAGAGTAAACAAATATTTTGAAGTTTTTACAGTTTTTAGATGTAATGTAGATAGTTGACCCAAATTTAATCCAAATATTTTATAGTTTTAAAAGACCCCAATGCCCTACGCGTCAATGAATTCCAAATCCCCATTTGCATAGTTAGTTTAAGCTTTAGAAACTTTAGGTAATTGCAAAGAACATACTTTGAGGTCTTGTTCTTCATATTACATAACCGACTGGTCACTACATTCAACCTACCGATTTTCTTAAATTGTATCTAAGGTTGATATATTCAGTTGAAAACGCAGAAAATACTCTTAAGCATAGAAAGAGCAAAGAAAAGTAAACTCAGCTTGCAAAAGGGCAGATAGTTCACCCCAAATATATACTGGATGTACACCACAAAAAGCCTCTCGTATAATCAGTAGACGATCCGCTCCACAATTTGCAAGGCACTGGGCACGTTCATTGACACCATACCCCTTATGATCTAGAATCCAAAGCAATGTATGCATATTGTGTATCCCAAGAGAGTTGAAGACTTTTCAAAAACATAGCATAATTAACATCATAAGCCATAAGGGTTAAGAAAATCGCTTGTTTATCCAGAATTTTCTTAAAATTTTTAAGGTGTTTCCGGCAATTGAAAATCGTAAAAAAATTAAAAATCTCACGAAGATGGAAACTCATCCAGCTTGCATGGGACTGTTGGATGAAACTACATGTATCCGTAAGAACTTTATTGTAGACACTATGCCGAACTTTAAATACCTAAGGAATTCAAATTGAAAATCCCTAAGGAATTAAATGGAAAAAGCTGGCTTCTTGACCTAGTCGACATATAACCGAAATTTTTATTATTGTTTTATTAAAAGAATTTCGTTCGTTTACAGCGCACAACATGCCAATTGGGCAATTCACTCTCTTTTCAACCTTAACTCGTACTTATATTTAGGAAGGTTATTACCCTTAGTTTAAGATAAAAAAATTTTTAATTTAACAAAAGTTTATTAATTAGAGCAGAAATTAATACATTTAAGAAGCTGCATCTATTTTGTCAATTATTTGTCTAATGTGAACATATCTACGCAATATTTGAAAAATTTTAACTAACTATCCTCCATATATCGTCCTAGAGATAGATAAATGATTCTTGATGTTATATTGCGAGGATGATATGGCTTAGAATGGATCCCCAACATACCAAGCAGCTTTTCTGCCAGATCAATGCGGTTTTGGCCATCATACCAGAAGAATCCCAGCAAAAATTTATTTTGTACCGGTAAGTAGTAAAAAAATCATGCCTTCTTATAGCACATTCGAGAGTGCTATAAATGGAAGTCAGAAATTTCTATTAAATATATTTCATTTTTTACAAAATAACTTACTGCAACTTCTCTCGCTTACGAGGATGCAGGAATGCAAGCGAATGATAACCTCTCTTTACTGTAGTTCTTAAAAAAATTATTGAAGACTGTTATGTTAATGTCATCCCAATTGGGTGATGTAATAAACAGAATTATTTTGGAGTTTTGATGTTTTGTACTTTAAATAACAACATATGGGACTACCTTATACATATATGATGACAATGTGATGGACAAATGTGAGCTGTGCAACAGCTGCCTGTTCTACTCACGTACTAAAGGCCATTTGTTTAATTATAAGTCCTGTTATGTAATCTTGTTTTTTTAACAATCTTTTTTAATTCTTTACAGATACCCAGCTCTCATATTTTTATGCGACTAGACTATATAACATCTAACTTAAGATGTTTCAATGCAATAAATTAAACAGCTTTTAAGATAAAATAACAATAATTTTTGTCGTATAACAAAATAAATAACTCACAGTTTTAAGGTTAAGTAATTCATAACATGTAAATTTTAATAATTGCTAATACTTTTTTTTCTTAATTATTAAGTTTTTATTTATATTTTTAAAAACTTTTCTAGGGTAGTTTTAATTAATTTTGATATATTTCGAATGTTATAGTTATGCAAATGCCAAAAAAATTCCCGTAAACGATTTAGTTTTAAATTTTTAACTGTTTTGTTTTGTTTAGATTTTTCTTTTTTTTAATATTAAATTTTGTTTGCGCTTTTCTTTTGTTTTTTATATATTTTTTTAATTAAATTTTTGCAATGAACACACAATCAGTCTCTATACAAATATTGTTGTTTTCTCTATTCTCTATTTTTATGTTTTTCGTTACTTTAAATTGTTTTTTATTTAATGTTGTTGTTGCTGTATATATACTTTTGATTTGTGTTTTTATGTATATTTCTTTAATTTTCATTTTCTACATGTTTTCTTTATTCATTTTGTATAAGTAACTTATCTCCAAAAAATATGAAATTGTTTCGATCTTTTTATTGATGATTAAAAAATTTTTTAAATACATATTCGTATTTAAGTTGTATTATCTTTTATTACATTACATTTTTTTAAATAATTTTATGGTGGGTTATGATTATGATTTGTTTTTTCCATTCATTACTTCTTGTTTTAAATATCTTTTTTGTTTCAATGTAATTTCCTTTTTAATTTTCATAATAAATCGGTAGTTAGTGTTTCCATAATGTACTTGGTTATTCAAAATATTGATTTATTTAACTTAAGCTTGCGTTCTAATTTTTAAATTATTTTTTAAGTTTTAAACTGCTAAAAATGTAACTAAGGCGATTGTTTTGTGGTTCGAATTCCAGAATTTTTTGATATTTTTTAAAAATTTTACTTGTACCTCTACTGACATCAATTACTTTTCATAGAACCGCAAAAGGACTTACTACGAATTATGGTTTCAGAGAAGTAGCGATTTCAAAACATAATAAGCAGTGAATTTAACTCAAGAATCCTGGCAAAATCGCATAGTTTTAGACGAGTTGGTATTGCATAAAAATATTTTTTTAACATACATTACGCTTCACAGTAAGCATGTAAAAATTTAAAGTGGTAGAAATTTACTTTTTCGAATTTTACTGAACGCATTATAACAAATAAAATTTTTACACGCAGGCGTGACTTTTGGCGCACCCATACTTGTTTTTCCTAAACTAATGCAGTAATGAATCGAAAAAAAAAAAAGAATTTTTTGCTAGTTGTGACTTATCGATAAGTAACGAACAAAAATTATGTCTAATTCATCACTAAGTGACTATAAAGAACCAGGACTAGTCCAAAGTTCATCGAAATGTGTGGAGAAAACATAAACGATTTAACATTAAAACGTCCTGGACCATCGGAAAACTTCTCATCGCACTGCTTGATGCAACATATCCACAACGACAATATACAGTTTTTGTCACCACTATTACAATCATTAAAACACGAATATTTGTCACTTATCTATAAACTCTTGTTTGAAAATGATATGGTCCATTGGTGCATTTGATAGAATCAAGTAGTAACCAGTTTATTTCAACTATATATGTATACACGAGTGAGGTAGATTGATCTACCTTGATATAAATTAAAATAAAATTGAGATAAGAGGGTGGTTCATAGCAAGTGACTTCCTTGTGGTGCGACTCACAAACGCAGGCAATACAGGCGATACTTGGATTGCTGACGTTGGAATAAAGGAATAAGGGAAACAACTTTAAGATCGAGAATTCGGATACATAGTGATGTCACATGGTGTCGCTTTTTCTCGGACTTAGAACCTCAGAGAATCCTGGAACTCCTTAATCATGAGGATAAGGTACTAAGGTGTCGAGGGAGCGCATAAGCCGGGTAAAGTATTCGAAAGTTTATATCCCATTCCCATATCGGATAGATCCATGCACAATAAGTGCTTCAAGAATGGCATTAGAATCTTTACTAATGGTGAGGGCAAGTTGCTGGTGTATACTAACTTGAGTTGATCTTAACCTGCACCTTGAGCCTGGGGAAGTAAGTACGCGTCAGAAGTGTTTGTTGTTCTACATGCGTTAATAACCTAAGTAGAGTGCACTTAAAAACCAGTCAGTTATAGAACGCATGTGCGATATGGATACAAACTGCCCTTTAGTACTTAAATGCGTTCAAAAGCTCATTAAGTGTGCCTCTATAAATGAGGTTACGCTGATGCGGCTTAAAGGATACTTGGGCATAGCTGGGAATAAGACTCACGAAAAAGTGACCTGCAACTACATTCTGTACACCAGAGTTATAATGGATCTGGGTTATTGGTTAATGCGCGCGAAAGTCTTTCAATGGGTTAACCCTATAAACCACTTGTATACAGTCTCATTAAGTAGTCAAAAAGCTTCTTGGCAGGGGTGCAGAAAAGGTTTTCAATTTCAATTGGACATTTCAACAGGACATGGCAACTTCAAGTATCATCTGAGGAGGATGCTCATCGAAGATAATGTAGTATGTAGTGTAATGTATTCGAAGTAGTAGGCGTGTAGTAGGCGAATGTCTAGCACTGGCAAGCAGAAGATTGAGATTAACGGACAGGCCCACATAAAGTGTGGATGCTATGGGGTCTTAAAGAAATACTGGCGATTACAAAGTATTATTCGATTAGGAATATCGTCAATCACTAGTGGGTAGTGAGCAATCATTTTCCTAGTCTAGCGCAAACGCCGGTTATGGTTTGAGATTCAGTAAAGACAGTGATATCTTAGAAATCATTCAATAGCAATGAAATTGAAAAGATACTACCGGTAATAGTGGTCTACTTCTATACTTCTCCTTCATATGTATACATAAGAAATGACGCCGATCAGTAGCCTCGAAATCACTCAGGAGCGAAGGATTAGAACAGATACTAATAATAGTAGTGGTCTGTTTCTATACTCTTCCTTCATATGTATATATAAGGCTACATAAACTTAGTCAGTTCGATTAAATCAGTTAAAGATAAGGTGTTAAAGTGAACAAATGACACTTAGTATCCGACCAGTGCTAAAAAACTTATCATCTATTAAATAAAAGAAAAATGTAATTAAACTTTAAGATTTTGCAAATTATATTTTTTGTCTAGGCATGAACAGTCTCAACAAATGTTTATTATTAATAGATTAGTCGGTAATATCTATGCTAATAAGGATGCAGTTATTCAAAACCAATACAAAGCATACAAAATCGAATGAATAAAGGCGAAATTACTTTTACTCTGCATTTGCTGAAGTACATAATTCAAATAAAATTTTTTTTAGATTAAAATTTAGGAAAAACCAAATTTGATTAAATTTCGTAAAAAAAAAACTTTTTTAAATAAAACTTAATCAAAAATATTGTTTTTTGTTTGTTTAATGGTCCTTTTTTAATATGTTAGTTAGCTTAAATATGTTTATTGTAGTATAATGTAAAGTCGTCTAATATTTCTATTTTGTTTTATAATTTTTTTTCTTTTTAGTTGTGCGATAATATTTTAACAACTCATCATTAATTTAAATTGTTTAAATGCTTCACTGGTATTTCTTATATAAATACTATAGAATAAATGAGAAAACGTTTAAGATTATACAAGTTTTCCTACAAATATTTATTATTTTACTTATTCTATTTTTTCACCCTTTTCAATTCATATTTTTGTTGCGGGCTTGGTTTACATACATACAAACGAGTTCCTAATTAAAAAATCCTTTAATGCCTTTTTTCTTGTCTTAGTTTTTTTATGCGAGTTAAGTTTACTATGAATTAATTTTGTTTCTTTTAACTTGTTGAGTTTTAGATCGTACTTTAGCTAAATTTGAACATTATACTAAATTTTTTTTAATCTTGTTTGTAAACTAATTTAACCATAAAATATTTAATTAATCTTGTTTTATTTAATTACTACATTTGCCGTAATCAAATTTCATTTTAAAACAGAGATATGCTACGAAAGGAATTCATGAAAATTAATTCAGAAAACTTTTTATGCTTGTATATGTGTGTTTAATGCAAAAATGTTTCATTTTAAAATAAATATACTTTATTCATTTAGTAGTAGTCACTTGTTTAAGAATTAAAACTTAAAATTGGTCAGATTTTGTTTATCTAAATTTGTTTGCTGCTAAATAAAAGCATTGCTGGCTTGTTGTTTGTTTGTCTAATAGTAGAGAAAAAGAATAAAAGAGAAATCATACAAATGTGAGTTCACGTTGACTGACAGCATCAATGTACTCAAATTGCATATAAACTCATTCACCATTTATGACGTAAATCGGACAAAATGCACGTTGACCCACACTACCACCACCACCCGATGATTTTCTTGACACTGAACTCTGTAGCTGCTGATGAGGACTTGTTTGTTTCGTTTCATCGCTTGTAGCTTCATTATCGGTTGTATTTAAATCTTCTTCTTCGGTTGCATCTGTACCGGTGCCACCGACTGCCTCACCTTCCACTTGGGCTGTGGTCTCAGCTTCAGAACAGTTACCGTTAGCATTACCATTCGCTGCATTTGTACCGTTTCCGTTTCCATTGCTGTTAGTGCCATTATTACTACCACTACTGTCCACTTCCTCGATTGTCTCCACAATGGTGGTAGAACAGTAACAGTAGGATAAGTTTGTTTTAAGGTCTTCACAAAATTGCTGTTGTTGCGCAATGCTAGCAATGCGCTCACGGGCTAACTCTCACATAAAAGTCGGCTTAAGTTTGTACGCCCTCTTCCAGATTTCACACAAGCACACCGTAGAATGGAAACGATAAAATATGGCCAGTGGCATAGAGACGTGCGTAATAATTGTCCAAGCCCACAGGCCATAGAAATTCAGTTGTATGGGATGTGATTCAGCTCTCGACTTTTCCAAAGTACTTATAGCCCACATGGCCAAATTTACCACCAGCATAAAGGTTACAATTTCTCTTCCCGGTTTTTTACGTATATGCTCAGGAGTCACTGCCTGGCGACGACTGGCATCTAATATAAACATAGTCTGACACGCAGTTTGTACTATAGAAGCTAAAGCATTCAAAGGAACCAGCCAATCATCACTTCTAAGCGAGAAATGTCCCGCTATAACGGTAAAGATGTTATACAAAAATGAACCAGTTTGTGCTCCCACCAATAAAATGTCATCCAACGAAAAACTCCTAAACGCATCATATTGCAAATGTCTAATTTGAAACATGCCCACCAGAGTTGCTATAGTCGCTGTGCCATAAATAAACAATTCACATATGGTCACTTCCATTACCGCCAAGGCCACAAAATCGGGTCTTGATATTAACACGAAAAACAATATCAATGATATAATGGTTAAAACCAATATCAAAATGCCCACAAATAAACCCTTATGGGCTCGTGCACAATCTACCGAATAGTGATGTGGTGAGCGTTTCATAGGTGAACTTATCATATCTGGCCTTTGGGGTTTTGGTGTCTGGGGTCTTGAAATACTCTTCCACATTACGTACAATATAGCGGCACATATCAGAGAGTATTCTATGGTACAAGGAAAGAGAAAGGGCGAAGCATCTTGCACCAAAGTACCTAAAATATTTGTACGTCGACATTCGAATATTTGATAGGGACCCTTTAAGCCCCTGGGTACTCTTATGAGGGCATTGGGATCGGCGGGTGCCAATATCGAATGGGCCCTTGAATGGCCTGGTATACGATGTGATATACGTAATGTACGATTTTCCACATTGTAGAAAGTTAAGATTTCATGTTTTGTTTCTTGTATTAGTACATTGAGCCAAACCGCCAAATTGGTGCCAATCATGTGCATCAGTCCAAAACGAGCTATGATCTTGTAACGATATACTTTAATTTGCTGAAAGAAAAAGTAAACGATAAGGGATTAAAAGTTTTATATTTTATTTTAAATCGATAAATATTATTAACATAAATTTAAGAATTAAAGTAAAACTAATTTTTTTTATAATTATTTTTGTTAAAAAATGTTTTATATTTTGACTAAAAAATGGGATTGGTTTGTATGGGCATTAAAATAAGTTGTAGAATAAGTACGACGTCTAATGTAGGACTTTGCATTTAATCTATAGTCTTATAAATTAAAGATCACAAATTAAGAAACTCATCTAAAAAAATGGAATATTGGAATTATAAGTTTGAGGTACTTGAACTGGACCGATTTTTCTGAAACTTTGCACACATATTAAGCTGTTATGACTTTACAATTTCGTGATTAAAAAAGTGGGCAGGGCTACGCCCATAAGAAATAAGTTATAATTTTTAGCTACTTGCACTACATCGATTTTTCTTAAACTTTGCACACACATATTGAGCTGTTATGAATAGATAATTTCGTGATTAGAAAAGTAGGCAGTACCACGCCCATAAAAAAAAGTTATCATTTTCAGCTACTTGAACTTCACCGATTTTCCTGAAACTTTGCACACACATATTGAGTTGTCATGACTATATAATTTCGTGATTAGAAAAGTGGGCGGGGCCACGCCCATAAAAAAGTTATAATTTTGAGGACCGATTTTTCTAAAACTTTACACACATATTGAGCAACTACAACAAAAACCCACAAAGTTTGTGTCATCATGTACATTCATATATGTACACATACTTAAGTGTTTATAAGCCACCAATTGGTTTTGTTACTCTTGTTTTTAGATCAAACTTTGTTGTTGCAATCTCAATAAAAAGTTAAAATTTTTGACAACACCTTTGCAGTAAGGGACAGCTTGAACCAATTGTTTCCATTAATGTTCTTGTATGTTTACATTAAAGTGAAATTCAACTAAAGGATCACGAAGTTATCTAGAAGTTGCACAAGCTGACAAATCGGATAGTCAAACAGAGGTATACTTTACTTCTCAGAAATATTTAAAACAAACTGTTACTACACACGAGTCCGTAGGATATGTGGGGGCTTCAAAGAGTTTATTTGACTGACAACTGAACAACCTATGTCGACTGCTTTACCCAAAGAGATTCAGAATATATTCACTTCATGGAGCCAGAAATTAATACTCTCGAAACTTATATTTACCGTGTAAGTACGTGAGAAGGGTATTTAAATAGAGTGAAAGAAAAAATGGAGCTTTGTTGTTGTACTTTATCTATATTTTTTATTTCAAAAGAGAGAAGAGTTTATGTATTATTTTATAATTAAATGTCATAAAAGGCAATTATAAAGAAACTTTTGAGTAAAATAGCCAAACCTAAACAGTAGCGGCACACGAGAGTGTAAAAGGTTATATATAAAGGCTTCACTAGTCTTTTCTTTCTGTAGCCGTTCTGTGACGTGCCATTCGGTTGTTTAATTTTTACATTTACTTCTTTTGTATAAACTGATCAGCCTTACTTTACAAGGTAACCTTACAGAAACAGCTTTTTTTTCCAAATTCGAATTATAAAAATAAATCTTCACTAACAAACAGACAGAAAGTATCTTTGTTGCACATATCATATCAGCTGTTTCGCTCACAATGGCCGTCACTTAACACTGAATTTTATTTTATACAAATTTCTCAGCAACAGAACAGAACAAAAATGGAACAAAAAACCACACGTATAGATTTTAAATTGAACAGAAACAAAACAGCTGATTTATAACAGCACAGAACATACAAACGAATTCTGCCTTAAGCTTGTCATTCCGTTTGTAATTTCTACAATATTGAATTTAGACACAATAAAGTGTATATAATCTGAATATTTTTAAATAATGGAATTGAAGTCCTTCTGTCCGTGTGTATGTTAAAATCAATTTTTTAAAGCCCCTACGTATATTTCAGACTCTTGTATGGTATCAATTTATCACATATGCTTTTAAGAATTTTCTATTGAAAATCAGTTATTTGGTTTTATTACGACTTGAGATATTAGCAAAAGAACACGATTGTTTCTGTGTTTCCCCCAACAAAATCAAATTTTGCAGCTCATATGAGACTTCTTGCAAACTTTGTTACGAATAATAAAGAAAGATATCGGCGAAAAAAAATGGATAAAAGCTTAAATTATTAAAAATAATAAGTTTGTGTCACAGTTGCATCATATAATTTTTAGTAATGGTCATTACATGATGGTATAAAAAGCGTGAAGGTTATATAACATTCAGCATATTCAAATATAGCTCCTTTAAATGTATTCTTTCACCTTATGTTACCAGTTTAATTCAATTTTTGCAATAGCAAGTGCATTTATTCAAAATACTCAAATTTTCCTTTATTTTTTTTGCATCTGTCGCATTTTTTATATCTACGGGTCCTGCCAGATAAAAAACTATCGAATTTTTTATAATTTTTTTACAGCAAAATTTTTTCAAAATTGTGTTGTCATTATGTTAATGAAAGTGTTTAAGAACTATTTAAGTAAAATACCAGCAGCAACATGAAAAAACTCGCCATATTTTACAACGGTAGTTCTACTTATTTAACAGTTATTCTAAAGCAAATATAAATTAAAAAAAAGATCACTTACCTCATTGTTTAAAAATATAAAATACATCTGTATAAAGATAAAAGCCATTCTCGTAGCTGGTGTTAAAGCCAATAACACATTATGGCATTTCGTGTCAGGATTTAATTCGAAATATTGACCGAATTCCAAACCAGAATAAATCATGCTGCCAATACCAAATGCTAGAAGACATACACATAAAAAACCAAAAAAATGTATTAAATAAATACATAAGCAAACTATCGATAAAAAAAAAGAAACAATCAAAGAAAATGAAAGTTATATTAAGTGCGAAAAATGTCTAATATTTAAAAACATACATTTGTTTCTGTTTACCAAACGAGAAAGAAAAAACAAAGTGCAAAACAACAGCGGATGTTAAGGAGACAATTTAATTAAATACCAAACACAGTTAACTTTATGTCAAGGAATATCTTTAAGATAGTAAGTAAGTAAGAAATACAACAACTATACATTAAATTTATTAAAACAGCTATATACTGGTGCACTTAAATTTATTTTCCCTCTTAATTTTGTGCTTTTTATGACAAGAACGATTTTCATAACAAAAAATCATAAAATAACAGGGACATAAAAAAGACATTAGGACTTTAGGTGGAAAAAAGAAAAGCTTGTTACACTGAATACAAATTAAATTAAATATAATAAAAACTAACTACCACTACTTTCGAAATACTCCACACTTTTATTAAGCTACCACCACAGATACAAAGAGCATCGTATAGGATTTCAGGGAGTTGCAATAAAAATAAGTGAATAATTTTTCAAGCATCTAATGAAGAGGGAAGATAAATATTTTATGGGAGATTTTTCAAAGCCAAAAAATTGTATTTGTAACTCAAATGGGGAAGCACTTACTCTATATATATGGGAGAATTAAATTCAAGTTATTTAAATAATTATGTACAACTAAATATAGGAAAATTTAAATAAAACACATTTTCCACTCTAAATCTGTTAACTCAGCAAACTAATTCCCTTAAATTAATTCAAGCAAATTTAATTGTATAATTAATTTTTTTTTTCTTTTTATTACCTCCACAGAAAAAAAATAAAAACAACTGAAATTCAACTTCCTTATTATAAAGTCAAATCAAGTGACTCGTTACTTACCTACAGCACCCATACGTAAATAAAAGCTGCCATAATGGTGTTGACGTCCTAGAGGTGACAACAATGATGGTCGTCTAGCTGAAGGTATAGAAGATGGCATACGTCTATTATGCATCGAATTACTATCCGTATCCGATTCATCCATACTCTCTGAAGCACTAGTCGAACGTGTTTTGGCTGATAATTTTGTTGGAGATGCTAAAAGGGTGTGTAAGAGCAAAGTAAAAGAGATGCAGAAAATTGTTTTGTTTATGCTGTTCAGATTGTCAAATGAGTTTGAAAACAAATAAACAAATATTTACCAATATTGACAGGTATTTTAGGACGACCCCATAACAAAGTGGCATACATGAAAAGCAGGAATATCATGCTGCCAATGTACAGATATAAATAATACACCTGCAATAAAGTTAATAAAAAAGAAATTGTGAAATAAGGTATATTCATATAAGGCAAATATTATACAACTTGATCAAAAAATAATTTTTTTTTTAATTTCTTTTTTTTTAATTAAAAAAAAATAAAAAACTTTATTAAATAAGTCGAGAGTATTTCTTTATTTACTTTCATTTTACTATGAATAACTCTCTACTATCTTTATAAAACAGGGGGTAAATTACAGCGTTCGAATGTGATCGAAATTAATATATTTCTAGAAGTAATTTTTTACAAGTTCAAAATGTAATCAGTTGCTGATTTTAAAGGCTCCACGAAAAGCCCCCCAATGAAATAACGCCCAGGAAACAATCCCCAATGAAGTAAACCCCAAAAAATTGGAAATAACACCCAAAAACAATGAGTGAAATAACACCGAAAAATAAATGAAATAAACCCTAAAGCGAAAACGAAACAACCCCCAATATTTGGGAGTTATTTCATATGAAATAACTCCTAATGATGAAAATGAAATAACCCCCAATGAAATAAACCCCATTAGCAACACAAATGAAATTAAGCCCAAAATTCATAAAAGAGTCAGTTTCATTAAGGATTTCATGAAGTCAATATGGACCAACAGCAAAATCGCAAATTTATTGATATAAATCGTGTGGAGGCCCGCCGGTGTCTTCTTCATAATAAGGATATATGTAACTTCGAAAGTGTGCCAGCATTCATAATAAATTTTTTTGGTGAAACAACATACAAAGCTCGTTTAATAGTGACTACTTTTGGTTTTGTAAATGGACTAAGTCCAATGCAGTTATTTTCCCTTATACAATGGAAGCAATTTCAGATCAGCCACCAACGAGCTATTCTAAAACTTTCGAATGGCTTGAAAATCCAACTCATGGGAGACGTTATTATAGTTATAATATTGTAAAGAGAGCAGTAATTTTCTGTAATGGAGATGTGAGGAAGTATGGACAAAGAATTGTTTAATATTTCCCATATATGTATTTATTTTTGAAACCCAACTACCAAAAAATTATTTTCATGTACATATATAAATAATAAATTTAATACATTATACGCAGGGAATGGTGAAAAAAACAAAATTGTTGCTCATGAATTCAAGATGGAGAAAATATACGTTGTATGTGTAAATGCGGCCATTTAGTTACATTTTGTTATTATGTACCTCCTCACTGCTTGGCAGAAGTGGAACCAACAACCGATTACTTCTGATTTAGGGAAAACAATCATTATTGCCGTCCGTAGACTAATTTCGTAGTCTGTCACGAAGGTCGCTCCATCCAAATCCAGAACGTTATCATTTATGTATTTGAAAAGATATTGTAATATATTCACAGGCTAAAAGTTTTCTTGTAAAAGGCCTATTTTTATATAATTTATTTACAAACACCCCCAAAAACCAACAGCTTTAAAAATGAAATAACCCCCGAATACAAAATGAAATATCACCCAAATTATACACGCTATGAAACAAGCCCCGAATTTTAAAAATTTGTTGGGTGTTATTTCATTGGAGATTATTTCATAATTTGAAAACCCCAAATGATAAATTAAATAATTTCCAAAAAAAAATGAAAAACGGCCCAAAAAAATTGGGAGTTATTTCATATGAAATAACATCCAAAAATGTATGAAAAAAATTTGGAGAATATTTCATTTCTCGTTTGGGCCTTATTTCATTGGGGGGCTTTTCGTGGAGCCATTTTAAAAAGTAAAACTAATAGTAAAAAACAAACAATTATTAGAAATTAGGAGTAAAAACAAGAATATAAATTTGTCATCATTAATCATACATAAGCTGGTGCTAAAGTCACCATCAAGTTTAAAACTTTAATAAATTTTTCGTTTATAAATAATAGAGAGATTCACAACTAACCAAAATAGGAAATAATAGAATTTTATTGCTTAAATAAGAGATCAATTATTTTAACGCAAAGACCACATCATTGACATTTTCAAGCCAAAATTTCGCCGTCTGATGCAATGATTCATTGGCATTGTTAGATATTTGCCTCGTTTAACAAAACATCAGAAACATCTACCGAAAGGTGCATTAAAATAATAGAGCTCCATTGTCCAAGACAGCGCATTTACCAGATTTGTTAGCACTTAACTATTTTCTTTGGAGTTATTTGACGGATTGAGTATACTAACAGTGGCTCTATTTAAAAAAAAGAGGATGCCAGCATAAAAAATGTAGGACATTTGCCCAAAAAAAGAGGACACATTTAAAAAAAATTAAATTTGATAAAATTTACGACGCCATTTAAAATACAAAAACAAAATTTGTTTTTACGAAAAAACTTTATTTACAAAAATACAAACTGAACATATCATTCTGATTTAATAGTTGAAAATAAAAACAAAAAAAACAACAAACATTCATTGCATTCATAATCGGGAATGTATACTTTTAAAAATTTTACATATATTTTTCAATACTTCCAATTTGAGCCAATATATTACCATCGCATCTCTTCAAATATTTGTAAAACTCTAGGCAATCCATATCAAAATTATATACCCTTACTGTATTTTTTGTTCAAGATTTTCTTCTATATCTGGAAAACAAACTTTATGAAAAACACACAGATGACAAGCAGACCCCTTTGCTGAACTTTTTTAAAATAAAAGACAAGTTGAAATAGGCCACTTCGATAAATAGCGACAATTAAGAATAATAAAACTAATTTTGTAAAAAGAGAAGTTTTAAAATTGTACTTTTTCAAAACTAATTGTACGAGCACCTAAATCTTTTTTTATACATTTTGTGACCTGTGATTTAAAGTTTAAATGTAAGAAAAAAACTTCAGAGAAGGTGCAAAAAGCCGGACAACCCCGGACATTTGCTAAAAAAGATGTAGATGACTGCCCCGGATGCCCTAAAAAAGAGGACGGTGTCCGGGGAAAAGAGGACGGATGGCAACCCTACTCACACCTAATTTCAGCCAACCTAAGTCTAAGAAAATAAGCCCCATATAATTAAAAAGGGCGAAGGAAAAATTTGTTAAGCTGGCCATATGTCAGGAAATTATATGTAAACATACAAGTTGTTGTGTTTACACGTATGCTAAAATCCGCAACATACGTTTGTTGGGATCGTTAACAATTTGCCACTTTATGTGCTTAAACATATGTATGCATTGGACCATTCTCCCCAAAAATAAATTGAGTGGATTTGAAAAAAAAAATTAATTAGTTACAGCAATCTATATATATAAAAGTGAAACTCTGTGTGTGTGTGTGTGTTAGCTATAGACTCCGAAACTGTAATACCGATCGGGCTCAAACACATACCAGGAGTGTTTATGGGTGGAAAAAAGTGGGCGGTGCCACGCCCATAAAAAATTAGTTATCATTTTAAGCTACTTGCACATGACCGATTTTTCTGAAACTTTGCACACATATCGAGCTCTCATGACTAAATAATTTCGTGATTAAAAAAGTGGGCGCGGCCACGCCCATAAAAAAAATTTAATTTTGAGGTACTTGCAATGGACGGATTTTACTAAAACTGTGCACACATATTGGGCTGTCATGACTTTATGATTTCGTGATTATAAAAGTGGGCAGGGCCACGCCCATAAAAAAAGTTATAAGTTTGAGGTACTTGCACTAAACCGATTTTCCTAAAACTTTGCACACACGCTAAGCTGTCATGACTTTACAATTTCTTGATTAGAAAAGTGGGCAGTGCCACGCCCATAAAAAAAAGTTATCATTTTGAGGTACTTGCACTGGACCGATTTTTCTGAAACTTTGCACACATATTGAGCTGTTATGACTTTACAGTTTCGTTTTTAGAAAAGTGGGCAGGAAAATAGAAAAAATTATAATTTTTAGGTTTCTGCACTTGATTTTCAATAAAAATTCAGAATGCATTTTGATTCATTAAGGGGCGTAGCAAAGCGCGCTTTTAAGCTTTTGTCACCCCTAGAAAAAAATTTATAGCTACACCGATATACATATGTATGTTATAAGAAATTTCGCGTTTACATGATACGTTGGCAAATTTTTCACCATAAATATGCTAATTCCACATACCGTCTACCATAAGCGTAACTAGAACATTCTAGCAGGTGCAATGATTCTTTTCTCTGCTGTAAAATTTGCTGAAAGGTAGTTAGCAGGCTTGCATATTAAGCCGACGTTATGTTATTTAAGCTTCTGACATGCATTTCTTTTGATATAATTAAATTTTTTTTTCGGACTTGAAAAGTTTTAAAGTCACCCTATTCATTATTAAAATTTTATATTTCAATCGGGAACGTAAATATTTTTATTTTGACGTCACCATAATGTTCGCATATGTAGTACAAGAAATTTACATGTTAATTAAAAAAAAATGTTTATTTACTACTAAAGTGTGCTCGTATGTTTAACACACCTTTAGTACGAATTTAAATATACTATAACTACTATAACTGATGGATGGTTAAAAGGATGCTACTGGCATCTGTCACACGACACAAGGGTGGAAATAATGAAACTGGCGTAAACTATGACAAGGGGTATGGAGTGTAACACTATGAGGAGTATATAATGTGAGACTGTGGACATGCATTTTATGGTTGTGTCTAGAAGTTATTAAAGTCTTTATTCGTACATATTTAAATGTTGTCGATGTAAAATAAGTATACGAAGTTAGTGCTGCGAAAGCAAAATTTATATTTCTGTTATAATTTTATTAGATAATTATTGCAAAGGCTTTTTGCTTAGCAATTACTTTACATTTTCAGTGAGGCAACTTTTATATGGTAACTCATTTACATGAAAGGTGAAATTAATTAATTAATAGCCTGTTTAATGATGTCGAAGGAAAACCTAAGTGAAAGGAAAGCTACTCACTTATTTTCAAATAAATGTGGGTTAATCTATTTCGAAGATTTTTAATCGCATATACTTATGTATCAGTATCAGCACTTATTACGTATTAAACAAATCAAAAAATGCTAGATTCACAAATGTGAACTTTTCTAGCGATTTTTATTTGAAGTGTTACAAAAATTGTTTGTACAAAAATAAAACACTATTATGCAGTAAGCAACAGAAAATAGAACAAGTAAGAGCACTATATTCGGCTGTGCCGAATCTTTTATACCCACCACCAATTTTGTGTACATTTAAAGCACAATATTTATTATTTTGTTAATCATTATGGATAATCTCTTTATAATAAAATATGTATCACTTTCTTTGTAGAGGGTGGTTAAATTTTAAGGGCCCATGTTGAAGATGAGCCACACAAACAACAAGTTTTTTTTGCATTTCATTTGACATTTCTCAATCTCAGACCAACTTAAAAGTGGAAAGATACGCAAATGAGCAACGCGTTAAAGTTATTCAGGTTTTTTATAAAAATGGGCGTTCAAGTCAAAATGCACTTTGTGCACTTCGTAATTCTTTTGATCAACAAAATCGTTCAAATTCGTCCACAATCGGGAGAATTGTAAAAAATATTTAAATTTCTGCAAAACAGGTCTGTATAAAATGTTAGAAAATCTGTGAATGCCTTCTTAGTTCGTTGAATGGGAACCATTGCTGTTTTTTGCGATAGTGTGGCAAAAAATCAGTCAACATCGACTCATCATCATGCCCAACAATTGACCATCAACATTGTCATTGAAAATTTGGACCATCAGATAGAGGAGTGGCGCCAAGGATGGGGGGGCCGTTTGGCCGATATTTTGTTAAATACATAATTGAACCGTACAAATGTTATCATTACTAAAAGAAATAATAATAATTTCCTAAATAATTTGTGTTTTATTTAAATTCAACATCGGCCCTTGAAATTTAACCACCCTTTATAACTTCGATATGCTACTAAAATGCTTTTGTTAATGTAGTCTTTTAGTAAAAGTGGGCGTTGAAGTAGGCATGTCAATAAAGTTTCTGCTAATAAATACAACTTAGACATTTCAATATAGTCCTTTATTTTCCCAAAAACTTTGTCAATAGAGAAATTACATGAATTTAAGATAAACTGTTATATGGGAGGTAGGCGTTAAAGTGGGCGTGTAACCAAAATTTTTGGCACAACAATAACATTGATTAGAAGGATATATGTAGCAAATTTCATCATCATACCTCTAATTTTTTCGGTTTTATGAGCTCTTAAATTTCATTAACGGTAGATAACGTGAAAAGTGGGCGTTATAGTAGGCGTGTCAAAGCTGTTTTTGCTAATGAGTACAACTAAGGTATTTCAATATAGTCCTTTGTTATTCCAAAATCTTTATTAATAGAGGAATTATATGAATTTCAGCTAAACCGTTATATGGGAAGTGGGCGTAAAAGTGGGCATTTCACCTAAGTTTGACCATTATACCTCTAATTTTGGCGGTTTTATGAGCTTTTAAATTTCATTAACGGTAGATAACGTGAAAAGTGGGCGTTATAGTAGGCGTGTCAAAGTTATTTTTGCGAATGAGTACAACTTAGGTGTTTCAATATAGCCATTTCTTATTCCAAAATCTTTATTAATAGAGAAATTATATGAATTTTAGGTAAAACGTTATATGGGAGGTGGGCGTAAAAGTGGGCGTGGCACCTTAATTTTCTGGCATAGCAATGAAATTACCTAGGGGGATACACGTAGCAAATTTGATCATCATACCTCTAATTTTGGCCGTTTTATGAGCTTTTAAATTTCATTAACGGTAGATAACGTGAAAAGTGGGCGTTATAGTAGGCGTGTCAAAATTGTTTTTTCTAATGAGCACAACCTAGACGTTTCAATATAGTCCTTTATTATTCCAAAATCTATATTAATAGAGAAATTATATGAATTTTGTTTAAAACGTTATATGGGGGGTGGGCGTAAAAGTGGGCGTGGCACATTGATTTTCCGTTACAAAAAAGCGTTTCACCAAAAAACAAAGTCTGCAAAATTTCAGAGTCGTACATCCAATTTTGTTGCTTTTATGACGTTTTAGTTTTTAAATATACCGAAAAATACACTGTGCGGTAAAAATTTTCGTACATTTTGATCGATAACTCCTCTCCTAATGCATAGATTTAGATAATTTTCGGAGAGAGATATTGTTTTTACTCAGGAAATATATATTCGAAGTTTCATGAGTCTACGTTAATGCGTTTGGACACAATTCCATTTTATTCGGTGTTCGAGGGACACGGTTTTTTCGACCTACTCTTGCTTTTCGAGCTATAACTCTCTTCCTAATATTCCGATTTAGCCCATTTTCAATACCAAACAAACCTTGTCTATAAGAAAGATTCTGGCAAAATTTGAGCCCCCTAGCTTTTTCGGTGCGACCTCTATCGTGCTTTCAACAGACGGACAGACGGACAGACGGACAGACGGACGGACATAGCTAGATCGTCATCAAATCAAACCCTGATTCAGAATATATATACTTTATGGGGTCTAAAATGGATATTTCGATGTGTTACAAACGGAATGACAAAATGAATATACCCCCACCATTTTTTTGGTGGCGGGTATAAAAAGAAACCACACAAATAAAAAAGTTGTAATATTTTATTGCTCAATTAACAAGCTGTCGTAGCTGTTGTACGTCGTAGTAGTTGTTCACATTTTGTTGATTTCTACATTATTTTTTTATACAACACTTTCAACAATTTTACCTTAGTATGTTTACAAAATGTCTTATAAATACATAATATATGGAAAAGTAAGTCCTATTGCCGTTTTTCTTCAATATAGAAAAGTGAATTTCTTACAACCTACGACAGGTTATGAATTGAGCATATTTGTGTGTGTTTCTGTTTACATTTTTTTTTAATTAAATATTCAAATTTCAAAAGGTGTTTAGAAAAAGTGTAAATGTATATTTTATTAGATTTAAAATTATTAATCGAAAAAGATCTTACATAAAATGTATACAAGTTTTATTTAGTTAACTGTTATATCATACAAAGTTGAAATTATATTAAAAAAAATAATATATAAACAATAATAATAAACAAAAAAGTTATTAAATTTTTTTTCCACCAGAAAATATTGCCTTGGAAACTCCTTGCAACCCTAAACGAAATTTAATAAACAATTTTCTTCATTGAATAAACGAAATATATTTATAATTCAGCTCGAGCACACTAGGTTCACAAAAACATTTAGACTTTCATATGCAAACTTAAAAAAATGGTCAATGGGCCCTTCCGAGGCATGTTACCTTGATGAGTATTCAGCCTTAGTATATTGTTAGTATAGAACATGGAGCTGTTACCAACACCTCTGGCTACTTGGAGCCAAAATTTTGAGGTTGATAAGGGAATTAACTGGAAATCAATAAATCCACAGCATTTGTTTTAAATTTGTTATTGGTGAAGTCTCTTTAAAGTAAACGTGGTGGCTGTGGCTTAGTCCCAAGCAGGAAAACAGATTCTGCGGTAATTTAATGTATATTGCTTGACCTTGTATCTGACTTCGGGCAATTACCGACTTTTTTGGGTACTGTTACCTTCTCATCACAAATAAAAAATTATGGTTTAAACTTTAAACTTAAGGCAACCATTAAAGTCTCGGGTGCTGTTACCATCCAACAGAAGCGTTACTTTGTGACCTTTTAGGTTTTTTTAATCCGATTCTATCGTTAGGTATTTTATTCTGAACTCTTTAGTAAGGTATATAATAAACTATACATAAACTTAAAAATTAATACATGAAAACTTGTCTCCTGTGGTCATGATTTAGTTGTAGAAGAAGACACATGACGAAGGGGGTTGGTCGCAATAAACTCATCCCCGTAATATAAACACTGTCAGATTACGGCCCTCGGTACAATTACTGACATAAGTCACACCATATTTATATCTCAAGAGCCCTTAACTAATAACTTATCATTCTAAATAGATCAGTCTTGCTGTACATTCTTAAGCTGGTTGCCATTTATTCAAGTGTAAGCCTTGTGTATGCGGGCAACTGGGACTGGTATGTTACTAGGAGATAGATTTGATAGCCAAATACTCCTTTGTCTTTGTCATATGCGCATTATACAGTATATTACCAAACTGGCTTGGACGTTCAAAATTAGTAAATATGGATTGTCTTTAACGAAAACTACAGAGCCCTAAATAAATCCTTAACGTACCATAACAAAAGTCGTAATCTTCAAACCACTTATAACAAATCTTAAAGTGAAGGCACGTTTATATGCACTTGTGTCTAGATGTAGTAGTGGAAGTTAATAAATTAATCAAAAAATTCAAAAACAAGTGCATGTGTCCTTCCCTTTCCTTCCTACGAAACAGGTTTGTAAGGGATACAATTATACACACTCTTGGCTTAAGCCTGTCATTAAGATATTTCAATAGGTTTCATAAAGCGTGCATTTTGTGCCAAAAACTTAAACTTAAAAGTGTGAAATCGCCATAAAAAATTGCCTTCCGTAAGGTAGCTTGTAAGATAATCATTTACATTTCTTTCTTACAAACATACTTCGTTCGAGACACTATTTTTTATTGAGATAAAAGTATTTTCTAAAATCCAAAAAAGCAGTTCAAAGGTACTTATGTATTGCCTTTTTGGTACCTCTAGGTACCGTTAATTTTCAAAAACAACATACCATATGAGGAATATATTTTTAAGGTTTAACTTATAAATTTTTCAATAATGTTTTTATAAAAAAAACATTTTTACAAAAAATTTGTATCAAATCAAATACTTTGATTAAGAAAATACGACCCTAATTTATTTTTTTTTTGAGCTTAACATTTTATGGAAATAAATAACAAACTAAATGCAATTAAAAATAATTTTAACTTAAAATTATAAATATGTATGTATGTATGTATGTATGTATGTATGTATGTATGTATGTATGTATGTATGTATGTATGTATGTATGTATGTATGTATGTATGTATGTATGTATGTATGTATGTATGTATGTATGTATGTATGTATGTATGTATTATTAGCACATGCTATGGTGACAAATGTTCGTAAAACATCACAGAGATGTCAACATTTGTGTTGGGTACCTGTTGAAACAGGCTGTATTATTTCAGTCTGTTACCTTTTCAAAAAGTTAATGTTGTAAGCAATTGAACATGACATTTGGCTGGCAGGCATCCAACGAAGCAAGGAACCTCGTGTAAAACAGCAGCATCCAAAAATTTACAAACATCAGTCATGTACAACCACGATTATCAATACATACATATATAAGTAGATATGTAAGATTTTTTCATGTCTCTGTGAAACATTATTATTTCAATGTATTCTTACTACAAATCATTCTTTAAGTAATTGGCACAGAAAACGAGTTTTATTCTTGGTTGATTAATTTCCGTTTTGCGAAAGAAAATTCAAAGACATATTTAATATAAAATTAAATAAACCATCAAAATTTCTATCCATTTAAAATTGGAAAAAACTAAACTTTGGTTAAATATATTTAACAATTTATGCACAAAGTAAACTCTACTATTATAACCTGGAGCCACAAAAAATTAATCTCAATTAGTTTTCAACACTTGTATTACCTTGAAAGTTTCCTTTATTTATGACCTCGATAAATATTTAAACACATAATTATACTTAAAATGTTTTCACAGAACACACACTGCTTCATTTATAATTTTTCAAAAGTATTAAATAAAATATACTTTAAAGCATTTAGAGTTTAACATGCACAAGTGTATTTATGGGTGAGAGAAATCAAAAAAACAAAAAACAAAAAATTAATAGTTTTTGATAAAGCAGCAAAAAAAACATCTAAAACTAAGCCAAAACGTAGAACAGTATTAAAAGTACAAGGATAAAAGCAAAAGTTTGCTTATTAAAAAATATATGTATGTATTCATTTCGAACTTACCTCATAAAATGATGGTGGTATATAAGTGGATATAACCTCAGCCATTGGAAATGCAATACCCATAACAACCAATATTTTGCCATACAAGGCAGAGAACAGCGTTGCCAAAGCATCACCCCTATAAACACACAAAGAAAAATAAGAAAAGGAATAAGTACTGCTTTATATAAGATACATGAAAATTATTTGGAGTTTCAAATGCTTAATACAAAATTAATAATCTTTTTTTTTAAGGCACAACATTATGTAGATTCCAACACATAAGTAATAAGCTGAAATAAAAACAATTTTTCTTTTTCTAGCAACATTTAAGTGAATTTTAAATTTTTTCCTCATCAAAAAGATAAACGTTTACTTTATGGTTTTATTATTTTAACAAAATAACTTTTAAACATAAATTTTATATAATTGATTTACATATCCGTGGTAAAATTTTAAATACACGCAAGTAATTTTAATACCAGGTGAATTTTTAATCGTTTGGGTTTTGAAAATTGAACACAGAAAGTTTGCAAAAGTGAATAAAATATTTACTTGGGATGACAAATGAATGCCAGCCATTTACTTTTTAAAAATGATATCATGTACAATAATTATTGAGGTCGAATTGAATAATATCGACTATGCCAAAACATGAGATTAACTACTTATCAAACTCGCCTCTAAATTGGTTCATGATATCGCGCTCCATGTGACATATGGCACCGTCTTTTTAAAACAACATGTCAACTAAGTCCAATTCTTTTATTTTTTCCAACACTTAAAATAAGAATGAAAGAAGCGAATACATTTTATTACACACTTTACCTGTGGTGTCAAGAGTATATCATTGATCACAAGCAAAAACTTAAAAGACACTGTTATAATGTAATTTCTTTTGTTAAATAGCCTGTCAAACTGCTTGTTTTTTCATTGCATTAAATTTTTGTATCGAAGTGTGTTTGTGTGTAACGTTTTTAAATCACTGAAAAACTAGTTTTCGTAAAAAAGCCTTTCTACCTATGACCATCGATATATGGCTTTGTCATTCCATTTGTAATTTCTACAATATGAATTTTCTAGGCCGTAAAATATATATTTTCTGAAAGCTTATTACTAGGGCAGTCCACTGAGTAATGTACAGTTTACATGATTCACATATATGTATGAAGTATAAATATTTTGTAAGTATTGGGGAATGGAAAACTTTTGAAATCTAGTCCATCCATCTCATAACTTTCTGAGATATAAGCAAATAAACACGACTGCCTCTGTTTTTTCGCATGCTTTTACCACAAATCAAAATTTTTTAGCCCTAGAAGAATTTATACACACATTTGCTACCATATGCATATATGACATGTCTATAGGGATATTAGACTGATAAGTCAAATCAGTCGCTAATAGGTTATAAAGTATATAAAGTTATAGCCAAAAATATTTTTTCAAAAGAATATATATAAAATAATAAGGCTCCTGTAAATTTTTGAACACGCTAAATGCACCGAACTACAAGTTGTAGTCTCAAAAATAATTGCTAAGAAAACCTGATAATCCGATTGAAAATTAACTAACATATAAGCACAGTAAACTCTGAGAAATTTTAAGTCTAAAATAGCGAAAATTTTTTTCTCAACCCCCCAATATTGTAAAGCGCTCGCCTAGTAGAATACACAATAACTATTTAAAAATTCAATATCGGAGATGGCGTCAGAAATGATAAAGCAAAATGGCTTAAAACAACTAATCTGAAATCTAGGCTAAGCTGTGATGTGATCACTATACTTAAATATGTACATAATACTGAAAGGGTCTTAGTTCTTTTTTTTATATTACTTAATGTAAACCCCTATTTCTGGCTTATTATTATATAATAGCGTCACATTCTTAACTATTTGCGTAACAGAAACTGTATTTACTGTGATCTATTAGTTGTGACCTAAATGTAATTAGTTTTTATTTATGTTTTTTATAATATTTCTCCACACATTTAACAATATTGTCCAGAAAATTCTTCAAATAATAAAATCTATGTAAAGTAAACAGCTGCTAATGGTTATGACATAAAACCAAAATTCAATTGATATCCCTAAGCTTAGATTAAACGTGACACAACCATAACCACACAAAACAGCTGTATAAGCTAAACTTATGGAAAAAATGTACGAATTTGAGGTGGCTCGCAATAACGCAGTAGATATAATCATAGAAACCAATTGAATTTTGGATTCCTTTGGCTATGGCATTACGGTTATGGCACGCCTAATTGAAGCTTTAAAGTTATGGCTACATCGTTGTAGCATGTCACTAATAATCATACAGTGTTGTGCGAATATTCCTTTTACATGGCACGGTGCACAATGGTTACTTTTGAAAAAAAAAATTTATAAATAGGTTACTTTTAAACTACTTATCTGAAAGGCATAAGATAAGCTAGAGCTCATACCAGAGGACCATGTCTTAACAACGATTGCATTCTAAGACACCCTGGACCAGCAGAGGATAGTTTAAGTTAGCAACTCGTGGTTTAAAAAATCTTTTAGAGTAAATTCTATATTTTTAAATAAAATGAGCTTAAAAATTTTTTTATTTTTTTTTTTTTTTCGTTTTCGACTAATAGTTTCTTTAATGTATTTTTAAAAAATACTTATGTCATATTAATGGGAGAGAAATGGTATATATTTTTTTTTTGTACAAAAAACTATTATAGGTTTAATGGTCATTTGTCTCCCGAAATAAGCCAGACTTTCTTCAAGCTTTACAAGTCAATATTGAAGGTGCCATTCATGACAAACGACTTGATTTAGTGAAAAAAAGCTCAAAAATTGGGCTCATCATATTTTCTCCTACATAATAAGTCGTGCAGGCCATTCAAATGACCTTCACTAAATAAAAAAATTTTGAATTTCCTTAACAAGTGTGTTTTTTTTTAAATATTTTTTTTTATAGTGAACTTTTTCCTTAAAGAAAAGACTTTGGAATTTCATCGGATATAATTTTTAAATATTTTGGAATCGCGCCCTACTTTTAGTATTGTTTGAAAGTTACAAGTTATTTAAAAAAAATCTTAAATAATAAAGTGCGCAAAGAAAAATATACGCTAACTTTTTTTTTTATAAAATAATTTGTTTTTAATATTTAATAACTTTTGCATGTACAGGATACGTGAATGTATTTGGGAGAAGTAATTTAAGAAAATAATACAACTAACTTGAAAATCCCATTTAAGGAGCTTAGAACAAATGACTTTTTTCTAAAATTAAATTTACAAATGGAATTATTAGGTGAAATTCGGAGGAATTTAAAACATTCGCATCCTCTAGCTAGATATGGCGACCAATTCTAGCACTTCTCATTAAAATACCTCTTTCGCTTAAAGCACATGGAGTATATGAGCACTTAACCTCCGTGTGCAAGTTTAAAATTTTTTTTCATGTGGACTGAGTAGGTAGAACTCATAGAAATTTTGAGTTAAAATCAAGTGACTTGTTTCAGCAATTGTCATCAAATTATTTTGGGGTTCTGTTCACTATAAATACTACTAACAATTTTGTATGTCAATTGTATGCACCTCGAGAAGCTTGTGGCAGATCCAAGGAAACAATTTACTGCAACATCAATGAAAATTGCGGACTCTTCACTTCAGACTTTAGAAAATAACACAAATATTAAGTTCAAATCGAATATTAATATATTGACAAAAACGGCTGATGATGAAGCTATAACTGGTTCGTTTTACTCGACTAATATTTGACAAATTTTCAGTAATTTGAAGAACATGCAATTTAATTTAATAATTATACGAAATATATAATTTAAAAAAGCTGAAATCACAAGAAGACATTTACATTAAAATTTATATAAAGTTTTAAATATTATTAAAAGCTAAATATTATTAAAAGTTAAATATTATTTGATAATATTATTTCAAAATTAATTATTGTTATTAATTTTAACAAAAATTTGTCCATATTGCTGACATCTAATTAAAATTCCATAGATTTAAGCATTAGAGATAAATGGTCTTACTGCTTAGATTATTCCCCCATATTGTTAACTAATTTCCACTTTAAAATTAAAATCACCTATTTTTAATATCAATTCAATTCTCATTCACAATTGTCCTAAAGATTCTTTATGCAATTTTCAAGACAAACAGGTAGTATAAGGAAGTGATAGCTTGCTTTTTTAATTATTAAAAAAAAATGTTACACTCTTTGGGCATTCGCATTAACAAAATGTTCATTAATATTTGTTCACGCATTTGAATTAAGACTATGAAGAGTTCGCTGTAATTATTTGTTGCATTTATTTCCTTGTGCATTAAAGAATCGTACAAAAAAATTGGAGCAATGTTGGTGCAATAACCTTTTGGTTTTTGTTCTCACAAGGACTTGTTTATGTGTATAAAAACAAACAATAATTCTCTATAACGCTCATAGATATGTACTTTATTAACATGCAATCCTGCAGGTTTTGGAATGATAATAATTTTTCCCTTTTTTATTAACTTTTTACACAATCATTTGCGCCGAATATCATTCTTGTTTGAGACATATTTAGTGCCAAATTAGAAGTTTTTAAAAGATTGTTCAATAGTAAAAACTAGATTTTTTTTTCAAATATACGAAATTTTTTTAAAAAAATTTTAAACATCATTGCAACATTTATTTAAGTAAGATTTTTAAAAGAATTATATTTTGGTACCAATTTTTTTTATTTTTTTCTAACAATCAATGATAGAAAATAGTTATAAGGAATAAAAAGGGCAACACTTTTTTTGGAACAGAAACTAGCAGACAGAGAACTAGCCCCAAACCATTCAATGAGCAAAAATAAATCACATGTTACTCTCTAAACGAAAAAAAATATAAAATTAAAGTTTCAGGATCATTAAAAAATTGTAAGAGCAATGCACTACCTATTTTATTATTAAAGATTTTAAAACAGTAACGCGAACAATATATTTGTTCTCCTATTACAGCATGTAAGCGATTTATCACGAACAAAAATAATTTATAATATATGTCCAATTCCAAGTGCTTCTATTTAAGCAACAATTCATTCTGAAATAGTTTCTATGTATGTAGTGGTAGGTATACACTTGACAACATGTTTAAGCAACCTGTCATTTTCCGTTGTTGGTTGCTTATGCCGCATTTTCACGATGATTTTCAATGTCATTGAATTTTGCAATTCCCTTTTAAAGCCTTTAATTCCCCAAAAACATTTCTTATTTTCACGAAGACCTTTTTATGATTGTTTAAGTATAATCAATCGGTTAATCTCTAAATATATAAATATTTTAAATACAAGCTTCCACCTATCAGTTTGATATGTAAGCAGAGTGTCATGACATAATTGCATGCAATAACGTTATCGTGAAAGGCCGCTTAATGTCATGTTAATGGTTCAATTTCTTGTTGCATTCAAGGTTTCAAAAATTTCGAAACATTTTGTTACATTCTGGTTGCATTGATGTTAGTTTACAATTTATCTTGTGGCATACAACGTTATTCAAATAAATGGCAGATTTGTGTATATTTAAAGAAGGTGCACGAGTTTCCTCCTGCCTTAATACTCGCCGATAGGGGGAGTCCATATCTTCAATACACTTTAAAGCCACAATACTACACTATAAATATATAAAAGAGTCGTGCATAAAAATATATAACGAAATGAAAACTAGGAAAAGCTTGGTTACCAATATATATTTATCAATTGCAAAATGCCACACTGAATATACAAGATGGAATCGTATTTGTCAGAGAGTAAAGTAAGCCCACCCAACCATGACCATAAAAAAATGGTGATTGTTCATATGAGCGTTGGGCAGATTTAAATAATTAAAAAAAATAACAAAATAATTGTTGAACGCTCCTTTTATTAAAAGTTTTTCTTCCGTGACGCTCAATGCGATTAAAAAGTTAGGAAATGATGTTGCATTTATGGTTTAGTTATTGGTTGCAGTATGTGTATAAAAATATGCAACACGAAAGACTAACGTGTTGATTAAACAAGTTACAAAATATATACTTACGATAACTATTACTACATTAAAATAAAATCTCTAATTCGAGGACAATTGTAAAAACTGCAGGGAAACTTCATATTTAATCGCATATTCGAGTGACATTTTTTTATCATTGTTACTAAAACCAAAACAATTCCTTTGTTTTTTTCATATTTTTTTTTTTTTTTTTCTTTACACCAACAGTTTAAGATAGACAACACCTTTTACTTTTTTCTAATTTTTATTCCTTGTGTGTGTATGTATAATAGTGTTAGTACTTTTTGTTTGTATATTGTAGCAACAAATAATTATTATACAGTCAGTCATCAAAATGTCTCTACAATGCCTTTGTTCTATTCACAATATAAAATGTGCATTCTGCATACACTTTGCATATAAAAAAAATATAGAACCTTAGATACACATAGACAGATCTAGTAGTTGCTTCTATATAGGTATGCTTAAGAAATTGATATGCATATGTAGGTATGCATGTATATTTAAGTATTATTATTTTCCCTCCAAGTTAGTCTAGTCATAAATTATTTGGTTATTTGTCTCTTTATTGCCTTGGATTGTTTTAAATCCATTCATGCCATCGCCTTTTTAAGAAAAATTCTTTGTGTGTTTAATAGAATAACGAGCATGTGAAAGAGAGATTTATTACTTGTTTTCAAAAATTGGGGAAGTAATGCCAGGAAAAAATTAACAGTCCACGAAACTGTGATCTAATAAATTTATATTTTAGTTATCTTTACCTTGTATATTATTCAGCCGAGCTTAAAAATCTCTATATATAAAAGTGAAATTCTGTGTGTGTGTGTGTTAGCTATAGACTCCGAAACTGTAAAACCGATCGGACTCAAGCTTTGGCAAGTTATTTTACACATTCCAGGGAGTGTTTATGGGTGGCAAAAAGTGGGCGGGATAACGCCCACACAAAATCAGTTATCAGTTTTAGCTACTTGCACTTGACCGATTTTTCTGAAACTTTGCACACATATCGAGCTGTCATGACTAAATAATTTCGTAATAAGAAAAGTGGGCGGGGCCACGCCCCTAAAAAAAATTTAATATTGAGGTACTTGCACTGGACCGATTTTTCTGAAACTTTGCACACATATTGAACTGTCATGACCGATTTTTCTGAAACTTTGCATACATATTGAGCTGTCATGACTTTATAATTTCGTGATTAAAAAAGTGGGCTTTGCCACGCCCATAAAAAAAGTTATCTTTTTCAGCTACTTAAACTTCACCGATTTTTCTAAAACCTTTCACACACATATTGAGGTCTCATGATTATACAATTTCGTGATTAGAAAAGTTGGCAGGGCCACGCCCATAAAAAAAGTTATAATTTTGAGGTACTTGCTCTGGACCGATTTTTGTGAAACTTTGCACACATATTGAGTTGTCATGGCTTTACAATTTCTTGATTAGAAAAGTGGGCAGTGAAACGCCCTTTAAACAAAATTTTTAATTTTTAGCTTTTTACACTTGATATTAAATTTAAATTCAGAATACATTTTTATTCATTAAGGGGCAAAGCCACGCCCGCCGGGCTTTTCTAGTAACTTATAATTAATAAAACTTAACAAAAAACCTATGTAAAATATTTGTATCCTTTTTTAGATTTGAAATTTGTAAGAAAAGAAAATAATGTTTCTAACGAATCTTCGTTAAGGGCTTTCTGTCATTAAATTTAAATAAAGTAGAATTTTGTTGACTTAGACGACGTCCGTAGTTTGTGGCTTATTAGCATAGATTTAAAGAAAATCCGACAACAAAACGCCTAGTGGGATTAAATCAGAAGTTCTTGATGACCAATTTACATCACCTCCACATTAAATGATGACACCCACAAATCGCACGTACAGAATATTCAATAAGGAATGAGAACATAGTTTGTTCTTTCGGGATATATTTAACGCTCTTGGATCTTATGTGGATAGTAATAGTCCAAAATATAACAGTTATGTTTGTTGACGTACTAATTCATCAAAAAATTAAACATTAAAACACTTTTATAATTTGTACGTGTTGTTGCACGCCATTCTCTTTGTGCGATGACAGTCTGGCATAAAAACCTAAATAATTGAATGCCAATTCGACATACGACCATTTGAAAAATAGCATCGCTATTGATTGTCTAAGTTCAAAACTCCCCATTAAAGGTAAGGGAACTGCTGTAAAAATTTACTTTAAACCAATTAAAAAAATTAGGTGCCCCGGTGGACTAGTCAGTAGTGTGCTAGTCTGGACTGGTCTGCTTCTCTTCTATTCTAACTATTTAGATTCTTATTCTATTTTTCTCTCTATTATGGCGTCAGAATGGACCGTACGGGTCTCCGGGTGAGGATGTGAGACTAACTTTACACCAGCATTACCTACCCATCTACCGAATAAAAAATTATTCAAGTTGCTGGGAGTGATATACCCAAGAACTATAAGCCATATCTTACAGTTAATTATATCGCATTAAATAAATTTCGAACACATGTCAATAGGCTGCCAAAGGAGTTTACAATTTAAAAAAGAGGAAACTACACTGACTACTAGCTTTGCAGAATAATAATTTTATAAGTAAAATATCTTTAAAAATAAACATTAAATTCATATTGATGCTTCCGAACAATGTCATATTACAACTGGTAATGATATACATAGATTTCCTTAAACATCTTGGTTGCAAGATAACACTACTTTAAATATTAAGAGTAATATTGCCAATCGAAAATGTGAACCCCACTCGAAATTATAGCGCTGGTCGCATATTACACTGCTCTGCAAAAAATAATTTTTTGTCTTCCCATTTAATAAAACTATGTGTACTATATAGATTTTGACGCGCTGAACTCAAATCCGTTATCGGTTTTTTTCCATCAGATCGGGATTTTTTTTTATGGGCGTGGCAAATTTTTCCCCCTAAATTAGTCAGGTACGGAGACTGATTTCCTCCTAACTCGAGAACCAGTCTACTGATTTTCAAAAGTAAGACACCAAAAAATGTGTAATAAAATTAGTTTTATTTTAATGGAATAAAATTTTTTGATATCTCTTATGGTTTTGGAGTTATTTAGAAATTAATGGAGAAAATAAATTTTTTTCGTGCAAAATTCGTAATATTTTTAAAATTAAAAATGAAATTAAAAAAAATATAAGGCATGTATTCAACATTTAAAACTTTTTTCTGAGATCTACTTATCTTGAAAATAAAAAAAGCCATAAACCATAAAAATCGGTTAAAAAATGTAGATTTTATTATCAATTTACCGCAAGTACCCAATATTGATCAAATATGTGTAATGCAGCAAACAACGTCAGAGTGGGCGCACTAAAGCGACTTGTAGCAACAATGAATGGCAACTTTTTACTTCTATCTATTTTCGTACAACAAAAACAAATACAAGCAAAAAAAATTTGCTAGATTGTAATTTTGTAGCATCGCCTCGCTTAAAGCACCCACCCTGTCGTCACCCGTAGATAACTTCAAATTACAATAAAAAAATTAAATATTTACAGGCTATTTTACTTAAAATAACACAAAACTTTTGTAAATAATTATTAATTTTTATTTAGGAAACATTGTTAAAATAAAAAAGTAGCTTAAGCTCCCATGCCCTTTTGTCCACATCATTCAATTTCGTTCTGAAGACCTCGTCCTTCATAATTTGTCGTATTTGTGGACCTACAAATATGCCTTCTCTTACTTTAGCATCTCTGATTCTAGGAAATTTGCTCTTAATGTATAGAAAGGCTTCACCATCCTTGTTTATTGCTTTGACAAAATTTTCATTAGGTCTAGCTTTATATGAAGAGAAGAGTTTGTTCCTTTTGTTTTAAAGGCTCTTCTTCTACATTTTTACTTCTGGAATAAAATTTACTCTTTTCGGTCAAATTTTAACATTGTAGTGTTTTTCTTTTGCGCGGCTATCCCATTTACATAAGAAGCAATAAAACTTAGTATATCCACTTTGCAATCCATTTAACATTGCTACGACTTTAAAATCTGCAGATTCCATAAGTAATGTGAATATTTAATTTTTTGTAGTATCATGTTCATTCTACAATAGATTTCTTTCATATTTCTTGCATACGCAAGCGGGACCGATGGAAATTTGTTGCCATTGTGAAGTAAAACCACTTTCAAACTTGTCTTGGATGAATTAATAACAAGCCGCCAATCCTGAGATTTATGACTGAAACACAGTTGTCGCAAAAGTCCATCAGCATTATCGCAAAATATCAAACCTTCCTCTCTGTTGAAATAACTCAAAAAGGATTGTTTTCTATTTCGAAAGTACGAGACGTTAGCGTCCTTTTGCACCAAATTTCATTCCTTTAATTGGGATGCAAGAAGCTCAGACTTATTTTTTGAGAGCCCTAATTTACGAAGTAAGTTATTTATATCAGTTTAATTCGGAAAATAAGGTTTACTCGTTGGACTTCCAAATGAATGCGAAGAAACACCGATGCTGGCGTAAGTGGATTCAGTTGCTGCAGAAAGCCCATCGTCTTCATCGTCTGTAGGAGGCAATGGAGGTAAAAATTTACTTGTAAACTGGAAAACTGGTCGTTTGACGCATAAAGTATTTGGATATGTAACTTTATTTTTGGTTTTTTTCGTAAACCCACATGTTTAGTATGGCAAAAGTAGCAATCATTTCGATGATTTTGTGGTTCACTCCAAATCGCTGGCTTCATAAACGGCTTCATAAAGACTTATGACTTCCTTTTAACCAACCTCTTAAAGGCTTACCACAGCTACTACAACATATTTTCGGCAGCCAATTTTTATCTCTATCATCGGTAGGAAACCCAAAATAACGGCGATAAGCATCTTTAAGCTTGGAAAATATTGTCTCCCGTTGAGAACTTAAAGTTAGATCGCCACATACGTAACAAAATAAATTTAGAGATTTGTTACAAATCCTTGACATTTTGTAATATGAAAGCGTTTGTGGATTCTTTAATTGCTTTATTTCTTTACACAATAGCAAAGTACACTATAAGATCTATTGACTGTTGCCGATTTTAACCGCACGATATTCAAATTAAAAGTGACTAACTTATTGCCCATTAGCTTCTATATATACAATAAATACCATAATCTACCCTAATGTTCTTAATTTAAAATCACAGGTAATTGAAAAATACTGTTATAAATATTAATTCCAAGAACTATGTAAAATACCGTTGTACTTTAGTTCCATTACCCGCTCACTTAACGAAATGTTACATATATCATATGTACGGCTGGTTGCATAACAATATTGGGTACATGCGGTAAATTGACAATAAAATCCACATTTCTTAACCGATTTTTATAGTTTACGGCTTTTTTTATTTCCAAGATAAATAGCTCTTAGAAAAAAGTTTAAAATGTTGAATATTTGCCATATATTTTTTTTAATTCCATTTTTAAATTGAAAAATATTACGAATTTTGCACGAAAAAAAATTTTTTTCTCCATTAATTTCTAAATAACTCCAAAACTATAAGAGATAGAGAAAAATTCCATCCCACTAAAATAAAATCAATTTTATTACACATTTTCTGGTGTTTTACTTTTGAAAATCGGATGACTGGTTCTCGAGTTAGGATTAAATATGTGTCCGTACCTGACTAATTTAGGGGGAAAAATTTGCCACGCCCATAAAAAAAATCCCGATCTGATGGAAAAAACCGACAACGGATTTGAGTTCAGTGCGTCAAAATCCATATAGTCCGCATAGTTTTATTAAATGGAGGATTTTGTTGCAGAGCAGTGTTATTTTTGCCTGGTCCAGAGTATATGGGAAAGAAAATATCTTTTATCTTGGATGTCAAGATTAATTCATACTAAGAAATAACTTAAGACCAATGTCAAGCTTAAATATTTCTGTCCTCGTCATAAGTTAAATCTACGGGACTTCTTTTCCTGGAAAGGGAATATCTAAGAATCTTGTCAGACGTTTCAACAAGTCAATGAAACCTTTGATAGTATTAGATTTAGATTGGCATTTTGGATAATATGATCTAACGATTTTGCAACATAGGGTTCGAAACGGTAAATTTCTGGTACTCAGTAGTTCAAGGTTATGATTTCTAAGCATTAGTGCTAGGCTTTACACAAATCCTTAACCTAAAATGGATTATTACAATCACGCCAAAATACAATACTTATAAAAGGTGTCTTAGTAAGAATTAACTTTATAAATTTAGAGCAATTTTTCTTTCTTTTATGGCAGCTGTCACATATGTATGTTTATTCTAAAAAAAAGCCTTGTAAATATGAAAACTTATTACAATAATTTGGAAAGTAATGCTGAGACCACTCACAAGCTCGCAAAGAGTGGGCAACAAATTTTAAGAATTTGCATCGATTATGACTCCTCTTGAAAACATTGCTGTTGTAAAAGAGAGTGTAGCCGAAAACCCGAAAATAAAAACTCTGCATCGTTTTCAACAACTTCAAATATCACGTAGCACTACGAAGCAATTTTTGACAAAAGATCGACCCAAATGAGTACAAAATTCAGCTCACCCAGAACCTTAAGCCAACAGCTAATGGAAAGCATTGGCAATTTTTTCATTCGGTAACAAAGTAGAGTACCAATTTTTCGAATATAGCTCCTTTTCATACGATCCAATAAATTGTACAATTTGGAGCTCAGACAGTCCTCATTCATTCTAAAAGAATTAAGTGCACAGAGTTATTCTGACCTCAACTGGATGGCATGGATCTGGATAAAATGTGGTTTCAGCAAGACGGTGCCACCTGTCACACCACACATGAAACAATCCATTTCTTGCAGCAATGATTTCCAGAATAAAATATTTCAAGGAATTCTAATGTCAACTGACGACCAAGGTCATGCAATTTAACGTGCGTGCGATTTTTATCTTAAGAGTTTTGTGAAATCGTAGGTTTATTCGAATAAACGTAAAACTATTCCTAAGCCCAAATCCGAGATCCAACGCGTCATCGGTAAGATACAGTCACATCTCTGTGAAAAAGGTCATAGAAAATTCTATGGAAGGAATAATCGCCTGTCATCAGAGTCATTTTACGGATATTTTATTCTATACCTTATTGGAACATGTCTTCTTTACAATTTGATTAAGCCAAAGCGTAAATTTTTATTTCAAGGCATTTACAAGTTTGTTTTATTATTGCAAGATGAAATATATACTTTAATTTGATTTGGGGGGGGAAATATCCTATTTTCCTGTCCCGTTATAAATTTGAAAGTGATTTGTTTTTATAATTTTAAATTGGTTTAAAAAAACGTTTAAACTTTAAAGTTTAAATAACTCTGAACGGATTTCGTCTAACGATGACTTGCTTTGGATAAGTGTTATATAAATCTACTAAGAAATTAATTTAAAAATTTTTAATTTTTGTACCTTTTAAAACAAAAGACCTAGTAGCAAAAGAAATTTCTTTAAAAAATTATTTCAATCTCTCTCTCTCTCACATTATCAAGGAAATACAAAAAAAATATTTCATATTAACTCTTTAGAAATCAGCTGTGTCTATGGGAATACCATCCTTAACTGAATGCAATTTAAAACACTTTACTATTTTGCCTCCCTGCCTGACTATCTATTAGATTATGTGTTCTTTTGCATAGGTGTGAATAGTTTACAAAATCATTGAAAATATATTCAATGTTTTTTATTATTTTTTGTTTTAACAAGATAAATGAAGAAAGTTTTTGTTCAATTTAATTTTTATTTACCAACCAAAAGGAAATAGATTTTGATTATTATTCATAGAAAAAAATTGAAATAAATATCAGCATAAAAAATTTTTTTAGAAACATTTAAAAATATTAGAATTTTAATTCCATTAGTCTACTTTCTTGATTTACAAATAGTGGCTGAATATTTTACACAACCGGTTGCTACGAATATTTTCACCAAACCAAGCTCACTTAATAGCCTAACTGATCATTCTTTGCTAACATGAATGAAGAATGTCAAACTGTATATAAACAAATGTGAACTAGCCTTTCAAAATTTTTTTTAGGTGAAATTTGATATTCTCAGTTGAAAACAAATTCAATCGAATTGGCCACTGCGTCTACCTTGCACCAAACTTTGCACTTACAAACAGTTATTTTTATAATAAATGCACATGCTACTCAATAGGTAAACTTATCAAGGTAACTTGGCAACAGTGACTTAATAATAAACGACAGAACGCCAAAACAACATAGCAAACTGTCAACATGGACCTACTCATATTAGACATCCCTCATCGAAAGATAATTTGTTGCTTTTCTTTTACAAATACTATATTTTTTAGAAGATATTTGTTTAATAGTCAATTGACTATTATAGCGACGAAATAATTTTCTTAAACTTCGTGTATATAGCAAATATTTATGTAAAAAAGTTTTCCCTGATTAAAGGTATAATTAATACAGAATGTTCCATTTGATAGAGAATTTACTAGAAACTTTCTTAAAATTCTAAAAATTTTCTTTTATATACTCTTCCCCAAATAAAGGCATTACGTTTGCTGAAAAACACTCTTCTATTTGTTCCAAAAAAAAAATAAATAAAAAAAAAATTTCTACTTACGCTCTAACTCTCGGCATTGGTGGATAAATGAATGAAGGACGATGAGTTCTTTTGATCGCTGGTAATACTGGATAATTAGTCAACTGACTAGAATGATACATCAGCGCCAAATGACCAGGCTGACGTTCATCACCTGTTAGCTGTTGATTTGAAGATGTACCCGGTGACGGAGGACCAGAACCATCACCATCGCCACCACCGCCTCCACCACAAACACCACTTAATGAAGAAGATGCCGGTAAATTTGATTCATCAATTGTCACACGATGTTGTGAACCCGAATCACGTATACGAGCTGTAGACTTGGCCGGTGACACAGAATCATGTGCAACTGTCTCAGGGGAAACCAAGAGATTTGGCGTTGGTGTCACAGTTGAAGATGGTGGTGGCGAAGAGGCAGGGCGTCTTAATAACGTTTCATCACCACTGCCACTGGCTGCACGCATATGACGGGATTCTTGTAACAAACTGGATGCTGTATAAGAAGCCGGTACTGTGGGTGCTGGAACTGGTACTACACCGTGATTGTGTGTATGATGATTCTGATGATGTGGATGCTGGAATTGATGTGGTAAATGATAGTGATGATGACTGCTTAATTGATGACGAGCTACTGGTTTTTGACTAGCTATAATGGATTGTGCCGGCTGCTGCGGTAGTTCATCCCTATAGGAAATTGTTGTTGCAGCAGCAGCAAATGAAGAGGTTGATGCTGTTGCAGCGGCCAAAGGTGTCTCACTGGTGGATGTTGCCGAAGATGTTGATGGCAATGAATCCGTAACGGTACTGCAAGTTGAATTTGAACGAGACATTATTAATTAAGTTTTTGTATTATAATGAATAATGGCAAGTACACGTTTTAAATAAAAATAAAAATCGAGAAAATTTTATACAAGAAATTCTAAACGAACAAACAAAATCTATTTAAATCATTTATTTATTAAAATTTATTACACTTCCCGATATAAGTATTTTTAAGTTTGTCTGCGTAAAATCAAATCAAAAACGTTTTAAAATATTGCACGTCCGGACATAATGATGAATGGATTATAAATGATTTTAAGCTTAGACTTGTTGAACTGACATCCACATGCCTCTGCTACTAGCTGGACATCTGTATATATTTAGTTACTATACAAATTGTAGTAGCGTCTACAATTTCTATGCTGTCGTATTTAGTGTGAAACATACACACAAATACAAGCAACAAGTTTAAGAGATGTCGCGTATTTTTTTTTTTCAAATTGATTAATTGAATTAAAAAGTGCTGTTGACCGGTGTAGTATCGTCATGTTACTATGGTGCCAATGCAGCTCAACGTACAATTCTACATCATTTATTCGTTCATTCAATATTTGTGTGTTTATAAGTTTGCAGCACATTCTGCAAATCTAATTGAAAAAAGGGAGTAAAATAAAATATTTTTTTGTCCCTTTATATAAAAGCATTCTATAGGTGTCAAAAAGCACTTTATTCGCTAGACTAGACTAGATTTCTAAAGGTCAGTTATTTGTGGCATTTTTTGTACAAATTTATAAAGTTGTGAGCCTTCCCATTGGAATTAGTTTAATTGTTATTTAGAAATATTCGCATGATAAATATTTAAATTTTTTAATATACATTTTTATACCATATCGAACAAGTTTAATTACCCTAAAAATTTATTTATGTAAATAAATTTTCAAAATAATTTTATTTTGCCAACATTTTTACTTCAAAATACAATATAAAAAATTTACTATTGATATTTTACTTATTTATTTATTTTTAAAATTTGCTATTTAAATTAAATTTTATTTAAATTTTTATTTGCGTATATTATTATTTATTTCATTTATTTTTGTCATCGATCTGACTAACAAATATCATTTTTCCATTGTAGTACCATACCACAAACATACCAGGGTCTCTTGACACTAGTCCACAAGGGTAAACAGCGAATAGTGAATATTAGAGAAGTGGTAGTAGTCTATTATTATAGATTAAAAAATATAACTTAAATATAGAATATAATAAATTGAAAGATTAAAGAGAACTGACTGCCCTTAAAAAAAAAAAGTCAAACCAAATTTTTTGTTACATCGAATTTTTTAATATTTTTTTAAGTAAGTGGTAAGCATTATTTTTTTACAATATCACTTTAAAAAATTATTATTTATTATGCATACATGTGGCTAGTTTTCCTAGGGATACAAATTAAAACCAGTAATAATGCTACATTCAGCCTTTCCAAATCTGATTATAACTTTCACCTCAATTTTACTTCCTTAATTTCAACGCCACCTTTGATTTTGAATATTTACATACTTAGTAGGTTTCTACTAGTCAATCCATTTCATTTAATACGAATATTGTAAGAGTTGAAGAGGACAAAGTCCCAATTGCAATACTTTACCCATATATCCGCATTTTGTTAAGGTCATCTTCTTTGATTTAAAGTTTAATGTCTTCTACTAGTCAAGTCCTTACATTTTATACCAAGATTAAGAGAGTTGATAAATTAATTGTACGCCATTTTGTATTGCAGGCTCAACGGAAACTGAGGCAGGTTGTGATCAGAACGAAAGCATGGCTTGATGCACATGGCCTTCAGCTGGCAATTCAAAAGACCGATCTGATTTTCTTAAAAAGAATACACATACATATGGCAATAGATATTTATATAGAGAAGGTGTCGATATGAAAAAGGGTATATGTTAAATACCTCGCTATAGATATTACTCTAGGATGACGTTCTCGATCTAAATCCAATATGCAACAAACAAAGCGGCTAATGGCAAATAAAGGCGGCCCGCGACAGACTAAAAGAAAGCTTCTATACCTATACAGAAGTGAGATTTATGGCGAGGGAATTAGGGGAAATAAAGTAAATATGCTACTTGCTGTATAGAAAACATACACACTGCGAAAGCTTCCGCTTATCGTTCAGTAAGCAAAGCAGTCATCTTTGTTTTAGAGGGAACAATTCTAATAAAGAAAAAGGGGAAATATATGGCGGAAAAAATAGATTAACAGTTTCGACCAAGGTGATAGAGAAATCATAAGACAGGAGACCCTTCAAAGCTAGCTAGAAAAAATTTCATAAGGAAACGATTGCAAAATAAACAAAAATTTCATCCAGACATATCAAAGGAAAGCAAACAAATAAACTACTACGTGATACAGATTATGGTTTGGTCTCCCATACTTCAGCAAATACCTGTATAACATAGACAAACACACTACACCATATTGCTGATATGAAAACGAAGACATAATCGATGACGCTAAGCACACCTTTTTCAAGTGTTTTAAATGGATTGAGAATAGATGAGAATTGGAAAACTTTGTGGGAGATAAATGCTGAGAGCATTATTAATTGCATGATCTCAAACTAGAAAATTTGGCGAGTAGTATCATAGTATTACGATTACATTCTCAAATGTAAGATACCTGATCTAGGCAATCGAAGCCAGCCGTTGATAGCGGTTAAGCAAAAGCATAGAGCAGATCAAAAAATACAGACAAGGGCTGAAAGAAGCATCCAAATAGGAAACACCCCGAAGTAATACATCATGGCTATCCCGGGGTGGAATCATTTCCGGAAGGGGACAGAAGATGGTTTTTTTATTCGGTATACCGAGAACGGGAGCCCGACATACTACAAATCGTGACGACCGACCGTATATATTTATACCTTCTATCCACCAAAAAAAAAAAATCATGAATTTTAAATTCGTAATAGTAAATAATATTTTCTGACTAAACCCTCTTTTTTGATGCTATGGTTTGTCTAGAAACTAAAAAATCATCACTTTTATTTTGATGCTTATATCTGTAAGTTTTCAACCGATTTCTTAACTTTTATCAATAATTGAATAATTTCTAAAAACAACAACAGGGTTTCTTAAATGGCTGGAAATCAATAAGGAGCATGATGTTTAAAATATTTATATATTTTCTCTAAAATATTTTTGAATATAACTTTGATTGTTAGTGAACAGTTTGTTACCTAAAAACAGTAAAAGTATGTCTATATATTATCCTAGAGTTGAAAATGCGGTGAAAAATTAAAAAAAACAGAGGTCTTTGTGTTTGCTGGGCCATACCTAAATTATGCTAGATTTCAACAACAAATTATTCCAAAATAATTCCAAGAGATTGATAAAGATTAAAAGATAATAAATTAAAAGATAATTAATAAAAATAGCGTTTAAAATTAAATCTGCAATTTAAGCTAAGCTACGCTGTGATTACTACTGATGGTGAAGGGCATTATAAGAGTCGAATGACCGAATATAGCATTCTTACTAGTTATAATTTTATTTTGTTTTTAAAAATATCAGACATTTTCCTGTTCATCAGATTTTTTGTATTTTTTTTTCTTTAAAATTATTTTTAATGTGCCGTTTGAGTAATTTTGTTACATTTCGGATGGGCGTGGTACTTCTAACATAAATGAAATTAACTCAATTAGTTATTATGAGAACTATAACATCTGTACGCCAAATTACTTCAATAACATTTTCCTTATACGAGATGAAAATGGTTAAAATCGAAAATATATAATTACAGTGAATTAATCGAAAATTTGTAAAAGTAAAAATTAAAAAAAAACATAGAAAAATTAAAAAAAAAAACGAAGAAAATTAAAAATTATACCAAATGAGTCCTGTACTTCAAAAAGTACCGATTATAAAAACTGGATTAAATATTTGTAAAATTAAAACTAATATTCAAAACAAAAATTTTAAATAATTTGTCACCGATATACAAACAATCCTTCAGTTAAATTATGCTCTACGAAGTTCCAAAAAAACAAACTTAAGAAATTTAAAGAGATTGCCTTCAATACACTCTTATATGAATTCGTTACTCTCAAATTACCCATTGTGCATAACCTAACTTTCCTGTTGCATTGTTACAAGACCACAATGAAAATGAGCAATTTTTACATTATATTTCTTTGTGTGTAGGTATAATGACATGATGTTCTATTATTTTTCTTTTTATTCGCAGACTCTCATACATACACAGTTTTATTAAATTTTTGTGTATGGATTTGTATATTCTATATTTACTTGCCACTATACACTACCGATGTCAAGTAGTCATTTGCGTTTTTTATACTTGTTTTACAATCCACCTACTTTTTGTGCACCAAACAAAATGGAAACGGAATAAAAGAGCGAGTTTGTTTAAAAATCAAAGCAAAACTGTAACAAAGAACTACACCTTAACAAATATTTTGGGTCAAAACTTAAAAAAAATTCAAACAGTTTATTTGTTATTCTGGAATGTAAAAAAAAAATATTTTCATAGAGAAAAATGTGCTAAGGAACTTAAAAGGAAGCTATTAAAGAAAAAAGTTGTATGAAAATATTATATATAAATCTTAAATAAATACATATGGATTTATCCAAGCAAAGCTGATTATCCTGTTTTCTTTTTCTGTTTTTCAGCAAGATGTCATTACATTGAAAAATAATGTATAAAATAACCAGCTTGATAAATGTTATTATTTGGTATTTTTTATACATTTAAATTTATGGCAAAATTTAAATCTAAAACACATTTTAAATTGATTTATAATTTCTTTAACCGGTAGCTGTTACTAAACACAGTGAATTCCTCTTTTAGTTTTACGGCTTTAAAAACCAATTATTTGTCAAATACCTCTAGCAAGTTTTTACTTCATCGGTTTTGATATTTTAATAAAAAAAAATATTTCCGCAAACTTTTATCAGTACACAAGCTTTAATGCCCTCAGGTATTTCATTAAATATGCTACAATAATTTCTCTGTGTGTGTCCACTTGATACACTAAAGTACTTTTGAGAGCGACCCACAACATTTAGTAAAAAAAAAATGTGAATTAAACGAAAAATTACAAGCCAACAAATCAGTGAAACAGGTCATCAGTTAAAGTTCAAGTGCTTTCAATGTTTTTTCTTTTCCTTTTTTCTCTTGCCACTTATGTTTAAATACACTAGTTTGTTCTATATACAAAAAACTAAAGCAGTTCTTCCAACTTTATAAATATATAATTAGGTAACTTTTAAACAACAATATTAGGACAATTTTATTATTAAAAAAAGTACTATATTTTTAACAAACGCTTATTAAGAATAGTTTAAACTTTGATTAAAAATAAGTATTTAATCTTTATTTGAACTCTATATAATGAGAGAAAACAATATGAGTTTAATATCGTGACTAAATTTTAACAAATAAATTGTATTTTTTATTTTACTTAGTATTTATTTAATTATTTGAAAATTAATATGCTTAAACAAAATTTAGTGAAATTTTTTAAGAATTGTAGTACTACATAAAATGGCTTTAAGTGTTAAAATAAAAAAAAAGTTATATCTCTTGTGTGTGCTTAGACAGAAACAATATTGTACTAAAAGCTTAATTCAATTTTAGCTTATATATGGTAAATACATATTAATAATCAGAATATAGAATATATGTTTTCTTAAGTTGCATGAATATAGACATATTTTATGAATTTTAGTTTTATTTTTGCAAGTTTTTTTCGATTACCTTGGCTATTTGTAACTTCACTTCCCTGCAGCTAAATTTTTAACTCGCTGCATTTTAGGATAGTTATACAACTAGTTGTAACAAAACTATAAAAGCGATAGATTCATAGTAGTCAAAAAAGAATAAGAAAAAGAAAGATGACGACGCCGTACAGTGTTGTGAGCTCATATAATGAGCTGCCAAAAATAGTAGGAGTTATCGCAAAGTAGTAAAATTTGGCACACATGCTTAAATTGATAAAATATTATCACAGATTATAAAACAATTGTAGTTTCTTGAAATTTTATTCAAAAAATTATTTGAATACATTTAATGCATCGCCAAAATTTTGTTCAATTCGAAAGAAAAATACGACTACAGTGCTGTCTGGGTAGACTGAACTAATTTTTGCAGAGCGATTTCACTATACCCCGGTTGAAACGCTGTGCCAAAGAAGTAACACTAGCACCTTTTTCAATTTCTTTTATAATGTCACTTTTTGCTTTAAGGATAAATGCTTTTTTTGAACCCATTTTTATGTAACAAATATATAACACCAATTATTCAGAAATTAACTTTCAGACACGACCTTAATGGAACACGCGCGCAGACTTAAACAAATTAACACTTAATAGAATGCACATTTGTGAGAGCAAATTGTCAACTTACTCTAAAAGAATCGTTACTTTACCGTTATTTTCTGTTCTCTTTAATTTTTATACTCTTTTTCATTGTTTTCCTCCTTCGCCAAACTTAAAAACTTACTATAAAGTGTGTTCACTCTATAGAGATTCATGAGTGTTCACTCTACAGAGTAGTCAATGTAAACATTCTGGTGTTCACTCTTACAAGGTATTCATAGCAAATTTTAATTTTTCATTCAAATTTCCTTTTTCAAAAAAGTAAAGTTGATCCAAAAATATATTGCCTTCACTTATAATAAATTAAATATTCAACTTACGCAATATCTAATATAAATCAGATCTAAAATTTGATTATATAATTTTCAAGGACTCGCGTCCTTTCACTATATTCACTGTCTAAATTTTCCTTTAAGTAATTTCGTATAATATTTGCAAAATACCCATAATTTTATAAAAAAAAATAATATTGCTTTCATTAACTATATCACGTAAAACGAAGTAATTTGTTCTTTTTAATTCAAAACTTATTTTAATTCATTTTTGGCCGCCTTCGCGATTCTGTGCGCCCATTTCTTTCTTATAATCGCACATATACATCTAACACACAGTGTGACCATATTAGCTTTTTCAAACTAAATTTAGCTTTATTTCTTAATTAAAAAATTAGCGTGAAAATTTTAATTTAGCTTATAGTTTTTCTTAGCTTTTTTCAACAATTTATATAATTTATTTTTTGGTTAAAAAAATAAAACAGTTTATCAGAATAGTGTGTAATCTGGCAACCCAAAAACAAGCGCTGTTGCAAATTTGATATATATTTGATATTTGTTGTTTTTGTAATGGTTAAAAAATGACAATCTCTTATTTATAAGTTGCACTTCTTCCAAAATTTATTTTATTAATCTGTGATAAACGTAAAATTTTCTTAAAATTTCTTTTCTTTCCTTATTATCACATTATTGAGTTAAGTTTCAAATTATTTTTAAAGTAAGAAAAATTTACTCTATTTCAAGGTCATCTGATATTAAAAAAAATAAATTAAAACTTCGAAGGTAACTAAGCAAATCCCACGTAATCGTTTTAACAACTCCATTTGCTATTAAATAATCTTTTTAAACATAATCGGATTTAGATTTTATTCCAACACCGTATTTCGGATACATTTTGAACAACATTTGATTTCATAAAAAGGCACAAAAAAATTAGTAACATAAAAGCTGAGCGCGTATTCAGTGGTATAAAAAAATAAGAACTAAAATTATAAGCAGATTCACTTTAAGTACCTTGAATTCAAATCATCTGATATGGATTAAAAAATTTAAATAAATGTTACTAAAGTTTTGAAATAACTAAGGATCTCTTAAAGAAAATCGAGAAGGGAGTTTTTACAACTCATAATTAGAAGTAGAAGTACATATAGAAATATTTGGCATGTAGCCAAACATAGTAATGAAATTTTTAAAAAAGTTTTTATATTAACTGCTTCAATTGTTTTGTTATTTATAGCTTCAGGATTTCTCTATCACTAAGATAGCATTTCTGTTTCTTGAAAAGGTGTTTTTTTTATACTTTATTTTTCCTTCTCAAAAGACTGTTTAATTACAGTTGAAGAACTTTTTGCTTATCCGTATGAACAGATTTTTTGCTTACTCAATAATTTTTTTTGGTAAATGATTAAATACTTTTTATGAGAATTAACCAAAAATATATTTTTATGTTAATAGCAAAAATATTTTTAATATAAAAAATATTAATATTGTTAAAAGTTATAAGAAATACAGTTTAATTTGTTTGCTTCAAACTTTATTCTTTAGCTCCTTTAAGCTGTATTTAAAACGCGATTTTTTTATTTTATTTTAAAATCTGGTCACACTGTTCACACACATTGACTGAATAGTATATCAGGAAAATGGCTTTTATTATTTTGTACCAAGTATGAAAACAAAATGTATTTTTTAGGCCATTACGGTACTATTTTTTTATATTTATTAATAAAAACATAAACTTAACAAAAATGTTTATAAAAATTCAGAAATATACAATAAAAAAACAGAAACTAAACAAAAATGTGTATAAAAATCCAGTATACAATAAAAACTATTAAATATTACATTCATAGGTACATACGTAGAAATCGGTTATTTAATAAATTTTATATATTAAATACCTACTTTTAGGTAATGAATTTTCTGTTATTTTAAAATTAAAGAAACAAGAATTTGTTGACTTCAATAAATATTTTGTTTGTATCAAATTTAAAACAATAGAAACGTGTAGTCTATTTCTTTCATTTGTTTTTATTAGGTTTTGTAGCAGGTGGTGCCAAATTAAGAGGTGATTTTTGTAAGAAGTTTGCAACAAAGTACTTGGCAGATTTTGTTGTTACAGACTTGACACCACCTGGTGCATGAATTCGCTTTGACAACAGCATTGCAACAAAATCAGAGAAACTGACAGTATAAAATAAAACACACAAACAAAATTAAAGAGAACATGGACAAAATTCTTGTTGCCGTGTAGTGAGACATTGGAATTTTTAAATTGTAACAAGTATGCATGTTAAAAAAACGAAAAAAAAAAATTTTTTAAAAATTTAAAAAAAATGCAAAAAAAAAATTTTAAAACAAATTATTATATATAATTATAATTATTATATATAAAACAAAAAAAATAAAAAAAAAAAATTAAAAAAAAAATTAAAAAAAAAATAATAATAAAAATATAAATAATATATTAAATAAAAAATAAAAAAAAATAAAAAAAATTTTTTAAAAAATTAAAAAAAATTTTTTTTTGGCACAGCTGGGATTCGATGCCACGTTTTCTCTAACCAGTATACACGTTTGTATGTATGTATGTTGTTGTTGTAATGTTGTTTTTGTGAAAAAAAAATCGAGGTGGTCGTGGGTTTTTGCTCATATCTCAGTTGTTTATGTACCGATGTTTCTGATTTTCAATACCGATCTACTCCCAAATATTTCTGATATTTTAGTACATTACCCCGGTCCAACCTATATCGGGGGGCTTCAAAAAGTTGATTTCAACATACACACGGACAGACGGACAGACCGACAGACGGACAGACCGACAGACGGACAGACCGACAGACGGACAGACCGACAGACTGACAGACTGAGAGGGCTTAATTGACTCCCCTATTTATACTTTATGGGGTCGGAAATGAAAATTGTAGAAATTTCACACGGAATGACAAACCTATATATACCCTTTTTCACTGTGTGAAGGGTATAATAAGCAACACACATCTTTTCAACGAGATTTTAAATTGTTACACTCTATGGGTTAGAAACAACTTTAAACGCTTATAACTGCTAAAATACTGAATTGATTTAGATTAGAATTTAGATTTTCCGCTTGTACAATAAAATTTCTTTTAAATTGTATATACTTTTTATTAAAACCGTATATTTAATTTGAGCTTCAAATGCAACTTCTATAAGACACAAAATTTTAAATTTAATCATATTAGAATTTAATTAATAATTAAAGTTTTTAGTATAAATTGAATTTTCCCAAAACTATTTTGTATTTTTTGTAATTAAATAGTTTATTTTTATAAGCAGTAGCTGGTATTATTATTGGTATTATTATATTATTGGTATTATTATAGTATTGGTATTATTAGTATGAATAAGTAATCATTTAATAACTTAAATTTTGCACTTTCAAATAGAACAACAAACTTTTTTAAAAGTTAAGTACCTATTCCATAAATTTTTCCAAAAATAGAATTTGCATAATTACGTTGTTCTATGGAAGTATATTGAATTTAAAAAGCTTGTCACCGCTCCTTCAACTTTTGTAACATCGTTATGTGGACGCACAGCACTGTATGTCGTTGCGGTTATAAGGCAAACATATTTTTTTTTTTGTTCCAGATATTGAAAAAGTTTTTTTTTTTTATTGCAAGACTGCTAGAGAACACTAAATTGGTGCCAATTGATATCAAACAATTTTAATGCCACAGTACAACAAATAAAATTAAAACAATGTATGTCTGTGGTTTATTAAAACTAGTCAAAAAAAGCATTTAATTCCTTTGCAAACCGCATGCTATCTGGTATGCATGCAGACGTTTAAAATTATCTTAAATTTTGTCACTAAAGAGGATCATGGGAATAAATACAAAAAAAAACAATGTCTGTATACATAAATAAAATAGTAATTATTAAGACCAATGAATATAGCTGGCTAGCACAGAGTTGAATAAAATAAATGCTACAAGAATTTTATTCATTCTCCATTGTTCCTGTTTAAAGCTTGTCCGCTTATAATTATTTGTTAAAAATTTTCAAATATTAATGAATTTTAAAAAGATATTTTTTTTAAAGAATAGTTAAAATTGCTTAAGAAAACAATTGAAGTTAAACAATTGTATATGAGGTGCTTTTTATATCTTTCCATTTGCAATTTCTACAATATTAATTTGGGACGTCATTAAGTGTATATTTTTTGAAAGCTTATGAATAAGGTAGTTAATTGAAATAGTCCGTCTGTTCATCTGTGGATTCAAATCAACTCTACATGTTACACAAAACTTTATATGCTATCAATCATTTTGCAATATTTTAAAACTTATCGCTATTAAAATTCAGCACAATCGCTAATAACTTTCTGAGATATAATCAAATAAACACGTTATATAGACACATTATATACTATTGTTTAATATGATAAAGTTCTATTTTAAGGGCTATTTGATCTGTAATCTCAAAAATATTTTAGAAAAAATTTAAATTAAATTAATATTTATATTTATATTTATATTTATAAAATACATACATATTAAATGCACTAATTAATGTTTAATAACTTACACTTAAGATGTCGTACTAGGGCAAAAAATTAATATAATATTTTGTAGTGGTGGAAAATATCTTTGTTTAAAAATCAAAAATCACCCCACTTTGAAATTTGTCATTTACTATCAAAAAAATAAAATCATCTTCAACATAATTTTTTTTAAGTTTTTTAAAAGTCGCTTTCAGAGATATAGCCTTTTAATTTATAGATCACGAAAAATTACTTTGGACCTTCCAAGGAAAAAGTCTGTTGTATGTCAAACTAAAGCAATCTGATAACTTTTTAAAACATTGATGTAACAAACAAAGTTTTCTAAGTTGATTTGAAATTGTTTAATCCATAAGCAAGTATATTTTCGACAACAGTTCCTTGGTTAACTGATCTACTATATAATATCAAAGAATAAACAAACCCCAATTAAAAGGACTGAACGATTTCTGTTAGTCCATAATATAAATGGGTTAGTTAGGTTTTTAAAATCAAGTTCTTTTTATTGCCAAAAAAGTGAATATTTATTTGAGTTCCTATTTATGAGCAAGCGTAAGAAGTACTTCCCATGTAAAATAATGGATTTAGACTTGTACGTAGCGAGGAATTGTATTTTAGTACTTTCAATTCATTATTCAATAATGAGATATTTCTCTTGGAAAAAGCCAGTATGTTCTGTTCATGGCATGTACAATAATTAAAAAACAATGCGGTTGCGGATGTTAATATTTTTCTGTTAAAAAGTTATAATTGACAATTATAGTAGAAATTATGCAAATGTGTTTTACAGCTACAAATATAATATTGGCACATGAATTTTCACATCAAATAGTTTTACATATGCCACTTCTGAAACTCCCATATCATACATATGTATGAACATACCTTATTCTAGCGCACTTATCGTTGAGAGTTTTTTAAAATATTCATTCTCAGAAGTGTAATAGAAAATTGTGGTTGTGTCTGTGGTAACAGTATTTACAAACTTTATGTTTGGTTGAAGAGTTTAATTATATAAAACTATCAAATCTGATGGTAGTTATTAATTTCAAAACATTTCAACAAGGTTTTTTTGGCTTTGCAAACTTTCAATTAAATATTAATTTTTAAGATAATAAGATAATAAGACATAAATGCTTTAATGAATAACTTAAAATCCTTTCTTAAATTGTGTAGATTTATTTGTTACTCTTCATCTTTTGTAATCTGTAAGGGTTGTGTCTCTATGATCCAAAAAATTAAACTTACAACATTTTATTTCATTCAATATTTTCTATAACTGCTTTAGTTTTTTTGTTCATATGTAATAAAAAAACATTTTCTTCAGGGAATTCTTATTATTGTCGAAATCCAAAGCAAAATTTTCTTTTTAGTCACCAATTTATTTAACTACTAGCACTATGCTTAAAACATCTGTATTACGCACATACATATATAGTCTAATTACGTATTTTTAAAGACATTTACATAAATTATTGTTATATTTGCAATAGCTTGCACTTTTACAATCAAAAATTATTTCTCCTTAAGGAGCATAATTTCGGAAAATGTTTTTAGGAAGAAAAATAAAAACAATTTCTTTTGAATTTTAACGTGTTATGATTAATGTTCTTATGAATTGTGTAATACAAATGATTTTTAAAAAAATCAAAATTCGACTAAAAATACTGAACAACTAAACTAACAAAGAGCTCGCCTGCTTTAACAAAATTTATGGTTGTGCGTGATTATTATTTTTACCGATAACGTTTTATAAGGAGGTGCAAGATCAGGTCAAGTTTTATACTTTTACTGCACCTCAATAATTATTTATTTTTTTTTTCAGCCAATCTTTTACTTTTTGTATGATATTACTAGCAGACCCAGTCCGTGCTGGCCCTAAGCAAACATTAGTGTTGTATTACCACACGATTTAAATTGAGCTTTTAACGAAATTTACGGTCTTTAAATAAAAATCCATGGAATACCTATCAAAAAGTTTTTTTTACAGAAAAACTTACATATGGTGTAGGTATGGCTCAATCTAAAAAAGAAACGCATGTATTTAAGGCAAATTGGAAATTATATTTATTTATTACTTCATCTTAAGGCCAGCGGAGAGACAATGTTTTTTGTTTTTTTATTTGGTGTAAAAACGTATAAATTTTTTGGCGTGCAAACTCGAGAGCAAAACACATGCAACTGGCCGTGTGAAAAACATGAATTGGCTTTGTGCTTTGTTGATGGTAAGAGCAAAGACAAGATGCAAGGGAATAACATAAATTACATAAAAGTAAGTTCCACAAATTTTTAAGATTAGAGATGCAATAGTTTTTTAAATATTTTATAAAATGTATTTTGTTTGTATTGAAGGTGCCATGTCCTATGTTCGTTTCAGATCATTTTAGGCTCAACTATGCAAGCTGATATAAAAATAACACAAAATAAATATGCAAGGCTGTAGTTATTACAGTATTGTCAATATGAGGCTGATGATTTCGTATGCCACACCCACTTCAAAAATTTCCATAGGAACTATTTTTGAACTCCATAAAATATTTAAAAAAATATTAAACAATTCGGTGTCCGAGTTTAGGTATTCAAAATGGAGGGTGTAAAATTGGGTTATGAAAAAAATTTAAAAAAAAAACAAAATCGGTGCAACCGTTCTAAGCGATTAAAAGCATCATGACATTAAATTTTATTTATAAAATTTTAATTTTTTAATTTATTTAATTATGGATTCAAGAACTAGAATTATTTTTGAACTAATTTACTTTCCACAAATTGTGGTTAATTTTAGTACCTTGATAAAATTTTCAAAAAAATTTGTTTGTTATTATTTTAAAAAAATTAAAACCCGTTAATTTGTAGATTGAATAATTTTTAAATGGTGTGATTAAATGCTTGCGATTTCCAGTTAAAAATTTTTATTTTATATTAAAATTAGATGATAAGTAAGGAACAGTTGCAGTGAATTAAAATTCGGCCGAAAAATTAAAAAAAAGTTTAAATGATCATATAAACTCCATTACATTAACTTTTATTTCAAAGCTATTTCAATTACTTGTCTGGTAATTTTTTCAAACTTAAGAAAACTCAGGAAAGTTTAAAACCGGAACTTTCCTGATACCTAAGACGTATACGTAATAATTATTTATCTTTGAATTAAATATTAATTATACGTTTCGAATGGAATTTGCTCTTTAAATTTTTTTCAATACTCTTCACTTTTTCGCTGCTCATAATAATAGTTCATTCAACTTTTTGCCTAGTCGCCTACATATTTTCATAGGAATAATACTTAATAAAGTTTCAAGCTGTTTTATATGTTTTTCAGTAGAATAGAAAACATTTCCACTCTTTTGCTTTCAGCCTCCAGGACAAAAGACAAAAATTATAGGGCAAAATATAAAAAATAGTGAGTGGATATATTATATTTGTATATACTTTTCTACTTAACTAAATAGTAAACGAAACGAAAGCGGCAGCTGTAACACAAATAACACAAGACATTAAAATAACAAGGCAAAAACCACAAACAAATAATGTTCAACTAACAAAAAAAATGTATTTTTATTTAAAAATAAAATTTAAAATAAACAAAACTTAAAACCACCAAAAAGTAAGCACAGTATTTCCACACAAAAAAATAAGTAAAAGAATATTAAATTACCAACTAACAATTTTATTTATAACTTTTCAGGTTTTATTTTAGGAATGCAAAAAGAACACAAAACAAACAAATAAAAACTTTATATAAAAAAATGCAACTCAGTTTAATAGAAAAAAAAACGTTACTAGCAGTTGAAGAGCATTTTGTGGAAAGATTTCTTTAATAAATTCGTAAAAGAATTTCCAGCAACCGCTACCAGCAATGTCTCCTTATAAAAAGTACATACTCCTAGATTTTTCTTATAAATTTAAAGGCTGCATGCAGCAGATGGATTTTTTATAATTTCCAGCAACCGCTACCAGCAATGTCTCCTTATAAAAAGTACATACTCCTAGATTTTTCTTATAAATTTAAAGGGTGAATGCAGCAGATGGATTTTTTATAATTTCGGCTGCCCTTCTTAGTGGCACTTGTAAGAAAAATCAGCCAGCTTACTTGCTTTTTTCATTAATATCAAACGTTAAGTATTATTTGACCTATTTTCCACACAATTAATTTTATTTATGATCCCAACAAGAGTAAATTAAATTTTCTTTCAATTTCTGTTAGTAAATACTAAATAAAAGCAAAATAACCATTAACTCATTAATCAGAAACGAAGTTATTCCTGACAAAAGCACAACATTGTATACGGCAAAACAATGGGTGTGTATGGGTGTGTGTGTTGTATAGGTTTCGAGTTTAAGCTTTTCGTGAAAAGTTAAGTAGTAAAATTGAATTATTTAAATTCAAATTCAAAAGGATTGAATGTTGTTCAGTTTGTAATATAATATTAAAATTTATAAATTTTATTAACAGAATTTAGCAGTTGTATTTTATAGCTCTACCTTGAATAGAATATTTATTTAGGCCCTTTTTAGGTGGTAGAATTTATAACAAATATATATCATAAATCATAACAGTCGTAAAATTAAGCTTATAAAATATACAGTACTATAGCATACGGTCCGTTACTTGGTATTGAATAATTTAAATTTTTTCTTCTATCACAGGGAGTTTTTTATGTAAAAGAGTTTATTATTGAATTAATATTTAGACGAACTTTAAATGTTTTATAGACAATATTTATTAATTTCTGGCTTGTGTTTATTTATTTCTAATTCTTGTATATGAATAAATAAAATTTTTCTATTTATATAATGGAATAATAAGCTGAAAAAGTAACTTTTATCCCGACACCAGCCGAGTGGAATGCGTTTTTCAAACCAGCTACGGTTTCATTGTTAGCACTCTTTGATCGGAATGATTTAGTGCTGGATGTTAATCTCATCTATTTAACTCACAAGTTTTAATGAAACATTTACATATTTTATATTAACTGTTATAGTGAGTGAGAAAGAAATTTACCACAACTTAAACCTTTATCGTTTTTTTTTTTTTTTGATCTTCTTCACCTTTTAATACCCGCTACCAAAAACACATCACATCGAAATATAAATTTTAGACCCCATAAAGTATATATTTTCTGAATCGGGGTTTAATTTTATGACGATATAGCTATGTCTGTCCGTCTGTCCGTCTGTTGAAAGCACGATAGAGGTCGGACCGAAAAAGCTTATACACAAGTCTTGTTGGGTATTGCAAATGGGCTAAATCGGAATTATAGGAAGAGAGTTATAGCTCGTAATGCAAAAGTAGGTAAAAAAAAACCATGTCCTACCAACATCGAATAAAATGCAATTGTGTCCAAACGCTCATTTTCATTGAAAGACTAAATTTACGAAAATTTTACTACCATATCGTAGTTATACAAAGAAAGAACTTATTCCATAGCGATTACAGTTGATAACAAAATAATAAACTTTGCTCTATAATAGAACATAAAATTGGTGGTGGCTACCAAAAATACGGTACAGCCAAATATAGTGCTCTAACCTGTTTAAACTTAATTTTTCGAAGCATTTAAAACATGCATATTTTTAAATAAATATCAGTGAAAACATTATGATTTATGAATATAATCGTAACTATAAGCACATTCTAAGTCATTCAATTAAAGCGAAAAATATAATTACAATTTTAAATAGACACAGCTGTATTTTGTAAATCAAATTTGCCAAAAATTGTTTGCTCAAAAACTTTTCACAACTATTACCGTTTTGGTTTTAAAACCTGTTTTCAATGATTTCCACTAGAATACTGAATCTTCACCAATTGGTCTAAAAGTAAAATGTCTACTCAAAATTATAATTTTAAAATCCGGATTTTTATCCAGTAGAGCCAACTAAAATTTTTTCGCTTTAGACTATTAAAACACATGATAAAAATTATTTTGAAAAAGTTTTTAAAATACCCTTAATGATATCAATTACAGAACAAAGCACCATAGAACATACATTTTTTTTAACTTTACTTATTTAAGTAGAAGCTTCACAGGATGGTTAAGCTTAAATTTTCACACGAATAATAATCCACTAAACTGCACGCAAACAAAAATTATGGTTACGACATGATCACGACGGTCATATTATAGTTTCTATAACAATATTTGGTTGTCGAAAACAAGTAATAGTTATTTTTCTTTCATTTCATCATATATTTTGTCACGATAATCAAGCATTTGTTTAAATTGTATCATTTAATGTATACTTTTCGTAAAAATTTCAAAATGGTTATCATTTAAAAAATGTATGATTTAAAAAAAAATAATTTGACAAAAATAACATTATATTTAAAAGCATTAAAAATTATAAATAATCATTAAATAATAGGTGAGACAACAGTACGATTACAAATTAATCAAGCTATGATTTTTTTTTAATAATAATTTGATTTCAACTCTTCTTCTTCTTGCTGAATAAATTTTTATTATTTTAAAAGCTTGAGATGCCAAAAAGATGAACAAAAATTTTGAAAAATTAAAGAAAATTTAAAAATAAACGAGAAAATGTAAAAAGAAAAGGGTATAAAAATTGCAATTAAATTGGTAAGTACAATCAATATGTGTATGTTACAGCAAAATACAATAATTTGCCATAAAAAATCAAAGATTGTCGATTTCAATTGTAGTCATATACATGATTATTGAATGATACTTTAGTTAAAATAATAAAGATAACTGGTAACCATTATTATTTTTAATTATAATCATACAATTCAATCATAGTATGTTGCTCTTCGATTATGGTTACCACAACCATATTTTTTCTTTGCGTGTGGTATTATTTGTTCCATAAAATATTTCAGAACATAAATAAATATATTTGAAAATATAAAAAAAAAACAAACAAATTTTCTTCTAATTTTAAAACTAGTTTTTAAAAATTGTTACACAATTAACTAAAACTAAATTGTATAAGCTGCTCAACATTATGGAAGAGTTTGTCCTTTATAAAACGGATAAAGAACCTACTAAGATAAGTATGCCATTAAATCATCTCAGGAAGTAATTTAGAGTCTATTAGGTACAAGACCTTTTTTTAAAGGGATGGAATGTATATATTTAAAATTTATGTACTTTCAAACTCACTCACTCAGTTAAGTTTGAAAGACAAATTTCAATTTATACTTTATTCTTAACAAAGAATGTTTTCCGAAACAACACCTCTTTAAACTATTTCTTTGTCTTTTTTAATATTTTTGTTCTTTCAGAAAAAAGTTTCTTGTTAAATAGCAAGGAGAAAGTTGATTTTTTATAACTGTGGGAAGAAAGTAGAAATGGAAGCAGCTTTATTGAACATTGGCAGCATGAACAAACAATGAGTAGTGGATTGTTCATTTGACTGGCAACCGAAAGTAAGTATACAGCACCGTGTGATTTACTAGTACTTGGTCTACAAGTTAATAATGTAGATTTTGACAACATAAGGCATAACTGTCACATATGATTTGTGTCCATAATATCGAATATGATAATTTGGAGGGTAAATATCTATCATTATAATTCGATATTCGATAGACGCCAAAGTATAAATACAAATTTTTTCAATCGCTATGTAATGTCGATTTTGTGCCTAAAAAAGACGTTTTGCGGGGACCTCTGATAATCTTCTTTCATTTGAAGAACACGGCTGCTAAAATTTATCGATTTATGGTAGAAGTCAACATAGATCAACTCTGAAAACTTCAACGATGATTTGCGCGATTCAAAAGTGGTGATTTCAACACAGAAGACGAGGGGAAGCCTGGTCTACCAAAAACTTTAAAGATGAGCAATTCGAAACAATAAATAAGCAACAAAGAATTCTTTCAAATGCAAGAAAAACTTCAATTATCAATGTAAGTGACACATTTAGCTATTTCCTTACGTTCAAAAGCATTAAGATTCTTTCAAAGAAAGAAGTTTATGTCCCATATAAATTTAAGCCGAGAGGCGTTGAAATGCGATTTTTTAAGTCGGAAATAATGCTTCAACGCTGCAGAACGAAATCATTTTTGCATTTTATTGTTTCTGGTGATAAAAAATTGTTATATTACTATAACCTAAAACGCAAAAAGTCATATGTAGAGTCCAGCCAAGCAGCCAAATCAACGTTCTAGCTGAATATCAACGACGCCAAGGCAATGCTCTGTATTTGGTGGGATCAGAAGGGAGTTTTGTATTAAGAGCTATCAGACGATCACAAGGAATGTCTACTTAATACACTTGATTTTTTTAAAGAGAGAAATCAAAGAAAAACGACCAGAATATTCGAATAGCCACATCCATCATGACAACGCTCGGCCACATATTGCAAGACCTGGTCAAAAACTATTTAGAAAACAGTGAATATAAAGTTCCGGCTCACACGTCTTACAGCCCAGACCCATTTGCTTTGATTGCTGCAGAACGCCCTTTTTGGAATACGTTTCACTTCAGAACAGGATATTTCTGATATCCTTGGCTTGACTCGCGCAGAATTGATATGCTACCAGAAAGATGGGAAAAAGTAAGAGCTAATGATGGTCAATACTTTGAATAATTTTGTTATTATAATAAGTGCATTCTTTAAGAAAAAAAATCTATATTATTAACCAATAGTAAGTTATCCTGTTTTTACATTTCAATAAAATATTACATTACTTTTCTAAAGGAATATTCACATTAGACAAATATTTTACGAAATAAAATGACCACTAAAATGTATTTAAATATTTCTGCTATGTTTATTTAATTAAAACGTATGTCTATAATTAAGCAAATTTCACTTTTTATACAATTTTATGGACTTTGATTATATTTAGTAAAAAAAACCAATATTTTCCTAAAGTAGTGGTTACCCTTATTTAGGTAAATTTATTTACTAAATTTAAACTTAGCTTAATTGAACAACAAAAATCAAGTAAATTGTGATATATTTTTAAATTAAAAAAAAAACCCATAAACTAAATACTAGGCCCATCGATGAAAATTATTAGATAATTTTAGAAACGAATGATCTTAGCCAAAAAAAAATAATCATTTCCTTTACACCATATTACATTTAGACTAAATAATCTTAATGTAATTTGTATGATATTGTCAAAAATTAACCATTTATGATAGGTTGCTGTTAAAAAATAAATGGAATTCATATAGAGTTTATATTGCAAATCGTTCAAATGAAACATTTTAATAAATTTGGTTTTTAAGTTAAGTGTTTTAAGTGTCATAAAGTCATAAGTCCTATAATAATAGCATGAAAAATTAAGACTATTGTGAACAACCCCTCATAATTAATTGTGCTAGTTTGAATTTAAATCAGTTTCGGGTTTGGCCAAATTAAAATACTTTTTAATTCATTTAGAGTTTATAATGCAAATAGTTCAAATGAAACACTTTAATAAATTTGGTTTTTAAGTTACTTTAAATCTGTCGGTGACAGTGATGACAATTGGAGGATTCACAATAGTGTCATAAAGTCATAAGTCCTATAATAATAGCATGAAAAATTAAGACTATTGTGAACAACCCCTCACAATTAATTGTGCTATTTTGAATTTAAATCAGTTTCGGGTTTGGCCAAATTAAAATACTTTTTAATTCTAATCCATTTATTAAATTAGATATTACCACAATATTTTCTATTTTTCAGTTTTGCCGCAAATCACAAATAAATTAAATTTTGTTTGATAAACAAAAACAGCAGAGTCCTTAGCCGATCTTATTTGACGCCGCCAGTTATCTGTTATCAAAAATTAATAACTGCGCTTAAATTTGGATGTGGGCCCGATAAAATTATACGATGAACGGCGACGGCTTACAAAAACTATTGCGGCTTGGCTTAGCCGGCTGAGCCGTTTAGCACAGGTCTCTGCTTATTAAATACGACAGCACAATAAATATAGCGTTCAAAGTTCTATTTTTATAAGACACTTTTTGTTTGAAAAGCAACAACAACATTTTTAAACCATTATAAAATTTTAGAACAATATGACAATATGACATGATAAGACACCTTGTGAATCACCCTAATGTTTTGTCAACTCATAAAGTTAGTACCGATATAATTTGTTACGTTTTTATTTTATGAAATTCTTATAGTTTTAATTGATTGATTGAACTTGAGTTAATTATAAAAAATGTTTGTAAATTTTCTATAGTATCAGAGAAAAATACAAATATTGATTCTTATTACGAAATTAATATTATTGAAACTATTTCATTAATGAGATTAAATAAATTCAAAATTTAAATTTTGCAAAATATAGAAATTTTCTTAAATTTATTTAAACGCAAAACATCTAATATTGGAAAACAAAAAATACTTGACACATTCTTGATTAAGGGCCTGTTAAAGTTTGTTCAAAATGCTGTCAGTTGTTTTCAAAATTTTTTATAAATTTGTATCAATATTATATACTTTATCCCCCAGGTACATAAAAATACATGTGAGAAAAGGAAACAAGTTTCAAAGATAACACCGTAATTGACATCTATTAAAATAGTTTAAGAATTATGTTCGTTCAATACGCTTTAATTTAGGTTTTCATTGTATGCAATTCCAGTACGTTTTAATGACCGTAAGCAACGGAGTTGTGAAAGTAGATACTCAACACTTATTTTTTTTTTCTTAAATGTAAATCAAAAATTCTTACCGCTGTAAATTGCTCGATACTGTTTCTTATATAAGCATTGGAAGAAGATTTATGTATGTCTGTGTTTTTCTTTATCTTTGCCGAAAAAAAACCTGAATTTACCAATTAAATAAACTTTTTTTACTTTCCTTTTGGTCTTGTGCTGACTCTAGCGAACAAAGAAGAAAAACGTTTAAAAAGCAAACAAACGACATCCACTGGCTTAAGCTGGATGAAATATAAAACACTTTTTCTGAGTGTGTTTCTATTTGCAGCAGTAGAAACAATGAGTAACTTAAATTTTTTATTTAAATAATAGTTTAAATTTTTATCGTTAACAAAAAATACAAAACAAAGAAAAATAAAATTTAAATGACTTATGCAAAAATGGTTTTAAGTTGCAATCTTTGTGGATTAAGGATACAAATGTGAATTGTCAGATAACCAAAAAATACTTTAGTTTGCAATAGTTTTAATTAAATAAGAGAAAACTATATATAAAATAAATGTATTGTGTTTTTTCGTCTCAATAGAATTTACGAAAGGGTTAACTCTCAAACGAGCTGCCATACTGAGCTCACTTTTTGATATTTATAATCAGTAAGCTCTGGCCAATTAACACGGATTAACGCTTTAACAACTTTACTATGCTATTCAAGCCGTTCATTCCTCTCTGTTGTCCAGAAGTTGAAAATTTTAGAAAAAAAACACAGAAGTATTTGTATTATTGTGCTGACCAAGACGATTCAGGGTTCTCGTCCATAAAATGTTGCCGAAGATTCCACCTTTGCAAGTTCATTTTCTGCTTCATTTTCAGCCATGTCCACTTCTCCCGATTGGTTCACCACGAAAAAAAAACAAATGGGTGTCTAGTAAAATGAAATTTCTTAAGGTGCAGAACAAGTCTAGCTCTACTAATTATACACAAGCATCTTCAGTAAAGAAACTGCTATCATTGTCTATGCACTCACTATGAATGCATTTGTCCACTATAGGCGTGACATGTAGCCTACGATCACTTGCACTCGACTCATGCGAACCATCGACATCTGAGTCACCCTAATCTCTTTAAGCACGAGTTCTAAGATTCTTCTATGCCCCACATTGAAGCCAAAGAGACATTTGTAAATTATTTCCATTCAGGTCTTATAATTAAAGATTATGTTTTAAAGAACTAAGGAAGCTTAATTTCTTTTTTCGATATAACCAGTGACAACATTCTACACTTTAGTAATAACCATTCGATTATCGCACAATAACTATAGCTTACAAAGGATATAAAATTCTATAAATTTTTAGTTAAATTTTTTCACATTGTTGTCCTTTTTCAACTGAATTACCTGAAGCCATAACAATATAGCTTAAAACAATAATAGTGATTCAATTTAATCCAGTCACGTTAACAACATTATAATTTTAAAATTCAATTGAATGAACAAAATAAATAATTATCTAGAAACAAAGTCATTTTTAACAATTAAGTTTATTTTTCATAATAAAAATCAAATGCAGCTAGATACATATGTATTAAATGTCATACACATGTATACATTTGTAAATGTATTGTTTAAAATCATAATATTGTTGCATTAAAAATAATTAAACGTACATAGACTTACACACAGACATACAAACAAACTTAGTATATATCATTTAAGATTGCAGATATATGTGTGAGTGTGTGTGTGTGTTATGTAAGTAGAAAATATGTCATTGTATTTGTATTTGTATCTACCCGTGAATACACCTTCTATATCTGCTGCAGTTCATACTGTATGATTTGAATCAAAATATAAAGTTGAAGTGTGATACAAAAAAGTTTCAATATTGTAACAAATTGCATTCGAATTTTTTTCTCTGGACCTTTTTTAGTTTTGTATAGAACTTTGTTTTTTTTTAACACGTCAAAAGGAAAGAAACAAAATATATGTATTATCGTTATGGTTTTACTCCTGTTATTCCCATTTCATTCCCTAGTTTGTCCTTTGGGTCTGTAAGTTTCCTTTACATGGTGCATGTTGTGTTATTGTGTTGTGCAGCCAGCTACAATAGCAATAAACCAGAAAACAGCATATAAGCCTAGGAGCTATAAACTGCATTATGTGTATAATATTTATGGTTACAAGCAACCTACTCTTATCACAGTACAAATGTGCCACAAAATAAAACCTTATTTTAAGTGTGAAGGAAAATATTACACATCCACCCCAACTCTTACGAAAAAAATTCTTCGTATTCGTATCAGTAAAATGAAATATTAATGGCTGTTAAATACGAATACGTTGTATATTGTTGCAACTAAGATGAAACTGGGTCAAACTAAATTTTCGCACTAGTCATGTTCTCTTATTGTGAATGTATGCATGAGTGTTTCATTTGGTTTGACGATAATGTGTGAGCTTTATTAAATTCCTTATCATGACAAATAATATATTCTTTCAGCCTTTTGTATTTAAAAAAACATCCACTACCTGTTTAAACTACTATTACAGTAGAATGCGATAGAAAAAAATATATACAAGCACTTTTACACACACACATACTCAAAATAACAACGATATAAGAAGAGTATTGGATTTTTATGATATTGAAATTTATGCTAAGAGATAACTTTTCTATGACCTAAATTTTAGTAAGAATAAGTAAAAAATCGTTTACTTTACTTTTAGTACACAAGTAATTGAAAAGAGTTTAGTTTAAACCCGAAACTTTTAAAAACACTTGGCAGCAGAACTCCCTCAAATACATACAAAGTTTTATAATCCTATACACTAAAGATATTGTTTACCTTGTTTTTTATAAAAAAAATTAGAAAAAAAGTACTTAGTTAAAAGTCTCAGTTGAATAATGCTTGTTTTGGCAAGGCAAATGTATAATAACAATTTATTTTGCGGTGTAAAGCTTTTAAGGAACATAGATTTAAGAATGCAATTTAAATAAAATATTCATGAACAATTTGTTATTTGCTATGAGGTAAGTAGATTATCTGTTATAGAGCGTATTATTGTTTCACTTACAAAATGAGGAATTTTTGCAATAATCCGAATAAGCAAAAACAAATATTATAACGGTTTAACACAGTTACAACCGATTAACATTTGCATTAATTTTTTCCCTATAAAGCAAAACATGTTCCAAACTTTTTCAGTTAAAAAAATATTTAATGCCTCTTTTTATAAAAACTAACAAAATTTGGGAAGAAATTTGTTTTTTAACGCTGAATAAACTCTGAAAAAATTTAACTTAAAATTTTGATTTCTACCTGGCAATGACGGCTAAGGTGCGGCTATTAACCAATCGGCTTTAATTTCTGTGACCGGTAATTTGTTGTGTAATATCTTATTAGCTTTTATTCCAATCTTCTTTTTCATACCCTTCACAGAGTGTGCAAGAATATATAGGTTTGTCATTCCATGTCAATTAAGTAAAGTCTGTCTGTTCGTGTGTATGCTGAAACTAATTTTTTAGCACCCCACACATAACCTAGCCATTGAAAATCAGTAAAGTCGCCCCAAAACTTTTTGAAATATCAGCAAACCAACATATTTTTGTTTTAATTATATCAAATTTTTCAAGCTCTTAAATAACTTTCGGACACATTAAAGACACCAAGTTATAAGCCGTAGTCTCAAAAATTAATTCTGAGAAATACTAACAAATCGGTTTGAAATTGAGAGAGATATAAGCCTCAAAATATACAACTACTGCGATGTTTTTCCTAAGACTTACAAACAATTGCCGATTTTTTAATTTTCTATGTAACCGCGAGAGCCAATATGGGTACCCAAAAGAACTACTTAGCTAGCGAAATATTATTCAATATAAAAAATTAAAATCCATCCTGGCCGCTGCTAAAAAATAGCGATCAATAAATCTATAAATGGGTTATATCTCCTATTGCAAAATGAACCCCGTGGTCACCCCCCAATAGTGGTATTGAGCGCTTAACCTGTAGAATATAGTAGATTATTACAAAGTGTTAAGTCCAAGATGGTGTCTGAATCAAAACGAAGGATTTTTTTAACCCCATGACTATGGGTAACAAATAAAAGGAGTTGACACACTAGAAAACTAACTAACTGTGTAAAAATTCATAATCAAATATGGCGTCGGAAATAATAAAGAAAATAGCGTATAACGTTAATTCTGAGATCTGGGCTAAACTAGGATGTGGCCACTCCTACTAGTTTAATTAAACAAGCTATTGTCGTTAGGTAGGTAGATAACGCTGGTGCAAAGTTACCCTCACCCGGAGACCTTACGGTCCATTGTGACGCCTTAATAGAGAGAAGAATAGAAATAGTTAGAATAGAAGAAAAAGAGAAGCAGACCAGTCCAGAGTCTCTGGCAGGACGTTAACTAAGTTTATTATATATGTATGAATATGTATGCTTTTTAATGTATGTTTCTAAAAAATAATTAAGATAAATTATAATAATTAAATAAAGTTAAAACTGCCAATAGTACCTTAAGTTTCCCAACATAACATCGTATGTGGCTACTATTGATAGTTTGTCAGCTCTCATATGCACACTTGTCATGGATTTTTTTTACATAAATGTATTATTTGCTAAAATATTATTCAATAGACTTGTGCCCGACAATTTACTTTAGTTAATTTTTTCCACGAACCCCTTTTTAAATTAAATAAAATATAATTTCCCCAAGTAAAATGTTTTCTTACGTTCATCAAAGTTCATCATTATTTATTTTACAAATTGTGTGTGTTTACGTATGTTGTTTGGCAGGAATGTAAATAATGTAAACCAAGAAAAATTTCTTTTTATTTGGTTTTTCTCAACAAATATTTTTTAATGTCAATTTGGTAAACAAAAATTTTAGAATATAATAGACTAGATGGAAAATGCAATTGTAAAAGATTTTTGCAAAAGGAAAATCAAAAAAATAATTTATGCTTTCTTGTACAATGTACATATTTGTATTACAAGCATTTACACCAAAAAAAAAACATCAAGGAAATACATCTTATTTTCTCATGAATAAACTTAAGTAGATTGGAGAATGCATAGAGTTGTTTCTACTATCGTACGTTCAATTCAAAACAAAATTTAACTAAAAGCAGTCGTTTTAAATGCATACATTCATATAGTATTTGTAAATTTAATGAAGCATATATTGTGGCGTATTAATAGTATCTTCTGCTACTCATCCTCTTTCTCTGTAATAATGTGTGTGTGTGTTTTTTTTTCTAAACCATTATATGTCATTGTATTGAAACATGTATGCCTGCATGCATTCAGGCAGAGATAAAAAACGGCTGCATATTTTATTTAGGGATCACTTGTGTGCCAGAATATGTTGTTGCTTTTGCATAGAATAGCATATTTTGGGTTGATAACCTTCTGTAATATCCTTGCAAGTAGACCTTGTTGGCAACTATTCAACTTTTTATTTTTATACTATTTTTTTTTTGGGATATTTTTTTTATAATATTTACAAAACAGCACGTACTTGTTCAAGCAGACACAATTCCAAAATAAAAACAAAAACGAAACAAAAACAAAAACTGCATAAAATAAACAAAAGACAAAAAATGCAACAGTTCTTATGTTCTACTGGCAAATGTTTAGACAAAACAAAAAATAAAATATTATAACAGTATATAAATAAATGCATTTAAAAATAAACAATGAACAGAAAAAATTTAATAATAGTAGTAAAACATAAAAGCTCCTTCCTACCGCCAAACAACACTTAAGGATATAAATCCAACACAACAACACACAATTTATATTTATCTGTTAACAAAAACTACAGAACAAGGAAAACTAGACAAATGCTTAGACATTCACACATTGTTCACCAAGAGTTGCATATCAAGAATTTCAATGATGTGTAATGAAAATGTAAATATTCATCTCTTAGATTTCACATTTTTATGCTTGTATGCTTTTGAAGAGGGAAACCAATCCTTCTTCATAATACATGATTTAAATTTGTAAAACTCATTTTCATAATTATTTTTCCATACTCATACTCACATACTCATGCACTTGTGCAACTACGCATACAATTTCCTCTAACTAAAACTTTTTATAGTATTTTAATGGTTTTATGTCTCAATGACATAATGTTACCACATGCAGCAACACCCACACATTTACAAATAACTTGTACAAATAGTGTTTCTATTAACTCCCAACTTTAATAGAACTAAAATATTTTGCCATCCATTCAACCAACAACATACTATCATTATCATTATTATTGTCATAGTTGCATTAATTAGTCTATCCCTCTCTATTTCTGTACGAGTATGGTTGAAGAAGATGAAACATTCAGCAAAAGCAGCGGCAAAAACAGTGGTGATGACAAAAATCTTGTATAAAATTATGTTGTTTATATCACATCTCTGACAAATACAAATAATACTCTTTCTACAATAAAGGCAGTATTTTCATATGTTAGGGGTATTCAGGTTTTTGAATTGAATATAAAATATAAAAGTGGAACTCAGTGTGCCCATGTTAATCGTACAGGCTTGAAAATTGCATGTAAATAATTGCCACAACAACTTGTTAAATAGACCGTTGTTTTAAATATTTTTTAATACTATAGCCTGTTTAACGATGTCGATTGAAAGTGTTCTTTCGAATTATAAGCGAAATGAAACTGATTTGGATTCAGCTATCTACACTTTATGCCAACGATTACTAAAAAGACGACACAAAAGAAAACGTAAGAGTTTTCATACAAAATTTTTTCATCTATGTCGAATGTACGGTAGGCAGTGCGAACGCAAATATAAAAATCAGTCACCTGTTATTTTGCTTTCGAGTGGTTAAACTATTTTGCAAAACCCAATTATTAAAACTTTGTAACATTCTTTTTTATTTAAAATTTAATTTTCCTATTAGCTTTATAATAGTATAACGCTTTTCGTCACTTTTTAGTCACTAGTTTTTTTACATACATACATTATTTTTAAACAAACAAAGAACATACGCTCAAACATTTTTAAAATTTTTTGTTTGTCTTGTTTCTATATTTCTTAGGACTGTTAGTAAAATATTTTGCGAAACAACTTAATATAAATTGGGATCACTTTGTTTAAATAAAGTATTTTTGGGTTAATATTTTATATCTAAAAAAATATTATTTTTATCTTTTTTTAACCTTTTTTAAAAAATTTTTAAACAGACAAATACACACATCCATAAAAAATTAACAACTCTTTTATTTGTTTTGTTTCTTTTTCTATTTTGTGTTTTTTTGCACTCCTCATATACAAGTGATCATTAAATTATAGGGTTGTATTTGTGTACAAAAAATTTAGTAGTTTTTGTACCATTTTTAAGAAAAGCCGCTAGAAAAGTTTTTAATTTCTACTCTAGCATTCTTGTAATTGTTAAATATGTAACAAGCATTACGAAACAAAAATTGATATAAATACATGCGTAAGAACAACCGAAAATCTACGAAATAGACAAACCCAAATTTATTCGAAAGTGAGTGCCTAACTTTCTTTCGTCATCGTTAAACAGGCTATTAAAATCATTGAGTTAAATATACTCTGTTGTTTTGTTAGAGATTAAGTTAAGTATACATCTGCCTACATAGTAGACATAGTAGTTGAATGGCTTACAGCTCTCTATCTGGTATTTCTGGACTTTAAGAAGGTTTTTGATACTATCAAAAACCAAGGAGGTTAGGAGTATTTGCTGTTCCCATAAAATAACACAATCTAACAAAAAGCCTATATATTGCGATGCTTACTTCCGTGCGCTACATTAAAACCAACTCGGTGATGCCGTGGCTATTAATAAGCGTTGCGTGCTATCGCCACTTTTATTCAACATTGTTTTGGACAACATTATGACCAGAGCAACTCAGTTAAATAGAGGTGGACTAAGCAGATAACATTTGCCTACTGACGCAAAATTTTACTGATATAAAGGAAAAGCTATGCATGTTTGAGCTGATGGCCATTATTGTTACATTTAAACGTTCCATAACCATAAATACAAAAAAACAGCTGTTAAAAACAAACATATGGGCAAAAATGTATTTGATTATAAGCGCCTCACCATAACGCCACAATAAGAAACCAATATATAATTTATTTCTATAGCTATGACATTATGACTATGGCACATCTAATATAACCATAAGGTAAGTTTCAAATGAAACTTCTTGAAGACAAAAATAATGCGGATTAATACTGAAAATTTAAAAATATTTTGCTGTCTGATGGTCTACTTGAAAAATTAGGATTCTTAGTCTAACTAGGCTCTCGGAGTCAGAAGACTACTTTCAATATGCGAAAAAAAAAATACTAAGAAAGGCAAATGTTAGAAAGCCTAAAAATGGTAGAGTCAGAAGCTGCAAAGGCGGGCCTCAAAATAAATATTCCTAAGACAAAAGCCATGAGAATAAATTCCACATGTAACAGACCATTTTCCATCCAAGACACTCAAATCCAGGATGTTAACACTTTTTGCTACTTGGGTAGTATCATAACAACGACCGGAGGATCTTCTGATGATGTACTGAATCGCACTATGAAAGCCCGACAAGCGTTCGGCCAACTGAGCACAGTGTGGAAATCACCAGTCATCTCCACCCACACAAAAATCAACATTTTCAATTCATGTGTGAAATCGGTTCTTCTCTATGGGTGCGAAACGTGGAACATGGCTACCAAAGATGCGAACAACCTGCAAGTCTTCGTCAACAAATGCCTGAGAAGAATATTAAAAATTTTCTGGCCCAACAGGATATCCAATGTACAACTCTGGGAACGCACTCACCAGACTCAAATACAAATCGCAGTGTTAAGAAGGAAATGGCGCTGGATTAGCCATGCACTGCGAAGATCTCCAGATTATGTAACCCGTAATGCTATAGACTGGAACCCACAGGGTAGTAGAAGAAGAGGACGTCCAGCACACACTTGGCGAAGACAGCTCGACTCAGAAGCGTTGGGAGCAGGCAAAACCTGGAACGAAATAAAGAACTTTGCACCAAGCAGAAACGAATGGCGAAACTTTGTTGAAGCCCTATGCTCCTTATAGGAACTAAAGGAACCAATATATATATATATATATAAGAAAGGCAAAAATTGCCTATGCCATACTTAACGCGATATGGAGTTTTTCCAAGCACTCCACTGGCGCTAAAATAAGAATCTTTAACTATAACCTGAGTTCACATTGTTATACGACTGTGAATCAAGGAACGCCGCACTAAAGAAAGTTTCCACTATCCAGTTATTGGTTAACTGTTGTCTAAGTATAATATTACGAAACTACGTTGTTAATACCCGCAGCCGTCTGGGCTACCACACCAAACTCTTTTTATGGGTGAAATTTGCACTTTTCGATGGTGCTGGATAGGACTCACCTTAATGAAACTACCTGGCGATATTACAAGAATTGCCAAGAATTAGACCTTCCGAATGGGTCACCACAGAATTAGTTGTGGCTAACATTAATATGATATCAGTTTCAAACAGTAAATGCCATAAACTCTTCTTTTAACCGATAATACAAATTTTAAGTTCTCTTCAAAATTCATATGTTTTATTTTTTATCATAAATCAAACCTCACTATAATATTCATAGCGTATTCAAAGCAAACAAAAATTTTTCTCATAATGATAAAACTTTGATTTAAGGATTTAAATAAAATCACAAATAAATCTTGTGTTGTGCCGCTCTACTGTCTTTATGCCATAAATGAACACTCTTATTGCTTTATGCCATACGAACGAATCGAGTGTTTGTGTGATTTTGTTTAACTCACTTTTTTGATATAATTTGCAAAAGACTCCTTAGGGAGTGTTGCACTATGTTAAACGTGATATGTAATTAATGAAAATTAATCTAAAACAGAGAATGACATTGTTGACAGATGTGTAATTTGTCAGAGTAATAATGATATCAAATATGTTAAAATTACATGAGCAAAGAAACACACTATTTAGTAACGAAAAGTGATAACAAAATGTAAAATATTTGCCAAAAGATACTAATTGAGCTACTAATTTATTAAAATAAACTTGCCATAAGAATTAGTTTTTAATATTATTTAAGTAAATAAATACTTAAAGTTTTATTTTTTTGTTTTTATTTTTTTAAAATTTTATTTTTCAGTTGTTCAAACTGCTGCTGTTTTTATTTTGCTTTTTAACCAATGAACTATGACCCCTGAATATATTAGCATTTTATTCATGTTCACAGCCTAAGAAAGGTTATTGCTCTCCTTCCAACACTTGTGTATGTAACTAATGTTGTTAGCTGCTGGCTGTTAGCTGTAGTTGCATATTTTGACGTAGTTTTTATGTTTTTTTTTTCAAAAACTTTTTTGCTGTTGCACTTGTTTAAAAATTCAAAGTATACCTGCATCTAGATTTAAGTTGCTATTGCAGTTTGTTTTTACATTTTTTTCTTTAACTGCCGTGAGACCTCTTTTAATTATTTTTCACCCAAAAGGAAATGTTTCTTTTAGCATACATTTAGAGAGTTGCTCTTGCTGTAGTACATAGTTGTAGTTGTTTACAAGGACTTGTAAATATAAATATTCGTGCACAAGCACAAAGAACCAAAAAAAAAGAGAGTGAATAAATAAATGATTGGGAGTGACTGGCAGAGGAAGGTGAAAATGTGAATTAGTGTGCGTGCACTACATTTTTTAATTTGCCTGTATTTGTAGGATATTTTTAATGAATAATAATACAAATTAACAGTTGTATATTTATATGGATTTTTTCTGTTGCTGCTGTTGTTTTAGTTGCAATTCAAAAGGACAACGCACCCTTAATGTTTAATTGGATTTAAATTTAATTTTATGTGATTTTCGTGTAATAACATTATATTAATTTTAACATTTAATACATATACTTGCTTGCGTCCTTATATAAAGTGCTCACCATAGGTGGTTTAAATAATTAAAACAAACTTAAAAATTTTAAAGTTTTAAGTTAACAAAAAGAAATTTTAAATAAAATTAATAACTAAAAAATATTAATTTTAATTTTTAACACATTTTTTATTTATTCCTTCTTTAAATCAAGTGCTTGCCATGGCAAAATATAAAAAAAAAAATTTTATTTTAAACTTTTGAAACCTTTTTAAAAAATAAATTTTAAACAAAACTATATATCTACAAGCATTTCTGGAATTTTTAACTTTGATTCGTAATAATTATTGAATTGAATTACTTTAAAATTTGTTAAACATAAACTGAAACTCCCGTGAACCAAAAAACATTTCATCAAATTTAATAAGCGCATACTGTTTCGTTTGAAAAAATCATTTAATTGAAATAACTGAATAATTCTACATCACTTTTTCGTGAGACATATGTTTTCCCGTAAAACACGTTTTAGTTTTTTAAGCCATAAACAGCGCTTAAAAGAACAAAATTACTGCGAAATATCCCAGCAACGATTCGGCACCTATATTAAGAACAAATTAAAAAAAAATTGTTTCAGAAGTATTATTTAATTTCTTTTTATCACAAAATTTTTCAAAAATTTAAAGGTCTGCGTTAAACTATTTTCAATATTATTTAACACTATCAGGAGAATTAGGCGATTTTTAAGAAACCTGGCTTGATAAAAAAAAGGTCTACATGATATTGGGAAGGCTGGAAAATTTAAAAAGACATTTGGTAGAAAAGAAGAAGCACGGTTAGCTTAGTGCTCTGGCGATTTGCTGCAAAAAGTTAACGTCAATGCAGGCTTAAAATCAAATATGCAGTGGCGATAAAAGAAGCAAGTCATTTGGACTCGATAAATATCAAAATATATATTAAAAGATGTTGCAAAAAAGTATTTTCATTTATAAGAATGTGTCCGTTATTTTTGACTTGTTTTGGCATCATGTTACTATGATAAGAAAGTTCTGAAGTTGTACCAAAACAAAAACCTAGTTTATGCAGTTGCGATAAAAGAAGCAAGTCATTTCGGCTCGATAAATATCAAAATATATATTAAAAAAATGTTGCAAAAAAAGTATTTCATTTATAAGAATGTGTCCGTTATTTTTGGCTTGTTTTGGCATCATGTTACTACGATAAGAAAGTTCTGAATTTGTACTAAAACTAAAACCTAGTTTATACACCAAGAGAGGCCAATCCTTCAAATTGTCAGGAGCTAAGATCAGTGCAAAAATATCGGACTCTTGTGAAAAGACATTCGAAGAGCAAAAAAAGCCTTCCACAATGTTGACATTTTTAAAAAGATACAGTCAAAATGTTTTTAAAAAGTTGTTGAAATAGTTATAAAAAATCTCTTTGAAACGGATCTCAAAAAAAGTCCACGAATGTATAACTAGTACTTAAAACTACAAAAGTTATATTTGTCTGTGATTTGTTCTTAACCATTAATAAATTTAAAAAACGAAATCCTAATATCAACTGTTTCCAAATTATTGAATTTTTTTATATGAGATAGTTTTTCCGATCTCACTCTTTATTTAAGTCTTATGCCCATATGCTCATTGTAATAAGCTTGGTGTTAAGCAATTTATTATTGTTTTTTTTTTTTTTGTCTTCTATGGCATCACATGAAATTTTTTATTGGAACCATCTGATAATTCATTGATATTGAAAACTATTTGAACAAGTAATTTATGGGAGAAATTTAACTCATGCACGTCCCTTAATAACAACTTAAAATATTGTTGTTGTAGCCCACAGTCTTAAGAAAAATCCATGTTCATTCATTTCTCGTCGATTTTTAGGACTGGATATTCTACTATCGACATATATATGTGTCCAAATATTAAAATATTATTTTGGGCGATATTTGTTTTCAACAAGATGATGGTACATTTTACACAAGTGAATATACCATCGCTATTTTACATGAAAAAGTTTTAGGCTGTATTCATCAGATCATGGAAAAGGTAATGACATATGGGAACCGAAATCTTGTGATCTAACAGCTTTAAACTTTTTTCCTTTAGGAATACGTGAAAAATAAATCTATGAAAAAATCAGTTGGTGCTAGAAAGTTTCATGAATTGTTGGTTATGAAAAATTTCATAAAAATAAAAGAGTCTTGTAATTGTATACGCTGCAATCATTTTGCTGATATTACCTTTACAAACACTCATAATAAGTAAACATTAATTCCGAATAATCCGCTTAAAAATTCTTGTTTTATAGGAACTCTGTAGTCGTTGTTATATACCGACATTTACATTTTTTACACCCCTTACCAGTGGTGCATTTGTCATTCCATTTGTAATTTCGACATTATTGATTTTCATTAATAGAAAGTATATATTTTCTGCAAGTCGATTAAGCATATGCGTCTGTCGTTCTGATGTGTGTTGGTTGAAAAAAACTCATCCATATGTTGCACAGATATCAATCTTTTGGTAGTTTTCGATAACAAACCATTATTAAAATCCAAATAAACACGACTGTCTCTGTTTTTTCTCATATTTAAAAAATTAAAACTTGTAACCCACGGATATTTAATTACCATTAAATATTTTACATGCCATTAGGAATATTCATGATTTTTGAAAAATCGGTAACTAATCGGCAAAAATATAGGCAAAAAATATAAGAAAATATATATATTTTTTTTAATCTATCAAGATATCAAGCTTCTACATAATTCCTGGACATGCACTGCCACTAAAAAGCAGGCCGTTACCTCGGAAATTTATTTAAAGAAAAACTTAAAAATCGCTTTGGAACTAACTGAGATGTACGCACCAAGATAAAACTGCTTAAGTATTTTTTTCATTTATAAACAAAAACTGATTTTTTCAACTTTTAAATAACCGAGAAAGTAAATATGGGTTTTTGAGAGAAGGGCTTAAATGTCAAAATATAATACTCTTTAAAATCCATGATAGTCGCTATTAAAAATTTGTATATGGGTCAACTCTAGTATTTTAAAAAGTACCTTCTTCAACGACCTAAATATTGCTAGCAAATAGATGTTCTTGACCAGTAAAATACAGTAAACTTTGAAAAATTGTATATTCAAAAATGGAATCAGAAAAAAAATGTCCGAAATTTTTTTTAACCTCATTAATATGGGTATCAAATAAAAGACTTGTCTAGTAGAAAAGAGTTAACTACGTTAAAATCTAAAACAAAAGATGGCGTCAAAATAAATACAGCATAAACAATAAATCTGAAAAACTTAGTTCGAAAAGCTAATATGGCAAGTGCAATTATAAATTAAATTCCACCATCTACAATTTCTAATCATTTAATTAGCAAAATATGGTGGTAAAAATTTCGACTTCTAGTACAAAAAGGGTTAAATATTTTATATGTTTTAAAGAAAACTTCTTTCAAATTGGTCAGATTATATAAAAACATACTATCGTATTCTAAAAAAATATTTTTATTTTATTGAAGGCTTTTTAACCAAATCTCTGTACAACATATGCCAAATAAATACAATAGTTATTTTATATCTCAATATGCACACTATAAAATGCTAAATATTTCTTTTTTTATTATTTATTTTTACATAATAGTTAATAATGAATGATTATTTGTGTCTTTATATTTGCAAGTATTTGAAAATGTATCTATCATAACTAAAGTCATGTCTCAAGAGTGTACCAATATTTGTTTTCTTTTGCTTTTTTTCTCTCTTTTGTACTCCTTTTTTGTTTTTGCCTTTTTATTGTAATATTATAGACAAGTAGTAGCCAGAAGAAATATATTTTTTGCTAAAGTTTTTTTTTGTTTTATATGAATGTATTATAATGCTATTGTTTGCACAATTTCAGTTTTTATTGTTTTAAATATTTATGTGTCTGAGTCGAAAAAACATAAAAATAAATACACAATAGAGCATACCTTCAGGTATGATTTTATTATTATTTTATTTGTTATAATTTTTTTTTCTTTTTTTGCTGCAACAATAACAGTAGAAATATATAACTATTTTTATCTGTTTTGTTGCTGCTTTGATTTTTTTTTAATAACATTATTAATAATTTTCGATATAGTGGCTATTCATACACAAATCTGATAGAATGTCAAGGTTTTGTACATCAAATCACGTTGCGAAGATTTATTGTAGTTTAAATAAAGATAAATGAGGGTAGATTTTTGTTTAACAAATTTTTGGAATTGAAGAAAAAAAGTTTTCGGAATTTTTTTCCTTTTATATTTCTAAAACACTTTATCCATCCTCTTACTTTCTACAAAAGAACTTACATTTATATAAATTAAAATTTCCCACATGTTTTTAACTTTATTTAATTTTTATTTTTTTCGCTTTGAAAATGTAACAGTTTAACGGCTGTAGTGCACACACTTTATTAACGTAATCACTGTCTAGCTAAATCCGTTCTCTGCATCAACGATATCACTAATGTCTATATACTGAATGCATTTAACTAAGCTGTTAAAATTGTCAAGTATAATTGCAATAATAATAAAAACTAACAAACAAACATAGCTTTCAATTAAAACGAAATATTTGCAGAAAATATACACACATAAACAATCATGCATGCATTTGAATGACTATCGGAAGCTAAAGGTCACTGAAAAATTTGTGAAAAAATGTATGCTTAGAACAACAAAACGTGGACTGCTACTTTTTTAAAACTAGCAAATACTGTTAAATAATCGTCCAATTAAAATTGTTTGTTGGCTACTCTGCTTGAACACATGGCGTATACATTATAAGTGGAAACTACATCGCTCATACGCTCAGTTAAACAAACAGCAACGCATTTTATTATTATTTATTTTATTACCTAATTGCTATCCGCTTCTTACTACTTTGTTTTTACTTCCTTGACATTCAGATAATTTGTTTATATTTCTTTAAATTCATGAATTAAGTTACTGCAAATAAATATTATTATGGAAATAGTACTTAAATATTTCATTTGAAGCATTAAAGAATTTAATTTTAACTCGAAAATTGAAAAGAAACTTGTATTCTGAAAAAGTTAATTCCCATTATGGATTTTTTAAAAAAAAACGTTGTTAACAATAGGATAGTATAAATGTATAGAAATTAACGCAGTGACTAAATCAAGATAAATTTTTAATTATAAAGCACATATGATCGATTCTCTACCAGTCGAAATATCATATTATTTTTATTTCTTTCTTTTTTAATACTGTTAAATGTTTTTAAATAGTTTTTAAATTTTAGATAATTATGTTATTATTAAAATACGAACCGATAGTATTTCTTCTGAACTTACCAAAATAATTAAAAAAATCTATTCTTATTTTACTTAAAAAGAATGGTTTTATTATATAAATTAAAAAAGCAAATATTGCAGCGTTTTATTTAACATAAAATTGTCCTTTTGTACTATACTGTTACAATTAAATTTTCGCCTTTCAGCTAACAAAAACTGATAACAATTTTCAATATACTAACGATGGATGCTAAAACACTCTGCGAGGATTCTAGTCCTTTCCATGTGGTTCATTATAAATATAGTAAGTGATCGGCAATAACACAAACACTATTTTTACAAAATAAATGAAGACATAAAATTTTAAACATTTATATTAGTTCTCCCAACTAAAAAGCCTTATTAATAAGATTTTTATTCAAATCACTTTTATCTCAGTTGAATTTAATCATCTGAATTAGGGTTCACAACTAAATTATAATTCATACTGTAAAAAATCTTATATTTCAATGTTTTATTTTAAATAAAAATGAAGTTTTAGTTATTGCAAGTAATTATTGCAAAGTAATTACAATTGCTTAGAGTTAAGCTATATTTGGTGTTTACAAACAAAAATTGTTACATGTAATAATTATTTGTTACAAAACAGTTAATACAAATATTATCTTTTAAACACAACTATTTGTTTTTTGTGAAAATCTTACATAAACCAAAACACAAAACTAACATTTTTTATTTAGGAAATTTTTTTTTTAAATAAAGAAATATAAAAATATTTTAATTACTTTTTTGTGATACAAAATAATATCTAAAAGATACTGTTTTATAAGGTAAGAAGTCGTTTGTGTATTTAATAATATTATCATGCATTTTAGTATGCAAAATTAACTTTCAAATGCGGAAATTCGTAAGTACATACTAACGTCATTGATGGTGCTGTACTGGGGATGCAAAATAGGTTAAAATCACTCAAAATACATAGTATCTTCGAGTAACATTGAACCAAAGAAACTTAGCGATGCTCACTTCTATGCAGAGTTTGCACCGCCACTTAATGCCCGAGTTGGATAAGGCTAGTACAATCTTAGGGACTAAGCAGAAAATCAAGAGTTTATCCTTATAATATTTGCAATTTCTAGTTTTATTTTTGTATTAAAATGTATATTTATGTAAATATTTGTAGATATTTATTTAATAGTTATGTATATAATGTCAATATTATTAAATAAAATTTTTTTTATAAAATTGCGTCTTTTTATAGTTCTGGTTCTATTAAATAATTGATAATAATAATAAATTATTCCTTTGGTAACACTAATTCAATATTTTATTTCAGTTGCATCAATCATTTATTTAGAAAATACAGTTGGTTTTTTAAATATCAATAATACCAACTTATAAAATCTGCTAACACAACCGTTGGGTTACTAAAATTCTACTATAGCTATTAAATCTACCATGCTAAGAAACAAATGTTTCAGTTATTACCAACGAATTAAGAGATAGTACGTGGAACCAAAAGAATTCGATTGGCAACAAATTCGGTTGCCACAATGAATCTGTTTTCTGTGTGCATATACATATAAATATGACATAATAATTTCATTTCACTTAAAAAAAAAAAGAAAGATAGATAATGTTTTAAAGTTTTTTTTTTATTTTCATTTATTATAATATAAACGATTCTTTATAGAAAACCAGTAGTTAAACTAAACAATGAAAACTTGCTACATATATGTTTAAAAAGAATTTACGAATAAGTCTGGAAGAAGCATTTCGAAACTAAGATTATAAAGAAATACTTACTCTCAAATAAAAAGAATAGAAATAACTTTAACAACTGTATGTATTTGTGCAAAACTTATATACAATGAAGGTTAAAACCCAAGAAGCTAGTCCTCAATTTTTATATACATTTTGTTAACTTACTGAACAATAATTAAATACCTATTCTCTTCAAGCTTCGCATTTAGAGAGAGAGATAAATGTATTACTCCACTAACCACATATTCAATATGGGAAAATAACATTGTATTAAGTAGGGCATTTAAATGTAATCAGAGTTTTTGTTGCATTCAAAAATGCACAAAAATAAACCACTTTATAATTTTACTTCTAAAAAAGAGAGATTTATAAATTTTGCACTAAAGCTCCTCATATTTCTAAAAGTAAAGAATCTAATTGTGAAACACAATTATTCTTCAAATATTCACCATTTAATAATTAAAAAAAAGCTTTATTTTACGTTTGTTTTTCAAACTAACATCTGTATGTCTTGTGTTGTCTATTCTAATCAATATTTTTGAATTACCTTAAAAAAAATCTTTATTACCAGCTACAATGTGTTTAATTATTTACACATAAAATGCATCAGATTAAAACATCTCATATTTTGGCATTCTTGTATGGGTGTATGCGTAAATGTATTTAATGTTGAAATGTAAATACTAGCACCAAGATAATGTGTACACAAAAGTGAAACTTCACATAAAATTTATTTAAGCATAAGTGAAATACATTATCGTCTATTGTGTTTGCAAAGAATTCTACATGTAGGTCTCTGCATAAGTACAATTATGAATTTATGTATGAATTTTAAGTAAATATAGGATTAAAAGGACTAAAGTTTTGCTCTATGTCATCGAGAATTACAATGATGGTATAAATAATATTTATATTAATACAGATTAAACTTTTTTAAGAAAATTGTGTATTTTAATAAGGATATTTCACCGTTTACTTCATTAACCAATAAAATAAGCAGCAAGATTTTAAAAATTCATAAATTTCATTGTTACAATATACGATAAAATTAAAAAGCTTAAACAAGCACGATTTTATAAAATCAAAAAATTTAAAAATATTTAAATTTTATTCCCAGTATTCTACCAAAAAGTCAACATATCTTCAAACATCAACAATCTTTAAAATTTAATACAAAATTTTCTTAAGATTAACTAACACTTATACGTCACGCTGTACCCTCTTTTATAAAAAATTTACATAATTTCAATATGATGACAGCAAAAAAATTGAAAGTAAAGAGAATTACATTTACAAGACTTCTAAACCAATTGCATAAAAGCATTTACCACAAATTACTTTCTTACTGCAAAATAATTTGTCATAAATGATGTACTTAAAAATGAATGCAACATCATGCAAATCATCTTAAAGAATTCATGTAAGCAAACAAATTCAACTCATGATATATCCGATGCTTTTCACCAAATACGCATGAGTTCCATGCACTTGTTAAATAACAGTGAGTTCATTATTATATTCATGTAAACACATGATCTCCAATGCAGGCTAATGTAAAAATCATTAGTGTTTTCACTTAAATTTAATCACTTCGTCAACAGTTGAACCCCTGCAAATTCACTTTGTTGTCATAGATTTTTTTGCTGGGATGTGAACTAAAAAATGTTGCCAATGTGCAAGTGAACAATAAAATTTAAACAAATTGCTATTCTAACACTACCTTTGCATTAGCAAACAATTTATACTATTTACAATTAATTTACATGCACACATCATGTTAAGACTTCAATAACATACATACATACATACATACATACATACATACATACATACATACATACATACATACATACATACATACATACATACATACATACATACATACATACATACATACATACATACATACATACATACATACATATATACTTCAAACAAATAACTAACATTATATTTCTTATTCGCCTATACGACAGCGAGTATTTTTCAATTTGCAAATAATAAAAGGGGAAAAATACGGACAGATATCCGAACAATAAACGTTTTAGTTAAACAGTTGGTTTTAATGTGGGTGGTTAAACAAACAACAAACTTAACCAAATCCAAACAAATATCCAAACGATCTCTTATCCATTCAGCCATCATTCATTAAAACAATTACACAAAACTTTACATGGGGTTACCTTTAAATATGTGTGGTTTAAACGAATGCATTCTTTGGCCAGTTTCTATGGAAAATTAGAAAAAACACAGTATTCCTGAAAAAAGCATGCTTTCTACAAGCGTTTTTGGAAGAAAACTATCACTAAATAAGTTATATAAAAAACATTTTTTACTTTCTAAGAAATCATAATTAAAATAGTTCAAACCTAATATATATTTGGTCACTTACGGCAAAACAACTTATATTGAATTTTAAAATTTTTTACCAGAGCAAAAAGTAAACAACAATTAAAAAAAAAATGTAGAAAGTCTGGGATAAAAGTGAACTAAATAAAACCTTATGTAATTTAAACTTTTGAGTAAAAATTTTTGAATTTAGTTTTTCAAATTTTCAGGAAAGACATAATCAACATGATTCTCTTTTGTGTGATATTTCTTAAAGTATATAATACTTGAAGATTTTAATTTTTTAAGAAATTTTAAAATTTTCTTATATCGATTTAGCTTGTTCTGTCAAAACTCTCATTTATTTAAAAAAAATTCTAACTACAATATTCGATTTGTTTGAATTTACTTTAGTATTCGGGTGGATGGTATTTTTGGTTTCGCACGCAAGTAAAAATTTAACGGAAACAAATGACAATGGATATATTAATTGCAATTGTTAATATGCGTCAGTAGTTCGAAAAAAAATATGAAATTAATTTTTTTAAATTAAAAACATTTATTAGGACAAAGTATATACCGCAGCAATGGAACGATACTTCAGCAAGGGAATAAAACATTTCAAATTTTGCTACCGCCCACAGATTCGCAAGATGTTTTATCATGTCATATTGTCCTAAAATTTTACAATGGGTTAAAAATGTTGTTGTTGCTTTTCAAACAAAAAGTGTCTTATATTAATAGAACTTTGTACGCTGTGTTTATTGTGCTGTCCTATTTAATAAGCAGAGACCTGTGCTAAACGGCTAAGCCGGCCAAGCTGCAATAGTTTTTGTATGCCATCGCCGTTCATTGTATAATTTTATCAGGCCGGCATCCAAATATGAGCGCAGTTGCTAATTTTTGATAACAAATCACTGGCGGCGTCAAATAAGATCGGCTAATGACTGTGCTGTTTTTGTTTATCAAACAAAATTTAATTTATTTGTAATTTGCTTTTTTTATGAACTTTTCGCACAAACTGGCTATTATTTTGTTTTTTTTTCACTTGTTTTTGGCATTATGAAAGAAAATATTTATTTTTATAAATGTTTTACATCAGCTGATTTAAATTCAAAATAGCACACTTAATTATGAGGGGTTGTTCATAGTCTTAATTTTTCATGCTATTATTATAGGACATATTATTTTATGACACTATTGTGAATCCCACAAATATACAAATCATGGTACAACAAAACCAGCATAGCTGATTATCAGCTGTTAAGGCCAAATTTTCAAAATTTGTGTTTATTTTTTTTTTTTACATTTGGGTAGACTCCATTTAAACCATTAGAACAGCACTAAAAAATCTATATTTAAAAAAAATATGATTTTAATATTGCACAAGAATATAATAAGATATTTAAACAATAATAAAAATCTTATTGTGTGCAATTTACTTTGAAATATAAAATTTTATGAGAAAATTGTGTGTGTGCAAAAGTAAATGTTAGAAAAGCTAAAATTTATAAGGAATATATAACACAGGGATTGCAAAGTTAATTCCATTGCGCTTTTATTAATACTATTTGATTAAATAAAGGAACAATACTCAGAATCTGTTCATAAATATAAATTCTAAAAAAATTTCGTTTAACAAATAAGTTCGCTGTTGCTTTTGATATTTTGTTTTTATTGTAGGAACGAGATAACCTGATTTTCTTCTATCATTGTACATATTATCACTTTATTAACAATTAAATTAAATGTACGCATCAATCATTGTGAATATTTTGATTTTGCGGTTGATTATCAAGATAAAGCTTTAACACTACATCTACAAAAGTTCAATGGGTTGGTATAAAAATTATACATTTGATATTCTCATAATATCTACTGAGCCTAAAGATCGTGTTCAGAACTGTTTTTATAGACATTGTAAGTATTTCAAATTTTTTTTATTTATATATTAGCTGCTTACTTGGATAAAAACATAACGAAGTTAAGAAAGAATAAAAATTTATAAAACTATGTATGGATCTAAAATTTTAAAACAATATATAAAAACATAAAACAAAGATCGATAAACAAGTGCAGAACAAAGTATGCTTCAGTTATTGCCGCTAGATAACAGCTCGTTAACTATAGCAATTATAATTATAATTTTAAAAATTACAATCTAAGCTGCTGACTTTAACCAATGTTTCTTGCACACAGTATTTTCTCTCTTTTCAAAAGATTAAACTCTTTTAAAAACTCTTTACTAAATTCAATTTATAGGTATCTCTGCACAATTCTATATTCTACAATTGTTGTTTGTTTTACTAAAAAGATAAATTAAAAAAAGAAATAGACTCATGAACAAAACAGTTCTGAAACGTATGGTTTAGTGTCATGTCAACCTGGAAATTGTCAAGCATTTTTATTATACAATACTATTTAAACAATAAATATGAAACAACAACAGCGGTAAGAGAATTTGTAATAAAAGCAAAAAAACAAGTACATATACAAAGTGCATATACATATAAAATATAAAGAACCAAGATTCCCAAACTAATGGGCAAATTGCATTAGAAAGTAAATTTGTAATGATAAAGTAGTTTTTTAATTTCTTCTTATACCCTTCACAAGTCCCCATTTGGGACTTTCAAAAAAATATTTATTCTGAATCTCTTTAGATACATGAATATATTTACTTAAGTCTGTCTGTCCTCGCGTATATTTATATCAAATTAAATATTGAAGCCCCCATGTTAATTTAAGACTCTTATATGGTATCAATTTATCTGATATGCTTTCAAAAATGTTGCCGCTGATAATTATAATAATAGAATATATGCGAACGAACATGATTGCCTGTCCTTTTTACCCAAACAAAGTCAGATTTTGCAGCTCCTATGAAACTTCTTAAAAAATTTGTTTCGTATATATAAAATATGTTTTTTTGGCAACATTTACAGAAAATGCTAATTTAATGAGTCCATTACCGCCAAGAATATGAACGCAAAAATTTTACCAAGAAATCTAGTTTAAAAGTTCAGACTTTCGGCTAATGTTACAGTGAGAAATATATGTGTTCCTCTTTTTATCCACTGCAGTGTTAACTTTTAAAAATTGTTTAAAGTGGTTTCATTATTATTTTTCAATCTAAAAAACTCTTTTATTTTAATGTCAAAAAATTTATCTTAAAATTAATACATATTTTAAAAATGATTGTGAATCACTGCCGCTGATTTTTTTATGAATATAAGTGCAACTGTAAGAGCTAAGGAGCCATGTTAAATTGAATAAAAAATTTTACAATATTTTTATTTATTTTGACTAACTATGAGCTGCATGTATGACGTTGATTATATTTAAATCTTATTGTGATATTGTTATGTTTTTCATGCAGGCTTGTCATGCAAAATTTCATATAGAAGTAAAGAGAAAACAAAACAAATGTTATATATTTGTATACCCTTCACACAGTGAAAAACGGTATATATAGGTTTGTCATTCCGTGTGAAATTTCTACAATTTTCATTTTCTAAAAGCTTATGAATAGGGGAGTCGATTAAACTCTTTCAGTCTGTTAGTCTGATTGTCTGTCCATGTGTATGTTGAAATCAACTTTTTAAAGCCCCCGACATAGTCTGGGCCCGCGTGAAGTATTAAAATATTGAAACATGTATGTATGTAAAATCACTTCATAATTTTACAATGTGATTTTTTCATATATGTATGTTTTTTAAATGTATGTACGTATTTCATATGAGATGAGTGGTGATACAAACAATTGTTATTGCATGACTACACGTTGTGAAGGCTATATAAGATTCGGCACAGCCGAATAAAGCACTCTTACTTGTTTTTATTTACTATATATTTTTTTAAAACTTTCAACTTAATTTTTGCTATATTTTATTTTTTTTATTTTTTTTGTCTGCTTTATACAAATAGCGTTTAAATTAATGTTTAAAAGTGCTTTTAAAACAGTTCATGCAGTTTACGCTATGCCTACTAAATTATGATCATTTAAATGTGATGTAATAAAGTGATACATTAAGTATGAGTGATGTTTACTTAAAATTACAACACATCTAATGCTTATCTCGCACTATGAAAGCTAGCAATCAAAAAAAAAAAAAAGAAAATATGTTTATTTATAGAGCAAATTAATTTTTTTGCATTTTGCTACACAGCGAAAACTTTTTTAATTATTATTAACAAATTCATTATCAATTGTATACAGCGATTCAATCAATAAAAAATTGTATGGGCAACAATTTTTGTTATTGTAAACCAAACTGCTTTCTATGTATTAGATTAATTTTATAAATATAATACAGCTGAGTCTAAGCTGTTTATTTTAAGATTTTTTTATAAAAAAAATTTTATAGAGATAATGACAGCGTGATCTGAAATAGTATATTTTTTTAGGGAGTAGACCTGGTATTCTGGTATTAGAGTTGGGACCAATCGATAAATTTAGTGATACTATTTGCAATAATACAAAATTGCTGCTCTTTGATATTGTTAACTAAAAATATTTAAATTCAAATAATAAATATTACGGTAAAATCCCGGTAGAAGAGCTAGGTGAAATCATGTATCGAATACAATAAAAAGCAAATGACGAGATCCTTAAAATATATTCAATATTTTCATATTTATTTTTATTACAAGTTTTACATAGCCAGGCACAAAATAGGTTTAGCCAAAATAAAATGAAATTCATTTTGTCTTACTTATTTTATTTTAAAAATAAACTTCTTCAAGTGTATAAAAAATTACCTATACTTTTCTAAAAATATGCATACATCAAATAATGTTTAAGGTAAGAGTACAAAAAATTAATTAAAATATAAAAAAAATATGTGAGAAAATTTTATACAGCAAGAAATCTGATTATTTTCAATCCATCGTGTTATTATTTTCTCATCTCAGGGGTAGACTTTATCTCATAAATATAGATATTCTTGGAATTTGTTACCTTCTACTCAATATATATTTCCATTTGATTTAAGAACGTCTAGTGAACACACTTATAATACATTGATAAGTATACGTATACTTATGTACATATGCCCAACAATTTGTATCACTTACACCCTGTGTTCATACATTAATATCTTTGCAGGTATGTGTTTTCATTTATCTCTTCAACAAAATATTGTCTGTGCTACTGTAGAAAGGTACAAATAAAGCGAGAAAGAGAAAAAATTGTTTTATTAAAAACATATCATATCAACATTGTTAAAACATTTTGAGATAAAATATTTTATTTACAAGTCTTCATTTGATGTTTTGATTAGTGTAACAACATCATTATTATCAATTTTATAATAATCACCATTGCGTCCGTCAGCAATAAATTTAAACATACATATGTATGTATAAGCAATGTTTAAAAGTAAGTATGTAAATTCATTATTAAATAGATTGACTTAAAACTCGAGTAATTTCCAAACATTGTTTTAGTAGATATAAATATTGTAGAATTTCAAAGATCTTCAAATTTGTTTTATTATTTATTGAAATAATAGAAAATGACGACAATAATAATCTTTTTAGATTTGAAATTTGTACCCCCTTCAAAGGACTGCCTTTATAATTGACACCACAAAACACATCCAGCAATTGGAAACAAAAATTGTTATTTAAACAACATTGAAGGCCAATAACGAACAGAACACAACAACACAACAACATCAAAACAATAACTACAACAGCACAATAATCCATTGAACATTTTCATTTGAACTCACACACACATTCATAAAAGTGTGTTTTTTATTTGTGCATAAATATTTGTTGTTATTGTGTATGGGGAAGTGTGCTTGTTGATATGTGTATATTTGTATCTCTATACATTTTTTTCTTTTTCAAAATATTGCAGAGAAAAGGGTTTCCTATTTATATTTTGTACGACAAATCTCATCGGGGACTAGTTTCAATGTATTTTATTATGTTGACAATATAATTTGTTATTTTATTTATTGGAAACCCCAGCGCACATGCCTATATAATAAAATAACTACCTGAAGAACATTTAAATGATTGCTTTGATATGCCTCCTAATAACATAAATTTGAAAATGTTTTGCTTCATAAGGAGAGCGAAAATTTTTATCAAAACAAAAAATTGTTTTGATTCTTCCAAGTGAAAATTTATAATTTATTTTTTTATTAATCAAATTTATCATACATTTTTTGGAACAAAAATTAGCAACTAAAAATTTATTTTATGTTTACATGAAAATTGTGATTTATTTAAAATAAAATCTGTTACAGACTTCAAGCTGAATAATTCTTATAAAAACATTTTCTTATACTAAATAATATATTATATTTTAATATTTTATTCGAACTTTGTCTATATATTAAATTTAAATGTGAATCATTTTTAATTGGGCTTAAGTTCATTTATTCTATTTTTTAATTTTTAAATTTAAGTTAATTTAAATTGCAATCATTTTAAGAAATATTCTTTTTTTTTAATTATTTCCGATATTAGCCGAGTGGAATGCATTTTCGAATCCAGCTACGATTTCATCATCAGCACTCTTAATCGGTATACTACTACTATATTTCATTTGAATTATAAAATTAAAAAATTTAATAAATGAACTAAATCCAAAATAAAAATGATTCACATCAAAAATTAAATAATAACAAGTAAGAGCACTATATTCGGCTGTTCCGAATCTTTTATACCCACCACCAATTTTGTGTACATTTAAAGCACAATATTTATTATTTTGTTAATCGCTATGGAATAATCTCTTTATAATAAAATATGTATCACTTTCTTTGTAGAGGGTGGTTAAATTTTAAGGGCCCACGTTGAAGGTGAACTAAACCTAGTCTTTAAATTTGTTTTCTGCATTTCATTTGACATTTCTCAATCTCAAGCTTACTCAATTTGAACCGTGGAAAGATACGCAAATGAGCAACGCTTTAAAGTTATTCAGGTTTTTTATAAAAATGGGCATTCAAATCAAAATGCATTTTGTGCACTTCGTAATTCTTTTGATCAACATAATCGTTCAAGTTCGTCCACAATCGCGAGAATTGTAAAAAATATTTAAATTTCCGCAAAACAGGTCTGTATAAAATGTTAGAAAATCTGTGAATGCCTTCTTAGTTCGTTGAATGGGAACCACTGCTGGTTCTTGCGATAGTGTGGCAAAAGAGCAGTCAACCTCGCCTCATCATCATGCCCAACAATTGAGCATAAACATTGTCATTGAAAATTTGGACCATCAGATAGAGGAGTAGCGCCAAGGATAGGGGGGGCCATTTGGCCGATATTTTGTTAAATACATAACTGAACCATACAAATATTATCATTATAAAAAGAAATGATAGTAATTTCTTAAATAATTTGTGTTTTATTTAAATTCAACATCGGTCCTTAAAATTTAACCACCCTTTATAACTTCGAGATGCTACTAAAATGCTTTTGAAAATGTAGTCTTTCAATTAAAGTGGGCGTTAAAGTAGGCGTGTCAATAAAGTTTCTGCTAATAAATACAACTTAGATATTTCAATATAGTCCTTTATTTTCCCAAAAACTTTGTCAATAGAGAAATTACATGAATTTAAGATAAACCGTTATATGGGAGGTAGGCGTTAAAGTGGGCATGTCACCTAAACTTTTTGGCACAACAATTTCATTGATTAGAAGGATATACGTAGCAAATTTGATCATCATAACTCTAATTTTGGCGGTCTTATGAACTTTTAAATTTCATTAACGGTAGATAACGTGAAAAGTGGGCGTTATAGTAGGCGTGTCAAAGTTATTTTTGCGAATGAGTACAACTTAGGTGTTTTAATATAGCCCTTTATTATTCCAAAATCTTTATTAGTAGAGAAATTATATGAATTTAACTTAAATCGTTATATGGGAGGTGGGCGTAAATGTGGGCGTGGCACCTTAATTTTCTGGCACAGTAATGACATTGCCTAGGGAGATATACGTAGCAAATTTCATCATCATACCTCTAAATTTGGCGGTTTTATGAGCTTTTAAATTTCATTAACGGTAGATAACGTAAAAAGTGGGCGTTATAGTAGGCGTGTCAAAGTTATTTTTGCGAATGAGTACAACTTAGATGTTTGAATATAGCCCTTTATTATTCCAAAATTTTTATTAATAGAGAAATTATATGAATTTTAGGTAAAACGTTATATGGGAGGTGGGCGTAAAAGTGGGCGTGGCACATTGATTTTCCGTGACAAAAAAGCGTCTCACCAAAAAGCAAAGTGTGCAAAATTTCAGAGTCGTACATCCAATTTTGTTGCTTTTATGACGTTTTTGTTTTTAAATATACCGAAAAATACACTGTGCGGTATAAATTTTCGTACATTTTGATCGATAACTCCTCTCCTAATACATAAATTTAGATAATTTTGAAGAAAAATATTGTTTTTACTCAGGAAATATATATTCGAAGTTTCATGAGTCTGCGTTAATGCGTTTGGACACAATTCCATTTTATTCGATGTTTGAAGGACACGGTTTTTTCGACCTACTCTTGCTTTTCGAGCTACAACTCTCCTCCTAATATTCCGATTTAGCATATTTTCAATACCTTGTCTATAAGAAAGATTCTGGCAAAATTTGAGCCCCCTAGCTTTTTCGGTGCGACCTCTATCGTGCTTTCAACAGACGGACAGACGGACGGACATAGCTAGATCGTCATCAAATCAAACCCTGATTCAGAATATATATACTTTATGGGGTCTAAAATGGATATTTCGATGTGTTACAAACGGAATGACAAAATGAATATACCCCCACCATTTTTTTGGTGGTGGGTATAAAAAAAGTTATCTTCAAAATCAAAATTTATTAAGAAATTTGTTTGTTGTCTCGTTTCCTTAAAAACTTTTAATTTAATCGTTCGGGCCTTTTATGCTGTGAGAGCACACTCTTTCGTATATATATCATAAATAAAATGTTTACTAACTAACTTAAATATGTTGCCTATGATTTTTAAATATATTATATAAAATTTATTTCAAATTTCTAAAAAAAACTGGAAGAATTTAAATCTTTAATTTAACATATTGCAAAGTATCTTATTTAATTTTAAGTTGACTTTAAAAATAAGACAACACACATGCAAACACCTACACCCTTTCATTTGGAAAAAATTCCAGAAGAAGAGAGTAGATAGAAGGTAGCAAACTCAAACTCAAACATATTGGCTTAAGGATTTGTAATACGATACATTTAGTTGGTATTATGTTAGAATGTCAGATAAATCACGTTTTACAATATTTGACAGAAAAAAAATTAAAAGAACACAAATGATAAAAGGAACAATGCAAGATATTAAAAAGGGTAGACTATGTGTTGATACAAAAATAAAAAATTTTTTTAAATACTTCAAACTAGGGACAAACCATCTTTTATTTAAATGAATTCAATTTGTTAAAAATTTTCAACTGTTACGTATAATAATTTTATATTGGTTACTATTAGCATTATTATATCTAAAATCAAATGTATACATATATATTTAACCCTTTTTCGTTTCCTCATACAATTTTATAATAAGATGATAAATTTGAAAAGGATAAAGGTTTTAATAAAAAGAAACATTTTGGCAATAAAAAATATCTTAAATTTGTCCTTTTTACAAACAACCAAAAATTAATATCAATAATAAATGAAGAATTATATACAAATGAAAAGATGGAATAACAATTGAATTCAATTAAAATTACTTATACCCCTCGTATTCCTCTAAAATAACCAGCAAAAAAAAACATGATGAAAAAGTTATTATGATGATGAAGTGGTTCAATTTGGCTTAAGCCATATTTTAATATTAGCGTGTCATTTCAGATCATGTGCTTATATAAATATATAAATGAACTGAACTCCATTCAAATAATGCATCTTAGGTGAAAAGAAACCGATGTTTAATGAACTAATGATGTTTGCTTACAAAAATTTTATGATTTAGCACTCATTTTGAAGCTCATCACTTATAACAGTTTACCTCACATTAATAAAGCCAAATGTTATTCATCATACTCTACTTGAAAATTGTTTTGCTGGCTACATGTGGATAACGGATCGTACGATTAAAATCTTACCAAAATTTTTTTCGAATATTGTAAGCAGTGCGAACTTTATTCCCTTACCGTATTGCATCCATGAAAATGCCTAAACTGTTTGCGTACAAAAGCACCTCAAACTGTTTGTTCCATACTGCTTATTATTTTAGTAGTTTAGAAAATAAGACTAATTTATTTTAATAGCAATTTATTTTCTCCCTTACTAGCTGCTACTTTATACAGCAGTGCGTAAGGTGAAGGCATGATTAAGCTGTTCTTGTTAGAGATAAAAGTAGCGCTTATTAGTTGCAAAAAATAGGCCTACCGAGTGAGACATCGCATATAAAAGTAATGCCTTCTAGAAGATCTTTTGGAAGCAGGTAAGCACTAAGTAATCGATTCAAAAAGCGTTTTTGGTTTTTATGAAAACATGTAAGTATCAATCAAACAAAAATGTCCAATGTTTGGTATATGGATGTTTTCAATTCAAAATTATAATCCGCAGAAAAGTTTTAAGGTTTTTTTTCCAAAGTCAATAGTTTTGTCATTTCATACATTCTGCGGAAAGAACCAACAATATATATATTTATTGGGAAAAAGAACAACTGCATAGGTCAACATTAAATAAATTTGATATTAAAGTAACATTTGCAATCCAGCAATATAAAACTACCCTCAAGCCAGCTAATTTAAGCAACTTTACATAAAGTTATAGCAAAAAAACTTATTACCTTTAGTTTTTGTGAACAATAACATTTAAAATAATAACTTATTTAGATTTATAATTGAGCTAATCATACGAAAACCGATATACTCTTTGACTGATACAGGGAGGAGTTTATATAATAGTTTTTGTTGTGAACAAAATCAAACATTTTAAATTTCTTTTCTCAAAAACGATTTAAACAGACATAAGCAGTTTTTTTCTTATTTCCACATATATATAAAAACATTAACGTGACTGAATGATTTATTATCGCACAGGCCAACGCCAAAAATCTAAAATCATTAAATTTGGACAGTGGCTTCCTTTTCTGATTTAAAGGGATTTTCGGAAATTCAAACTTTAAGGTGGTAAAAAAAGGGTAAAAACGTACGGTTGAAATCGATAACCTTATATCTACTAAACTAAAGTAATACAGATTCACTTAAAAAGGTATTGTTGGTTTCTCAAAAAATAAGCCGACATCTATCTGGCCCTTTTTATACCCTTCACCTGTGGTGCACAAGGGTATATATAGCTTTGTCATTCCGTTTGTAATTTCTACAATTTTCATTTCCGACCCCATAAAGTATATATTTTCTGAAAGCTTATGAAAAGAGGAGTCGATTAGGCCCTGACCGTCTGTCCGTCTGTCCGTCTGCCCGTCTGTCCGTGTGTTGGTTGAAATCAACTTTTAGAAGCAACTATATGTTCCTCAGATCTCTATATGGTATCAATCTCTTGGAAATATTCAGGAATGAATCGCTATTGAAATTCAGCACAATCGCCCAATAACTGAGATATGAGCAAAAAACCACGACCACCTCGTTTTTTTACACAATTACAACAACAACATACATACATAAATATATGTGAAAACCATACAAAAAAAGAAGAAATTACAAAAAGAAAAAATATTAAAAATAAAAAAAAAAATAATAAAAAAAATTACAAAAAAAAAAAATTTTTAAATAACTTAAAATAAATTAAAAAAAAAATATAAAAAAAAATAATAACAAAATATAAATAATATATTAAATAAAATAAAATTTTTTTGGCTCAGCTGGGATTCGATGCCACATTTATTCTAACCAGTATATATATATGTACGTATTTGATATGAGATGAATGGTGATACAAACAATTGTTATTGCATGACTACACGTTGTGAAGGGTATATAAGATTCGGCACGGCCGAATATAGCGCTTATATTTGTTGTATTTAAAGCCCTTAAGGGGTAAGAAAAGTTAAAAACAGTATTTTGGTTCCCTATATAACTTCCAAAATATAAACGATGGCAAAATTTACTTACTTAGTGAGAAAATATTATTTATTTAATATATTATTTTATTTATTTTTTTTATTCATGGTAATATAAAAAGCCGAAATAAAACTACTCAGCAAGCAGTGAAAGAAAACCTTAAATAACTCTTTCAATTTCAATATCATTACTGAATAATTGATTGAAATCAAGGGAAACCAAGCAAAAACTTTGTCATCATTTAACTGATACCTAATATCATCAGTCATATCAAGTAAAAGAGAAGTTGTGTTGTATTCACAACGAAAAGCATATTGAGAGGAAGTAATCAGTTTCTGAACATAAGTTAATATTTGATCTGTAAGTATGTACTCCACAGCTGTAGATGATGCTTTCAGGATGGAAAAAGGTCTTAAATCCTCCAGCGAACATACTAATCTAGACTTCGAAATAGAAACCACATGGGCAATCTTCAATGTCATAGAATATTTGGATGTAGTCAAAATCGTATTTACGTACTAAATAAAAATTCTAGACACATAAGAATAAATGATACAAATTAATTGAAATTGAATAGTATTAGTAACAAGAGAATTATATTTAATCCTACAGATCGCATCAAACAACTTATTCCATCACCAAAGGATTATTAATACCATCTCTTCTGCTAGGAATATAAATTAAAATTCACATACTTATCATCGAAAATTATTACATTTTTCAATTAAACACTTTATTGAGAATCTGGTTATTAATAATAAAGCTCATTTTTGTTTAAATCGCTTTTTCAATTAGCAAAACTGTAGGTTTGGGAGTTTGTACCCCACTCTGTGTACAGTATACTGTGGAACTACATATAAAAAATCACTGGGCCTTACGTTTTTGGAATTAAAGATGGAAGTGCTGTAAATAGAGAGCGATATCGGTGTTTTATAAAACATTTTTTAAGTCCTGTCCTTGAAAGCAGACCTGAGATGTGATTTTAGCAGGAGATATTATACACTTTTGAGTGAAATTTTTAGAGACCATATAATTTCCAAAAACTGGGAAATTAATTGGCCGCACGTTCGGTCAATTTGTCAGACGCCAAATATTTTCTTTACAGTTATTTTCATACCCTTCAGCTGTGATGCACAAGGGTATATACAGCTTTGTCATTCCGTTTATAATTTCTACAATTTTACTTTCCGACCCCAATAAGAATATATTTTCTGAAAGCTTATGAATAGAGGAGTCGGTTAAGCCTGTCCATCTGTGTGTGTGTTGGTTGAATTTAACTTTTAGAAGCAACCATATTTTCCTCAGATCTGTGTATGGTATCAATCTTGTAGATATATCTGGGATTGAATCGCTAATGAAATTCAGCACAATGCCCCAAAACTTTCTGAAATATGAGCAAGTAAACAGGACTGCCTTTGCTTTTTCCCATATTTTTACCACCAGAATTAAAATTTTTCAGTGCTATTTGTAGATATAATATACCTCTAGAGATATTCGTTAAAAATTTTGGATAAAGCGTACTATAATCGGTAGAGTTATAAGCAACAATTTTTTAATAAAAATATATATTCCAAAAAAACTAAAATCAATTCTAGACAACCAAGAGAATTGAATATCATCTGAAAGACCTAAACTAGCGCTATATAATTAAAATAAAAAAATTAAAATTCATGTTGGCCGCCACTACAAAATGGCGCACAACAAATTTATATATGGGTCAAATCTGGTATTTAAAAATGTAACTTCTTGAACCCCCTCAATATTGGTATCAAATTTAAGGCGTTGACGAGTATAATACAGTAAATTATAAAAAAAAATTAAATTCAAGATTTCGTTTAAAACAAAATGGCGGAACAAATTTGTTTAACCCCATCACTATGGGTATCAAGTAAAAGGGCTTAACTAGTAGACATGAATTATATGTTATGCTACGATGTGGCATTGAAGGGTATTATCAGATTCAACGCGGCCGAATATAGCAATCTTACTTGATAAAAATCAATTATATGTGAAGCCCAAAACAATTCTTTAACTCAATGCTAACATTATTGCAAAAATTCGAACGCAACAACTACAATCTTTGAAAGATGTTATGAAAAATGTTCTCAAATGAGCACATAAATATTAAAACAAAACACTGCAATTAAATTTAGTATTAACACAAATAATATACATATATTAAATAATTTAAAAAAAAGGTAGAAAAGTTCAAAGTTCAAAACTTTTTTTCAAAAAATACCCATGGACATGGTTTCTATTTTTAACACTTTTAACAGATGTTACCTTTAAAATGTGATCTGCAAAAAAAAACAACACCAACAACAATAAAAAAAAACTTTTTCTAACCCCATTTTAGTTTTATTTTAGTACCGCCTGCGGTGTTATAATTTTCGATGCTGTTATAAAGGGGAGCGATTTTGTAAACCAATTACAAGTATCAGACATTTTGTGAAAGAAGCAACAATTTTATGATTATTTACATAACATGAATTAAACGGTTTGAAATTTATAAAAATAAAAGGGTAAAATACAATTGTTACATTTGTTGTTATTCAACTACGTTTTTTTTTTGCTCTTGTTTGTTGTGTGTGTGTGTATGTGTTTTTATTGGAAGTGTGCACTATTAAGATACAAATTTAAGCATAGAGTTAAATGAATAAAAGTTTAAGTGTTACAAAGTCATTACTATGGTCTCTGCGTAGTAGTGTATCGACTGTTTTGTATTCTTTTGTATACTTTTTGCTAAACGTTTCAGTACACGTTTCATTACACGTGTTTTTGGAAGTGGAAATTTTAAAACATTAAATTGCAATAGATTAAGTAAAGTATGTTTGTGTGTGTTTGTTTGTGTGTGTGTGTGTGTGTGTGTGTGTGTGTGTGTGTAAAAAATAGCGGTTAACGTCATAATACCGAACTGATTCTTAAAGTTTCAAGTTCATCAAAGAGAAATTGCTTAGCTCAAGGGTTGATTTAGTGATGCGAACAAATTTAACGAAAATTCAGTAAATATTCTAAAGCTTTTTACAAAATTGTACGGCTTTTAAAAAATTTTAAAACAACTGAAGCCTTACAAACGTGGCTTTTTATGTTTGCGATTGCTGTATTTATAAATATTTGTCCAAAAATTAACCATAACAAAATTTCCTACATTATTTTTAGGACAGCAAAATTATTCAAAACTATATTACGCATAAATAATTTGTCAGTTAAATATTTGACATGCTTGAACATAAAAATTGTAATAAAAACCTAAAAACTGTATTTAGAGAAAATTAAAATTAGAATTTTCGGTCGTTATAGAATAAATTAAAAATGTTTGTTTTGAACCAATCAAGGAAATATGAATTCCGTCTACTAATAATTAAAAAATTAGCTCAAAAAGTTATTCCATAAAAATTTCAAACTTAAACTGGATTAATCCATGTGTTTTGAACAAAATTCTTGTGCGTATGAAATTGTTTAATATCTTTTGTGACATTTTTCTTTTGGAGTTAGAGAGAAATTATTTTGGTTTAAAAATTTTGAAGATGAATTGATCTAGAAAAAATAAAAATAGGTTTTCGTATTTTGTAAAGTTTCTACTTATAGCTTGAGTCGTGCTGCTGAAAAATCTTGTCAAAATGAATTAAAAATATTTTTGCAAATTTCAACGATGCAAAACTAAGTTCAAATATGGAAAAAAATTTTGATTTAAAATTTTGATTAAAACTATAAAATCTGTTTGATAATTATATACAACACCTAATTCCTAATTCCATAAAAATTAAAATTTTTACAGTGAACAAAAGAAGACGTACTTTTAAATATTATTATCTCTTGTATTCTGCTCCTTTCTTTTTCATTACCTATAATAGCTGTTAACTTTTTAACACTCACACCAACAATTTTTTTTAATAACACAACATTGACATTAAAGTATTTTTATTCAACAAAAAAAGCTATAGTATTTAATTTTGCCATATAGAACTCCTGTAGTTAGCTTTTGTTTAAAATGTGAAGCTATTTAAATATGCACCCTTTTGTTAAAATTCCATGTTGGTCTGAACACGTGTGATATACATACATACATACTTAACAATTTTTTTTGGTTAAAAGTTGTATTTTTTTATACTAGCTGGTGCATTTTGATGATTACCAAACCGTCAAAATTCAAAAATTCGATTTATTTACATAAACCAACCAACACACAAAAAATCATGACTATACAACAAGAGAAAAAGTCAGATTTGAAAAGTATACAAATAATACCCGATTAAGCAAACATTCATATGTATGCACATATAGATGTTTAACTTATGTATGTACATATGTGTTTACCCAGCAAAAACTTTACTTACCTACCAAAGGCCATGACTGACTATCAGATTTAGTCGTTCGATATGTCAAAAATTGTATGTGTGTTCAGAAAGTGTGATAGTGTGGACACAAAGTGCACATGTGTGACAGATTTTTTGACAAGTGTGTCCGATTTAATAATCTTTTAAAAATTTTCATAAAATAATAGTTTCTGTGCGATCAGAGTTGCTTTTTCTAAGCAAGTATGACAGTGTGGCATCCAATAACACATTTTGTTGCGATTTTTTCATGTAGGACAGAAAACTATCAGATTTTTATTTCACATAATCGCACGACTTTGTAGGATAGTCAGTCATGGCCTTAAGTTAGCAAGTAATGTTGTTATGCCTCAAAAATATATTCTTACCTAGTAAGTTAGCAAGTATTATTGGAAGTATACATAAACTAGTTGTGTTTGAACCAATAACTACTTATTTTTGTTTGAGCTGCCCAAAATTTCATGATCCTTGCTAACAAATATGTGTACTTAAACAAAACTATAAATAATTATTTACAAAAAAAAATCTAATTTTTAACTGGTTATTTTTATACTATTGCGATACTAAAAAATTATAATATTGTGCATACTACTTAAATTATTAATAAATTTTATTTCAAGCCATCTAACGTTCTTTTTTTCAACTAGTGCTTCTTTCGTGAATGGTAACACTTAGCTCATGTTTGATTTGACAGATAAATAGTTTTATCCTTCCGCTGAACAAATATGGTTGTGTATACGCTTGAACAACGCTGGGAAATATTGCGACATTATTTTAGCAGATTTTGCCAAAAAAAATCGTCTTTTCAGATTAAGCTCATTTTGATCATGGCGGGTATGTAAACAAGAAAAGTTGTCGCATTTGGGGCACAGAAACCCGCACACATACAGTGAAAAGCCGATACACCCAAACGAGTCACTGTTTGGTGCGGATTTTTGTCCAGAGGCATAATCGGGCCATTTTTCTTCGAAAATGAGCAAGGAGTGGTCGTAGTCAATAACAGTCGTTATCGGGCCATGTTGAACGAATTTCTGTTCACAAAAATTGAAGAGGAGGATATTGGCAACATTTGGTTTCAACAGGACGGCGCTGCGTGACACACAGCCGAAGCTACACTTTTTTATAGCATTTTCAAAGGAAAAAAGTTATTTGGCGGACCCTTTAGTTTACTGCCTAAAGAAATTATAAAAAAAAAGTGTTTACAAAGGTGATTACCAACAGACCATTATTGTTATGATAATGATCCCCTGTTACTATCCCAGCAAAACTACTACTTGCTATTACTGAACAACATACTTTATAAATGATTATTACCTATCGCCTGTCGTACTGAGAAGTGTTTCAACAATGACTTGATTTTTAATGTGATAGATAAGAATTTACTTTTCAGACATTGCTTAGCAATTTCATTTGAATGGCTTAGTGAATACACAAAATCATCAAATTTGGTACACAGAAAATCCTCATGCAACCTATAACAAACAAATGCACCCACATCGATCAACTGACTGGTGCAGATCTTGGTCACGTGATGTGATTGCGTCTTACGTTTTGGAAGATGAGGCCACAATCGCAATGATTGTGAACGACATTCGTTACACAAGCATAATAACGAAAATCTTATGGACGGCACGGATCTGGATGATATGCGGTTTCAGCAAGACTAAACGACCTGCCACGCCGCTCATTAAATAATCCATTTATTTGCAACAACGGTTTTTAAAACAAATTATCTCAAGAAATGTTGATGTCATCTGACTACCAAAACAATGAGAATAAATGCCGCGGCGCGCCGTTGGATTGTTTTCTTTGAAGTTTTGTGATATTTATCGTTTATGCGAATAACCCAAAACCCATTCCAGAGCTCTTTATTTGGTTGTGCTAAGTCTTGTATACCTTTCAAAAGTGTTAATATGCAACTGTAAACGTATATACTTAAGTAGTTTGGGAAACAGAAATTTCTAAATCTTTCCCTTTTAAAACAACACTTTTACAGTGTTGTTTACTAATGACATGCTATCATGTACTTAAAAATCTTTTTGAGTGTGATCATGTTCGTAAGACGCGCAGTGAATAAACGAAAAACTTTGCAGTTTAGGCAATACAGCTGATGAAGTCTGTATTATGTACATTCGAACACATGAACAAGCATAAAAAATATAACATTTTCCATTAATATTCTAATATGTAGAACTTATAGTGATATTCAATAAACAGGTCATGAAGTTATCTTGGAGCTAAAACATCGGTCTTTGTTTGGATTAGCAAAAGATGCAATCGTGCTCTTTCGCTCATATCTCAGCTAATAGTATATGTGGGCATACTACTGATTTTCAAAAGCAATATTTTCAACATTATGCCTAATAAATTGAAACCATATTAGAGGCTTCAGAAAGTTTATATCAACATACACTCGGACAGACTGGCAGATGGACTTAGCTGAAACAATTTCTCTACACGCAAAGAAAAACCATGGTTACGACATGATTACGACGGTCATATTATTTTTTCTAAAACAATATTTGGTTGTCGAAAACAAGTAATAGTCATTTTTGGTTCCTTTCATCATATATTTTGTCACGATAATCAAGCATTTGTTTGAATTGTATCATTTAATGATTACTTTTCGTAAAAATTTCGAAATGGTTATCTATTAAAAATAGTATGATTTAAAGAAATTAATTTGACAAAAATAATATTATATTCAAAATCATTAAAAATTAAAAATAATCATTAAATAATAAGTGAGACAACAGTATGATTACAAAATAATCAAGCTATGATTTTTTTTTAATAATAATTTGATTTCAACTGTTCTTCTTCTTGCTGAATAAATTTTTATTATTTTAAAAGTTTGAGATGTCAAAAAAAGGAACAAACATTTTGAAAAATTAAAGAAAATTTAAAAATAAACGAGAAAATGTAAAAAAATATTGGTAAAAAATTGCAATTAAATTGGTGAGTACAATCAATATGAGTGTGTTATAGCAAAAGACAATAATTTGCCGTAAAAAAGCAGAGATTGACGATTTCAATTGTAGTTATATATATGATTATTTAATGATTCTTTAATTAAACACAATAATGATAACTGGTAACCATTATTATTTTAAACATAATCATACAATTCAATCATAGTACGTTGCTCTTCGATTATGGTTACCACAACCATATTTTTTCTTTGCATGTATACATAAAGATTCAGAATTTATATATTTTATAGAGTCATAAATAAATATTGTACAAATAACAAAAAGGTATAAATAGCTGTCAAAATAAGGGAAAGTCAGTGTTTAAATTTTCAAAAAATATATAATTAATAATTACTCATGTAGCCGCATGGTGTCATTATTAATTTGACAAGATAATAACAATTGAACAGCTCAAACATTAAGTGCTTGGTAATGACACCCTATTACTTTGCAGCGTTTAAAATAATGAACATCTATTACAAAAATTTAAATCTTTTCTACTGGGTATGTATGCGTTTGTCTGTATTTGTAATGAGTTTACACAACCGTAAAATGTGTTTTTCGGTTTTACGCCTCAACAAAAAAATTACTTATTTGTTTGTTTGTATGTTCAAGCATTGCATTATAAATATATGTTTCCATCCCCCTATCCTCCCTCTATTCAAAAATTAATCTACATTTAAATGTCTGTTTACTGTAAAATGTCTGTCAACCAGTTATTATGTCCTGCTGAGTTTCCCTTCTTCTTTCTTTCCACCACAATAATATGCCAGCATCATGTGATTAACACATAAGTTGGGGAAAATATTCATGACTCCTTTGGCCTTAAGGGCACACAAACACTGTAACATATATATATAGATATAGATACGATTATTTATTTAGAAAATTAACTTGATTTAATAATTATTGCAAAAAAAGAGGTGGTAAAACTTAAATAGTTGTCACATGATATTTGTCATGTAGAAATAAGCAAATTAACAAAGTATACATACATATGTACATTTGTGTAACATTTCAAACACAATGTTAATAAATAATTTATTAAGGTTAAAAAATGTCGAAATATTTATGAGAAAATGCATTTTCTACATGTTAAAAAAGATTTTATCCATTTGTTTCCTTTAACCTTTGATCGCCTCTATTTTGACATGAAAATAATAAAAATTTAAATATGCCGATTTATTAACACTGTAGGAGTAGTAGTAGCTTAGGGCATGACTCGTCTTTAGATTTAGTTGTTCGATATGTCAAAAATTTTATGTGTGTTCAGAAAATGAAAAGTATGGACAATGCACATATCTGACAGATTTTTGACAAATGTGTCCGAAGATACTCATAAAATAATAGTTTCTTTGTGATCAAAGTTGCTTTTTGTAAGCAAATATGACAGTGTGACATCCAGTCACATATTTTGTTGTAATTTTCTAATGTAGGACAGTAATCTTTTAGATTTTTATTTGATATAATCGCACGACTTTGTATGATAGTCAGTCATGGCCTTATGTGGTGGTTTATTTAATTTGTAGCTTGAACTTTAAAATAGCTTTGGCGAAAATCGAACGCGTAGCCTCCAGACAGGCAGAATATCACACTACTGACGAGAAAATATATTTATTTTTAAATTTTTTGGCCAACAAATTTTTAATATTTATTTTTGGATTTTTTTTAAAGTTTTACATTTAAGACGGTATTTCTTTAAATTGTCCTATTAAGTGATTAAGATTTTTTAATATCATTTTTTCATAATACGACTTCATAGCCTAAAATGTATATTAAGTCAAGATTTATAAGCCCGCTTGTATGTGTTACGTTTATATCTTTTATAAGCGTTGGTTTATTTTCTTTAAAAACAGCGGGGTTCGTCTTATCGCCAACAAAGAAAAGCACTTAGAATTTACGGTATAAAAGTTTAAAGCACCATTTTGGATTTTAACACAACAAATCACACTTAAAGGGTACTTTATTCACTGTTTAAGTTATTGTTGTTTAACTTGTTATCAAACTCAATATGCTTTACACTCATTACACTTGTATTCTGAATTTGTTTAGTTATGTAGCGCATATTTCACAATATAAATAATTTAAATTGAATTCGCTTCATAATTTTAAAATTTTTAAAACTTAATTTTTATAATTAATAAATTTTCTAAAATTCGTTTACGTAAAATAAACAAAAATTACCGATACAAAAGAAAACAATGTATTTTCTAATTATTGAATTTCTTTGCTTCGATAACATTTCTATTAACAATTGGGCAGCTCTGTACATGAAAACAATTTGTAATCATTGTTTCTGTGTTCATAGATTTTTTTAATTAAACTTCAGTTTAAACTCTACTAATCGCTCTTATGTTGGCTGCAAAAAAAATACATCATAAGGGGAAAGCAAAATGTAGCTTTAAGAAGTGCTTTAGTTTTGTGTTTTGCATTTTAGCAAATAGCTCTGTTTATTAAATATCTGCATAATTGTCTTAGGCACGTTTAGGCGTATATATTTACAAGTGAGTGCGTGTTTAAGATTGTCTCGTCCTTAATAAAAACGCTGATTTAATTATTGTTATAATTATAACACTGTGGTCAATTATAAAATTTTGAAATTTCAAAATGAGAAAGACTTGACCAGTTTTTTTTTTTTAATTATAAAAATTATGAGTAATTGAAAAGTTAAAAAATCATTTTTGTAAAAAAAAAATATCTAAAAAATTTGTATAAAATATGTATGTAAATTAGATCGTACACCCTTATAAGCAATAGAAGTTCGCCGTACACCTTTGAATATAAAATATTTTTGCAAGAGAAGTTCCAAAAATTTAAAAGTTGTTCGTTAAGTTTTCGAAATTTACAGTGGTATATTCTTAAGATGACCAATATTTTACTCCAAAAGCCATTGACATCAAGTATCCCATTCCATCAAAAATTCAAGCTCTGCAAAAATTTTTAAGCTTTAATTAAGAATGTTTGAATCTTTTTTGTTGACAAGCATAGTGGTCGCTTTTCTACTTTTTTAAAGTCAATGACCTTTAGTGCAATCCATTGATATAAACATTCATTATAAAACTTTGATATCAAATATTAAATATATATCTAAGACAAAATTTAAAAAGAAACAAGTAAGAGTGCTTTATTCGGCCCAGTCGAATCTGGCAATACCCTTCACCATCTTGTACATTGTATCTTATTCTAGATTTCAAATTTCATGTTATATGCCATTTTCTTTATTATTTGCGATTGGTAAATTTTACAGTCAATTCTTTGACTTGATACCAATATTGATTAGACGCCTTTTGGATTTGACACTTTTTTAATAGCTTACTGTACTCTACTGGTAAGCCCTTTCATTTGATACCGTTGTTGTAAGGATTAAAGTGGATAAAGCCATAACTAATATATTTGATTCATATATTCGCCATTTAATCTCAGACAACGTCTTGGATTTTTGATTTTTGATTTTTCATAGTAGTTTACTAGCAAGTCATTTCGTTTGATACGAATATACATATCATCAAGAGGTAAATTTTTAAATATTTACCAGATATGACCCATTTATAAATTTATTGACCGCCTCTTTCTAGTAGCCATCATGACTTTTAAATTTTTTATAGCTTATTGGATTGCGCTAGTTAAGTCCCTTCGTTTAATATCTATATTGGCTCTCTCGGTTGTATGAAAATCGATTTTATTTCTAAATTTTAGGAAAAACCCTGTAGCAATTGTATTATTGTGTTTATATCTTAATTGGTTTCTAAGCGGTTTGTTAGGTTTTTTCATAAATAATTTCTGAGACCACGATTTATTATTACTAGTAACTTGAAAACTTTTATATATTTAAAAATTGTATATATTTTTCAAGTAGTTTTTGCTTATAACTTTGCCGATTAGTGCAAAAATACTTTATATTAGAATGTGTTCAGCTTACATTTCTTTAGTAGAATCTACAGTATATATAGGCTTTTTAAGTCCTGCAAAACTTCCGATAGTTTAATAGTTATCATGCTTAGAATTTCACCAGAACAAGTTTACAAATAGTGGAAATTTGTTTTCAAAATTCGCGTTCTGTTCCCAAAGAAGTACTTTTTCATGTATAAGGTGCACATAATCGTCTATCTGAGCAGATTTACACTGCCGTATCGTGCATACACGAGTTCATTGCCGCTGTAGGCAAGAGTGTGACAAGTAACTCAAATTTATCAATAATTTGGCTACCAAATTATCTCAAGAAATGGGCCTGTAATTGGCCACCTCGATCATGTAATTTGACAACTTTGATCTACTTTTTGTGGAGGTACATCAAATCTCTAGTCCAGAATGATAAATCAACAGCGATTAGTCATTTAGAAGATAAAATTCGATGTACTATTGACGAAAAAGAATGGGTATCCTCGAAAAAGTGGTAAAAATATTCATCAACAGGATGGCGATGATAAGTCGCAGTAGCGGAGGACATACATATGCCAGTAATTATTTATAATTATTAAATTTTATAAAATTTGTGAGCTAATAAATCCAAATTTTGGTATTTTCATTGAATTTGTTGTGTTTTATTTAACAAAATTCTTAACCTCTAAAAAACACTATATATGTATGTATTTTTGTGAACGTTTGACAAAACAACCTATTTCAGATATTTCATATATCTTAGAAAACAAAAAAAAAAAACAAAAAACAAAAAACAAAACAAAAAATATAATTTAAGTTCATTATTTTTATGTGATAGCTTTTAGCTTATAATTCACAGAAAATGCGGAATAGAGGATTTGTTCGTTTTTAAATTTTTTATTGCATTGTCTATGTTTTATATAGAAATTGGCGTAAACAAAGATAGTCTTTACTTTTGGGTAAACGAACGAACATAATGTAGGTGAATCGGAACTTTGTAGACTTGAATTTTTGAAAAATTCTAGATAAATTTTAAAAAAATTTCAGGAGAATAAAAAATAAATATGGAATAAAAATTAATTAACACTTTCCATTTTCACATAATATCTCTTAAAATATTATATTTAAAATTCTTAAAAAGTGTTAAAGATTTGACTTTAATAATAAATTTGAAAATTTTTATCCACAGATATATATTCAAAACTTTTTGATAAGCTATCAAAATTTAAAAAAAAATTTTGTTTTGTTTGTAATAAGAAATTTTTATGTATTTTATCTCGTTTGCCAACTTATTTAAAGCTTAAGATAAAATTCATGAAAAATCATTATACACTTACATATATGCTTGTTGAAAATCTGTAAAGCTTAAATTTGTATTCTTGTTTTATGAATTGAACGATTTTGTGTGCCAACATCTATTAAAAATTTATTAAACATATGTTTTTCTCTTTTCACTTTAAAAGCAAGTAATGCAATGTGTTTTTATTAAATAACAAACAAATATCCATTACTAACCCAGTGCCCGGTGCATGCATTTATAGGCCCATTACAATTGCCAGTACTTGAAATGTTTACTTAACTTTACCACCACGGAACTTTGACTGTTTTTTTATTCCTTATAAACCGTTTATAAAAAGATTTTTTTGTTCTATTATTTCTTTTTTTAACACAACATAAGTATTATCCTTTACAATTTGTGCGTTCGCTCGATTATGTTCAACATATAAATAAATAATAATTTAAAAATTTACTAGGAATAAAAGACCATTTTATATATATAGAGATTGTCTGTGATAAATATACACATGAATACATACTAACTGATGGAATGACTGACTGTTTGTATATATGAATGAATAACTGACATAAATGGTTAAAGTGCATTGACTTTACCGTCAAACTTAACTAGTATTGACTGCTGTTGTATCAAGGCTCATTCATTTTAAAAACAATACCGTTTCATGTTTGTTTTTGTATCGCATTGTCTTTGAATTGGTACGTTGGCATGGATATTTACAAAGTCACATGCTATTAAATGGACTTTTTGGTTCAATAAACTGAATCTTGTGTAATATTTTAAATGCTTTTTATACCCTTCACACAGTGATAAGGGGTATATATAGGTTTGTCATTCCGTGTGAAATTTCTACAAATTTCATTTCCGACCCCATAAAGTATATATTTTCTGAAAGCTTATGAATAGGGGAGTCGATTAAGCCCTGTCATTCTGTCAGTCTGTCAGTCTGTCCGTCTGACCGTCTGACCGTCTGTCCGTGTGTATGTTGAAATCAACTTTTTGACATCCCGACATCGCTTGGACTCGGGTGAGGTATTAAAATATCAGAAATATTCGGGAGTAGATCGGTATTGAAAATCAGAAACATCGGTACATAAACAACTGAGATATGAGCAAAAACCCACGACCACCTCGATTTTTTTTTCACAAAAACAACATTACAACAACAACATACATACATACATACAAACGTGTATACTGGTTAGAGAAAACGTGGCATCGAATCTCAGCTGAGCCCAAAATTTTTTTTTTTTTAAATTTTTTTTTATTTTATTTTTTTTTAATTTTTTATTTAATATATTATTTATATTTTTATTAATATTTTTTTTTTAATTTTTTTTTAAATATTTTTTTTTTATTTTTTTTTTTGTTTTTTTTTTTAATTTTTTTTTTAAATTTTTTTTTAAATTTTTTTTTTTAATATTTTTTTTTTATTTTTTTTTTAATTTTTTTTAACATACATACGTAAATTTATAATTTTACGATGGGATGTTTTTAGATATGTATGTTTTTTATATGTATGTACGTATATCATATGGAATGGTGATACAAAGTACTGTTATTGCATGACTACACGTTGTGAAGGGTATATAAGATTCGGCACGGCCGAATATAGCGCTCTTACTTGTTTAAGAAATTGTTTTCCAAAACGCAAAACCATTTAAAAACTTTTAAAAGTTGAGACCCCAAATAGAAATTGTATTATTGTATTACAAATATGAATTTTCAATACAAAAAAAAAATAAAAAAAAAAAAAATATAATATGTTTTATCTAAAGAAAAATCACCATTTTATAAAAGTAACTTAAAATCATTTGATATTTTAACTGAGTTTAATTTTAGAGGTGTAGGTTAAGGCAATGGATTTCTTACCCTTTATTTTATTTATGTATATATATATATATATATATATATATATATATCATGTATAACCACGCTATCAACCAGAAATGATTGAGCTAAAAGGAATCTCATCCAATTAAGCTCTGATTAAGGTAACGTGTTTTTTTTTAGTTTTTATTAATATAAATATATTATTGTTGTTTAGTGGCTGTTAAAACTATTATTTATAAAAGAGAAAAAAATTGTTTAGGGGGAAAGTATCCTTTAGAATTCATGCCTAATTTTAGATTAAAAAAAAAACTTAAAAACTTATACAATGATGATAAAATTGTTCCAACTATCTTCAAACAAAATTACGATTTTCAATTGTTTGGACAAGTTCGTTCTAAAATGCTCTTTAAGTCAAATCCATTGAGACAGCTCTACTGGAAGTAGAAGCATTGTAGAAGAAGCTTTCAACAATGCAATGACCTTAAGTCTTATTGGTTCTTTTGGAAACTTAGAGCTTAGCCATGATCTAATTGCGTAGATTACTAATATGTTAAGGAACACGTAGATAAACTGTGAAGCAAATGGAGTAATAATAAAGGACTCAGTATGTTGAGGAACCCAGCAGGAAGGTATCTTATATCAGTTGCTACGGGAAACCACCCTACATAGTCTACTGAAAATTCTATCAAACTAGGGATTATATTGCAATACAATACTTTTATGCAGAATAGCAATAAAGTTTTTGAATATAAGATGAAATTACCAAAAGTTTCTTGAGTTACTCCCTAAATTTACTTAATTTTTGAATTATCTAATCAATTCAACAATTTTATAATGCTGTCTTTTAACTCAGTGCATAGCTCAAATGACCATGAGATATTTTAAGCAATGTAAGGAAACTTAATGCAAAATCATTATAAATACTTACGGCTTTTCAGCTTTCTCTGCATCGATATCCCCTTTACGCATTGGCGGGCTGCTAATCAACTGAGGACTATAAACCTTGGGAGGACTGGTGACTCTAGGTGGACTATGCATAGAGGGTGGACTCTTCAGTTGTGTTGGACTACGCATTATAGGTGGCGAAGGCATTGATGGTGGACTATCTCCTTCTTGAGGACTATGAACACAAACCTCGTCAATTAAAGCTGGTGGCGAAGTGGCGCTTACTATAGGTTGACTCTTTTGTGAAGGCGAAGGACTAGGTTTTGAAGTATGTGACCGTATAGAACCAGGAGGACTGCGTATAGATTTAATCGAGTGAGGTGGTGATGTTATAGCTTCAGCTTTTATAGATTGAGAAGCTGAGACAATAGAAGCGGCAGCTGAGGCTACCGATGCAGCAGCTATGCTACCAGCTCTAGAGCCCAGACTACCACCAGCTGCTCCTCGTATACTGCTGGTACGACTGGCAGTACGGCTACCACTGCGACTACCACTACGGCTAACACTTCGACTAGGAACACGGCTACCACCAGCACCCACACTTGTTACGCTACTTTTACGTTTAGGCGAACTAGAAATCGTTGGCGTTCCTGTGGCCTGTGATATTTGGGATACTTGTGAAGTGGGAGTACCAGGTAAAGAAGATTTCTTTTCTACATGGTAACGTTCATCTTCTCGTTCTCCTAGTGAAGGTGGTAAATGTTCTAAGGACAATTCATCTAAATCTAAAGGTTTCGTTTCAGACACTGGAGTTTTGGTGCGCTCATCATCTTCTGGCTGATCTTCAAGACCGGCTGGTGGTGGTATATTAGCTAACATAAGTTCAGCATCCTCTTCTACCTCTGGCTGATGTGGCAGTAGGGATGAAGCCGAAAAACCATTACTAGGTGGTGTTGTTATGGTTGTAGAATCATCTTCTTTAGAGGACTTTGTTTCATCGCCTTCCAAAGCTTGCTTGGCAGCCTCTTGTAATACTTCTTGCACCAAATCCATAGTGGGAATATCACCAGTTCCCGATATATCGATTTCGTTATATGCTTTCTCTTCTTCTTCATCTACCTTCTCTTCGGGTTGCTTAAATTCAGGTGGTGGTGTTGGAGGCTGTTCATCATCTACTATATCACATTCGGGCGGTGGTGGAGGAGTAGAAGGCATTATATTAGTCGTGTGTCTGGGTATTGGTGGTGGGGAGTTCGGTTGAGATTGATCACTCTCGGAGGGTGGTGTTAATGGTGGTATTTGTGAAATATGTTGTGGTGGAGGTGAAACTATTTTCTGTATTGAAGTCAGTGCTGGACATGGAGGTGGTGTAACAGGTGGTGAGGGCGAGGTTGACGGTGTACGTCCCTGCATGGGTTGTGGTAAATTACTATCATCTTCATCATATTGATGTCGCTGATAAGACAAATGTAATGGTAGTGGTGGTAACGGTGGAGGGGGCGATTGTTTGTCATCGCCATAATCTTCACCATATTTATTATCTTTTTCTGTATCGTCCGTTTCTTCATCGGGGGTTCCTTCCACAACAGCTTCAACACCATCCTCTTCTGCCTCATCTTCCTCCTCGTCTCCTTCATCTTCAGTGTCTAGAGGAGGCGAAGGTGGATGTACCATCTTACGATTAATTTGTGTTGGCGGCTCTATAGGTGGTGGTGGCATCATTTCTAATACCGACGTTGTAGGTGATGGTGGTGGTGAAGGTAAGACTGTATTATGTGGCGGCGGTGTGGGTGGCAAATCATCGTGTTCACTTAATGTTGGCAATATTTGAGGCTGTTGCACCGAGGCCATCATTGGCGGCGGTGGAGGTACGATATTGTCATAATCCAATGCATCCGCTAGTGGTATTGATGGTGCTGTTGTAGCTGTATTATCCACTTCTTCGATATCCGAATCGATGCCTTGAGCAAAATCCATGTAGAAATTATCACGTGAATCACTCGAACCGCGTCTTAATTTTAGGGATAGATCTGGAGAACTATCCATATTGTCTTTATTCTGTGTGTAAACACTTTCTTGTTATTTCCTAAGATTTATTACCACAATATTTATTTATTTATTTTCAATCAAAAATAAGTGACTTTTCTTGTAAAAAAGCTCCATATACCATTCACTTTATTATTTTTTTTTTACTTTCTAGGTCAAAAATATTCTTTGGAAAAATTTAATTTTTCTGTTAATAAAAAACTCTTTTTTTAAAAAAACACACTAGAATCGTTTTGTGTATACTTGATTCACATTAATGTTATTTATTGCACTTTCACTATGCACTGTGGGCCGAAGACTGAAAATGTAATCAAAATATAGAAAAATAAAAACTTCGAAGAAAATTTCTTATTATTTCAAAACTTATGAAAACTTTTTTATAATTTAAAATTTAAAGCCGCTTAAAAGCTTTGTGCAAAATTTGTCAATATTATTCATATTAATGGAAAGTTAATCAAATATTTTTGTGAATAAAAATTGATAAAATTTTATTACAGTTATAATTTAATTTTTTTAGTTGTTAGTAAAGAAATAACAAAAAAAAATTCAAAAAGGAACTTAATAAAAAGTTTATCTAAAAAAACAAATTTTGTTAAAAATTTATTGGAAATTTATTTTTTGCAAATTTATTGATGATGTTTAAAATATAAATCCAAAATTTCACAACGAAAGAACAAAGTAAAGTTTTTATAAATAGAAAATCTAAAAAAATATTCTGCAACTGTAGCTTTTTGATTACATTACACGCCAACTAACTCACAGTGTTATTTTTTTTATCTGCAGTTATTATCCTGTTTTTCGGAAGTATTCTTTCTCTTAAGTATTTTTTATGTTAAAATACGACATTTGTTATTTATTATGCGTCGATGAATGTGTGTGTGTACTTGTGGATATGTTTTGTGTTTGCGTTTATAAGGATTTTACGCATTATATTTTGCGCCTTTTTTGTTTAAGCTTTTTTTTTAACTTTACTCTATTTTTTTCGTTTTTTTTCTGAACATTTAAATGCGTAACGCATTTTATTTGTTGGTTGTTTTGCTCTCTCCTGTCTATCAAAGGACTCGAAAAGGGAAAAAGGACATTAACAACCCTCTTGTTTAGCATAATAACAATACAAAGAATCAACACACTTTGCAGCATGTGTAAAACTGTAAGTGTGTATGTGTTTGTACTTAATAAACTTTTAGTTTTAGGTCACATGTAAGATTGGCTTCATCTCACTGTAGCAGAACTAAGTGGATTTTATGAATTTCGAGCATAAAAACAAAACAAGTACATAGTTTGTCTGAATTTTAATGGGGGTATGCGTCTCATAAAGACTAGACAAAAAATACGTAACAATAAATTTTCACATTTCTATGACAAGTTGTTTTTCATTTTTGCAAAATTTGCAAAAGAAAAACATAAAAAAAATTTAAATTGTTGTGTTTCTTTAAAACTAGAATACATATTTTTAAATATTCATTTGTAAGTCTAGGACATACGATAAAAGAAAATTTTAAAGTGGCATTGAATTTTGCTACGACATTAAGAATAGACCGGGTATGGTTTAATTTTTAAATATTTTAATTATAATCATTCAAATTCAAATTTAATTACAGACGAGTATATTGATTTCAGCCAGACAGTTAATATCATTGCTTTTTATGGCATTTTATAAAATAAAATGGCGACTATTTAAAACAGCTTAAAAATGTGAATATCGTGGAAAAATTTTTCACCAGATGCCGGGATCTAAGTCTCGATAAAACCGGGCAATGGCAGAGAAAATATTGCAAAGTCTCAACCTCCTCCTTTTTGAGACAACTTCCTGTAGAAGCCATTAAAAGGGATATTTTATCTACTGGCTTGTACACCAAAAAACAATGTCTAGCAAAAGCTCCAACAAGGCACCTTAATTGAAAGCAAGAGAGACAGTGAATTTCCTATTTGCGACAATGCTTCTTAAAAAACTGGATTTAAAGAAAATTTTGTAATTAAAAAAATATTTTATAACCTTTTATAGTTTGTATTTATTATAGACGTAGATGTTAACACTAAAAAAAAAAATAATGAAAAGATGACTCGATTATTATCTGCTTTTATACCCTTCACACGAAAGTGTAAATGGGTATATCGATGGTCACAAGTGGAAAAGCCCTAACTCGTATTTTATACGAAATTGTGTTTTTCAGCGATTCCAATACATTTCACACAAATACACCTCGTAGCAAAAATTTAATACAAAAGTATTAAAAGTAACAGTTTTACAAGCAATTTTACAAAAGAAATTATATTATGATAATATAGTTTTTTGGCGTTGTTGCAATTTTTTCAGTTAGGGCCTTTCTTTCTGTGACCAACGCTATATAGGTTTGTCATTTCGTGGGCAATTTCTACAATATTCATTTTCGACCACATAAAGTTTATATTTTCTGAAAGCTTGTAATAGCTTGTAATAGCGTTTGTTGAAACCCCCTGACAACTCCGAGGCCCGTATTTAGTATCGAAATATTAGAAATATTTTGCAGCAGATTAGTATTGAAAATTAGCATAATTGTCCGATCACTTTCTGAGATATGAGCAAATAAACACGACTGCCTCAAAAATTAAAATTGTTCAGTTTTAGGATAATTTTAAGTCACGCTTGTGAATATTAAAAGATATAATATATGTCTCTAGAGATATTCGTGAGACATTTTTGGACAAATCGGTCACTAACCGCAAAGTTATAGGCAAAAATAGTTTTTGAAAAAATTTTTGATATTTATTCAAAAATATTTTTTTTTTAATATATTGAATTTGTCAAGCTCCTTAATAAATTTTAGACACTTAAAGACACCAAATTATAAGCCGTGGTATAAAAAAAATTATTTTTAAGAAAATCTAATAAATCGGCTTAAAACTAATTGCGAAATAAGCACCAAAATACAACTGCTTTGATATTTTTCCTAAAATTTACAAGCGATTATCTATTTTTTCGGTTTCTATACCACCCAGAGAGCTTATATGGGTTTCAAATGATAGGACTTGACTAGTAGAGTAAATCAACCATATAAAAGATCAAATTCAAGGATTTATAAATTTATATATAAAATCTAGGATAAGCTAACATGTGGTTAATATACCTATATACATGATGGTGAAGGTTATTATCAGATTATTAGAATATATCACTCTTACTTTTTAGCTGTAAAATTATATAAAGGGTCCTCCATGTAACGTTTTTTTTTTTCAACTAGTGCCTATTTCGTGAATGGTAACACTTAGTTGTGGGAAATATTACGACATTACTTTGGCCGATTTTGCCAAAAAAAATCATCTTTTCAGATGAAGCTCATTTTGATCTCGGCGGGTATGTAAACAAGCAAAATTGTCGCATTTGGGGCACAGAAAACCCGCACGCATACATTGAAAAGCCGATACACCCAAAACAAGTCACAGTTTGGTGTGGATTTTGGTCCAGAGGCATAATTGGACCATTTTTTTTTTTTTTTGAAAATGAGCAAGGAGTGGCCGTAGTCAATGGTGATCGTTATCGGGCCATGTTGAACGAATTTTTGTTCACAAAACTTGCTATTGGCAACATTTGGCTTCAACAGGATGGCGCTACGTGCCACACAGCCGAAACTACACTTTTTTTATAGCATTTTCAAAAAAAAAGTTATTTGGCGGACAATTTATTTTCAAGACAAATATTTGAAAATAAGATCAGTTCGAACCCAATTTGGTAATATTTTTGATAATTTTTTTTATTATATCGCAAAATTCAAATTTTTATTTTAATTGAAAAATATCGTTTAATAAAATATAATCTTTAATTTTCGAACGTCGTATGTGTACGCATTATATTGCTCTTTTATTGCAGCAAAGTCATAACTCAAACTCACGTAAGGGAGCTAAAAAGTTTTAGGATATCATCACCAACGTATTCACCTAAAGAATCCTTTATACTTATACATCAACTTTTATTTAATTAATTTTTAAAAAAATGGGTGTGTCATTTTAATATGCATATAAATTTTTTAAGTGTTTTTTTTTAAGATTCGTTTTAAATTTATTGCCTGATTAAAAACTCAACGAGTAACAAAAACTAAACTAAATTTTTTTACGTCCATTTAAAAAAAGTTTATATAAAAGTTTGTACATACATACAATATATACATATATATAAAATCAGATCACAAGGATTTCGTTTAAAAGTAGTGAGAAGAAAATAGGAACTAATTTAAATTTACACTTCTAAAAATTTAAGTATACTTATTACCGTATGCATAAAAATTCTAAAAGGCTTATAACGGGTTTATTAAGCTGATTTTCTATGAAAATTTGATTTATAAACCTTTTAAATAAAAACTTTCAAAAATATGTATGCGTACGGCAGTAAATGTATTCACTTCAATGTCAGTTACTAATACATATATACTACTTCATTTATCCAGAAAGTGGAAAAATATTTTCATACTTTTACTTCCGTATTCAAATGACAGGATGTAGTAATGAAACGTAAAACGAAAGCGATAGTGTTAGTAGGTGCGAGAAAAATTTGACAAAAGCCAACAATAAAATAAAGTAAAACTCTTAGCAAGTAGCAACAATCCCTACACACATACAAACATATGTACACACACACACATTTTTATTCCAAAAAAAAAATTTTTTTCTATCGGTATAAAAGGCGTTGAGAACAATAAAAAACATACACGATACAAATTGTGTATATTGGTTTATCAAACCGCACACATACTCAAATAAACATATGAACATACATCGAAATGATTTTCTACTGTACAAGCAAGTTTGTATATTTAGGTTTGGCCAAGCAGCAGGAGCAGCATCATTTACTATAAAATACGAGTTTTCCCGAAAACTGTTTATACATCATGTACAATGCTCTATAGTTATCTTCTGTTATGTTTTTGCAAATATACTATAAATATTCTATGTATGCTAGATGCAGCTGTAGGCGATGCTAACTCAGGTTGAGGTTACCAATAATACACATTCCTTGAAAGCTCCCAACAATCCAGGCTGCCAGCCAGTCAAGATGTCAAGCAACCAACTGACCAAACGTACAGGCAGCCAGCCAGCACCTCTTTATGAATCGTTTCTTTTCGGGACAAATGTAACACAATCGCACACTCACACACGCACACTCAATTATCATTTATCCGGCACATTGGTATATACACCAAATTTACACAAGAAGTACTTTTTTTCCTTATTCACTGGTTACACGTTTAAAAAAGTTTTAATGATATTTGAAAAACGGAAGTTGCATATTTTTTTATTTTTCATTTACATCTTTTTAAATTCGATTAACACCGCTTTTAATATATTTTTACATTTTACTTTAACAAGGATTTAAAAATCCTTTAAAAGGATATATTCAATTTTTTTCAACTTGTTTTTAAACCGTTTCCTTAAAACATATATTATAATTTCAAATTTTTAATTCAAACAACCGCAAGTTTTTAACGTTCTTTTCGTATCGGCACTCAAAAACAGAATAACTGTAATATTTGTGCTCAATTTTTCATAACATAGATTTTTCTGCCCAGATTCCCACAGCATATTTCCAGTTACATATTTTGCAAATTTATTGTGTCGCTCATTTATTTGTTTGCAATCTTGCGCTCTTATTATCACAAGTTCTCTCTCTTTGTGTTTTATTACTCAAAGCAAAAATCAAGTTTAAATAGAAAAAGATAAATAAGAAAAACAAACTGTAAACAGTCGTAGCAAAGTCAAAAGCGGAAGTGGAAATGTAAGAGAGCTTTGTTACGATTCTTATTTGACTTGTTCGTATGTGTTGTATTATAGCTTAAAAGCGGTTATGTATTAGAAGGGCCTTTGTAACCCATACAACTTTTTTTAATTTTGTTACATTTTTAACTGTTTTAGAGCTGAAAAAGTTTTGGTACTATATCTTCTATACAAAAAAAATTAAATGTCGTTCGTTGGTAACCGTGTCACTTAAAAACGGTTGCACTGATTTTGCTAATTTGTTTTTTTTTTAATGTTGTCGTAACGTAACTTAGGTTTTTACGGAAAGGAAAACTTATTAAGTCAACTTTTGTGTAAATCATCTAAAATAATCTATGGAGCTGAAAAAGAAAAGATCCTTCTATGAAATATCTAGAAAACTATTACATCTCTAAGCACGATATCTTTGGAGCAAAAGAACTGTATAATCCCATACAAAAACCTTATTTTATGGTTTATTTCAGGAACAATATATAGTAATGTTTTCAATCCTGGTACTAGGCCTTTTTTATAAAAATTGTACAATTCATTTCAATACAAAGAAAATATATTTAATCGGAAATCTACAAAACTATAATAATTATACGCTTTAAATTCTGTGTAATTTACTACGATATTAGTTTTCTTTTTCGGGCGAGAAATCGATAGGGTCATAGCAGTGGACGTGGTGCAACAATTATCTCCCAAAACATTTTAATCGAAAGTTTTTTTTATAAAACAAATTAAGGTTATTTTTGAATTAAATTACAAAATGCGTAAAAATATATTTTATCAAGAGATTTAATTTAGTAGAACACTGGACGTTAGCTTTTATATTTTAACACACAAATAGAGTATATAAGTAGTAATTCTCCAAACAAATCTTTATTTATATTTATATCCTTCACCTGTTATGTCCAAGAGTATATATAGCTTTGTTAATTCATGTGTAATTTCTTCATTATTCATTTCCCATCAATTATATATTTTTTGAAAAATTATGTATACTCACCTATTCCGCTATTGAGCAATGTCCGCCTGTCCGTGTGTTGGCTCAAATCATCTTTTAGAAGCGACCTGTATGTGGTATTAGTCTTTTGGAAATATCCGGGAATGAGTTGCTATTAAAATCCAGCACAATCGCTCCATAACTTTCTGAGATATGAGCAAATAAACATGACTGCCTATTTTTTCCCCATATTTTTACCACAAAAATAACAGTTTTTCAGACCTATAATAATTTATAGACACCTTTGTTACTATTTTTAGATATAATATACCTAAAGAGATATTCGTGGAAAATTTTGGATAAATCGGTGAGTAATCGATATTGTTATAGGCAATAATTTTTAAAACGAAAATCTATTTTTGCGTACAATAAATTTATATATGGGTCAAATCTAGTAAATTAAAATGTAAACATTTTAACCCCCATAGTATTGATATCGAATAGAAGGGCTTAACCAATAGAGTACAGTTAACCATTAAAATCCAGGATGGCGTTCTAAACAAAAGTACGGATAAATGATAAAACAAATTATTAACTTTAGAACAAATTTATTTAACCCAATTTAAACAATAAAATTAATTTTAAAAAGAATACCAAATAATGCATTTGTTTTGGTTTTCTGTCAAAATTTGTCAAAGAATGTGGCTGTAATAAAGAAAAAAATTGGACATGTGTTTCCAATCCGTCTACAAAATGTTAACGATAAGTGAAATATTAAATAAAAAACTGATTGTTTTTTTTATCAATCAATCAATTGTACTTTTATTTACAATGAAACTAGTACCTGTTTATGTAGAGGCAAAAACACTGAGGTTCATAAAGGCATAAACGTAAAAATTTTTTATTTTTTTAACAACCTAAAGTTCTTTAAATACGTCCCTGATATTATAAACACTATTGGAATTTCGTAAAGAGCGCGAAAACTTTTAAATTTGTACTTTATTTTTGTTCGTTTGTTTTGGTTACATGTTTGCAGCATGAATTCAAGTATTTTGGGGATGCTTTTGGAATGTATGAATGAATGTGAAAATTTTCAATAGAATAGCAAATATATGATGCTCTTTTACTACAATTACGAGCACATATAATAGATAGTTTGCTCTTTTGGTTTTATGCATCCATTGTTACATTTAATACTACTACTTAATAATCAAAGAAAATTAAATACGTGATATGAACGGATTGATTAAATTGTATATAAGAGTTTAATTTGAAATCTTTTAATGCAATAATGTCAGTAACAAATTACGTGTAATTAAAAATATAATATGAGATTTAAAAAATGGGGTCACAATATAAACTTTAAAAATTTTGATTTATTTTTTCTACTATGTGGGTACTTCAACTACTTATAAATTGTTTTTTAATTTTTCTTTAATCTCTAAATATCCTGAAGAGTAGTTTTATTGCTAAGAATTGTGGTTTATTAAAAAATGTGTAAATATTATTTTGTATAGTACACTAGACACATATTTAGATGTGTATTAACCTACTTAATAAGATACCGTTGTAAATACACACTTGTAATTTCATTATATTATTATACAAGTAGTTATTAACAAATTTTAAAACTTCAACTAAATTATTGTTTTTGCTCCTTCTGCTGATAAAACTATTAATGCCAATTTCCTGCCTACTTTTGTATTTTGCATTCTTTTCTTTTATTTTTTATCCATTTGACCTAAATCTCATGTTATTACTTTAACAAAATTTTCTGCTTTGGAGGGAAAAGACCAAAAAAAAGAAATCTATTGTTTTTTGTCGTCGACATCACCATCATCGTTTCGTTCTAGCATGTATTGTGTTTTTATCAGTCAGTTATTTCCACCAGCATCAATTTGTGGCATAATGTAGTCTTTCGTATCAACCAGCCAACCAACCATCCAATACTGTACCATTATGCTTGACAATTGCGCCTTATAGTTAAGTCACGCCAACAAGAATTTAAGGACACACATACATTTTTATATCCTTTTAGTAACATGTTCGTTGGTTCTCTTACATGAATGTTAATTTCTTTTAAATTTTATCGTTTTAGTTGTATGTGTTTTACGCATTCATAATTTATTTTGATTTTCTTTCCAGGCGGTACAGCCAAACTTTAAAGGAATATTATTCACACAAATAGAAAGAGTGAACATGACATAGTCCTAACAGGAGAGAGCTTTAAAGGATATGTATAGCAGATTGAAGACTTTAAAATTTGTAAAATGTTTTAATGACAAACTAATCATGCTTTTCTAATAAGCTTAACATTTTTTTAATTTCCCTTTAAGTCAATTAAAAAATCAATTACATGATTGTTAATATAGAATTTATTTAAACATTTTTTGCTAGGAAAATGTAATCAAAAACTTAAAAACTTTGAACAAAAAATCTTTTTTGAAAATTTCTCTGTTAGCAGAGAAATTTTATTTAAACTGTTTTAAATACTCGTATCACGTCTTTATTTAATTAATCAGATGTTAATTGTTGTAATACTATATGTAAATTCTCATAACTCTGTTAACGATATTGATAAAATTAATAAGTTTTAATAAATAAATATATAAAAAAAATATATAAAACTCGTATCACGTTTTTTTTTTTAATTTTTAAAAAAAAGTTTTTAAAAGTTTATGTAATTACATAGTTTCATGAGATTTTTTTAGATATTTATTTAAACTTTCCTTTAATAATTTTATCAATTAGTGTATTCACAAGAAGTCCAAAGTGTCGTTTTGTCATAATTTTTCAAAATTTTTAAAATTAATGAAAAGTATTTTATTGTTAATTGTAAAATTTTCATAAATCGACAACAATTTGGTTTCCGAAAAGAGCACACTACTGTACATTTTCTTGTTTTTGAAAAAGTACTGGGGGCAAATTACGGCATTCGAACGTGATTGAAATTTGAAAATTCTAATTAGAATCTCTATACCTAAAGCACAGCGAACTTGATCGTTCGAGTAAAATTTCAATCGTGATCGAATGCCGTAATTTGGTTCCTGGAGTCGTTTTTCTTAATATCGAAAAGGCTTTTGATTCAAACTGGCATAATGAAATTAAAAAAGTTCAATTTTCCAATTTACTTTCAGAAACTTATCAAAAGCGTTTAAGATAAACGTACGTACATACATATGTATGTTGTTCTTTCAATAACAAATTTTTCTAGTAAAAGGCATACAAATATATCTGTGGGCTTGCCTTAAGGATCAGATCTAATATTATTCTAAGTAGATATCATGAGGCAACTGGTGGAAATCGATTTTGAAAACAAATCTTATTGAATAAGATGTACTGTTAATTTTTATTTAATTTTTTTTTTTAATTAATTACCTATTTGTTCAAAATTTAATTCTAAATAATTTTCGGCCGTTTTATATTCTTGTTTTTGATTAATTTTTTTTTTATAAATATTCGTTGCTAAATTTTCTAGAAAATATTAGGATTAGGTTAATGAATCGATTATTAATAAAAAGTGATCTTAGTTGCGTTGCCAGCTTTCAAAAATAGTATAACAAATGGCAACCTTGATATTGAAGTTAAACTTAAAACTCGAAATCGGATAATTTTCATTACACTTTAAAACAAATTGATTTAAAACAGAAAGATTTCTATCACAAACCGATTGTAATCTTTTGAAAATATAATAACGATATATAACGTTCCTGTAAGTACATTAAAATGAGTCGAAAGCAAAAGTTGTTGATAAAAGATATTTGTATGGCAATTTTAAAACTAATAATATTTTAGCTTAATCGGAATACGTATGATTTTGTTTTTATATATAATTATTATTTTGTAATTACACATCAAATTCTAAGCACATCTTCTTATATCGCAGTTCATTACTCTTCTATTGGCCATTTTTTCAAGCTTCTTCTTAAAATAATGTAATTTCAGCCAATAAAATATTAAATTTCTCCCACATTTATAATACCGCCGTTTATTTTTAATTGTGCAGTCATTATACAAAGTCTTGTACCAACATATTGTTAAAAGCTTGGCTATTACATTACCAAGTTAGTTGATTTTTTAAAACAAGGTAAAATTCTAATAAAATTTACTTCTGATCTACGATCATCATCTATTAATTATATGGGTATAAATTTAATCAATATATTTTCATAAAAACTACCTAAAAAATAAACTTGAAATATAATACCCACAATTTCTTTTACAATAATAACCAAAACAAAATTAAAAATTTGTTTATAATAATATTTTGTTTATTGACTTCGTATGCAGTCATTTCAGTTAAAATTATAAAAAGAAGTTATATATACTTATATATGTGTTTATAAACCAGATTTATTCAGCAATTGATTCAAGTTGTTCGTAGTTTTCAGTTTTAATATCATTCAAACCCAATTCCTCGTTTTGTTCGTAACTCCGATCATACTTAACTATCTTTAGCTTGTCATCAGGCTCGTCATTGTCCAAAAGCGATTGCACATAACTGTTGCCAGCCGGATCGTCCATTATAAGAGTAGCTGTGGATTTTAAATTAATAATATCCTGGAATTTTTCCACAAAACTTTGAAATCTTTGTTTTACAGCTTCATCAGACGAATCGTGAAACATTACGTCATTTCCAGCCAATTGGTCCTTCATAGCGGCTAAAATGCCTTCGACAGTTGTGAAACGACCACCCAAAGCAGAAGGGCCTACAGAACAATCCAATTCAGGTATCATTAAACTACAGGTTTCCGACTTCAAAACATCTCGATTCAAATCTTCTTTCGATTGTACGCGAACCTCAAATCGTACCCCCTTCTTTTCAATGCCGCCACCTGATTTAACTTCATTTGTTTTGTTACCACACACCTCACAGACAGTCGCCATAATAACGACCTCTTTAAAGTGGGGAATGCTAGTCAATTTCATATTTGTTTCACAGGGAGAACGACATTCTGGACACAAAGTTTGAAATTGCAATACTTCGCCATGTAAATCGTCCAGCGTCCAGGCACCTTCTGGTATGGGCTTTAATAAATGTTGGTCTTCTTTTTGCATTTCATTTTTATCTGTATCGTAAAAACCTAATTGTTGGTCTTGCTCTTTATTACGATTAAAGTGTGTGGTCTTGCAGTTGGGATCTAAAGAGGGAGCAAATGAATTTTCAATGAAACTATTTCCACTTATATCTTCAACAATTAAAGTAAAGGGTGTTTTAAGTTCTTTTAACAAATTTAAACGTTCAATATATGCGTCAATAGATTTGGCCGCATCGGGATGCTCAATTCTACGTTTATCTTGGTCCTGGTTCAAACCACGTATGGTCCGGTCAATAATGCCTTCGACAGTGGTTATTTCTCCCTTTTGCGACTGGGACGGTATTTCTAACTCTACCTCTGGAATCTTTACCACAGTGTAGTCAGATCTTACAACACGACGATTTAAATCTTGAGAATTTTTGACCTCTAATCGCATAATAATACCCTTCTTTTGCACCTCAGAGGCCGATTGTATCTCATTGTTTTCATAACCACAAAATTCACATTTGAATGACATTATTACTACCTCCTTGAAAAAGGGTATTTTGGTCAATAACAAGCGCGTGATCCCTGTACGAAAGCAACTCATACATGCCGATTCAATCTCAGTAGCTTCAGCTGGTGTTTCATCAGCATCAATGTCACGAAATATTGGCTTCTTTTCCTTATTCGCAACTCCACTTTCGCCGACAGACGAGTTAATTTCATTTACTGTTGTTAATGTTGACATCTTGTTTGTTTGATAATTTCTCCGTTGTGTTTTAAATATATAGATTCTCTAGAATTTTCGCTTATTGTTTAATTGTTGATTTCCACAAATGTTCTACATCCAAAAACTTTTTTGTGTTATGGAAGTATTTTAAAAGCAGAGAGACAGAGAGAGAACAAATAGAAACGTGTACCAATGAATGGTTGCAAAATTATGTCAAATATGTATGTACACATTGTTGATAAAATAGTAGTTTAATCGATAATAGAAACCAAAAGTTATTGATAAAATCAAAAGTTCTTGCGTATCATTTCATACGGTTAAATAATATCTTTTAATTTACAATGATTTATTATTTCACAGAACGAGAATTAATCCCCTGATGAATAACAAAATCAATATATATAGGTACGTATATAAAATGGTTTTATATTTGTTTATTTTTTTTATACCTACCACACAAAAAAAGGTGGGGTGGTTTAAATCGGAATTTTAGAAACACCCCTTTCTGACTAGGCAAGTCACTTGCTCAAGTTAGTTTTTTATTTTCTTTTATTTTTCTTTGAACTTGCTTTCATGTTCAGACTCAGCAACTGACTTGCCCAAGTTTCGTTCTCTTTTACTTATTATACCCTTCACACAGTGAAAAAGGGTATATATAGGTTTGTCATGCCGTTTGAAATTTCTACAATTATCAATTATCTACACATACATACAAACGTGGTATACTGGTAGAGTGAGCCGAAAAATTTTTTTTTATTTTATATTTTATTCAAATTTTTATTGTTTTATTTTTCTTTTAATTTATTTTTTTTAAGCACATAAGTAAACTAAATGTATAATATTACAATGGGATGTTTTTATATATGTATGTTTTGTATGTACGTATTTCATATGAGATAAATGGTGACATAAACAATTGTTGTTGCATGACAACACGTTGTGAAGGGTATATAAGATTCGGCATGGCCGAATATAGCACTCTTGTTTGTTTTTATTACTCTTTTGTTTTTGGTTTCTCAACAAAAACTTGCTCGTACTTGCCGAGTACAGGCAAGTGTGTACTCAAAAATGAGCAAGTTTCTTCCTCTTAACCCGACCTTACCCCTTTTGCCTATAAACACAACACTTGCGCAAGTGACTTGCCTAGTCTGAAAGCCGTGAAAGAGAGTTATAGCTCGTAATGCAAGAGTAGGTAAAAAAACATGTCCTTCCAACATCGAATAAAATGGATTTATGTCTAAACGCATTAACGTAGAGCGATGAAATCTTGAATGTATATATCCTGAGTAAAAATTATATTTTTGCCTGCAAATTGCTTCAATCTATGCGTTAGGAGAGGAGTTATAGATCAAAATGTACGAAAATTTATACCGCACAGTGTATTTTTCAGTCTATTTAAAACTAAAAACGTAATAAAACTGAAAATATTAGTATTATTCTGAAATTTTGCAACCATTGCTTTTTGGTTAAAGGCTTTGTACTAATGGAAAATATATGTTACACGCCCACTTTTACATCCAACTACCATATAACGCCTTATATCAAATTCATATAATTTCTCTATGAATAAAGATTTTAGAAGAATATAGGACTCTATATTGAAACATCTGAGTTGACTTGTATTTATTAGCAGAAACTACATTGCCACGTCTACTCTAACGCTCAATTTCATTAAAAGACTAAACTTAAGAAAATATATTAATAGGATGTTGAAGTTATACAAAGAAAGTGATACATATTTTAGAATAAGAGATTATTGCATAGCGATTACTTTTTATAATAAAATAATAAATTTTGTGCTATAAAAATATACAAAATTGGTGGTGGGTATAAAAAATTCGGCACAGACGAAAATAAATTTAAAAAATTTTCTTTTCAAAGAATCCTTAAAATATACATATTTTGACTCAAACGTTTTTTGTTTATAACACGATCTGTCGTACAAAATATTTTTTTTTAATTGAAAACTTAGTTGAGAGATATAGTGCAAAAATTTGTCAAATAAGCTTTAGTAAACCTAAAATATTTTTTATGGATATGATAGTGTGAAATTTACAGTGAGCTTTAGCACTAACACGACCACTAAAAACAAAAAAGTCGTAATATTTTTGTATAATAATATGTTCCTGTATAAAATTAACATTAAATTAAAATGATGAAAAAATTTTTGGGTAAAGAGAGAAAGAATACTGAGCGTAATATGCGTTGCAGAACATAAGCTGAACGTCAAGACTAATACCTGACAATTATATCATGTCAGCAAATAGTCTGGCTGCTCTTTTAATATTTTGACAATTATTTTTTTTAATGTGGCGCAAAAACACAAACCAAACTTTTTATATGTTGTTTACATGCAAACTATTTCTGGGCACTGAAGTAAATTTTATTAGAATATGGGTGAAGAAAATACAGCCAAAACAACTCGTATGCCATGGTAATAAAAAATTATTATAAATCTAATTACAATAAAGTAATGTTGATCTCTTTATAGGGTGGAAAAATATCGTCCTTCAAAATTGGATGATTTAATTTCACATGAAGAAATTATATCAACAAGTAAGTTTGTTTCGTTATTTATACTAATAAAATGTTACTAAACATATAATTTACAATTGCAGTTAATCGTTTTATAAATCAAAAACAATTGCCCCATTTATTATTTTATGGCCCTCCTGGTACTGGTAAAACAAGTACGATATTGGCTTGTGCCAAACAACTGTATACACCTGCTCAGTTTAAATCAATGGTTTTAGAACTTAATGCTTCTGATGATAGAGGTATCGGTATAGTAAGAGGGCAAATATTGAATTTCGCTTCTACTCGTACTATATTTAGTGGCACATTTAAATTAATAATACTGGATGAAGCTGATGCCATGACCAACGATGCTCAGAATGCTCTTCGTCGTATTATTGAAAAGTATACAGAAAATGTACGTTTCTGTGTAATATGCAACTATTTGAGTAAAATCATACCAGCTGTGCAGTCCAGATGTACCCGTTTTCGTTTTGCTCCCTTAACTCCAGAGCAAATACTGCCACGTTTGAATAAAATTATTGAGTTAGAAGAGTAAGTACAATAATAATAAATATAAATTTTAAATTGAACAATTTTTATTTTAAAAGTGTGAATGTGACTGATGATGGTAAAACTGCCCTCATGACCCTATCTAAAGGAGACATGCGTAAGGTGTTAAATGTTTTGCAAAGTACTAGCATGGCTTTCGATGTAGTTAATGAGGATAATGTTTATACATGTGTTGGTCATCCTTTGCGCAGCGACATTGAAAAAATATTGGAAACTCTTTTATCTTGTAAAAACTTTAAACAAGCCTATGATGGTAACACTAAAACATTTTGTGTTGTACATATTTACAAGACCTGTTTCATTTTAGATATTCAAAGTATTAAGTCCGTTAAAGGTTTAGCCTTGGATGATATTCTCACGGAATTGCATTTATTTGTTATGCGGCGTAAGTTTATTTTTTCCAACCATTTTTTTTTTAAGATGTTTTTATAATGTTTTTTTTTTCAAGTGGAACTTCCTATGAGTGTTATGAATAAACTTATTATCAAAATGGCTTCTATTGAGGAACGCTTGGCAAAAGGTTGCACAGAAGCTCCTCAAACTACTGCCCTAATATCAGCTTTTTTTATACATCGAGATCAAGTAACTTTAGAGAGTTAATAATATGTATTTGTTTTTTATGTTTAATTATTAAATTTACTTGTATACTGAAAAATCTTTCATAATATACCCTAAAAACATACCAAAAACAAATTTATTATATATGTATACAACAAATATTTCCTTAATTTTAAAAAGCTCTGTACTCGTTACGTACGTAAAACTATAGAAAAAACTATAAAAAAGACATACGATATTTTTTCAACGAAGTTTTGTAGGTATAAAGAAACCTTTTTTGTTTAGTATTGCAAATCGAATTTAATTCGAAATTGAAGCTGATTGAATTCAATTTGTACATCCGAATCTACTACAGCACTATCTTTAAACATGTTAACAGTTTTCAAATAGTATTTGGTGAGAGAGAAGAAGTAAATAATTGTACTTGCAAATTTCTTTTGATTTTCTTATTCGTACATCTACATTCGCACAAACATACATGATAATAAAGGCATTTAAGTTAAAATTTGCATAAGCACCAAAGACAGTTTTAAAAAAAGAATTCAAGAAAATTTGCCAAATTACAATTTGTATGCTAGAGCATTGAATCACAAGTCGTACTGCATTAAACAACGTATTAATACTTATTTGTTCTATGGCACAAGCACAAAAAACATTATTTATTTATTAGCGAGTTTAATGGAATCAGTCATTAAAAATTTCATCGTCTTAAGCAATACGTTTTTCATAAGATCTAAGTTTTGTTCAATACATCGAACGTATTTGGCAATCTTTTCTTCAGGTGCAGCTTTGCCAGAAAATCCTTTTTCAAGCCATAAGAAGAACAAAAATATTGGTGTGTTTCCATTCTAAGAATTCATCTATTCGTACTCGTTGAATCCATTGGATATAAATCTAAAGATATATAATTTTTCTCTTCCAAATTCCTTAATATAGCTATACTTTCCGATAAGTAAAATTTTTTGCTATCGACATAGTCAATTACAGTGGGAACTTTCTGAAAACGATTACCCTTCTTGTAGTAATTATTCTTGTGATAACCTGTAAATATATAAATATGTATGTAGTATATTAAAAACAATTAAGTGTGTTCAATTCGAAAGTGCCGAATCTTATATACCCTTCATCAAAAGTTCACAAATTATTTTGAGGCTCAACAAATCAAATTTTTGTGTTTTAATTTAGGAAAAAAAATATTTATATTTCAGTCTCAATTTTGAATAAAAAAAAATCTTCACCATTAATAGATTGGTTTTGCCCAAAAATGTTTTTAAAGTACTTTAGAAGTATATGTAACAAACTGTTCAGTAAATAATTCGATCAATTACAGTGAGGGTATAAAAGTAATATACTTGGTGATTTCACATGGGGCCAATTCAAAGTGGTTGCATATCAGTCATATTTGTACTATTTCATATTATTTTATGCATGCATAACATTTTTGTTAGTGATTTCCATACCAAAAAATTAATATGACTTTACACATTTGTTTCCTATGTATAAGAAATTGTTTATGTTATACTTTTAACCATACTGTCTCTCAGAGAGAATTTCTTCGCTTCTCACCTCTCAGAGAGAATATTTTCTATTTTCTTCTTTCCTGTATAGATACAATTTTTAACAGCGTCATCTCTTTGTCTTCTTTCTTGTATTAAATACATAATTTGTTAACAAAAGGTGTTCAAAGTCACTAGGCATATTAATATGAATTATATCACATAGTACAATATGAGGGTCTACTTTGAATTGGCCCATGGTGTTCTAAGTGTCGTATTGTCATAAGTTTTTAAAATTCTGAAAAGTTTTAAAATTTGACAATATACCTACAATAATTACATTTTATTAATAAATATGTATATTTTTTTGAAATTACTATATGACAATACAACACTTATTTAATCTTGTGAATACACCAAGTTTGTATTTTTATTTTTTTATGTATGTACATACCTTTAAATAATTCTAAATAATTGACTTCGAACTTAGTACCGCTTGCTTTCATTAAAATATACAAAGCTCTTGAGGGTTGTGATAGCAAGTCAAAATAATATTTTAAATGGGTTTCGTCCACGGTCACTACTAAACTCAAGCCATGAACCGCGTATAATATATACAATACGAATTGCAAAATAATATGTATTAATTTGATAGAAAGTTGTTGATAAGGTTTTTTATGGTATAATACCTAAGTTTACATTAGGCCAATATTTGACTAAAATGTTTTAATAACTGTTCTAATAAATGAAAGTTTATTTAATACAAATTTTTCATAATTTAAAAAAAAATTTCAACAATAATTTATTATTATATGTTTTGTCTTTATTTGGTGTAGGAGAAATCTTATAAAATTAAATACATATTTACAAAACAAGTTGTTACGCTTATTTCGATTATAAATTACGAAATGTAAACGTATGTATGTAACTTTATGCTTTATATTTTCATTATTTTTTCATATGTGCATGACTTCGCGCTTTATCGTCTCATACAGCGCTTCTATTTTAAGTTTTTTATACTTCACAGTTAGTGATAAGGATATATGTATGTATGTAAGTTTCTTACTTCGTCTCTAATTTGGGCAATATTTTTTTTATATGGACATTATTTTCAATATGTTGACGTAAAACCGAACTTTCAAGAAAACCCACAGAAAAAGATGGGGAGCTAGGTGGCCACTCAAATTCAATATTTTTTTTAATAATTCAATCATACAAAAAAATCCTGCAGAAACGTCATTACATATTTCTTCATATCAGTTCTAACCCCATATTGTTGTAACCACCAATTCTCGCGATAATGATGAAATATCGGAAGCAAAAAATTTTTCAATATGGCTTGGTAAATCAGCGATAAATAGTTGCTGGCTGTTCCACACCAAACAGTGAATTTGAGAGGGTGAAATTGTCGTTGATGCCAAATTAAAAACCACACAAAGTCATTTAATTTAAAGAATATTAAATTATACGAAATTGACATAGCATTGTTATAAACAAAAACCATACAATGACAATTCCGAACAAGTTAAATCCACTCGAAATACAAAAGAGGCACGATTAATATAGAATAAACTAATGTGCGAATGAAATTTCGCTTGGGTTTTCTTTCGACATCGTTGAACAGGCAGTTAGTTGCATGTAATTATAAATTTTAAAGAATATACATTGGTAAATTGTATTTGTAAATGCTACAACTTTGACCAAAACTTTTTTATTTATACGAATGAAAAATAAAATATTTTAAAATTTAGTTGATGTTTTGCTCTTAGGCCCATACCTAAACAAGAGCGTTGAGCGTCAAACGTTGCAATTTTGCATGTACTTTGTTATTGTAACAAAAACAAAACACATGTAAAACTCCAACTCTTGACGCTCAACGCTCTTGTTTAGGTATGAGGGTTACATATTAAAGTAATATTCAAATATTTATATTTTTTGTTAACACACGGAATTTGTATTACATGAGTTCGACCAGATACATATATTTTTCCGGGTAGGTGGTTTAGCATGTACTAAGAACAAAAAATATATATGCATATATCAACCTGGCGTGATAAAAAGGTAATATTATCACTAAAATAGCACATTTTTCATATAAATGTATTGAAATACATAGTGTGTCTGGCTATAAGACTTCAAAGATTTTTATTCGAACAATAAAGGTGCACAGAAAAGTAGACGTTCCACTATTTTGTGTAAATAATGATTTGATATGTCATTCCCGTAAGTTCCAATATTACCAACTGGTAAGTTTCTTTGAGAGAGTTTTTGACTTTAAAATAAGGGTTTCAATTCAAAATTATCTTCAAATCCTTTCAGTTATCGATAATCAAATATTCTTGCAGAAAAATGTTTTCTTTCACCTTCCTCGGTTGTTGAAATTATAATTTTTATTTTTTGATTAATTAGTTTTTATCTCTAAAAATTGACCAGAGAATTTCTCATAAATTCCATAAAATGTTGTTTAACAAATAATTGTTTATGTTTTACATATAAATTGTATAAATTTTTTTTATTAAGTTTTATTTCATATAATTTATTACAAAAAAATTAAATATTTATTCTAACAGAAATATTATTTCTGTATAAAAAAAATGTATTTTCTTTTGTGAAACGTAGGAATTTATATTAATATTATCTGGCATCCATGATTTCTACTCGACCTTTGATTTCTATAAACATTCGTATTAACGTTTCAAGCTACGAGTACATAATACAAATTTAAGAGAAATCTAATAAAAAGAGCTAAATTACAGTTGAGTTTGCTCAAAGCAAAAACTAACAAAAACATACTTAAAGACGATTTGTGCACCATTTAATTTTTACAATTTTAATATATAAATTAATCTTATTTAAAACTATAGCGGAAATCACCCTTCATTGCAAACATGATGCAAATGTTGCAGATCTTGTAAGTCTTTTATAATTTCTATTACAAACGTTGCTTCTAAAAATTTCCAACTCTTTTTAGTATCGGAAATAAGTGCTTGTGTGGGAAATGTAATTTTAGTGTATATTGTTTTTGTGTTGTTGCAAACTTAAGAATATATATACTAGACTTGCAAGATCTGCAACATTTGCATGATCTGTTTGCAACGAAGGGTGATTTCCCCTTATATTTAACGCCCCTGCCAGTCATAGGATGTGTATATTTCAATATTTTGTAGTGTAGACACTAGAGGTCTGCATATGTGCGATTAAACGACACATTAATTCACATATCAAGCTAGCAAGTAGTGTGTTGTGTGTGATTTTAGAATCACACACAATTTATTGTGTGTGAGTAATAGCCTATGTGTGCAAAGCGTTCAATTATTTATGTGAGTGTTGTGAGAGAAATATTTGATTCAGGTGTAAATAACAAATTTGCTCTTTAATTCGAGTAAATACACTTGTGTGTCGATGTACATATTGTGTTTTATCAACACAACATGTGTTTTGTGTTTTAAATTTTTACATATTGTGTTTTATCAACACAACATGTGTTTTGTGTTTTAAATTTTTTTTTATCGTATTGAAAACAAAATATTAGTAAAAAGATGTTGCATTAAAAAGTGATACAAACTTTTTAGAAGCAAAAAGTAGTAGTTTTAAATATATTTTTTAACAAATGAAATTTTTATTAATTTGTTATTAATTTAGCACTCTTACTTGTTTTTTTTTAATTATGTCACACAGTTGACAATAATCACTATATTTACCGAATTTCATCGTAAACAAGTTAAAAAATTTTACAACTAAAATACACACTTAAAAGCAGATTTTTAATTTTTAATTAAAATAATTTTTATATAAACAAATTAAATGTGTTTTCAATAAATAAAGTTAAAATAAAAATAAATTCAATACATTGACAATAATAGTAAGAAACTTAATTGCTATTGAAATTCAGCACGATCGCCCAATAACTTTCTGAGATATGAGCAAAAAACCACGACCACCTCGTTTTTCTCAAAATTACAACAACAACATACATATATACTGGTTATAATAAACTTGGCATCGAATTACAACTGAGCCAAAAAAATTTTTTTATTATATTTATTATTATTTTTTTAGTTTTTTTAAATATTTTTTTTTTAAATTTTTTTCTGCAATTTTTGTTTGTTTTTAATACATTTGTTTTTATTTATTTTTTTAATTTTTATTTTAGAAACTAACATACGTAAACTCAATTATAATTTTACAATGGTATGTTTTTATATGTATGTTTTTTACATGCATGTACGTATTTTATATGAGATGAATGGTGATACAAACAATTGTTATTGCATGACTACACGTTGTGAAAGGTATATAAGATTCGGCACTGCCGAATATAGCTCTGTTACATGTTTTTTTTTGTTATTGTTTTGTTTATTTTATTAAATGTTGTCAACGTTTTTGAGAAACATAAAAATAAAACAAACAAAAAAGCGGTTAGTCGCTGAATTTGCCCATAAACCGGTGATTCAGCAACACTTTTAATATTTTAAGCTTAAAATGTCAATTTTAAGTTGAACAATTCTACTTTTTTTTTGACATTTACTGTTTGTTTCTATCAATTCTATACATATCATCAATGAATAAAAATATAGTGTAGTAAGTGCTTAAGAATTATTGCCTTTGTATACTGGTTTTTTCATATTGTAAATTTTTTTTTATAATATTATTATTGTTATTGTTTTTGCATATAAAAAATATATTTATTACAACCATTTCATTTGATTACTTTTTTTGTTAAAATTTTAATTTTCCTCTTCACTTAACAAAATAAGAAAGTCAAGAAACACACGAATGATTAGTGTGATTTTTAACTTCGCTCAGGTTTTTTTATTGTAATATGTATGAATTTGAGTTCATCAAACAATAAACAATAATAGAGAAACACACACAATTAGTGTAAGTGTGTGTGGCTTACTTTTTAATGAACGGTGTTGTGTTGATCTCTCATTTAATATGATTGAGTGTGAATGACTCGCTCTCATTTTTTTTACACATTTGATAATAATATCAAATACACACACATCATTCATTTGGCTACCAAATCATTTGTGCAGACCTCTAGTAGACACTAATATGTCAACCTTAACTTAACATTTAAATTAAGGAGGAGGTTTGGGCATTGCACCCTCGAGAATGGTTTAGTTACCTAGGGTTAAAATATAGGACACTTTTTACAGCGGTAATTTTTGGTATTTAAATGGTATTAAAAAGTTGAAGCAATGTAAAAGAAATTGCACTAACACGAATAAACTGTTAATATTCAACACGACATCAAAATTTATTATAAAATAAATACAATGCAAAAATATTATTACGGCCAGCAATATGACCGGGCTTAACAAAAGTAAAATATATAAATAATAATAATTTAAACTCTCTTCTGAAATCGTGTAAATCTTTTATGTGAAAATATAAGTTCTCATCTAATTCGTTAAAGATGAATGTCACTGTACAATAAAAAAAGAGAAATAAACTTAATAGCAGGGTACACCTATTATTATATTTATACCATGCTTAATAGATTATTTATAAATTCATTGCAGGTGTGGTACTCAACAACATATTTTAATTTTGTACTTTGTTTTTTTATTATAATACATCTAGTAATTTTGATTTTTATTACAAATATTTTTCCTCAATAAAATTAATTGTTTCTGGATTTTCTAAAAAATAAATAGTTGAAGTCGGAATAATTTTATTTTGTGTATATTAAATGCAACACAGAGAAAAGGACTTTTATATTAGTAGAATAGTATAGCTGCTACATTAAAGCCTCAACAATTAAAATTAAATACAAATTAAAATTTATTGTTAAATACTAAAGAGCTGTACAAGCACAAGAAAAATTACTTATAAGCTAATTCATTAAAGTACTTTCAAAAATATTTGTTTTGCTTTATAAGAAAAATATTTAAAATAGAACAGCATTCGAAGAAAATAATGCTGGATCTGAAAAAATATGAAATAAAACATAAAAATACGTTTAAATGTGTTGATAGTAGATCTAGACCATATAAAAAATTGCATATTAATCAAAAAATCGCTTATAACTAAGTGCTTATAAAATAAAATATCATCTTAAATATCTTCATCTACTATCAAAATTTAACGATAACGTATTGTAATAATTATAATTGCTCTCCAAGAGCAATAGTTAATACAATTACTACAGAATTTTTAAATTCCACTTTTTTTTAAATAAATATTTTTACAAATGAAAGATGAAAGATATTGCAAATGTAAACAAGTTTCTTTTATTTTCAACATCTTCCACGCATTCCGCTAAAATGTGAGCAAGTGTAAAAAGGCTATAACAAAGCACACAAAAATAATCAGCTGGGCTGGCACCGGCACTTGTATAAGTGTTCCCTGCTAGTGACGATTAATTTATTATAGTGAGATTAATGTTTTGTTATTTTTCAGAAGAATCGGACCAGTGCAAAAATTATCAAAATTATAATTGTTTTTATGGGCGTGTCCCTGCCCACTTTTCTAATCACGAAACTGTATAGTCATGACAACTCAATATGTGTGCAAAGTTCCAGAAAAATCGGTCCAGTGCAAGTACCTCAAAATGATACCTTTTTTTAATGGGCGTGGCACTGCCCACTTTTCTAATGACGAAAGTGTCAAGTCATGACAGCTCAGTATGTTCGCAAAGTTTCAGAAAGTTCGGTCCAGTGCAAGTAGCTAAAACTGATAACTAATTTTTTATGGGCGTGGCCCCGCCCACTTTTTTAATCACAAAATTATAAAGTCATCACAGCTTAATATGTGTGCAAAGTTTTAGAAAAATCGGTCCAGTGCAAGTACCTCAAAATTTAAACTTTTTTAGGGGCGTTTCCCCGCCCACTTTTCATATCACGAAATTTTTCAGTCATGACAGCTCGATATGTGTGCAAAGCTTCAGAAAAATCGGTCAAGTGCAAGTAGCTAAAACTGATAACTAATTTTTTATGGGCGTGGCCCCGCCCACTTTTTTTCACCCATAAACACTCCCTGGTATGTGTACAACAACTTACCAAAGTTTGAGCTCGATCGGTTTTACAGTTTCGGAGTCTATAGCTAACACACACACACACACACACAGAGTTTCACTTTTATATATATAGATTTTGGTTTTGTCATTTATGTGTACACTGAAATATATTGATTGGTAGTAGTGAAAAACATTAAGAAAATTTTACGCAGCTCTTCAATACATACTATGTACATATTTACATATCGTTGGTCACAAGTAGAAAAGCCCTAACTCAAATAATTGTAATTTTACAGGAGAAGGTAATAACAGACTCTGTATTATCATAATGTAATTTCTTTTGTAAAACTGTTATTTTTCATATTATTGCGTTAGATTGTTGTGTCGAGTTGTATTTGTGTGAAATGTATTGAAATCACTAAAAACTCAATTTAGTAAAAAGGTACGAGTTAAGGCTTTCTACTTGTGACCATCGATAACAGTCTTGTATTTGAAGTAAAAACCAGCTTTTGAGTGGAGTAGGTTGGTACAAATCTCTTTAAACAACTTTTAACTATGAGTTTATGTGTTCATTAAATATCTTATATCTATGTTAAATAAAAGTAAATATATGTATATGTATGTATGTACACACTTACAAAGCATTTGGGTTTGTTTCATTTTCTTTATCGGTCAGGTGCTTAGCCTCTTGCATTATACTAAATTATACAAAAATAATGGTCAGACTTTATATTAAAAATAAATTTATGAAATATGTTTATGTATTTTTATGTTACATTTATTTTATAAATGAAATATAATTAAAATATCTATATGTATATATATATGTATGTGTATGCATACATACATACATTCGAATCAAATAAAGTACAATTTAAAATGATAAGTAAAATATTTTAAAAACTGTATATGCCATCCCTGGCTCACCTACCTTAAAATAGAGAGTAATCGAAAAATATTTAGTTGTACTCTTGATTTCGTGTGGGTAAGATCGCTTTAAGTTTAAGGTAAGCTGTAGACCAAATCAATACCAACACATAAAAAGTGATATTTGTTTGTTTATTTTGTAGTAATTTTTACGCAACAGTCCAAAATGTCTTTGGCCTTTTATTATGATTTATTGTCACAGCCATCAAGGGCTTTGTATATAATCCTTAAAATGAGTGGAGTACAATTTGAGGACTGTCCAGTAGCACTTAGAAACGGCATGTAACATTTATGCAAATTAATCTAATCATTTTTAACGTATTTTCTGTGCTATTCTTAAGTATGCGTATGAAAAACAACATTAAAGGTATTCACGTCATCGATTTTAGTCTTGCGAAATAGCGAAAATTCATACTTTTTCCAAACACAACAACTGCTATGTAGAAAATAATTTCAAAATAAATTTACTTTTGGACTATGTCTAACCTTATGCCTAAATATTACCACACACGACATGTCTTTAACTTTTTCCCCGAAGCGCTCAACTTGTCGGCATTTTAAGTACATAAAAAAGTTTAAAGCCGCAGCTATTAGCATTTCTACTTTTTTCTCTGAACTTTAAACAGCTTTAAGTTAAAATAGGTGTTCACATCAACAAGAGTAAATTTACGCATTTTTGCAAGAGCGAACGTGAATACCTTTATTATTTGCACTAGAAGCTACTTACTTTTCGTTACAAAAAAATATTACTTATTTCTATCGTTTTTATTTATCTTTTAGGCGAACATTTAACCGAGGACTTTAAGGCAAATGTAAATCGTTTTCAAAAAGTTCCATGTATAATAGATGATGGTTTTAAATTGGCAGAAAGTATTGCTATTTTGAGGTAAGATTTTTCTATAACATATTTACTGTATTCACAAGGTGTCCTAAATTCAAATGTTCTAAAATTATAACATAATAAAATATGACTGTTGTGAACGGCCTTCATCACTACCTAAGTTTGATATATTGAATTTAAATTACCGATTTTGCAAAAACCTGAATAGTTATGACAATACAATAGACATACCATACAGTAGTAATTATTTTAGTACAGTTTGACTTGCAAAGCAACAACAATTTTTTTTTTTTTAATTATTGTGAAACCCTAGAACATTATGACAATATGACATGTTAGAACACTTTGTGAATATAGTAATTATTAAACTGTATATAAGAAAGTAACCTTAGGTAAATCAAGTAGGTACAATAAAAATATCCTAATAATAAAAAAAACTATAAAAATACAGACGGTTGAAGTTAATTTGTCTTTAAGATTGCACCAATAGGAACAAAGTCGATTCCGGTAGAAGTGCTGATAAAATTATACACCAATAACATAAAGCAACAATGAATTATAAATTAAGATATCTTATTTTTAATGAAAAACTGTGGAAATTATTACAACTTCTCGAAATCTGACGGGTAATCTTTAAGAGATAAGATTTAAAAATACTTTTAAACTAGACACGATAACAAAAATTGGTTGATATATTATATTATATTTAATTCAGCAAAAAAACATTGCATTATCTTCGATGACACGGCAATGTCTAAGTTATGTTATGTAGATTTCAGTTAAATATTCATTTTTAACCTCAGATCATACTGAAATCACGCCCAAACTACCGTTCCTGTTCTGTACTCCAAGTGGAGAGAAATTGTGCACCATTTTTAAAGCATTATTTTCGAACAACATAGCGTTGTTGTTTTAAATAACAACACTGCAACGTTAATTTCCAACAATATGATTTCACTCGAGACACAGAGCAGGAGGGAACATTTTTATAATAGTTGTATTAGAAGATATACTTGAATATTATTGTGAATACAAATTTTTTTATATATCTCTTTATGTCGTATTGGCGTATATGCTCTTATTTCTTCCTAATTCTTTAATCAACTTAAACCCATGAAACACAAAGAACACATTGAGTAGGTCCGTTATTTTGTAGTTGAACTTGTCACGCAGATAAACACACAAAATAAAAAAAATAACATGTTTACTTAGCTGATATTCGAAGACAGGTTCGCTCCAAACCTTATACCACTTTTGCATGGATGTGTTGTGAAAAAACCAGATGGTCTTGGCTTATCCTAATTTTTCAGTTGTTCATGAACCGATTTTTTGGATTTTTAGTACCGATATGTTTCCGAATTTCCGATATTTTGATACCATACACGGTTCTGAGGGATGTCAGGTGGTTTCAAACAACTTATTTCAACATACACATGGATATTGCTCAATCGACTTCCCGAGTCATAAGCTTTCAGTAAATATATACTCTATTTATGGGGTCGCAAACGAATATTGTAGAAATTTCATACGGAATGAGTATAGTCTTGAACTCTTTATGATGAATAAAAAAAAGTTGCATAACATAAAAGATACTCTTTAAGATTTCTCTCAATTTATCAATTACATCACATATTTTAAAAATCAATACAAATGTCGCTTAATACATCAGAATTTACCCTTTCAACCACTTTATATATGCCCATAAGCCTGGCACAATTCTTTATTTTGTGTAGATCTTTCTGTCAGTCAGAAAATTGTGTTTTCTAGATAGGTTAGGATAAAAAGAGGGGCATTTACATGACCCACACCAAGTACGGATATGTGATGTATTTCTTGTTTTGTAATGTCCGTAAGCCAAACCCAATATCTGCTTAGTCAATAACTTAGAACCCTCAATGTAATTCCCCAAGAAACTCCAGTATAAAATTTAGTTCCACAATAACCAATTTTGCCTCTCCTATTCATTTCGGCTCAAATCAAGCAACTATTATAACATTAAACAAAGTTAGTCCGATCTTTTTAAAAAGTGTTCTAACTGCCTAGCTGAAACCCAACCTACACACACACACAAATTTATTCGAAATATGTTAGACAGTTTCAGAGCATGAAAATGAAAAAGAACATCTCGGAAATGATTTGTAAACATTTTGTATATTATTTCTATGCCCACGATATTTTCATAACCTTAACACATTTTGCATTTACAGATACTTAAGTTCTAAAGGAAAAATCCCAGAATATCTATATCCCAAATATTTTGTAGAACAAGCTCGAGCTGATGAATTTCTAGAATGGCAGCATATTACACTACGGGCCACTTGTGCATTATATTTTCGCACCGTCTGGCTACAGCCTCTACTTACTGGAAAAAAACCATCACAGGAAAAAATTGATAAATTGAAAAGTAATATGGAAACGAATTTGAAAATTGTCGAATCTATATGGTTGGATAATTCAGACTTTCTGTGTGGAAAACATATGACAGCGGCCGATATATTTGCGGCGTGTGAAATTGAACAAACTAGTAAGTAATTAAAAATATATCCAGCTGGTATTAAATTTAAACATGTATTTTTAAAATTAAGCAAAAAGGTTTAAAGTCAGAAGCTGAATTTTTTGTTTAATACCAAACATAACCTCAAACTGCAATTTTTCGACTTAAGACCTTTTTGCCTAACGCCAAATATATTACACATATCGATGACTTAATATAAAAAGGGCGTATCTTGATTTTTAACAAAAACTAGCTTTTAATGTTTTCTGGTAATTTACATACACACACATCACCCCTAAAAAATTAAGTGAGCTATGGTTAAAAATAACCGATTTCTGGCCAAATAAAAAAGCTTTTACTCAATACATTCTTTTAAATTTTATTTAGTTTTTTCTTTCTCCTGTAAAGTAGTAAAAAATCGAGTTACGCCTTTTTTATATTAAGCCATCGATATACAAATTATTTTTTGCAGGAATGGCCGATTATGATGTACGAATTAAACATCCAAAAATTAGATCGTGGTTAAAAAGAGTTCGTGCTGCTTGTAATCCTCATTATGATCATGCCCATCAATTTGTATATAAGATATCAGGAACGGCTCCTCATTCTAAACTGTAAAAAGTTTATTAGATTATTTTTTTTCTTTCTATTAATTTCACATACATACATATATTTAATATATTTAACCAGCTGTAAACTTTGTTACTATGCTACCATATTTTGGTAACAATTTAAGCAAAATATCTACAAAAATATAAAGCTTTTAAAACATAATGGAAATAAATTTTAGCATAAGTATATATTGTCAGATTCAATAATGCCAGATATAGCATAGTTGCCTTATTACATTTTCAGTCATTAATGTATAAAAATGGAACCCAAAAAATTAGGGTTACGTTATATTGATGTAGATCTTTATTGTTTTTTTACTTTTATATTTAAGAAAAACAAAAAATGAAAATCCTGTTTGTATGCATTTAAATAACTATATAAAAAATAATCAAAGCCAATGGAAAAACTTTTTCCAAAGCGTGATAAGTGTTTTAAACATAAAGATTACAATATACAATATCTGCTGCTAAAAATAAAAAAAACCAAGGGCCGAATTACGGCTTTCGAACGTGATCGAAATTGTAAAATTCTTATTAGAATCTCTATACCTAAAGCACAGCGAACTCGATCGTTTGAGTAAAATTTCGATCGTGATCGAATGTCGTAATTCGGCTCCAGCATTTTATCTTCCAATTTGGCCACGTCTTGCTAAAAGATGGCTGCAAGACCATACACAATCGTTGAGGATAAATGTAGATCACTTTGAATTAAATCATCAACATTTTCGAACGAATTTTGCCAACATCACGCAAGACCATAAGAGCGAAAATGTCACTCATTCTTTCATGTTAAATACTCGTATTAAACGACTGTACACGACCGCACTGAAGACAGAGTTGAGAGAATTCACAAATCGCCATCTTGAAGACCCAATAACCCATTTACCAAAATTTCAAAATTGAGTTTTTTATGGATTATTATTCCGTATATCATAACGCACATGTGAACATCTAATATTACAATTGACTAAGTTATTACCAAATAATAACCTAGAGGACCGTTACGCACCAAAAAAAATAAAAAAATTAATCATCAAAAATCATGATAAAAGTTTAATTTTGTTGCATAGTTTAATTTAAACAAACATTAAGTACTTAAACCAGTAAAAGAAACAACATATAACTTATTAGTAATTAGTACTGCTGATAGGTTGTTCAGTTTCAGATTTTTACAATTCCAAATAACCTAAGTGACATAACATAAGCCATGTTTAGAAAAACAAAATTTCTCAACCGATATACATATATTTCTGAATTCATTTTAATCAAAATATGCAATTTTCATTTCAATATTGTAAATAGTTCCAATTTTTTTAACGTTTTTTCCCTCTTCTGAAACTTTTGAAAACTGCAGATAAGAGTAACGTGACTGGACTGACTGATTCATCATCGCACAGCCCAAATGCAAAGAGCTAGAGATATGAAATTTGGACAATGTGTTCCTCTTTCAACGTATAGCTTCACTAAGCGAATTTTTTTTTTTAATTTTCAACCTCTAAGGGGAAAAAACGACTAAAAACTATAATTTGGTACTTTTTTGGTACCCTTTGTAACATCCAAACACGTAAAGCTAGGAAAAAATTTAAACTGTATTAGTTAATCTACGAAAAAATATTAATAGGATTTCGGCACTTTTTTTTAAATTCGCATGTATAAGGGGTAGAAATGGTACCTCTTTTTGGTACCTTTGAAAAAAAAATAACTTTTCTAATATTATTCAATGCGACAAATTTTGATTATTATTATCGCCCAATCGAATATGAATAATTATTTAACACATCTCGCGCCAAGCCCAAAAATCGCGATTTACTCATTCGGGCCAAAATATTTTTCTTTTTGATAACATTCTGTTTATGTCCATTTATTGTATACTTAAAAACAGAAAGTGAAAATTTTCACTTTTTCCATGATTTTTCATCAATTTTCCGTGTGTGCACCGGTGATCACGCGGCCCCATGAAGTAAAATTACTTACTGGGGCCGCGTGAACACCGGTGCACACACGGAAAATTTATGAAAAATCATGGAAAAAGTGAAAATTTTCAACACATTCAACATTTTTTTTCTTTCTTAGTTCTTTTAGACGAAATACTGTACAATTTTCACAGTCCGTACATACGCCAGTCCGGTCACTCCAATAATTCGGACACTTCTACATTTCGGAAAATTTAAAATTTTTACCTCTACAATCCGGACAAATTGTTTTTATACAAGAACAAAAAAAATGCAAACTTCTCAGGCCAAGCACAATTTCATGTTCTCCTGGGGCCACAGATTCATTTCAGTTATATAAACCCAATGTAAATCGAGTGCACTAGGCCACATTCACTCTTAAAGACATAAGGGTGGCGTGTTGATATGTGAACACGCGGCCCAAACGAGTACTCAGGTCGTGTGCACCGATGCCGCACATGGCGCTAAATGTGTTAAGTGAAATTTTTGGAAACTTTTAGAATGACAAAAAGTTGCCAAAAAGAAACATATATGGGAAATTATGTATAATTCTTAACTATAGGGCCCATTTGCATAAAATCTGTAATAGAAATTTTAGCAGACAAAAAAATATGTAATTTATTTAAAAAAAATCGGAAAAACGGTTTGGTACTTTTTAGAACATAATTATTTTTATGAAAAACGTTTGAACGTTTTAAACTTGGAATTCATTCATTGATATGGAAAATCTAAAAAAGTACTTTTCTGTTTTTTAGGTACTTTTTGTATTTTCTACGTTTTTGAAGCTATTATCATGAAACTAGAAATATTGATCCAAGCTGAGGCTGAAAATTGTATGGGCGACCGAAAAGGTACTTTTTCGCATTTTTATGGTACTTTTTGTATTTTTTACGTTTAAAAAAGATTGCAACTTACAGCTGCCAATATCATTTAAAAATTATCTATAATTACATTATCATTAAGTTGTAGTTTCTAGCTGGCAACGTAACAGACTGTTGCAATCCATAATCGATCCATAAATTTTACATAAATTTAAAATGCTTTCATCTTGACAAACTTCTTGTTATATGTATTGTTTTTAAATATTTATTTTTTTTGGTACAAAATGAACCAAAAACTGACGTCTTATTAAGTTTTGCAGTGAGTAAAACGAAACAGTAAGGGTACTCACAAAGGGAAGTGCAAACAATGCAAATGATTGCAAAAATGCACTATTTCTTTAACACAACAACAAAATGTATGCATTTGCAATTTGCTTCACTTTACTTCATTTGCACTATAAAAAGCTTGAGCAAAATTGGCTGCGTGTATATGCTCAGAATCAAATAAGTGACAACTGCTGTCTTTGACATTTTGACCGCCATTGATTTTATGAAATAGAAAACTAAAATTACAAGAAATTTCTTTTAGTAACAGTAAAATAAAAAAATAGATTTAAAAAAAAGAAATATATAATCGCATATATTCTGCATTCCGAGTGAAATTTAATCACTCGGAATTGCCATTGTAGTGTTTTTGTTTATAACAACAATGTCATGGCAATTCCGAGTGAACACAGGCGAATGAATTAATAAAATTTAGTGAAGATGTACATATATTGGATTAAAAAAAGACACTAACGATCGCGAGTTCCCTTAAGCTTCGTACAGACGATGCAACAATTTGCAGCAAGTTGATTGCTGCAAACAAATTTGCGTGTATGAACAGTCAGGAAAACTTTTTGCAAAAACAAAGTTTGCAATAACTGTTTGCCGCAATATTTGTTGCTCGTCGTCTGAATACGGTGCTTTCCCGAATTTTTGATTGCGGCATTTGATTGCTTGTTTGCATGCGCTGTTTGCAAGCAGTTGTATAATTGCTGCAAACAAGAACACATCATTAATATGTGATATCGGGACTTAACGAAAAAATTAATAGAAGAGTATGAGAGTTACTCCGTCCTGTGGGATGTGTCTTCACCAGAATATAAAAACAAATATAAAAAACAAATTGTGTATATTGAAATTGCTAAAAAATTAATGTCAGGGCTAATCGCTCATTTGGTGGAATCGCAGGGCGCATTACAGTGTCTTTTTTAGTTATAAAATATTTAACTTTTCCTAATAAAAAGTTACAATCATTGACGGACATCTGGAAAAAATTGAAATAGCTTGCTTTATCCTCATTTTCTAGTTCTTTTAAAAGGTTAGCATGAACGCCTTTTTCATTTCTTTTCGAAATCCACTCTCTCACCCAGTACTTTCGTTTTTTTACCGACTCCAAACTTCTTTGTTTTTTACGTTCAACTACAAGAGCTAATACAGCAATTCGTGATTTTTGAGCCGACATAATTTAAACACGTCTTTATTGATTGTCTTGCACAAAGAAACTGAAAACAAATGTGAACTCCAAAGCAATATATTGCACGCAACAATCATGCTAATCAAAAACTGATTGAAGCAGGAAATTTGCATGCAATATTTGCATTGATCTGAACAGTTTTGCAAACATTCGCTGCAAGTTACTCTCAACTTGCTGCAAATTGTTTGCATCGTCTGTACGAAGCTTTAGAATGATTGTGCAAATAAATTTTGTATTTTTTACAATTGCCAAACTTTATATAAAAAAATCTCTCGAAAAATCATCTTCGAATTGCTATCACCTTATAAAAACTTTATTAATAAAAATATACTATTACACAATTTACAATTGTTCTGAACTTTCCAATTATATTTCAGAAATTTCTAATTATATTTCAGAATTTAAAATTTTATTTTAGAAATTTCAATTTGTATTTTAGAATTTTTTCAATTTTATATATTTTAGAAATTTCTAATTATATTTCAGAAATTACTAATTGTGTTTTAAAAATTTCCAATTGTATTTCAGAAATTTCCAAATTTTTCGACAATTATTTTTAAATTAGTCTTTAAATACTTTTTGATAAATTTCATTTTATCTTCTATGTTGCTTTTTAGAAGTCAATAGCAAACCTTTTTAATGGAACGCAATTCAGCAAACCTTTTCAATGGATGTTTTTTATTGTTTCCATAACAAACCGGAATGTTTACAGATGCTAACACTGCTCATAATTCTTTGGCGTTAGACCAAAATGTCTTAGTTAAAAATATATTTTGTGATTTTTATTGGGTTTATTAAACTTGTTCTGTCTTTCGTTTGGCGTAAACTGCCTAGTAATCATTTGAACTTTAGGTTATAACTCAGAAAAAGGCATAAAAACTTAAGACCTCTTTGAATAACAACCAACCCAACCTCACTAACCACAGAAATGTTAATTTTAATTTTTTTTTCGTAATATTAAATTTTATTCTCCAAAACATATTTTTTCGTTTCCATTATAAATTTACAAAATAAGAAGTAATAAAAACCAAAATAAAATAATTAACATTGTAATAAAAGTCTCTCTATTTAAAACTTATACATATTGCTAAAAAAAAAATCACTTTTTACAGATTAAATAGTTTAAAAAAACCATACGTATTGTGCATGCATATGCAAGTAAATATAAATTTCATTAAAAATAAAATAAACTATTTTATACAAATTAGTTATAAAAATCTAATAAAACTATTAAAATTTAAGGGAAAGAGGGATAAAATTATGTTTGGCGTGGCCAAAATGGGGACAAATTTAAAGAATTTTTGGTTTCAAAATATTTTTTTTTTTCTTTTCAAAGTAAAATAATTAAGTGCGCTTTTATTACTTAGTTACACTTTATGCTTGAATGTTTTATATGTATATACTTAATTAATATATATATAAGGTTCTTTCTTCTTCGTTTAATAACTATATTTAAATATATATGGGCACTTCGACATCAATGTCTACTGTTGTCACGTAACGCCAGCCTCTATAACTTGAGAAAATGTTCTTTTATTTTTAGTTTTTTTTTTTATATATGTATATAGAAAGAAAGTAGCTCTATATTTAGTTAGAAAATTAAAACAAATCAAACTGCACGATCCTAAGTTATAAGCATTTAAAGAGTCGACGCTATGTGATATTTCTGTGGAAGTGCCCATATTATTAATGTTGTTTGCGTATGTGTTGATTTTATTCTTAAAATATTGATTTGTGTAAATAATGATTGCTAATACTACACTTGCAAGATTTATACTTGATTTGTTAATTGTTTTTTCTTCTTTTTTTTCTTGTTATCATTGTACACATAACACATAAACAAAATAAATAGTTTACATATTTATATGCTTGTCTAATACGAGTATAGTACATAATACAATGTTTAAAAAACAATTTTGAACAACAATGAATCTCTCTACATAATAATTTAAATTTTTTTACACTTTTTTAACTTACATTCTAATTGGTGTTTTGTTGGATAATCAAAAGATTTATTTTTTTAAATTTTCTTTTTACATATTTTTAATTTGTTTCTTTTGCAATTTATGCACTCGTTTATTTAAGCAGCTACAAAAGATTCCTTTTGTTATACATACATGCACTAAAGAATAATCGCGATTCTAAAGAATGATTGTTAAATATGTTTCACAATTCAGAGTTTTCTACATATGTGTTAGTTTTGCATTTTATGTGTGTCTTAAAATTTTTTTCCCAATTTTTTTTTAGACTTTAAAAATGTTAAAATTACAAATTGTACTTTTGTTAGAGCCCTCTAATGTAAACATTTTTCATTCTGCAACTTCTTTTTTTTAAATGAGAAAATCAATTTAAAGTTGTAAAATTTTTAAATTAATATTCCTTAAAGCTCTGAAAATTTTCACATGATAATAACGATTGTACTTAATAGCTTGTATTTTATAGAAGCTGGGAGGGTGGGTTAAATTTTTGTTAATTATGTTTTTTTAAAATATTTTTCGTTTTTTCTTTTCTTAAATTTGTTGTTGCCCAAATTCCTACAATTTGTTTGTTATACATAGTTTCCATATTTGTTTTTATATTAAGGAATCGTATTCCTCCAAGTATAATGAATTTATAATTGTGTAAAGAGAAGAGAGGGTCGACTTAAAAGCGACCGCGATTAATATTCTTAATGCGTATGCCAACTTCAAGTACGTGTTCACCGGCCGAATTGGCAACATTAACAGTGGCCGCATTGTTTGTACTACTACTACTAGTACTGCTGCTACTGTTGTTGCCATTACTAGTGCTACTGCTGCTACCGCCTTCATCATGTTGCATATTATTGTTGTTGATGTTGTTATTGGGTATATTACCATTCGCGCTGGACAGCGGAATACGTCGTACCGCTGCATTGGCGGTAGATGGGTTACTGGAGTTGTTTGCTGTATTATTGGCCATATTTTTGCAATGATGATTGCAATTATTTGCACCCCCACCGCTATAATCATGGGGTCCTCCCACTGTGTGCCTTCTTTTGATAGAACGATTTTGTTTATTTTGTATTTGCCGTTTTTTAGTTAGATTCATATCAGTCTTTTCATCTTTAGTTAAACCAGTTGGTGGCATATTGCAACTAACGCCACCGGACGCTGCGCCGCCGTAACGTGAAGAATAGTTACGACAATTAAATGAGGCAGAACGAAATAGTCGATGGTCACGACGTTTTTTATTGTACTTATCTAAAAGAAATGAAGGCGAGGCCATAACTAAAGCTTCTTTGGGATCACTTGTTGTAGAGCCCTCAGAATCATCTTCAGAGCAGCGTTGTTCCTGTACGGATGAAGAGAAGCGTAGATTTTTGCTGGTTGCATAAAGATTACGTGCAGTTGTGGCGGTTAAATTTCCCTTTAGGGCACTAGAAGTAGGGGTGGATGCTGCTGTGGGCGGAGATATTAGGCCACTTGTACCCACACAGCTCAAAGATGAATTAGTGGGTGCTGTGGCTGAGTGTTGCAATTTATGTGAGGTTTTATAGGTGGTCGTAAGCGATGAACCCGTTGAAATGGGAGTAAACTTTTCATTGGTCATTTTAGCATTTGTCAGGGTATTGGTTGAGGCACACGAACGGCTGACCATTAAATTATTGCCCGTCAAGTTGTCAAGCGGGCAAAAGTTTCGAAAATGCCTTTCGGGTGACTCATCGGCATAAGGAATGTTTTCAGAATGCAAAAGTAGAGGTTCACCAATGGTATAGCGGCGTGGTGTTATAGGGAATTCCGGAGATCCATTTTCATCATTCGATTCGGAGCCATATTTGAATATTTTTAATTTATCCTCCAAGGCATCGGTGACAGCACCGAGAGACATAGAGCCTAAAAATATAATTACATTCAACAACGTACACATATTAAAAATTTTATATTTTAAACGTACCCGTATCACTGAGACGGCTATTGCTGCTTTCATCATCTGTTAGTGTTATTGAAATATCCACACTATTACGTTGCTGTTCCTTGGCAATACTGCTGCCACTGCAACTGCCAGAATCTTTTTCATCCAAACTAGTTTTGCGGCTATGCCGGTGACCCAAAATACTTCGACTTTCACTCTTCTTCGAAATCTTTTTGTTCGACGTTGATGTCGTCATACTACTACTGCTCGAGGAGGAGGTGGCCGTAGTTGTAGCACTAGTCGACTGAAATTGTAAACGTAAAGTTACACCAAAATCATAAATAGTCGGAACAGCTTTGCGTCTTTGACGATACGCTGTCGCTGATTCACCACCACAGACGGCAGCTTTAGAAGCATTGCGGTTATGATTTGAAATTGAACGTGTATTAAATGTGGAAATATTGGGTGTTGATTTGCATATATTTTTTAATGTATTCTTGGTGATTGTAGTTAGAAGTATAGGTGAAGTAATAGAGTGTTTTGTGTTGGTAAAAATGTTCTTATTGGCGATAGAATTGGATGTGGAGGTGTGAAAGGACTTAGATTTAATTTCGCTTACCCTACTATCACCAGGTTTTCGAATCTTTTTTCCTAGTTGCGGCATAAAACGTGAGGTACGCGACGATGTCGTGTTACACGAGCTCGACTCACGTTCATTGAAACGTTCGATTTTTGAAATATTGTGCAACAGCATATTCGTTTGATCCTCCTGTTGTTGTTGCTGTTGTGCAGCCGACACTCCGGTGGTCGATGACGATGTGGATGCCGGAAAATTATTCCCACAAACATCTTCAATATCGGGAGTTTTACCATTTTCAAAAAAGAAGTCATACTGAAAACAAATAATAAATAAAACAAATGTAAATAAAAATTGAAAATTCTTTTAATATTTTTAACTTTTTTTTAAGTCTATTGGAATATACATATAAAAAATGTTTTGAAACATTTTCAATAAAAGTGTTTCTTAAATAAACTTACATGCGATAATAGTAGTTCTACAATTCTGCACTGATGCTTCATATCTTTAACAGCTATATCTAATGTATCATTGGGCGTGCGTATTATCGAAGGACCAAAAATAATAGCCAAATTTTTTGGTTCCATTAAATTGACATCACAGTTCTTGCTAACTCTATTTAAGTGACGAAACAAATGTTTCATCGTCTCATATGAATACCGGGGTAAGGCTTCTAAAAGCTGTTTGATATCCCGTAAACGTTCCATGCCCACCTTCTTATCGGCCTCAATGAAATGATTGTAAAATGAACTTGGTAGCAGAGCATCGGGTAAACTTCTTATGAACAATTTTAAAAGACTTGATACAACATTAACATCCTCCCATCTGACATCCGTGTTGCAGCGGTCCCAAGAGAAATCGGTTTTATTAACTTGATCAGAGAGTTCTGATATTGCAGCTTTATTGCCGGGTATACGATATATACCAACCACTCCCAGGCCCTTTGTTTCAACAATATTAGTACATACTTCCACAAGAGTGGGTACGTATTCGTTGTGTTTGGACTGTGTATAAAACAAAGTGAAATAAATTTTGTGAAATTAAAGAAATTAAGACAACTAACTTACCATGGGACAAGTTTTGAGAGGCACACCTATAGAACCAATAGTTTTCGAAGACGAAGACAGATTAGAGGGTGAAAGGTCAGCATTATGACCACCACTGCTACTACTGCCACCACCGCGTCGAAATAATAAATCCTTCCAGTTTTTGGCCTTTGGTGAACCTAAGTCTTTGTCGGGTATATTTTTATGGGAAGAGGATTTGCGAGTTTTCATCACCGGCGATATAGAGTCAGAGGCTTCTAATTCACTACGTGATGTCGAACTTAATGGAGATTGTTCGGCTTGTAAATGTTGCGCTGATTGTTGTACATTATCATCACAGTACGTTGATGTAGACATGCTAGCAGTTGCAGCGGTTTTTTGTGGTTCCGCTAGCTGTTTACCTTGAAGATCCTAGATGCATAAAAAAGTAATTAAATAAAATTTACACATATAACAAATAATAAAGAGTTTAAAGCCTACATTATCATCATAAATTAAACTATTTTTCCATTGTACTAAACCAAATATTCTTTTCATTTCTGTACTACTCTTTGTTTTAAAGAAAATCTCTGTATGCGGTTGATACTGTGTATCGCTATGAAATGTTTGCTGGGGTACACTGGTCGAACTACCCGAGGATGTTAATTTATCATTCGTATCATCTAAATTCAGTTCATTGCCTAAAGTGGCTATCGGTGAGGGCTTCGATTGCATACGAAATACATATTTCTTTTTATCTGATTCATCAAAAATTTTATAGTTTCTAATGTCGAGTACTATCACCTGTGTAATTTTAATAAAAGAAAAAATCAATAAAAACAAAAAATTTGAATATGAAATATACTCTTTTCGTTTACAAACAATTGATTTAATACTTACACTACTATCGGATTTTGAATTGCGGCTGGGATATATTTTTAATGTATCACCTTTAATCTCAATTTTTACTTGACGCCAAGAACGATATTCAGAGAGTCGCTAAAAAATCAAATATACAAAAATATATTTCTATGTATAATAAATGCATAAAATTTAGGTAAATGTTTTCTTAATACAAAATTCTTAATTTTTAGAATTCTAAATTCTCTGTTAATATTTTTTTTTAATTCATAGGTTATAAGAAAAAAATGTAAGTCTACATGTAGCGTGCCCCGGTGGACTAGTCAGTAGTGTGCTGGTCTGCTAGGTTGGGGGTTGCGGGTTCGATTACCGCCAGAGACTCTGGACTGGTCTGCTTCTCTTTCTTTTCTATTCCCTTTCTATTCTATTCGTATAGAGCGCACAACACGCAAATTTGGCATAAGTGTATACCTGTCGTGGGTTTGGGCTTTTAGTGCCCCTTCTTTTCAACTTAACCTAACCTAAGTCTACAAGTACATATGTATGTACATTAGTGCGTACCACCTTACAGACAAAAAAAGTTGCCAAATGTACAGTGCTGGTCATTTAAAATAGCACACCACCCGCACAGTATACTTTATTAAGGTTTCCTAGAAAATTAATAATTATTTTCGATATTTTGCTTTTGAAAGATATTAACTTTGCCATACTTAACATAAAACAAGTAACAAAAGAAAAACATTATTGGCCTTTATTTAAATAAAATACTCTTCCTAGTAGCCTTTAAAGAAAGAAATCAAAAATAAATCGTAAAAAACAACAAGCGTGTTCCGTTGCAAGAAAAATATTTTTATTAAACAAGTAAGAGTGCTATATTTGGCCGTTCCGAATTTGATAATACCCTTCACCATTTAAAATTTCCGATTTCATGTTATATGCCATAATTTCAGGCGCCATATTTGATTTTGAATTCTTCATAGTTAACTGTATTCTTTTAGTCAAGGCCTTTCTCTCATTTAATACCCATATTGATGGGTTTGAAAAAAATTTCCACCATTTTGTTTCAGACGCCATCTTGGATTTTAAATTTTTCAGTGTTTACTGTATTCCGCTGGCAAAGTCCTTTTGTTTAATGCCAATATTGAGAGAGTTTTTATTACTAGATTTGACCCATATATAAATTAATTACGCCATTTTGTAGTGGCGACCATATTGGATTTTAAATTTTTTATAGTATTTTATATTTTGCTAGACAAGCCTTTTATTTTGATACTCATATCATACCTCTCTTTTGGATTCGTGTTTTTGTCAGTTAGTTTCAAACCGATTTGTCAGTTTTACCCGCTAACAATTTTTGAGGCTACAGTTTCAAAATTAATAGGAGCTTCAATAATTTGATATATTTAAAAAAAATATATATATTTCTCAAAAGTGTATATATTTGAACAAAATATGGGAAAAAACAGAGAGTCGTGTTTGTTTACTCATATATCAGAATGTAATGGGGCGATCATGCTGGATTTCAATACCGATTCATTATTGGTGATTGACACCACATACAGATCCAAGGTCTTCAAAAAGTTGATTTCAACCAACACACGGACAGACGCATAGACGGACATGGCTCAATCGACTCCCCTAGTCATAAGCTTTCAGAAAACATATATACTTAAAGATATATTGTAGAAATTGCAAACGGAATGACAAAGCTTGGCACCACAGGTCAAGGGTATACAAAGAAAGTTCAGGGAGCAAATTACGGCATTCGGTCACAACCGAAATTTTATTCGAACGTTCGATTTGATTGTGCCCGAAATGTCGATCACTTTCGAATGCCATCATTTTCCCCCTGTTGAGAAATTCTAAAAACCTGCACGAATTGTGGGGAGCTCGAAAGTCTATATTACCAGCCTCTTGTAGAAATTATGCCAAGAAGATCAGAGCAGGTTATAAATAAAAAAGGATACCCAACTAAATATTATATAAAAGTCAACCACAGTAGGAATTTTTATCCTTTTGAAAGGGGGGTGTTAATTTGAAAAACGTTTTTATGTATTTGTTTCAGCATAACTTACTTTTATATATAATGTACAAATATACCCCAATATTCATAAAATTTAAAATGAGTTTGAAAGGTTATTTAAAATTTCTATACGAAATTTCCTTAAAATTTTTTTTAATACATTTTATTATTTTATGAACACAAGCCTGAATATGTTATGTTAAAATCTTAAAATTTTAGAATTAAGGCTAATGCATCTTTGGGTGACCCAAATGCCCCACACTGTAAATATGACCTTTCTAAAATTTTCACTATGTCTGAGTTCTTACCACCCAAATGTCTAAAAGTAAAATCTCGCAAAAAATCGTTTGACTTGTGCTCAATAAGTATTCCGATAACTATGTTTGAAATTGTATCAAAATACTTTATATTCTGATTAGGTTCTTTATTTATATAAATTTTGCCTTTTATTTATCGATTTTAAAAAATGTTTTTGCGAAATTGATAAAATTTCTCTATATCAAAGGTTTGGTTATTTTACAAATGATTTTTACACTTACTTTGCCATTAATACATGATGATTTTATTTCCATTTCAGTTTCAAATATTTCCATTTCGGTTGCCACATCTTTTGTTTCAAATTTACTGTTTATATCAAAACTGGGTATACTATCAATGTGAACACTATTAGCGTTATATATATGTATAAAAAATATAATTAATAACATTTCATAATCGGATTAAATACTAATGCAGTGAAATAATAATAATAATAATAACTCACCTGTGCCTTATGTCACTATTAACAGATGTTCTACGACTGCCACGAGAAGATGTTTCCAATTTCAAGACATCCAATGCATCTAACGATTCACTTGTACTGTCAGCAGTGTTACTATCACCTGCAAAACCTCCGACAACATCATAAATCGGATCCGGATGTTCTTCAATTTGTTGCGATAATAATGTTGCCGACTTTGTCGACAGACTATCGTTTACACTACCGGTTGATGTGTTCGCTACCGACGACGACGACAGCGAAGTTTCACAGTGATAATCATCGTTAGTGGCACGTAAATATGAAATCCGGCGCATATGTTTTGGTTCATCAAATGAAGACATTGGCCTAAAGCGTCTTATAACTGGCGTTGTTGCGCTTTTATTAAATTCCGTTAAGTCTGCCAATGTGGATGCTAGAAAGGGACACAAAATGAAAATGTTTAAAAAAGTTATGAATTTCAAAATTTTAAACATCGATAAATGTTAGGCAAAAGTACATATGTAGTTGCACTTAAATTGAAAGTTTTATTTTTCCTTTTGTTTTTTGATTTTACATTTAGTTACTAACCTCTAGTTGATGTTGTGCTACTTGTACCGCTTTCGGCTATATCGGTCAATGTTGGTTTTTCATTTACATCCGTCAATTTACTTGTATACTCTGGAGGTGAAAAAAGACCAACAACGTTAACAGAGAAGGAAATAAACATATTAATTAAGTCATTTAAAAAGAAAATCTTGTTGTAATATAAAAATAAAAGATACGATTTTTTTTATTACATAAGTATTTGTATGTGTTTAATTCGTATTTCAACGATATCCGAAGAGTACTAACTATGGCCCGAGAAAACCAACTTTTGAAAAGAAAGTTTGTAAGTGTGTTTGGTAAAATAACGTATTTGGTAGATAGAAGAAAAACTGTTATAAATATATTCAGTACTCGACCCATTTGACCGTAATCTAGTTCTAAATGGTTTTTTTTCAACTTAAAATATAACTTTATTCTAACAATTCACTTCTTTAATCCATTTTTTTATTTTGACTTTAATTTCTTTCCTAAAGTAAATCCAATAAACTGTGAATACTAAATCTAGAACAGAAAAAATAGAACAAAAAAACGTCTTTGAAAGGGGAGCTTAAATTGTTACACCCTACTCTCTTTGTTTTGTATTTTATACCAAACACAAAGAACACTCTTTGCATAAACAATTTTATCTATAGTGTTGATTCAACATGCATCAGTTCGTTTTTTTATTAATTGGTTTTATTACACACATTGGTTAGCGCATGTGTTAGTAGCAGTTCTAATCGCTCCTAACTCCTAAAGTACTCAACTAATTTTCATAGATAATTTAATAGATTTTGCACATCTACGGGAGTTGTATAGTGTGAATGTAAACTGCGTAACAAACAATCGTTTTGCTTTGATGAATCGATAAACAAGTGGAAGAAAGTGGAAAGTGTTTTATAACTAATCTTATTTTTTTTTTTTTTTTTTTTTGAGTTTTGTATATGTTTTGATTTTAATGCTTGTAACTTTAAAGTTCATGAACTTAATACCTATTTTTCCACACTAGTTTTTCATTTGAAATTTATCTACATACATCAACTCGTAACACCTCTTGCTGTGTGTGCGTGCAAAACGATTCAGAATTGGCAAAAAACTTATCTTTACTCATTAACATATTTGCGATATGAAGGCGATGGTAAAAGTATCTATTTTATATATCATCTTATTATAATCATCTATATACAACCGGTCAACTACAGCCTTTAAGCATAGATAAGCATACCTTGTACATAGTACCAAAACCTTTAAACCAAAGATTACCCACTACAGACTTAAACAAAAATATCCTCTATCACATGTCCGTATGTATTTATGTATGATTAAACTTTAATGAATGTAAAAAATATATATCTGTTGTTGTTGTTTTTTTTTCAAACATTTTACTTACTGCTGTTAGTCTGATCGATTGTTGCAGTGGCCAAACTAGCTTTATGAACTTCCATGCGACTTAAACGGTGTCCATCGACTGTAGACAACGAGGTTTGATTTGTTGTTGCTGTTGATATTGGTGTTATTGTGCTTGTTGCTGATGCTGTCGACGTAGCAGCAATTGAAATTGGTACTATTGTTGTCTTTGGCGCCGTTGTTTGTTGATAGAGTTGCGGATGTTGTAGATGATGTTGTTGCTGTTGTTGCACCTGCATTTGATGCAATGGATGATGTTGTAGTGAATCATATAAAACACCCGGTCTTTTCATCATTATAACATTGCCCGGAGCCTTCGAAGATTCAATAGTGTTGGTATTGATAGATAAAGTTTTAAAAGGATCAAAACCTCGGGATAAATGAGAATTCAATTTGCTTTCAAATCTAAAATAAATTGAGTTGAAAAGAAAATTAGAAAAGGATTTTAACAAAATTTCTTTAAACAAATAGGAGAAGATTTGACTGGTAAAAGCTGAATATTTTTGTTAATGCTGATAGATGGGAATGCAGATACATAGATAAAATAGTTTTCTTTAAGTTAGGCATTGTCTTAAGAATATGAAAGTACAGTATTTTGATTAAATTTGAATATTTTAAATAAAAAAAGGGTAAATTAGCGTTTCTTGGAGTCAATTCTTATTATGTGAAATTATGAAAAAGTTTTTGTACAGAAGAAATCTGGTGGTACCATTTGATATGACACGCTAAAATTAGCAATTTTTTGCGGCTACTGCTAAAATTTTAGGACACTGTTTTGTATGTGTGATACAGTTTTATGACACTAAACTTACACTTTATTAGTGACACCAGTTTCCTGCAGAGTTTCTAAGAATTCATAATCCTTATGAAGATATTTATCCCGCAACGTTGGAACTAGAGAACTGCCATTGGTTGTAGTTGAACCTGAGGCACTTCGTTGCTGTTGTAAATGACCACGAGCCATAACTGACGCTGTTGTACCAGAGGTTCCATATGATGTTCCACTGCCACCAATACTACCTGACCCAACTCCAGTTGTACTAGAGCCTAAATTCGGTGCGTAATGCATATCACAGCTTGCTGTTAATAATTCTCTCGTACTAGATGATGATGATGTAGCCGACAAGGGTTGCTTAACTAATGTGCGTATTTGTCCACGAGCGATGGCTTCATTATTGCGAATAATAGCACCACCCAAACCTGATGATCCCACCGATGTCGATGAGGTTGATATCATTGACAACTGTGGACTGCCTGAAGGCGGTGTATTGGGAAAGAAGTGTTGTTGTTGTTGTTGAGACGGCTGGTAATGGTGTTGCTGTTGTTGCGTATTATTGTGCTGTTGATGAACATTGGGCAATGGTGATTTAAGGAATTCTTCTTTTTGCTTAATGGATTCACGTAAGCGTATCATTAAGTCGCTGGTGTCAACAGCGGCATTTGAAGCATAAAAAGCGGCAGCGTTTTGTTGCTGTTGCAATTGTTGTTGGCGGGTTAATACTGTTAGATTTGCTGGTGGAGAACTGTAATTAAATAAATTAGGAAAACACGAGATATTAAAAAATATATGCAGGGCTCTATGATTTGCTTATTTGTTTGTTTGTTTGATAAATAATATATATATTTTTTTGTTACTAAAAATTAGCAAAACAGAAAAGAGCTGTGGTGTTAGCTCTGGATTATTTTTGTAGAATTTTTAAATAAAATACTCGCAGTGTTATCGCAACGTTTTAGTGTTAATACTTTCAAATAACAAAATGTGTGCAAGAAAAACATTTGAAAATCTATTTACTTTAGCTCGATGTGGCCACCTTTTTCCCTCACTATGGCATTCGAAAGAGCAAAGAATGTTTGCACGAACGTAGCGAAATTCCAATTATAGTGTTCTCAACCGCCTAACCCTGTTTACTGATTATGTGGAATATACAGACCTAATCTTCAGAGGGCTTATTATAAAGCGAGTATAACGAAAGTAGCTCGACACAGCATGCAAAAACGTTCGTTTAACATTTAAAGTTAAAGAGAAATTTATGACATATGTATACAAACTGGATGACCCATTAAAGGCTTTGGAAACCAAAATATTTACATAACTATACTAATAGCGCTTCAGGGAGTATTTATAACTCGCCACAGCTAACAGCTAACTATTTCACTAAACTCAAAATAATTATTGGTAATAGAGTGTACAGGATATTTTCGAAACATTTTATGAAATACTTTTCAAAGTATTCTTTAAGTGCAATAGCTTATACCAAGTAGGTATAAATATTTAATAATAAAAACATTATTAATGTACATATGAAGTTAAAAACCTTTTATTATACAGACATAAATATTTATAGTTGCATATTAAAACCATTTAATATCATTAAATAGCAAAATAAAACCACACATACTTATGAATAAATATCTACATACTTACAAATGTATGTAGTATCTTTATAAATCTTGTCTATGATTCACACACAACACACCAATTTAATTGAAAAAGTAGAAGAAGAAAAAAACGATAATAAATAATAATAATAAATAATAACTAAATAAAATGTAAAATTTTATTATAAAATAAACCAAAATTTATTCCCACCTTCGACATGGTAAATGGCACATATGACAAAAACAATTTAAAACCGCATCGAATGGACTCATCGTTAACACATACACACACACACACACTGTGTGTGTGTGTTTTGTTTTCGTTACGCTTCTATAGCGTTTGTACGTTATTTGTTGTGGTTGTTTGTTAAATATTTATATTTGTTTGTCGTTTACAGCCGTACTTTTTTTTAAATATCTTTTGATTATTGTTTTTAAGAGTGTAGCTAGTAAATATTTAATGTTAGTTTTTTGTTATTTATAATAATAATAATAATGAAAAAAAACTAAACAAATACAAACATAATTTCACACAGATACGGAAATATAGTAGATACCTGTGTGTTGTAATATAAAACAAAACTTTTAAAATATTTTAGCACGCGACCAAAACAAAAATCATACACTTGAAAAATAATAAAAATAAAATACAGTGGTGGATATTCGTTAAAGGGCTTAATATGCAAAGCTGCTAACTCCCTTTCAGTAAATTTTACGGGAGAAACAAATCAAAATATAGGTATTTGTTTTATTTTATGTTATTCTTCGTGTATGACTACAATCTACAAAAAAAAAAAAAAAAAAAAAAAAAAAAAAAAAATTAGAGTAAGTCAAGGTATATTAACTCCAGGTAGACGCACCGTATATTTTGTTTCTACAAAAAACTTTCCAAATGTCAAAACAAACACTTAAGCAGCTGATAATACATGTAGCAAAATGTTAGTAAATAAAAAATATTTATGATACAAACATGTCTAAATAGTATTAAACAAGGTATGTAAAAGAACAAAAATAGGTAAACAAATTTTGATATTTAGGAAAAGAAATGCATAATCATAACAACGATCAGCTGTGGACTTAAGTCTACCTGGAGTTAATATACCTTGGAGGTGTATAGTTCTCGGCATCAAAATCTCAATTTACTTAAAAAGTGGACTTAGCAGGTTTGCATATTAAGTGGACGATATCTTAAATTTTTAGTTCAATAAATTTCTTAATTTTTTATTTAATAATTTGAAAATTTAAATAAATTTTTTTGATTCAACTAAATATGAAATTATTTGTAAGACGTTAAGGTTTTTAAGACAAAATCTTTGCCAAAAACGCAAAAAATCACTAACTTTTAAACAATTCAAAATCTTTATAAATCTGTGTGTTTTCTCAAAATATATCGGCACAAAAAAATTCCAACTTCCTTAAACAAAAATAGTGTTTTTAATTAAATGCAATAAAATTCAAAATATTTTTTTTCTTTAACTCTTACTGTAAATTGTTGAAAATGTTAGTTAGGGCTTTTTACGTTTTGGGTTAAAAAAAAAAAAAAAAAAAAGATCTCAAACAACTGAACTATTTCGATTATTTTAAAATGTCAGCCATTTAATTTAGTCAATTTTAGGTGGTACAGCGCATTAATTTCTTTAGTAAACAAACACTTTTACTCCCGCTAAAATTTTATACCCTTCACCTGTGGTGCACAAGGGTATATATAGCTTTGTCATTCCGTGTGAAATTTCTAAAATTATAGTATATATTTTCTGAAAGCTTATGAATAGGAGACTCGATTAAGCTGTCAGTATGTCCGTCTGTCTTGAAATCAACCTTTTGAGGCCCCCCGACATCGCTTGGACCCGGGTGAGGTATTAAAATATCAGAAATATTCGGGAGTAGATCGATATTGAAAATCAGAAACATCGGTACATAAACAACTGAGATATGAGCAGAAACCCACGACCACCTCGTTTTTTTTCACAACAACAACATTACAACAACAACATACATACATACAAACGTGTATACATACTGCCTAGAGTAGACGTGGCATCGAATCCCAGCTGAGCCAAAAAAAAAAATTTTATATATTTTTTTACGTACGTATACGTATTTCATATGAGATGAATGGTGATACAAACTACTGTTATTGCATGACTACACGTTGTGAAGGGTATATAAGATTCGGCACGGCCGAACATAGCACTCTTACTTGTTTTTTTTTAAAATATGCAAAAATAACTAAAATAAATTGACACTACATATTAATACTTGATATTGGCTTTAACATTTCTAAGATAAGCCTTATTGGCTTAAGCTATCTTTATTAAATGTTTTTTTTTTTATTGGAAACACTATTTTTCAGTGATAGAAAATTTGTCAGTTTTCGGTTGTTTTGGGATGGCAGTTAATTTTTAAATATTTTCATAATTCTCGCCAGAGCAATTGTTGCAAATTGTATAAATTTATTTTGATAATCATCGTTCAATTCGGCAAAGTCATTGCGTTTGGAATTATTATAATCCTCAAGCCACTGGCGGAATGCCATATTTTTAGAAAAACTCACTGTACCGTGCACTTTATAGACAGGATGGTGCCACATGTCAGCGTGTTGTACAATCAATTTACTTAAGTTACCGAATAATTTCAAGAAATGAACTTGTTAACTGGTCTGTCTACTGTTTTAAATACAGTAGAAAATCGATTCTTGAACATCTTCATTCTAGTGACACAAAGACTTTTCTCTTCACGTTATCAGACGTAAATTTATTCAAATATTGTACAGATTTATTAAACATTAAAGTACAAATTTTCCACTTTTTCCGAAAATCCTCCCATTTAAGAATTTATAGTTTTCATTACCTCTTTGGATGAATCTTCGCTAAAAATCGGACATGTCTTGGGATACTTTTCCTGTATTCTTTACTGTTTTTTGCAGGAGCTCACTACCTTTCCACAGGCCGAAGTTCTGAACAGTTTGTTGGATTTGCTTCTCGTGGTACAAAATTGGCATTATTGTTTGAATACCACTCAAGGGTCTTTTTTCCATAGTGGCATGATGCCAAATCGGTCCAGATATATGACGGCACTTTGGGATACTTTAAGAAAGGTAAATTCTTTCTTGTAGACACTCCGTAATATACATTGTGCCTGATGTCAGAAGTGATTGTCTTCTTTTGCCACAACTGCACATGGATTGCCACACAATAAATTTCTTGTAGAATTTTGTTTGTTTCTTTTGTCCGGTTTTGTTCACAAACATTATTTCGTCCATCAGCATACATACAAATTTTAACCCGGAAATTGTGAGTACTCTGCCAGTATATAAATTTCATCATGCATTACACAACATGTGTATTTTATTATAAAATTTGACCTACATTTTTTGGCTCGTTCTTTTGCTTAAGTTTTTAACCGCATTGCGATCTAAAACTTTGTGTACTTTATACGAATTTAATAACCCAGCATTAGCTTTAGCTCTGCGCACAAAAGAATCAGAACATTTAACTTAAGCAGCTGCTTTTATGATAAAAGTGTTCGGTGCTCTTTGAATTGTTCCACTTCGTTTGCGTTACCAATATCGTAAGACCTTTTTTGTTCCCGATCTAGATTTCTTTCTATGGTCAAGTCCTTCTTATACTGTTTAATGGCTTTTGAAACAGTATGAAGATGAACTTTTAGATCTTTTGTTATTTTTTCAAAGTCCATATTGAGTTTCTTTGAAAAGTTTTCATTTTTCAGACATTTATTTTTCGGCGTCTAAATGATTTAAAAATTAAAACAAAAAAAAATAATTTGATCAACCAAGGATAAGTTCTAGCTGGTATAGTGTATACAAGTTTTTTTTTTTGACTCATTCTTAACTTGTAACATTCGGAAATTTTTACCTCGGTTGGTTGGTTGATTACCGTGGTAGTTCACTGCACGCAAACAGACAAGTAGAGTCTGTATGACTCCGTTTTGACAGGATCACATCACTCGTCAGCTCCAATGTATCTCAGAATAAATCCAAGAGTAGTAGATAATTCAGTCTAACTTCAGATATCGCAGAGAGGCCATCCAGTACATGTTTGCCCAGAAATCTGTGTCTCTTAGCCGCCAGTGCAGGACATTCGTAAAGAAGGTGGAAACCCGATTCCTCCTTCTCTCTATCCCGACAGCTGCGACAATGGTCGTTCGATAGAAGTCTGAGTCGACTTGCATGTTTGCCTAACATTCAGAGACAATACCGCCAGCAATCTCGATATGTCCCTCCGACTTCGACAAGTAAGTTTTACCTCAATACTGCAACATTTTTTATTTTCCGTGTGCTGCTCAGTGTGGGTTTTTTTGTTTGTTTGTTGCATGCAGTTTTCAATTTTTGAATAATATTTGGGGAAGTCCAGCCGTATTATGAAACAGCAAATAAATTGAATTATGCCGATTTAGAGATTAATTGTGCTTGATTTGGTTTAAAAACTCCAAAGAAGAATTTTACATTGCTTACAATAAATGAAATATGTATGTATGTCAATTATCGTTAAGTGAAGTACATGTAACCCCTTACATCACTGGAAACTATATCAGCAAAACAAAACAATGTTTGTTTATAGGTTGTTATAACACTTCAGAGGCTTAGAGGCAGCGCAGTAGCAGAGTACGTAAAACTGCACAAAAACAAAAGCAAATCGAAATGTTCTTTAATATTGCATACGAATTGTAAATATCTAAGTTTTACAAGTTAATTGAACGAAATTATTAAACAAAAGAAATGATGTGATGAAAAGAGCTAGAGAAACACTTTTTTATTGTGTCAAAAATTTTATTTCGATTGTTAAAATATTACACCATACGGGATTTTTAGTGCAAACAAGAATCAAGACTTTACCGAATGCCAAATAATCTTATTATTAAAGACTTTAGCAATTATAGTCCGTTACTACTCCGCTTGATGGTTCAGAGGATTTATGAATCGCAAAATGAAATTGAAATCGTAACACATTACACATAATTTAAAGGGTTTAACTTTTGCATTTCGCCAGATATGCCAATTAATGTATTTTCACCGCTTATCAAATTCAATCACATTTCGTTTTTTTCAATTGTTCAAACTGACTTGTATCAGTTTTAAAAATTATATACGACATATAATGAGTTAACGTGGTATAGGGAATATCATCCCCTCCTAGTTTAATCATATCGGCTACTGGCTGGAATAAGACAAACGATATAACAGTAAAACAAGATGATTTTGAATGTAATAATTTTCCATATATCACGTGAAACTGAATTTATATTGAAGGTGTCACGCCCACTATAACCTTTTAGCTTTTTATTAAACTTGTTTGAATTGTTAATATTTAACTTAATTAAACTTTAGACAGCTTATTTGCACCAAGCAACGACTTTTGTGATTGCATAGGCAACTCTGGATACTCTTATTTATTATACTCTACCCTGTAATAGTATTCGTTTCTACATTTCGTGGATAATATTGTAATATTGAAGTAAATAAACTACGTTTTTATTATTAGAATTTCATCTACATTATCATTTTAAAACATAATAACACTGTTAATGGCCAGAAATAAAGATTTATTTTTTTTTTTTTAAATATGACAAATGAAAAAACAATCTAAAAAAAGTTATTTTAAAAAGTCGCAAATAAATAAATAAATAATTTGATTGAGCACCTTATTAGTAAATCTTGTATTTAAAATTCAAAACATATTTTGAAAAATATTTTAATTAATTAGATACAGACAGAACCTTAATATTTGTCATCGTTGTCTCTAATATTTTAAAATTTTATAAATTTTTTTTGTTATCTATTATGATTTCTTCTAGGCGTATGATTTCTGTAATAGCTAGTTTTTTGTAATATATTTGAATGAAATAAGTTTTCAGTTTTAAAATTTATTTTTTCTTTTCACTTTCACTATTTAATATTTTAGTAAATTTATAAAGTTTAAGGTATGATTAAAATATTCGTTAGTACATATTGATTTCAAATATCGTTTAAGCAAATATCCATAACTGTTTCAAGTTTATAGAAGAAAGGAAAAAAAAAAATATTAAACTGGGAGTGGTTTCTATACTGGATATTTATTTATATTTAAAATTTTTTTTTTAATTGATTGAGAAAAACGAATGTGTAAATTTGCTTAAAACTTTTCTACCGGCAACAAATCACAACACATCTTTTTTTTTTTGCAACAATGTTACACTTAGTTTTTGTTTTTTTTTTTTAATTCAACACACACACAATGATTAGAAAGCTACATTTTAGCGAGACGTGGTCCTGGTGTTGTATTATTGTATTGCAACTGTTAGACAAAGCTGTTTTTTTTTTGCAAAAAAAATAATAAACAAACAAATTATTAACTAAATCAAACTTATTTGTCGTTCAAAACTGAACGGCTTTAAACGAACAAACAGAAAAAATTTTTTTTTCTTAAATAATAAACGTTATTAAACGTAATGTTAAAAAAATAAAACGGCGGCGACAACATTTGTCCGCCCGGCTGACGGACAACAACTGTTAGCTAGCAAAAAATGAAATGTTGTCAATGCGCGTAAATTTTCTTTCAATTCTATACAAATAAAAAAAAAACAAAAACAATGCGAGTTACTTTCAGCCAACGTTTTGGCATTGTGTCACCCACCAAACTGCCAAAACCCAAGAAAGAAAAAAACGAACAAACAATTTGTAGTTAAAGCTTTACTTAATGTTTGAGTTGTCTTAATTAACCCATTGCGAAACAAAAGAAAATTGCATAGGTAGCAATGATTTAAGAAAAATCTTTCAAGGATGTTTGAAAAGTGCACAGCTTTGTACAAATATCTGATAAAGATTTTTGAAAAAAAATGTGCAACCATTGTTATTATTAATTTTTAAATGTATCAAGTTAAATTTAAAAAAAACATCACACATATTAAGCAAGCATTGTGGCAGGATTTGTGAAAATGTGTGTTAAGGGGACTAGATGGTCAAAATACTCATCAAACCTTTAAGTAGTATTTGTAAAAATTTGTTTGTGTGTGTTAAAATATGTGTATATAATTGTAAATATATTTTATGAACAGGAAAAAAACTAAAGAGAAAGATGCTGCCAGGGACTGAGGCCAGTGAAATGCTAATGGAGTAAGATAAATTGAGTATGTGTGAACACTTATTTTGATTGCTTAATCAACATTAAATTGAAACAATTAAAATATCTGTCTGAACTGGGTATTGCCCCGCTTCTATTGGGGTGAATAAAATTTAAACGAATTTATTTTTTTCTTAAGACATAATGAATTTTTGTTTAAAAAAACAATTAAAAATATTGTATTTGGTATTTCGATTTCCTTATCTGTCTCTTTTATTGTATAATGATACAGCAAAATTTTCTGTCACTTTCATGGTATCTAAAATATTTTTTTTGCGTTGAATTTTTAAAAATTTACACAAGTGAAAATTCAGCGCATTAGCTGAGTGAATGTGTTCGAGGGGCTTCATCCATGGATCCATGCACAATGAGGGCATGTATAGGAACATCAATAACTTTACTGATGGGGCATATGCGAATCCTTAACCTCGTACTTTAAGAGGTTAGGGAGACTAATATCGCGATAGACAAAGTATCATATGTAGGCATACCTTACGTGTGAATGCTGACGATTACGAAAGGCTGAGCGATTAGGATTTTCGGTAATCACCAGTCAGCAATCATTTTCTAGTCTTGAGAAAACGGATAAAGTGGCGCGGGACTTAGTGAAGGAAGGGATGCCGATTGGTAATCCTGAAATCACTGGGGAGCAAAGATTTTAAGATTTTGCTCGCATCTAGAAATTTTTTTTAAAATTTTTGGCAATCCCAGAAAAAAATTTTAAGCTACGCCAATGGTTTAATTTAGTTAATTCTTTCCTTAATTGATCTCTTAATGTATTATACGAAAAACCAAAGCTGATTAGTGTAAAACAAGCGTCTTAAAAAGGTCCGTTTTACGGTTATTTATCTCGACTTGGGATGTTTTGTCAAAAGTTCACAGTTCTATGTTTTTTTATATGTAAGTTAGTAGCAACTTTAGGAGTAAAAAACTTTTAAATTTTGAAGCCTTTGTAATTATAAATAAAATATATATACTTTTTTGACAATATATCTCTACCTATTTGCATACAGTAGCTTTAACACTTAGAACTGTAGTATATCGACTAAGCCCAGTATATTAAATGCTCACAAGGCGAACGAAAAACACGAGTTTAATTTATTTTTTTCATGATTTATTAAATGTAAATATTTCTTAAAAAACTAGGCACCTAACCATTTTACCGATAAAAATAACATAGTTCGTACAACGCTTGTTGAAATAACCTCCAACAGAGGATTAATTTCCGTACTAACTAGACTAGGCACTTACAGTGTACGTTGCGTTGTATATATTTTCCTTTGGCTCGTGCTAGTATGGCTTAAAAGCCACCTTAAAAACAATGGCAACAATAGTACTTATACTTATAAATAATAAGCAAAATAAAATAAACAAAAACTATTGTCTGCTAAAATGAAAAAAAAACATTAAGCAAATATATGAATGTATTAAAACTATAGTTTGGACAGTTGATCGTTGAGTGTAGATCAAGTGAATGAATATGAGTGAAGTGTGTCTATAATGGTCACCCTAATGTATAATTTGTTGTTATGTGTCAGGAATTATGGATTACGTTTATAACCATATCAGTCCTCAGTATTACTTGGTTGTTTTGCTATTTTGAATAAAGTTTTTATTATTATTATTATTATTTATTTTACGACTTTTAATATTCAATCCGCATTTATGTATGTCATATTAAATGTGCCTCGATCTGATATGTATAAATATACATATGTAAGTTTGTATGTGTGTATACGTATAAAAATGTCTAAATATGATTTAATTTGCATTTGAATTCTTTTGTGAAATCAACAGAAGTATTGACGCTTATTATATAGACAATATGTGTACGATCATTTATCCCTGTCTCTGTCTTAACCCCTCAGTCTGTTACTAACTTGCTAATTAAGAGAAGACATAAATATTGTTTAAACACATTTTTTTGTTTGTTTTTATTTGTCATAAGTGGTTGTCATTCAGAAAAACTACGCGCAAATATTTAAAAATTTGAATATATGTATGTTAGAGTGTGTGTAAATGATTTTTTCAATACAAATAAGTATGCAAATGATTTCTAAAAATAATTAGATTTATTAAAAAACTAAATATGTTTTATTATCAATTATGACGTATAGAAAATTATTTGTGTGGGTTAGAGTAGAAAAGCTTAATTTTTTATTTAAATTTAATCATAGAAATTTTTCTATTCCCTTTGTAACACATTTATATGTTTATATTTATGTATCTAAATAAAAATAAGACGATCTATGTATGTTATCTTCCTCTCTCCGTTGATACAAATCGGTTTATCTCAAAACAATATACATTTACAATATGCTGTTCAGTTGAGCATCAAATGCAATTACAACACAAATTAAATTTGGTTATAATTTATCGATTATGAAAAAATCTATACATCAATCGATGAAGTACAGTGTACCCAAATTGATTAAATATTTTAGAACACAAGTTCAAAATAATTCATTTACAAAAGTTTGTAGCAAAACCTTAATGCTGATATGATTAAGAATTTTTTTCAACAAATATTTAAAAAGCGCTTTATGTAGCATATTCATAACATGTTACATAAGGTACTATCCTAGTATAATGATTGAATTAAAATAGCAGAATTAAAAAGGCATTAAAACTACTTTTACAATATAATTACAAAAAATTTGCTGGCCATGTAAAAGATTTTTTCTCTTACAGTGGTTCACAAATTTGTTTATGCAGTCCATACTTTTCACTTTTAATAAAACCCAATACCAGTATTGCCAGTTCTTGGTGACTAAAAAAGAGGCTGAAAATGAGAATTTTTAAAAACATTTTTAAGTTAATTTACATTTACTCAGAAAATTATGACAGTAAGTGACGGTGGTTTATACAAAAAGCATATTTTTAAATTAACAAGTAACAGCACTATATTCGGCTGTGCCGAATCTTTTATACCCACCACCAATTTGATAAACTTTTATAGCACAAGATTTATTACTTTGTTAATAACAGTATTCGGTGTGGAATAATATCTTTATGCCAAAATATGTATCACTTTCTTTGTATAACTTCGATATGCTAGTAAAATGTTTTCGTAAATTTAGTCTTTCAATGAATGGCGTTAAAGTAGGCATGTCAATATAGTTTCTGCAAATAAATACAATATAGTCCATTATTCTTTCAAAAACGTTGTCCATAGAGAAATAATATGAATTTGAGATAAAACGTTATATGGGAGGTAGGCGTTAAAGTGGGCAAGTCACCTAAATTTTCCGGCATAAAAATTACATTAACTAGAAGAATTAATGTAGCAAATTTAATCATTTTTTGTCGGTTTTATGAGCTTTTAAATTTCGTTAACAGTAGATAACGTGAAAAGTGGGCGTTGAAGTAGGCGTCTCAAAGTTGTTTCTGCTAATAAACACAATTTAGATATTTCATTATAGTCCTTTATTCTTCCAAAATCTTTATTCATAGAGCTCAAATTAACTCAAATTAAAGCGTTATATGGGAAGTGGGCGTGCCATATTTATTTTCCGTTAGAACAAAGCCTTTGACCAAAAAGCAATGTTTGCAAAATTTCAGAATCGTACATTTAATTTTTGTCAGTTTTATTAGGTTTTAAATTTTAAATATACCAAAAAATACACTGTGCGGTATACATTATCGTACATTTTGATCTACAACTCTTTTCCTTATGCATAGATTTAAGCAATTTTCAGGGAAAAATATTTTTTTTACTCTGGAAATATATATTCGAAGTATCATGACTTTACGTTAATGCGTTTGGACACAATTCCATTTTATTCGATGTTGGAAGGACGCAGTTTTTTTGACCTACTCTTGCATTACGAGCTATAACTCTCTTCCTAATAGTCCGATTCAGCCCATTTTCAATACCAAACAAACTTTGTGTATAAGAAATATTCTGGCAAAATTTTACACACCAAGCTTTTTCGGTCTGACCTCTATTGTGCTTTCAACAGACGGATAGACGGACAGACATGGCTAGATCGTCATAAAATCAAGCCCCGATTCAGAATATATATACTTTATGGGGTCTAAAATAGATATTTCGATGTGTTACAAACGGAATGACAAAATGAATATACCCCCATTTTGTTTGGTGGCGGGTATAAAAATCAGTAAAAAAAATACAAAGTAAAGTTGTTAAAAAAAATAACTTCGATTAAAGTCAAAGTTAAAAACTTCAGTTAATTTTAATTCATATTTAGCCAAATGCGGTTATGCAGGTAGGCAGGTGAGTTACCCAGTAACATAAAAGACAAGAATTTTAAATATGATTATGAATTTTATTTCCTGGGTTAATATCTACAGCTCAGGTAATATTTAGAGCATTTGATTCTATGCAATTTATATGAGGGACAATTATTATTATTATATTATTTTTGCAAAATAAAATAATTTACTGTAAAAATTTAACTATATACAATATCTACAATATTTCGCTTATCGTTTCTTTAAATTTTGGATTACTAGTCAACCTTTGCAACATTTTTGGGGATATTTTTATGCACCGATTTTTGAAAAGAGATAAATTAACAACGCTATCCAATACTAACAAAATTAATAGAACTTCAGGAAATAGTATGGCATTATTTTAAAGAAAAAAATTTAGGCAACTTAAAAATAAGAAATACATATATTTACCTCTTTCATCTATAAGCTTATCACATCTTTACATAATGATACTAAATGGTGGGTTAATCATCATGCCCAACAATAGAACATCAACATTCTCATTGGAAATTTGTACTACCGAATGAAGGTGTGCTGCCGAGGTCGCAGCGACCTTATGGACGATATTTTGTTCCATACATAATTAAACCAAAAAAATATTATCATAATAAAAAAATATGACAATAATTTCCTAAAGAATTTGTGTTTTATTCAAAATCAACATCGACCCTTAAAATTTAACTACCCTTTATTTTGTGTACTTTGTTTCTTATGACTTTCTTCTTCTCCATCAAGAAATGTTTGCAATGCATTTTTTGTTTATGTTGACCTAGACAAAAAATTTTGTACCAAAACTGTTTGTCCTGCCCTTCACAAATATAATTTCATGACCAAGTTACTTCTAAAAAGCCTTTTACTATTAAAAAAACAGGGTAAGTAGGCTTTACGTAGCTAAGCAACATGCTTCTTCGAAGGCAGTATTTTAAAATTTGATTTTTTCTTGCACACGAATTATATTCCTTTGAGATCATACATCCTATGAGCGCTGAAAATCGAATACTAAGCATTAAAAAAGAAAACTTGAAATAGACAATAAAGTGCGCTGATGGAAATGCTTTTAAATGGGCCTATATTTCAGTTGTTGGTACTGGAAATTTTACTATAATTAAAGCAAACGTGGATAAACTTAAGTACCTTCATATCCTTAACCCTCTAACAGGCAAGACCGAAAAAATTATCGTATGAAGCCAATATTTTTTTTTCAAACAGTTTTAGTCAAAAGGACCGTCAGTTTTAAGTATGAGGTGAAAAAAACATTTTGTGTGAACGTCAGGTAAAAAAAAGTGAACACCGTCTGTAGACGGTCTTGCCGGTTTGCATGTAATAAAACACCACAGGTAAATTTTATCTAAAAATAAAGTTTTATTTGGAAAAAGCATATTATTATATTATATAAAGTAATGTAAATGTAAAGAAAATATGAAAAGTAAAGTAAAGTATATTATTGTATACATCCACATATTATTTGCGATGATGGTAGTCCCAAAAGCAATTTTTATCTATCTGACCGCACAAGTGTAGGTCACATTTTGAACAGACGACTTGAGTGTCAGATTTCTTGCAATTTTTGCATCTTTTTTTGGCTTTCCTATCCACCCAAACTGGAAAATGGTCAACACCATCGAACCGAACATCATCAACTTGATGAACAGCTCTTTTTCCAACACCTGATATACCAGGCTGTGGTAATAAAGGCTCATCATCATGTTGATTGGATGATGGTCGCCCCACAGACCGTTTATTTTTAAACGAAACAAGTCCAGCAGCTATTTCTTCACGGAAATGTGGAAGCTGTATAACTTGCTCTTCATCATTACTAGATGCTTTGGCCTTCTCGGCATGCGAACGTTTATATAAAATAAACGCATTTGTTGAGGCCATGTCTACAAAATGATAAAATAATCTTATCATTATATTGCGAGTCTTGGCGCGAATATGGTATCTTCCCATGAGACCATCCATGAGATCTACTCCACCCATGTGAGCATTGTACTCTTGAATAATTTGAGGGCAGTCGATTTCAATGTATCTCCTCTGCTTTCTGTCATATTGAGCAGCTTTTGATGGTTGTTCATCAGGGTTGGTTCTCCCGAAACGTTCAATACCGACATATGTCGAAGCCAGGCGGACACATTTGTTATCTTTCCATAAGACAGTAGTCACATCGACTCCATGGATTGAGGTCATATATTCTACGCAAAATCCTCTCTGCTCTTTGTTCATCTCGCTGTCAGTCGGCAACTTACACCCTGGAATACGATTGGCTATAAATAAAAAAAACAAATCATGTTCAATAATATATGCAAATGCATATGTCAAAAAATATTAGTACCTCTGACTGTGCCCAAACTATAAATTCCCCTGGCTCTCAAATACACTAGCAGTGGCAGCGATGTATAGAAATTATCAAAGTATAAAATGTGATGCACAAAATTGGGAATTGTTTGTGATAAGCGAATTACAACATTTGAGGTTGCTCCAAGGTCTGGGGTACCAGGTAAGACAAGATTATCTCCGGAACCATTATAAATTTCAAAACGGTAGGCAAAACCGTTTGAATCGCAAAGCACAAACAATTTGACCCCCCACTTATGTGGCTTATTGGGCATGTATTGACGAAGATGGTGTTTCGTCTTTGTGCTGCACATCTGTTCGTCAACGCATAGCCTAGCTGCTTTTGGAATTGAATCGAACCGGGCGTTTAGTTTGTTGGCCAATGTGCGGATACGGAATAATGGGTCATAGCCGGGTTCACCTTTCTTCTTCCGCTGTGATTCGTCTTGAAAAGATAAATATTTTTTGATCGCAAAAAATCTTTTTGACGGCATACAGTTCTGTATTGGTAAAAAAGAATTCTTTCCCCAATAGCTTTCTAAATTCGGAAAGCGGTATACTGACATGTACAACATTATGCCGATGTAATGCCTTATTTCTGTGGAATTTGTGCTAAACGTTGTGTTTATGTTTTCCTCCAGAGCACAACGATTTGTCTCTACAACGATTAGTTCAATAATGTCTTCAGTAAAAAAGTAATTAAAGAATTCCATTGGTGTTTTTAGCGTTATCACGGCCAATGGAAGGGAAGAATCGCCTCGAAAGGCTACCTGGTTTACATGTAAGCACATCGACCGTTTGCGCCATACCAGTTTAGAGAGCTCTTTTGAGCTTTTAGATATTTCATTCAAAGCTTTTTTATAAAAATGATAAAATGAATACTTATAAAATAAAAAGGATAGTGTCATACCTCCAATAAAACCCCCAGGATTAGGTTGAACTGATGGTCCAGTAGTTTCTGCTGTTGGCAATGGAGTTCGAGCTCTTTTTCCTTTTACGGGTACTTTTGTTGTGGTTGCAGTCGATGTCGACGGTTCTTGTGTGGCAACGGTTTCAACCACTTCGACATTTTCAACGATAGTTGAATAAACAGATGAAATGTCCAACGAAAAGTTTATTGCCTCCACAAATGCATCCGTGGTCTTAGCTACACCAATATTGTCAACGCTTTCAGGTAAGGTCTGTTCTGCATCCTCAGGAAGTTTATCGGTCTCAATAGTATCGAAAACATATGTGGGATCAGCAACACTGTCATCGCTATGAACACTTGTATCTGAGCTCTCTACAGAACTCTCCACAGAATCGAGAAACTCAATTAATTGTTCATCAGACATTTCCTCCAAATTGATCTTTTTTTTATATGCACGTTGAGAAATATTCATCTTTAACGCAATTGTAAAATAAGGGTGAAAAAATAGGACAATAAGCAAGCAATAGTGTTTTCAGGAACAAAAGGTGAAAATAACAATAAAAACAAAGGGGTAATTTTTGTACACATAAACCGGCAAGAACGTCTTGAGACGGCCTTCACTATTTCGTTTTCAAAGCACATTTGTTTTTCTTTTTTCACTTCAAATACACTATAAATATAAAATATAATATGTATACTACTTACGGTAAAATTTTGTAGTCGATCACTTTATTATAAATATGTTTTTTTAATATCTGCGAAAAATTAAATTTGCGCAATAATTTTCGATGCTACTTTGTTGACGTTTTGCACTTGATTGATTATAGCTGACAAGGTACTTGCCAGACTGTTTTGGGGAGTATAACAAATGTTTAAAACTGTTGTCTAAGTACAATCCCCACTGTCTTAATGCGGAACAATTTTTAATACAATAAGAAAAGCCAAAAATCGAAGACCGTCTTGAGACGGTCTTGCCTGTTAGAGGGTTAAGAACAATTTATTAGGATAATGATCCAAACACTAATCGGGTGTCGTTAAGAATAGATTTATATATTTTCCATATTTAATAACGTCGCCAGATCATGATGTTATTGACAATTTTTGGTTCATATTGTACACAAACATACATAAAATTACAAACAAAAATTACCTGAAGGTGGTATTTTAAACGGAGTGCGAGAAAATTTCACCTAATATTACCCAAAAACTGGTCGCATTAATACGAAACTGCCTTGTTATTTAGTAGTACATCAAAGCATTTGCTGTCACTTATTTTCAAAATACATGTTATTTTTTTATTGCGTTGATTTTTTTAACAAAATATAAACAGGCGAATGAACAAAAGCTATGGTAAGAAATATACAAACATCATTTTATAAAATTTAACGTTTATATGTCAACAACCTTATTTTAAGAAGAAAAAAAATTCACGATCACGAATTTGATTAATAAAAATTTTTGTCGATTTAACATTGTCAATCTCTGGTAACCACGATCAAAATGTAGTTACGCAGTATAAAAACACTAGTTCACAAATACTAAACTTACTGATCCGGTCTTATAACCGATATATCTTACCCGAATATATTTCTCATAACCATAGTTGTTCACTATAATTTATGATTGTAGTTACAGAAATATGTTTCGGAATTTCAATGTACATATGTATAGTCAGCAATGAAAAATTATAATACGTACTATAGAGACTTATTCAATGGCCACAAAACAATATTAAAAAATTACAAGAACTGAATTGTTTGATTGACACAACGAATCTGTTTTTTGTGTATTTTTAAATTGTTGTTACTTTTTCTACACAAACTTTTACGTTGATAAAATTCATTGAGCAAAATAACAATGCTCAATGCATTTTTTCAACATCTTGATAATGTCAATGTATTTTCTAAACTAATCTAAACAATATATTTTTAGTTAAGATTTTTTTGCTGCAACGTTTGTTGGAATTTATACAAATAAAAAAAACCTTGTTATGCATTAAGATTATCTGTTAAAGTTACAACATTTTCGACTTTGAAAAATAAAATACAATTTTTTACAAGATTAAAAGATAAAATGGGTGGGGAACTTAAATACAAACTCAATATGTAGTGGATCTCTAAAAATACTTAAATTAAGACAAATAAATAATTTCGTAAGTTAACCTTGAAATCTTAAATTTCAGTCTAAAACCCATGACAGCCTCTAATAAGCAGCATTTAAATCAATTAAGAACTACAATTTTTAAATTTTTATTGCGTTTTTAAGCCCTAGGCCGCACATAAAACCCCAAAAAAAAGTGCATTGTGGGAACTTTTAATGCATACCACACGAAAAAGCAGTAAAAATTTTATAATTTTGACATGAGCAAAGTGACGTTTGTTTTAAATTATTGACGATGCGTGACGCCCTTTCGTTTGCTGGATAGTTAATGCAGCAAAAGTGTCTAAATGTTGAACAAAAAAAAAACTAAAAACAATAAAAAAAAAGCTGAGAAACACAAACAAAAAATTGTTTTAACCATCATAAAGTGTTACATAAATTAGCATAAACCGCGACAAGCAACAAATGAAATAACAACAGCAATAGGCGGCCAAAGTCAGTGGCGGTTTTGTAGATGAGTACACATTAATTTAAAAAAAGTATTTAAGTATGTATGTATAGGTATTTACGACATGAAATAAATAGAAGCAAAAACAACTGAATGATAATGCTGAAATAAACAAAAAAACACTTGTTGGTTTACTGCCTGTTCAACGATGTCGAAAGAAACCCAAGCGAAATTTTCATTCGCACAAATATATTGAAAACAACAACAAAAACTAAAAATTTGTTTTTGTTTTCAACGTATTTGTACGAATGAAATTTCGCTTGGGTTTTCTTTCGACATCGTTGAACAGGCAGTTAATTCATTTTTTGTTTGTCGTATTTTATATTTTAAGCCTTCTTCTGCAAATGCAACCAAAACAAACATTTCACCCAAATAAATAGTGGAAAAAGAAAAACTAAATGGGTAAATGAATTGTTGTCTTGATTTAGAATAGTTTAAAAAATTAACCAGTTATTTCAAGGAATTGAATTATAACTCATTCTTACATAATTTTAAACTATACTGAACGATTTTTTTTAAACATTCAATTTTATCTTTCTCTTCTTAATTGAAAAAATTATTTTGTTCGTACCTTGTTTAATAGTTTTATTTACATTTTTGTTCAATTTAAACATGTGTCAAAAATCTATTTTTTCTGATCAAAATGTATTTTTTTATTTTTTTCTTTTGAATTTTTTATATTATGAGATTAAAAAGAATTTAAATCAAATGCATATTTTTTTATTAACCGTGTATAGCGACAAACACAGCACTTTTTAATATTGCTGGAGATTTTAGTGTGAACTGGTGTTTGGTGTTTTAGGTGTTTGGTAAGTGTTTTAGAAATTTAAAAAAAAAAATAAATTTAATTAACATTTAAATCGATAATAAAGTGCTTGTATTACTTTACTTAGTAGTTCAGTCGACCTTTTTGAATAATAAGATCAATGAATAGACAAGTTCAAGGTCTTTTTTATTTAATTTTATTTTTGAAGTCAATATTTCGCTATCCATCTTCAGCATCTTCAGAAATTTGTAATGCATACATAAATATTTAACAAAAATAATTTTTGTCAGACCACTGTGTATCACAAAATTATAAATAACACTCACAAACTTACACGAGTAACAATAATCAAAAATAAATAAATAAACAACCTATTGTATTTATACTTATTTAATATTCTTTCTTATTTAGCTAATTATATGTCTGTAACTTTGAGCACAATTATCGGTGTCGCTCTTGCAGTTTTTGTAATTATGCGTAACAAAGTATGTATCGTCTGTTGCATTTTTATTCTCTTTGCAATATCTCAACAATATCAAAGTTTGAGTTATGATTTTTTCCGCACAGTGGGTTAATAGAGCTGTTTTTTTGTACGTAGTTTTGACTTCTATTTTTTTAGACTACGTTCGAGCTGTCCATTTTGTAAAATGATTCCAAAGAGATGGAGAAAAAAGCTCATTAATTAAACATAATTGAGAAAATAAACTTTCTGAAGATTACATTTAATATTAAGAAGAAAAACTACGACTTCTTTGTATTAAGTTGGACAAAAGTGGTGGGCAAGTCACAGTTGCTTAAAATATTTTAAGTTCCGAAATGGCAAGTGGCTCGCATCTAAAGAAATGTTCAAACATATTAAGTGCAAACAAACCAAACACCCAAACTCTTCAGAGACTGGTAGACTACAATTGTTAATTTAAATTTTTGTTTTAAATAACAGCTAATTGAAATATTTTGTTTTTTATTATTTTTGTTATTGATTATGTATGAATGTAATTTTACGCAAAAAACATTTTAAATAAAAATATAAATTGTTTTGCCGAAAAAGCAGCAGCGCAACACAATCTTTGTCTGACTATGAATTGAATAAACTGACAATTTGAACTTTGACTAAGTCAGCATTTAATTTAAATTATTTTTCACAACTGTCTGAAATAATTCAAAAATATATTACTTTATATTTTAACTGCTTTTTCATTTAAAAATAATTTTACGGAACACTTTTTAAATAAATCAAAGTCAGTTGCTGTCATAAATTTTTGCGTGTATGTCAAAAACTATATATGCTTTTGTACTAAGAACAGTTTTTTTAATTCAAATCATCTTTGAAATTTTTAGCATTTTTGAAAGTAATTTTAAGCAATTTTTTTTTTGACAAAATGTAGCCATTTTTGGTAACCATAAATTGGCAACACTGCTCACAACTAATGTTTATCGGATTGCATAATTAGCACATTAATAAGATTTTTAAATTTTTAAATGTTTTAGAGTAAAAACTAGATTAATAAATTTTACTGTAGAATTATAAAAAAAAAACTATCATTATACCCTTCACACAGTGAAAAAGGGTATATATAGGTTTGTCATTCCGTGTGAAATTTCTACAATTTTCATTTCCGACCCCATAAAGTATATATTTTCTGAAAGCTTATGAATAGGGGAGTCGATTAAGCTCTGTCAGTCTGTCCGTCTGACCGTCTGTCCGTGTGTATGTTGAAATCAACTTTTTGAAGCCCCCCGACATAGGTTGGACCCGGGAAAGGTTTTAAAATATCAGAAATATCGGTATTGAAAATCAGAAACATTGGTACATAAACAACTGAGATATGAGCAAAAACCCACGACCACCTCGATTTTTTTTTCACAAAAACAACATTACTACAACAACATACATACGTGTATACTGGTTAGAGAAAACGTGGCATCGAATCCCAGCTGAGCCAAAAAAATTTTTTTTTAATTTTTTTTTTTAATTTTTTTTAAATTTTTTTTTATTTAATATATTATTGATATTTTTTTTTATTTAATATATTATTTATATTTTTTTTTATTATTATTTTTTTTTTTTTAAATTTTTTTTTTTTAAAATTTTTTTTTTTTAAATTTTTTTTTTTTAATTTTATTTTTATTTTTTTTTTTTGTTTTATATATATTATATATATAATAATTTTTTTTTTAATTTTTTTTTTGAAATTTTTGTTTAAAATTTTTTTTTATAAATTTTTTTTTTTATTTTTTTTGTTTTGTTTTTTTAACATACATACGTGAATTTATAATTTTACAATGGGATGTTTTTTATATATGTATATTTTTTATATGTATGTACGTATTTCATATGGGATGAATGGTGACACAAACTACTGTTATTGCATGACTACACGTTGTGAAGGGTATATAAGATTCGGCACGGCCGAATATAGCGCTCTTACTTGTTTACATTAGAATGGATAAATAATGTCCTTAGTACGTTGCACGACTTTTGTAGCAAATTGATAATTGTTGAAAAATTTGAAGCTGACAATTTTTTGTTTAATTTTTATTTTTGAAAATCCCTACTTCTCTTCCCCAAAACTTAATATTCAAAATTAGGAATTAGTAAAAGTTTAACTAAAAAACGGCTTTGTTTCACAATATAAAGCGGAAGTTCTGTTTACTCTTAGACAACCATGCTGGGCTCAGTGCAACAACAATTTATGAAAAAATTCCTTTAAATCACTAAACAAACTATCATTGATAATGAACAAACAAAGAAGAAAAAACCTTGTTGATGAAATGCAACAAAATTACATTAATTTAAATGTTTTTCATTTCACTTAATTTAATGCAATTCATGGTAAACAATGCAACCATAAATATAAAGACGAGTAAACAAAGCAACAACTAACTGACAAACGAACAGAGAGTCTACGTCAAAATCAAACAAGAACCGATGGTTGATAAATATAAATATGTATGTATGTATGTAAGTATGCTTTAAGCGCTTAAACAATCTTTTTAAATGACCAACTTAACGAATTTGGTATCAAAATATATTTATATAAATAAAACTAACCTACCCAAATGTAAATTAATTTTGGCTTAACCACGTCAGAAAGACCGATGGACGTACAGACAGCAACGTGGTAGCGATATAAATAAAGGTAGGAATAAAACAGTATTAAAACGGACAGACCATACCAGACAAAATTTAATCCTTATCCAAAAGCTTAGCACCCGACAACAAATGATATTTATTTCTATCAAAATGATTAACTTGTTGCACTCGCTGTTGCTGCTGCAGTTAAGTAAAACAGTAGACATGGTTTTTCAACTGTTGTCTAGTTTCTAGTTTCTTGAAGTATTTGACTGCAGTTGTAGACTGATTTCTGAATTTTATGTGGTAGTATTTATTTGTGCATTTTCTTGCCAAACAGTTCGAGTTGTTTTTATTGTTTGTATATTTAAAGTTTTAAGGCTATTACAGCTATAAAATTCAAAGTATTACTATTACTTTACCTTTTTTTCTGTAATGACGATATTTTAGTCGTTACGGTGCCAAGCGTTGTCATTTTTGAAATTTTAAAAAGCAGAACAAACCGAGAAAAAAGAACAATTTAAAGAAAAAGGTACTGAGTTTAAAATTTTTAACTTTTGATGCTATTTATTTCATATGTAATTATAAATTTCTTTATAAAAATAAAGTAAATTTCCCTCGATTATATTGGGAGCAAAAGGCCTCAAAAAATGATAATTCTATTAAAAATAATAAATTTATAAAAAAAGCGGCAATTTTAACTTCACGTTGCCAATATATCGTTAGTTGCCAGCAACTGTTGCCTTCTGGAATGGCTTATTTTACAACAGGCTACTAAATAAAAGTTGGGTTGCTATCGATAATCGACTTGAAAGTCTTTAGATATTTTATTATTGATAGCATCTGGCCACAACACCCTTTGAATTTTAAATTATGTTGCTAACAATATGAACACTGCTATGCACCTGACCGAGCACTGACTAGAAAAATTTGCGAGAAAAAATTTTTAAAAGCACTGAAAACAGTGCTTAAAGCACTGAGTTGACAATGCAAGTGTCAAGCAATATGGCTCCAATATCAACAGCCGGTGCCAGCAATATCATATTTGCATAAACATTTTTCAGTATATTAAGTGCAAAAATTCCATTAAATAAAATCTTAAATAACTTGAAAAACTAGCAAAAATATTGTTAAAACAAAATCTGTTGTAATAGAGTCTGCTTATTAATTGTGTAGACTTTCTTTCCTTAGTACTTTAACTCTCACAGCTGAAATAAATGTCATTTTTAAGCAACAATAGTTGCCACAGAAGAAAGTAGGTTTGTAAGTTCGGAACTGATTAAACGATTTTTGTTCAAACCCAATGTGATTATGATAACTTTTCATTTAATAGAACACAAAAGTTAGACTTTATTGTTAAGCAAAAAGAGAGACCTAACAATGATTTTTTTATCTGTGTTTTCTATTAGAAGAAAACAAACTTCGAAAAAAAGTTTGTTCCATCAGTATAAAATTTATTTTTATTCGCTAAGCTTTAACTAATTGTGTCATAACTAATCAAAATTATTTTTTTTTTCAGTTTTTTTGTTCGAACACTTTTTTGGCAAACTGTATTGCGCAATATCATAAATTAATACATATTTGTGTAGCTGTCAGCAAATACTTAATTAAGAGTGAAAAACACATGAAATTATTATTACTGTTATTATTACAACTACTACACGTAATTTAACAACTTTCATACAAGGGGGCATTGCTTACAAGTCATATTAACAAATTTTTAACGCAGCATATAAATACTTAAGTATATTACTTTAAGCAACAATAATAAAAAATTTATTTGTACATTAGGGTGGTAACTTTTCACAATTTTTTGCAGATATCAACCTTCCAAGGCAAATTCGTATAAGGTATGAAAGAATTTAAAACTTTTCGAGATCACAAAAAAAGATTGCGCACCAAGCGCGTTTAATAAATGCTTTACAACATCTGTATATGTGGCAGCGCATAGAGAAAGGGACCTAAGGGTAAAAACAGGTATTGTTCAGGAGAGTCATTTTTAAAGATTAAAAGATTTTTATATTTATTTTAAATTGTTCATAAGGAAAAAAAAATAAATTTTTTGTAGTTTCGTAAAGTCAAGTTATTTTGTTAATTTAGTAGGGGAAAAAATGAAAATAAATAAATTTTACCGTTAGGTCCCTTTCTAGTTGCGCTTAAAATCGTCGACTTCACTTTTATAAAACGCGCATATCTCTGGGAGGGAACACTTTTGGGACATGGGATCGGTCTCATTCGATGCTCAGATGTTGTCCACATCAAAAAAAAAAAAAAAAAAAAAAGTGCAAATTGTTTTTTTAATTATTATTATTATTTTTATTTGTTGTGCATGGTTTAAAATTTGATTTTCACACCAAAGTTTTTACAAAAATTATTTTGAAAGATTAAAAAAGGCATTAATAAGTTTAACGAAAGCCTACGAGCGATTCTTCAAACATTGGGTACGTAGAACGTGTTATTTAAGTAGTGCAAGAAAAACGCTGAAATTGGAGTTTATTTCCTTAAATACCTGGTCATAACCATATATTGTTATTTGTATTCATACAAATTATTTGAAAAGCAATAAAAAATATAAAATGCTTTTTGGAAAACGCATTAGGTGCGTAAAGTTTTTTTTCCAAATAAATCTAAATGTTTTTATTATCAAAACAATATTGCCCGTAAGATTGACTCTTGGGAAAATTACTTCAAAACAAGTTATACCCTAATGTACGTATACGTATATAAATAAAATATATTTATAAATTAATAATAAAAAAAAATAGTAAATGAAAAATTATTGGAATTTTATAATAAAAAACAAAATGTTAATGAAAAAAATGTTAATGAAAAAATTAAAAAAAAAATTATTAAAACTCATTATAATTGGGCCCTTAATTATGAAAGTGTTAACTTAATAAGTTCAATATGATTTTCATGATATTGTCAAAAATAAAAAATGTAAAGAATGTTTGTTACTTCTACGTTTAATGGAAATTGTTTACCCAGCATTTACACATGAAAGTAATTTCATGAAAACCGCAATACACTCACACTTCTTCACTAACACAGATTTCAACGATTTTTTCAAGAATGTAAATTATGGCGTTTTCATGAAAGTAAAGTGACAAATGGTAAACACTGTTGCCTACTAATAAAACTTGTACAAATTTACAGGATTGTGATAAAATATAATAGTGAATATAACTTATTTTTGTGTAAATGACAATATTTATAATATTTATTCTTCAAATATACATCAAGAATAGTATTAATGTAATTTTAAAACAATAATTTTATTAAAAATTAACAAAAATTATTTTTTTCAACTATTGCCTTTTAAATTTGTGTATGAAATATTCTTGGTAACTCTAAAGGTAGTAAAAAATGGAGGCAAATTAAACTCATCAATGTAAAATGTATAGCAATTATTGCGACTCTACGCTTCGACGACATTTTCAAAATGAAATTTCACTTTCCTGTGTAAACACACAAGAAATTTACATGAAAATGGACTATTTCATAGACATTTTTATTTATAATACGTATACAGAAATTTCATGAAATCACTTTCATGTGAAAATGCAGGGTTAGTGTCAAATATAAAAATGGTTTTAGTCGAACATTTTTTAAAATTGAGTTTAATAGTTATTAAAAAAATATGTCGACGACAGTAAAGACAAATACGGTATTACGTGTTTGTGTAAACTTATGAAAATAGTGCCGTTATATTTTCTTACACCTGTAGTGCAATTCACTAACTTATTTTAACGATAATCGTCTCGTCTTAAATCGATTTCGGTATGAAGTAACATATTTTAACCACAGTTGTTATTGTTATCTAAACGGCAATAATTAATTTTGTTGCTGTTTATTTTATCGACAAAAAGTTTAATTTTGTACCCGACTTAAAAACCACTTGTTTTAGTCCCGGCTATGGCGCCACTCACTACCTGTGTGAGGGATGTTGGTGGTGAATTTATTTAGACACTTTTTATGACAAGGATGCCACTTTAATGTAACAGTTGTCAAGTATCGTTAAAAAGTATTTATTGAATCGTTAAATCGATAGTGCAAACAATAACAAGTGTCGACAAATTTAACGATTGTCGGATCGTTGATAGTTAGTGAATCGCACCACTGTTTTCATCATACGAAATTATTAAAGTTTTATTTTGTGTATTGATGCTGTTAAGTTCCTTCGATGCAATGTTTGCAAAATGTTCAATAGTAGCACAGAAAACAATTAATCTGGGGTCGAATTACGGCATTCGAACGTGATCGAAATTGTAAAATTCTTATTAGAATCTCTATACCTAAAGCACAGCGAACTCAATCGTTCGAGTAAAATATCGATCGTCATCGAATGCCGTAATTCGGCCCCTGGATTTCAATTAAAAAATTAATATTATCAATCAAAAATTTATATATTTTTGCTCAAAATAATATTATTAGTTAAATAAAAATTAAGTTTAAAGAAAATATATAAAAAAATTTAATTAAACTAGTATTAAAAAATTAATTAAAATTTCTATAACTTTTAAAACAATTTTAATTAGTTTAATCACCTCTATAATTAAAATTTTTTAATTATTTTAATAAAGTTTTATTTGTATCAGTAACTCTAGTATAAAATGGATAAGATTGCTGAAAAATTAGCCTAATAAGATGTTTTAAAAAACTGTTTTATATAATTCTGAATTCCACATTATAAATCTTTCACCTAAAAGAGGACCAAAAATATATGGATATTTTGGATTATTTCCACTATATGTGACCACTAGACCAAAAACGGAAGAAAAATATAATGATATTATGAGTTCCTTAGTCCACATCCATTTAGTTTTTTAAAATATTTCATGAATCTTACAATGTAAAAGCTATAAAAAAACGAATGAATTCTTTTAAATAGTTCGTTTATTGTATTGGATTTGACGTTGAAAAAAAAAAACAATGTTGCATTTGTGATTGCTGATCTTGGTGCTGTTTCACTTAATTACGTAAATATTTAAAATATTTTATCACAACAAACCGGTGGTAAATTTGGGCGACATCGTCACAATAGCATTTTCACCAATAAATCATTGCCACAAAAATCAATATCAAGTCGAAATTTGCACGAAATTATCGTAAATAAAAATTTCATTCATTAATCCACGCGACAATGGCACAAACAAAGGGAGTTATAAATACATGACAACATCATTGAACAGTCACTATACATATGAAAATTTAAACATTTTCTGTTATGAGTTCATTACTGTACATAAAAGTCCGCTAATGAATCATGATGATATTATTGTTAATACGCGGAGGCCTACGAGTAACATCAAAGTTTGAAAATTTACTTTAAAAATTGATATATGAGGCCAAAGAGAATTTATCATGATGAAATGACTGAACATTTGCGTTTGTCACGATGAATCATGATAACGATCGGCTCCGGGAATGCTATGACAATTCCGAACAATTTAATTCCACTCGAAAAACAGAATAGACACGATTCTCAATGCACTTATTTGGAGTTAGTGTTAAAAGTTATTGAGCGAACTTATTTTTAACGAATTTCGCAAGTTCGCTTATTTGTTATTTATGCAAAACACTTGATAGAGGTATGTAGCCTAATGAGCAATAGAGTAGGGTAAAACAAAAAACCATTGATGTGTAAAGAAGAACTTTTGCATTTTTTTTCGCAATTCTAAAACTAGTGACGTGAATAGCTTTATTGTTTGGTGCAAATTAACAAAGTATGGATACAATTTTCCTTTTCATATTTTTTAGTATTGTTTTATATTTTTTTTAACGTTTTGTGCGACAATTGCCATCATTTGTATGCTAATTTGAAAATTAGAAAGTGCACCAAAAAAATTGTTTGAATTTGTAATTTTTAATAAATTAAGTCATTATAAATAAATGAAAATTTAAAATGTATATATACATACATATAACTTTATAAGCACATATTTTTTGGTCGGCTTGTATTTGAATTAATAATATCAGGAAGATGATAATAGCAGCTGATAAGGTACCAGTTTAATTTTATTTTTTTTTTATTTTTTATATTTTCTGCCTTCAAACGAAATGTGCAGTTATTTTCATTCAATGACTTTATTTGTCTGCACTTAAAAAGATAAAAAACAATAATTTGATTAAAAATTATTATATTAGAAATGGAATTATATAGCCTGAATAAAAAATAAATAAAACTGATGAATTATTCAATCATAACAAATCAGATAAAATGTATTTTTATTTATTTTTTTTGTTTCCATTAAATTCAGGAATGTATACATTCAAATGCATAGTCGCGCAGTGGTAATAAAGAGGTGTTTTATATGAACATCGACTTAAATTATCAGACAGAATTCCGGCGTAACGTAATTTTTTCTACAAATTGACAACAAAAATATGTCGCAGAATTCAGTCGCGAGATATAATTAATGTTATTTTTTAGAACGTATTTTTTATATTTTCATTTTAGGGCACTCACTCGCTCAACATTTGATACCATATTTTTAAAGCAGTCCGCAGTTTATTACTGGGTCGCGGGTTAATTGTCACTAAAATTTTATATATATTTATTATTATTATATTAAAATGAAAACAAACTTACTTTATGAAATTTTTGTTTGTTGCTAATTCCAAAAATAATGCAAGTGACGCTTTTTCTATATATTTTCCCAGTTAACTGTTTGTGCAAAGTGCCGAAAAAATTTATCATATTTATAATAGGTACAAGGAAAATTTATCTAATTATTTGGAATTTGAAAGTAATATTTTCTTATTTTTTAATTGTTTTATACAAAGTGGTAAGAATATTCAAAACTTTAAATAAATTATTCAATATTAAGTGTTTATTTTTATTGAAAATGGGTAGAAATAAGCGTTGCAGCTCTGATGAAAGAACCATAGCTAATAACTTAAGGGGAGAAGGAAAATCGTTAAGACAACTTTCAAAAAGCCTGGGAAGTTACGTGAACTTTGTCTAAAATGCATTAAAATGAAAAAAAAATGAACAGAAAGTCATGGTAGACCATACAAAACATGTCCAGCTGCTGATCGTTCATTCTCGCCTTAATTCTAAGAGAGAAAATCGGCAATGTAGTCAGCGCTCTAACTAAGCTACGACGTCTTCGAGAAGCTAATTTATAGTGTTTTTAGAGGTTATAGTGTTTTCATACATTAAGTTAAAACCTGGCTTTAATATTAAAATTGTGAACAGCTGATTTTACGTTCACACTACAAGTTTAATTAAATCAGGTTTTAATTCACAGTATGTCTAATAAATTTATTGAAAATAAAATTAATTTATCGTAGAAATAACTGTATTTCTTGCAGTATTTTTTAATGTTTTTGTTATAATTTTTTTTTTTGGCAAACAGTATATCAGCTGTTTTAGTTTGTATGAAAAATGCGCTGAAAAAAGATTTCTTTTCTGTAAATTAATATTTGAAAATTATGGAGATATATTTTTTGTATTGTTGCTGCTCATCCATTGTTTTTGTTCTGTTTGATTTATTTTACTTGTTTAACTATTTCTTATCAGCTACTTTTAATCCTTTTAACTTGGTAGCACTGACCTAAGTAAAACGAAAACAAGGTTGTATTTCGTAAAGTCTACTTAAAATCAAAATTAAAAAAAGGTTTTAATGATTGGTTTTAACGTTAAAATCAAATGTTGTTGTTTTAAAACCTTAAGTGTGAAAATACTATTATATTTTTCCAAAGAACATTTAAACTGGTGCGGTAGTAAATGTGAAAAAAGTGAAGTGACGAAACAAAAATAAACTTGTTTGCAAATGAATATCAGAAGAACTTTCGTCTCCTAAAAGGAAAAGACTCCTTTCTGATTAGGCAAGTCTCGGAAGAAGGAAGGAAGAAGGAAGAAACTTGCTCATATTTGAGTACACATTTGTCTGTACTCGGCAAGTACGAGCAAGTTTTTATTGAGAAACCAACAACAAAAAAGAAATGTCAAAAAAAACAAACAAGAGTTCTATATTCGGCCGTGCCAAATCTTATATACCCTTCACAACATATAGTCATGCAACAACAATTGTTTATATCACCATTAATCTCATATGAAATACGTACATACATACATATAAAAAACATACATATATAAAAATATCCCATTGTAATATTATAAATTGAGTTTACTTATGTGTTTCAAAAAAAAAAAAATAAATTAAAAATAAAACAATAAAAATATAAATAATATATAAAATAAAAAAATTTTTTTGGCTCATTCTAAACAGTATACCACGTTTGTATGTATGTGTTGTATGTTGTTGTTGTTAAAAAGGACGAGGTGGCCGTGGTTTTTTGCTCATATCTCAGTTGTTTGCGTACCAATGTTTCTGATTTTCAATACCGATCTATTCCCGAATATTTCTGATATTTTAATACTGGGTCCAGGTGATGTCGTGGGGCTTCAGAAAGTTGATTTCAACAAAATGATAATTGTAGAAATTTCACACGGAATGACAAACCTATGAATACCCTTTTTCACTGTGTGAAGGGTATAAAAAGTAATAGAGAACGAAACTTGGGCAAGTTAATTGCTGAGTCTGAACGTGGAAGCAAGTTCAAAGGAAAATAAAAGAAAATAAAAAACTAACAATAAAAATTATTAAGCATGGCGGCGCATTGGTTGAGAAACAGTTCAGGGAGAACAACGTCCATCTTTTAAGTTGTCGTAGTCAATTCCACAACTTGAACCCGATAGAAAAACTTCAGGGTATAGAATAGAGACCATTTTAGATGTTCTAAAAAAAATTTATAAAATATAAATGAAGTATATAATTAATGTGTTTAGTAATAAAATGGACCTGTTTTTGTTTTTTGTAGAAATACAATTTACATTACTTGTTAAATTTGATATTTTGTGGCCATTATGAATAATTATGATACTTAGAAGATGTTAAAAAAACAATTTCTTTATATGATTTTTTATTAAATTTTGATAAAGATGTCTATAGTCAACGATCTTAAGACACAAAACATCATTTTATAAAATGTTGAATGTCTGTCTGTCTTTCTTCACTTGATTTGCTCAAAAGCTGTTGAAATGATTTTGATAAAATTTTGTATGGAGATACCATGATACATACCTTCGTTAACATATATTTCGATATATCTAACTTCTAACAGAAAATACAATAATGACGAAATTACAGTATTTGAATAATTTTAATAGAACTAGAAAGTTATTAGGAAATTATTACAATATACAGACATAATTTATAAAATTTTTTTCACCTTGACAGATTTAGCTAATATTTAAACCCCAACTAACGAAATAATTAAATAAGTTTGAAATTTTAAAGGTCAATAAAACTGGTTTTCTATGAAAATTTGTTTTATAAATCTTTTAAAAAGCTGTTTTAATTTTTATGAATTAGACTTGGACATAGGCACGTCTAACACAGACAGAAAGATAAAATTAAAGTATCAAAATAAACAAATTTGTAAATCTAGTCTACTATGCATATCTTCTTCTCCTTTATCTAAAGTAATAAAGGATATTAAAAATATCAGTGTGTTTTGCTTTAAGCTCTAGTCATTTAAAAAAAATCATGTATCATATTATATCTAATAATAAAAATTCTATTGTATTTAATTTAAACTCAACCAGTGGCCATAAAAAAAATAGTTAAATAAATTATGTGTCTGGTAATTAAAAACTAGAACAAACGGAAATACAATTAGAGACACGAGTGGAACAAAAAGTGCAATGAAAAAAAAAACAGAATTTCTTTTCAGCAGACTACGTGACATTACAGGCACTCAAAGAGGGTATATTGTGAATGCCAACAGCAAGCTATTGAGTAAAACACTTGAGTCAATCGACCAGTCAAGCAGTTAGCTTATTAAAATTTAAAGCTACCTTAACACTAATTAAGTTTGACAACAGATTAAAAGTAAAATATCAATAAATTTTTAATTTCAAAGAGAGTTTTTGCAAAGTGGATTTAAATCAAATCTAATATATTAAATGATTCTTTTAATATTATATCCTTTAACCCAATTTGTTGTTGGTTATTTGTAGTTCAATTCAGATTTTAATTCAGATGGTGTCAAGGCAACCTAACAAGATAGAAACAGATGCAAAGTGCACTATTTAATAAAAGTTCTTCTATCTACACCAATAAACAACTAATTGTTGTTGCTACTATTTGCTTCTACACAGTATGTCTATGTAAAGGGTGGTTAAAAAATAGGGCCAATGTTGTTGTCGAATTATCTCATCCATTAGCTCTTGAATTGTTGCTGGCTTATCGACATACTTCTTTTCTTTCAAATAACCCCAAAGAAATAAGTCCAACGTTGTCAAATCACATGATCTTGGCGGCCTATTGACATCGCCACCACGTGAGATAACTCAGCTGTGTGCCAAGTGGAACCGTCCTTGTATGTGTTGAAACCAAATATCGTCCACATCCATATTTTCCAATTCGGTCCATAAAAAGTCCGTTATCATCTCACGATAGCGAACACCATTCACAACTGCCTGACCAGCCTCATTTTGGAAAAAATATGGCCCGATGATTCCGCCAGTCCATTTTCAGATGATTTTCTTCGATATGCATTTTGATTTGAACGCCCATTTACATAATAAGCCTGAATAGCTTTAACACGTTGCTCGATTGTGTATCTTTCCATGGTTCAAATTGAGTAATTCTGACATTGAGAAATGTCAAATGAAACGCCGAAAAAAACTTAACGTTTAGGTGTGGTTCACATTCAACATCGTCCCTTAAAATTTAACCACCCTTTATGTATGCAGTATGTTTTAGCAAAGTGAATATAAGAATACATGTAGATGTGGCATTAGAAAATTACATTATACAGCAAAGGAAATGCAATTCTATAAGCCCGCTTTATTAAATTTTATTTGAACGTAACAGTAAATAAAAAAGTAAGAAGCTAGTTATTTTGTATAGGAACAAACATACATATATATTTGTATATCAATTGTATATTATGTATGTATAGTAATTTTATTATTGTATTGGCTAATAAGACAGTATATGAGTGGACAAAAGAACGTGTGGTCGAACACACAAACGGATGACATAATTAAATTGACATGCGTAATGAAAAATAATATAGAAAAAAATATATATAAAATTGAAACTGAACTGTATGGTTGATTAGAGAGACAATATGTTGTAAGTACGCACATATTTTTCTTTTTTTTATTTGTGTAATAATAAAAAAATGTAAGACCACCAAGAAGTTTGATGTTTAGACTTTAATTGACTGCTGGTCTAAGTTACTTGTATACTTATGCCTAAAAAAGAAAGTCAATTATGTTTTAAATATACATGAGAAACTTTAAAATAATTGTAGTTTAACGCCCTTTTTATACACGAGTGTATATAGAAGAGTAAATTTAAAAAATGAAGGGAAAAGGCGTTGAAAACTTAAGAAGCTCACACGATAAATGTTCACGTAACTTTAAGTTTGAACTGGGTAGAGTTTTATTAAAGACAACATGGACTGTATTTCATTACCTTTCAGTTTATGGTACAATATATGATTTACACTACAACCTTTTGATTTAATTTAAGTTGAAAACTTTTTTTAATTTAATAGTTTTAAATTTAGTAACTTTAAACTAAATCATAGCTACCACTCCCACTCTTATGTTATCTATTTCCAAGAATAAATTAGGCTACGAATCACTGCCTCAACTGCTACATGCACCGAATTCAGCTACCAGTAACTTTTTCTTTTTTATATAAGACTGCGTTTAAAGGTCCGCTTTGGCATCGTGTCAATATGGTAAGAAAGCTCTAACTCAGTTTTTGTATCAAGACAGGCCAATCCTTCAAAATGTTCGAAGCCAAGACTAGTGGAGAGTTATTAGGCTCTTGTGAAAAGCGAATTAAAGAGCACAAAAAAGGTGTCTTACAATATGAAAAATTTTAAAAACATATTGTCAACTCTTTAATGACATAATTATTAGAAAGGTCCACAAGTTTATAAGTAGTGGTTAGAACTATATAATTTATAATTTTCTGTGACCTTTAATATAATATCAATTTAATAAAAAAAATAAATAAAAACTCGAAGGTCAGCCATTTGCAAATTCTTGAATTTTATATATGTTAAGATTTTTCCGATATCACGCCTTAGCAACGAAGTACGTTGAGTTTTTTTTTTACTTTAACAAAAAATCTATATTTTTGGTATTTTACTTTTTTAATTTTGAGAAAAAAATTAAAAGATATAAAAAATTTAACTAAAAAAGTTTAAAAAAAAAGTTAAAATATCGCCGCAAAAAATTATTAATTGCAACTAGTTGCCATATTTTCTAAGACATAGCAGAACAAATGGCAATTTTGTTTCATAAACCTTGGGTTAAAATTTATAGGCAAAAGAAGCTTCCCATTAGCTTTTTGCCCACTTTTAGATTGAAGTATAGTTATAACAATTAAGAGCACTATATTCGGCTATACCGAATTTTTGATACCCACCACCAATTTTGTAATCGCTATGGAATAATTTCTAAACACTAAAATATGTATTACTTTTCTTGAATAACTCCTATCCTATTAAAATATTTTCGTAAATTTAGGCTTTCAATGAAAATGTGCGTTAAAGTTGGCGTGTCTGCTAATGAATACAACTTAGATATTTCAATAAAATATATTTATTCTTTCACAACTTTGTCCATAGAGAAATTAAATGAATTTAAGATAAAGCGGTATATGGAAGGTAGGCGTTGAAGTGGGCGTGTCACCTTTAATTTCTAGCATAACACTGACATTGACTAGAAAGCTATGTATATGTAATACCTCTAATTCTGTCGTTTTTATGAGCTTTTAAATTTCATTAACAGTAGATTATGCGAAAAGTAGGCGTGTCGAAATAGTTTCTGCCAATAAACAGAACTCAGATATTTTAATATAGAGTCCTTTATTCTTCCAAAACTTTTCTCCATAGAGAATTAGATGAATTTTTAATAAAGCGTTATATTACATTTATTTTCCGTTCGTACAAAGCCTTTGGCCAAAAAACAATGTTTATAAAATTTTAGAATCATACATCTAATTTTATCAGTTTTATTAGGTTTTAAATTTTGAATATACCGAAATAACACTGTGCGGTATAAATTTTCGCACATTTTGATCTATAACTCCTTTCCTAACTCATAGATTTAGGCAATTTTCAGGGAAAAATATTTTTTTTACTAAGGAAATATACATTCGAAATTTCATCGCACTACTTCAATGTTTAGACACAATTGCATTTTATTCGATGTTGGAAGAACATGGTTTTTTTTACCTACTCTGGCATTACGATCTGTAACTCTCTTCCTAATATTCCGATTATGCCCATTTTCAATACCAAACAAACCTTGTGAATAAGAAATATTCTAGCAAAATTTGAGCCCCCTAGCTTTTTCGGTCCGACCTCTATCGTGATTTCAACAGAAGGACGGACATAGCTAGATCGGCATAAAATTACACCCCTATTCAGAAAATATATACTAAAATGAATATTTTGATGTGTTACAAACACAATAATAAAATTGGCGGTTATAAAAACGAAAAAATATCTATCTGTACAACATCCTACATTTAGCTATTGACACGTTATAATAATGGGCCTCAATAAATTCGTTAGAATAAAAGTTTGTTTCGTTTAAAAAAATTTTTTCAATCGCAGAAAAATATTTCAAATAATTTCCTTTCCTTTAGATTTAATATAAAATTGCATAACCTTATATTGAGGCGTTATTTTTTTAATGCATAATTATTGAAGTGCTTTTTTGCATTAAACCTAACCTTATTCTGTTTTTACAAATTTGTATGGACTGTATTGTTTAAACAAAAAACCTTCAAACCTATTTATGTAAATGAAATTACATTGTTCCCAAGCAACATTGAGATTTATGTTGAAACCCCTAAAATTCGCCTACAAAAAAAAAACTTTTCATAGCAACACTAAATAACCAGAAGATTTTAATGAAAAAAAATTTCCTTTTAAACAGGTTTCACATAATTTATTGATCACAATAAATTTGTCGTTGTTTTTAATGACAGTTTAATACAAAAACATGTACAAAATTTACATACATTTAATGTAAAGTAAAAATTAAATTATTAAAAAAATGAAACAACTATTTATGAGTATGAACATGATACAATAACTAAATTTTATATTTTTAAATTTATGTAAACGGTCTGCTTAAATAATATTTATTTACAATCAAAATTAATGTTAACAGAAGGCACAGAACATGAGAGATAATTATAAAACCTTGAAATAAATTTAATCAAAAGTTCAAGTACTTGTTATTATATATAATTTTTTTACTTCGTACAAAGTAAACTAAACTATATGATGACGAAACACGGCAAACTGATGGACAAAACATACACTTAAACATAATTGTTGTAGTTTGCACAAGTAGATATTATTATGTATTTTAAATGTTCAACGCTAATAAGCAGCACAAATTTAAAAACGTATTTTTATAATTTTTATTTGATGTAATTTGTTTGCATGAATTCTTCAAGCAATTGAAATAATAATTAATATAAAATTGAAAATAATAGCCATTCAATCACTTCATTTGTAGTTTATCGCCTTTAGTAAAAATTAAAAAAAAAACACAATAAAAAATGTGGTCGTACAAAATGCATCATCTATCCCATACTAAAACTATTTTTAGAGGTCATTTGCTTATTGTAGAATTCAAACTACAACAAACTGGTTTTCTTAAAAAATATGAAGAAATCATTTTGACAACAATAAAAAAACTACTTTTTTTATTGCTGTAAATATTTAACATAAAGCAAAATGTGACTTTGGCCAACAAACTAGATAAAGAGACAGCCCATAAATAATCAACAATAAATGCAACAAAGTATTGAATACTTCACAAGAAAACCATCATCACGACAAATAAGCTAATAAACAAAAGCAATTTAAATTGAAATCGACAACATTTTAAAAAAGGTTGTTCCCGTCTTTCTGATAACAACAACTAGCATACAAGTAATGAGTGCAAAAAAACTTGACAGTTAAAAAAATTTTCAAAAAAGTTAATATTGAAGTGTCAAATGGTTAATTGAAATCAACCATTATAATTTTGTCTAGATTTTGTTATAGTTTAAAATTTAGCATTTAAAAAATGAAACTGTTGACAGACTGAAGTTAGTAACTGTCAAACATAGATAATGTTTAAGTGAGTCAAAATATATATAAGTCAAATTCTTTAATAGTAATGAATGCATTGAATGTTTCATTCACTTCCATTTATTCAATTTAAAAAAAAATTCAACGCAATAAAAATCTAACAAACAAAAAATAATTATAGTGCGAGAGAAAAGAGAGACGCGATATACAAAAAGAAAAATAAAATTGTTTTTGTATTTTTTTTCGTAGAAATTAACAAAAAAAAATTTTTTCGAAATAGATTATTTATACGTCTACACAGGAAATTTATTCTGCTGTAGCGGATTTTTTTTTATCTGTAGCCAATAAGTTTAGTACTTACCTATTTAAAATAAAAAAGGAATAAATACTATTATGAGAGTAATCTGTCCTATATGGGCGCAAATTTGAGCTTGACATACTTATTATATGTAGAGTCATAGAATCTTATCAAAGTTTAATTATCTGTTATTGACATTATGTTATTCAATATGGACCTTCAAAAGTCATTTAACCGTATAAGGAAGATTTGAACTTTGAAAAAAAACATAGATCAAAAAGAAAAAATAACGTCAAATAGAAGGCGAACAACTCTTCCTAAAAGTAACGAAGACGTTTTAAAAAGTTCAGGAAGTTCCAAATCGTAATGCGGTAAAAAGTTTAGAAACAAAAGAATAGGGTCAAATTTAATTTAAAAAACCACCTATTATGTTATGGATCGTGAATTTTATGATGACTTTTGCAACTTTCAGGTCAAGATGTGGCTGATGGACGAGGTAATGTTGAAGAACAATACTGGATAAAAAAACATACAAAATTTCCTAAGAAGTTTCTTGTGTGGCAATCCATTTGCTGTTGTGGCAATAATTTCTCACATCTGGCACGATGTACATATATATTACGAAGTGTCTACAAAAAATACTTTTTTTTTACCTTTTTTAAAACAGCACTGAGTGTCTCTATATTTCTGATCTAATTTGGCATAATGCCACTATGGAATAAAGGGAAACGAGTGGTATTCAGACAATATTGTCAATTTTGTACTAAGGAAGCAAATTTACCTAAATGACCAGAATTTCGGCCTGTTGAATGTTATTGGGCTCTTGCAAAAAAAAAAAAAGAGAATTACAGAACACAGGAAACTGATTTTAAGCGAAAGTGGACCACCTAGTCCAAAAAGGTAACGGAATAACTGTAAAATCTACAATCGGAAGATTTTAGAAAAATACCGAGTAATACACCAATATTTTAATCATTATCGAATTTGTACATTATTTGAAAAAGTTTATGTATTTTTGAGAATTTTCATTTGAACGGTTTAAGATTTATTTAACATAATACAAGTCTAATTTTTTTGGCTCATTCTTTAAAATGGCGTTAAATAACAGACGCACATTTAAAATATATAGTAAAATATCTGTGGCTTGGAGCTAAAAGGGCCAATGTCACTTTTTTTGCTCTTTTGAGTTAATCATTGCATTAGATTTGTTTTCTTGCTTTATTTCATTATGGTAAAACAGCTAAAGTCATACTTAACGCAGAACAGCTTCATAAATAAAATGCTGGCCAATGTCACTATGAAAGCATCTATAAAAGTTAAAGTTCAATTCCAATTTTCTCAAAAGTAAATATTTTGACATTGGCCCTTTTAGCTCCAAGCCACAGATATATAGGCCTAATATCATATACTAGTCGTAGTGCTCAACTTAACAATCAGAAAATTTCTAATAATTTTTTTTTTATAATTTTTTCAAAACCTTTTACTGTGAGATTTTTGAGTAGGTTTAAACGTTAAAGAGTAATAAAACACGAAAAGTTAAAAATAAGTTGTTGAAGTACTTTTTTGCTTTTTTCAAATCGTATTTAAAAAAAAAAATTACAAAATCTTTCACATAATTTTGTTTTTTTTTGTAAATTAGTCTATTCAATTACCTCTTTATTAAAAAAAAAATTTTCACCAGTACACACACACACACACGTTTTTATTAAAAATGCAAAAAATTTGTTTGTTTTAAGGCAAGTAAAATGAGAAGAAGGAAAAACACTATTGAACGTAGGTAAAATTTGTAATATACTTACATATGTAAAGTAAAAACAAAATGTCTTTATGAAACTTATCAATTTTGTTCGTTTGTTTTTTCTTTACATTTTAAGCTTGTCAACAGATATAAAACATGAACAACAACTATATTTTTTTAAGAAATTTATGACTTGTTAATGGCCAACACACAATTATGAGCCACAAGTGTAAAATTCCACACAAAATATTTGATATAAAAAAATAATATAAATAACACTTATGCAAATACATATGTATGTGTGAATGTATGAAATTTATGAAAAATAAAAATAACAAAATAAAAAATAAACACTATATTAAGTGAATCAAAATTTTTGTTCGTCTTATCGTCTGTCGGTCTGCCATTTACGACTTTAAATTAAACGAAAGTGAAGAGACAGAGATCAATACCCCAAAATGTATAAATATGTTTAGTGTAGGCTTAATAGAAAAAAGATATGTAATTACAAACACACTCACTCATTTACTCACACCTAATGCCAAAGACAAGGAAAGATAAATATCTACATGGTAAGAAGAAAAAAACAGATTTAAGAACTCAGTTCTAGCATTAAATTTTTCTTTTAGATTCATAAAATTTCTATTGCAAAAATATTTATTACCCAGTGCTGGTTGAACATTGAAATACTGAAACAAAATTCTATAACTACAACTTTTTTATTATTCTACTACAACGATTGGCAAGAAATCTGATTTACACAACCAAAAATATTTTCTCAGTGTATCCATTATTTTATGTTATACACGTAGTATTTCTAGGTACTTTTCATTTTTATTTCAGCGGAAATAATTTTAAATTGATATTGCACATTGAGTTTAGGTACAAGTACGAGGAGTATGTAGATTTAGACTTCAAATTGCAATTGTATGTGTCATAGAAAAAGTATGCATATTAAGATAAAAAGGAAACAAATGAAATAAAATTAAAGTTTAATACATTTTTTTGGAGACGAAGAGCTATAATTATGTTATTGGCATATTGCTAGAAAATGTTGCCAGCCAAAAAAGTAAAGTTGAGTTGAGACAAAAAAAATATATAATTTTCCAAGGTTACATTTTTAAAATGCTACATAGTTTTTGGTTACGGATGGCAAACGTACCTAGAACAGAAAATATAATACGAAAGCGCAAGCTTATTTTGCAGCAGTAAAATACGAAAAGTGTTGCTATCAACATACCAAAGATTTAAAAATATTACTAATTTAAAACATGAAAAATTAATCAAGTAACGTGTCCATCGAACTTTGACAGTTCATAGCGGCCATACTGTTGTAGCTGCATCCTGTAAATCTGTCATTTATTCAGTTTGTTTTGTATTGGACGGATTTATCGTTTAACAATGCTTATAAATTATAAAATATAAAACATTTTTTCCGTTCGGTTTATCTTGCGCATAGGCAATTTTATTTGGACACCAAGATTGTTCCATTTGAATCTGTTTGACTTTACCTTGTGAAGTTTCCCGAGGTCGCAGATCTATGTGAATATGCCATAAGCCACAGCGACTCTCAAAGTCAACATAGTTAATGCCATCGGTCAAATTAAGCTTGATTTATGCGCTAGTCATAAAAAGTTGAACATTTCGGATGAGAGCAACTTAACGTAATCGAGGTATGTAGACATTTGCACTATATTATTTTCATTAGATAGCATTGTTAATAAAAAAAAAAGACTCGATTACATCTTACTCTTGCTTTAAATTTAATTTTCAAGAGAATGAAAAATCTCTTATATTTTATAGGGCTCCACAGGTTCTATTCTTTTTAAATCAAATAGAAGTTGATAAAATGTTTATGCCCAAATATAATAAAGTTTAGCAAATGCACTTTTACAAGCAACAATTTGTATGCCAATTTCATGCATTCAAAGTCTTGTTTAAAATATATTAATCTTTAGATACATATGAGTATACAACTAAAAAAAAAAACATAAAAAATTATACAGATTTTTTATTGGTTTGTTTAAATGCTTTTTAAACAAATATCTTTAATATTTAAGTGTTTTTTATGAAACAAACCCGAAATGATATCACGTGCATGAGGCCGATTGTAATTACTGTTTTATGGTGAAGTTTTAAAAGTGTCCAAAAGCATTGGCAAAAACAAACATTTAAAATCACACTCACTTGATGGTAGTTTGTTAAGCAAAAAAAAAAAAAATATAAGTATTTGTTCATATATATGCATTTATTTATATTTTATTATAATTTTTTTTTAAAGATTTGACACTTGTATACGGCCAGAGAGACACTTAAACGCACGCGTTCATTTTACCAAAATAATTTTTTTTAGTTTTTTTTTTAATTTTTTTGTTTTTATTTGATGCGATTGACCGATAAAAGATTGGTTGTCAAACAATCCGCATAACGAAGACGTAAATTCAACTTAAACAAGACACCAAAGTTAAAACTTTTTTTTATATTTTATTTTATTTTATCTTTTTATTTTAATATTAATTGCTTTTAAAGTTGTTGACCGTCTGTAAGAAATTTTACAGCAGCAATAAGCAGTCAACATTCACTATTAAGTGGCGTAGAAAATCAGCTTTACAGTTTGTTTGTCATTTACTTGGTTTTTATATACATACATATTAATGTTATATTTAAATTGTATTTTTTATATTGTGTATAAATATATATATTTTTCAAACACTAGTAATTAATAATATTTATTTTTATTTTGTTGTTGTTGTTATCGCTAGGTACACCGCACTAAGAAAGATACACTCAGAAATAATCTTTATTACATTTTAATTGCTGCATAAACATTTTCTGTAATTGTTTGCCGGTTAAAAAATAAAAAAAAAAACAAATTATTTTAATGACTTTAATAATTTCCTTTCTTTTATTTTTATCATAATCAGAATATCATATTAAAATGTTAAATGAGTTTCCTTTATATGTTTTTTTTATTACTGTATATATTTTATAATCAATTAAGATCATAATCATGCTCATTAACACTTATATCACAAAGTTATCAAATTTTAAACAAATAATTTTACTCAATTTGTTGAGTGTTTAGTGCAAAAAGAAAAAAAAAATAAATAAATAAATAAAGAATGAGAAAATCTGGCATTAAAATTGACTAAGATTAATAAATTGTTACCTCGACGACCACGACGTACAACACCAAACTAAAACTGAATCAACAAACGGTAGCTTTAGTGAAAAAACAAAATTGTCACAACAATATCTTTTTATTCGAACTAAACTCACCCATACGGACTCAACTGTTGCCCTAATATCCAACCAACCATCTTTACAATCCTCCATATGTATGAACTACTATTATAGATACTTATTACTGTTGTTGTTGTTGTCGTTGTTATTGTTATTACATATTATTGTTGCTGTTGCTGCTGCTGTTGTTATTGTTGTTGTTGTTGAGTATTATCCATTCATACAACTCAACAGCAATATTTTGTGTGTGCGCAAGGCAACGAAAAATCTATGTAAGTAACATCCATATTGTGTACCCAGTACTACTTGCAGTGTTTCAAATGTGGCGTTTTACTTTTTTTCTATTAACAGGTGAATTTTTCCTGTGAAATTTTATCACTATAGGTCATTATGTTTAGACACAATCGCATTTTATTTGATATCAGAAAGATATTTTTTATGACCTACTTTTGCATTATAAGTTACGAACTGTTCTCCTAATATACCTAAGCCCATTTTCAATATCAAATATTTCTGATGTACTGTAAAAATTCTGGCAAAAGTCCATCTCCGTAACTTTATTTTAAAATGTAGGACAAAAAAAATATGTACTTGCTGCTACCTTTTTCAGTGATGCATAAAGGGAAGTCATGATTAAGCTGTTACTGAAAGGGATAATATTAACGTTTTTAAATAGCAAGTGGGGCAATATAAAAATCATGCCCTCTAGAAGCGCTTTTAAAACCAGGTAAGCACGAAGTAAACGATTCTAGAAGCAGTATTTGGTAATAAAGTTTTTTCTGTGGCACATCATGAACGTTTTAAGACAAAAATTTTTACTAAACAACACTGTTTTTTTTTTTTTACTTCCCATAATAATATAATAATATTGAATTCAGTTGAAAGAGCTTCGTGTTGTGGCACTTGTATTTTAGTATTAAATAGTAGAGTAGAAGCACTTGTCGCTTTAACGTGATTACTGTGTTGTTGCTGTAGCGCTTGCTATTGCTTTTGTTAATGGCGTTTTTTTGTTTGTTTCTCCTCTTTTGTTGTTAATGTAGCAGTTGCTGCTGCTATTATTATTTTTGTTGTTGTCATTGTTGAAGCAACAAAAGCTACTATTGTAGAAGCAACAAAATGTAGTATGACAATGATAGTAAAGTAAATCACAGTAGTTATATATTAAGTGGGTTTACAAAAAAAAGATTATTAAAAAAAGTCAAGGAAAAAAGCAAAAGTAACTATGGGAGAGTAAAAAACTATTAGCAAGTGTAACTGTAGTAGTTCGAATAAATTTGTATGTGTTTGTATTAGTTGTCAATAGCGACCTGTCGCTTAGTTTGTTCGCTGGTTTGATACTCTTAACTAATAGGTATATAGTGTATTTAGTTTATTAGTTAGTTAGCTGCACTATTAATAAAAATAACAACAACAACAAAATCAAATCTAATTTTCAACTCAAGTGGATTTAGATTTTTCTATACTATTATTATTTAATGTTTGCATGAAAAAAAATATTTATTTAAAGAAGAGGGTAAAGAAAAAAGGAAATGCTATAAATTAAAATGACATAACACAAAAACATTACATGTTTGTTAACATATTAATAGAGAGAGCAAGTACTGATAAAATGAGAGTAAAAGTCTGTTTAGCAGGGATATAAAAATGTTAGGATTTTTCAAGGTAATCTAATACATATGGAAGAATTTGAAAAAATACAGAAATAATAATGAAAACAAAAACATACCAAACACACCAAACTGACAAAAAAATATTAAAATTTTATTGGAAATAAAAAAAATATTATTTTTTGAACTGTTTCTTAAAAATGTATTATTTAGAGATTTTTTATACCCTTCACCTGTGGTGCCTAAGAGTATATAACTTTGTCATTTAATTTGTAGTTTTTACAATATGCTTTTCCGACCCAATAAAGTATAATTCCTGAGGAGTTAATGTCCGCGTGTTGGTTGATATTAACTTTTAGAAGCCCTCATATGTTACCTAGATCCCAATATATAGCAAATATTCGGGAATAAATCGCAATTAAAATTCAGCACGATGGCTCCAGAACTTTTTGAGACATGGGCAAATGAACACGACTGACTCTGTTTATTCCCATATTTTTAACACAAAATCAAAATTTTCCAGCGCTAGTTTAATTTATAAAGACTCTTGTTACTATTTATAGGTACGAAATTATCCCTCTAGAGATATTGATAAACATTTTTGGATAAATCGATTACTAACCGACAAAGTTATAAGAAAAAATAATATTGAAAAATTTATTTTTTTTAAATGCCAAGTTATTAAAGCTTCTAATTAATTTTTGAGCATTTTATAGAAAATTACGGCTAAGCAAAACTGACAAATCCGTTTAACACTAAGTGAGATATAAGCACAAAAATACAAAAGCTCCGGTGTTTTTCCTAAAATTTACAACCAAAATCGATTTTTTTTAGTTTTTGAAGAATTTAGAGGAACGATATTGGTATCAAAAGAAACAACTTGACTAGCAGAATGTAGGACACATAAAAAAATTTAAAATCCAAGATGGCAGCCACTACAAAATGGCGTACAATTAATGTATATATGAATCAAATCTAGTAATCAACAAGTAAGAGCGCTATATTCGGCCGTGCCGAATCTTATATACCCTTCACAACGTGAATTCATGCAATAACAGTGGTTTGTGTCACCATTCATCCCATATGAAATACGTACATACATATATAAAAACGTCCCATTGTAAAATTATAAATTCACGTGTGAATGTTAAAAAAAACAAAAAAATTTTAAAAAAAATTTTAAAAAAAATTAAAAAAAAAAATTTTAAAAAAAATTTAAAAAAAAAAAAAAAATTTTAAAAAAATTATTATGTATATAATATATACAAAACAAAAAAAAATAAAAAAAAAATTAAAAAAAAAATAATAATAATAATATTAATAATATATTAAATAAAAAATAAAAAAAAAAAATAAAAAAAACAAGTAAAAGCGCTATATTCGGCCGTGCCGAATCTTATATACCCTTCACAACGTGTAGTCATGCAATAACAGTAAATTCACGTATGTATGTTAAAAAAAACAAAAAAAAATAAAAAAAAAAATTTAAAAAAAAAAAATTAAAAAAAAAAAAAAAAAAAAAAATTATTATATACATATATAATATATATAAAACAAAAAAAAAATAAAAAAAAAATTAAAAAAAAAAAATAAAAAAAAATAATAATAAAAATATATATAATATATTAAATAAAAAATAAAAAAAAAATAAAAAAAAAACAAGTAAGAGCGCTATATTCGGCCGTGCCGAATCTTATATACCCTTCACAACGTGTAGTCATGCAATAACAGTAGTTTGTGTCACCATTCATCCCATATGAAATACGTACATACATATAAAAAACATACATATATAAAAACATCCCATTTTAAAATTATAAATTCACGTATGTATGTTAAAAAAACGAAAAAAAAATTTTTTTTAAAAAATTAAAAAAAAAAAATTTTAAAAAAAATTAAAAAAAAAATTATTATGTATATAATATATATATAAAACAAAAAAAAAAAATAAAAAAAAAATTAAAAAAAAAATAAAAAAAATTAAAAACAAGTAAAAGCGCTATATTCGGCCGTGCCGAATCTTATATACCCTTCACAACGTGTAGTCATGCAATAACAGTAAATTCACGTATGTATGTTAAAAAAAACAAAAAAAAAAATAAAAAATAAAAAAAAAATTTAAAAAAAAAAATTTAAAAAAAAAATTTAAAAAAAAAAATTATTATATACATATATAATATATATAAAACAAAAAAAAAATAAAAAAAAAATTAAAAAAAAAAAAATAAAAAAAAATAATAATAAAAATATATATAATATATTAAATAAAAAATAAAAAAAAAATAAAAAAAAAATTAAAAAAAAAAAATTTTAAAAAAATTTAAAAAAAAATTTTTTTGCCTCAGCTGGGATTCGATGCCACGTTTTCTCTAACCAGTATACACGTTTGTATGTATGTATGTTGTTGTTGTAATGTTGTTTTTATGAAAAGAAAATCGAGGTGGTCGTGGGTTTTTGCTCATATCTCAGTTGTTTCTGTACCGATGTTTCTGATTTTCAATACCGATCTACTCCCAAATATTTCTGATATTTTAATACCTTACCCGGGTCCAACCTATGTCGGGGGGCTTCAAAAAGTTGATTTCAACATACACACGGACAGACGGTCAGACGGACAGACGGACAGACGGACAGGGCTTAATCGACTCCTCTATTCATAAGCTTTCAGAAAATATATACTTTATGGGGTCGGAAATGAAAATTGTAGAAATTTCACACGGAATGACAAACCTATATATACCCTTTTTCACTGTGTGAAGGGTATAATAAAAAAAAAATTAAAAAAAAAAATTTTAAAAAAATTAAAAAAAAATTTTTTTTGGCTCAGCTGGGATTCGATGCCACGTTTTCTCTAACCAGTATACACGTTTGTATGTATGTATGTTGTTGTTGTAATGTTGTTTTTATGAAAAGAAAATCGAGGTGGTCGTGGGTTTTTGCTCATATCTCAGATGTTTATGTACCGATGTTTCTGATTTTCAATAGCGATCTACTCCCGAATATTTCTGATATTTTAATACCTCACCCGAGTCCAAGCGATGTCGGGGGGCTTCAAAAAGTTGATTTCAACATACACACGGACAGACGGTCAGACGGACAGACGGTCAGACGGACAGACGGACAGCGCTTAATCGACTCCCCTATTCATAAGCTTTCAGAAAATATATACTTTATGGGGTCGGAAATCAAAATTGTAGAAATTTCACACGGAATGACAAACCTATATATACCCTTTTTCACTGTGTGAAGGGTATAAAAATGTACTCATTTTAACCACCTCAATGGTATAGGTATCCAACGAATGGACTTAGCCAGTGGAATACAGTAAATAAAGAAAATCTTAAAAATCTGAGATGGCGTCCGAAATAAAATGGCGGGTATATGGGTCAATAGTAATAACTGCTTTGCCCCTTCAAATCCCACAATATGGGTATCAAATGAAAGGGCTTGATCAATGCAGTTTGGTAAACTATGAAAAAGTTAAAATCCAAGATGGTGGTCCAAACAAAATGGCGGATAGTATTTTATTAAACCCTATCAATATGCGTATCAAATGAAAGGGCTTGACTAATAGAATACAACCAACTATGTAAAAAATCAAAACCAAAAAATTGCAACGGAAACAATGAAACAAAATGGAATCTAGGCTAAGCTATGATGTGTTCACTATACCTACATACATATATGGTGATGGGGGTATTAGCCCATGCGGCACGACCTAATATAGCATTCTTACTTGCTTTAATTTAATAAATTTCGAGAGATACAATTATTTCTTCAATTTCTGTGGTATAAAGTAATAACTGCTTAAGTCGATTTAAGCTAAAATTAAGATAATAACACCATTGCAATACTTTACTTTAGAGCTTTTAGTATTGTTAAAAGGTGTGCGTTTAAGTTAGTAAAAACGTAGTGTTATCTCTTTTTTCCTTTAAACAATATGTCCAATGAATTACGTTCTCTCCGTAAAAATCAATTTTAGTAGATTTCTACTTCACGGAAAGTTACGATACTCTTGTAATATACAATACGTGTTGTTTGTGCGACAGGTTTTGTTAGATCACTCGTAACATCGCGATACAAATCTACTACCTGAACCATAACGAGAATTTTCAACTATTTTGCACAACTTTACAGGAAGTTATAGCGTAAAAACGTATTGCCCATAAGCTTTTTGAAACGACACATAAAAAAAGAGTATCGGTTGTGAGTACCACAATTGTTGCCAATCGCATAGTTTAGTTGTGATAGTAGAATTTTGTGTTGTATCTACAGAATTTCGTTTTGGTATATAGTAAAAATGTAGTCAGCACTAAGAAATTATTATTATTTCAATAGAATTTTTATAACGACAAAAGAAAAGTTCGATTGCAAGAACTGAACCATTATATTCGTAATGAATTTGATTATTTGTTTTCGGTGTGTATATGAAAAACTATAAAAACAGACATAAGCAGTTTTTCCTCACTGCCACAGATTTATTGACAATTTTTATAATAAATGTTTGTTTACACAAATTTTTTCTTTAGGAATTTTTTATTAGGGTTAAATTCTTAATAAGAGAATGTAACAATTAAAAAAGTAAAAAAAGACACACACTGTTTTCAAAAATGTAAATTTATGAAAAAATTTTATAAAAAAATAACTTTATAAGTTTTATATTTTAAGAAAATTTTATATAAAATAGTCCGGTAATGCGTTACATAAATTGAATACTTAGAAAGTAAGAAGTTTCAAGCAAGCTTCACATTAAAAAAAAAAACTACAATCAATCTCTCAAACACAAAGTATCAGACAGAATCAACCAAAGTCAAAAGCAATAAAATGAGTCAGTAGAAGAATGCAATTCACATTTTTGATGCTTTCAAAACAGTAAATGTAATAAAGCGTCTGGATGTCTAGTTAAATATAATAATGTCTACATTAAAAAATCATAAAAGTAAATCTTGGAAATCATTAAAGAAATAAATATAAAGCAGAGAAAACAAACCAAATATATGACAATTACAAAAACATGAGTTAAATACTGACAAAGAAGTACAAATGATAATTTGAGCCCAAGGATGGAAAAAATAAATTAAAGAAGCTCTCATTTTACAATGCATAATAAAAATAAACAAACCAAATAAAAAAAATTAAATAAAAATTGTCTTATTTCAATAAAAAAAAAAAACAAGCAAAAACTTAATGTTTGGTGAGTGAAGTCAATCGTCTTGAAATTGTAATTCGTGTAGTCACCACGAAAACAACAATGACAAAATAATTATTGTACAAAAGTGTTACAAAATACTTGCAATAACTACAACAAGAGAAATGTTAAGTTGTAAATGAAATTTAAAAAAAAAATAAATAAAAAAAACTATTAAAGTTGGTTGGATATTTTGTAATGCGGACGTTTATAATCATACCACCAACAACAACCAAATTCCAAAATGACAAAAAGTCTGACATACATAGTTGTAGACTAAATTTGAATACTCCGTTACAAACGTTTAAATAAGTATGTTTGAATAAAATAATTGGTATTGCATTTGGATTCATTCTTTTTTTTTTTTTTTTTTTTTTTGCTGGTATGAAATCTATTTCCATGTACAGTAACCCACGTGACCAAAAACTGTTAAAAAAATAGACAGTAGTTCTTTAAAAAATATTCGTTTAAATATCAAGTGCAATGGCGGATAAGACAGAGGTACTTTTATTATTGATAAACCCAATGGCGTCCAACGCTGACTTCAGAGAAAAATCATTGAGCGTTTTAGGCAAAAAGATTTCAAATTGGTTGCAATCAAATCCACGTGGGCCTCCATAAATTTGTTGTACAAACTATATACTGATTTGTCTGCTTGCCCTTTTTCCCCCGGTTTGGTCAACTACATTAGCTTTGATTTAGTGGTTCATATAATGTAGCAGGCTTTGCATGTTGAGTGCCACCAATACAGCTTTTTTGGCTGGTACCATCCGTGGTGATTTCGGCATTAAGTTGGGTGCAACATTATTCACCTGTCCCTAGCTTCTTTTTTCAGCCCAAAAAGAAATTAATTTGTGGTTTATTACAAAAGAACTTGAAACCCGCTGGCGTTACTAAGCAATAACTTATTAAGCAAACAAGTTTTCAGTTATTTCATTAAAATAAGAAAACTTTCAATTTAAAAAACTATTTATATTACTGTTACAATAAATTCATGTTCATATTCAGTAAATTGAACAAAAACACACAATTCAATAAAAGAAACAGTGTGATGGATAAACGTTCTTTTATAACGTTTTCAATTAGCCGACCTAAGTTTAAACAGATACTAAGAATCGTAATGTAATATTGTCGCAATTTAAAAAAATAATTCAATTTATAAAAAGTTTTGTACTGTTTATGGTAATATGTTTTTAAAACATTACGACAGACGCTTATGATCTATTTGTACTAATTTCCAATGAAAAATTCTCCCAAAAACGGAGACAACTAAGGATTGAGCTTCTTGTAAGAATGATAAAAATAAACAGGCTTACAGATACTTTAATATAGACTTTTCCTCTCCAAAAAAAATTAAAAAATATGTCTGGGGTCTCAAATAAAAATTTTAAATCACAATCCTCGAATAATTCGTTAAAGATATATAATTGCTTTTTAAGTTTTTTTTTTTAATAGCGATATAATTGTTAAATTATTTGATAAGATGGGAAATACAAATTTGTGTCTGTATATACATACATATATTCATATTCCACCCGCACAATTACCGACGATTACTAAAGCGCAACATAAGTCGTCTAATGTCTTGAGCTGATTTGTTGTTGATATGAAAGAAAAATACAGTCACATACACACACATACCCTGCAACGTTTTGAGATAGACATTTCAAATCTAAATTAGAAATTATCACTAAAATTGTAAATTCAAAGCAAAAATATTTAAAAATTTTAAATAAATTTAATTAATTTTAGGTATGTTGATAATTTTTTCTGTGTAAAAAGTGATAGATTCGTTTTAGTCAAAATAGGTAGAATAATAACAAATGAGATGAAAGGTATATAGACTGATCTACTTTATAATTGACGCTCTTCCTAAATTGCATTTCATTCTCTCTATGAGAATAAAAAATAAGGTAAAAACGGTATTTACCATCATGTATAGAAGTAGGTATAGTATTATACATCATTATTACTTCTTCCAGTCAAGCCTTTTCATTTATTACTTGAGGCAGTTGAAAGATGTAAATTTTTAATACTAAACTATGAGAAGAAACAGAGGCAGTCTTTATGTGCTTGTATTTCAGAAACTTATGGGGCGGTTGTGCTAAATTGCAATAACGATTCATATCCGATTATTTTTAAAAGATTGATACCACATATAACATGTGGGGGCTACTAAAGGTTGATTTTACCCTACACACGGACAGACAAATATTGCTTAATCGACACCCTTATTCATACCTTTTAGAAAATATATACTCGGATATCTTATTTCTACTTATTGTACAAAAACAGCAATCGCGCTATATTACAATTGCTAGTACTTAAACTAGTATATAGCTACATAAAAACGAACTAGTCGGCTCCAGTAAAAACCTTATCTTATAATCGATAGCTTGTTGTATGAAACAAAGACAGATTGGTAACTAGCAAATAGTATGTTTCAAACTTCATACTAGTGTTTTTGACTGCAGGGTAAGTATGCAAATTCATATGCTTATAAACAAAAACCGATTGATTCATCCAAACGAGGACGACGTAAGTTTAATTGGGGAAGGTGTGCTAACTGACAAAATTTAAGGCTGCCGTACCAAATTTCCGTAATTTCGTTACTTTGAAAAAAATTTTAAACAAATTAGGTATTAACATTAACAGTCTAATATGGAATATTTTATATAAACTAGTGCAAAACAGTTTATATCGACTTTGACTACGCTACACTTCCCCATTTTGTATTAATACCGTAATAAATACAAATTAAACAAATTAAGAAAAAAAAACTTGGTAAGTGACGACTTAAAGTCTGCATGTTAGGGACCACTGTTGTGGAATGATTTCTTTGGATTTGAACAAGTAAAACAAAAAAACAAAATTTTTCTACAATTTATTTAACTGTAATATTTTTTTAAATACACCATTATTATGTTGCGAATATGAAAACTGGGTAAATATTTTAATTAAATCAAATTTGCAACTATTGCATTAAACAGAGACACAGGCAGTCAGTCGAAGAGACAGACTGACAGTAGTTTATTTCCTTTACAAGAATGCGTTAATATTCTGCGAATGCAGGAATTTATTATATGAAAGAAATATTTTAAATATTTAAAAGATTATTCCACATTCATGCACATGCAACGACAACAACAATACAATTAATATTATAACAAAGATCTAATCTTAAACATTGACTCAGACAAAAGCTTTTCGATATCTTTACATATTTTTATCTTTTTCATAGTAGATTTATTTTGAAGTGTGGATTAAGACATTTTCTTCATAGTACGAACTTACTTACATATAAAGGATAGATCGTTATAATACCGGGTGATTTTTTTACCGTTTGAGTTTTGAAAAGTAAAAAAAAGAACAAAATGTGCAAAAGTGAATGACATATTTATTTGAGGATGTAAATGAATGCCGGCTATTTACCTTTTAAAGAATTTGCATGCTAATTTTTGCCCAGTGCACACATCCAAAAAAAAAAAAAAAAAGTAAGAGCGCTATATTCGGCCGTGCCGAATCTTATATACCCTTCACAACGTGTAGTCATTCAATAATAGTAGTTTGTATCACCATTCATCCCATATGAAATACGTACATACATATAAAAAACATACAAATATAAAAACATCCCATTTTATGTACATGTATGTTGAAAAAAAAAATATTTGAAAAAAAATTTAAAAAAAAAAATTAAAAAAAAAAATAAAATATATATAATAAACATAGTTGGGCACATTCCAGTACCAGTAAAATTTCAATTACCAGTAAATTGTTTTACTGGTAATTGAAATAAACTTCAAGTACCAGTAAATTTTTAATCGTAATGAAAATGAAATTCCATTTACCAGTAAATTTTTACTGGTAATTAAATGAAAATTCCAGTACCATTAAATTTTTACTGATAATTAAATGAAAATTGCTGTACCAGTAAAAATTTACTGGTAATTAAAAAAAAAAATGCATTACCAGTAAATATTAACTGGTAATTAAAAAAAATAGCAGTACCAGTAAAAATTTAATAAAATTAAAAAAAAATTTATGCATATTCAAAAAAAATATATTTTTTTAGAAGTTTATATTAATGTAAATTATATTGAGACAATTCAATCAAAATTAAAAAAAAAAACAGAAAAAGAAACAAAATTACTATTTATTTTTTTCTAAAAATTAATTTTTTTTTAAATTACAAAATATATTGCATTACTATTTCCATTACCAATAAACTTTTACTGGTACTGCAATTTTTTATTTAATTACTAGTAAATGTTTACTGGTAATGTAATTTTTGTTTAATTAAAAATAAATATTTACTGGTACTGAAATTTAATCTTCATTACCAGTAAAAATTTACTGGTAATTAAATGAAAAATTGAAGTACCAGTAAAAGTTTATTGGTAATGGAAATAGTAATGCAGTACTTTTTTAATGGTTTTTGCCCATCTATGATAATAAATATAAAACAAAAAAAAAATAAAAAAAAAATTTTAAAAAAATAATAATATTATAAATAATATATTAAATAAAAAATAAAAAAAATAAAAATAAAAAAAAAATTTTTTTTTTTTGGCTCAGCTGGGATTCGATGCCACGTTTTCTCTAACCAGTATACACTTTTGTATGTATGTATGTTGTTGTTGTAATGTTGTTTTTGTGAAAAAAAAATCGAGGTGGTCGTGGGTTTTTGCTCATATCTCAGTTGTTTATGTACCGATGTTTCTGATTTTCAATACCGATCTACTCCCGAATATTTCTGATATTCTAATACCTCACTCGGGTCCAAGCGATGTCAGGGGGCTTCAAAAAGTTGATTTCAACATACACACGGACAGACGGTCAGACGGACAGACTGACAGAGCTTAATCGACTCCCCTATTCATAAGCCTGCAGAAAATATATACTTTATGGGGTCGGAAATGAAAATTGTAGAAATTTCACACGGAATGACAAACCTGTATATACCCTTTTTCACTGTGTGAAGGGTATAATAAGATTAATTGCTCATCAAACTCTGAACAAGTTCATGGTTCGCGTAACATGTGGTACCGTGTTGTTAAAACCACATGTCTACCAAGTCCAGTTCTTATATTTCGAGCAAAAAAAAAAGTCGTTAATCATCGCATGGTACCACCATGTACAAATTGTGGAATGACGACAAATTAACATATCACAGTCTACATTAACACTAACCGATACAGCAATATTCTCTTCGGTGGATTAATGTCCAATCAAGTCAAATATGCGTAAAATTTTGTCACAACAGTTTGAACAACAGGTTTGTCCGATTATGACGACCATAAAAAAAATTAAATTTATTAAATACATATCTCACACAGCATGAATTTAGATAATAAAATTTAATACAAGCCTTGTCGGTTTTAAGTCTACTCATAGTAAAATGGCAAACCAAATAGTAAAAAAGCACCCTTAATATACAGTGTCCAACAAAAGTTTACATAATATTCAAATTTTAGCAATTTAACAAGTCCAGACACTACATGCATATAATGAAAAATTAAAATGATTTTGTTTTGTTAAAACGGTGCTACGGCATACTCGAAACAATGATTTAGTTATGTTTCGGACAAGTCAACTGGCCACCTCGTTTGTCATCACACTTTTGAATCAACACAAAAAAAAGTATAAATGTTATTTATTTTGTCTAAGATTTAAAGATTTTAGTTTCGTTTGAAGATTTTTTTGTTTTTCAGCAAAACTTAATATAAATTATGTAAACACACATCATTCATTTGATTGATATTTATGCTAAATATTAATTTTGTTATGAACGAAATGTAAAAATGGTTGTTAGCGAAGCGACAGGAAAAAATTAAATATTTTTCACACAAAATTACAAGTTTTTTTTATTAAATCTGTGACAAAACTAAATAACTGCTTAAGTCGACTTAAGCTTAAATTCAGATAATAACACCAATGCAACATCGCAATTCAAAATCCACTCAGACGAACTTTCAACTATTTTGGACAACTTTGCGGAAAGTTTTAGCGTAAAAACTTATTGCATATATTTTTTTAACGAACAATATCATTTGAATTAATAACTTTTTTTATCTTATAATTTAACTAAATGTTCGACAACCATATGCTCTTTAATTAGTACAGCGGGAAATTCATACAATAGTGTTAATTTCAAAGGGTATATATTTATAAAAATTAAATCAAAAACTTTAAAGTGCTTTCCTGAAAAACTACAGAAACAGACATAAGCATTTTTTTCGTATTGCCACAGAAATAATTCATGTACAGTTTAATTAAATTAAGTACATGTGCATATATATAATATTTTATAGATACAAATCTAAAGATGTACATGTAAATTTGTATGTACTTAAGTACGTGTGTGTATACAGGTTTTTATACTTATAGTAACAATAATTTTAATATGTAGGAACAAAAGCACAAACTATCACGCCTACAAGTTTCAATACAAAACAACAACAAAAAGTGCTGGAAAAAAACTCAACAGATGTGTGGTTTTGTTATAATATAAATTTGTTTATTATTTTTTTAATATATATTTTTATTCATCAAAAATTTATAAAAATATTTTTTTAATCACACATTTTTTTTATAATTTAAATACACTAGCTGTTTGATTTTTTTTTAGTATTTACAGATGACACTAAATTGAAATTTTAATAACAAAAAAAATTACTTTTTTTAACTAACATGTGAGCAGAGTATTCCTAAGTTGAAATTATAGTTTTATTGTATTCATTTGAAAAAAAAAAATTGAATTACCATAGAAGGAATGCAGAAAACATCAAAAAAGTATGTATGTACTATAAACAACAACAGCAACAACGAGAAAAACTTTTACTTGTGTCAAAAGCGGATATGTCGGCCTTTTGAAATGCCACTCCAATATGTTGAAGTGTTGATGATGAGTATTACGATCATGTTAAATATTAAAATATGGATTTTTTATGTGGTGCCAAAATGACCTGCTCTCCTTTTAAATACGAGTACACAATTTGTTTGTTCGTTTTAAGGCATAAAAGAGTACCATTTAAATATTTATCGGTAGGATGAATAATTTTATTATCTGTATATTAACAATGTGTTTAAAGATTAAAATGTATTTGAAATGCGCTTTGTTATACAATTAGCATAAATAAAAATTTAATTTAAAATATCGTGGGATATTTTTTTTAATTTTTAGATTTTTTTCAGCATATTTATGTTGAATTGAGTTTGTACTATAGAGGTGGTATATTCCGACAGTTATTAAACTGTCTGCCTGGGTCATTTTATCCCAAATATACTAATGCGAAAACAACGCTTGCCAATGGTAAAAATTTATTTTGAAAATCATACTTAATTTTAAGAATGTATCCGTAAATAATATTCACAGCTTAGTACACTTTATGGTTCTTACCTTTGAAAAATGAGGGCGGCAAAAAAGTTTCGTGAGCTATATAGATAGTACCACAATAAGCAACTAAATATTAATATAATATTTACAATATTTTAAAGCACGAAGACGCCACCAGCCTCTAAATAAAATTTATTTTTTGGGAGTGTTACTTCTGGAAATAGTTCTATTAACTAGTCACTAAAAAAAAAATATTTTTTCTAGGGATATGGAAGTCATTGGTTTCTGCGAAAAAAAAACTAGCAATATTGAACGATTTAGAAACAAAAATAAACCGATATTATCTTATATGCTCATTCTGAATTTTGTAATAAAATTAAAATGTAGAAAAATCTCATAAAACTGAAAATATCAAATTTGTATATGAAAATTGATACTTTTGTTACAATTTTAATAACCGTAATATTATTTATTAGTAATGTAAATAAAGATGATATATAAAAATGAAAAAAAAAAAATGAAATAAAGTTTAGAATAAGAGAAATAATAATAAAAATTAAACAATTTTAGTTTAATTAGAGAACTTTTAATTGATTGAAATTCTTTTATTCGGTTTGAGTTTCAATATTTAACAATTTTTAATTGTTAATTTAATGGTTTTGTGATAACTTTCGTTAAGTATTTCATTAAAAATGTCCACCAACATTTTTTGAATATCTATGATATGGAGGAGCTGTGTTTTCAACAAGACGACGCAACATTTCACAAGACTTGTGCCACATTTGATTTATTGAAGGAAACGTTTCGTAATCGCATAGTTTCACGTTTCTGGACCGTGAATTAGTCTCCGAGATCATGAAACGAAACGATTGACCACTTGTAGGACAAGATTCGCAGCTTTATTGCCGATATACGTCCACAAAATCTAGAAAGTCATCGAAAATTTAACCTCCAGATTATTCTACGTCCGAAACAGCGTATGTCAAAAGTCATATTTTAATTAATATGCCAGAAGATTATTTTTCGAAAAATAAATTTCAGGGGTTAGAAAAATAAAATAAATTAAAATTGAAAAACTGTTGGTTGGGTTTTTGAAAAAGTTTTTTATAGTTTTTTGTTTTATTTTTGAATTCTCATTTTGTTAATGAGAATTTGCAAATATAACTTATAACATTTTAAACTTTTTCAAGAATTTGGGTAAAGGTTTACTGATGATCTGGCATAAGCACCAGTGAAATGCGTATAAACCAGCTTAAACCCAACAACCAAATAAATATAATATTGAAAAATTATGGGAACATATCCCGAATAATTTAGTAAATAAAAATAAATTTCATGTCAATTTAAGAATTAATTTTCGTTTTATTCCATTTTGTTTATTTACCTCTATAAAAAACACCATTTATAAACATAAGTATATATATTCAGCGACGGCTAGATTAAGAATCGATTTCTTATGTATAGGGATACTTAATTTAAATGGCAAATTTTGTTACATATAACCGCTAACAGTTTCCAGATCATAACTGACAATTACATGTATGGTGCAACTGCGACCAAAACTTATTAAAGAAATCGATAACTTTTAGTTGGCATTTTTTTTCCAAAAAATTTTTCCCAGGTATTTTTGACCCATTGAAGCAAGATTTCCCCTAAATGTTTCCAAGGCTACATATTTTATATATATGTAGCAACGTTTCAGGAAGTTTCATAGGAGCTGCAACATTTGACTTTGTGTAAAAAAAGAGGTAGTTGGGGTTTTCCACTCTTATCTCAGCTCGCAATGTACCCACACAACAGATTTTCAATAGCGAGTTTCTCGAAAACATATCTGATAAATCGATACCATATACGAATGTGAAGTTTATGTGGTTGAGTTTAAAGGTTGATTTCAACACACAGACACTAAATCAATTATCTTCTATAAAGATTCAAAATATACATACTGAATAAGGTCACAAATGAATATTCTAAAAATTGCTAACGAAATGGCAAACTTATATTTATATACCCTTGTACGCTCTTGTGTGAATAGTATAAAAAACATGGTTTTGTTTGATAAATTCATCGGACATTGGATACATTTTTGAGGCACACAAACGTCAACAATTAATTATAGAAATTGTGGACCGTTTTCGCAATATTTTTTTTTTTTTAATGATAATATACACCCTGTAAAATAAAGCACATACAACATGCTAAATCATCAACCATGTGTACTAAAATCAACCGCCAAAAGATCATTCTGTGCACAAATCATGTGCAAAGTTTGTTTAATGAAGTACACTTTTGGTTGAAAAATATGCTAATTAGTAAAAATTTCGGATTCAATTTTAAAACAATTCGTTACCTGTCACACAGAAAATCCACAGAAAATAACTGCTTTGTTCGATTTAAAGGACAGAGAAATCATTGGTTGGGTTCAAATTATGACATTTGGTAACTTTCGAGGTTTTTCTATAACGTCCAAAAAGAACTGTCTAATTATGCATGCCGTAAGTTGGCCCAGGATATTTAAGTCACTGGTGAGCGCTGTCTATGGCTGAATTAGAAGGCATTAGAAATACAAGAAATTGCAATATTGAGTTACTTTAAATGAAAATCTTTTTCTCTTGCATACATATAATTAACTTTCTGTCCACCTATAACACATATGTATGTATAATATATATCTCCTTAATTAGTCTGTGTTAATGACATTTGACGTCAGTAAAAAAAAAAAAACAAAAATTCAATATCATACTTCTGTTATTTGTTTTTATTGCAATCTTATCTGTATTCTATGTTTGCGGATATCTTATCAGTTAAAAATATCGATTTGCTGGCATTTTCATAATGTGTTTCTTTTACCTTTTCGATATTAATATTTTGTATTTCTTTATTTGTTTAGAGTAAATTACAAATAAATAAAACAAATTACACAAATAAAATGTTTATTTTACATATGTACATACATTTGCAAGCCACCAACAGTGACAAAACTGACAAATGCATTTTTATTTCACACACTTTTACATGCACTATGGCACTGTGGTGGTGTGAGTGGCTGATGTTTGATGAAAGGTCATATTGTATTGTTAAATGCTTGATCATGTTTGTAACGAAACAATTTATTTAAATAAATAATAATTAAATATTTAGTTGTGATTTTTTTTATATTAATTATAATTCATTCAGTTTCAATTGAATAATTGAATTAAATCAAAGTGTGGTTTTTTGTTTTTTGTTTATTGTTTATTTTTATTAAACAAAGGAATTTATAATTAAACTGATTACAGTTATCTTATTTGTGAGAATCTGGTCATATTATGTGGTTTTAATCATATGCATGATTTAATATTTAATATTTTTTTCTTCTTATTTTTATTTTATTTTACAATAAACTGAATTAATGATGAATAATGGACAATAAATACAAAATACACATGTCATGTTGTTTTTTTACGCTAATAACCGATTTAAAAAAGTGTTAGTGAATACAGTATTTTTGAACCTATCAAAATATGCATATCAAGATCTGAAGAAAAACAGTTTTTAAGAAATAAATTTTGCTTATTTCGACGAAGAAGAAAGTAATATAAGTAAGTAAAAGTTCTATATTCGTTATTGCCGAATCTAAAAATAATTATATATGTATATAAGTAACGGGTAAGACAAAAGTCCCGCTACCATTTTGATCGATCGCCTATAACTTTTCTCAAAGAAAATATAAATAAGTCTGGTTTTCATTAGAAGTTTTTTTGGTCATTTTATTCGTGATGATTGTAAAATGATATCTGCTTAATGGTGACCGCGATTCGCTATGCAACTTTGGGCTCTTTTTAAGGCATTCTTCATGACATCCTGCAACAACTCAGGCTGAATTTCTTTAATTTCGTGAAGAATATTGTCTTTATGATGTTGAATCGTTTGGGGTTTATTCACATAAATTGTTGATTAAAAAAAACCCCCTATAAGAAAATGTCTGGTGCTCTTAAATCCGGAGCTTTGACTACCCATGCTAAATCGTCATATATTGTCACTATTTCTGCTCATTCTTGTGGTGTATATTTATTCATAATAAAATTTGGACAAAACAAAATGGTTAACGCGATACTGAGCTAAACGTCGGCGCGAAACCAAAATGGTAGAGGGACTTTTGCCCACCCGATATTATGAGATTTTGTTTTATTACTTTCGACCTCCATCTTTTATTTTGAATTTATACTTAGTTAACGGTATTCTACCAGTCAAGCTCTATGATAGCTATGGGTTAACAAAAAAAAATCTGCAACTTTGTTTCAGACTTTATTTTGGATTTTAAACTTTTTCATAGTTTATTGTATTCTACTGGTCAATACCTTTTATTTGATGCAAATATTGTGGGGATTGAGAGGACAAAGCCGTAATTACTATGTATAAACCAATATATCCGCCATTTTATTTATGGCATCATCTTGGCATTTTAACTTTTACTTTTTTTTATACCTAATTCTAGGAAGTTTAAAGGGAGTACATTTTTAAATACTAGATTTGATCCAGATATAGATTTATTTTACTCCATTTTCTGCTTATATGTAGTTAGTTTCAAACCGATTAGTTAGTGTTTCTTAGGAATAAGTTCCGGGGCTATAGCTTGAAATTTGGTGTCAATAGGATGCCAAAAAATTATTTAGGAGCTTGATATATTTGATAAATTAAAAAAAAAACATATTTTTCTTAATAAGTTTTGCCTATAAAATTTACCGATTTCTTCAGAATTGTTTTCGAATATCCCTAGAGGCATATCTACAATAATTACAAACCAGTCTATTAATTATCCTAGGGATGAAAAATTTTAATTTGCTCATTTCTCAGATAGTTATAGGGCGATTGTGCTGGATTTAACAAGCGATTCATTCACAAATATTCCAAAAAGATTAATAGAACATACAAATCTACACAACATGTGGGGACTTCTGAAATTTGATTTCAACCAACACACGGACAGACAAACATTGCTTAATCGATTCTATTATTTATAAGCTTTCAAAAAATCAGAAAATCGTTGACAAACTGAAAATTTAAATAAAAATTTCAAACTCAAAGGTTGTCCATAGCTTTCTTTGTTTCATATCCATTCTTTATTTCTGGATTCACCTGTTCCTAGTATATAAAAACCATGACTTCTAGAAGTGCTCTTGAAAATAGGCTCAAGAAACTGTTTTTAGTAAAGAAGTTTTTTGCTTAGTTTTTATAATATTAAAAAATATGTGGATACTTCTTTTTGCTTTCGCAACATTAAGAATTACACTGAGATCAGTTCCAAATAATCTACTACAAAAAACTTCTAGTTATTTCTAGTATTTTCCAAGTTGTATAACAAAACTTACTTTAAGTAAAAAGAGGTTTATAAATAACTTACCGCAAATAACTGCCATTATCACTATGCGTAAGCATATTACCAGAATGTTGTTGTTGTTGTTGTTGATGATGGTGATAACTCTGAGCTGCTGCTATATCCATTATATCTGAATTTGTTAAAGGTCTTAAACTGTTAGTGCTAGTAATACTACCGGAACGACTGGCCTGCTGGGAAGCAGGAAATGAGATCAATTGATGTTGCTGGTGTTGTAAAGGAAAATGTTTACCCGCCATCGCCACCGACAGGGGTAAAAGAGCACCAGATGATGATGACGACGACGATGTCGACGACGGGTTAGTGTTAGTTTTAGTGTTATTAGAGACAGAGGTGGCAGTATTACCATTTCCTATATTGGTAACATTTGATTGTGGGGTATGAGCAATACTTGTATAATGCTGTAAATAAAATAAAGCAACAACAAAAACCAACAATGAACAAAGTAGAAAGACACATTAATTTGCTTTTTATAACTTTCAATCATTTTGCACATTAACGGTTACACCACCAATTTATTTTCCAACAGAAAAAAAAGTTATTAAATAAAATAATAAAAATTAAATTAAAAGAAAAAAACAACGTTCATTCGGTTAAAAACACTTACCATTTGCAAAACATCACACTCCTTGGGCACCACCAGCAATTTCAATTCCGAAGGCGTTTGCTTGATCATCGACACAATGGTACTGTAGGCGATACCAGCTATTGGTGTGTTGTTCACCATTAGAACGCGATCGCCTGTCTGCAGGTTGGCATAGTAAGCGGGTCCATTCGGATGTACTTCTTTTATAAAAATCGTTTCCATAGCTTTCACTTGGTACGGTTCGGATGCTTCCTACACACACTCAACACGAACACAAATAAAACGAATGAAAACAACAGCACACCACCAACATCACGACCATTCATTTGAGGTAACCATTGTACGAACCATCATTTTTTTTTTTTTTTTGGAGTTGCAGAAATTACGAAAGAAGAAAAAAGAAACAAAAAAATAAAGCGTTAAATTATGTTGTAGTGGTTTTAAGTTGTTAATGGTTTTTAAGTTGTTGCTAGTTTTTACTTATTGTTATTGTTGGTAAAGTTGAAGAGCTAAGGAAAACCAACAAGGTTTTTTTTTGTAGTTTTTGGCTACTCATACATAAATGTACAGAAAACGTTATAACTCAAATTAATGTTGAAAATAAAATGAAATTAGTGCAAATACAAATAGAATTAACTATGCAAACACACTTTCACTCATACCTATGTATATAAGTATGTTTAAGTTATATAAGTCCCGGTTTACATTGAGAAAATTCTGTTGCTTATTTACTTTTCTCTTTTAAGTTAAGTTCACAAAAATTTTTTTTTTTTTATAATTCTAATACAGTAGAAACTCGATTCTTGCCCGTAATGAAAACCGGGCTCGATGCAAGTTTCGAGGTTGTCGCAAGTACCGAGTATTAATTTCTCATACAAAATAAAAGGCACATACATACATCTGTTTTAAATCTAAGTTTAATATTTATTTCAATTCAAAACACTTAAGTTCAGCGCATTCGTATAACAGTAGATACATATTTTATAAGGAATTGAAGAAATTTAAAATTTTTGTTTGTTTTGTACAAAGTCCCTTTTTCAGTACTACACCGCTTCTTAGTCTCTTTCCATTTTTGGAAACTCCGACGGTTTAAGCGTTTTTTCTCCCAGGGCCGGAATCAGAATGCACCACAAATTCATTTATGGTGTTTTCATTTCTCTTAACAAAGAGTTATTATTGATCTATACACATGAAACTTTTGGCTAAGAAATTGGTGGAAAATCCAGCACTTAATTTCTTTAAAATCTCAGCTTTGTCTTTAATTGTCAGCAACGTAAATTTTTTCTTTGCGATTATGACAGCGCACCTCTCAATAGTCAGCTTAAAACTAATTCAAATTATGTACAACATTTCATCAGCAGCATAAAACGGCGGGGATTTCCCGAGATATATTCAGTGTAAAAAAACGTAAACAAAGCAGCACGCAAGAGTAATACAAGTGTAATGTTGCAAGTATCGAGTTCAAAATTTTCGGATGTCGCAAGTAGTGAGTTCGTAGTGAAAAATATTTCTATGTTGCAAGAATCGAGGTGTGCAAGTATCAAGTATGTGCAAGAAGCGAGTTACTACTGTAATATTGTTTTCATTCTCATGTGTTATTTTGTATTAAGAAAACAAAGAAAAAAAGAATAAAGAAAACAAAACTAATTTCTAAGCACAGTCGACTTTGTAAACCTTTTTGAATGAATTTTCGCATTCTTTTATAAACTTACGACTTGCTTGAAAAAAAAAACTTGCTCATATGTTCGCTCAAGAACATTATTGCACAGTGTTTTAAAAAAATATTCAACATTTTATCAAAACTTTTCTTTAAAAATGTTTTATAATCAAAGAATTTTTGGGACATTTTTTAGAACTCGATCAAATACTCGGTATTGGATATGGACTTAAGGTCCTAAGTCAATCGTTTTTTGTTATTCGACTAAATTAATCTGAATGCCTAACTTAACGAAAGCGGTTATATATTTGGAAAAAAAATTTTTTCGAAAAATTTCTATATATAGAATTTATTAAAAAATATTTACCTAAAGCATTGTTTAATTTTTGAATTTTGAATAACAAAAAATTTACTTAAACAAAGTTTGAAGATTCTTGTTATCATTGCCCGATTATATATAAAAAAAAAAAATTCTTTGTATTAGTTTTGCCAGGCCCACTGTTCAAATTTTGAAATTTTTTTCCACTATCATACATCAAATCAATCAATAAGAAATATATAGTTAAAACATTTAAACAATTTTTATGTATTTTTGCCTTTTTAAACACTGTACTTGAAACAAAACACTGCCTTTATCTTTTAACCGATTAATTAAAAACCTAACGAAGCATGATAAAATCAAAAGTGTTGAATATTTTAAATTATTAAAAAAAATACTAAAAATATTAAGCTAATGAAAAGTATGTTTATGAATACTTATATATTGTATATGTACATATGTATGTATAAACAGTGTTTGAATCAAACTTCAAACTGTACCTGACACAGAAGAGATATCGTTGTTGTTTTTATAATTTGCATTATAATAGTGTTAATAATTATAAATAAAAAAAAACTTTTTAGCGCATCCGTACAAGTTGTAGTCCAAAAAGAATAATAATAATATATTGGGAATAATAATGAGGAACTTACTAGTCGAAAGTACTACAAAATAGCTATAGAGTTTATTACGAGGAAATATTAAAACAGTGATTTATTAGAGACCGACCACCACAAAAAAGCATAAAATATGCAGCTGTGGTTTTTTAAAAAAAATTTCCTTTCATTTAAGCAGTTAATACACGGCATGTTTGTTACATCTGACTTGTCAAATTTGTGACTCATATATAATTTTATATGTCTTTCGAAATTGTTATTTTACAGCTAACCGCTACTGACAGACAAAAAAGAGGATGCTTTAACTGAAGTTTTGTCCGATGCATTGTTACAAACATGTGTTTTGCAGTGGGAAATTTGATGTAAGAAATTTCAAGTCGATTAAACATGCCGTGTATTAGCTGCTTTAGCTGTTATAAACTTTAAAAATAACGATTTGTCGATTCAAAATTATTTAAAAGGTTTTTGTCAACACTAGCGTACAAAATCAACAACAAAGTTATTTATTTTGAACGACTTAAACGGCAGTTATTAGTTCAACGGCATAAAGACTGCATGGTATTCGTACGTTTTTTTTTGCTACATGTACGATCATATACGAGGATCACTATAAAAGGTATTGACATTTTCTATAATACATTTAAATTTAAATTCTTGATCTTAGAAACTTATTAAAGACTGTTCGTAAAAATAGGGGTTTTTTCCCGGAATTTTTCGTTTCCCGGGAATGCGAGATTTATTTTTTAATTTTCCGGGATCCCGGGATCCGGCAGCAAAATAAATAAGAAGTAAATTTATTTTTAATTAATAAAAAGCTTTTTATTAAAAAGCATAAAATATATATATATAAACTGAGTAAAAATATTTCTAATTGAAAAAAATATTATTCTCTAGATATTAAATATGAGAACAAAAAGCAAAAATACAAGTACTTCAGCTATGAGATCAAAAATAAAATCATTAGAATTCAATTTCAAAAACATGTAAATACAATGTATAATTAAAAAAATATGACGTAAAAATTTTTAACGACTTATAAAATAATCTTTTAACACGATGAACGCGTTAATTGACTGGTTAGAAATTATATTTCTGATTTTGTTAACAAATTACCCTGTAACAGAAAACACTCTTTCTCTTTCTACCCAGCAAAATCTTTTTGAAATTGTGTAATAGGTTGTCATTACTTCGTATATGACATAGTAATAAGGGGTCGTTACCAGCATCATTATTTTAAACTACAGAGTAATGGCCTATTAGTTATGACCTTCGTAAATACTTTTTATATATTTTTTTAAACAGTGAACTTTAAATTAACTTCATAAATATTATAATATGCCCAATATTATAATTTTTATATTTTTTTGTATTGCAACAATATAAAAATATCCAGCTATAATTCAGCTTTATTGGTTACTACTTATTTTATTGCTTTCTTTAAGTTCATTTGTAAGCGAGGGTCATGATTTCTGGGACAACTCAAACAAAAATAAGTAGTTATTCGGTCGAAAAGTAACTAGTTTATGTGTATCTCCAATATTACTTGCTAACTTACTACGTAAGTAAAGATTTGGCTGGGTACCGATGTTAAACGAATAGTTACAAATGCATTTAACAAATACATATATAATATTTTGAGCTTTTTGACCACTTCCCTCAAAAATTTTTAAATCTTTCTTTACGGAAATTTTGAAGTATTGGTAACGTGGGCTAAGCTTTTTAAATTTTGACGGCAGTTCTTTCTGATTTTTCATATCAGCTAACTTTTTTTCCAAGATTGCTTTGTGTAATGATCTCAAATGACGCATTTATCCGCTGGTGCTTCGGCCTTTACATGAAATTATCTTTGCACATAAAGAGCATACAGCAGTGTCATCGGCCTTATTTTCAAAAAACTTCCATATTTTTGAACTTTCCATCTAAAACAGTTTCGTTTCTTTTAATATTAATAAAAAAAGTTTTTAAAATTAACACATTACCTCAAAAAGTATATCAAATTGTTTGTCAAAATATTTTTAAACATAAAGTTAAAAAAAAGCTTGAAGAAAATACCTTTATGAAAGAGAAATGTCACAATACAAACATATGCTTTCGAGTCGTAGATACTTTTTCCATTTCCCGGGATCCCAAAAAATAATCCCGGGAAAACAGGAAGATTAAATAACTCAAAAACCCTAGTAAACAAAACGTATACAGCCCGGGAGGGTAAAACAAAAGGACACAACCCAGCAAAAAATATTTTTCAATGGCTATTACATATGGTCTGTCTTACTAAGAAGTATTTAAGTAATGACTTGATTTATAGTGCGATACATAAGTAACAATTTGCAGATATTTGCTTAGATACACACACAATACAATTTCTTGTTGCGAAATTTGATAGAGGTCATTCAAATACATTACTTTTTATAATTCTCATTTAGTTTAACACGCTTAGGGTATAAGTAATAATTACTTTGACAACAGCGGCAAAGCATTTCATTAAAAAAGTGGTGACTTATATAACGTATCGCAGAATAATCTAATCGAATTTTCGTTCTTAGAAAAACCGAACGACTTCTGTAAGTTCATAATAGTAATGGGTTATTGAGGTTATTACTTCTGTAAGTCCATAATAGTAATGGGTTATTAAGGTTATTAAAATCAAGTACTTATATTAATTAGTAAGTACTTATTTAAGTCCCTATTTATGAGCGACCGTAATAAGCACTAATATGCGTCCTTATTTGTAAGCAAGGGTGGTAAGTACTTATTCACGTCCCTATTTGTAAGCGAACGTGGTAAGTACTGGCCTCTAATGACATCGCCATGTCAAAAAAAATGGGTTTAGATGCCAAATTGTAAGTAGTGAAGAACTGTTTTGTAGTACTTTTAACTTATTATACCCTTCACCTGTGGTGCACAAGGGTATACATAGCTTTTTCATTCCATTTGTAATTTTTACAATTTTCATTCCCGGATATTTCCGGGACTGAATCGCTATTGGAATTCAGTACAATCGCCAAATAACTTTCCGAGATATGAGCAAAAAATCCACGACCACAATAACAACAACAACATACATACATACATACATACATACATACATACATACATACATACATACATACATACATACAAACGTGGTATACTGACTAGAGTAAACGCGGCATCGAATCCCAGCTGAGCCAACAAACATTTTTTTATTTTTTATTTTAAATATTATTTATATTTTTATTATTTTTTAATATTTTTTTTTTATTGTTTTTTTTTAATTGTGTTTTTTAAATTCTTTTTTTAATTTTTTTTTAAAATTTTTTTTTTTAATTTTTTTTTTAATTTTTTTTTTTAATTTTTTTTTTAAATTTTTTCTTTAAATTTTTTTTAAATTTTTTTTATTTATTTTTTTTTTTAACATACATACGTAAACTCAATTTATAATTTTTCAATGGGATGTTTTTATGTATGTACGTATTTCATATGAGATAAATGGTGATACAAACAATTTTTATTGCATGACTACACGTTGTGAAGGGTATATAAGTTTCGGCACGGCCGAATATAGCACTGTTACTTGTTATTTTGTAATGTGTTATTTTGCTGGGAATTTATCAAAAGTAAGAATTCGGTCAAAAACGTCTATTAGTAGTGTAGTGTAGTAGTGAAATTTGCTTGAAGTGTTAAAAAAAAATTATTGTGGTTTATTTGGAATGTTAAACCTTAACAAAACAAAGTGAAATAAATGACAAAAAATAAGCATGACACGCCCACATTTAGGCACACCATACATAGACAGATTTAGATCTTAAATTGATGTTTTTATTATTTTTTAAACAAAAAATTTTTTTAGCAAGCTTTTCAGGACTTGTTGAACAAAAATAAAGCAGACTTAAAAACCAGCCAGGCGATTAAAGCTTTTTCAAAAAAAAAGCTAGAATCAACACTGTAACTGTTTTTTTTTTTTTTAACAATTTAAATGTGTCTACTATTAAGACAGAGTTAGGGATTACTTTCTGTTCCTTTACGAATCAGATGATTCAAAGGTTGTAAAATAGAAAACGTCATATGATAATCTGTTTCGTTTAGCTCCATTGCGGGCAAAGAGCAGTTTAAAACAACAAGTTGTCAAAGTTTTGTAAAGACATTAAGAAACCAAGGTGTGTTGTTATGACCTTTACACGAGACAGTAAAAGGGTATACATACATATATAGGTTTGCCATTCAATTTCGACAGTATTCATTTTCGACCCCATAAATTATATATGTATAGTATAACTACTATGAGATATCAATATATTAATCGGTCTATTGCCGGTAAAGATTAAAATAACAATAACAAAAGCAAGCGATGGAAGATATAACTTATATATATATGATGCATGTATATGATGGAAAAAACTTATGTGGGTTTTGTTGAAGTTGTTATAAATTTTATGTACGAATGTATGTACTGCAAACTTTGTCATCCTTTTTGCTGAAATTTAGAAATTTTTCGTTTTTTTCACTGTTTGGCGCAATAGTATAATTACGCACAAGTATATGTACATATACATGATGATAGATATACCATGCATCAACGAACATAGATTGTACTTAAGATTCGGCAAGACCGAATATACGCTCATACTTGTTCAAAATGTATCCACAACAGGGACAACATTTCTTCTGTCTCTTTTTTTTTACATAGTTAAACTTTGAAATAATATACGTTAATTTATTAAAATATTAAAATCTATTGAACTATGATTAAAGAAACTTTTGAGCTGGCCCACGTACAAATGTGCACATTCATCTTGGTGGTTTTATTATCATTACTAGATGTTAATATTTGCCTAATTGGTGTTTTTTTTTTGCAACAGATTTTATTAAAATATAATTTACCTGTGGCCAAGAGGGATCATCTTCCGGTGGATAAGCAATAAAATGACGCAGAGTAAAACCAAAACCTTGATTTGGACGTCGTCGTATCACAACAAGTTTTGGCTGTGGCATTTGCTGTTGACCAGCCGATGTCGTTGAGCTCGGATTCTGCAACATTTTGCAAAAAATATTTTTTTAATTTAATTTTACTCCTTTGAAAACGAACTGGTCCTTATGGCCGTTAATGGCTTTTGCTGCTGCTGTTGTCTTAAATCAAATTACTGAGCACCACCAAAAAACGTTTTTGTGTTTGCTGTCTGTCCGTTAGTATATTGACGTCAGTTTAATTTGCATGAGGCGAAGGAGTAGAAGAAAAAGCAGCATAGACATAGACTTTGTTGTTGTTGTTGATGATGAAGATGACGACGTTGTTGTGATTTCAACATCTTTATTGGAATTGCTGTTTATAGCAGTAGTTTTAGTTATGATAAAAATTTCCAACTAAATGGCATTCACAATTCGTATCAAATTGCACAAGATTAAAGGTCTAAGCTGTGTGCTCATCAAAAGATCAATCTATTTAGTAGCTCGAGCTGTTTACTTGCTTACTGACACTGACTGGTTGTTGCTGGTTTTTGTAACAAGTGTAACAAGAAGAAAGTAATTTAGCGTTTGTTATTGCAACACATGTATTAGGTATCTGCAGTCTTGGTTGTTGCAGTCATAGCCAACGTCATCGTTAAACGTATGAAGGTTACGATTATGGGGTTAATCAGTCATCTTACGAAAAATTTTTATAATTTTATTTTAGGAAATTATTTTTCCCTTTTTTTTGCAGATCAAATTTTTTACTTCTGCTGTTTTTGTATACTTTTACGGGCAATTAAAAATAAACTGTAAATATAAGAAAGATAAAATGATTAAATAAACAACAATATTTATTTAAAGATAAAATGAGAAAAAAAGTATTATTGACATGTTAGATGAGCAAAAGCATTAATAAGCTTTACTATGAAGCAAACACGAATATCAAATGCGCTTTAAACTAAAAAAACATATTTGCAGTAATATCCCACATAATGCGTGTATGTATGTCCTCCTAGCATTTTTATAATTTTTCTTAATTAAATAATAATAAAATGTAAAATAAAATAGATTTAAAGAACGCATCATTTGAAGATGTTACAGATATTTTTTTCCTAATTTTTTATTTATCCCTTTATTTAATTTAAATTTAATTTTATTTTTATTATTACTAAAATTATAAATATAATTACAATATTACAAAAACGCTAGAGGACACATTAAATAGAAAATATTATGTTTATAGAACGGAAAATATTTCGAAACGACTTTAATGATTTTAATCTTGTTGTAAACATTTTTTCCCGTTTGCTAAATGCTTAGGAGTTGTTTGATTTTAAATCAGTCCTAATTCATTTGCAAGGCGTTAAGCAACTTTTTACGCTTATAACTTTAAAACTGAAGACTCTACATTAAATGTGTATATTTTTAGACGGACCCTAAATACACCAAAACTATTTAGCACTCCTCGATGCGACAAATGTGCTACAAAGTATACATTATCTCTAGGTAAGATAAAAAATAGGGAAATTTAATATTACAAACCCATGCATGCGTGGATCTAGAGGATATATAAAAATATATTCAACAATCCAACAAAAAAATAAATTAAATGGAGCGAAAACATTTTCATTTGATAAGTTGAAACCAACCAATATATGTATGCAATTTTCTCATTACTTTTTATACCCTTCACCTGTGGTGCACAAGGGTATATATAGCTTTGTCATTCCGTTTGTAATTTCTACAATTTTCATTTCCGACCCTATAAAGCTTATGAATAGAGGAGTCGATTAAGCCCTGACCGTCTGTCCGTGTGTTGGTTGAAATCAACTTTTAGAAGCAACCATATGTTCCTCAAATCTGTGTATGGTATCAATCTTTTGGAAATATCCGCGAATGCATCGCTATTGAAATTCTACACAATCGCCCGATAACTTTCTGAGATATGAGCAAATAAACACCACAGCCTCTGTTTTTTCCTATATTTTTACCACCAAAATTAAAATTGTTCAGTCATAGAATAATTTATAGGTACCTTTGCTACTATTTGTAGATATAACATGCCTCTAGAGATATTCGTGTAAAATTTTATATAAATCGGGCTCGGTAAATCGGTAAAGTTATAGGCAAACAAAATTTTCTTAAATATATATTCCAAAAATTTACAAACGAAAATCAATTTTTTTCAGCTTCTAGACAACCGAGCGAGTCAATATTGGTATCGTCTGAAAGGACTTGACTAGAACAATAAAAGCAATATAAAAAACTTTAAATTTATGTTGGCCGCCACTACAAAATGACGGACAATAAATTTATATATGAGCCAAATCTGGTAATTTAAAATGTAACTTCTTGAACCCCCTCAATATTGGTATCAAATTAAAGGCCTTGACCAGTAGAATAAAATGTAAAATCCAAGATGGCGTCTAAAACAAAACGGCAGATAAAATTTTTTAACCCCATCAATAAGGGTATCAAATTAAAGGGCTTGACTAGTTGAATACACTTTACTACCTAAAAATTCAAAATCGAGGATGGCGTCGTAAATTATAAAGAAAAAAGGGTGAAGGGTGTTTTCAGATTCGGAACGGCCGAATATAACACTCTTACTTGTTTAACCAAATTTTGTTCTGGCAATTACAAATACAACACAAAAAGATTCAGCAAAATCGGTTGAAACATTTCGAAATTTATGCTCTTAAAAAAGCAAGCAGCAATTTTATATCAAATTTATTTTCTTTGTATTTGGAATACAAACAAACCTTGTCCTGGTAATTACAAATTCACCACAAAAAGAATCACTGAAGGTCAAGTGATGCTCTTACATACATACTACAGTTGTATTTTATATATGTATTTATAAATATATATATAAAAGAAAATGTATTTTATATGAATGTAAAATACCACAGATTCTTAAATTTGTTTTTTATACGAACCATGTCCTGGTTATTATGTATACAACAAATGAAATACCAGCGAAATCGGTTAAGACGAGTTCAAGTTAAGTACACTCTTACATACAAGCTACAATTGAGTTTTATATTAATAGATTTAAAGACTTTAAGTGGAGAGAAAAAATTTACGAATTTCAAAATAATCCTCATTGGAAACGATATGTAACGTAAACAAGTAATAGTTATTTTTGTTTCATTTCATCATATATTTTGTCACGATAATCAAGCATTTGTTTGATTTGTATCATTTAATGTTTGTTTATTTTTCGATATGGTTGTCGTTTAAAAGTAGTATGGTCTAAAAAAAAATAATCCGACAAAAACAACATTATATTCCAAAGCATTAACTATTACAAATAATCAATAAATAATATGTGAGACAACAGTATGATTAGAAAGCAATCAAGCAATGATTTTTATAATAATATTTTGATTTTAACTGTTCTTCTTCTTGCTGAATAAATTTTTATTATTTTAAAAGTTTGAGATGTCAAAAAAAATTAAGAAAAATTTTGAAAAATTAAAGAAATTGAAAAATAGACGAGAAAATGTAAAAAAATATTGGTATAAAAACACAAAGATTGCCGATTTCAACTATAGTTATATAAGTATATGATTATTGCATGATACTTTAATTAAACATAATAATGATAACAATATTTCTTTTAACGATAATCATACAATTTAATCATAGTATGTTTCTCTTAGATTATGATTACCACAACCATATTTTTCTCCGTGTACATTAAACTACATTCGTGTAGTTTGTGATTTTCGTGGTCAGAATAACCAACCAGTTCATTCTGCGGAAAATATTGCTGTTTTCGCAATTGTGTAACACTAGAACCGTCAACATCGACACGTCGACGTGCCCAACAATTAAACACCAACATTGCCTTTGAAAATATGGACCATCGGCTAGAAGTCTTGTAATGAAGCTGTGGCCAGCATTTGACCTATTTGTTTTACATATTATTGTCATAAATCCTTCTATCTTCATAAAAAATATTAAGATAACTTTCTGAAAACTTTGTTATTATTTACAATTTGGTAACGTAAGACTTCTTAGTCTATATCAATAACACAACTGTCTTATTAAAAAAAATGTCTATTCAAATTTAATTTACAAACAATTTATAAATTTATAAAAGGTTTTATGAATAAATAAAAAATATATTGATTAAAGCATCTGTACTTCAAACATTCACTGTAGGGTAACCAATAAAGTCACCTTTAAAACAAAACTATCACTTAAAGCATCTATCTATATATATAAAAGTGAAACTCTGTGTGTGTGTGTGTGTGTGTTAGCTATAGACTCCGAAACTGTAAAACCGATCGGGCTCAAACTTTGGTAAGTTGTTGTACACATACCAGGGAGTGTTTATGGGTGAAAAAAAGTGGGCGGAGCCACGCCCATAAAAAATTAGTTATCATTTTAAGCTACTTGCACTTGACCGATTTTTCTGAAACTTTGCACACTTATTGAGCTGTTATGACTAAATAATTTCGTGATAAGAAAAGTGGGCGGGGCCACGCCCCTAAAAAAGTTTTAATTTTGAGGTACTTGCACTGTACCGATTTTTCTGAAACTTTGCACACATATTGAGCTGTCATGGCTTTATAATTTCGTGATTGAAAAAGTGGGCGGGGCCACGCCCATAAAAAATTAGTTATCAGTTTTAGCTACTTGCACTGGACCGAATTTTCTAAAACTATGCAAACATACTGAGCTGTCATGACTTTACACTTTCGTCATTAGGAAAGTGGGCAGTGCCACGCCCATTAAAAAAAGGTATCATTTTGAGGTACTTGCACTGGACCGATTTTTCTGAAACTTTGCAGACATATTGAGTTGTCATGACTATACAGTTTCGTATTTAGAAAAGTGGGCAGTGCCACGCCCATAAAAAAAGGTATCATTTTTAGGTACTTACACTGGACCGATTTTTCTGAAACTTTGCACACTTATTGAGCTGTCATGACTATACAGTTTCGTAATTAGAAAAGTGGGCAGTGCCACGCTCATAAAGAAAAAGTTATAGTTTTTAGCCTTGCATTTGATATTCGATTAAAATGTAGAATGCGATTCAAAGTCATGAAGGGGCGTAGCAACGCGCGCCGGGATTGGCTAGTTTTTAATAAAAGATAATCTTTTTTATAGTAGTAGCGTTTAAAAAAACTTTCATTAATTTTTGATTATTTTTGTATGTATAATTTATTTTTATTTTTTTTTTTTTAATAGACATGATGTGTGTTTAAATATGATTAGCAAAAAATTATAATAAAAAATTTTGTTGTTAACAACCAAACGTGTTAACAAAAAAAAAAAGATATACAAAGAAAGAAAAAAAAACTAATTAATTAAATACTAAAAATCCATTAACAAAAATTCATCCGCATTGGCGTTTTTTGTGTACTTAAATAAAAATTTTCTTTTTTTTATAGTTGTTGCCGTTTAAAAAAAAATTTTTTCTTATAATTGCAGTGAAAATGTAGACAGATATTTACTTTTCTATTACATTTGTAGTGTTTTACCAACGCCATTGTAAATCTATGTGATGATGTTTGATTATAAAATAAAAATTAGCTTTCAGTTATATTATGTTAAGGGAATGTAAGTGTAATTATACCACTTATGCGGCACTTTTCATATTCATCACAGATTTCATTCAATAAACGATATTTGAAAATCTGTGATGATTGGGTGCAGTTCTAGGATTTTTTTTTGCTGAACAAGTTATATAAAGTCAAAAGTATCTTGCGAAACATCCGTGCAAAGTTTTTAAATCGCAAGTGTCTTTCTTACGTAATAATAATAATATTGTATGGTACAAAAAAACAAAGAAAACATTCTGAGGCAAGGATTTTCTCCGACTTTTATCGCAGTTTAATTTTACTAAGAATAATAGATTTGTCTAATTTTCAGTACCATGTGTTTCTTTTACATTCGATGCTAGGCACAAAATAAAATATTTTTTATTAAATGAAGAAACTAAGAGAATCAAAAGAAATTTATTTGAATAAGGAATAATTTTCGAAAATTTCATTCTCAAAGACAACAATTTGTCAAAATTCGATTAAAACGTATATTTTTTTTTAACTAAATGACAACACTGTTTAGAATAAAGAAAAGAAATCTATGCAAAATACGCATGGTAACAGCAAACACCGATGCTTTATTACCTGTTTTATTGTTTTATCCCATGTGTTAGTTGGTATTAAATCAAAAATCAAACAAAAGCATTTGGAGAAACTATAAAAATATTTTTAGAAAATTAACTGTTTATACCCGGCCTAGTTCGGCATAGCAAAAGATTTAAACTATAAATAGAAAGAATTCTGTTTACGCGTTCGGTGGGCGCATGAGTTTTAATAAATAAAATATATAAATTGTTTGTTTTTGAGATGCCAATTTTTTTTCTTTCATACACGAAAAGTATTTTTTTTATTAATCTAATTTTAAAGTATTGGGAGAATTTAGCAGAGAACTCATTAGACCCTATATCGGCTTCTAAATAAGCCAGGATCACGAAGGAGGGTTTTAAGTCGGTAACACAATAGTCGCGACATAACTATGCAGTAATGCATTTCCCCAACACCAACATTTACAATTTTCTCCGAATCGGTCCGGTAATAAGGTATTAAATAAATTTTTCCGTTTTCGGTAACTTTTATGTCCCCATTGAAGTGTAAATAAAAATTTTACCTAAACATTTGAATATGTATTACTAGGCGATAAAAATAATCAATTCATGAACTAGTGTATAATATTAAAAAATTTAAGGTTACTCGTATGTTTTCCAGTTGTGCAAATATTTATAAGTTTGCCAATTTTACACATTTCTATACCCTTAACGATCGAATTCCCGAAAACTTTTGTTGGTGGATAAAAGTATATACTATATACTACATCAGAAGAACAAACAAACAAAACAAAATTTTATGTGCCAGGCTTTTTACATTTGGGCTGTATTATTGGTCCGATAGATAGAGATAATCATAGAGGACTTTTTTTACTTTTCTCTTTTGTTTTTGGTGTTGGGCCCCAAAAAAAACTAAAAGTTGCAACAAAAAAATTTTTGTGATGTAATTTGATTAAGGCTATAATACACGGCATGTTTTTTATATCTGGGGCCAAATTACAGCATTCGATCACGATTGAAATTTTACTCGAACGATCGAGTGTGCTGTGCTTTAGATATAAAGATTCTAATAAGAATTTTCAAATTTCGATTACGTTCGAATGCCGTAATTCGCTGCCTGACTTTAGTATTTGTGAGACATATGTAAATCTACATGTCTGTCAAAATTGTATTTTTACAGGCAACCGTTGCTGACTGCTTTGCAGCAGCAAAGATTTCTTCGAACGGCTGATGTCAAATGTTTTGACAGAAAAAAGTAGAGCGCGCTCTAATTGAAATTTTGTCAGATGTCTCAACACATGTTTTTTACAGAAGTAATGTTTTAGAGGTAGCACACGACATGTTCGTATTTATCAGTGTGGAATTTGTCAAGTCAGATGTAAAAAACATGCCGTGTATTATAGCCATTAGCAAACAAACAAAGAAAACTGCCATAGTATAATCATAGCCAATGTAAACCTATTCTTATATGAGTAAATATTTAGACTTTACCGCCATTTAGCGGTTCTGAATTTGATCACTAAGATTAAAAGTAAGAAATTTACAATCTTAATAATCTAACTAACATGTTAAAACTCCAACATAGCGTCAAAGTAGAATGAATTAACTACAAAAAAAGGAAATAAATGTAATAAACAGTTACCTTCCCAAAAACATCATTTGATCGATTACGATGAGATAACATCTTTCATTGGTTGTGTTGGTTTAAAATTTGAAAAATATTTGAACTGTTTATTTTTTTTTTTTTTGGCTTTTTTCGAATTTCTATTTGTGAAGTAATTTAGTGTTGATGTTATTTATTTTTGTTGTTAAAAATTTATGGTTTTTGCAAATAGAATTGAACAACTATACATATTTTTTTTATTTAACGCAGCAGAATCTTCTTGTTCCTACAACACTAACAGAATATCATTATCATCGCTACCAGCGTAATCAGTGTAATAAATAATGGAATTAGAAATAAAACAACTGCGAGTCAAAGCTAATAAAATAGAGTTTTTGCAACAATCTGGGTATAAATTAAGGATTATGTACCACAACTTAATTACTACCTTCGTTTAAAATAATTTAATACGCTTTAATAAAGCTTTTCATATTTTTAATAAAACATTTCTAACAACAAAAATATTACACGGTTTAAGAAACAAAACGAAATATATTATTAATATTGTTTTACACGTATGTAATTATATTAAAAAGATAAATCTAATAAGAGTTTAAAAATAACATTAAAATATTTTATACGCACTTAGGTTACTATTAATTATAGCTAAGGCCTTAAAGCCTCAGCCATGCATATAATTATAATTTCGTTTCTATTAATGTTTTTTTACGTATTTTAAATAATAGTTTTGGTTTTTGTTTTAAGAAAAAAATTGTTTGATATCTTCGAAAAAAGTAACAAGAATGTAAGCATTAAGGCAAAAATAGTCTAACGTTAACGTGAACATTGTGACTCAGATATTTGTATTTTTTATTAGTGTTATATTGCAGATTGACCTGTTCGTTTATAAGGATAAGGACCGTAATAACAGCGTAAAGCGTAAGGGGTTAAAATTTCGCATGTGTTTAAACGAGGGTTACCTTTTATATTTCGGGATTGAGCAACTTCAGTGCTGCAATCTGGAAACTTAGGTTTGACATTTTTGACAATATATGTACGTACTCAGAACGTTTTGACATATGAACGATATGTGTTGTTTACGGTAACTTTGAAAAATCATGTCGACAAAAAAATGCAATTAAATCGTAGAAGATTTCGTTCGATTATTTTTTACAACTTTCGACGCTTATTAAATCAACAAACGTGCATGGATGGACTCAATTCGATTTTTAGCGATGAACCACCATCAAGGACAAGTGTTTATCAATGGTTTACTAAATTCAATCGTGGCCGTAGTTCGCTCAACGAGGAGTTTCGTGAAAGTCGTCCAAAATCACTTGTTGTTCCGATTACCATTGATGATGTAAAATGTAACTGCAAGATCGTCATGTAACTTATTGTCAGATTGAGACAATGTTGTATAAAAAATTTTTCAAAAAGATTTGTTCGCGTTGGAACGCATATAATTTGACAATCGTTAAAAAAAGCTTGTTTTAATTGGCCGCAAGGAAATGCTCAAAAATACGATCGCGTTGCTTCAAAACATGTGTTTGACATCGTGAAGACATGTAAAGAATCGAAGGTATATTCGCGTATGAGCCAGAACATAAGTGGCAGTCGACTGTATAGGTCTTCCAAGACGAGCAAAACCCTACAAATCCTTCGGGTTCGAAGCAAATGATCGCTCGTTTTTTTTTTCAGAAAAACTGAACCTGTCTCAATCGTATCATTGTTGCTACGTAGAACGGTGACTTCTTTGTTTGCCAGAAGTCTTTGGAGAAATAAGAAAAAACCAAATGTCATAGACAGATTATTCTCCACCACAACAATGCGAGCTCGCACACATCGGCTTAGCTCCTCCTAAAAAGGAGCACTAAAGGCGACGATTTAATAAGTCATCCGCCGCAAAGTTCAGGGTGAAAAGTGGTTTCTTTTTATTTCCGTAAAAAAAAAATAATAAATTGTGAGGTCAATGTTTTCCGATACCTGATGAAGCGGTTGATGCGTGTATCTAATGCAAAAGTGTATTGTTCTTCATCGAAAATATTTTTGAAAAGTCCATTTTCAATGATCAATATTTAGTGTTGCGCCTAGTCTTCAAATATGATAAGCAACCCTAGTTATTGTAATAAATCTAAAACAAATGTAAAACTCCAACGTTTGACGCTAAGAGTCTCACATAGGTATGCTGCTTTTGTTTATGAAGATTGTCCATTTTTAATTAAAATATAGAAAGAAGTTTCAAAATTCAAACATAAAAATGTATGTCCTGATACAAGGCATATTTATTCATCAGGTAATTGCAGTTCGGAGAGAATTTTTTTGTTTATATTTTTTATATATGAAGTTTGACATTTGAAATAAATTATTTATGCATTTTGACAGCTGAAATTTAAAATAAGTGTTGAAAAAAAATAAATAAATAAATATGCCTTGGTCCTGATAGAAGAATATTAAAATTTTTGCAAAACAGTAGAATCGAATTCAGCTTTGCATTTAATGTTCAAAAGTTTTTACATACTAAAATGTTGTTTGGAAATAAAAGTTTAATAAATTTAATAATTTTCGAATTTATGAAAAGAAACATTAAATCTAACTGACAACTACAATTAAATCTTATTAACAACTACCGAAATCTTATATATAAAAAGCCAATTCGATCTCTTGTTTCGCAATTTCCGCCCACAATTTACAGCCGAATTTCCCAGCATATGTGCACAGTTTTAATCCTATTAAATTTAGTTCACTATTAAAGGAGTTATAAAGGAAATTAAAGTTGCTACTAATGTATGCGCAAACCATATGTGTGTAACATAACAAAAAATTAAAAATCATGCATGTTAATAGAAACTGTTTTTGCAAAGACTGTTTATGGGATATAAAAAACAAAATAAAGAGAGTGAAATGAAACAATTTAAACTCTCTTTTAAAATATGTTTTGTTGTTTTTTTTCTGTTTTAGATTTGGTGTTAATTATTTATTAAATTTAATTCAGAATAAAGATTCAAGTCACAATTAATAAATTGTCAGAATAAAGTTATATTTTTAGATGAAAAAAAATTATTTACAACTAGATTACGGTCAAATGGATCAAGTTAAAATTAATTGGTGTTTGTAGCACTAGAAATCAAATGTTAAGTAATTTCGTGTTTTACATTATTTTATGGCCTTAAAAAGAGCAGTTCACGACCATAGAAAATAAATTATGACCGTCGTGATGATGTAACTATGTTTCTTCTTTGCGTGTATGTTTATATAATTTGAAAAATATAAAATATTACCTTAACCTTACATAAAGATTAACTGCCTCATTTAGAAAAATTAATAAAGGGTTTATAAGACTGATTTTCCATGAAAATAATATTTATTAACGCTTAATTAAACCCCTAATAATTTTTTTAAATAAGACCGTAAACGTTCTGTTGCTTTAAACTAAATAAATTTAATGACACTATGATATGCAGTACATATGTAGCATTTGTGTATCATTGCAGCAACAATTTTCAAACTCTTACTTTTAATTGCTATTGCAAAATTTATACTTATTTCAGCAACCAAAATGTATTTTGAATTTATAATTGTCCACATAGATTGCAAGATTTAACACTGTTGGATTACCTTACGTGTAAGAGTTTTTAAGTGCTCCTGTTCTTTAGAATATTTTGAAATTATTACGATTCAATATTTATAACTTAAAGTACAACTCATCCTAAATAAAAAGGGCAGCAAAAACGATAAATATTTTTTCTAAAGTAATTATAGTTAAAAATAATTAAATATTTCAACATGATTTTAATGTATCAAAACTTTAAAAATAAATAGGTTAATACTCACTTTCAAAAGATTTTTTTTTAGAAAACATACTAACACCAAGAGAAGGTTCAACCCTGCAGATAATACTGGACTGCGTGGTCCATTGTAGCTAAAATGGACATGTTACAACATGGTTCTATATAATGCAATCACGGACCATATAAGCAAATTCCAAACACAAGCAACAAGTGTTCGTGTTTTAACAATTACACATAGCGTTGTCAAGAGGTATGACGGTAACGGTCGTGTAGGTGCTAAATCGAGTAGTGACAAATAGTAGTGTTGAGACTACTCCGATGAGTTACATGGTACATGGGAGGACATCGTAATGTCCTAGTCTATTACGGAGAATGCTTTATACGCGTGTATGTACTAGTTGCATTATCTGCAGGGATAGTTCGCTTGCCGTCTAATTTGTGTGTGTATGTGTAATAAAGATTTTTTTTGTAAGTTTTAATATTGTTTGCCTTTGTTTGATTTTTTTTTTACAATACACACATATTACACACATTCATATAATTAACCTCCGGTTTAAGCCAGCAACAATAATAATTTCTTCTATTCTATTTAAACTCTATGCATGTATTTTTGTTGTAGTTGTACTGTTTGATTGTGTTAACCTTCTTTTCATTACTCGTTTTGCAAGAATAAAAATGTTGCCTTTTTAAGTTGAATCTTTATTTTTTAAGTTGAATCGTTTTTGCTCTACCGTATAAAACCAAGTACATTTATGTGTATGTTTTTGTACATACAAACAAAAAACGTATTTTTATTTAATTTTTTTCTTAATGTTGTATTTGTTTTTTTTTCTGGATTTTATGTTTCTTTCTTCTTATTTGCAAAGTGAAATCGACCTCTCTTTTGGCTTCTTTTTGGGTTTAATTTTTTTTTTTTTCTTCAAAAAAAACTTTTTCTTCTTAATAATTTTGTTGTGCTTTTAATTTTTTATACATAATTTCATTTATTGCTAACAAAACAAAAATGTAGTTTATAGTTTAATAGTTTTAGCCGTCAGCCACATAAATAGACATACAGACAGTTATTTATAATAAAAAAAAAATTGCAAACATGTTAAAAAACAACAAACTTTATGTTTGTTGGTTCATTCATCCGTACATCCATCCGTAAATTTAATTTTGTTTTTTTATCTTTTTAAAGGCGGCTTGTCAATATTTTTTATTATTTTTTCCCCTTTTTTAATGTACATGTATGACGACCAAGTGTTAGATCATAATAAATCTGACAAAAAATTAAAAATTGCACCATAAGGACAAGCATATTGTTGCTTAAAAAACTCATGTTAAAATTTTTTAATCAAAAAGCATTGCCTTTATGTTTCTTTTTATTTAATTGTTGTAAAGCTTAAAGTGTTAAATTAGAGATTTTATAGAAAAAAATATTGTAAAATGTGCAACGAATTGCAAGGCCCCGATTTTCTAAAATGTAGTTTTTGTCACTTTTAAAAAAAGAAATTTACTAAATACTCAAATGTTAATTAAAACAAATTTTTGAACTTCATTAAGTAGAAAAGGAGATAAACATTTAAAAAAAAATAATTTTAAACCGCAGTTGTGGTAAATCTTTATAGAAACATGCCAACTTGGACTGACTGGTTTAAAATATCTAAAATTGTTTAATTTTCAAAGACTTTAATTTTATTTTTTCAGATAATAAAGAATTTTTTTAAATTTTCTGCCATCTTGAACTGAGTATTCAAGAACGTGCAATAAGTTTAGAATTTTATTTTGTTTAAAAACGATAAATTGTATTACCACAAAGAAAATTTCGTCAACTTGTAAATATTATGATGTCTCCCAGTGTTAACATGATAATCCGTTATGGAATCCGGGTGCACTAGTTGATGTACTACAAAAAAATGTTGCACGACCTGTTTCTGATTATCAAGCTGTAGATGTTGTACGAGAAAATGTCAACACGAATTCTGTGTCTTTTAGTCGACGTGCTACTCAATTGGTCATCATCAAAAATTTTACTAGCTTATAGTTATTCACAATAGCTACTAACGGGTTTTCCAATAGGTACTTGACAACTATGAATTTAATTTGTGAACTCACTATTTCACTGATCATCTAACTGTTACTCTCCTTTTTTCCAGTAAACTCTACATTTTCATCATGGCAAAGTACACGAACGAACAACGTATGCAAATTATAAAAATGTACTTCCGAAATTCGGAGTTGGTGCCCGCAACTTTAAGAGCGTTAACTCCAATTTTCCGTCGTTGATATTGCTCTCATTTTTTGGCTCAATCGGTCGTCAATAAGCAAAATATGCGTTATTGGTCGGGTGAAAATCCACATGTGCTTCATGAATCACCACTTCATCCACAAAAAATAACTGCTTGGTGCAGTTTGCATGTTAATCGTTAATCGGCCATATTTTTTCGTCGACAATAACTATCATTACGTTACTGTTAACGTTACCGATTATTTTTGGCCCGAATTGAAAAACATGGACTTGGACGACATGTATTTCAACAGGACGGTGCAAAAGCCACACAGCACACGTTACAATCGATTTATTGAAGAGTAAGTTTGGTGAGCGCGTTATCTCAAGAAATGAACTAATCAACTGACCACCTCGTTCGTGCGATTTAACGCCGGTAGACTTTTTTCTTTGGAGCTACGTCAAATCAATAGTCTATGCCAACAAGTCGACTACGTTGGAAGAACTCAGAGCCAACTTTAAACGCGAAATATCGAACGCTTCAGCCAAGGAATCGACCGCTGCCGACGTGCCCGGGGCATCCATATGAACGAAGTCGAATTTCATTCGCAAATGTTTTGATTGTATTTCATGTCGATCATAAAGTTTTTGAAATTTCTCAAATTGTTTTCGTTTTATTTAAAAAAAAAAAATAGTTGTCAAGTTCCTATGGAAAGCCCGATATACAGTTAACTCTCAGAAACGTGAACTAATTTTTACCAAGGGTGTTCACGTTTTCGATTTTGTTCACGTTTTAGATTGCATTGTTTCTATAACATATTTTAGTCTCTTTTATCTTTTATTTAATTAAAAATAAAGTATGTAAGTTATTTTCACCTATGAGACATTTTTTGATTCAACTTTGTGTAAGCTTCTGTCATATTTTAATGTGCTACACAGCTACTATGGTTTGCAAAAGGGTTTTTAAGATACTTATTTCTTAATTATTTATTGAATTCATCCAAAATAGAGGTTCAGCATTGTTATTTTCCTTTATTTGATTGAGCAATTCAATAGCTTTCTTTTAATCATAATGCCGCTAGCCGGTAGGTTTTTATTTCGAAGTTGGGTAAACCATTTGTACAGAGATTTTTCCATTTTTAGAAGCTCCGAAGTGTGTGTGTAGTGTGTTCCGTTTTCCAGGACCCGAAAATGTATTATTAACGCATTTCGAAATTGCATCTTTATTATTGAACAAATCGTCGATTTGGCGACATTATACTTTTTAGACAAACCAATTACAGATCAACCTTTGCGTAAAAGCTCTAAAATATCTGACGTTTCTTAAAGATTTAACACTTTTGGTTTTTTATTAGACATATTTTCAATAAAAATATTTTAAGAGATCACTTGTTTATATTATTTATATACCTATATGTATAGTCAGCACAGAGAGATGCTTACAGTAGAACTGCCGCATTAATACTAAAGCTACTTATCATGCAATAAAAGTTGTTTACAACAAACAAACTACGAAATTCTTCTGCGGGGAATCCCAAAAATTTTAAATGAGTTACAAAATTAAATTTTAACTTTCGATAAAATGTTCAAGTTTTTGAGCAAACAGAACACTTAAATTTATAGTTCCAAAATTTCTATTGTGCAAAAGCAACAACTACGCTCGCTCAGATGCACTGTTTGGTATGAAATTATGACTGATGAGAATTATCGCTAAATATTTTTCGAAAAATGACTATAAGCAGCCAGAAACCGTTTGTAGAGCAGTAGTTTTCGATGATCATGACATATTGCTCCTACAATATAGAGCCACAGCTCATAACTTTACTTTGTGTGACCAGCTCGTTCTTGAAATTTGTTGGCCTTAGATTTTTTTTAGTATTTGCAATTTTAAGTATTCGCGAATGCAAATATTCGCCGAAATATAATTATTTATGTTAGAAATTACAAACCAAAAGACGCTTTTATACATACATACATACATACGTATCTCACTAGAACTGCAAAAGTATTGAGCACTGAGTATCGAGTAGTTACTTGATACTTTAAGAACTGTATATTTGTTATTAATTTAAGGATAGCGTAGTACTGAATCAACAAAAGTAGTAAAATTAGCAACTACTACTTGTCACTAATAATGACGAGTAAATGTATGAGTACCTATCAAAATGACAAGGCATCGTGTAGTGTAAATTAATAAAATAAATGACAAATTTAGTATTTTCAAATCACAAGTTTAAGCTTTAACACTTAAACACAAAGTCACATTTTTGCCTAAATTCCAAATTAAATAAAAACCTAATTTTAACAAAATATTTGAACATTAAAAACTTAAATTAATACAGTAGATGCCAAGAACTGAAAGAATTTTGATTGTTTCATTAAAAATACTGTGAGTCTTTAAAAAAAGTAGTGATATTTTCTTACTTAACACTAAAGCAACAAGTAAATTGCTAACTGGCTTTAACTCTTGTTGACGAATATTTTTGTAAACAATTTTATTTATTTTTGTATTTTTTTACGTATATGTGTGAATGTGTTTTTAAAGTTAATTTATAAAAATGTTTTATTGTTTTTCGCATCACTGCTGTTTATTTGTAGTGTAAATTGATATTAATTCTGTTTGTTATAAATTTAATTTTAATTTATTTTAAAAATGAATAACAAAATAGAATAAAACGAAACAATAATAACAATAATACTATGTTTTGTCATTTTATATGATTTTATTAATTTTTTCATGTCAACGCTTTCGTCACAGAGGAATAATTAATTGTACAGTACGACTGCGAGTATAGTGGGCAATTTTAATTGTTATATATTTTTATTTTAATAATTGTACCCTTCATTATGTGTTTCAAAAGTTCTTTTTTTATAAATTTATTACTGAATTGTTTTATCTTTAACCATTTACATATAGATTTAAACTTTCGCAATGATTTATCATGATATACACACGTACATGCATACATACAAACATTCATACATCCATACATATGTCTCAGATAATGACAACAAGTATCATTTCGCGTACTATTAAAGTACAAGGTGGGCCAGAAGGAATTACCCTATGGGAAGATGCTCACATTTTTGCAAATGGCGGCCAATGTAAAATCTTTTTTGATATTTGTAAACTAGACAGATGTTGAAAACAAGTGAATAAGCCATGGAGAGATACACTTTCAAAGAGCTCGGAGTAATCGTGTCTATACAATTCGTCTGTGATTTTGGCGTTAATGTCGAGCTGTCGCCGGAAACATGAAAAAACCAGAAACAGAAAAAACGTATGTTGCGTATGTTTCCATACAAAGTATAGTCCATGCATTAGCTGCTGCCTGTCGACCGCCAAACGCGTGTAAGCGTGGAGCCATTACACCCGCTCAAAGTGACTGCATTGTGCGCTCTTCACGCAGGAGGAGTCATCCGGCCAGTTTTTTTTTCGAGTACACCGCTGGTCAAACGACAACAGTGGAAGTTGAGCGCTATAGGGCCATGTTAGCCTAATTTTTTCTGCCGCAACTTGACCAATAAAATTCTAAAGGTTCAAATAAAAATAATCAAAAAACAGAATTTAAGTTTTTCATTTAGAAAAAAAATGAGAGCCAAACAACATCGGATGAGTTCTTTTGGCCCACCTTGTATTAATGGAATAACATGTATGCGTGCTTATCGCTGTAGATAAAATCACCCATCATTGTCAACATATGTATATATAACCGCAAGTTAATTAAAATAAAAACCTATTCGTTTGCTTATATGTATATGTCCATAGGAAATTTTTAAAAATAAAATAGGTAATTGTTTACGACAACCATCCAATTCTAATTAGTCTGTCTACTATCCTACTGTAAAACTGTGTACATTAGAATTAAAAAACAATAAAATTAATCGCAGTAACATAACGTGCCCTTCGCATTGGGCAGTAGAAATTCAATACAGATTTTGCACGGGTCGCAATTACACTGTTATTGGTCTCAGATCAAAGATGTATGTGATAGAAATTCCTAGAGAATATTGGTCACAAGTGAGTGAAGGAAACTAGCACTTTTCAATAATTTACTCTCTTCCTACACTCTTGTTTTCTCTTCTTATAACCTAGGGCATGAATGGTCATTTAGAAGATAAAATAAATAAGGCCTTAGAATGAATATTCCGAAAACTAAGGCTATGATAATAAGCACCACAAACTTCCATGCACTCACTGTTCAATAGCAGCGTCTCGAAGAAGTAGACTCCCTCTGTAACCATCAAGTCTCGCGACTCCCATGAAGATATTTTATACCGTATCAACAAGGCTTGATAAGCATTTGACCCGCTAAACTTAGTTTTAAAATCTAGCTACCTCTCCATACGCAAAAAAGCAGCATATTTAATAGTTGTATACATACAGTTTTTGCTGTTATACGGTTTCAAGGCCTGGAACACGACAAGTCGAGATACAAACGCCTAACAAGCATTTATAAATCATTACCTACGTCACACACTAAAAATCTTCTGGTCAAATGCCATTAGCAACAACCGACTGTGGTATATCACAATCCATACTTCAATAGTTGACTGGAACTCTCAGAGCAGTCGAATAAGAGGGCGCCCTAGTCACATGTAGTGGCGTCAACTAGGTGTTTAAGCAGCTAAATCAAATAAGTAGTGGAATGAGCTAAAGATGGTAACAATGGACAAGATCGACTGATACAAATTCGTTGAGGCCATATATTCCTTGTAAGAATCTATTGGGGGATTCACAGAAGTGTCATAATATCATATGTCTTATAATAATAGCATGAAAAATTAAGACTATTGTGAACAACCCCTCATAATTAAGTGTGCTATTTTGAATTTATATCAGCTGATGTAAAACATTTATAAAAATAAATATTTTCTTTCATAATGCCAAAGCAATTTAAAAAAAAAACAAAATAATAGCCAGTTTGTGCGAAAAGTACATTTTAGATGTTGTAATGGCAGACTCAAGTAAATAAATCACAAATAAATTAAATTTTGTTTGATAAACAAAAACAGCAGAGTCCTTAGCCGATCTTATTTGACTCCGCCAGTTATTAAAAATTAGCAACTGCGCTTAAATTTAAATGTCGGCCCGATAAAATTATAGAATGAACGGCGACGGCTTACAAAAACTATTGCGGCTTGGCTTAGCCGTTTAGCACAGGGGTCTGCTTATTAAATACGACAGTACAATAAACATAGCGTACAAAGTTCTTTTAATATAAGACACTTTTTGGTTGAAAAGCAACAACAACATTTTTAAACCATTGTAAAATTTTAGAACAATATGACACTATGACATGATAAGACACCTTGTGAATCGCCCATATATATAAAATTACACATACATGTTTGTTTATTTATTTATTTATTTATTTTTTCAATATTTTTCAATTTTATAATTGACCTGACGTAGTTAAAATAATCATAATATATACATAGATAAAAAAGTGTAACATGTTGTCAGTCTCTGATATGTATCTTATTCAAAAGTACATATAGAGACTTCTACAGAATTCAATTGAGAACAACAAATAACACTGAATCGTATGCTTGATTGCAAACAAACAAGACAACAAGCCGGTAATAACAATAAAAACAACAATAACACTACCTACCAATAATCAATCTAACGGACATATCAAGGAAACCTATAATGAAAATAGAAATCATTTTTCTTTTCATTTTTATTATTTTTCTTTTCAATCTTCTTTGTACATATGTTGATGTAAACAAACAAACAGATGTGCTATGAATGGTGTGAAAGTACATACATACATACACACATTATGAAAAAAAAACAATAAAAAATATTTACTTGTGCAACAATTTAACATTAGATTACTTTTGCTTAACAAATGATTACTTTTTTTCGATTTATGATGAGGAGAGAAAGTTACACTAGATAATTTTGAAAATTCAATGTTTTCAGAGCTTTTCAATACAAAATTTTAAATTTTTTCTCAGCACATATGATTGACACAAAGTTTAACAACAGAGAGTTGAGTAGAAGAAGAAAAACTAGAGAAAATATTTAGATCAAATGTTTTGTATTGGACACTTTCAATTTAAATAACATGACATTCTTATCAATACAATGTTAATACATGATGGCAGATATTTATATGTTAAAAAAATGACAAGGGAAAAACTGCTAATTTAGTAAGTAAATATGATTAGTTTAAAGTTTTAAGAAGTTGTCTTTGTGCAAACGAAACCAACACATAAGTTTTTTTTTTACACACTTCAATTACTTCAAAAAAAATACTTAAAGATATATAGTATGTACATATATATTTATATAGATTATATCCTGTTATAACATTTGTTACTTTACTCAAATTTAAATATGTTACTTTTTTCATTTACTCACCCAGAACAGACAATTAAATTTATTGCCAATCAAATGATTCAGTTCTTGCAATCTAACTTTCCTTTTTTGCTTATAAAATTTCCTTTAGAAGTATTATAATTTATGACTGCTGACTACATATTTATATTCCGAAATGAAATTCTGTAGATACAACCGTAAAATTCTACTATTACAACAAAACTATGCGACTGGCAACAATTGCGGTACTCACAGCCGATACTGTTTTCTCTGTGCACAAATTCGTTTGTATACCCGCCACCAAAAAACATAGTGGGAGTATATTCATTGGCCATTCCGTTTGTAACACATCGAAATATCCATTTTAGACCCCATAAAGTATATATTTTCTGAGTCGGGGTTTTATTTTATGACGACCTAGCTATGACCGTTCATCTGTCCGTCTGCTGAGAGCACGTAGAGGCCGGATCGAAACAGCTAGGGGCCTAAAAATTTGGGCTAAATCGGCATACTAGGAAGCGACTTACAGCTCGTACTACAAGAGAAGGTAAAAAAAACCATGTCTTCCAACATCGAATAAATCGCAATTGTGCCCAAACGTATTTACGTAGAGCCATGCAATTTCTAATATATATTTCCTGAGTAAAACAAAATATTTTTCCCCGAAAAATACTTAAATCTTACTTACATACTTACTTAAATATCGCACAGTGTATTTTTCGGTATACTTGAAATTTGAAATTTAAAACCTAATAAAACTGACAAAATTAGATGTACGATTCTAAAATTTAGCAAACATTGCTTTTTGGTCAAAGGCTTTGTACTAAAGGAAAATGAATGTGTCACGCCCACCTCCCATATAACGCTTTATCACAAATTCATATAATTTTCTATGAATAAAAATTTTGGAAGAAAAAAGGACTCTATATTGAAATATCTGAGTTTGATTTATTAGCAGAAACTACTTCGACACGCCCACTTATCATGTAATGTACTATTAATGAAATTTAAAAGCTCATAAAACTAGATATAAATTAGAGATATGATGATTAAATTACATACAGCTTTCTAGTCAATGTCATTGTTATGCCAGAAATTGAAGGTGACACGCCCACTTCAACCCCTACCTCCCATGTAACGTTTTATCTTGAATTCGTATAATTTCTATATGGACAAAGTTTTTGGAAGAATAAAGGACTATATTGAAATATCTAAGTTGTATTCATTAGCAGAAACTATGTTGACACGCCTACTTTAACGCCCACTTTTATTGAAGGACTAAATTTACGAAAACATTTTACTACCATAACGAAGTTATACGGAGAAAGTCATACATATTTTAGTATAAAGAGATTATTTTATAACGATCGCTGGTAATAACAAAATAATAAATTTTGTGCTTTAAAAGTTCATAAAATTGGTGGTGGGTGTAAAAGATTCAGCAAAGTTGAATATAGTGTTCTTACTTGTTTCAATTGAGAAATCCCTGATTTGAGTTCACTTATTTATGTTACAATTTTTTTTCTTAATTGAACCCGTGTAAGTACACATTGACGTGTTTGTTGTTCTTTAATGTCGCTTCGTAATTGTTAGAAGTGATTTAAAATTAATATTCGTTCAAAGAACCGAAAGTGTTATCTTTGAAAGATAAAATATATATTCTTGAATTATTGCAAAAAAAAAGTTACAGTGTCAGTTGTTTAGAAACAAAGTATTATGTTGCGCTATCAACAGTATGTTCCATTAAAATGTAAAAATGGGAATTAACGAATCGTGTTAGTAATATTCCTTATGGTAAAACATTACGTGTTTAAAAAAAAATCTTTTTAAATAGTCCATAATATGCAAAACAAAAAATGCTAGTAAACGGACTGATGCTAAAAGCTAAAGCATTAGAAATTTACCAAGAAACTAAAGAAGGTGATCGTGGTTGTAATGCCAGCATTGGCTTTCTTAAAATTTCTGGTCAAAGTATTTATCCTCAGTCATTACTCGTTTACGGGTTTAAAGAGTACTTAATGTCAAATATGGAGGAACTCAAATTTCACAAGAAACGTCATACACATGATGGAAAAATATTTTTAATTGAGCTTTGGACAAAGATGACTCCGATGACTCAAATTTCACAAGAAAAGTCATACAAATGATGGAAAAATACTTTTAATTGAGCTTTGGACAAAGATGACTCCGATGACAAGATTCCGTTAATTTTTCCAAGAGAATGTATTTCTCCTTCAGAAAAAGGACAGCTAGAAGAAACTGCTGTTATACTTCTTCAAACCCTAAATTTGTTTGTTTTATCATAGGCTTCAATATTATCCACGGTAAAAGACTGAAACAACAGCCCTGAAGAAAATTTCACAAAACTTAGTATTTTTTCCTTAATTTATGTGATTTATTAAATATTTATTGCAAAATATGTGATGGGCAGTTTTTTTTTAAACGCAGTCCTTACACACATACAAATAAAAATTCTTTGAAATTTTAATATAAACAAGTGCATAAATTTGCAAAACAAAAAAATAGGTATTAAATTCGTTTCATCATTGGAAATTAAAATTCGATTATTTGCAATAAAATTTCTCTTTTAAATATTTTTATGCATAAATTTTTTTTTAAAAGAGTTTTAATATTTAGTCTGCAACAACTCTTTAATTCAATAAAAATTCAACATAAATTTTTTTTCTGTATTTATGATAATTATTTGAAGTGAAATCAAAACGTTACAAACGGTTGTTTGTTTTTTTTTTCTTTTTTTTTTTTTGACAATTCATAAAAAATGCTGGAAGGCAGATTTATAAAAAGAGCTGATTATATTGTCATAATTTTCTAAAATTTTATAGTGAATGAATAGTATTGTATTGTTTATTGTAAAAATTTAATAAGTGACGCAACAAATATTTCATGAAATAGACATAACCAATTAAATGCATCAATTTCTGTTCTGATAAATATAGTTTTTTGATTAAACTGTTTTAATTTAAGCAAATTGTAATATCAATTCATTCCCAGCAAAAAAAAATTTGGAAGTAGTGCAAAGCGAATTACATTTTAAATACTTCTAAATTAATTATGTGAAAGCAATAATTATAAATGACTCCCTAAATGCGAAGCAATTTGTCATAAATGATGTGCTAAAAAATGAATGCAACATTATGCGAAAAATCTTATACAATTCATGTAGCACACAAAATTAACTCATGTAACAGCGGATGCTTTTCACCATATATGTATGAGTTCTGTGCACTTGTTAGAATAGAATGCAGTTCATTAAAATATTCATGTAAACACATGATCTCTAACGACACGCTAATGTTAAAATCATTAGTGTTTTCACCTAAATTTAATCACTTCGTCACCAGTTGAACCCCTGCAAAATCACTTTTTTGTCATAGATTTTTTTTGCTGGGTTGTTTTATGGTTCTGGTGGAAGAAAAATCCCATAACATTAAACAAATATTCGTGGTTACGCTTATTTAGACAAATATTTGCTAAATGTGAACGTTGATTTAGTCTTTTGCAGTATATAACATGGCATAACAATTAGAATCCAGAACAGCAAGGATTATCTGCAGTACAGGATATTACACCTACTATTATCCATACAATGTACATTTTCCTTCTTTTAAGGCTCTGCAACAAATACATGTGTACGTACGTATGTACATACGTAACATATTACTTTAGTTTTTATACCCTTCACCTGTGGTGCACAAGGGTATATATAGCTTTGTCATTCCGTTTGTAATTTCTACAATTTGCATTTCCGACCCCATAAAGTATATATTTTCTAAAAGCTTATGAATAGAGGAATCGATTAAGCCTTGACCGTCTGTCCGTCTGCCCGTGTGTTGGTTGAAGCAACTATATGTTCCTCAGATCTGTGTATGGCTGAGCCATACACATGTTTAATTTTTTAAAAAAAATTTTTTTTTATTTTTTAAAAAAAATCCGCCCGTCTGTCCGTGTGTTGGTTGAAATCAACTTTTAGAAGCAACTGTATGTTCCTCAGATCTGTATATGGTATCAATCTCTTGGAAATATCCAGGAATGAATCGCTATTGAAATTCAGCACAATCGCCCCATAACTTTCTGAGATATGAGCAAAAAAACCACGACCACCTCGTTTTTTTTCACAATTACAACAACAACATACATACATACATGTAAAAAAACATACCAAACAAAAAAAATTACAAAAAAAAATATTAAAAATAAGAAAAAAATAATAAAAAAAACTACAAAAAAAAAATTTTAAAAAAATTTAAAAAAAAATTTAAAAAAATTTTTTAAAAAAATTTAAAACAAATATTATTTAAGTTTTTAATCAGGCTTGAGTTCATATTAATATTCTTTATTTTTACAAAGAATTTGTTTTATTTGTGATAAATGAAAGAATAAATCATGAAAAATTATATTTTTACCGACACTAGCCGAGTGGAATGCATTTTCGAAACCAGCTACGATTTCATCATCAGCACTCTCTGATCGGTGGTTACATGTTGGTTGTAAATATCATCTATTTAACTCACGGGACTTATGTTAATTGAATTCGGTAACTAATTTTTAGTTTTTCCTATTTCATATATTTTTACCACAATGAGTTAGATTGAAATTTTAACCAAACAGCAACCCTTTTTTACTTTTTGTTTGTTATTATCTTTCATTTATCACTATTTTTGTCCTGCTCTAGCCACCAGTTAGGTAGCGATAAGAACAGATAATTGTTTTTAACAATCAATGTTTATAATCATTTGTTTTATTTTCTGTGAGGTCAGTGTACAACGAAATGTTGACTGACTAACAGTGGATGAATGATTTTTTGCACCGTGCCCTGTGTTTATATAAATTGAATTTTTATATAAAATATAAATATAAAATATAAAAAAAATAATAAAATATAAATAACATATTAAATAAAATAAAATAAAATTTTTTTGGCTCAGCTGGGATTCGATGCCACATTTATTCTAACGTGTACGTATGCACGTATTTTATATGGGATGAATGGTGATACAAACAGTTGTTATTGCATGACTACACGTTGTGAAGGGTATATAAGATTCGGCACGGCCGAATATAGCACAGTTACTTGTTTACTGTTGTTTTTGTTTTTAATATTTTTTTTTATTTATTTTTTTTTTATTTGTTTTTTTTTATTTTTTTTATTTTTTTTTTATTTGTTTTTATTTTTTTTTTATTTTTTTTTTATTTGTTTTTATTTTTTTTTTTATTTGTTTTTATTTTTTTTTTATTTTTTTTTATTTTTTTTTTTTTTATTTTTTTTTTTTTTGGAAACATACATACGTAAACTCAATTTATAATTTTACAATGGACATCCCATTATATATGTATGTTTTTTAATTTCATATGAGATAAATGGTTATACAAACTATTGTTATTGCATGACTACAAGTTGTGAAGGGTATATAAGATTCGGCACGGCCGAATATAGCACTCTTACTTGTTTTATTTGTTTTTATTGCAGTTTTCCTTAGTTAAAGGATAGATAAATTGATAGGTAGTTATGCATTTGTATTGGTGTTGCGATAGGTGCTGGATGTTTAAATTTTGTTAGAGTGTGTATAAATGGTAGCGTTTTATTTTTGGCGTGTGATTCTATCTATAAACGTTTATGTGAATAAATAAAACTGAAGAAATAATAAAAAGTGGGTTGTGTCTTCCTTGTCTATTTTTTTTTTTATTATTATGTCTGTTTGTTTGTGCGTGTTTGATGTGTAGTTTAAACAACTGGGAAAAAAGGAAATTTTTGTAAAAAAAAACACACAAAAAAGAAATTAAGCGCCTTCAATATGTGATGTGTTGCTTGTACCATATATTCCAGATTTTACTAAATTTTATAAATTATTAAATTGTGTTTTTTATGATTTGTTAAGTTTTTTTTTTTATATTTTGTTTATAACGTCATCAGAACAAGTTTTAAAAACTGATTGTCTTTTATTTTCTTATTTATTTTACAAGCAATTTGATTTTCTATTAGATTTTTGTTTGTATGGATATCTGTTTTGCTAGCGAAATGAATGACTAAAAGAATCTATTCAGTCAATAAAATACTAGATTTATAATTGTTTCGATGGATGATGAGAAACATTTACACTACTTATTTATCTTTTTTATAAAAATAGATATTGATGTTAAATGTTTAGTTTATATTTTATGTGCTTTTTTGTTTGTTTGTTTGTGCAGTGCAGTGCACAAAAATAAAATAAAATTTTTTCAAATGATTAGTCTTACTTCTTTTTTATTTATGTTAATTTCATCTTCCGCAAAAACGGAATTTTTAGGACGAAGAAAACATTTAAAATCCATATATTTTTTATTTATACGAAATGGTAAATAATTTCAGCGAACCTTCCTATGCTTTCAATGGTAAAAAAGGAATAAATATTTATAATTAGTAAACCTTTACACATGCAGATCGTCACCTAAAAGCCAAACCTGCACTAATAGTTTTTGTAATTTAACTTTCAAACTATACAAAAAAAACCCAAAAACAACTATTGTAAACTTCTTGCATCCAAAAATTTAAAATATGAACCTAAACGATATCGTGCCACTTGTCACACAGCCAACAAAATAATGGCTCTTTTGTTTTGTGGCGTGTTAATTGGCTGACACGATAATGTAATGTAATGTTGTTGGACTTCTTTCTTTGGAAATACTTAAAAGAAAAAGTGAACGTCAGTAAGCCAAGCATAACTAAAGAATCAAAGGATGTGATAATTCGGCACATGAACGACATTGTACCTCAGTTATGTCTCAATGTCATTTAAAATATGGACCATAGGATAGAAGAAGCCGTTTCAAGCATTTGGCCGATATTTTGTTTTACACATAATTGTCATGAATCTCTCTATCATAACAAAACATATTAAAATAATTCTCTGAAAACTTTTTTTATTTACAATGTCGTGCGTTTTTATACTTCTATCCTATATTACTTTAGTGATTAATACCAAATTCGTAAATGTATCGTTATATATGGATATCCTGAAGAGAAACTGCAAACAAAACAGCAAACGCATTGCAAAGTTCCAGCACTACAAATGTAGCAGCTGAAGTTTTATAATTTCTTAATAAAGAATGAATGGCCCACCTCAAATCTGGTATAAGAGTATAAAAATTGCTTTTGAGAAAAGGCAGATATTTATGGATTATACACATAAATATGTTAAGTTAAATGTTATTCAGCTTTAAAGTTTTAATAAGAAAGTTCAGTTGCTTACACTTCTAATAACTTAATGTTTGTTTTTTTTTTTGTCTATTCTTGAGATTATTATTAATATTAGTACGTTTTGCGGTCGACCCATACAACCGCAATCTAGTTGTTTATTATTTTTGAAGCTTTAAATTTAATTCTATTCTAACAATTTATTTTTTTATCTATTTGTTTATTTCGACTAGAATTTCTTTCCTAAAGTAAATCCAGTGAACACCAAATCTAGAACAGAACTAGTAAGAGTGCTATATTCGGCCATGCCGAATCTGATAATACCCTTCACCATCATGTACATAGGTATAATCCCATATCGTATCTTAACCTATATTTAATGTTATACGCCATTTTTCTTTATTATTTCCGACGCCATACTTTATTTCGAATTTTTACGTAGTTATCTGTATTCTACTTACTAGTCAAGCTCTTTAATTTGATACCCATATTGATGGGTTTAAGAAAATTTGTATCCGCCAGTTTGTTTTATTTTGTTTAATAGTGGCGGCCAACATAAAATTTAATTTTTTTGTAGTGCTTATATTGCGCTAGTCAAGTCCTTTCAGATGATACCAATATTGACTCTCTTGTTTGTCTAGAAGCTGAAAAAAATTTGATTTTCGTTTGTAAATTTTGAGAATATATATTTAAACAAAATTTTGGCCTAAAACTTTACCGATTCAAGCCTGTTTTATCCAAGAGTTTTTACGAATATCTCTAGAGGCATATTATATCTACAAATAGCAGAAAAGGTACTTATAAATTAATCTATCATAGAAAAATTTTAATTTTGGTGGTAAAAATATGGGAAAAATACAGAGGCAGTCGTGTTTATTTGTTCATATCTCAAAAAGTTATGGGGCGATTGTGCTAAATTTAAATTGCGATTCATTCCTGGATATTTCCAAAAGATTAATACCATACACAGATCTGAGGAACATATGGTTGCTTCTAAAAGTTGATTTCAACCAACACACGGACAGGCGGTCAGGGCTTAATCGACTCCTCTATTCATAAGCTTTCAGAAAATATATACCTAAGGGGTCGAAAATGAAAATTATAGAAAGTACAAACGGAATGACAAAGCTATATATACCCTTGTGTACCCCTGGTGAAGGGTATAAAAAAGAAAACAACAGAACATATTTTAAAATGGAGTCTTAATTGTTATAATTTCTATTTTTTTCATACACATAAAGCACTAACTTTGCAAACACATATTACTTTAACAAATTTTTTGGTTTTGTTACGTTTCAGGTGGTATATGTTTTTTAATCGGATGTATAATGTGAGCGTAAACTGAGTAACAAAAAATCGACTTGCCTATTAACATTAAATATAAGTCCAAATTTTCCTAATTAGTCAAAGTTTGGTTCTAACTATGTAACAATACCCCATCGTACGTACCTCTTTTTTATTAAATTTTAATAGTAACACATGTTGGCTAAAGCCGTCAAAAATTTTACTAAGTACTTTTTCGTTTTATTTAATAAGTAGTGGTAATATAATTATTTTAGACATGCATTTGACGTCAAAGTTAATCATTATTCAAATTTGGTATACTTTTTTTTTAAAAGATTATGTATGTAAATTTTAAAATCACCACTGTTATAAACATTGTTAAACTTTGATGTACATTAGTTAGACAAGCGCTCATTTCATATTTTGATTTTATATTAAAAATAGGAATTTGTTTTTTGTTATTTTTATTGTAAAGGACTATATTTGATATTTTCACCACATGATAACAATGTTGTTTTTGGCCTCTGTATTTTGATGTTGTTGTTGGGAAATAGATGACATAATATCAAATTTTGTAGGGCGTAATCTGAGGATTAAATTGTGTGATATGTGTGCATGCTATGTATGTTTGTATGTATGTTTTATATCATAAAACCTTTTGAATAGTTTTTACAGTCAATATATTTTTTTGTTTATTTATTTTTTTTTTCTCTTATATGTGTATTGGTGTTATATATTTTAGAGTTTTATTATTTTGTTCGTGTGACAGAGCAAGGTCAAGGTAATATGAATAAATCTTTTTTTTTGTTTTTTTTTGTTGTTGTGTTATTTTTAAAAACTATTCTTTTACAACTTTTAGATTTTGATTTTGTTTTGTTTAATTTTCTTTTGATTTTACAACTGATTGAATTAACATTTTGCCTTACAATTTATTTATATTGTATTGTAATATTCTTAACCTTTTTTATGCTTAAATGAATAGTTTCAAAGTCATGATTGTAATTCAATCAAATGCAGTTTTTCTTTTTCTTTACGTAATCATAATTCAATCAGAGTTCTATAGTATTAATTTGTTTAATTGTTGAATTGAAAAATATTTTTTATTTATATTTGTTGTTGTTATTATAATGCTAATAATGCGTGTCTTTATAACAATTTTAGTAATATAAATATGTATCTAATCAAATAGCATAACTTAGCATACATTTTTTAAAATTTATTTCAAAGTCCTGCATTTAAGAAAAAAATAATAAAAATACAGTTTTTCAATAGCTAAAAAATTTATTAAACATTTTTTTATTAAAGACAAATTGATAAAATGCATATTTTTATACCCGCCACCAAAAAAAATTGTGGGGGTATATTCATTTTGTTATTCCGTTTGTAACACATCGAAATATCCATTTAGACCCCATAAAGTACATATATTATACTAAATCGGGTTTTCATTTTTTGACGTTCTAGATATGTCCATTCGTCTGTCCGTCTGTTAAAAGCACGATGGAAATTGGACCGAAAAAGCTAGGGGGCTCAAATTTTGCCGGAATATTTCTTATAAACAAGGTTTGTTTGATATTGAAAATGGGCTAAATCGGAATATTAGGAAGAGAATTTTAGCTTGTAATGCAAGAGTAGGTAAAAAAAGCCATTTCCTTCCAACATCGAATAAAATGGAATTGTGTCCAAACGCATTAACGTAGACTCATTAAACATAATATTTCCTGAGTAAAAAAAAAATATTTTTCCCTGAAAATTAGGAAAGGAGTTATAGATCAAAATGTACAAAAATTTATACCGCACAGTGTATTTTTCGGTATATTTAAAATTTAAAACGTAATAAAACTGACAAAATTAGATGTACGATTCTGAAATTTGTCAATCTTTGCTTTTTGGTCAAGGGATTTGTTCTAATGGAAAATAAATGTGACACGCCCACTTTTACGCCCACCTCCTATATAACGCTTTATCTCAAATTCATATAATTTCTTTATGATTAAAGATTTTGGAAGAATAAAGGACTATATTGAAATATCTCAGTTTTATTTATTAGCTGAAACTATACTGACACGCCTACTTTGGCGGCCACTTTCATTAAGACTTAATTTACGAAAACATTTTACTAGCATATCAAAGTTATACAAGTAATTAATACATATTTTGGTATAAAGAGATCATTCCATAACGATAATAGTTAATGACAAAATAATAAACTTTGTAAAAGTAGACAAAATTGGTGCTTAAAATTTAAAAAATTAAAAATTTTATCTATAAAACTAAAAAATGTTAAAAAATAACGATGTCAACAGGCATTTTCTATGCGTTATTCTGTGCGCTTAAAATAATAATTTTGGATTAATGGTTAATAGTTACCACAATAAGCAAAATTTACCTTTATAAGTTTGAAGAGCAATCCAAAGATGACCAAAAGCAAAACCAAAAAAGACAAAACAAAATTAGGTGTAACTTATTTGCATATTTGTTGTTTTTTATATTTAAAGAAATTTTAAATGTTTCTCAAACTTGACCCAACATGTTTGAATTACAATTTTTAGTTAAATTAAATTTTATTAAAAATTGATTTTTTTTTTCAACTTGGCATAAAATAGTTAAAGATAAAAAACCGGCCATTTGTTCTAACTCGGAACCAATATATCTTTTTAATATGTATATTAATAGGTAAATTTTTTGTTACGCAATTTACGCTCACATTATGCAAAAAATTTACAATTTGAAAGGTATTTTCGAGATGTGCATACCTACCAAAATTGGTTCAGTATTTTAGGTGTTATCAGCGATTAAAGTTGCTACTAACACATGCGCAAACCATACGTGTGCAACAAAAAACAAACAAAAAGTAAAAAAAAACAGTTAGAAGTGCTATATTGAAAGTTTTTTCCCATGCCAAGATGCCAGTATTGACTGGGATGAAAAGGATACATTTTTTATTACTACATTTGACCCATATTTAAACTATTTGTACGCCGTTTTGTAGTGACAACCATCTTCGATTTTAAATTTTAAATAGTGCTTTTTATTATGCTAATCAAACTCTTTATTTTCATACCATTATCATTCCCCTCTGTTATCCTAAAGCTGAAAAAATCGTTTGTAAATTTTAGGAAAGGCACTGAAGCATTTGTATTATAGTGCTTATATCTCGGTTAGTTTCAAACCGATTATTCAGTTTTTTTTAACAAAAATTTTTAGAGGCTACGGTTTGTATTCTGGCGTCTTTAGCATTATCCAAAAATTAATCAGAAGCTTCCTTTATTTATATATATTTAAACAAAAATTTATATTTTTACCTATAACTTTGTCGGTTAGTAACCTACTTATCCAAAATTTGAAAAAAATATCCATAAAGACATATCATACCTATAAATAGTAACAAACGTCTATATTAATTAACCTGGGGCTAAAAAACTTTGACTTTTGTAGCATGTAGAGCCACAGTATAAGTATTTCTTTATCAAATTGCATTTAAAGAACGTCGTTCCTTGTTTTAATACCCTGAATGTCACAACTATGTTACCATATTTTTAAAATTTTCGTTTAAACTGTTTTGCAGCTTTGGTGAAACGTATAAGAACAAAAGAGAATGAAACAATTAAATGACAGTATTTGACGCAACTGCAGTATATTTAATTTAGGATCCTGCTTTCTTTGATCGTGCTTTTGCTTAAAGTTTCGAAGTTAATATTCAAACATATTTGCCTCTGTAAAGCTAGGCGGTCGACGGCAGTAAGAAAAATAAAAGCATTTTATTGATTCATTTTTTTTTTATTATTTTTCGTTAATCCAAAAAAACAAAAACATACTGGTTTCTTTGCAAATGTATGAAATTTCAATGAAAATATGTTAACATTTTTGAACAAGTGGGTTTTCTTAAAAAAAAGCATAAAAGAATATGGTCTGAAAATAAAATATATTGTATCTCGCACCAAAATTCTGCGACATATTTTTTTGATTTTAATTTGTTCGCAAAGTTACGTTGCGTCTGAATTCTATTTAAAAATTGTTTATGCTTCACTATGAAATTTAAACGTTAATACTTTGCTAAAAAAAATTTGATTTTTGTGTGAAAAGTCATAGTAATGCATTACAATTCAGACGTTTATGTGCCAACTTTTCTAATTTTTAGTAGCAAAATACTCCCAGGCGGGCTATTGGCTTAAGTTTTAACTTCTTAAGATTCTATTGTTATTTGTCATTATACCCTTCACCTGTGGTGCACAAGGGTACATATAGCTTGGTCATTCCGTTTGTAATTTCTACAATTTTCATTTTCGACCCCATAAAGTTCTGAAAGCTTATGAATAGAGGAATCGTTTAAGCCCTGACCGTCTGTCCGTGTGTTGGTTAAAATTATCTTTTAGAAGCAACCATATGTTCCTCAGATCTGTGTATGGTATCAATCTTTTGGAAATATCCAGGAATAAATCGCTATTGAACATCGCCCCATAACCTTCGGAGATATGAGCAAATAAACACGACTGCCTTTGTTTTTATCCATATTTTTACTTTTACCAACTTGTTTAAAAAACATGTGACATATAAGGCAACTGCACAATTGCAAAAACTGCTTTACCGATATCTTAAGCTAAAAGCAAACATTGAAAAAAAAATTGTGGTAATGACGTGCAAAAAATAATATAAGAAAAACAGATGTTGGTAAATTTCTTACTAACTCAATGATATATATATATTAAATAATAACATTAAAATTCATGTTGGCCGCCACTACAAAATGGCGGACAATAAATTTATATATGAGTCAAATCTGGTATTTTAAAATGTAACTTCTTGAACACCCTCAATATTGGTATCAAATGAAAGGGCTTGACCAGAAGAATACAGTAAAAAAAAAGTAAAATCCAAGATGGCGTCTAAAACAAAATGGCTGATCAAATTTATTTAACACAATCAATATGGGTATCAAATTAAAGGGCTTGACTAGTTGAATACAGTTAACTACGTGAAAATTCAAAATCAAGGATGGCGTCGGAAATAATAAGAAAAGTTGGCGTATAACATGAAATATAAGTTAAGCTACGATATGGGATTATATCTATGTACATGATGGCGAAGGGTATTATCAGATTCGGCACGGCCGAATATAGCAGTCTTACTTTTTTTTATTTTGAACTATAGGAATCTGTAATGCACCTGTAAGCGCTTATTTGAATTTGATTAAAACGAGATTAATTGGAAAGTTTTTCAAAAACTTAAAATAAGTACTATTTTTTTTTTTTAATTATTTACAAACTGATTATTTAACCAACATCTTCTAAAAAATATCTATCTTACATACAAATTTAGGTAAAATTTTCGGTTTAAACATATGAGGATTTAGTTCGACAAGATTATTTCCACTTTTAAACGAAAGCAACGTGAAGTAAATAAAATCAAGCATTTCACATATTGCTACCTGTTAAATGAAAGGAAATTTATTTTTTTTATCACCATTTTTAAAACACAAAACGAGAGAAAAAAATTTTAAGCAATTTCGAAGGTCAACCTCTATAAACAAAAAAAAAAATTCACACGCGTAAATATTATTATACCGATCGTAAATAAATATAACAAAATAAATATCGTAAAAATAATGTTTATTCTTAAAATAAAAAGAAAGAACAAACTTTTACTAAATCAGCATCTCCTGTTGATTTTTTTTTTTTTTTGTTTGCTGATTAAACCGCAATTTCAATTCTAAATGTCAAATAGAGTAATTTTGTATTTATTTCATTGAGTTATTTTTACATTTTTTTTTTCTTCATTTCAAATGTAATTTCTGTGTGTGTAGTTCGGTTTTCAATTTTATATGAACGTTTGTAAGAACTTTTGATACGTTTTTGTGTACGGAAAATTGTTTTGATAAATGAGTATTTCGCTTTAAATGTCACTTGAATTTTTAAATGAATGAATGAATTTATATTTACACAAACTTTTAATATTTTAATTAAAAAAAAATATTGAATTTCTTTACTAAATTCATTATTGTTTCGAACTTTGACCCGTTGGGCGATTGATTCTAATAATTCTATTGAAGCTTTTTACTGTTTTATTTAGTTAATTGAAATTTGTTATTTGCACATGAGTCTCATCGCGTTGCCATTGATGAGCAATGTTGGTAATTTGGCGATTTTATGCAGGTATTTATATAAAAACGTGATAGCCTAAAGATCAATACTTATTCACCTAGATTTGCTTTTTTATTGTTTAGTCATGGCCATTACTGATTTAGATCAATGTTCTCATATGCAAAAAAAAAAAAAAAAATTGCCAACAATTTTATTTATTGCTTAATGATGAAATCTATTTTAAAATAGAAAATTAACGACGTCTACCTTCTTATACAAATATAAAATTGTTTGGTTTATCAGGAAAATGATTTTATTTATACATAATATACAATACAACATTATATGTATTTAGGTGTGTATGTTTTTATAAAATTCAAAGAACTAATATTATCGATATCAGAATAGATAAAAAAATGAAAAATAACAATAAAAAAAAAGTATAAAGCTACCTAACGAGGAAATTTTTAATACAAAAAAATTACTCCAAAATAATAATAATAGAAATTCCCCTGACTCTCGGAACATACTACCTACTAATTGACGGGGACATTTGTTGCGATATTTATGTGAAAGCTTGAAATTATTGTACTTGAAATATATGGTTTGCAAAAATAAAAATTATTCACCTTTAACTAAATTTCCTATATCCATGTAAAAGCTTATGGAAATCAAAACAAAATTACGCTGGGCAATTAATGTAAGCAAAGTTAACACTCAAAGCGCAACAAAAAATTAATTATAAAAACAAAGCAATAAAAAAAATCAGATAACAGAATTTATTGTTTTTGATAAGCTATTAATACAACGAAGGTCGCTGCAAAAAGTTGCGATAGTATAGCATATTTTGAATTAAAACAAACTAATTCTTTAAAACAATCTGATAGCAAATTCAACAGTTTGCATCACACAACTCATATGAAGTTATTATTTTCCTTTTTTAAACTACAATTCTGAATTCACACAATACGCAAAGAAGCAATATAATGTTAAAAATTGTATTACGAGGGCTGCCTTTTATATTTCGGAAAAAAAAAACAATAATTAAATAAATTTTCATTAAAAATGGCTTAAAATATTTACCATGAAGATCAATACATTTCATACATGTAAACTAATTTCCTTTTTTCTCATTTGGATTAAGGTACCTTTAAAACATGCATTTTTAACGCAACAATCAATTCATTAGGTGTGGAAAAACGTTGACATTGCAATTAATTTTTTATGTAGGGGAGTAAAAAGAAGTCATTTGGTGCCAAGTCAGAACTACATATACATTGGATGACTTATTAAATCGTCGTCTTTAGTGCTCAAAAATTCCCTTGTCTGAGCCGATGTGTGTGAACTTGTTTTGGTTTGCCAAATAAATGGTAGTATACCATTCATAAGTCAATTGTACGATTAAGACGTCCAGTTTTTCCGAAAAAAGGCAACCATTTGCTTTAAGGTGTTTCGAGACTAAATGACTTGTGTCATTTCACAATTCGACACCTCGTCGTTCGTAAATTATTGTGTTCTATGTGACGCATAAAACCTATACATATAGAACACAATATTGTATTTTTTTAAAAATTTCTTGTGACCAAGTGGCACGAGCCTTTTTTGAGCGATTGTCAAATTATGTGCGAGCAACCCTTTTTGACAGCCAAATGTTCATGCAATATTGAATGTATGCTGGTCCCACAAATACTTAAGGTTGCCTTAATCTCACGATAAGTTACATGACGATCTTACAGTAATATTTTGCGCACATCATCAATGTTTATCGGAACAAGCGATTTTAGACGACCTTTACGAAACTCATCGTTTAGCAAACTACTGCCACGATTAAATTCAATAAATAATCGATTAATACTGTTCGCTATTTAATTTCTTTTCTATTTGTCCGACATTATTTTGAAAGTTATTGAAAACAACACAAATACCGCTCGTACGTCAAGACGTTCCGAGTACGTACATAGTCAAAAATGTTAAATTTTTCTTTAGGAACGTCAGTTTTCAGACTGCAGCACTGACGTTTCACAATTTCAAAATATACAACACAACCCTTATAATCTCCGCAATGTGTAGAGTTGTTAAAAGTTAGGAAAAAAATCGTAGAGAAAACCCATTGCTCTAAATACAGATGAAATAAGCGTTTATAAATAGTAAAATAACGTTTTTTTTAATCATTTGTTATTGATCGATTTTTTCGGTTCAGAAAATTACTAATCAGTCAATATCATACTTCTTTGGACAGAAATAATTTGCTTAAAGCTTAAACAACGTTGTGAAATATTGAATACTTTTTCCAAACCTAAGTGCAGTGTTTCTTAAACTACGCGGTTGTTAAAAGCAATTTTTAGCCGAAATCCTGCAACGTTCGAGAGCACAATGTTTGCGCAAAAAGTTCTTTTTATTGACTTTCTAACGCAATTCATGTCGTTGTCCGGATCGTATCGATAATGCTGCTGCTGTTGTCGACAGTGTGCAACTCAAACCAAGAACAACGACTTCTCTTCGATCCATCAACTCGGCATTTAACGCACCAGCACGATGAGAAGGCAAACAAACCACACAATCGTTACGGTTTTAATCGAAAGTAAAGTTTTGCAGACATATTTTCTAACGATGCGTAGTTTTATCTCCGTTATAATAACATAATTTATATTAAATAATATGCAATAGCGCACTATGTCACGCAGCTCTTGAAACAATCAAAATTTTGCGCATAGAGTTCGGTATTCGTAATATCAGCCACCTTTGTTATGCCAATTTGAAGCGATTCACACTCTTTAGTGAAAATAGGAGTATTTATTGTTTCTTACCCCCCGACCACACGAGCAATATGTTTGGCAATTATTGCCACAGCAACTGTCAAATTTTATTGCTAACACAAGATATTAGCGTGTGAACTGCATGAATATGTATTAGAACATATATTTAGCAATAAAAATGTTATAATACATTGCTGAGCAATAATCTTTTAACACAAGCTGTCAAATTCAATTGCAAAAAAATCAAATGTAACAACAACACTAATGTATAAGAGAACGCCGCAGAAAAAAGTAAACAAAATATTAAAATTAACGTTGTTATTATAAAAAAATTTAAGATTTTTAATTATATTTAAATACATAATGGCAAAAGAATCGTTTAATTCTAGTGCTTTTGGTGAAATTTATTTTCGTATGTTTTTTGTAAAATTTTTAATTATAGATTAATCTCCAGGAAAATTTTTAATTTTATGTTTTAAGATATTTACGTGTTCACCACCTGGAGATATAAGCTTGAACATTGGCAATTTGATGCCGTTATACTGCCGGCTTTATCTATATATATAAAAGTGAAACTCTGTGTGTGTGTGTGTGTGTGTGTGTTAGCTATAGACTCCGAAACTGTAAAACCGATCGGACTCAAACTTTGGCAAGTTGTTGTACACATACCAGGGAGTGTTTATGGGTGGAAAAAAGTGGGCGGGGCCACGCCCATAAAAATTAGTTATCAGTTTCACCTACTTGCACTTGACCGATTTTTCTGAAACTTTGCACACATAATGACTTAATAATTTTGTGATAAGAAAAGTGGGCGGGGCCACGCCCCTAAAAAAGTTTTAATTTTGAGGTACTTCCACTGGACCGATTTTTCTGAAACTTTGCACACATACTAAGCTGTCATAACCATATAATTTCGTAATTATAAAAGTGGGCAGGGCCACGCCCATAAAAAAAAGGTTATAATTTTGAGGTACTTGCACCAGACCGATTTTTCTGAAACTTTGCACACATATCGAGCTATCATGACTAAATAATTTCGTGGTTAGAAAAGTGGGCAGTGACACGCCCATAAAAAATAGGTATCATTTTGAGGTACTTGCACTGGTCGGATTATTCTGAAACTTTGCACACATATTGAGCTGTTATGACTTTACAATTTCCTGATTAGAAAAGTGTGCAGGGCTACGCCCATAAAAACAATTATAATTTTGAGGTACTTGCACTGGTCCGATTCTTCTGAAACTTTGCACACATATTGAGTTGTCATGACTATACAATTTCTTGATTAGAAAAGTGGGCAGTGCCACGCCCATTAAAATTTTTTTTAGCTTTTTGCACTTGATATTCAATTTAAATTCAGGATGCATTTTTATTCATTAAGGGGCGTAGCAACGCGCGACGGGCTTTTCTAGTTGCTTATATTAAGACATAATCAATCGCTCGTGTGGTAAGGGGTTATATTTCTACAATATTTTATTTGTATATTGACCAACCATTTCATAGCTATGAACGAAGTTCGTAAACTCATGAATAAAGAAAGAGAGAGATAATAATAGATAACTGCTTAATATTAAGCAAATAATTTTGTTCGCTTTTTAAGAAAAAAAGAATTATTTGGTATTTGTTGTTAATTGTGAATGAAAACTGAAAGCAAAACAAATTCTTAAACATACTTTATGTACAAAATAAGAGAAAATTTTTTCTAATTTATTTGTGAATCAAGTTAATTTCATTCTATTTTTTATATAATTTTATGGGCTCTTCAAATTTCAGTTTGAACTGCAATTTTTAAATAAAATATGTACATGTATGAGGATCATACATCTCATTATCTTAATGTCATAAAATGGACTATAAGTTTGAAAGAATTTTGCGCATTGGTTTCATTTCTATAATTGAAAAAACAAATGTTATTTTTTTTTTAAGCACTCTTGATTATGTTTTTATAACTTCAAATTCTGGTCAGAAAATAAATAATGGCGATTATTATTAAATTTAATTCTATAGAAAAGCTATGAATAACGATGTGAATTATATTAATCTAATTGAAAGCGGCACACTACAAGTCTTAAATATTGAATTCAAACACAATTATTATTTAAACGTAGAACTTTGACTTATGTAAGTCTATTATTATTATATTTTTTTGTCTGATAATAGTAAACATACACAACTTATTTATACATAAAAAAAGTAAGAAAAAACTGATAGAAACAACATTAGGAAATTAAGCAAATAACGTCGAAGAGAATATTTGTTTATTTATTTATTTGTTAAATATAATACTATATATGTTTATTTAAGAAGATAAAAACAGAATAAAATTAAATAACGAAAAGAAACGAAACGAAATAACAATTTAATTAATGTTTTGTTAAAGCGTTTAAATTGTACAGAAAAGTAAAAAAATTTAAAAAAAAACTACTAATAATTGAAAAAAACAAAAAACGTGGACCTGTGATGTTAGTAAAATAGAATAGAAAACCACAGGCAATATCAAGCAAATTTATTATATTTTGTATAAAAAATCACTAGAATATTACAAAACATAACGGTAATAATAACAAGAGCAGTTAATTTAAAATGACACGTTTAGATTTTTTTTTTAACTTTTGAATAAACATTTCTAAAGTCAAAAAGTGTTGGATATTGCAATAACTGGAATTAATATATTTTTTTTCTTTATAAGTTACGAAACAAAAATATTTGCATTCTTTTACAAGTTTATGTTTATAGTATAGGTTTTCATTATTAACAACAAACATATTGGTATACAGAAACTTCCTTTTTTTGCAAATATTAATTTTCTTTCTTTCTTTAGTATATACATCAGCCATTTTCTATTGTTCTACCTGTTTCTGGCACCGGGTAATGCTTATGAACATCGTTTTATGTTCGATTTTTTTTTTTAATTTTTGTTTATTCTTTGTTATTTTAAGTTAAATGTTATTGTTTAAATTTATTTATAAACACCTGCACTTGTATTTGCATCATGACCTTTTCCTTAAAAAAATGTATCTACGTGTTCGTTTGAACTTTAAGGAAATATTTAGCGTGTATTTCGAAAAACATTAAATTGATAAATTGCAAAAGAACATTAAGTGTGTAAACATTTTACAATTTTTGAAAATATCAAAATGGCTCTATCCATACCATGCATAAAAAACAATAAGAACAGCATCTTCAGATTTTCGATATCGTTAGAAAAGGTTCCGCGTCAAATGCAATTAAGTTTGGGATCAGTTCTAAAAAAATAGTTAATTTCACTTAACAAAGATAGTTTTTAGATTGCGATTTTGATTATAAACATATAATTACATTAAGAAATGTAAATAGTTGAATAATTATAAAATAAAAAATGTTGAAAAAATAAAAAACAAATCTTAAAGGGCTTTCAGAAATCGGCTTCGACGAGGAACGTTTTTGTTCCGAAATAACTTGAGGAAACATTTTTTGGTTTCAGCACAACATCGGCTACAGCGTGGTGATAGATCCTTATTTTGGTTGTACCCCTAGTATACATACATAACAAAGTTAATTAGTGGGAAAATTATAAAAAAGAAAAAAAATTATCGGAATCATTTGTTGTGAGTCTAAAGGTATATTCTCCCACTTGTTCCACAATGTTTGCATAGTAAAATCGCTAATTTTTAAATTTAAACGCCTTATTTACAGATGTATTTTTTATGGTAGCTTTGATATTCCGATTAAATTCTCCAAAATAAATAAAGCGTACTGCCCAGTAAAAAAATTTTTTGAATACAAATTTTATTCGGTACAAATGGGTGAGTAAATTTATCTTTAGTTATTGGGAATTAATATAACGTTGATTTCAATATCTACCTAACACAGCGTAAATAATTTTAATTAGCGGTTGATTGTAGACAAATGACGCGACCCAGATATTATTGGCGTTATCTTTTTTTACTCCCTTTATTAAAAAAGTTTAATTTTAGATGCTTTTGTAAAAAAAAATCCCGTTTAGTGGGCTATGCGTTCTATTCTAATAATTTTCCATTATTTTTGGCAACAATTATTGCACTTTTCGCATCGTATAAAATAATATGTAAGCAAATGTTTTTTGTTTGTTTAATTTATGAAAAAAATAAATAAAAAAGCTGATAGTGTGGCAATATAAAAATACAATTTTTTAAAACTAAAAATTTTTTAATATGGACATTATGACGGTAACACTTATATGCGCTGACATGTAATTTTATCACTGTTGCCATTTCAGCTATTTTATCATCAAATCTAGCGATTTTTTTACATATTTTGCGGGGAAAAATATGATTTAGCTATTTGTGAGAGATCTAGCGATTGTTGCGATTACATTACTGGTTTTTAACGTTGCATTCCTTTTTTAGATGAGTTAGAATTATACAAAAAAAAATTATTTAGAATTTGTTGTGAAGACCCCCACATACAGTGAACTCACGATAATGTGAACACCCCAAAATATGAACACTTTATTGCTTCCATTGACTTCTCTAAAATAAGTACTTAAGGAGTGTATCGAAACAAATTTGTAGTTGCATGAATCTAAATAAAACTCAAATCGTGAAATAAATAATTTTTCTTTTTATCACGTTAGCTTTTATATATGTATATGTCAGATTCTTTTATTTTAAAACTCATTAAATTTCAATTGTTATAAAGATCCAAATAGACTGCGGAAAAAATCCGTCATGGACTTTTTAAAAAATAGCAACAAATTTGAAAGTTGACCCTCTAACTGTTTCAAATACCATTAAATGGTATAAGAAAGCCCTGAGCATTGAAAGAAAACCTGGGTCAGGAAATAAAAAATGTCCAAGGAATATTGGTAAGGTAAAAGAAGTCGAGCAACTGTTTCGAAGAGCACCTAACACTTCTATCAGAAAAACAGTGCGTACGGTGAAATGCTCTTATAGTTTTGTCAAAGGGCCAAAGCTTATGCTGGGCTGAAGACATACAAAGTTCAGAAAGTTCCAGATCGCAATTCAGTAAAGAACTTAGAAGCAAAAAAACGAGCGAAAAAATTGAAGGCAGATTTAAAAAAAAATACACCTGTTGTGTAATGGATGACAAAAGTTTCGTGGCAGATTTTTCTTAACTTCCCGGCCAAGACTTTTATGTTGCTAATGAAAGAGGTAATGTTCAGGAAGAGTTCCAAACAAAGTTCCCTAAGAAATTTCTCGTAGGGCAAGCTACTTGCAGTTGTTGCAAACGAAGCCAAGCATTTGTGGCATCAGGCACGATAAACACAGAAATTTATATGACGATGTGCCTACAAAAACGACTTTTACCTTTTTTGAGACAGCACCGAATGCCTGCATATTTTTGGCCTGATTTGGCATCATGTCACTATGGAAAAAAGGCAATTGAGTGGTATTCAAAGAATAATGTCATTTTTGTACCACGAGAGGCAACTCCACCTGACTGTCCAGAACTTAGGCCTGTAGAAAGGTACTGGGTTCTTGTAAAAATGGAATTGAAAAACACAGGAAAGGTGCCCCAGAACATGTCCGATTTTAAGTGTAGATGGACCACCTCCTCCAAAAAGGTAACAGAAGCAAATGTAAAATCTTTAATGGGAGGAATTCTGAAAAAAGTCGATAATTTTATAAATACAAAATAATAAATTAAGATTTCAATGTTAAATAAATTTGTACAATATACCAATAAATTTGCGCATTTTAAAGAGTTTCTATATTGCACGATTTGAGTTTTATTTTACTTATTGCAACTACAAATTTTTTTCGATACACCCCTTAGTTCAATAGCTCTAAAATATAAACAGCTAATTTTTTGTTTTTTTTAAGGATTCCTCTGCACAGTGTTGAAATCTAAATCAACGGGGTAGTGGTTATGTTCAGATTCAACTAAATAACAATTTGGGGGTTTCCCTATGGGTTTACTTTTAAATTGTCTTTAACTGTCAATTAAAGTTTTTTCAGCTAGAACTCCATAGCAATTTTTTAAATGTAAATTTAACGTTAAAAGATCTAAAATATAAAGCATAAGGATTTAACTTAATAGAAAAATTAGAAATTTTAGAACATTTAACACAACCTAGTAATGCGAAGAAAGGATTGACAAAAAAAAAGCAGCCAATAGAGGCGATAAATAGGAGAAAAGGAGGAAAGACTGGGTATTTACAAATTTACAAAACTTAAACACTTGTTTAGCTACAATAAATTAAGTGTAAAAATAGTTATGATATAGGTAAATGCATCTTATATGAATAAGATAAATTTTTTATTATTTATCTCTATAGTCCACATACTTTTGTTTAAAGGCGAGACAATTTTTTGTTTTTTTGCAGAGCAATGTAAAATAAAGTAAATAATAAATTATAGAGTATAACAAACTAAATAAAAAAGGCGTAACTGCCGTTTGCATAAAAATTATCAAAAGTTTGTCAATCAAATTTTCATAAAATATCAGTTAAAAAAACCTTCTATGAACCTGTTTTTTTATAAGTTTTATGCATACGGCAGTAAGAATATATCGTTTACTATACCGATCTTTTGTCTGTACTTTTAATTAAATCTATTTAACTTAGCATACCAATCATATTTGCCTTTTTACTGCAGACAATTCAAAAATAGTTCTCATTCAAAACAACATGAATAATAACACTTGAACTCTTGTAATATTTTTCTATTATGAAATCCATAATTTCATAATTGAGTAAGATACTCGGAAAGACAATTGCATATTTCCCACTTAATGCGAACATACTTCTAAGTTATAAATATGTTTTTTATTGTTTATTTCGAACAAGTCTTTCTTCGTCTTTAATAAAGTGGCAAATGAAAAAAATAAGAAAAAAAATAAAAAAAAAATATATAATAACATTTCAAGAATTAAAAAAAAACAGAATAGTTTAAATTCCTAAATTTTATATTTAGAAATGTTCACCAGTGGTATTACCAAAAATTGTAAGTTGTATCTATTTGAAAACAAAAAAAAAATTTATTTCATCTGCATAATTAATGTTTTCGTATTTTTTTATCATCTTTTTTTGTAAAAACATAAAGCAAAATTAAATGAAAAAAAAAATACCCGTTTATAGAAAATTATGAAGAAACTTTAATTGTGCTGGATGATGACGAAGCAGCAATCAGTCAGCCAGGCAGTATTCATTGAAAGTTAAGTGAGTTCATAGACTTAGGACTACAAATGATTATAATGACGATGACGCTATCACAAGTATTTCAAGCTCTTTGCTATCACTTACAAATAAGTATGTAGCTGAATACTTGCGTCTGGAAGGGATGAATCGAATGCCGGCATGTCTATGGAGTAACAGAGGATTTTTGCTCGAATAGCAAACAGTAAAGCCAACAACATGGATAAAACAATTTATGCATAATACAGACAATGACGCCATGGAAAGTACGTCATCGCCTTATAATCACCCTTTTCTAAAAGGAAATGAAAAAACTGCAAAAATTACGATAAAATAATAGTAAAAATAAAAAAAACATAAAATGTATGAAAAGAAAAACCTCAACATGTATGTATGTTGTTTGTTCTAAGTTCCTTGTAAACACCTGTATTCAGGAAGTTAATTTTTTAAAGAATGAGGTTCATTAGAAATAAAAAAAAACATAAGACAAAGAGGAAACCTTAAAAGCTTTAAAATTTATCCGCAAGGAGGTTACGTATTTGTACATTGTAAAAAATTAAGAAGTTGCATGAATGTATAAGTTTACAAAGGACTAGAGTGGTCAAAACCGGTTTCCCAATAATTAGAAATTTTATTCGCCTCCAACACACTCGATAATTGTGAAACTCTTCCTACATAGGCTGTATTTTGTTTTTCAATTTTTAAGTGTTTGTTTTGTATAACTAACTAGTAACGTTTTTTGGACAGCCATTTTACTAGTTGTAACAAGACTGTAGCAAAAGTGATAGATTCGTGCCAGTCAAAATACATTAATGAAAAAAAAAAAAAAAAAAATTATGAAATACCGACGGTTCTGTTTTATAAGTAGCACTCTTTAAGATAAAAATATTAGGTAAAAAATTATATTTATTTGTGCATCCATCTGTAAAAGATACTAGTTTAATACTTAAATGAAAAATTTAAATCGCACCAAGTAGCTCACAATAACTAGTATTGAAACTGGTATATAACTTTATACAACTGAGCTAAAGGGTCCGCCATCTAACGTTTTTTTTCAACTAGTGCTTATTTCGTGAATGGTAACACTTAGCTCATGTCTGATTTGACAGATAATTAGTTTTATCCTTCCGTTGAACGAAAATGGTTGTGTATACGCTTGAACAACGCTGGGAAATATTGCGACATTACTTTGGCCGATTTTGCTAAAAACAAAATTGAAAAGCCGATACACCCAAAACGAGTCACTGTATGGTGCGGATTTTGGTCCAGAGGCATAATTGGGCCATTTTTCTTCGCAAATAAACAAGGAGTGTCCGTAGTCAATGACGATCGTTATCAGGCCATGTTGAACGAATTTTTGTTCACAAAAATTAAATAGGAGGATATTGGCAACATTTGGTTTCAACAGAACGGCGCTACGTGCCACACAGCCGAAGCTACACTTTTTATAGCGTTTTCAAAAAAAAAAAAAAAGAAGTTATTTGGCGAACCCTTAATATATATAAAAAAGGACAGATATGTAACTAGTCTGAAGTTAAAAAGAGCTAGTATTTTTTTAAGCACATACTAATTTTTCTGTTAAAGTTTTACTTTTAATGTATTAAAAGTCTATTTTATGAATTCATTTCAATTTTAAAGATTGTGAAGAATTTAAAAATTCACTGTCATCTTCATAAAAAACTACTTTAGGTTTATTGAAGTCTTATATGTTGATGTTAAACAGAAATTTGTCAAATAAGGTTTTAATAAACTTAAAATATTTTTTATGAATATGATAGTGAATTTTTAAAATTCTTTTCAATTTTTAGTAACATTTAAATTAAATAAAATTTATTTTTTTTATTTTTATATTAGTAAAAAATTAAATAAAAAACCGGTTATTCGAACCGAAATGTCGAATATTTGGTTAATCTAGGAACAACAAATTCTGTAGGAAAAAGTATACATAGAATAAAAAGCTTTATTATATATGATCATGAGTTGTGATTGCTACAACTATGTTATTGTTGTATAAACTATCTACAACTGCAATTATTATATTAACACAGAAGCAAATTAAATAACTTATACTTTGGTGTTCTCGAAATCAAAACTTTAGAAGTTAAATAAAAGAAGCTAAATAAATAAAAGAAAAATTTGTTGAGAGCTAAAGCGAAATATACAAATTCCAAACATTCAAAATAAAGGCTATAAATAACTATTATTTTGTAATTTAAAATATTTATTTTTTTTGTTTCCATATATCTCCATTTTGTTTTACTTTATAAAGAAAAAAACTTTGAATTTGAAGCCGAAGATTCGATTTACTTTTGCCTAGGTTTGACCAATCAATTTAACAAGGAGCTGAATTATGTTTAGTTTAAAATTACCAAAATGTTTAAATTAAAACTGAACAGCTTTGTTATTTTAAAATAAAAATATTACAAATAGTTGCTATTAAAAGCAAAGTGCTAGAAATTTGATAATTTCTTTGGCAAGAAGGAATAACTGCTTAAATCGGCGTAAGCTAAAGTTGAGATAACACTAATGCAAAACTATAATTTAAGACTACCCTCAGCACGATTTTTTCGGAAGTTATAGCGTTAAAACTTATTGCTTATATTTTTCAACGAACAGTATCATTTGGAATAAAAACTTAGTTTTACTTATAACTTTAAAAAATTCGATTAATACAGAACGGAATTTATATAATAGTCATTTATTTAAAGGGACTCAATTTAAAAATTTTAAAGTGCGTTTCTGAAAAACGATAAAAAGAAACATAATTAGTTTTTTCTTATTGCCACAAATTTATTGGCTATAGCAATAACCATAATATGGTTGTGACATTTGTACGGTGAAAATTTAAGTGTTTTATTTTAACCAAGGCGACCATTGGTTTAATTCGATGACATTTTGCCCCCAAGCAATACAACTTGTCTATAATCCTATTTTCTATAATTTTCCGTTTTACAATTCCACAGCTCTGAAAAATATTTTTATCTATATATATAAAAGTGAAACTCTGTGTGTGTGTGTGTGTGTGTTAGCTATAGACTCCGAAACTGTAAAACCGATCGGACTCAAACTTTGGCAAGTTGTTAAACACATACCAGGGAGTGTTTATGGGTGGAAAAAAGTGGGCGGGGCCACGCCCATAAAAATTAGTTATCAGTTTTAGCTACTTGCACTTGACCGATTTTCCTGAAACTTTGCTCACATATTGAGCTGTCATGACTAAATAATTTCATGATGAGAAAAGTGGGCGGTGCCACGCCCATAAAAACAATTATAATTTTGAGGTACTTGCATTGGTCCGATTCTTCTATAACTTTGCACACATATTGAGCTGTTATGACTTTACAATTTCGTGATTAGAAAAGTGGGCAATGCCACGCCCAAAAAAAAATTATAATATTTAGGTTTTTGCACTTGATATTCAACTAAAATTCAGAATGCATTTCGATTTATTAAGGGGCGTAGCAACGCGCGCCGGGTTGGCTAGTTATTTAATAAAACACGAATTTCGGCTGTGTCTGTAATTTGTTGTTGTTTTCAATATTTCTTGCTCTGTGGTCGCTACGAAAATATAGCATAAAATGCTCAAACGTTTTGTACAACTTGCCAATAATTCAATACTTTTTAAACATAACCAATGCAACAGATCCATTAATTACCTCTTGAATTTTATCGCGAAATTTTACGAAGAATTCGCTTATCTTCACAAGATCGGTAGTTTCTGGTGTTCCAATTACTGCTGGAAGCCACTTACCCAAAATTCCTTACGCTTTCATCAATGTCAGAAAAGAAAAGGAAAAAGATAGCTTTAAACGTTTGTATACTGTGCAAAAATAAGCATTGCACTCTTTTGTGAATAAGCCCTACCTAAAGATCTTTCCTGAATTTTTTTTATTTTATACTTTTTGTGTTCTTTATGTTTTCTTTAATTTAAATTAAAATTATATTTAAAAATTTTTGGTTTTAAAAGTACCTGGCTTCTAAGGAGTTAAATACTACCAACGGTCGCAACATCTTTGCCATGCATAAGGAAAAAATATATATTTAGCAGGTTATTAATGCGGCAGTAAAAAACATTACCTCAATTAGTTTTAGCATTGCTTCGACTACACCTCAATTGTTGCTTTATTAAAATTTTTGTAATCGAGTATAAACTCCTTTGGCAATAGAATAGAAATGTTGTAAATATAAAAATTTATTATAATGATGAAATAATGGAATTCCATTTAGAATAATAAAAGGATTATAATCTATAGGAAGATCTAGACTACATATTTACTCCAAGTCTAGTTTTATAAAAGTACAAATGCGATTATTTCCAACTCTTACCTAATTAAAAGTAAGCTATGAGTATAATAAAACAAAGGCTTAGTATTATTTCACATATTGTAATTCGTGCGTTATTATAACGGAACCTGTTATTGGCAGACGTAAGTTATTTCTCGAGCGATATAAATTACAAATTTAAAGTTGTAGTGGAACATTAATAAATTTGTTTGAACTTTTGGTAATATTTAACTTTACATTTTGCCAACAAATTTTAAAACTACGAAATGACTACTGCCCACCCCTTATAATCGTAACTTTTTATATGGATTTGAAAAGTTGTGCCAAACTTTTATCACTAGGGGTTGTTTTGGAAAATTGATATTTTATGAGGAGGTTATTGTTGCTGATGTCTTTGTAGTGTGTTATACTTTACTATAATGTGGTGTTGTTTTAAATTCAAAAGTGGTAGTAGTAGTAGCAGTGGTGAGATCCAGTGCTTGTAAGAGAAATTCGCATTCATTATTGTGGTTAAAACGGAATAAGCAGTTTCTATTTCAAATGTTTTTTTAATGGTTCTTAGCGTGCAAGTGTGTAGGCAAACGACAGCAATAACAAACAACAATCAATCGTGTGTAAGAGCACTTTAGTATGACGTTTTCAACTACAACACAGTATCATCATTATACTTTAAAAGAACTGTAACGGCAAAGGTAAGACGACAGGTCGTGTTTGTAAAAAGTTTAAGTCGATATGTACGGGTAAGTATACATACATACATATACATGTATGTAGGTATATACTTATGTTTATTTTCCTATCGTAATTGTGGCTTAAATGTTTTCGTTCGTGATGGTTTGACTTTGAAAATGAAATAAAAAGTAATTCTTTTAAATAAATATGTATAACAAAACTAGAAATGGTGCAATAAAATATAAAAAAAGTATCTGTTACATAATTTTTCTGTAATATTTAATCGCCCCAACGTACAATAAAATGTTAAAAAGAGGTGACGTCATGGTTTAAAACCGTCATCATCATAAATATACACATTTTGTTAACAATTGTGAGAAAATTTTAACAAGTATTTTTATTGTTTATATACTTTTGAAAAAAATATTTTTTTGTTTGTTTTTGTAGATGGAAATTTACATTAATTTAATTTTTAAAATGAAGAAGATTTTTTTAATAGTTTTACATGAACAAAGAAATTTGCAATAGAATTTTTGGAAATTTTAAATATTTTTAATATACAATATACATTAAATTATTTTAGTTTTGAATAATAGAGCTTTTACAAAGGTAAAAAAATATTTGGAATTAAAAAAAAGAAATTAAAGAAAGTAAAGAAAAATTTTAAGAAATTAACAAAAAAATAAGGATTTATAAAAAAATTAGGGCATAATTTATAAAAATAATTAAATATTAATAATTTTATATAAATAAAAATTAAATGTCGATCGTTGGTCATCTCATCACTTAAGAACGGCTGCACCGATTTTTTTTTTTTTTTTTTGAAGTGTCATAACCTTACTTGTTAACGGACTGACAGTGCTTAATCGACTTCCCTATTCATAAGCTCTCAGAAAATATATACATACTTTATGGGGTCGGAAATGAAAATTGTAGAAATTTCACACGGAATGACAAACCTATATACATATACCCCTTTTCACTGTGTGAAGGGTATAAATACAAATAACTTTTTAATAAATAAAGAGAACAATAGAAAAATCATAAAAAATAATATAAATTCAACAGGTTTTGAAAAATTTCTAAAAATAAAAAAAATTTTAAGACTTTAAAAATTAAAAATTTAAACAATTATAATTCATTCTTTACTTTTTAAAAATTAAAAACATTGTTGAAAACTATCTTTCTTTAAATAAAATTGTTTTAGAGATAGGATTTTATAAAAAAAATTAACTCTTTTTTTTAATAAATAAATATGATCAAAAAAGTTTTAAACAAATTTATGTATTTCAAAGTTATATAAACGTAAATATGCTATAAAAGACATTAACTAAAATAAATCAAAGTTTTCTAAGTATAAAATTGTTTGTAATTAGGAATTTATAAAAAAATAATATAAAATTTACCTAAAAGAGCATTAATTAATTGTGTTAAAAAATTCAAACGAAATTGGTTTTTCCCTCCAGCCCTCGACAATCCATAACGTTTATGATATGAGTTTAAGTTAAAATTTGCTTAATTTTTTGATTTTTTTTTAATTCATTTTTACCTTATGCAACGTAATTCAGTGAGTAAGATTGATTACGTGATAATTAAAATTGCTGTTTTTTCTTTTGGCCATTTAATAGTTGCAGTCAATTTTCTTTTTCTGTTTTGAGTAAAGAAAACAACAACAACAAAATAAAATTAAATGAAAAACACGTACACGAATTTGTTGTAAAAAATTTTAAAATTAAAGTTGATTATCACGAGGTGAAGGATGAATAGATTCCATTTCAAACTACCGGCATTAAATGAATCATTATAAAATTGTTGTAAAAATTATCTTTTGAATTAAAACTGCAAACAATGTTTGTTTTTTTTTTTAATTTATTTACAATTTCTTTCTTATTACAATTTAGTATAACCAATATTGCAAAAAGAAGTTTCATATAAAGTTTTACCTGCAATGCAAAATTGTCGGGGTGAAATTGAAAACTAAATAAGACTGGGGAAAGTGAAAAAAATTTAAGAAATTTCCAAATTTTTTAAGGCACCATCTATCTATATATATAAAAGTGAAACTCTGTGTGTGTGTGTGTGTGTGTGTGTGTGTGTGTGTGTTAGCTATAGACTCTGAAACTGTAAAACCGATCGGGCTCAAACTTTGGTAAGTTGTTGTACACATACCGGGGAGTGTTTATGGATGAAAAAAAGTGGGCGGGGCCACGCCCATAAAAAATTAGTTATCAGTTTAAGCTACTTGCACTTGACCAATTTTTCTGAAACTTTGCACACATATCGAGCTGTCATGACTAAATAATTTCGTGATAAGAAAAGTGGGCGGGGCCACGCCCCTAAAAAAGTTTTAATTTTGAGGTACTTGCACTGGACCGATTTTTCTGAAACTTTGCACACATATTAAGCTGTCGTGACTTTATAATTTTGCGATTAAAAAAGTGGGCGGGGCCACGCCCATAAAAAAAGGCTATAATTTTGAGGTACTTGCACCAGACTGATTTTTCTGAAACTTTGCACACATATTGAGCTATCATGACTAAATAATTTCGTGATTAGAAAAGTGGGCAGTGCCACGCCTATAAAAAAAAGGTATCATTTTGAAGTACTTGCACTGGACCGATTATACTGAAACTTTGCACACACATTGAGCTGTTATGACTTTACAATTTCGTGATAAGAAAAGTGGGCAGGGCCACGCCCATAAAAACAATTTTAATTTTGAGGTACTTGCACTGGTCCGATTCTTCTGAAACTTTGCACACATATTAAGCTGTTATGACTTTACAATTTCGTGACTAGAAAAGTGGGCAATGCCACGCCCATAAAAAATTATAATTTTTAAGTTTTTTCACTTGATATTCAATTAAAATTCAGAATGCATTTCGATTCATTAAGGGGCTTAGCAACGCGCGCCGGGTTTGGCTAGTAATATAATATAATAGAGCCATATAATAGAGCTAACTGACTCGTGGAACATTGTAATTTATTTTTTTTTTTTAATTTTAGTATATAAAGCTAAAAGTTCCCTTATTCTATAGGCACAATAAAAAGTTTTGCCGAGTGTGTAATTTATAACTTTTTTTTAAGTTCTTGTTTACGAATCATGAAAATATGTCTCTTACCAAATATATATACATTTTATCCTTAAGACCTTACCTGAAAAAATAACCAAAAAAAATTTATTAATATAACGAAATATTTCACATTTTTATAACAAATTAAGCATATGGACACTAATTTTAGAAATTTATATTCTAAAAATAAAAATAAATTTAAACTTTAAAGACCATGTCAGATATGACTTTTGCTTCGCGTTGCGTTAGAAACTCGCTTTGACATTTAAGATGAAATATGAAACATGTCACATAAAGCACTTTCAACGCAGCGCTAAGCTTAAAGTTAAGCAACTCTCATCTTTTTGTGCGCTTTGACAATCAGATGGCAAATGTTCTTATATTTTTTTCTTTATAAATTTTAACGCAAAATTAATTACATTTAAAAACTATTATAAAATAAAAATTTTTAGCTTATATTTAAAAAATATATTATTTAATAGTGAAATAATAGGGAACAAAATTAGAAAAGTACTTGCCAACTTTATAGGTAAACAAACAATGCGTAAGTGTTGTCAAAGTTTTCATTGTGACATACAATTTTTCTCTCGCGCTTTTCTGTCAAAGTTAGAAATGTTACGCAAAGCGACAAAGTTTTATCTGACATGGCCTTAGTTTTAAGTTATGGTTTTTAGAAGAATATATATTTTACATTTGGCATATTTGTAAATAATTTACTTTCAAATCGAGTAAGGTATTTTATCTTCGCATTGCAGCCTTAAAATTTAACATTTTACAATAAGGGCTTTGGCCAAATAAGTGCTAATAAATATTAAAATTTATTATAATATTTTAATCATCTCTATAGATAATTTATTAACATGCAGTTTAATTTGAAAAGAAGAGACTGTGAATTACAGTCAGTTAAATTGGTAAACCATTTGGATTTCACTTTAATGTTCTGAGTTTTTTCTTAACTACAAAATACAGACTTTTGGCACAGAGTATGCTGAACCACGTTAATAATACATAATAGCTGAAGTAAAATTTGTATTCAAGATATTTTGCTCATTTTGTATTATTATGCAAATATTTAAGTGTTTGTTTTTATATTAACATTTTATAATATAATCGTTATAAATAAATTTAAGCTTTAAATGATCTCAAATGGACTTATACCTTTTTTAACGTCGACAAAGCATGAAAGAAGATGCTACAATATTTTTAAATGGCGGTAAATGCCAGTTCTGCTTTACATTTGTGAAGTAAACACAAACAAAACACACGTCAGAGGTCCCCGGAGTATCGACCAGTTGATGTGCCAAGCAATTACAAATCTATCGACGGTCTTTACAGAGAATTTTTATAAAAGATTTAAAGAAGATCCATTACAAAGTGCGGATAGTGGGCCAGCTGCTAGCCGTTGACCGCGAAGAGCGTCCATCCTAAACCTTGACCAAGAGTAATCAAAATCGAAAATCATTATAAGCGACAAAGCCCATTTCTATCTGTAAGGAAACGTGAATAGGCAGAATTACGCTTCTGGGACTTAGAAAGTTCGCGTTCAACACACGATTAGCAGCACAAGGAGCAGTTACATCCGTTCCAAGTTACTATATAGTGTATTGTTTGCGCTGAATTTCTACCAAACTCAACGATGAATTTGAAGTTTAGAGCTTGTGGTTCCAACACGATGAAGCAACAGCGTATTCTGCACAATCAACAAAACTTATAAAGAATTGAGAAAATTATTTGATCGTCTAATCTCTTGTTTTTTTGATTTGAATAGGCCGGCTAGATCGCACGATTTCATATTTTCAGATTGTTTTTTGTGGGATTTCTTAAAGTAGCGAGTCTATATCAATACCTGTTATACTCTTAAAGTGTACAAAAAGAAAATCCGTCAGAAATGTCTGAATCCATCGTCGGAAGTTTTGGCAAAAGCTATGAAAAATTCAATAAATCGGAACCATATTTTCAACCATCCCAGTGGCGGCTACTTGACCCATATAATATGTTCTACTTATCTATATATAGAAAAGTGAAACTCTGTCTGTATGTCTGTGTGTGTTAGCTATAGACTGTGTTTATGTGTTTATTGGTGGTAAAATAAGTTATCAGTTTTAGCTACTTGCACTTGACCGATTTTTCTAAAACTTTGCACACATATTGAGCTGTCATGACTATACAGTTTCGTGATTAGAAAAGTGGGCAGTGCCACGCCCATTAGAAAAAGTTAAAATTTTCAGCTTCTTGTAATTGATATTAAATTAAAATTCAAAATGCATTTTTATTCATTAAAGGGCGTAGCAACCGGGCCGCGCCGGGCTTGTTTAGTAAATAAATAAACATCAAATAGACACAATCCAAATGCAAAACCAAATTTTTTATTAAAAAAATTATGTCAAAGAACATCAAATGAAAACTTAGCGTCATGTAGACTTACACCACTTTTAAATTAATTATATTTGTAATACGTAAATTTAAATTTACAAAATGATGAACATTTTTAATAATATTTTTTGAAAATGTTAAAAGTTCGTAGCAATCAATGTTATCATTAACTAACTATTACTCAAGGAAAAAATAACTCGATATAAAAGTTATAAACAAACAATGTTGTTGCAACATTCATTTGCCTTTTTATTTTTTGTTTAATTTTTGCAATATTGTAAACAAGTTTTTAAAATCTGCAAACAACAAATAACGATTTTTTTATTATAAAATGAATTTATCATGTGTCAACTAACAAGAAAGAATTTTTTTTGTAAATAATTTTAAATTGTAATTTTTCTCGTTTAAATATAAATAGACACATGATTTGGTTTAATAATAAATTTATCTACAGTAAGCCCGAGTCTAACTTGTTGTGGTTATATTGATAAATATTCATAACTATTTGTCTAGTTGATCTATAAATGAACATGAACTAAAAAACACCATAAAACATTCGCACTCACATATGTATATTATATCGAAGCTCATGTAAATCCATTTCATATTTTGGAATTTTAATTAAAGTGGTTTATTATTACTATTATTTTATTATTCCTCCCTTCTCTATTTAAGTTGTAGTACATATTTAGTGTATGTATTTGCAAGTAAAGAATAATAAACATGAAAAACTTTTAATTAATTTTAATTGAAATAAAACTCATTGTTTTAAAGTACAGTTAATAAAAAAAAAATAGCATAGTATGAATTTTATGTATTATGCATGTGTATGTATGTTTACGAACAGACAAACACACAGGCAATGTCATGCAAATACACATATACATAAAATATATACACTCAATTACATAGAAATATATTTGTAAAACAGTGTACCACGCAAAAGCAGAAAGTTTTTTTTTTCCAACTCCAACAACCTGTCAATACAAAAAGTACTACTACAAGTTGTGTGTATTGAGGTAACTCACACTCAAGCTTTTTGTTTTTTTTTTTTGTCCATTTTTGAAAATATACAATTTTTTTTTTATAAATTTTTCTTTTTTAACAAATTTTGTTATAGAATTGAGATATAGCAGGGTGAGTAAGTGATGATAATGCAATTTATGAATTTCAAGGGTTGACGATTACACTTTAATTGAACAAGAGGGAGTATATATACTACCCCACTCCAACCTCCCCAATAAACAATGTGCATACTTAAAATAGCATTACGACATTCAAGCCAAAAGCAAACGGAAAACACAACTCACCCCCACTTAATATGTAGTCTACTACTTGCTTCCATGGGGCAAGTTAAAAAAGCGAATTGTGCATTTAGGACTTAAAATAAAGCATATGCAAACGTTAGGAAAATATTGTTAGCGTAAGTAAAAAGGAAGAGTACAAAAACAGGATTGATTCATTTACAGCCATGGAAAATTGTTGGTAAAAAAAAGATTTAAAAATTTTGAGATCGCAACAGCATTGCCATTCTTTGTTTTTTTAGCTAAAATGATAATTTTTATAATTTGTCCTTTCGTTTGTAACACATCGAAATATTCGTTTAGGCCCCAATAGAGCATATAATTATTCTAAGATCTAGAAATGTCCGTGCTTCTGTCTTTTTAAAGCATGATAGGGATAAAAAAATAAACATTTGGCGAAACTAAATTTTGGCAAAATATTTATATTCCATTAAAATGAGCGAAATCGACCCAACAATTTTTTTTTTCGGTACAAAGAAACTTATTTTCCTGAAAATGATTTTAATTCGTCGATTACAAAAAGGGTTTTGAATCAACAACAATCAACAGTGTTTTCTTTGGTTTTTTTTACAACAACTTATAAAACCGATAGAAATGCAGGAAAGTGATATTTTTGGTTTTTTGTTTAAATATAATGTTTTAAACAAAAAACAAACACAGGAAAATGTTTTTTTATTTTGGTAAAAAACTTGGATGGCATTAGTGTTTAAAAGTGATTTCAGGCATGTGGAACCTGCGGTTGGCTCGGATATAGAGCATTCTGGGAGTTAAATTTTTGATAATTTGTTTAAACATTCTAGACCATACATCGGCAAGTCTGTATTATCTCTAAATTTTCCAAAGTTGATGGTTTGTTAGTACAACCCAATGACTTCACTTGATTCCAGAGAAAATAATTTTAACAATCCAATAGACTAGATCATTCCAAGTAATAAAGCGTTCGCAAAATACATATTTCCTTTAGAAGGTCGAGTGGTGCATGTTTTTGGGAGATATTTCTAGATATTTTCTAATTGGGGACCAAAATAATTTGTTCTTACGACTCTATACCCTTTCGTCATTGATGGTTACGTTATTTCTAGGTATGGTTAACTAACCTAAAGTTCTTGCTAGCCTAGTTTCAAAACTTTCCCCAAGGTGCAGCGAATCTCTTTTGAATTTATTTCAAATAAGATCATTTTCTTTTTTTGCTAATTAACGTGAACTCTAACACTAGTGCTTTAAACATCTCCGAACTGTTATATGATTTTCTTAACAAATGTAAAGATTATTAGGGTTTCTCCGGCCTAAGCTTATTTATAAAAAATTGTCACACTACACTAACCTTAAAACAACCAAGAACTTTTTAAGGACAATTTTTATATCTATTTGGCCTGATACATCTATTGAAATTAATTCAATAAAAATCATTTTTTTTAACTCATTAATTTTTTAAATCTTTCTGAGGTTAAAAAAATGCATTTCTAACGAAGTAGAAAAAAACATAAAAGTAAATTTAAGGGTGGTTCCCATTGAAACAACACTTTTTCCAAAAAATAAACGCTTTAAAAAAAGCTTTAAAACTTTAATGATTCTTATTAAATTTTGTTTTGCACACTTCATAAGACTGTAGGCGGCATTGCATTTACTGAAATAGTGGAGAAGGGGGTTGGCTCAAAAAATATCGACATTTTCAATTTTTCAACATAGAATGAAAAATGGATTTTTGCTTTTTAAAGCAACAAAAAGTAGAAAAGAGAAAAAATACAGCACCAAACAACTTGAGGCAAAATAAACTTCCTGTATTTTGTTAAAAAATAAAACTAAAAACTAAAGCAGAAAACAAAACGAAACGAAAACGACGTGTAATGAAATGTACACAATGTTAACCAGGAATGGATAAAGTTTTGACAGGATTAACAGCCTCAGAGGGCAGCACCGACAATTGAAACTGAATGGCTACCGTAAAACGCTTTCACAGCTGGATTTGCTTAACAACAAATGGAAATATTATAAAATGTATGTTAAAACTTCTTTCTCCCTCTCTTTTTCGATAAACGACAACTAAATCGTAATCTTGGATTGGGTAAGTGTTGCATTTTATTTTATTCGTTGCTTGTTAAGTTACTTGGTTGGCTGACTAACTGCTTGACTGTATATTGGATTGTTAAAATTAAGGCAATATTCAGTCAATATGCTGTTTGTACAGTCAAATAGTCTCGTCTACAGAATGTGTTGCCATCGGGAACTTATAAATTATTTTGCATGCTTGCATTGTAAAATAATTGTATTAATATTTAACAATTTCAAATTGTATGCAGAGAGCAGACAATTGTCTTTACACGAACATATGTACGTTTTATGTAGAATACCTGGTGCTGAATTGTACATAATATGCAAAAGCGCGCTTAGAGATGTATTGGAAAGTATCATAAATAAATTGTTATAACAAATATTCCATTCGTCACTTTAGTGAACAAAGAAACAGTGTTAAAAAAGTTGTAGTGATGCAACTTTGCAGTCATGATTTCAACACATTATTGTATGAGGTATGCTCTCCTTTTGTTTTTCATACGCAAGTAGTGCTTTCATAAAATAATAAAAAAAAATAGATCTAGTTGCCAAGTTGAGGATATTCGACAGTATTTTACAAACATATCTACAACTTTACATCAGTCTACAACTTTAAATATATATAACTTTTAAAGTACATACATTTAATCTATCTAAACTAAATTTTAATATAAACTTAAACTTTATGAAATTTTACACTTCTTCGTGCGTATAAAGTGATTAAAACTAACTAGCAAAGCAACTGTGAAGTTAAAAATTAATCCAGTTCGTTAGTTTAACTATCTGTTTTCAAAAACAAAAATGTTTGAAGTAAAAAACCAAGAAACATACATGTTTACCTCTCCAAAGAATCGGATAATAATAAATATATAATTTACAAGCATAGCATACATGAAAATACTAAAATTATTTATTTACATACCAAAGCACAACATAGAAGATAGAAATTCCATACTGCTTATTATTAAAGCAATAGATAATAAAGAAAAAATAGAACTTAGTTTAAAGAAAAAGAATGTTGAAATTATGGTTTGAGTTTTAAACTTTTTGGAAAGACTTTAGCAGGTTCCTTAATTTCTGGAAGAGCAATTAATTTTTTTTGTGTTGCCCACTCCATACAAGTGTCAAGTGCTTTAATGGCATCATCTACTTTAACTCTGTATTTTTTCAATATATGTATATATATTTTTTGCAATTTATTTTTCTGATAGATTTATAGTTTCGTTTTTATCTGAATAGTCTTCTCTGATCCATTTACCACCATCACCATTTCACCATCTGTAAAGTTCATATCCAGTAAAATATCCTGTAACAAATTCAAAATAGATGGTGTAATAGAAGTCTGTACTTCTGCCATCTAATAACCCCTTACAAACTAATTGTACATCGATTTCGTCAATCCAATGTTCTTTTTTTATACCCTTCACACAGCGAAAAAGGGTATATATAGGTTTGTCATTCCGTGTGAAATTTCTACAATTTTCATTTCCGACCCCATAAAGTATATATTTTCTGAAAGCTTATTAATAGGGGAGTCGATTAAGCTCTGTCAGTCTGACCGTCTGTCCGTGTGTATGTTAAAATCAACTTTTTGAAGCCCCCCGATATCGCTTGGACCCGGGTGAGGTATTAAAATATCAGAAATATTCGGGAGTAGATCGGTATTGAAAATCAGAAACATCGGTACATAAACAACTGAGATATGAGCAAAAACCCACGACCACCTCGATTTTTTTTTCACAAAAACAACATTACAACAACAACATACATACATACAAACGTGTAAACTGGTTAGAGAAAACGTGGCATCGAATCCCAAAAAAAATTTTTTTTTACTTTTCTTATATTTTTTTTTTAAATTTTTTTTTATTTTTTTTTTATTTTTTTTTATTTTTTATTTAATATATTATTTATATTTTTATTATTTTTTTTTTTAATTTTTTTTTTAATTTTTTTTTAATTTTTTTTTAATTTTTTTTTAATTTTTTTTTTAATTTTTTTTTAATTTTTTTTTTTTTTTTTTTTGTTTTATATTTATTATATATATTTTAATTATTTTTTTTAAAATTTTTTTTTATTTTTCTTTTATTTTTTTTATTTTTTTTTATTTTTTTTATTTTTTTTTATTTTTTTTTATTTTTTTTTATTTTTTTTTAACATACATACATACGTAAATTTATAATTTTACAATGGGATGTTTTTATATATGTACATTTTTTATATGTATGTACATACGTATGGTGATACAAACTACTGTTATTGCATGACTACACGTTGTGAAGGGTATATAAAATTCGGCACGGCCGAATATAGCGCTCTTACTTGTTTACGTTAAAATGCTTCAACATTTCAGTGCCTGCCATACGAATATTGAAATCCATTAATTCTTTTCCAGTGCCAATTCAATGGTTAAAAGGGGTTTTTTATAATAGGTTTTTGTTGAGGTTGAAGTAAATAAGTAGTAAATTTGGAGGCAGGCAAATTATGACAAAGTTTTCATCATCACTTTAGGATTAGTTGGTGCGTTGTCTATTAGCAATAACGCCTTTTTTGATAGACTTTTAAAGAGGAGGAATTCAGTTACCGATTATTAAAATAAAGACACGCACTTAAAATAATACCCTATTTCAAATACAACATATTAAAAAACCAATCTTCGAAAATGACGTATGTAAGCTCATCCATGAGCTTTCGTTTCCACTGTAATGGACTGGCCTATTGTTAAAGTTTTCGTTCAATTTAATAAAACAGAAAAGGTTGCACTTGTCGAGACTATTTTTTGACAAAAGTTTAAAATTTTTACTTTTAAAGAGTGTAATGTAAAAAAAATTAATGCTGCGGTAACTGGGATATGTATTGCGATAATCGGTGGTTGCACAAATTAAGCTCGCACTGTTTAAAAAAAAAATTATTAATTATTTTCATTATTTATTGAGATAGGTTATTCCCGGTGAACAAATCGCTTTTGATATTAATGAAATATTTTTAAAATTTTGTAGTAAACTTTACAAAAATGTGATAAAACAAAATATGACTTAATACTTAACATTAAACCTTGTCATTTACCAGTGAACTTTATGAGAAAGGAAATGAAAGATTGGAAAACGAAAAATTTAATAAAGAAGTTGTTCATCATTACCTTTAAACTGAATATTGAATATTAGTGTGTTTTTTATTTAGTTTTTGAGGTGCTGGGTCACACATACCAGGTTTACTAAATCAGTTTTTTTTTAATTTTCTTTAAAACCGGTGTTTACGTTCATACACTTATAGTCTTGTTTTTTTTCTTATCAATTTTTGTTTTCTTCACGGATAAGCGAAGAAAAACAGCAAACTTGACTATGCGGAATAAAAGGAGAGAAAATAAACTTGGCGTACTAGCCAAATCAAGTCTACACTTTTGTTTATTATCTATGCCTCCCTTGCCCTTATATCAAGACTTGACGAGACTTGAGCTGATGTGTGTGACCTATAGCACTATGTAACGAAAATCCTGGTACAATAGATGTCCACATTGCTCTTTTAAGTATTCGTTTGAAATCGTCAAAATTATACTTTTGCAGCACTGGTTTATTAATAGTCTTTTTACTTAATTTTCCATGTCTTAATCTAACATAAAAATAATTTTGAATAAGTGTTAAACATGTAATTTTATTCAAAATGCGTACCTAACTTAGTTTAATCACCCATTATTTGTCGCTTAAAGTACCCTTAATGTTTTTGAAATTGCGAAACTTCGCTTTTGACTTTTAAATAAATGTGCACTGAATTACACCACTAACAATAAGGCCAACTGGGTTTTATAACCAAACATTCTATTTATGATTTTCATTGCAATAAACCAAAACAAACAAAAAACTAAAGCAAAAAGAGTAGGCCTAGTGGAAAGAACACAACAAAAACATAAAAGTCATAATAAAACCTCAAAACAAGCCTAAGCACGAACTTATTGCTTGTGTTACTGTTGGTTGTTGATTTTCCTCCTTTTTTTCCTACCATATTACAACAATGTACTTGAAATATTACATGGCGCAAAAACCAGAACTAAAGCATGTTATGAAAAAAAAACAGAAACTCAGGAACAACACAAAATAACCTGAAACGACTTTTTTCCACTTTGGCAGGCAGCATTGTACTAGTCGTGTAATCATCATCATGCAACAACAACAACAACAACAACAACAACAACAACAATAACAGATTCAAAGTTTTCTACTCATACATACTTTAGTTTAACGGATGCGGACGTATCTTTTATATTTATATTGTTGCTGTTGTTTTTCTTTTCGCTTACGCTTCTGGTTTCAATAAATGTGATGTTATTTTCTTACTGCTCTGCCAATGTTTTCGTTTTTTTTTTCATTGTTTTTGTTTTTATGTTTCTTCTTCATCTCGTTTGTCTTTGTTTTTGTCTTTATATATTATCCACGATGTTTGTTACTGGTTTTTTATGGTTATCCCAGCATATATTGACAGTTCAAGGACCAGCCAGACAACACAGCAGCAGCAACTCATACCAAAAATAATATTAAACATTAAACCAGGAGAGAAATAAACTCAGGCCAACATTAACACAAAACGTATAAATGTTTTGCCAAGTTTATAAAACACATTAATGCAACGATAATGTTACAGCAACATCACCGTTTACATCAGTTTGAACAGAAATGCTCGAATAAAAACAAATAAAAAACAGAAGCTGCTGTCTGGCTGTCTTTATTTATACAGAGTAGCAAAATATGAATTCATTTTGTGTGTACACTTTTTGAAGGAAACACTTAATTCAATTGCTTCGTTTATCATACGTATTCGACAAAAAGGAAATCCAAAATTTAATGTTAGAAGAGAATCGTATTTGCACACAGTAAAATCAATTTGAAAATTCTTTAAAATTGTATTTAAATTTAAAAGCGATTGTTTTTGTTTTTTTTTCTTAACAGTTGATGACTATATATAAATGCCAATAATCTTTAGGTTCTATTTAAGTACGAAATTAACTTCTTCATAACTCATTTATATTAAACTAAAATAAATGAGGACTTAAACAAGCAACCTAGTGCATTTAAACTATATTTAATTTCTTCATATAAAATAAGCTTTTGTTCCGCAAAAGTAAACAAAAAAATGCCCACTGCCAGTTGCAGTGAAATTAACTTTTTTTTAATATTTACTTTAACGCTTCTTTAAGTGGTTTTTGATTTTTTTACACATGGATACGAATTAAATACTTTTTATACTTCTCACTCAAAATTTTACTTTTCAAACATTTCTTTATTTCTGCTAAACAGCTGTTTTGTGGAAAAATAAGAAGAATAATGCCTAAAAAACTTAAAACTGTAGGACGCATTCTGAAATGAATGAAATTAAATCGCTCGGAATTGTCCTGGCATTTTTGTTATAAATAATAACACTACAACGGCAATTCCGAGTAATTTTATTTTACTATGACATACTTAATTAGAACGTTAACGTTGTGTTACCTTAATGACCTGAAAATAGGTATAATTGATTTATTTTCAAACATTTACAAAAGCAAAAAAAAATAGAAAACAAAAGTAGTTGATTTTCTGACAACTTCACTACTTTACACACTGGCATTTGAATTTTAGGCAGAAAGACAGCGCTTGATGCGCTTTCAGACAATAAAGATATATTATGATGAACAAAGTTTTATAAGCAAAATATCATATAATATACCGATAACGTTTGAAACTGTGAAATGAAAAGTTTTTGTGTGTCATATTATATGGTGCCACCATACCCTTTGGGACCCTTTCGGTCCCACAGATATCAAGGACACCAATCGCCAACTGTTCCTTTACTAAATCACGTGCCACCACCGGCGCTTACTCTAGACTAGAAAACGATTTAACTTAGCCGACAAGTGATTGCCGACAATTCTTATCGCACAATGTTTCGTAATCGCAAGCATTTAATTCAGATTTAGTTCCCCCATAGCATCCACACTTAAAATGTCTGTAATTCTGAACATTTCGCTAGCCAATGCTACACATTCGCATACTATGTGCTAACAGGTTATCAAGTGCAATGATATCTGCCTGATAGACACACGCACTCTCCCAGACTCAAGATACCGGATAAATCTAGCTCAAGCAAGTATACAGCAGCACCTGCTCTGACGCCAATAAGGATTCATCAGTAATATTACCGATGCCACTATCCAAGCACTCATTATTCAAGCGATAGTAAGCGATGTAGCCTTTCGACCACTTTTACTCGACTTAATACTTTCCCAATGGCTTCTAAGTCTTCATTACCATTTTACAGGATTCTGTTATTCCTTTCGCCTCTCTAGACAACATATCATAAGTGATTGTTGATGACATCACCGTGCAGTCTTAAACGAATTCTCATCATCGGCAAACACTATTATGTGTACGCCTATTGTCATAACAAAAGTGATAAAACCTTACCCTGCGTACAACTTTTGACAAAAGTTCATTTGGTTCCACAAATGACATTTTGAATTTTCGATTTGAGGACATACGAGATCTTACGATTTGATACTACTTTTTTTCTTTACGATTTTAATTTTTTTTAGATGTTTAATTTTCTTCTTTTTATGGAAATTTACTAAGAATACCGAATTGAGATTTTTATTTTACTTTTAGCGTTGAATTTTGTAAAATCTTTTGATCTGTACACTAAGAGCTTTAAATACTTTTTATAGAAAAACTATTTTAGCACGTGTTGCGTAGCCTCTCACGCATTGAAAAATAATAAAAAGCAAATAACTTTCTAAAATTGTTTCAAGTCTTTGTCAACTCTGTATGTTTAAAGCAGAAAAATAACAACAACTCTTAATGCTTAACTGGTTACAAAAAGCCGTGTATTAACTCGTTACAATTGCATACATACAAAAATGGGAAACACAACAGCTACAACATCAGTCAATGTTGTTATTAAATCCATTTAGAAACAAAACAAAAATTAGGTTTGGTAAAAGTACTGCTGCTGTTACTTTTGATACTGCAGTTGCTGCCATTGTCGTCAACGTCACTACTGCTACTCTTCTTCTATTAGTGCTGATCATACATACAAATAGCACGAGACAAGATGACAGCATAAATTATATAAAATGTACACAACAACACAAAAAAATGAAATAAAAGAAAAGTGTGAAGTGTAACAGTGGCTTCACTGGCAATAAAAAATAAAGTGTTAATAGGTTTTTATTGACCTACGAAAGGTAGTTTAAAATATGTATGTATGTGTATTTGTCGTTATTTGTTAATTAAGTGTAAATGAAATTTTTATTTGTACCCTTTTAATTTATTTTAAAAATATTTATGAGAACGTGGATTTATTTATTTTTGATAAACATGATTTTAAAGAAGATGATAAGCATTGAAATAGATAAGCTTGTTTCAGAGGAATATGCCCCTTAGATCATATAAATATATGCCGACACCATAATTTAATTTTTTTACACAAGATCTTACGCAATACAAAATAAAAAACGAAGAAAAAATAGGAAAGTGACAAAATGAACTAAGTTTAATCCCCACTGTATATATAAATTAAACTTATTATCTTAAAATGCAATGTCCTTAAACTAGAGAACTCAACGCTTAAGCTATTCAGAGTGTTCTTAATATTTGAGCACAAGTATTTAAGGTTCATTATTACCTTCCCCTCCTCTCATTTAATAGATAAGTCTAGAGATATCTGGCAACTCAGTCACTGAGGTTATTGAGACCTGGAGCAGAGCTCTCGTATATAAACGCTATCAAAACTTTAATCGAACGTGCGAGTTCACAAAGGTCTCTTAGATTTCGTATAAGATGCTTTAATACTAATAATTTAAATGTTTTAAAAGATAGGTCTTCTTACAATACAAGTTTAGTAGTTTTCTATAATTTTTAATTAAACAATCTGAAGCTGTTTGTTCTAGACGATTAAAGGATATTTTAAAGGATGATTTACAAAAAACTTTAATATACAATTTTTGCCAAACGTTTCCTCAATAATCATTAACTGCTGTATTCATAAAAAATATTTTAGGTTTATTGAAGGCTTATTTGACAAATTTCTCTACATCTGTCAAATAAGCATTTAATAAACCTAAAATATTTTTTATGAATACGGCCCTAATTTATTAGTTTTTACCTTTTAAAAAATATGTCATATAAATCAATCATTTTCAATTGTTTCTATACCCTTCACACAGTGAAAAAGGGTATATATAGGTTTGTCATTACGTGTGAAATTTCTACAATTTTCATTTCCAACCCCATAAAGTATATATTTTCTAAAGGTTATGAATAGGGGAGTCGATTAAGCTGTGTCAGTCTGTCCGTGTGTATATTGAATCATGTTGAGGTATTAAAATATCAGAAATATTCGGGAGTAGATCGGTATTGAAAATCAGAAACATCGGTACATAAACAACTGAGATATGAGAAAAAAAAACCACGACCACCTTGATTTTTTTTCACAAAAACAACATACATACATACAAACGTGTATACTGGTTAGAGTAAACGTGGCTTCGAACCCCAGCTGAGCCAAAAAAAATTTTTGTTTTTAATTTTTTTTTATTTTTTTTTTTTTTTCGTTTTATATTTATTATTTATATTAATTATCTTTTTTTTTAATTTTTTTTTTTATTTTTAAAAATTTATTTTTCATTTTTTTAAATTTTTTTTTTTTTTTTAACACATACGTAAATTTATAATTTTACAATGGGATGTTTTTATATATGTATGTTTTTTATATGTATGTACGTATTTCTTATGAGATGAATGGTGATACAAGCTACTGTTATTGCATGACTACACGTTGTGAAGGGTATATAAGATTCGGCACGTCCGAATATAGCACTCTTACTTGTTTTTTTTTAACTAAATCAAAATGAACAGCGAAAAAAGTACAAGAGAAAATAATTAAAACTTAAAACAAGTAAGAGCGATATATTCGGCCATGCTGAATCTGATAACAGCCTTCACCGTCATGTACATATGTATAATGACCACATGGTAGATTAGCCTAGATTTTAGATTTCATTAATACGCCATTTTCTTTATTATTTCAGACACCACCTTTGATTATGAATTTTTACATAGTTACTGTATTGTACTAGTCAAGCCCTTTAATTTGATATCCATATTGTTGAGGTTAAAAAAAATCAGTCCGCCATTTTGTTTCAGAGGCCACTTTTTTATAGTTTGCTAAATTATACTGGTCGAGCGCTTTTTTTGATACTAATATTGTGCGGGTTAAAGGGGACAAGATCGTAACTACTATATTTGGTTCATATATTAGCCATTTAATCTAGGACGTCATCTTGAATTTTTTTCATTTCTAAAACTATATTTTAATACACAAGCCCCCATATTGACTCTCTTGGTTGTATAGAAAATAAAAAATATCTATTTTCGTTTGTAAATTTTAGGATAAACACCGAAGCAGCTTTATTTTGGTGATTATGTTTATGTCAATTGGTTTAAAACCGATTCATTAGCTTGTCTTATAAATAATTTCTGAGATTACGGCTTATAATTTCGTATCTTTAGCTTGTTTAAAAATTATTTAGAAGTTTAAAAAATTTTGATATATTTAAAAAAATTTTTATTTTTTTAAATAATTTTTGTCTATAAATTTTTCGATTAGTAACCAATTTTTTTTTTTAATTTTTCACGAGATCTTCAGAGGCATACCAAATTTGTAAATAGTAACAACCGTGTCTATAAATTATCCTAAGGCTGGAAAATTTTATTTTTTGTGCGAAGAGAACAAAGGCAGTCATGTTTAGTTGCTTATATCCTAGATAGTTTTGGGGTTATGCTTATTTCCAATACCAATCTGCTCCCGAATATTTCTGATATTCTGATACTTTATACGGGTCTTGGCGATGTTGAGGGGATTCAAAAAGTTGATTTAAACAAACAAACGGACACACGGATAATGCTTTATCAACTACTCTATTCATAACCTTTCAGAAAATATAAACTTTATGGAGTCAAAAATAAAAATTTTAGAAATTTCACACGAAATGACAAAGTTATATATATCCTTTTACACTATCGTGTGAAGGATATAAAAATCCAATATGGACTTTCAAAAAAAAGTAAAAGATTTGAAAGTCCATGGTGTTACGGTTTCAAGTCATTTAACAGTATAGCGGTAAAAAATGTCTAGCAGATATTGGTAAGGCAAAAGAAATCGAACAACTCTCTCGAAGAGCACCGATCACTTCTAACTAAAGTTTAGAATGTTCAGAAAGTTCCAGATCGCAATTCGGAAAAAAACTAAAAAGCAATGGAATGAGCGAAAAAATTTAGATGAAATATTTAAAAAAAAATACAACTGTTGTATGATGAATGATTCTATTTGGATGCCAAGGAAAGATGGGTGAGAGATCCCACTTGTTTGGAAACCAGAAAGATCTGGCCTGACATGGATGTGCATAGGACGCAATATGCAGTGAATATGCCCCGAATCCACCTTAGGAACCTCATAGCGGTCATTACCGGACACTGGCCTATAGGTACACATGCGAAAAGGCTGAATATCCCTTACAACGACTTCTGTAGAAGTTGCGATAACGAGGAAGAGGAGGAGACGACTGAACATCTTCTCTGCAATTGTCCTGCATTCGGGGACCTGAGACGCCAGATTCTGGGTCAACGAATACTTGTAAGTAAAACTTGTCTTTCCGCAGTTGAACTGGGAAAGATCCATACCTTCGTAAACAGGACAGGATGGCTGAGGAACGACGGCCAGAGGACATAGACAAACGGGCGATGGTGCCTACGGTATCACAACGGGACCCTCGGAGGACCCAAGTGAGCTATGCCTTCGGGCGGCTGCCGGATCTAACCTAACCTATGATGAATGATGATAACTGGTAGACTTTTCAAAACTTTCGGGTCAAGACTTTCATGTGACTGATTGGCAGTGTAATGTTCAAAAACAATAATTTTAAATAATTTTATTTTTGAGAACTTTCATATTGAACGATTAAGGGCCATTATTACAAACTGCCGTTAGTTAAAGGCCGGATTTTGTCGGACCGATAAATGGATTTGTATTATAAAGCCTTCATTTCTTATCTTTTTATCCATTAAATATTATCTTTATTAATAATAATAACAATAAAAAATCTAAGTTGTAATAATGCAAAGCTATTTGTCGGGCACAAAAAATCCTACCTATAACTAACGGCAAGTTGTAATAATGGCCCTTAGTGTTATTTTTCATTTGAATTATAAAATTTTCGAAAATGCAAACAAACCACTGTATAAATTAAATAACAGGAAGAACAAGAAAAAATGCATAAAGGACTCTTTATTGACAAGAATAACACATATGTGTCGGTTTGTCGTTTACTTTAAAAGTCCTTTTATAACACTGATAAAAATATGAAATTTAACTTAAAGTCACAAAGTATATTCTAAACAGAAAAAAAAATATTTTTTTTTCACATGTGTAAACCATACGTTTTTGCTACACTTATTAAGTAGATGTTAAATATTGGCAAAACTATATATATGTATATATTTTCGCTTTAATCTAAACTAAGCGGTAAGTTAACCTGATAGGTTAAACTTAAGTTGTAGTATGAACTGTTTATTAGTCCGATAAAATCATACCTTAAACTTACGCCAAGTTGTAATAATTACTCTAAGTATATTAATCTCAATATGTATTTAATTGATTCGATTTTAAATCAATTTCGAAATAAGGAAGAAGTTTGCAATGCAAATAAATATTAATAATAAAAAAATTTACTTTATGTCTACATATATGTAAAAACATGTCAACTTAACTATGTTTGTTTGTTTTGTAATCGTATCTATGTCTGCTATAGCACTATAATGTCAGTGAATAAATGACTGAGTGTGTCTATCTATCAGAGAGCTACAATTTTATTTTTAACGATCGATATTTTACTGCCTACTTGAAGTGACAAACGTGCCATCGGTTAAACGTTTGTTTATACCATGACTGACTAACTGCCTAAGTATGTATGACGAAGTAGAAACGTACTAGTGTTGTAGATGTAGTGTTTGGTAGTCAAAGTAAGAGTAATGCTTTGTCCTCCAACGCATTTTCTTTTCAACATTTTTTCTGTCACCCTGCTATCCATTTTGGCTGACTGTCTGACTGCTAGCCTGCCTGCCCGCCTGCTGTTTTTATTAAGCTTAACAACAGCATTTATTTTTAATCACATACACACCCAAATCTCCACAGCTCACACCAAGAGACTTTTGTCAATGTTGAAGAAAAAAATCCTATATTTTTTTATGAGTTTTATGTTTTAGAGCTTGTGTATAGTGTGAATAAGTGACAAAGCATAATCCACCTTTGCCTCCTTGTTCTCCTTCTTACACCTCGCCCCAACCACCTCCTTACTTTCTCTAGCCATTCAATTTTTAAAGTGTTGGTGTACACCCTTGTCAATTGTTTACGGTTTTAAATAATAAAAATTATTATTATTATCTTATGCAATGTAATGCATTGCATTCATTCATTATTTGTATATCCTTCACTACACGAGAGTGTAAAAGGATATGTATAAGTTTGTCATTCCGTTTGTAATTTTACAATAATCATAAGAGACCCTATAAAGTATTAACATTTTGAATCCTTGTAGATAGAGGAATTGATTTAGCTAAATACGTCTGTCCGTAAGTGTGTTGAAACCCAAACAAAGTGAAATTTTGTAGCTCCTATCGAACATGTTGAAATGTTTGTTACGTATATATTTATGTATAAAATATGTACCTTAGAAAACATTTGCTTAAAATATTTGTACAATAAGTCAATTACCGACAAATATATCAGGAAAATTTTTTTTTTAAAAAGACAAGTCAGATTAACAATTTTCTTAATAAGCTTTGATCGTAGTTACACCAAATGTTATGACAGTTATGGTCTTAAAACCGTTAGTTTTGGTTAGTAATAAAATTACCATAGACATATATATTACTGAGATATAATAATATCTATAGTATTCATTTGCGACTCCATAAAGTACATGGTGTTTTTCATAGAGGTATAGAACTTTGATATGGAATGAAACATAGACACAGTGGTATAAACTGTGTGAAGGGTATATAAGATTCGGCATAGCCGTATATAGCGATCTTACTTGTTATTTTTTGTGATTTTTTTTTTTTCTTAGTTAAACCATAAATGTGTAAATACTGATAATAGGATTAAGAGAAAAAATGATTAAAACAGTTAATGGCGTTTTCTAAAATTTATAGAAAGTGAAAATAATGAATTTTTGGAAAAACATTTTTATAATATTCCTCATGCAAGCTGTTGTGTAAAAAATACTCTGCGTATATTTTATAGATGGTATCAAATGGATAGTGCAAAATCTATTACACTTAAGATTTAAGAAATTTTCCTCTCTAAGGACAATCGATATTGTTCTCTAACTTCGGCGTTGCTTTTTTATTCAGACATTGTTAAATTGACTCTCTCAAAATCTAATTAAACGCGTAATTTGTGAAACATATTTACAAGATAGAATGAACTGTCATTAAAAGTCAAATTACGTGAAAACGGTTAAAAAAATATCCTAAATTTTTTTAAACCAAGTCGAGTGGATAAAAAGCATTGATTTGCAATCTTTAAGAAATGATATTAATTTAAAACTTTTTTGTTTGTTATGTGTTTGTTAAAAATAAAAAATTGCAAATGTTTTAGTGAGAGAACTTCCTATACCGACTTACAAGCATTTCTATGTTTTTGTGCTGCCGATTGTAATCGTAAAGAAACAATGGGCCAATTCAAAGTGGTTGCATATCAGTCATATTTGTGCTATTTCATATTATTTTATGCACGCATAAAATTTTTGTTAGTAATTTCCATACAAAGAAAATAATAAGACTTTACACATTTGTTTCCTATGTATAAGAAATTGTTTATGTTATACTTTTAACCATACTGTCTCTCAGAGAGAATTTCTTCGCTTCTCACCTCTCAGAGAGAATATTTTCTATTTTCTTCTTTCCTGTATACATACAATTTTTAACAGCGTCATCTCTTTGTCTTCTTTCTTGTATTAAATACATAATTTGTTAACAAAAGGTGTTCAAAGTCACTAGTCATATTAATATGAATTATATGACATAGTACAATATGAGAGTCTACTTTGAATTGGCCCAATGTTTTTTAAAGAATTTAAGTTAACTGCATTTTTTGCAGTCCATATTCAACTCCTAATCAACAAATTCACATGCCACAAATTGCTCAGCAGCTCAATGTGCGAAATAAAAGATATTGAAGGAGCAAATAAATTGAATTTTAGATAAAACTTTTAAGTTGTTAATGAGCAGAGAAACAGATAACGATATATTTGAGTAATTTTAACTTAAAAATTCTGTTTAAACGAAAACACGTCTTTAAGGGGGGAAAAAGGTTATATTCAGCGAGATTTTTTATTTTGGTTTTGCTGAAGCCGATTATTTTTTAAATGTTAATTTTTTAAATTTCGAATAAACCGGTTATTTAAAGAATATATAATTTGTATAGGGTTTCTTTGTAAATATAAAAAGACTACAGTACAACACAATCAACTTTATACAAAAGATGAAAATGGGAAATGCACCTGAGTACCTGATAAAACAATTAAGATATGTTGGAGGCACTCAACCATATGGTTTACGGAATTCGAAAGAATTCAGACTACAATGTTATTATACCAGCGCTATGCAAAGATCTTTATTTTATAAAAGATTAAGAATTTACAACATGATGCCGCCAAATGGCATTAAGAATGAAAGTAATTACAATGTTTTTAGAAGAAAAAGTGTAACTTTTATAAGAAATAATTAGAATAATTAGAGCTTTTAAAAGGTTTTTGTATTAAAATTATTTTGTAATAATTTAATTTTAATTAAAAAGTATTTTAAATACTACTAATAATAACAATAAATAATAAAATAATAATTGTAGTTTAAGTATTTTTGTTGACGTTTTATAAAGATTGGCAAAGAAAAATGCAACAAAACATAAAAAAAAAATAAAAGTAATTTGTGTGCGAGTAATCTTAAGTAAAAGTAATTTAAAGTGTGGAAATATTTTGAGTATTTTTTATCGAACTTATTTAATACTTTAGGGTCATTACTTGTTACTTTTATTTGGCTTATTTTTACTCGAATAAATTTATTATTTCAATAACTAATTCGGTTGTTGTGTTATCATTTTATTTTTAAGTCTTAACCGAAACTCGATATTTTAAAAAGTGAAATAATAGATGTTTTACTAAGCACTCTGACATCGAAATTATTTAAAAAACTTGGTAATAACAAAACAAACAAAAACAATTGTGTTAGAAGAACTGAAATATTTGATGTTTTATAGTTATTTTAGATATTGTTAAATAAAGTCTATATAATGAGTAATAACATTTTGAATTCTATTAAAGTGAAAAGTGTAACTAATGTCTTACGAAGGTATTGTATTTGTCTTCTCTTTTTATAAATATAACACTGATAACATTCTATTAAAATTCTTTGAAGAGACAATGAAATTGATAGTGCACTGATGTCCTTTTCAAACATAAAAAGAAAATAATTGACTTTAATTTAAGCCTAAACCTTTGCATTTTAGAAATAAACTTTAAGAAACATATTTTGTTAGATTTTCCATGTTATGTTTTAAAAGCATTTTTAAGTCGTTAGAAATAAATGTCATAATTATCATAATTTATAAAATGTCAACTCATTGATACGACAGCACATTTACCATCGCATACATATATAATATAATAAATAAAATTAACGTTTGTATCATAAACATAATTATCCAGAGCTATTGACAATAAATAAATTTACTGTCTAATATTATTACCATAGACAGAAGTATTACAACACAAAAATATTTTCATAAACTATGGTAATTCTGTTTCGTTGTTTTTATTATTTCCTACAACCGAAAAAGAGTTAAATAACAAATGATTGTCTTACAAAAAGCAACGACTACTGTAAAATGTTAAGCCAAATAATTGTCATTTTAGTATTTGTTTGCTCGTAGTGTTGGTGTCAAAACGCCATAGAAAGAAAACTTTTAAACCAACAATAAAATTGTAATTGTAAAATATTGTTATTACACCGTAATAACTGTTGGCTGTGTAGTGACAGTAGTAGTCTACATACAGGCATTCACATATATTCTAATATATGTAAACAATAAATAGTAAATGTATGTTTGTAAGTCCCGCTTTATCTGTAAAACTACGTATCTGATTTCTTAATTGTTTTCTCCCATGCTTCAAGAGTACCTCCTGAACGGACATAGGCTATATATTTTTCTTATATTTAAAGTTGGCGTAATGGTTCCCATACAAACACATTCTATGATATATTTTGAAAACTGTAATAGCTTTTCGCTTTAAACTTTCAGCGAGCCACTTTGATAACAATTTAATTATTCCTAATAAAGAAGGATAACACGGGAGCAGGGGCCTGGTAACTCCATACAAAATAAATTTTATATAATATCTGGAACACTGTAACCGCTATTTGGTAAAGAATTTAAAAGAGTTACTATTTCTGTATTGATAATAAATTGTACTTTTTGACAATAAGAAAAATATGCAAAATATTTTTAAAAGTCGTTTACTTTATGTGTGTGAAGATAAATACGCCTAGTTAAATACGTTTTTAGTGATAGAAAAAAAATTATCGCATGCGATAAAAAAGTTTTTAATACGTAATATTAACAAATTTGCACTAATTTTTAAATTTTCTGTGTGTTTAAACATTAAAAATTAATATTCGTAGTACAAATGAACAATACAATAAACTTTTAGTAAAATTATTCTTTTTTTTGTATTTTTTTGTCCTCAAGCAAATTGTTCATACATGAGTCCTTTTAGGGATTTAGTTAGTACAATCATATATTACCATCTCAATAAATTAAACCTAGTGGAAATTGAAGGTAACTACCTATGCTATCAAACCACATTTATACTTTTTCCCAATTGTATTTGTGAATATTTTTATACAATTTTTAAAATTTGACTTAGTGCAAATTTTCTAATATATGAGCTCTTGGAGGGATGTGGTCAGTATGACCATATCTTCACATCTCAATAAATTAAACCTAGTGGAAATTGAAGGTAACTACCTATGCTATTAAACCACATTTATACTTTTTCCCAATTGTATTTGTGAATATTTTTATAAAGTTTTTAAAATTTGACTTAGTGCAAATTTTCTAATATATGAGCTCTTGGAGGGATGTGGTCAGTATGACCATATCTTCACATCTCAATAAATTAAACCTAGTGGAAATTAAAGGTATCTAACTATGCTATTAAACCACATTTATACTTTTTCCCAATTGTATTTGTGAATATTTTTATAAAATTTTTAAAATTTGACTTAGTGCAAATTTTCTAATATATGTATGAGCTCTTGGAGGGATGTGGTCAGTATGACCATATCTTAACATCTCAATAAATTAAACCTAGTGGAAATTGAAGGTAACTACCTATGCTATTAAACCACATTTATACTTTTTCCCAATTGTATTTGTAAATATTTTTATAAAGTTTTTAAAATTTGACTTAGTGCAAATTTTCTACTATATGAGGTCTTGGAGGGATGTGGTCAGTATGACCATATCTTAACATCTCAATGAATTAAACCTAGTGGAAATTGAAGGTAACTACCTACGCTATTAAACCACATTTATACTTTTTCCCAATTGTATTTGTGAATATTTTTATAAAGTTTTTAAAATTTGACTTAGTGCAAATTTTCTAATATATGTATGAGCTCTTGGAGGGATGTGGTCAGTATGACCATATCTTAACATCTCAATGAATTAAACCTAGTGGAAATTAAAGGTAACTACCTGTGCTATTAAACCACATTTATACTTTTTCCCAATTGTATTTGTGAATATTTTTATAAAGTTTTTAAAATTTGACTTAGTGCAAATTTTCTAATATATGAGCTCTTGGAGGGATGTGGTCAGTATGACCATATCTTCACATCTCAATAAATTAAACCTAGTGGAAATTAAAGGTATCTAACTATGCTATTAAACCACATTTATACTTTTTCCCAATTGTATTTGTGAATATTTTTATAAAATTTTTAAAATTTGACTTAGTGCAAATTTTCTAATATATGAGCTCTTGGAGGGATGTGGTCAGTATGACCATATCTTCACATCTCAATAAATTAAACCTTGTGGAAATTAAAGGTATCTAACTATGCTATTAAACCACATTTATACTTTTTCCCAATTGTATTTGTGAATATTTTTATAAAGTTTTTAAAATTTGACTTAGTGCAAATTTTCTAATATATGAGCTCTTGGAGGGATGTGGTCAGTATGACCATATCTTCACATCTCAATAAATTAAACCTAGTGGAAATTGAAGGTAACTACCTATGCTATTAAACCACATTTATACTTTTTCCCAATTGTATTTGTGAATATTTTTATAAAGTTTTTAAAATTTGACTTAGTGCAAATTTTCTAATATATGTATGAGCTCTTGGAGGGATGTGGTCAGTATGACCATATCTTAACATCTCAATGAATTAAACCTAGTGGAAATTAAAGGTAACTACCTGTGCTATTAAACCACATTTATACTTTTTCCCAATTGTATTTGTAAATATTTTTATAAAGTTTTTAAAATTTGACTTAGTGCAAATTTTCTACTATATGAGCTCTTGGAGGGATGTGGTCAGTATGACCATATCTTAACATGTCAATGAATTAAACCTAGTGGAAATTAAAGGTAACTACCTGTGCTATTAAACCACATTTATACTTTTTCCCAATTGTATTTGTGAATATTTTTATAAAGTTTTTAAAATTTGACTTAGTGCAAATTTTCTACTATATGAGCTCTTGGAGGGATGTGGTCAGTATGACCATATCTTAACATCTCAATGAATTAAACCTAGTGGAAATTGAAGGTAACTACCTGTGCTATTAAACCACATTTATACTTTTTCCCAATTGTATTTGTGAATATTTTTATAAAGTTTTTAAAATTTGACTTAGTGCAAATTTTCTACTATATGAGCTCTTGGAGGGATGTGGTCAGTATGACCATATCTTAACATCTCAATGAATTAAACCTAGTGGAAATTGAAGGTTACTACCTGTGCTATTAAACCACATTTATACTTTTTCCCAATTGTATTTGTGAATATTTTTATAAAGTTTTTAAAATTTGACTTAGTGCAAATTTTCTAATATATGTATGAGCTCTTGGAGGGATGTGGTCAGTATGACCATATCTTAACATCTCAATGAATTAAACCTAGTGGAAATTGAAGGTAACTACCTGTGCTATTAAACCACATTTATACTTTTTCCCAATTGTATTTGTGAATATTTTTATAAAGTTTTTAAAATTTGACTTAGTGCAAATTTTCTAATATATGTATGAGCTCTTGGAGGGATGTGGTCAGTATGACCATATCTTAACATCTCAATGAATTAAACCTAGTGGAAATCGAAGGTAACTACCTGTGCTATTAAACCACATTTATACTTTTTCCCAATTGTATTTGTGAATATTTTTATAAAGTTTTTAAAATTTGACTTAGTGCAAATTTTCTACTATATGAGGTCTTGGAGGGATGTGGTCAGTATGACCATATCTTAACATCTCAATGAATTAAACCTAGTGGAAATTGAAGGTTACTACCTGTGCTATTAAACCACATTTATACTTTTTCCCAATTGTATTTGTGAATATTTTTATAAAGTTTTTAAAATTTGACTTAGTGCAAATTTTCTACTATATGAGGTCTTGGAGGGATGTGGTCAGTATGACCATATCTTAACATCTCAATGAATTAAACCTAGTAAAAATTGAAGGTTACTACCTGTGCTATTAAACCACATTTATATTTTTTCCCAATTGTATTTGTGAATATTTTTATAAAGTTTTTAAAATTTGACTTATTGCAAATTTTCTACTATATGAGGTCTTGGAGGGATGTGGTCAGTATGACCATATCTTAACATCTCAATGAATTAAACCTAGTGGAAATTGAAGGTTACTACCTGTGCTATTAAACCACATTTATACTTTTTCCCAATTGTATTTGTGAATATTTTTATAAAGTTTTTAAAATTTGACTTAGTGCAAATTTTCTACTATATGAGCTCTTGAAGGGTGTGGTCAGTATGACCATATCTTAACATCTCAATGAATTAAACCTAGTGGAAATTAAAGGTAACTACTTATGCTATTAAACCACATTTATACTTTTTCCCAGTTGTATTTGTGAATATTTTTATAAAGTTTTTAAAATTTGACTTAGTTCAAATTTTCTACTATATGAGGTCTTGGAGGGATGTGGTCAGTATGACCATATCTTAACATCTCAATGAAATAAACCTAGTGGAAAGGTTTAATTCATTGAGATGTTAAGATATGGTCATACTGACCACATCCCTCCAAGAGCTCATATAGTAGAAAATTTGCACTAAGTCAAATTTTAAAAACTTTATAAAAATATTCACAAATACAATTGGGAAAAAGTATAAATGTGGTTTAATAGCACAGGTAGTTACCTTCAATTTCCACTAGGTTTAATTCATTGAGATGTTAAGATATGGTCATGTTGACCACATCCCTCCAAGACCTCATATAGTAGAAAATTTGCACTAAGTCAAATTTTAAAAATTGTATAAAAATATTCACAAATACAATTGGGAAAAAGTATAAATGTAGTTTAATAGCACAGGTAGTAACCTTCAATTTCCACTAGGTTTAATTCATTGAGATGTTAAGATATGGTCATACTGACCACATCCCTCCAAGACCTCATATAGTAGAAAATTTGCACTAAGTCAAATTTTAAAAATTGTATAAAAATATTCACAAATACAATTGGGAAAAAGTATAAATGTGGTTTAATAGCACAGGTAGTTACCTTCAATTTCCACTAGGTTTAATTCATTGAGATGTTAAGATATGGTCATACTGACCACATCCCTCCAAGACCTCATATAGTAGAAAATTTGCACTAAGTCAAATTTTAAAAACTTTATAAAAATATTCACAAATACAATTGGGAAAAAGTATAAATGTGGTTTAATAGCACAGGTAGTTACCTTCAATTTCCACTAGGTTTAATTCATTGAGATGTTAAGATATGGTCATACTGACCACATCCCTCCAAGAGCTCATATAGTAGAAAATTTGCACTAAGTCAAATTTTAAAAACTTTATAAAAATATTCACAAATACAATTGGGAAAAAGTATAAATGTGGTTTAATAGCATAGGTAGTTACCTTCAATTTCCACTAGGTTTAATTCATTGAGATGTTAAGATATGGTCATGTTGACCACATCCCTCCAAGAGCTCATATAGTAGAAAATTTGCACTAAGTCAAATTTTAAAAACTTTATAAAAATATTCACAAATACAATTGGGAAAAAGTATAAATGTGGTTTAATAGCACAGGTAGTTACCTTTAATTTCCACTAGGTTTAATTCATTGAGATGTTAAGATATGGTCATACTGACCACATCCCTCCAAGACCTCATATAGTAGAAAATTTGCACTAAGTCAAATTTTAAAAATTGTATAAAAATATTCACAAATACAATTGGGAAAAAGTATAAATGTGGTTTAATAGCACAGGTAGTTACCTTTAATTTCCACTAGGTTTAATTCATTGAGATGTTAAGATATGGTCATACTGACCACATCCCTCCAAGAGCTCATACATATATTAGAAAATTTGCACTAAGTCAAATTTTAAAAACTTTATAAAAATATTCACAAATACAATTGGGAAAAAGTATAAATGTGGTTTAATAGCACAGGTAGTAACCTTCAATTTTCACTAGGTTTAATTCATTGAGATGTTAAGATATGGTCATACTGACCACATCCCTCCAAGACCTCATATAGTAGAAAATTTGCACTAAGTCAAATTTTAAAAATTGTATAAAAATATTCACAAATACAATTGGGAAAAAGTATAAATGTGGTTTAATAGCACAGGTAGTTACCTTCAATTTCCACTAGGTTTAATTCATTGAGATGTTAAGATATGGTCATACTGACCACATCCCTCCAAGACCTCATATAGTAGAAAATTTGCACTAAGTCAAATTTTAAAAATTGTATAAAAATATTCACAAATACAATTGGGAAAAAGTATAAATGTGGTTTAATAGCACAGGTAGTTACCTTTAATTTCCACTAGGTTTAATTTATTGAGATGGTAATATATGATTGTACTAACTGAATCCCTAAAAGGACTCATGTATGAACAATTTGCTTGAGGACAAAAAAATACAAAAAAAAGAATAATTTTACTAAAAGTTTATTGTATTGTTCATTTGTACTACGAATATTAATTTTTAATGTTTAAACACACAGAAAATTTAAAAATTAGTGCAAATTTGTTAATATTACGTATTAAAAACTTTTTTATCGCATGCGATAATTTTTTTTCTATCACTAAAAACGTATTTAACTCGGCGTATTTATCTTCACACACATGTTTACTTTTATTATTGATACAGAAGTATATTTCATAACTTGTTAATGTTTTAGTGTGCACTAAAAACAATATGAATACAAAACAAAAACTTTTAAGGGGCAAGAAAAGCAGTACGGGTTTAGCTAATTTTTAAATAAAATTGGAATTGTATGTTGTTTTTTTTTTTTGTTGGTAGTGAATAGATAGCGGTTTTTTTGTTTTTATACTTTTGCCTATTTCAATTATAATCGCTGTTTTTCTTTTCTTTATTTTTTTTCAAGTACAAATAACAGCAAAATATAAAACAGTTCTTATTTAGCTAGAACTTGAAATAGTTATATGAACTAATTTCAATAACATTTATAACCAACACTCATTCATCAACAAGTGATTTTTGATGCTCTATCTCATGGCCAAATACTACAAAATTAAACAGTTTTTATAAAATTTTAATTTGAGCGAAAATTGTTATTGTTTGCACAATAAATTCATAACTTTATACATACATATGTATGTACCTACATAGATAGTTGTTTTTAAGGGAATACTACTCTTTGCCAATAATTTTTTAGAAATTAACCCTCTAACCGTAACCGTCCTTTCAAAAGAACATCACAAATGAGAGAAAAGCACAGTTATGCACACGCATTTCTGTGCGTATTGTTTGTTATTATTATTATTGTTTATGAATTGTTATGTAGCTTTGCAACTTTAAAACGTCAGTTAATGCTGTTTTACATGTTTTACTTATTGAATTCTCTGCAAAAGCGTTTTTTTTTTGTAGTGCGCAATGCAAGTAAATCATCTACATTCAGTTTAGTTGTTATATTTTCAGTTATAAAATGAATGAACATCCTAGTCAAACAAAAAATAAAAAGCGTGCATAATGCTATATTACAGCATAAAGATATAGCGAAGTCGGTAGTGATGGATATATACTTATGTATATTGCTGTGGCAACACTAAACTATAACAGCAAGACATATTCTTGACAAATCGACTACTTTTTGATGCCTTTAAAAAAAATGTTATATTTAATAATAGTCCACTTCGAGAATTTCATAGCATTAGCGACTATTTTTTTTTTCAAAATTTATATAGTAGATTTTGTGAAGAACTTTTCTACAATAAAAGTATATTAAAATGTTTTCTACAAAATAAAAAAATATTGGATTTTTTTCTGGTCTTTTTCATAAAAGTAATTGTCTGTCTTAAGTACTTTCTATGAAAATGTATTGTACTACAACTAACATTTTTAACGAAAAAGTTTATGCTGTGCATAAAATGTTTTTATAAAATAGCAAAACATTTTATGACATGTAAAAAGGAGTTGTTTTGTTTTAACTTTAGTCTGTTAGGGCGTTGCCTTGTTAGGCATAAATTTTTGGGGTTATTATTCATTATGAAATGTCAGCTACTCGATTTTAATAGCCTAAATAACCCATTACGATTATGGACTTACAGAAGTCGTACGGTTCTTCTAAGAGCGATTATTCTGCGACACGTTAATTTTAAAATTTAAAAATCAGTGAAAATCTATAAGTCACCACTTTTTTAATGAAATACTTGCCGCTGTTGTCAAAATAACTATTACTTATACTCTAAGCTTATTAAACTAAATGAGACTTGTAAAAAGTTATGTATTTGAATGGCTTCTATCAAATTTTGCGATAAGAATTTGTAGTGTGTGTGTATCTAAGCAAATACCAAAAAAAGTACTTACGTATCACATTATAAATCAAGTCATTACTTAAGTACTTCTTAGTAAGACAGACGATATGAAATAGTAATTGAAAAATATGTTGTTTAGTAAGAGTAAGTCATTACCTAGTTTTTGTTGGATAAAAATCAAAATGAGGAAATTAACAGAAAATTTACCAGAGTTTACAGTTTCTGCGACAGGCCGAAGCAGGCGGTAAAAATCCACAAGACTTAAAATTACCTTCGTTGAAACCTTTTTATGGGGAAATACTATTTAGCTATTAGGACAAAATTAGGAATTTAATTGTTTATTATACTATATTGAATTTTTGTAAATAAATCCAAAAAAATTTATAATCTAATTTGACATTTTATAATTTAAATATTTTTGGCCCTTTTTTAGGCCTTTTCGTAAAAATTAAAAATATTCTACTAAAAAAATTTAAATAACCAAAAAATAAACGCAAATCTAACCAGTTTTTCGTATTTTTGCAAACTGTAGATTTTTGGGCCATTTAGCGTTTGTTTTCACTTAGGGTTAAATTTGCATAGTGCCATTTTAATAAGCTTCGCCTGCTGGTTTATACTATTTTTATCAGCAAAAAAATGTTTTAGCACAGAATTAAAATAACAACTGAAAAATACTTAAACTAGCTTGCATTTCAATAAAGAGTTAAGTTATTAATTTTTTTGAACAAGTTACAAAACAAAAAATGTTTAAATAACTTTATTACAACAATTGTTGTCATTCAACTACACCTTCAACAACATTCGTGATTGAAACTGATATTTTAAATTAATATTTGCAAAAAAAAATTGCAATTTAAATTTGTTTTGTCTTCATGCTAAATAATACCACTCAATAATTTGAAGATAATTATTTAATTTAAAATTTTTTTTTCAAATTACGTTCGACTTTTTTATTTTATTATTTGAACATTTCTGGTAAATGTTATTTGTAATTACAGTTTACTTTTTTCTCAGTTTCTGTAATTGAAATATAAACAAGTTAAAAACCAAAAATAACAAATCATTCAAATTTAAATTATAGCTAGATAATCCAATGAACTACAAAAAAAACAACTTAAATACCAGCAAGTTAATTTCAAAGTAAATGTACAATTACAACATAACATTTTCAAATTGTTTGTTGTAGTTGTCGATGTTACTATTGTAATTCGTTTTTGCTTTAGTAGCCACTATAAAATTGTATTTTTAGTGAATTTTAAAAATCTTTTAAATGAAAACCTTGTTATAATCGACTGTATATAAATTGTTGTATCTTTAACTGAAATTGGAAAAAAAATGGTTTAAAACAAAATCTACGGATGCAGATGATAGCAAAGGTAATTATTTTCTCAAAATTAAAGAAAATAAAAGCTAAGTATAAAACGCTGAGCTTGCATCATGAAAGTGGAAGTTGTTAATAAATATTTAAAGCAAAAAAAAAAATTTATAATAAAAATACAAATTTTCTACACTAATCGTCTGAATAGACTACTCTTCTTTTGTACAAACTGAAGACCTGGCCATATGTCAATTTCACTATCAGTCTGACTAGCTGACTAAGGTATCTTCTTGTAAAACGATCAATGAACGTAAAAAAGCGTAAAAACAACATAAAATTCAATTTCATGCAAACTTCATGTTTCATACAGCAGCATGCCAGGCAGGCTTCCAAACAGCCCGGTAACCACTCAACAGACTTTGTATGAAAAATAATATTAATCAGTCAGTGTGCTGGTAGAGAAGATATTTGTTAAAACAAATGTATGTACCCTGTCGGATTTCTGTGAGCTAACTCATAATAAGATTAACTTATGGCCAACTAATTTTGAACTAACTCATAGCTAGCACAAAACTGATGCAGAATGAGTGAGTACGTACATACGCTGATGCATGACTTATAAGAAAAAAAAAATACCCTAGAGGTTTTTGACAGTGATGCTAATAGTGGATTATTTTCTGAAAATTTGAAAACAAATAGGAAATAAATTTTTTAATAAATAATTCCAATGAAATTTATTATTTACCGTCACCTTTTTTCCATTAGAATTATACACAACTGCTAATATAATTATTAAATAATATTCCAAATAGTCATAACTTTTAAATGTAATATGTGTGAATATTTACATGTGCATAGTCGAAACAGCAAATTGCTATATAATTTTACTGACAGATCAATTTATAATTTATTATTATCAATTTGTTAACTCATAATAAGGTTAACTTATGGCTAACTAATTTTGAACTAACTCATGGCTAGCTCAAAACTGATGCAGAGTGAGTGAGTACTGACTCATTCGTAGGACATCGTGTGTAAAAACTGAATAGCTTTTAACAAGGTAAATGAGCTAGTTTTTGAGTCACCTATCACTCATTTTTGGCTAACCACTGACTAGTTTTGAGTTAGCTAAATTTCCGACAGGGTACATATAAATCTACATATGCATGTATGCATGCATGCGTTTATTAAAGTACAATGTACCAATCAAAAACGATAGCTAATAATGTAACGAATGTAATAAAACATAAAGTGACTAATTTGTTTTTCTATATTAAAGTTTGTATACAAGATGTTTGGTTTTATTGAAAGTTGCATCCGACCAATTTTTTGAGATAAAGAATTCCTTTATTGTACTATGAAATTTTTTAAACAGATGTTTAAAAAAATGGTCACACGTATCTAATGAAAATTCAAATTACTTTTTGGTAAAACGTCTTCATCTTTTAAGGTGATACAAGACAAAAGAAAATTTATGATTTTTGTAAAAAAGTAATAAGAGTAAGATTTTGTAAAAAAAACCTTTTGTCAAAGTAAAAGTGTTCTCCAATAATTTTAAGAAAAAACATCAAATTCTTATAGAAAAAAAATATAAAACAGTGATTAAAGGATAGATTTGTTCTTTGGAGGTCTAGAAGTGGTTATTGTCGTTCATAAATTATTGTGTTCTATGTGTATAGGTTTTATGTGTCACATAGAACACAATAATTTACGAACGACGTTATGTTTTATATAATGTATGATCATCAAACCTTAAACAATTTTTTTATTTAAAATTTAAGGTTTATGAAATTCCGCAAATTTATGCAATTTGTTTTAGAATTTTTTTGGGTAGTCGCAGAAAGGATAACCTGAATATACTTGGTTCAAGATGAAAGATTGGCTTTGAATATTTTTTCTAGTTCTGAACTAGTTCTAACATGATTTGGATATTAGTTTTTTTATTTAGGTTAGGTTAGGTTGAAAAAGAGGGGCACTAAAAGCCCAAACCCACACCAGGTATACACTTATGCCCAATTAACATGTTGTGCGTTTTCAATTATTAAGTTTTTTATATTTTATTTGTTTCTATAAATATTCCAGTTCAATTCCATTCTGTACATTTCAGTTTTTGTAAAAAAAATTTAAGTGTTGAGTGTAAACCTCTGTCTTATGTTAACCCGTTTTATGGATTTAATCATGATGGTGATGTATATTGATGTGTATCATTTGCATTTAATTAAAGTTCTAATTACTGTATTTTGATATTTTAAAGCCGATCTTTCTGTTGTGTAATTTAGCTTAAATAAAAAATTGTAGACTCGATTTCAAAATGCCGTTATATTCTAGTATTATATATGTTTATTGCCGTTATAACTGATATACATATGTTTTCTTTTTCTTTCGAAAAAGAAAAATATCATATAATAATTCAAAACTAACAACCTTATTCACTGTGCTATAAAATTCATCATTACTGTAAAGGAAGTGTTAAGGAGTTCTTCTCTAAATAAAACTTATTTTTATAATTTATTTCTTTTTTATGTTTTACTAAAATGTTTTAGGTTAGTTAAAAGTGCAACATTTGGTTGACTTGTATTTTCTGTCTGCCTGGCATCAGGCCAACCAATAACAAAAAAAAAATTACAGTGCACTACACAAAAGCTGGTAGACAACTTTCGCTCAGTTATTAAAGATTTGGATGAAGTCAAAACACAGTTACAAGGAAAAAATATATTTTGTGAAACCGAAAAAACTGAGACATTTTCATAATAGTGTTGCCGTAATAATAAAACAAGGTTAGCAATATTCAATCAGGCTTCCTTCAGCAGCTAATACATCGCATAGTTTTTACATCTGACTTGTCAAATTTCCTTCCGCTAAATACAAACATGTCATGTGTTAAAAGTCATCTGACAAAATTTGAATTAGAGCTTGTTATATTTTTTTCGACATCATCTGTTGGCAGAAACCTGTGCTGCTGGTGATTTTATAATCAGTTCCTTACCGGCAATTACTACTTTTTTTCGTACAAATTATATAAAAGATTTTTCGCTTTCGTTCGTTTATATGATATTCGACACAATGAAAAAAATTTTCTACTTTAAACTGAGTAAAGGACTTTTAATTTTTTTTAAATCCAAACATACATAGGTACTTTTAACAAAAAATATTACCTAACAAGTTTTTTAAAAAGATCTAAAAATGTCAACAACTATCAACCATGAGCAACGTTTTGAATAAGAATTAAAAATGTTCTGGATTACTAATAAAAAATATATTTTTGCCTATTGTTTTTCACGGATTTAATGGCCGCTGTATTATTTTAATAACCGTAAAGGTATTAAAAAAATACCAATTTTTTTTAAATTTTGGCTTCTAATTCCTAGTTTTTAGGAAATACCTTTATATTTAGTAAGCATATTTATTACGAAAAAGGTTATTTATTACAAATTTTTAATATATAACTTTAACAATACACAATTAATTAGCAGTGAAGAAATCGGCAACACTGTATTTTAGGGATACGAAATTAAAAGAAATGGAATAACGATACAAAAGGAAAAACTTACCTATTGGAAAGAAAAATATGTATGAAGTCAATAAAATAAATATCCACCAATAAAAATTGTATTTATTTAATAAAAATTCCTTGGGGATTAATTTATTTTTTCCTTGTTTTTTATTTTTTGTATTTATTTCTGTTTAATGAACAATTAATTAAGAAGGCATTTAATAAATTATATTTAAAATTTATATTATACTATTTTTTTATTTAAAACTTTTAAGTAAATAGCGGCAATGTCTTAAAATCATAAAAACATTTAGATTTTTTGTTTTTCTGTTTCATGCAGTTTTATCATTCGTTTGTATACACTAGCACCGAACCATATACCGCAAACACACACGCACACAAATTCAATTTCATTTTTTAGCAATTCTTGCGAATTTTTTAATAGTTTATAAGAGTTTATGTACATTATTATACAATTTTGTAATAAATTTGTTTTCTCTTTTTTTTCTTATTTTATTTAAAATTAAGTATATTACATTACATTATTCTTTTGTTTTGTATTTGACTTTTGTTTTATTCCTTTCTTTTGCACTCACTTTTTGACACTGGAAAAATGTATTTTAGAGATGGTTGTGTTTTTGGGATGAAAAGAAATAAAAGCAGAAAAAACAAGACGAGGATGACAAGTCAAAGAATCCAAAGAAATTTTCATCAATGCACCATCTTTTTTTTTTTCTTTGGAAAAATTTTATTATTTATTTTGTATACATATACTTAATTATTGATAAAATGTTGTTTTGTCAATTGCTTGATAATATAACTCGTCAATATTATTTTTGCAAAACTTTATTTAAATACACCTTTAACTTAACAAAATCGATTGTATGCGCGCTTATAATATACATAGCATCTGCTTGAAAGGAAGAAAAACTTATGAACAAGAGATGAAAAATGTGTGTCAGACAACCAAGCCGATAAAGAAACTCTACGGCGGCAGTACTGTCAAATTTGGCTTCAAAGTTACGGCGTTTTGAATTTTTTGATCACATATAAATAATTCTTTCTTTAACTGTTAATTTGTTAATAAAGATAAGAACTGGGTATCAATTCTCGTTCTATGAAGTTATGAAATGAAAAGTTTTTGTGTGTAATATCATATGGTGCCACTATACCCTTTGCTATGCAAAAACTTTTTCATTTCACAGTTTCACAGAACGAGAATTGAGCCCCAGGGCCGATTACCTTTAACGGTACAATAACTTTTCATTTTATAGTTTCATTAAACAAGAATTTAACCACAGGGCTGGACTATTGTTTGATCCTCTATTCAGTTACATTTGTTTCAATATTTGTTCAGTTTTACTTATATTGCATCACGTAAGCCCGTTTCGCTTTATATATCCAAAACCCTATTGTAAATACCTTACTATTTGTTCAAGTAAATTATAGTTTTTGGATTTACCAAAACTTTGTTGAGAATAATAGAAACAACCTATATTTTTTATAGTTTTTATATGTATATATGTAGATATACAATATATCTATACATATACTTATGTTTTATTCCTACTTTGTATAACTCTGAAGTATTCTATGTTGATATGTCTAAATAAAATTATATGTAATTCAGAAATCTGAACATAGGAAACCGTTTACGAAATAACTACTTTTTAATTACAAATTATTTGTGTTTTTTTCTCGGTTGTATTAAAAAATTTGTGTTGACATTAAAAATACAATGGTTTAATCTTACCTAAAGTTCAGGAAACAAATTACTAAAGTAAGCAACTTAAATTTAAATAGAATTTATATTAATTTCGGTAACCCACAGGGTTTAGCTTTGAATGCTTCTCATTATATATCTGTGGCTTGGAGCTTAAAGGGCCAATGTCACTTTTTTGCTCTTTTGATCTAATCATTGCATTAGATTTGTTTTCTTGTTCTATTTCATTATGGTAAAACAGCTAAGGTCATACTTAACCCAGAACAGCTTCATAAATAAAATTCTAGCCAATGTTACTATGAAAGCATATAGAATAAAAGTTAAAGTTCAATTCAAATTTTCTCAAAAGCAAATATTTTGACATTGGCCCTTTTAGCTCCAAGCCACATATATATAAACCATATATCAAAAATACGATATATCTAAAATTTTACTATGTGTAAAAAATAAATAAAAAGTTGAAATTGGAAACTTAAAGTTATTAAAAATAAAACTAAATTATTATAAATAAAAGAGAAATATAAATTAATGACAAAACTATCGAAAAAGTAAACAATATAAAGTAATTGGGTTTTATAAAAATTAACGATTTAAAAATTAAAAAAAATATTAAATTTATATGAAAAACAATTGGTAGATTAATCGAATTTCTTAAATGAATTGTAAACACAGTGTCCTTAATTACTGCAACTAATATAAACATATAAGACTACAGTAAAACTTCCTTTTTGAATTTGAATAAACAATTTTATATAAGTGCTGTAATAATATACAATTAGAACGATTACAAAAGATACGTCACAAAGTAGTGCTTATTATTTTAAAATTGAATAGGTATACCAGTATAATATTAATGCTCGAATCAATGAATTGGTTAAACATAAAACAAAGACATATAATAATTGCTTTAAACCATACACATAAAATGAAATATGAAAATCTCTTGAGCATCTGAGTGAACAGAAAATAATATATTGGAGAAATACATCCCTATATACCAAATGCTAAGTAGGCTAATAAAAGTGACCAAAATGATAAGACAGAGATCGCTTTTTTACAAGGGGCTTAGATTTTTTTAAACACAAATCGTGTAAACACTGAAATATATAATAATGCTTTTTATGTTTTATTTTTAGAAACATTAAAATTTTATATGTATAAGAAAAACTTACTAAAATTTATTTAAATTATGAAATTTTTATATATTTATATTTTATTCGAACTTTTTTCTATATATTAGAACTTAAGCCAAAATAAAAAATGGTTCACATTAAAATTTAATGTATAAAATTTTTATATATATTTTTACGGACTTAAAAATAATAACAGAAATGAAAGTGTTCTTTTATAAGTTCCAATTGCATTGATAAATACTAATACCAATATATATATATATATATATATATATATATATATATATATATATATATATAAATATATCAATTCTATTTTCAATCGGATATTTTATATCGATGTCTTTTTTAAAAAAAGAGAATATTTTGCTCTAAGTATACTGACTGACCTTAAGAACAAATCAAAAATTATTACGGTATTGCACAACATTACATTAAATACTATATCTGATCACTGTAACCAATTATCTTTGAAGTAAAATGTTGACTGACCTCTTGTCCTCAATTGTAAATGCCAGATATAACAAAACATAGAATAAGGATAACCCTATTTTCTGCGGATTATGTAAGTTGATTGCTCATTTTTTAAGTTTTTATACTTTTATACTTTAATTTTCGTAATTAGAATTATTACATAAAAAAAAATTAAAAACCAATACCTGCCGCGGTCGTTTGTGTTGTTTTTGCTGGCGCCGACGTATTAGCTATTTTATGTGACACCGTATTCTTTTAAAAAAATGTTTTTTTTATTGTCTTTTCTTTATATTTTTTTTTCTCTTTTTTAAAACAATAAAGAAATGGATGAGAAGATAATTTGAAATTGATATAACAAAATAGAATATAAAAACATAAAATCAGCGTTGCCACTGGAATCATTTATAGTTCAATATTTTACTCTAAAAACATTAATCCTATTAAATTTTCTGAATTATTTTATATATGTACATATAAAACAATTTTTAAAGATAATTAAATTAATTCTTTATTATTCTTTACTTATTTTAAACTTCAGTTGTCAAAGTCCATACATAAAAAACAATTTTCTCTCTTCTAATATAATAATATAAACAAAAAATTTCTCACCAATCCGTGGTTACCTGATGAATAATTATGCCTTGGATAATTGGGTTACACTTAATTTTCCATAATTGTGGTGAGATAAAGGAAATTTACTAAACACTTTTTGACTTTAGTGATACACTAGTGCAACCATTAGAGTTTTGCTAAAATTTTCTTATTTTAAAATTAAACTTAATATTTTTTAAGGGTCTCTACAACGTAGAAATAAAGTTTCATAGCTATTTTTGTTTTATGATCGAACATTGCGAATGCGGAGGAAAACGATCTTGCACCCAATATATTTCATGATTTATTGAATTTTAAAACTTTTTTTATGTACTGTTTTCATTTAAGTTATTTTCATGTTTTTTAGGGTTTTTACATGTGATTATTAATAATATAGAACAATATATAGCACACTTTAAGAATGACTGATTATATTTTAAATATTTTTATTTTATTTGCAAATATTGGTGTAGTTAATATCTATTTGTCAAAAAAGAAGAACTGCTTAAGTCGACATAGGCTAAACTGGAGATAATCATATTATAACAATTCCGAATTTTTTAAAAACAATATAAGAACAATATTGTTTGGAATAATAACTTCATTTAGGTTAGGTTAAAAATGAGGGGCATTAAAAGCCCAAACCCATGACAGGTATACACTTATGTCCAGTTCGCATGTTGTGCGCTTCATTTAACTTATTTAGCTAAATATACGAAAATTTATATGGTCTTTTACTTGTATTGCGCAGAATCCTTATTTTAAAGGTAATATTTTTTTAATCAACCTAAATATTTAAATATGTTTTCCAAAAAAACTATAAAAATAAAGCAGTTTTTCTTGTTTTTTGTTATTGAAACGGTACAATCTTAAAATTTTCAGATTATACCAGTCTATAATACTGTTCGATGGTAATTCTAAAGACTGTATACAAACTATGTACCTAAAAGTATGCTTAACAAATATAATTACTCTTGTGCTGCATATATTTAAGCGAAATTAACAAAGTTTGATCAGGAAAAATATTCTCGTTTTGTCGAACTCTGAATTGAAAAGTATTTGTATGGTAAAAGGCATAGTGACTCCATATGATATGACACAAAAAGGTTTTAATGTATCCTGTATTTTATGAGACAATTCCAAATGACAGACAGACAAAACTCCAGTAAGCGGTTTTTTGTATTTAAGATTGTTTACTATATACCTACTTCGCCAAAAAATGTTTAAACAATATTATATGTACAGACTGTTTTTTAAATCTTATACGTATAAATTTTTGTATAAGGAAAACAATAGAAAGATTACGTATGATTTTAACAATGTTGTTGCTAAATTTATTAATGGCTATATTATAATCGACTCCTTAAAATCAACAATCGTTACAATATCTTTGGCATTGCCATTTCACAAATTAAAGTATGTAAAAACGCCCTTGCTACTTAAACAAAAATGGCAGTGCTATCCAGTGTTGCTAATAATTACAAAAGTTATATATTGGTTATAAAAAATTATTTGAAAAGATTAACTCTTTTGATATTATATACCAGCTATGTTTCGAGCGCCATCTTGTATTTTTAACGTTTATATTTTGAATGTAATCTACTAGTCCACCCTTTTGATTCCTTGATACCGATATTGAGGGAGTTAAAAGGGATAGATTTATAATTAATATACATATGTGAACCATATATCCGTCATTGTATTTCGAAGACCACCTTAACGTAGGAATTTTTCCTCTAAACAATGCTAAATAACTGACGTCTTAAACGAATGAAGTTAATTTTCATCTTTAAAGTTTAGAGAAAATACTGAAGCTGGTGTATTTTTGTGTTTATGTCTAAGTCATTTTCGAAACGATTTCATAAGCATTCTCTGAAAAAGATTTCGAGACTTCTTCTTAATTAGGACCCTTGGGAACTTAATTTATAAAAAAATCCAGATAATTTTTACCTACGACTTTGCTGATATCTCTGAATATAATAAATAGTAACATATATATGTGCAAACTATCCGAGAGCTAACAAATTCTAATTTTTATGTAAAAAAGCTCAGCCAGTTGTGTTTCTATGCCTTTATCTTAGTAGATTATGAGATTTCATTTTAAAATACCAATTATATAAAGGCTCTTTATTTCATTATCGTATTTTTTCATAAGATTCCAGAAAATATATGCTCAGAGTCGCTTTAGAGTCGCAAATAAATATTGTAGAAATTATAAATTGCATGATAAAGCCATGTATACTCTTGAAATTACAGGTGATGAGTATCAAAAACAAAATTTTTAAAGATGAACCTTAAAACTGTAAAATGTAAAATATATGTATATGAAAAAACTCTTTTTTTGACAGAGAAACTGAAAACCCTACAGAGTTAAAAAACTGAAAAAAACAGATATATCTGAACATTTGGAAACGCTAGTCCTAGCAATAAAACCGTAGTGTTTCTTGTATACACAAAAGTAATGGCAGCTCCTGAAAACTGCAAAGCTAATATTAAAGTCATATAAAATAGAAATCCGTTTTTTAATAGTTAAATTTTATATATAAATCTTGTTAATAAATCTGTATTAAACTAAAAAATTGATATTAAAATTGAGGCTATTTTTACAATGGTTCATGGTAAGTCAAAATGTAACGGCTTTTTTCGAATTGAACTGTTATATTAATTTAACATGACGTTGAACCGTAAGTTATGTAAAATTTAAAAAAATTTCTGAACTGCGATTACCTGATAAATAAATATGCCTAGGAATAAATGTTGATTGTCAAAAGTTACTCTTTTTTATTTAGTTATCATTTTCTCGCATAATAAAATTAAAAATTAACGTATGTATGTTAAAAAAATATAAAAAAAATATAAAAAAAAAAAATTTTTAAAAATTAAACAAAAAAAAAAATTAAAAATAAAATTAAAAAAAAGAATTAAAATATAAATAATAAATATAAAACAAAAAAAAAAAAATTAAAAAAAAAAATAAAAATATAAATAACTAGCTAATACCCGGTGTGCTTCGCCACCCCCATCGTAATGAAATAAAAATTTTATAGTTCAAAAATATATTTATTTTGCAATTAAAATCTAAAATTTTTCTTACAGATTAGTATTACTCTAATATTGTGTGATATGCAATATATTTACGGCCTTATTCATAAACGACTTTTAAATTTATCAAATGTTTATAATGCAAAATTTTCGTATAGAATTTGATTCATAAACCTTTGATAAATTTTAAAATCGTTTATTAATAAGACCATTAGTCTACATCAACAATTTAAAAATAATAAATTAATTTACTTAGTTGCTAACATTACTGCAATAAAATAGAAATGTTTATAATATAAAAAATTTTTACTATTAATTAATTCTTATTCTAATGCCTTAGGATAAACGATGTTTTTGGTTTTTCCACCTGGTGCATACACAGAGAGATCTGCGGGTTTTCCAACTCGCGAACATGCAACGTAAAGCTGTCCATGTGAGAAACATGGATTTTCTAGGTGAAGACCACAAACTTGCAGGGACTGACCTTGAGCTTTGTTTATGGTCATTGCAAATGCTAGGCGAATAGGAAACTGCAAGCGCTTAAAATCGAATGGCATTTCCGATGTTGTCATGGGAATACGTGGCAACAATACATCAGTTCCCTTAAACTTTCCAGTAATAATGGTCGCCTCGATTAAATTGTTCATTAATTTTTTTACTGTAAGTCGAGTACCAATACAAAGTCGAGGCGGATCAATGTTCCTGAGTAAAATTATGGGAACACCAATTTTCAACCGTAAATCATTTGGTGGAAAACCCGGTAAATCTAGCGAATTTAAAAATTCAACTGGATAATTCACGACATCCTCAATATTTGTTACTGTGTCTATCGATTTATAAGTTTTCAGGTCACCATCGATTTTGTTCAAAATTTTGCTGTTGATGGAATTAACGTCAATATTTTTTGCTGCCAATAGCGCACGTTCACATAACCATTCATTGTTTTTAAAATTTTGTCCGATGTTGGGAAAAACTTTGGGATGTTGGGAACTTTTGCTAATATTAATGAAATCAAAAACGTTTTTCCAGTTCCTCCAGGTGCGTCAATAAAATAGAGGCCCCCATGTTTGTTTGTTATTGCTGCCATTATAGTATTGTATACAATACTCTGCTCTTGTTGCAAATGTGGTAAATTTACTTCTAGTAAATTTTCCAAATTTTGGTGATCATAGTCTCTCTCACGTCGTAGTTCCTGATCGTTTGCGTGGGTTCCTGATCTGATTGGGGCTATCATTCCTACTTCAAAAAGTGTCACACTCTTTATCTCCAAACATTTGTCTTCCAGTAAAATTAATACCTCATTGTACATAGTTTCATTTAGTTCAAGCGTTGCATTATTGGTAATAACTCTCTCTCTGTGTAAAATATCTTCAGCCATATATGTTTTAAATTTGTGCCAAAGATCTTTTGGATTAGAAGGTGAGCACGACACCAATATTATCGAAAATAGCGATCGTATTTTCCATGGATGGTTTATTACTGAAGCATCTTCAAGCGTTGTTTCCCAATGACAATCGTTCTCTAATAACTGCAGTTTCTGACAGGTCTCACGATTTGTGGCACATACTTCCCCATCAACAGTACGCAAGTTCTCGAAAGATATTGGCCGCCGAACATTAATAAGAAGCATTCTGCATTTTGAGGATGGACGGTATACACCCTGCCCAATGCATCGGTTGAATATAAATTTGGCCATCCTTCAACAGGTTTCCCTTGCTTACGACGTTGAAAATTCTTTGATGACGCGTTCCACGTATAATACCTTGGAATTTCGGAATACAACAATGTTTTAGCAAACAAATCATTTCTGCAAAGATTAAAAAAAGATGTTAATGTTGTAGCTGAGGGTGCTGTTGCTCTCTCCCGCGCATTTCTTTCTGTAAAGTAAACACGTTGTCCATTTTCCAAGTGCACTGATAAATGAACAACAGTTGGATGGCGTTCATGAATTGTAAATCCCAAAATTCGCCATACTGCTTCATTGCTACTGATGTACCTGGCCATTTGATATTGCGTAATTTCATCGTTTGGATTTTGTAATGAAAATACAGCCATATCTGACCCTTTAGTAACATATTTGCAGATGTATTTGATAGACTTTACTGAATGACAATACTCTACATTAATATGCGCTTTAAATGTTCTTGAAAGCAATGGACAGTAAGGTACTATCCACCGATTATCAACATCAACATCATTTCCACGTACCTTAATTGAAATTGATCGTCCACTATTATCCACAGACCGTCGACGGTAAAGTGGGTAGCCATCGTTTCCCGAGATTGTTTCTTGAATCAATTGCCGTGGATATTTCTTTGTGCATTTTCCATCCACCATGCATGGAGAATTCGCATTAATGGTTCCACATGGACCATGAATCATATTTTTGATAACAATTTCGTACAGGCTTGGATCAACATTTGGATCGGGTATCTCTGCAGAAATTATATCATCAATAAGATCTGGGGTAATTTTTTCAACCAACCAAATGAGAATATGGGCATGTGGCAATCCACGTTTCTGCCACTCGACGGAATACATCCAGCACCGTGTTTCTCCAAATACATGAAATTTTACAATAAAATCCATAAGGGATTTTAATTTTTGTTTAAACACGCGTGCTGTTATATCGTGCCGATGTATTGGTGTTTGACCAGTGGACAATTCAGATAGTATTTCATCCCACTTTGGATTACAGGTAAATGTAATGAACAAATCTGGCCGTCCATATGATCGAACATATCGATGCCTTACTTCCTCAACCGCGTATCTTAAAAAATAAATTTTTTTTAGGAGAGACAAAAAAAACGGTTCATCTTTTTATACTTCAGTGTTTGGTTAAAAGTTTAAATGCAATTATTAAGGAATTGATTGTATTTATGTATATTAGTAGTAATAATATACTAATCTTTTTTAGTTTAAGCATAAAACAATCGTTTGATATGAAAAAGTCAAAACCGTATTTTTTAAGATACGAGGTTGAGGAAGTAAGCCATCGATATGTCATTGCATCTTGACAGTACTCCTGCATATGACGTGAGCTGCCAGTAAATGTTGCTGGAAGAATAATAGCTTGGCGAATTTCAGTGGGATTGATGTCATTATGGCTATTTAATGCATCCCGAAGATGAATATAGTTATCCACTCGTAATTTTGCTTGGTTAAGTCGTATGTATAATAGACGTTCCGTTTCAATTTTCGCGTACATATCGACAATATACTGGTGAAATAATTCGCGGCAATTTAGAATGTGATTAACGGAGTTCTGACGTATCATTATTCGATATGCATAGAAATCCATTGCACTCATTTTTTCCTTGTTGATTCATCTGAAAGTAAAAAAGGACAAAATAAAAAAAAGTATAAAATTAGATTTTAAAAATCTGAACTTACTTGTTTCTGGATTAATTTGCCGTAATTCAAAGTGATATCCATCTTCACCAAATGGGAAAATAATTGGATACTGAAGTGCATCATACGAACGATGAGTTTCAGCTATCCTGTTGATCCTTTCGTTACGGCGGCGAATAATTATATCTCGTGGTACCACTGGATCACCTACCATTAAAATGGCTACGTCATCCATTGTAGGTGCATTGTATCGTCCTTGGTGTTATCCAGATGGTGTTTTATCAGCATGAATAGCGATAATATGGTCATCTGACCTCAATCGTGGGTCATCTTTGGCTTGCTTAAAGATCCTTACTAATTCGTTGTGTTCATGAAACATCACTTGTAATTCGGCCCCTATCCATTGTTTTGTGTCAGGGTTATAATGCTGTCGGTGTTGCACTTGGTCATTGTTATCCGCTTCTCCTATGAAATAAATTTGTAAGAATTTAGGATCTTCATTGGAACTGGCAACAATGACCCCATTTTATGGTAAATTTGACCTTGAACACGAAACGTGGTCATAAAATTGTGTCGAATTACTTTGGTAGCACCAAACGATGTCATTTGGAAAGTCGAATTATATTTCCTTATTTTACTAAGAAAATGTTGTGAACCCACATTCGTTCCTAAAAATTGAATTTAATATTTTGGTTATATGATAGATTTATATATATCTAAGGCCTAATTTATAAACATCTTTTAAATTTATCAAAGGTTTATAAAGCAACATTTTAATACTTATAACATTTGATTTGTAAACCTATGATAAATTTCAAAGTCGTTTATGAATTAGACCATGAATGTCTTACCTGAAATCAATGACTGTAAAGGTTCTGGTGGAGGAAGCAATTCAGGCAAAACAACTTTACCGTTTGCACAACACATTCCAGGTGTTTCATTTTTGTATTTGAGTGCACTACAATATTGGCAAACTTTATTCATGCCACCTATTGCCACTAATGGGTCTTCGGCATAATCAATATCAGTCCTGTAATTAAATGCAATACGTGCATATGTGTGAAATGCATTCCGATGACTAACCATTCGATTTCGATTTTTTTCACGGCGTAAGTTCAATTGTTCTATCCTCTCTGTTGCTCTCCTTGATGAGGTTCGAATCCGCTGAGCTTCTAAACGTTCTTCACCTTCCAACGGTGTCTCGGTGGCTCGTACTGTTGTGGCGTGACGTCGAATATCTTCAAGGCGTTCCTCACGCTGTAAAAAAGTTTCTGTGGCTCGTGATGATCTTGTACGATTTCGCTGAGTTTGAATACGTACTTCACGTTCCAACGATGTCTCGTTAGATCGAACTGCTACAGCATGATGTCGAAGACCTTCAAGGCGTTCTTCGTGTTGTAAAGGTGTTTCAGTGGCTCGGGATGTTGTGGTATGACTTTGCTGACTTTGAAGACGCCCTTCCCGTTGTGACGGTGTCTCATTAGCTTGTACTGCTTCAGCATGATGTCGAATTCGTTCTAGGCGTTCTACGCGTTCTAAGAATGTTTCTGTAGCTCGTGATGTTGAGGTACGACTTTGCTGACTTTGAAGACGCCCTTCCCGTTGTGACGGTGTCTCGTTAGCTCGTGCTGTTACAGCATGATGTCGAAGTCCTTCCAAGCGTGTTTCGCGTTCAGATCGTGTTTCAGAAGCTCTTGATGTTGATGATCGTGATCTTTCTCTTTGAAGACGTTCGTTATGCTGTTCATATGTTTCGGCAGCTCTAGAGGTTGAAGCTCAACTTCTTTCAGTTCTAAGGCGATCTTCACGCTCTTCTGAAGTTTCATTTTCTCTTTGCAATTGCAATGATTCTGCAGATTTGGTGCGTTTAGAAAGGGATGTTTTTTTTGAGGCATTTTACTTGTAATTTTTTACAGTATATATTCACAAAAAAAAACTTGTAACTTGTTCAGAATCAAAGATTCAATTAAATTATAAAATTGAATGTACGTCAAATTTATAATTTTTTAAATCTTAGGTAAGAAATTTCTTACCAGGTCAGAAAATTTTCTTTAACAAAAAATTACGGATAATAAATGTTTAAAAATTATTTTTTGAACCGATCACAGGTAAAAAAATTATTCACTTGCGTTGCAAAATTTAATGGGTTACAAATTTATATTTTTGGAATATTGGGTAACAAATTTTATTTCAGGTCAAACAATTTCTTATACCGAAAAAATTACAGGTAATAAAATGTAAAAACGTTTCCGGGAATCACAGATTTGGTAATTACAGATAATAAATCTTTAAAAATGATTTTTGGAACCGATCACAGGTAAAAAAATTAATCACCTACGTTGCAAAATTTAATGGGTTACAAATTTATATTTTTGGAATATTAGGTAACAAATTTTTTTTCAGGTCAAACAATTTCTTATACCGAAAAAATTACAGGTGATAAAATTTAAAAACGTTTGCGGGGATCAGAGATCTGGCAAGTGTCACGCCTACTATTACTAAATCAAACATTTCTTATTCAAATAATCATATAGACATAAAATTGTCTCTTGAAAAATTTGGGTACTTTAACTATTATCGCTTCCTTTATATACGATTTTTTGTATTGAATTCATATGAAAAGTGCCACGCCCACTATCACTAAAGCATTCGTTTCTTAACAAAATAGTCATATAGATGTCAAAGCTTTTCGTGCAAAAATTTGGGTACTCTAACTATTATCGCTTCCCGAATATACGAATTTTAGTATTCAATTGCTATGAGAGCTGCCACGCCCACTATTTCTAATGTACCCATTTTATTCCAGAAATGTTTATTTAGGTGTCAAAGTTGCACTGGCAAAATTTTAGTACTCTAATCGATATCGTTTTCCAGATATAAAAATTTTAGTATTTAAGTCATATTGCAGGTGCCACGCCACTATATCTAATGTACCCAGTTTTTCCAAAAATGTTCACTTGGGTGTCAAAGTTGCATTTGTAGAATATTGGTACTCTAATCGATATCGTTTTCCAGATATACAAATTTTAGTATTTAATTCATATGGCAGGTGCCATGCACACTACTGCTAATGTACCCATTTTTTACAGAAATGTTTATTTGCATGTCAAAGTTGCTCTTACAAAATTTTAGTACTCTAATCGATATCGTTTTCAGATATACAAATTTTAGTATTTAATTCATATGGCAGGTGCCATGCCCACTACTGCTAATGTACCCATTTTTTACAGAAATGTTTATTTGCATGTCAAAGTTGCTCTTGCAAAATTTTACTACTCTAATCGATTTCGTTTTCCAAATATACGAATTTTAGTATATAATTCATATGTTGGTGCCACGCCCATTACTGATAATGCACCCATTTCTTGCCTAAATGTTCATTTGGGTGTCAAATTTGCTCTTGTAGAATTTTAGTACTCTAATCGATTTCGTTTTCCAGATATACAAATTTTAGTATTTAATTCATATGGCAGGTGCCACGCCCACTATTGCCAATGTACCCATTTTTTCCAGAAATGTTTATTTGTATGTCAAAGTTGCCCTTGCACAATTTTAGTACTCTAATCGATATCGTTTTCCAGATATACAAATTTTAGTATTTAATTCATATGGCAGGTGCCACGCCCACTATTGCCAATGTACCCATTTTTTCCAGAAATGTTTATTTGGATGTCAAAGTTCCTCTTGCAAAATTTTAGTACTCTAATCGATATCGTTTTCCAGATATACAAATTTTAGTATTTAATTCATATGGCAGGTGCCACGCCCACTATTGCCAATGTACCCATTTTTTCCAGAAATGTTTATTTGGATGTCAAAGTTGCTCTTGCGAAATTTTACTACTCTAATCGATTTCGTTTTCCAAATATACGAATTTTAGTATTCAATTCATGTGGCCACGCCTACTATTCCAAGTCCGCCCATTTTTTACCCAAATGTTTGTGTGGATGTCAAAGCTTACCGTACTTAATTTGAAGACTCTACCTGCATTAACTTTCGTGATATATAATATTTAATACTTATTCTTTAATAGGGCGTGGCACCCCGCCCACTTACAATTTCAAACTAAAGTATAGCCTATAGTTCCTTCCAGACATACAGAAAGATTCTGTGAAAATTTCAAGGAAATCGGTCCAGCCGTTTAGCCGTCTATAAAGCACAAACAAACATACAAACATACAAACATACAAACACACATTGATTTTTATATATATAGATATATTAAATAAGAAATAAAAAAAAAAAAAAAATTAAAAAAAAAATATAAAAAAAACAATTTTTTGGCTCAGCTGGGATTCGATACCACGTTTACTTTAACCAATATACAAGTTTGTATGTATGTACATATGTTGTTGTTGTAATGTTGTTTTTGCTCATATCTCAGTTGTTTATAAGCCGATGTTTCTGATTTTTAATACCGATCTATTCCCGAATATTTCTGATATTTTAATACCTTACCCGGGTCCAAGCGATTTCGGGGGGCTTCAAAAAGTTGATTTGAGAGAAATTATATATTTTTATACGGTTTTTTAAAAACAAAATTCTATAAAAATTTCTTAAGATTGCAATCTCTCATTGCACAATTTTTCGTAAACAAGGAAAAATAGTACTACCATACTTAAATTTGTTTAAGTTAAGTAAACAGAGACGAAAGTATTTTTAAAGGATTTTTTTAACTTCTGCAAATGGAAAAAAGTTGTAAAAAAATGCTACAGAAGTTAAATTTGTTTAGAAATGAGAAAATTTTTCAAAAAACAATTATTTTGTTTATTTATTTATTTTGTCAGCTTAACCTTATGAATAAATTCTATGATTAAATATTTTTTTCTTGAGTACTTAGAATATTGTATGACTGTAACATATTAATTAACAAATATTTTTAATAAATAAATTAAAATTAAATTATAATTATTTGTTAATTTTTTTCATGGTCGAGTTAATTTTTAACAAAGAATTTTTTGAATTGTAATAAATGAAAGTATAATTTGAAAAAGTATGTTTTGCTGACACTAGCCGACTCGAATGTATTTTTGAAGTCCACGACGATTTCGTCATTAACTCTTCATGATTGGTGATTACGTGTCGGATGTAAGTATCATCTATTTAACTCCCAGGTCTCTTTATTACTTGAATTCGGTAACTTACTTGTTTTCCTTTTCCATATATTCTTGCAGAAAGAGTTATATCGAAATTTACCAACACCAATTCTATTTCTTTGTTATTAATTCTAAAAATAAATAAAAAAATAATATATATATATTTCGAATCATTTTTACGTTAGAAGAGGGTTTTAAGAACTTTTCATAAACAATGTTAACAAAACATATTTTAAAATAATTTCAAATTTTAAATAATAGACCAAAATTTGTTTTAACAAAATTTTAAAAACTCATTTTCATTTAAAATCTTTTATTTGTTTTTCATGTTCATATATTATTTTTTTTTGCAATTTCAGTTTTCTAGCACTGGCAACACTTAATGGTATGGTGAGTTTAATATTCTTTTTTACATGTTTAACCGCTATTCACCTTTTTCCATTCATAAATTTTTTTTGGTCAGACCAGTGTTGGACTTCGCCTAGAATAGTAACAATTTCTCGAGAACGACTACGTTTACACAAAACAAACGGATGAAAATAAGAAAACAAAATAGAAAATAAAAAACATTTTTTAGTGCAACACCTCCGCCCTGATGGCAACAAAGTTTATAAAAATCAATTAAATTTATAAGAAATTCTTTATAAATTTAAAATAATACGAAAGTGTAAGTGCTAAAATTGTATGAATCATAGAAATTACGTAAGAAAATCATAAAAATTATGTGGAATTATTAATATAAAACAGTGGGTAAAAATAAATTTAAAAAAAAAGAAACATGAAAGAGTGAGTGATGATTTCATCGTATTGAAAACAAAGATCATTTAATCATAAATAAATAAAATGAAAATATAATATTGTGATAAAGTGTAAATAAAAAGAAATTTATTATACGAATTTTAAATAAGATCAAAATGTAATTTGGTTATATTAATTTCAAACAAGTTTAATTTTCCTGCAAACGTCTTGTTTAGATTTGAGAATTTGTATGTGTGTGTGTGTTTAACACACAAATTACCAAGTGTCATTGAGACTCCGTTGAAACTAGTTGGAACGCCCACGTTTCCCTTTGTACCATAAACAAGATCACTCACATAAATGCATGTACATATTTTTTGTATTTTTGGCTTATACTGCCAAACTACCATCCTCCATATAAAAATACACACACATGTAAATTCTGTTTCCATTATCAAATCTAATGGAACAACACCTTTTCCTCCATAGCGCTATATTCAGATTGTGTCTTCGCTGCTAACGGTGTTGCATACAAATATAATAGCTGTATCTAGGTATTGAATTTTTTTTTCTGGCGTCAAAATGTTAATATGTGATGACAACTGTCAATTTCACTGGCTGTCTGTTTTCTCTCTTCTCTGATTTCGTTTAGATCTATTTGATTTTGTTTATAGATTTTTGCGGGCTCTATAATTAGATTATAATTTTAAACAACAAATGTACATATAAATTGTTTTTGATTTATTTCATGTCAAATTTTTATCCTAATTGTTGCGGGTGGTTGTAGTACCTACTACCTACTATGAGTCATTCGATGCCGTATATGGCCTTAATGTAATACGGTTTCAAACACGTTCCCATACGTGCGTCTGTTCTAAAAGGCACGTGTGTTCCTTTGTTTATTTGAGTATTTTCAATTGTTAATAACTTTTCAAGTTCTTGTGTAAAAAGGGGTGTTTTTTTTAAGATATTCTTTACATACATTGTTACATACAAACTTACATACATACATTGATACATACAAACAGATATTTAATGTAAAATTTCTAAAAATTTCCAGCACATTTTCTAGTTTTATAGGTGCATAGATAAGTAAAAAAACTAAAATTATTCTTATTTTCTTATCAAAGTGTAAACTTTTTCAAAGGGAAATTTCTTAAAAAAGTATGTCTTTTTAATAAAAAGTAGTACCTATATTTCTTTAATTTATGAAAACCATAACTCTTTTTTGGCCTTATTCTTACTGCAGCAATCTAGTGGTATTTTGATGTAATTTTAAGGTACTCAAATGCTTATAAATATTAAGATGCAGTGTAGTCTCTTAGAATCACTTAAAATTTTTTTTATACACACAAACATCCGAGTTAATTAAAGATATACAAAAGATGTTGTTTTAAAATAATTAGAGCTTTTAAAAGTTTTTTTTTTACTTAAATTAGAATTCCTTCCTACATGTAGACATATTTGTATGATTTTTGAAAACTAAAGAGTATGCTAGAAAAAACTTATGATTCTTGTTAGTTTAAATAAAACTTTAAACGAACAAATATCAAAAATACCAGGTTTTATTCAAATTTTGTACAAATTTATTAAGATATTGGCATATTAATCGGTATTTTTTTAATTAATCCGCTTCTTGTTTAAATACCACCCAAGGGCTTTATTTTTATTTTTTTTTTTTATTAATTCTTCATTTACATAACCGAGCCTATAAGGGACTGAAACATAGAGGCACTACATAATTTATATTTGTGTGTTTATCGTGTTAGATGTCACAAATGATTGGCTTCTTTTGCGAAAACTGTTTTTTTCCGACATTATATCTTCCATCAGCTACATCAACATCTTGACCCGAAAGATTTCCCAACACAATTGATAATGATTTAGAAGAGGTTATCGGATATGTGATCAAAAACGATTTAGACATAAAACATATTTAAAAACGATGAAAACGGTGTTGTAGGTTTTCTACTGCCGATTTGTCAATAATTTCAAAGTTGTTTTTAAATCGCTTTCGATCATTTTCTTTTAAATGTTTTATTACGCTGTTTATATTTTATCTTCTAGTATGCTTTTTAGAAGTCAACAGTTTCAGATTGGTTTAAAAATGGTTCTAAAAATCTATTGAAATTTAATCGATTAATCGCACCAAATAGATAGTTTTGAAATCGTTAAAAACTTTCGTTTTCCACACACCTGAATATTTGTCATATTTTGTTGTAGATTTTTGTTTGGCTTTAGGTCATAAAAACTCAATTTTGTTGTTTTATTTTTAAGAAAACGGTTTTAAATTTCTTTATTTTATTTTAATATTTCGAACTACTTGGTAGATCATCATCAGGGATCTAATAAAATAAATTATAAAGGAAACTATTGTCAAGTTGATGAATCTAAATGAATATTTTAATGTGTTACAAACGGAATGACAAAATGAATATACCCTTACACAATTTTTTTGGTGATGGGTAAAAAAATTAAGTTGTCGGTATACATATATTTAAATGAATTTCGATTATTAATAAATTTTCATTTTCTAATTATTACGAGTAAAAACCCCTCAAACATTTATATTCATATAATTACTTCCTAATAGATATTTTGTTTCCTCATAAATTATAAAGGAAACTATTGTCAAGTTGATGAATTTAAATGAATATTTTAATGTGTTACAAACGGAATGACAAAATGAATATACCCTTACACAATTTTTTTGGTGACGGGTAAAAAAATTAAGTTGTCGGTATACATATATTTAAATGAATTTCGATTATTAATAAATTTTCATTTTCTAATTATTACGAGTAAAAACCCCTCAAACATTTATATTCATATAATTACTTCCTAATAGATATTTTGTTTCCTCATAAATTTAAAATGCAATACGTAATTTTACTAACAAAAATATAAATGAATCAATTTATAAATAAAATATTAGTCATATTGGTTTAAAGATTTTCACAGAACATTAAGAACCAGTCGTTTCAACGAATGACAAAGGAAAGCCAGTTATTGTTGGATGTAAACGCGTTAAAATACATACATATATAAAAAGAAATTGCTATGTAGTTTTATTTATTTCTTTTTACGTATCTTTATACATATATAAATTTAAAGAAATAACCTTAATTGAAAATACGTGTAAAGAACGTGACCTACATTACTTTTACTACGAGGTGTTTTGGCTAGCATTGGCTAGTTGTAAAATAAAGCCCTAAATATTTTTTTTTTTTTTGTTTACTTCAATCTAGTTAAATCATTTCGCACACACCTTTTTTAATTATTGAAAACTCATTAGAGGGTTTGTTTTCTTTACCTAAATAATCGTAGATACTTTCAAATGTCTATAGCAGTATGTTTTTTATGTTATCCCTACCAATTTTATGTTTTCAGTTTTTTTTCTCGCTTTAGCACTAGGGATGCCAATCCCGATTTTAAAATCACGGGAAATTCCGTTTTTTTTAAATACGGATTACTTAAATAATTTATATATGTAATATTTATTATTCTGGCAGTAGTTTTCATTCAACCTTTAGAGAAACGGTTAAGTGATTTAGGTGTTTCACTGTCTAGAAAAAAACATAGTAGACTTTACAACAGACGGAGCTTAGGCAATGCTGAAAATCGGAAAAATTATTGCACCCAAGCAGCAACTATAGCACTTTTGAACATGGAAATTATTGATATTGTCAACGTCAGATGATGATAGAAATAAATATGACTTCATTAATTTTGGTTTATTGAGATAAACAGCGACATCACTGATAAATTTTACAATAAACTACTTGTTGAAAAAAAAACTTTAAAAATGTCGCCAACAAAAAAAAAAGTTTTGCAAAAATATATTATATAAAACAAGTAAGAGTGCTATATTCGTCCGTGCCGAATCTAATATGCCCTTTACAACGTGTAGTCAAACAATAACAATTGTTTGTATCACCATTCATCTCATATGAAATACGTACATACATAAAATAAAAAACATACTTATGTATATAAAAACATCCCATAGTAAAATTATAAATTAAGTTTACGTTTGTATTTTTCAAACAAAAAAAAAAAAAAATAAATAAAAAAAAATTAAAAAAAAAAAATAAATAAAAATTAAAAAAATCAAATAATTAATTAAAAAAAATAATAAAAATATAAATAATATATAAAATAAAAAAAAAAATGTTGGCTCAGCTGGGATTTGATGCCACGTTTACTGTAACTTCAATACCGATCTGCTCCCGAATATTTCCAATATTTTAGTACTTCACTCGGTTCCAGGCGATGTCGGGCGGCTTCAAAAAGTTAATTTCAACATACACGCGGACAGACGGACGGACTGACGGAGCTTAATCGACTCCCCTTATTATAAGTTTTTAGAAAATATATACTTTATGGGGTTGGAAATGAAAGTTGTAGGAATTTCACACGGAATGACAAACCTATATATACCCTTTTTCACTGTGTAAAGGGTATAAAGAAAAGAACTGAAAGTCAGAATCAAATTTCTTCGTATGCGCAAACGTTTTTGTAAGTGGAAATACCTATTAAAAATATAGATTTAAAATTACCACAAATAAATGATAATGAATTTGCTATACTAAAATAAATAATAATAATTTTAAACCCGGTAAAGGTAACACATGAAGCTCTTTGCCGCATTGATATGAATCTATAAAAAGCCGGTGCTACCTTCTCATTTATGCAAAAAAAAAAAATCAAAAACTAATTGCAAATTAAGTGATAATTGCGTAAAGCTCTTTCTAAAATAATACAAGAGAGGAGAACAACTTAACACTTGTGAACTTTTTAAAAAATCCGAAATTAAAATATGATTTTGATAACAAAAAAAGGTGACATACAATTTCAATCTAGTGAATAACTTATAAATTCTTATTGCATAAGAATATCAAACAAATTCTTCAGTTTTTATCCTTAAACTGTTATTTACAGTAATTGTTTGCCTTTTTATTATATATTAAATACCTACGTACATATGTATATGAATTACCTTACTTAAATTCTTTGATTTTTTTTTAATAAATTGGGTCCCAAAAAATCCTGGGATTTAAAATTTTTAAATCCCGAATCCCGGCATTCGCAAAATCAGTCCCGTTTAGCATCCCTAATAAGCACCAAAAGTTTTGTGTTATCATTTTAGCAATTTCATTGTTAGTTTATTTTTTGTTGATATTTTCTTAATATATGTATATCTTTTAAGTTGTTTGATTTGAAATGAATGAGTCATATATTATTTGTGTCTTTTTGTTTCACATGAAATACTTTTGAGTCTAATTTGCGAAACACACAAAAAGACAACAAATAAAAAAGTCAGTAGAACCAGCTGAACTTCCTTAGCCAACAACAACCTAACAAAATTATATCACATTTTGATTATTGTTTTAATACATAACGTATCCTGAGATTTGATAGAGGAATCCGTTTAATTGGCTGTCTTTTCAGTTTGTTTTTCCAAAAACACCCACCTTAAATACAGCGTTCAACAAAAAGTGCAAATGTTACATCATGGCTTTTTAGTCATTATGAACATTTTTGGCTCTTCATCGGTTCGTTATTTTTTGGGAACAAAAAATAATTGATTGCTGTTAATTGCCTGTCCAACACTGTAGGTAAATGAATACCAACTTGTTTTTTAATTATGTAGATGATATAGACTCCAACGCCATGTTACATACATAATGACATCTTTAGGCCTTTCAGCTAATAAAATTTTTCTATGATATCTCACACACACTTTGTTATATTTAAATTTAAAGATAGAAAGTACTAAGTGAAATAATCGTTATTTATTTTAATTTTGTTATAATTTTTCTGATAACGTTGATATTGTGTACATTAGGGGTACAACCAAAATAAGGCCCCATCACCACGCTGAAGCCGATGTTGTGGTCAAACCAAAAAATGTTTCCCCAGGTGATTTCGGAACAAAAACGTTCTGCATCGAAGCCGATTTCTGAAAGCCCTTTAGATTTTTTTTTTTTTTCAAAAAAAAATTATTTTTTCAAAATTTTTTATTTTTTCAAAATTTTTTATTTTTTCAAAATTTTTTATTTTTTAAAAATTTTTTATTTTTTCAATTTTTTTTATTTTTCCAAAAATATTTTATTTTGTAATTATTTAACTATTAACATTTTTAATGTAATTATATGATTATAATCAAAATCACAATCTAAAAACTATCTTTGTTAAGTAAAATTCTTTTTTTTTTGTAAAACTTACTGATCCCAAACTTAATTGCATTTGACGCGAAACCTTTTTTAACGATATCGAAAATATAAAGATGCAGCTCTTATTGTTTTTTTTATACACTACATGGTATGGATAGGGCCATTTTGATACTTTTAAAAATTGTAAAAAAGTTGTGTCCCTAATGTGTATCTGTATCATCACTGCTTTACTTATTCCCGATCAGCTGTTGCGACGAGGTCACCTTTATGCCTTGCAGGAGTTTATATTGTTACTCTCTTTGTATCTGTTTTTTTTTTGTACAAAAACAATTTGTATCAATACTCATAACTTTGTATATTATTTCTTTTGTTACATTCGTGTGGTTTTCTTATGTGTTAGCAGCAACTTTTAACCTGTATAACTTCTAAAATACTAAACCAATTTAAATACGATCCAAACAAAAAGGTTAAAAATTAAATCAAGACTGATTATTTAAGTGTTTTCTTCCTGTAGGTAGGATAAGAATAAGAAAAAAAGTTTAAGATCTCTAGGAAGCAAACTAAAGACACGGTGAACTCTTTTCACAAAAAAGCTATCAAAAATATTTAGAAGTCCTACAGGAACAAGAATTTGATCATTATGTGTCGAATTAACAAATGAAAATTCAATAACAAGCAAAATAGGTCGCCCAGACCAGTAAAATAAGTAGATTTAGATAATCCTCAAATTTACAAGATTTTTTTTGCCCATAAATATATAAGATTATTGCTTACACTTTATTCGAATAAATCGTTTCACTTTTTTATTTGAATTCGTAGCAATTCTAACAAAATTACCAAAGGCATATTTATTGACTACCTGAAGAATAAATATGCCTTGCAAAATTACGTTAAAATTTAATAACAGACGTCATTATGAGTGATTAAAAATTTGAAAATTGTTTTAATTTAATTAGTATTTACACAGCAAACTATTTTAAATAAAAACACACATTTTAAAATTAATTAATTATCTTTCAGGACTCGAACGATAAATTAATTAACGAATATTGTTTAAGAGAAAAAGAAAAAGTTTTTTCTGCCAAGTTGCCAAAAAGCAAACATGATTTCTTCCAAACGCCTGTATTCACTGGCGCTATTAACACTTGTCTTCGTCTGTTTTGTATTTTCGGCTGAAGCCCAATTGGCTGCCAAACTTATACAAAATCCCTGTGTCAACAAACGCACCTGCCACGAATGTATTCAAACACAAAGTTGTGCCTGGTGTATGCAGCCTGATCATGGCGATAAACCACGATGCTTCCAACACAGCTATTCTAATGTTTGTCCAGAGGAATATATCTGGAATCCAGATACTGTACAAAGTTTCACCATTAATCGTCAGTTGACAAGAGCCGGTTATGCTGCAGCAGCTGGTGGTGGCCAAATGTCCTATGGCGGTTCATACTATGCCAATTCTTCGTATAGTAGTTCTGCTTCGGGTTCATATTCTGGTGCGTATGGCGCATCCGGAGCAGCTAGTGCTGCAGGCAGTTATGGCAGCAGTGACATTGTGCAAATAAGCCCACAAAGAGTTTCTTTAAAATTGCGTATAAGTAAGTTTTTTTGGTTTGCCCTTCTGTGGTGGAGAGAGTAATTTACAATATTAATAAAATCACTATTTTCAGATGAAGTTCACAGCTTGAACATGCGTTATTCTCAGGCTGAAGATTATCCCGTCGATTTATACTATCTTATGGACTTGTCAAAATCTATGGAAGATGACAAAGAAAAGTTATCAGCATTAGGCGATCTACTCTCGGAAACTATGCGCAATATTACCTCAAATTTCCGTTTAGGTTTTGGTTCTTTTGTTGATAAAGTTCTAATGCCATACGTTTCAACTATACCTAAAAAGTAAGTTAATCGAAAAAAGCTTAAATTTAACGAAGTATTTTAGTGTAAGACATCAAACTACATTAACACAGAGAATATGATTGATTTTGTTTCTCCTTTTTAATTAATGGATGGTTATGATGTACAAAATTCTCGTGTTGTTAATGCTGTTTTTCTATTAGAGTACGTTAATTACTTAGTAGTTAAATAGTATATTTTTTAAGTTATTATTATTACTATTATTATTATTATTATTTATTTATTTATTTATTTATAAACTATGTACATATATATTTTAAGTAGAGAAAGATTATTTTTATAACTAAAGTTTAATTTTGAAGTTTAAAAAAAAAAAAACAGAAAAAATACCACTAGTTTTTCTTTTTTTTAAATTATATCTAAAAAATTGACGACAACTAAAAAAGATATTAGAATTTGTTAAATAAGTATTGGTAAACTTTGGTTGTTTATATATTTTGTTGTAGAGTTTTGTTTGGCTTTAGGTCAAACAATGATATTAGAATTTTTTTATTATATATAAAAAAAAATGAAGAATAATATCGATAAAATTAAAAATTGTTAGTAAACCATTTTAATTATTATTTTTTAATTTCGTACCTAATTCGATTTGCACATTTTTTTTCAAACTGAGACGTCAAACTATATATCTGTGGCAATAAGGAAAAGTGATTATGTGGTCTGATTTATAGTTTTTTAAAAAATCACTTTTTAAATTTTGGTATGAGTTTCATAAATTGGTTTCCGTTGAAATGCAAATTATTATATGCGCTCCGTTCTGTAATATTAGAATAATACATCGTTTTTGTATATAAAGTTAAATTTATAAATTTAAAATAAGTTAGGGTACGTTTGTGCATCACTGCGGCAGTAATGCCAAATGTAGTTGCTGATGCTTGATCAGCTGTTGCAGATGTATTGCAGCTGCGTAACAACTACGTAGAGTTTGCTTTTTTGAACGTTCTGCAAAAAATATAAAATGTTATCCAAAATAGTAATAGCAAATATTATTAAAAATGTTGATGTTAAAAGCGACAACTTTTTCTTAAATTATAATAAAAAAAAGAAAAAGAATAATTAGGAACAAGATGAAACGACTTTTGATTATAAGAAATAAATTAAAAGTTAAAAGAAGGTTGATTTCTAAAATAAAAAAATAATAATAAAATATAATAAAAAACTAAAAATATAAACGAATTTAATTTAAAGAAGTAATTGTTGTTTTATGCTACTTACTTCTCAGTGTATGTATACTTGATTACTATTGCATCAGAAACTTAACTGTTGTCATATTTGCAGAAATTTGCGGCAGCACTACCAACTGTTTGCAAAAAAAAAACTTTTGACGCTTTAAAGTGCTGCCAAAGGTTGCATTAATGAACGTTTTACTTTTACTATGCTGCAGTGATGCGCAACTGTTGCATTTACGAACGTACCCTTATTTTTCCAATAAGCAGTTACGCTATAAAATGCTGAATAAATTGTCCAATTTAATTGAAAATTCATTCAGGAGTAGTTTAAAATTGCAAAATTACAGTGGTATTATGTCAATTTAATCTTATGTCGACTTAAGCAGTTATTTCTTTTAGCCACAAATATAAAAGCACAAAAAAAAAAAACGATTTTCGAAACACATTGACGATTTCACTTTCTAATTTAAGTTAATTTTTGTATAGATTTGTATAGTTTTTGTCTCACGCTCTACTTTTTAAAAAGTTTAAAAGTTCAATCAAGGTATTGACTTACTTTACCCGTTTTAGACCTGCGAAAGTACAAACGTTTTTTACATAACAGCTATAAAAAATATTTTCGCAGTAGCTTTATTTTTAAGTAGAGCTTAAATTCTGAGTTACATACAAAACACATTTTATTATATTTTATATATAAAATCGCCAGCCACATCATTTACGCGTTTGGCTTCATTCTCTTAAAGATCAAAACGTTTTCGTATAAAATGGTACTAATGCCAACAAAAGTAATTTTACGTAATTTCGTATTCTCAGCCAAGTAAATACCTTCAATAAGTTTGTCTAATTTAAATACTCATAACAATATATTTAATAATATTTACTTAATAATTAATTAATTTTAACTCGTTGTTGTAAGAAAATATGAAAAAAGGAAACAAATTAGTTACCGAATCCAGTTAACCTTAAATCCTGGGAGTTAAATATATGATATTTACATTAAACACTAAACAAAATAGTGCTGATGAATAAATCGTTGCATTCCACTCCGCTAGTGTTGGCAAAACATAACTTTTCAGATTATTCTTTCAATTATTTAAAAAAAAATTAAATATTAATTTAAATATACCTTTAGCTTAAGAAAGTAACTTTGTAAATCAATTTGAACCAAATTTATTTTAAAAACATAATGTTGTTTTAATCGAACTTTTAAGTTGCATAGTTTTTATTTTACAAAATTTATAAATAACTTCACTAAATTGTATAACTTGCTTTTATAGAATTTAATAATATGTTGTAAGTTAATTTATGCTAATTATGTTTTACCTCCAAATTTTTCTTTCAATAATTTTTTATCTATTAATGCTAATTTTATTATTAATATTTTTTCTTTTATTCTCATCGTTAAAACTAAACTCATTAATAACAATTTTTAATTATTGATCCAAATTAAAAAAATACTAATCACTTTGAAATTCCTCCATCATCACTTACAATATTTATAATCAAATAAACTGCACCTCAACAACAACAACAACAACTACAACCAAAACAGACTTGAACACCCCTGTGAAAATTGTGAAGCTCCTTATGGTTATCGCAACCATATGCCCTTGAGTACAAATACTGCAGAATTCACTGTAAGAATTAAATATTATTTTTTTTTATTAAACATACAAAAATGTGTACATACATACATACATATCGATGGCTCAATATAAAAAGGGCGTATCTCGCTATACTGTTACTTTACAGGAGAAATAATTGCCAGAAAACGTGATTTCGAAAAAAAAAATCGAGATACGCCCTTTTTAATACAAAGCCGATCGATATATTTCTGTCCATAGTACATTACACTCACCATACACTTTTTATATCAAAATTATTTTTTTTTATGTTTTTTATGGTTTTGAATATTTTGTTGCGCATTCTATGTTGTATTTTGCATTATATTGTTGTAAATAAAATAGCTTTAAGTTGCTCTTGTTATATGGAAGAGATTTAGGTAGAATGTGACTAAAATTTGTTACCAATTTTATTAACCTTCAAAATTTTTATTTTATTTCTTTTGCACAGTAACAAAAAACAAATTTTCTATTAAAAATTTATGTTAACGATAAATTTTATAGTGAACGTGTATATTACGATAGATTTTATATTAAAAAATCTATGTTAACAAATAAATTTCTATTGAAATTTATATTACAAAAAAATGTTCTATCAAATGTATGTAAATTTTTTATCGAAAGTTTATGAACAATTTGTGTTAGCAATATTTTTTTATGGAAAATTTGTGTTAGCGATAAATTTTCTATTGAGAATTTATTTAAGCGATAAAATTTAATTAAAAATTTATGTTAGCGTTAAACTGTTAATGTAAAATGTATGTTAGCGATAAATTATCTGTTGAACATTTATATTTTACCATCGAGAGAGGAGAGCGTTTGTATTACTTTCAAATAAATAAAAAACGTAAATAACACTTCTAATTTCCTACGGGAAAGGGAACTAATACAAAACTAGTTGCGTGTCTAGTTCCTTAGTGGTAGGGATTGGTTCTAGTTTTAACACTTTATATGGGGAAACCTGTCATTTTTACATGGCATTGTCATTGGAGGGGGCCAATTGGCATAACTTTAATACCTCTCAACTGGTCCCAGATCTTATCTTTATAAGCTTGTTCAGCGTTAGTTACTTTATTTCCTGTTCTAGGTATAATTCCAAAACAACATATTTTTGAACAAACACTAAAGAACCGGTCCCTTAAAACATTTTTTTGTCGTACTTTTATTTGTACAAGTCACGGGATAAGTACGTTTAGGACAATTGTCACAAATTTCCCGCCGGGATACGATAAAATGTACACAGTGTTATCTCCACAACTAAAACAGTTATCGCTGAAATATTTTCTCAGCAGATGGATTATGGATGTACAGGGTGGGTCAGCTTGGAGTGACTGATTTGAAATGCTTATAATTTTTGTATTTTTAAATTTTTTTTTTGCAAATTAAAGTATAAATTATAAATTTTTTTTAAGCTAAGTATGAAAAATTACACCTTTTAGATGCCGTCCATTCTCTTGTTGGCAGTTAACAGCTCTACTCAATACATTTTGCATTACGTTGCGCAACGTTTCTGACTGCAATTGAGCAATTTCTGTGCGATTATTTTGCTTTAGATCCTGAATATTTTGTGGTTTGTTGACGTGAACTCGTTCTTTCAAGGAAGCTAAAAAAAAATCTGGAGTACAAGGTGGCCACGCGAAATCAGCGCTTTTTGAAATTCTTCGAAAATTTCTTGCAGAATTGCCACTGTGGCTCTTGCGGTATGAGCTGTAGCTCCATCTTGCTGAAACCATATGTTACGATTATTGAGAACTATCGGACGTAAAAAATTTTCGAACATGGTCCGGTATACCACCCCAGAGACGGTTTCTGGCTCATTAAGTTAATTTTCGAAGAAATATGGACCAATAACTTTATCAGCCATGATTCCACACCAAATTCGGCAGTTCTGCTTCTTATCATGTTTACACTGGGAGCCTCTGCAGTATTAAAATGCTGACGCTATTTTCTTTGCGTTGTAACAATTGATCGTCCGGAAACATATAAAATTTAACAATTCTTACACGTTCTTCCACTGAGTATGATGACATTATAAAATTTTTTAAAATCTGTATTATCTGCAAAAATAAAAAAAAATTAAAAATACAAAAATTATTGGCCCACATTTTCTATTGGTTCTGCAATTGGAATAAAAAAGTCGATTGTTAAAAAAAACGTAACATACGATAATTTCGCGCACAGGGTTCGATATGCTACTTAGTAAAAAAATTGTATTAAAAGCGATTAATATTTTATTCGAATTTTTTTTTTTATAATTGTTTATAATAGCGACAAATTTTCTATTTAAAATTAATGTTAGTGACAAGTTTTTAATTGAAAATTTATGTTTGCGATAGTTTTTCTATTAAAATTTTATTTTAGAAATAGATTTCTTATGTAAAATTTATAATAGCGAACATTTTCTATTGATAAAAGTTTTTTATTTAAAATTTATTTTTTATTTTTTATATGTGATTCAAAACTTATAATCTCTTTTATATAACAATTTATTGTATTAATTATTTGTGACTAAGCATGTGTGTTTGTGTTTTCTTTTGCTTTTATTATTGTTGTTTTAACTCCTCCATTCCGTACTTATTAAACTATAATATTTTTCTTTAAACTCTTCGTATGTATAAGGGAAAGATTGTCGTAATCATAAAACTTAATTAGTTTGTAACGTAAAATATTATATGGATTGGTGTTGTTAGTCCTAGATTTAACATTATATTTGATTATTATTTAAGTTTTCTATGTCGATATTTAAGTTATTCTAACATTTACAATATACTATGTATACATGGTACATACATATGTATTAAAAACTTTTTTACATTTCTCTATCATTTATCATATTCTTTTAATTTTTTTCTTTAAAAATTTTCTTTCATATATTTAATTATCTACTATTCTATCGAACAAAAAAAAAACATATATCCGCATTACATACTATACATTTAAATAAATATATAAATAATCAGCATGATTGAGCCATGTGCAGGCTGTGCTGCACCTTATGGTTATAAAAATGCAATGCCTTTAAGCACGGATACCTATCGGTTCTCAGTAAGTTTATGTTGTCGTAGTTTATAGTATTTTACATATATTTCATTAAAACTTTTTTTTATTATTCTTTGGCATGTAGTTGTTTAATTTTTCCTATCCCATTAGAAGTTTAACACTCAATTAATTCATTGGCCTTTAGTTATAAATGTTCTTAAAATCTTTACACAACTTTTAAAGTTTTTAATACAATTTTTAACATTAAAAAAATTGTAATTAAAATGTTTTACAAAAGAAAAGATCTGTTTGAAAATAAGTATATATAAATTGTGAGAGTTAGACTTCTATTTCTTTAATTAACTAAAAGGTATGGGTGAATGTTTTTTATTAAAATCTTTTTAATGCATGTGTTTTATGGCGCATGAGGTGTTGCTTTTAATATCTATTTTTTTTAATTCCAAAATCTTCCCATATTAGCATATGCATTCCCCAAAATCATATAATGTTGAATTCGAATTTTATAAAGGTACACTCTTGTTTATTTAAATCGAATTAATATGTATGTAATATTTAACTTTTATAACTCAATGGTACCCCAATATTATTTTTGCCTTGTTTCTTTTTTTTATTTGTTTATTTTTATCTTTTTTCTTTATTGTATTATTTTTATCGCGAATTTTCTTGTTTATTTTAAAGTTTGTGTAATACAAAGAAAGATGGTTATATTTTTTAAGCCTTTTAATATTTATCAGTTTGTTAGATAAGCTTAAAGATAAGAATGATTTGATTGCTCTTTTTAATGCAAAATAGATTAACAAGTTGACAATAGATATGTGCGTACTAAAAAGCTAAATTAAAAAGTTATTCAATTGATGACTGGAGTTTAAAGAGGTGAACTTAAAACTTATCGTCTATGGTCTTCCACCTGTGGTGCACAAGGGTATATATAGTTTTGTCATTCCGTTTGTAATTTCTACAATTTTCATTTCCGACCCCATAAAGTATATATTTTCTGAAAGCCTATAAATAGAGGAGTCGTTTAAGCTTTGACCGTCTGCCCGTGTGTTGGTTGAAATCAATTTTAAGAAGCAACCATATGTTCCTCAGATCAGTGTATGGTATCAATCTTTTGGAAATATCCAGGAATAAATCGCTATTAATATTCAGCACAATCGCCCCATAACTTTTTGAGATATGAGCAAATAAACACGACTGCCTGTTTTTTTCCCATAGTTTTACCACCAAAATTAAAATTTTTCAGCCATAGAATAATTTATAGGTACCTTTGCTACTATTTGTAGATATAATATGCTTCTAGAGTTATTCGTGAAAAATTTTGGATAAAGCGGGCTCTAATCGGTAAAGTTATAGGCAAAAAAAAACATTGTTAAACTAATACCAACTTGTTTAAAAAAACATGTGACATATCGGGTGTCCCAGCTAGAACGCAATTTTTAAATTTTAAATAAAACACAGATATTTAAAAAAATCGTGAAACTTTATTATATCGTAAAGTAGACCGAATGAGGTTATGTATGGAACAATATATCGTGCAGATGGCCGCAGCGGCTTTGCTGGCACACATGCGATTTTTTAATGAAATTTTCAATGACGTTTTTGCATAAATGCTGCGGTATTTCATTAATGCAGCGTCCAATTTCCTCTTTTAAATCACACGATCTAGGCGGCCAATTCTGGTATCCAAAACGCGAAATAACACGACCGGGAAATGACTGATGCAGTAATTGAATTGTTTCTCTGGCTGTATGACATGTGGCGCCATCTTGTTGAAACCACATGCCCTCCACATCAATTTCTTCAATTCTAGGTAAGAAAAAACTGGTTATCATTTCACGATACCGAACACCATTGACTGTTTGCGCTTGACCTGCCTCATTTCCATAAAAAAAAGGTCCAATGATTCCTCCAGCCCAAAAACCACACCACACAGTGACACGTTGAGGATGCATTTGCTCCCCGTGAATCACTCGAGGATTTTCCTCACCCCAAATGCGACAATTCTGCCTATTGACGAAGCCATCAAGATGGAAATAAGATGATCGCAACTTGCGAACTGTAGCCGCAAAACTTTCACCATATTGGTAAAACAATTTCACAATGAGAATGCGTTGTTCATTCGTGTAGCGCTCCATTTTTACTAACCTCGTACCTTCTTCTAACAATTGTTCAAATGTCAAACAATGACACTTCGAATGGCGCCAAATTTAAAAATTGCGTTCTAGTTGGGATACCCGATATAAGGTAACTGCATAATTGCAAAAACTGCTTTACCGACATTGAAAAAAACTTGTGGTAATGACGTGCAAAAAAGAATACAGGAAAAACAGTTGTTGGTAAATTTCGTACTAACTCAATGATAAATATATGAAATAACATGAAATAATAACATTAAAATTCATGTTGGCCCCCACTACAAAATGGCGGACAATAAATTTATATGGGTCAAATCTAATATTTTAAAATGTAACTTCTTGAACACCCTCAAATGAAAGGGCTTGACCAGTAGAATATAGTTAGTTATTAAAAAATGTAAAATCCAAGATGGCGTCTTAAACAAAATGGCGGATCAAATTTTTTTAACCCCATCAATATGGGTATCAAATTAAAGGGCTTGACTACTTGAAAACAGTTAACTACGTAAAACTTCAAAATCAAGGATGGCGTCGGAAATAATAAGGAAAAATGGCATGATAATGTTGAGAAAACCCTACTACGTTAATGAAAAGGTCTATACCAATGGCATGTAATCGATTTATTAGGTCAAAACTGCAATTCATCAAAATGAAACTTCTTATTGGAAGACCCTATAGAAGATAGCCGAAGGAGTTTTCAAATTTATTTATTTTGAAATTTGGATTTTGTCATTGATTTATGAACTTTACTTGACTATATTATTGAAATGCTGCTGATCAGTTTATTAGCTTTCCTTCACGACATAAATAAAATCCAGTTTATTGGTTTACAATCTGTCAATTATCCCCTAAATCGATTGTGCAAAATGTTAAAAATGGCAAGAGCTGTGTGGCACATAGCGCCGTCCTTGTTAAACTACCTTTAGCGATTGCTGTTGTTGGTGATGGCCTGGCCAACGTAGTTCTCAAAGAAATATGCACCGATGACACCGCTATATCTTATGTGAATTAGCGTTGTCCCAAATTCGACAAGTTTTTTTTTGCTTTTTTCATTGCTAAAGATGGTTTGTTGGTGAAACCTTATTTTGATAAAACAATTTCATCATTTGTCTGTGATTTGACAAAAAAAAAAAAAATAACAATAACAATATGAGATTAACTGTCAAAGTTCGTAAGTCCCTATTTCCAAGGCCCTTAATCGATGCAAATATTAAATCAATTAAAAAGGCCTTGAATTAAAATCTGCTTCTGCCGTTTTTTTTTTATCAATTCCAAGTGTTAAATTTCTTTTCACGACCCTTATCAAAAAGTTATTTCACTGCTTAAACATAACAAAATGTAATACAACTATTTAAAAATTCCTATAATAAAATTTAAACAACATTAACTTATTGTTCCTATTTAAAATTAATTACGAATAATATGCTTGTAAAAAAATTGAAAAAAAACAATCTACTAAAACAAAAAAAATTAAAATTCAGCGAACAGAAAATTTCAGAAAATTAAAAAAAAAATACAAATTAACAAAAACCTTTTATATATAGAAATTAAAAATCGACAAGAGTGTACCAACCACATAACTCAAATAACCAAAATAAATGTTTTTATAAAATGGTATTGAAGAACTAATAAATATATTTTTACCCGTAAATTTCACTGAAATAGACTGAAGTAAAACGTGCTGCTGTTTCTGGTAATTTGGATGCTCCTGAAGGTGGTTTTGATGCAATTATGCAAGCTATAGCCTGTCGTCAACAAATCGGCTGGCGCGAACAGGCTCGTCGTTTATTAGTATTCTCAACAGATGCCGGTTTTCACTATGCTGGTGATGGAAAGGTATTAAGAACTATAAAACATATTTAAAGCATTTCTAACGTATTTATGTTTATTTTTTTTTTTAATTTTCCAGCTGGGTGGTGTTATTGCCCCCAATGACGGTGAATGCCATTTGAATTCCGATGGTCTCTACACACATTCGGTTATACAAGATTATCCCAGTATTTCACAAATCAATCATAAAGTCAAACAAAATTCCATTAATGTTATCTTTGCTGTTACCTCAAGTCAACATTCGGTTTATGAAAAATTATCTCAACATATTGAAGGTTCATCTAGTGCCATTTTATCAAATGATTCTTCCAACGTGGTCGATTTAGTTAGAGAAGAATACAGTGTAGGTTTTTTTTATATAAAATTAAAGCATTTATGTATCAAAAATTTATTTTGTATTTCTTTTTTAGAAAATTTCTTCTTCCATAGAAATGAAAGATAACGCCAGCAGCCATGTCAAGATTACTTATCACTCAGCCTGTTTAAATGGTGGATCCGAAATACCCACCTCCAAGTGTGATGGCCTTAAGGTTGGCGATGTAGTTAATTTTACCGCCAACATTTTAGTTACATCCTGTCCCACCAATCCCGCCGAATGGAATCAAGTTATTCAAATTTATCCTGTTGGCATTAATGAAAGTTTGGTAATCGATTTGGAAATGTTGTGTTCCTGTCCCTGTGAAAAACCTGGCTCGACTGGCTATCAAATTAATTCGCCTGTTTGTAATGGTCATGGCACTTACATGTGTGGCATTTGTGAATGTGACGATATGCATTTTGGTCACAACTGTGAGTGTTCTACTGCTGATGTACATTCGGAGAAGGGCAAAGATTTTGGTTGTCGTGCCGACAATGTAACAACTATTGATTGCAATGGTCGTGGTACTTGCTTGTGCGGCGTTTGTGACTGTGAAAAACGTGCTAATCCTGAGGAGATAATTTCGGGCCGCTTCTGTGAATGTGATAATTTCTCTTGCGATCGCCATGAGCAGCAATTGTGTTCGGGCCCGGATCATGGTGTGTGCGAGTGTGGTAGCTGTGTTTGCAAGCCTGGTTGGACCGGTACGGCTTGTGACTGTCGCGATTCGAATGACACTTGTATACCACCGAATGGCGGCGAAATTTGTTCAGGACATGGAGAATGCGAGTGTGGTGTATGCAAGTAGGTGTAAACGATTTTGAAGATCTATAATAAAAGAATTTATTGAAAATGTTGTTTAAAAAAACAAATATTCTGCCTGTTCTCTGTTTTGAGTAAAATTTAATTGTTTGGAAATGTCATTGCTCAACACAGCAAATGACAATTTCGAACAATTTGATTCCACTAGAACAAAAACAGACATCAATGATTTTTTAATCGAAAATTTATACAACAATAAATATATAAGGTATTCACGTCACTGGTTTTAGTTTTTCGAAACTGTAAAATTTTTCTCAAACATAACAACAACTATGTATAAAATTATTTCGCACTTAATTTTACTTTTGCACAACCTTTAACTTAGTGTGTAAATATTGAGCCACAAACAACAGATATATTTTGCCGAAAGCCAGCACTCGATATGTCAGCGATTAAAGTACCCGAAAAAAAAGTCAACAGTCAAGGCAATTAGCCTATCGACTTCCCTTTCTTAGTGCTTAAAACTTGCTTACATCAACAATTGTAAATTACGGCAATTTCGCATTTTTTCAAGAGTAAAACGCTAGTACCTTTATAATGATGAATTAGATACTCATATTTGAGGCAGAACTTAAAATATTTTGCATAAAACTAAACGTCATAATGCAGTTTATTGATATGTATTTACGAAATCAAGGTATATTTATTCATCAGTTAAACGCAGTTCGGAGAGAAATTCGTTATTTATGTTTTTTATATATATGAAGTTTGACATTTGAAATACATGAGAGAAGAGAGTAAATTGTTTTTTATCTATGGATTTTGACAGCAGAAGTTTAAAAAAGGTGAAGAAAAAAAATAATCAGCTGGCGAAACAAAACTACATGATGAATAAATTTGCCTTGCCACGAAATATTTAAAAATTTATAAAAGACTAATTTTATTTTAAAAATAATAATTTTTTTTTATACTTTACCTATTTTGCATTTTCTTTTTTTAGATGCAAATCTACCGAAGAAGGACGTTATTCTGGCAAATACTGTGAAAAGTGTCCAACATGTTCTGGCCGCTGTCACGAGCTTAAAGACTGTGTTCAATGCCAAATGTATAAGACTGGCCCCCTAAAGGATGACAAAGATTGTGCTGCCAATTGTACAACCTTTGTACCGATCGGTGTTGAAAAAGTTGAACTAGACGAAAAGAAAGAAGAAAACATTTGTATATTCTATGATGAAGATGATTGTAAATTCGCCTTTAAATACAGCGAAGAAGATGATAAAGTAGAGGTACACGCTCAGCAGGAACGTGAATGTCCTCCTAAAGTTTTTATGTTGGGTATTGTTTTGGGTGTTATAGCTGCTATTGTATTGGTCGGCTTGGCCATCTTATTGTTATGGAAACTATTGACCACCATACACGATAGACGTGAATTTGCCAGATTCGAAAAGGAACGCATGAATGCCAGATGGGATACGGTAAGTTTTCTAATATTTCGTAATACAGTTTTTCTTTTGTTAATTTAAGATTGTTTTTTTTAATTTTAGGGTGAAAATCCTATATACAAACAAGCCACCTCTACTTTCAAAAATCCTACTTATGCTGGCAAATAAAAGAAGAAAATATTGATACGATTTTTTCTCTTTTAGCTTAAGAAAGGAAAAATTATGCCATAAAAAAGCGAAACGTTTTAAGCAATCTAATTTCTTCTAATTTTATTTTTTTTACTTTTGGTTAAAAATAAAACACTTATTTTCCTGTTCAACTGCCAGTCAATATTTAAAATTGTAAATCTTTTAGTAGAATTGATTTTCAACTTAATCCAAACTTAACTCTTAAACCCTTTATTATATTTAAAATCTATCATTTTTTACTTTAAACTTTTATTGACGAAATTTGTGTACTAAATACATACATACAGACATATGTGCCTCAAAATGAAAATAACAACTAACTAATAATATTTACATATTTTACACTCAAATATATTTTGTATTTTTTTTATAAAACAGTAACTGAAGTGAAAGTTTAATCGATCACACGATTTTCATTAATAGTTTTTAAGTGAAAACTAGTAAGAGTATTTAAATACATATACACATAGTAATTAAACAAATGCCTTGTTACCAAATTAAAATATGGAAAACGTAAAAAAACAAATTTATTTATATATAATTAAAAAACGCAACAACTTTGCAATATTTGCCTCCAAAAAAATAAAAAAAATATTTTTTTTTAATATGTTTAATATATTTATATTTTAAATTATGTATTTATTTGCTAAATAATGAAAGTTTTTACAATCTTGTCATAATAATTACTTTATATTTTACAAAATGGGTTTTTAAACCAAAATTTTTTTATAAAGCTTAAAATTAATAAAATGAAAAAATTTATTGTGAAGTCTAGTAACTTTTTAAGACATTTTTTTAACATAAAAAAGTGATTGTATTTTGTCAGCTATATTTATAAGATTCTTCGAGAGTGGTTTAAAATTACTTTTATAAAAAGAAAACATTTGATTTCAATTTGCCGCTTAATGGAATTTTTTTTTTTTTTATAATATACGACTAGAAAAGTTTATTTCCGTATTAACAATTTTTTATGTTTCATTTCGTTCTATATAACATATTTGTGTGTATTTTTTTCTTCTATAATTTAGTCTTAACTCGTAAGATTTAATATTTTCTTAGTTAATATTGTTTATTTTTGTAAGCTTTTTTTTACATTTTTTGTAAATTTTTATGTTTTTGTTTTTAAGTTCAGTTTTTACTATTTTTTTTTTAATTAATTGTGTAATTTGTACTGATTATTATTAACAATAATAAAATAAATACAAAACTAAACTAAATGTGTTATTTTATAACTTTCATTATGGTTGTTGGCTTGGTAAAATTGTTTGAATTCGTGACAACATTAACAACAATCATTATAGATTTTGCTTAAAATATAAATTTTAAATTATTTTCGTTAAAAAATGTTTCTTATGTTAGAATTCTTGCAATTTGTACTTATAAGATTTTTTGATAAAATTCTTATAATCGTGTCAGCAGTCGTCCTACAACCTACAAATTTTTTTTAACAGTCAGGTTTCTTTTAAAAAATCAATATTTCTGGGTCCCAACTTTACTTAACGATTCCTGTATTACACGATTGGGTTAATGAAGGGGAAGTACAAAACATCTTAAAGTTTTTCTTAGTTTAGATTGGGTATATGCTAAATAGCTATTTGACTTAAAACTGCAAAAATACAAAGATACTTGTTGTCAGCAAATAATTTAAGTCAATTATTGAATTACTCGAATTTGATCCCGTAGGAAGACATGGTATGACAAAAACTCCGGTGAAAATATTAAGTTATATATCAAAACTTACATAAGATAAATTTGGATGGAAACTTATTCTTAATTCGGTTTATGGTGCTTTCGAACGAAAGCATTTTCGAATTACAATGTGTTAAGCATACGAATTCGAAAAATTTTAGTTTTGAATTGAATTAGGTATTGCGCACTACGTCCATTATAAGGTCAATATAATAGCGTCCGAATGCCGCTATTTGCCATTTGATTCTTTTTTTGCGGCATAGAACACAATAAATTGCGATTAACGAAATGTAAACAAAGTAACGGTATTATTTTTTTTTACTTAAAGTAGGCAATTAATTTTTCGTTCGCACTCCCTATCTCTATATATATAAAAGTGGAACTCTGTGTGTGTATGTGTTAGCTATAGACTCCGAAACTGTAAAACCGATCGGACTCAAACTTTGGCAAGTTGTTGTACACATACCAGGGAGTGTTAATGGGTGGAAAAAAGTGGGCGGGGCCACGCCCATAAAAATTAGTTATCTGTTTTAGCTACTTTCACTTGACCGATTTTTCTGAAACTTTGCACACATATCGAGCTGTCATGACTAAATAATTTTGTGATAAGAAAAGTTTTAATTTTGAGGTACTTGCACTAGACCGATTTTTCTGAAACTTTGCACACATACTAAGCTGTCATAACCATATAATTTCGTGATTAGAAAAGTGGGCGGGGCCACCCCCCATAAAAAAAGGTTATAATTGTGAGGTACTTGCACCAGACCGATTTTTCTGAAACTTTGCACACATATCGAACTGTCATGACTAAATAATTTCGTGATTAGAAAAGTGGGCAGGGCCACGCCCATAAAAAAAGGTTATAATTTTGAGGTACTTGCACCAGACCGATTTTTCTGAAACTTTGCACACATATTGAGCTGTTATGACTTTACAATTTCGTGATTAGAAAAATGGGCAGGACCACGCCCATAAAAACAATTATAATTTTGAGGTATTTGCACTGGTCCGATTCTTCTGAAACTTTGCACACATATTGAGCTGTTATGACTTTAAAATTTCGTAATTAGAAAAGTGGGCACTTTTACACTTGATATTTAATTAAAAATTCAGAATGCATTTCGATTCATTAAGGGGCGTAGCAACGCGCGCCGGGTTTGGCTAGTATGTATATAAAAGTGAAAATCTGTCTGTCTGTGTGTGTGTGTTAGCTAGACTCCGAAACTGTAAAACCGATCGGACTCAAACTTTGGCAAGTTGTTGTACACATTCCAGGCAGTGTTTAAGTGGGCGGGACCACGCCTATAAAAAATTACTTATCATTTTCAGCTACTTGCCTTTGACTGATTTTTCTGAAACTTTGCACACATATTAAGCTGTCATGACTATATAATTTCGTGATTAGAAAAGTGGGCGGGGGTACGCCCATAAACAAGTTTTAATATTGAGGTTTTTGCACTGGACCGATTTTTCTAAAACTTTGCACACATATTGAGCTGTCATGACTATATAATTTCGTGATTAGAAAAGTGGGCGGGACTACGCCCATACAAAATTTATAATTTTCAACTTCTTGCACTTAACCGATTTTTTTGAAAGTTTGCACACACACATTGAACTCTCATGATTATAGAATTTCGTAGTTAAAAAAGTGGGCAGTGCCACGCTTATAAGAAATAAGTTATCATTTTTAGCTACTTTCACTAGATCGATTTATCTGTAACTTTGCACACATATTAAGTTGTCATGACTATACAATTTCTTGATTAGAAAAGTGAGCAGTGTCACGCACATAAAAAAAAGTTGTAAATTTTAGCTTCTTGCACTTGATATTCAATTGAAATTCAGAATGCATTTCTATTCATTAAGGGGAGTAGCAACGCGCGCCGGGCTTTTCTAGTTTATAATCCATTTTAATGTCGTCATTGTGGTGTCTTAACAAATGTGGTTTTGTAATTTAAAATAACTTACTTTATATTTTATTTAATGTTAATGTTAATATCAATTTCAATACCTTGTTAGATATTTAACCATTCGAACGTGTTATTTTTGCGTATATAAAATATATTTTAAAAAAAAAAAAAAAAAAATATGATTTTTCTCATTAAACTACTATGTCTGTCGGTATTAATGATATTTATTGAAAAATATTTTGTGTGCGCAACGGAAACTCAACTTTTTGGTAAATCTTTTCAAAATCCTTGCTCTGGCAAACGCACCTGTCACGAGTGTATACAAACAAAAAGTTGCGCTTGGTGTATGCAGCCAAATATTGGCAATAAACCAAATTGTTTTCAATCAAATCAAAAACAATATTGTCGCAAGGACTTTATTTGGAATCCCCAGGCTGTACATAAGTTTACTATTAATCAAAAATTAACTGTAGGCCGTTATGCTAAGTCTGCTCCAAGAAAAAGTGATGACATTGTACAAATTAGTCCACAACGAGTTACGTTAAAGTTACGCATAAGTATGATTAATATAATAAACACTATAAATAAAATATGTTTAAATTAACTTTGGCTTGTTTGTGCTTCAGACGAAGTTCACAGTTTACCTTTGCGTTACTCTCAAGTCGAAGATTATCCAGTAGATTTGTATTATCTTATGGATTTGTCAAAGTCAATGGAAGATGATAAAAATAAGTTGTCAGCTTTAGGTAGTTTACTTTCGGATACTATGCATAATATTACCTCAAATTTTCGTTTGGGTTTTGGTTCGTTTGTGGATAAAATTTTAATGCCTTTTGTTATGACAACGCCAAAGAGGTAAGTGGTATTCATATGTCTTTCTCGAATACAAATATTTATAATATCGAGTAGTTACAATATTATTTTGTAAGGCTGTGATTCATAACAATATATGTATGTGTTTTTTTTTTATAAAAATTAAATAATTCACATTTAGCAAATATTTTATGAAATAGATTACTATAACCACTAATAGGAATTTATGTATCTTAATGTCCGTCCTAACAAATAATACTTGTCTTAATTTTGGAAAAATTTCAAGATGAATCATTCGTTATATATTTTGACTAGTAAGAAATATCAACATTAATATAATTATTATTAAACATAAAATATTTCTTGTAAATAAGGCAAATTACATTTAATATACATACAAACGCCTAAATCAGGAACTAAAAATATAGAATTAGGTTTTTGTCTTAGTTTACTTGATTTTATTTTTTAATTTTTTATATAAAGTGCATTATGTATAAGGTTTAATGATTTTATTTAAGTTGACAATTCAATTTTTGGTTCTCAATTTTATAAAATTGTATCAAAAATCAAAACCAAAAGATACACAAAGTGATACCGAAATATTGAAGTTAAAAAATAAAAAATAAATTAATAAAAAACAAACATCTCAAGCTCATGAAAATAGTCAAGAATACACATATAGCCCTAAATATTTTGGAAATACATAGAATAGGTAACCCTAGCTTGGGTTAAGCTACGTCATCTAACGGCAAAACATGCGCATGGCGTAATCTCTTTTTATATCATTCTTGGGTGGCGGTGCCAGCCCAGTTGATTATTTTTTTGTGTTCCAATGTTTGTCAAACATATATCAGTGTTGCCATAAGATGATAGAGAAAAAGTGCTAAAATGTTCTACAGTTCAAAAAGAAAAGTGCTAAAATTTTGCAATATTGTTTTTTTAAAACATTAAAAATTAAGTATACTTTTTTAATATAATAATTTGCAACATATTTATATACATATTTTGTTCAATTAAATTCAATTTTATTAATATTATATTTACACAAAAAAGTGTGAACAATTACTCAAATGTGGTAAGAAGGTTAACTAGTTTAATCATATAATTTTCTTCACGTAGCAATTCTTTTTGGTATTTGTCAGATGAACCAATTTTAATTAAAACATCGTCCGATATATTGATGTTGTAGCAACATACGTTATTAAGTTTTACGCTTTCCCTTATACGTATAACAGCACATAAAAGTTGTGTGTTAATTTTTGTTCTAAGTTTGCTTTTTATAAAGCCCTGTAACTAAATAAACGTTCCATTTTAGCGTTTGAAAATGGTAAAACCAAAAGAGACAGCACAAAATCCGATAATTCATTAAAAAGATTTTCATTAATTGAATTTATAAATTGGTTTACTTGAATCCAGAACTCCGTAGTATCCATATTGGTATGCCAGATTTGTTCAGTTATATAGATCCACTGATTTTAAATTTTTTCCATTTCAGTTATAATAAAATTAATATCTTCTAACATACAAGTAATAGGTGCCTTAATTTTTTTAAGGGTATTTCTATTGAAAATGTTGCATTTTTTTTTAATATCAAAATATTTGTGGGATGCCGATATTTTAGTTCATTTCTTCAGAAGATATTATATTTTTTTCTTTATTCTTTTTGAACGTTTTGAATTCATATCCCAAAATTATGTCCATCAGCTCTTCCTTTATTAATATTTTATCAGCTAAACCTTTACAAGAAATAAAATATCATGTTAAATTTACATATAAAAAATAATTGATTGCATTTAAATTTTATATGAAAAAAGTGCAAAAAATGCCGGACTATTATTAAAAATTTCTTTTGTGCTAACCTAATAAAAAAATACTAAATCTAGCATAAAAAGTGCTAAAATGGCAAGCATGCTCTATATATAAACAAGAGATTTCAGTGCCAAGAATTGTCAAACTCCATATATAAAAAAAGAGAGCAAAAAATGCTCTCATTTACGCTATCACCTTATGTAATTACACCATGCGGAGTACTTATGTTTATTTTGAGCTTATTATGACTTTATTTTGAGTTTAAGGTTGTTGAGGGTATGCGTACGTAAGCTCAGTTAAATTTCAATGCACGGATGGAAATCATGGTACAATTGTACTTTTTATGGTACATTTTTTACCTTGTTGGTACCGTGGTACTACCGCGAGCTACTTGGTACAATTTAAAAATTTGTCCATGTTCTCTTTAATTTTGTTTGTGTGTGTTTTATTTTATTTAGTCAGCTTCTCTGTTTTTGTTGCAATGCTGTTATCAAAGCGAATTTATGTACCAGGTGGTTTATTATCTAAAAGTATTTAATATATAAAATTTGTTAAATAACCGATGTCTACGTATGTATGTATATACCTATGAATGTAAATTTAATATGTTTTATTGTGTACTGGATTTTTAATCACATTTTTGTTAAGTTTTTGTTTTTTTTATTGTATACTTCTGAATTTTTATAAACATTCTTGTTAAGTTTATGTTTTTATTAATAAATAGTAAAAAAATGGTACCGTGGCCTAAAAAGTACATTTTGTTTTCATACTTGGTGCAAAATCATAAAAGCCGTTTTCCTTCCCTGTTTCAATGATTTTAACGCGCTTACTCTCAAATTTTTTGACTCTCTATGAATATCGAAAAGACTTCCCAAAGCTGTATACAACTCTTATTTTATGTTATTCTTGCGTATACTTGTTAATAATAATTAATAACTTTCATACGCTTATATTGTTTGAGCAAATTAAATTTATCTTTACTGTTGTTTTATACTGTTCACATACAATGTGCATTTGTAATAGTTTTTTATTTACTTACATTAGTACACATAAATGTTGTAACGTATGCATATATTTATAAAATAGGTTGGTTGCACCATGTCAAAACTGTACTGGACCTTATGGATTTAAAAATGTAATGCCTCTAAGCACGGACACACACCGTTTCTCGGTAAGTAGAAATTAAATGAATAATAAATTTTCAAACTTTTAACAGAAAAGTCTATTGGGTAAAAAGTATACATACATTTATGTAAAAAAAAAAAAAAAACAAAAATAACTTTCTGGTAAAAGAGCTAAATTACGATCAATTTCTTTGGAATATTATTTAATTTTGAAATCTAATTGCACAAGATTCTTGCTATATTATTGTGTTTGATAATGGTAAATGAAAGTTCGGGCTAAGGGAAAATAAACTTATAATTAAGTATAGACTTGCTTGTAGCTGGCAACTTGTATTGTTTTTTCAATAGTTGCAACCCATTTTTCTATTTATTATTGTACTATTTTGAAGCAGCTGTTTGTCCGACAGTTTTACGAGTCTCAAAGAAAAATTCAGTGCTGATTTTAGGCGACTATTTTAAATATTTCTCTCCAATATCACTCTCATTTATCCAATCGTAAATTAATACAATGTTTTATGGTAAAAATTGGATCTCAGGTTATCTGAGTGTCAACACGATAACACGGAAAGACTGTACTTTTCCCATCTTTTTATCTCTCGCTTGCACAAAGTAAGACCTGCGATAGAAAAATTGCTTTGCCCAGCATAAAGTTAAAAATCAAGGCATCTTTTTCATCAGGTAGTGTTGATTCGCCCTTACCTTTTTTAAACTCCAGCTGTCAAACTCTATAGATAAAGAAAATTTTCCCTCTTCTCTCATTTATTTCAAATGTCAAAACTAATATTAAAAAATATAAATAAAAAATTCTGTTCAAACTGCGATAACCTGATGAATAAATATTCCTTTGGTTAAAAACAAAGATTTTATAAATAAAGAAATATGATTTTAGCATAAGTCATGATCTTGTTTCTTATATCCACCGAAATAGTTGTGGACAGTAGCGGCGTTATTATTAACAAGAAACTTTGTGCTCACTAACGAGCTTCTATCTTTCTCTCATGGAAATTCGCAGCTCGTTAGTTAGCACAAAGTTTCTTGTTAACTATAAGGCGGTAAAAGTTTACAAGTTTATTTTTTTTTTTTTATAAAAACATATAGACTGAAGTAAAAGATTCATTAGTTTCTGGTAATATCGATTCACCTGAAGGTGGTCTAGATGCTATAATGCAGGCTATAGTATGCCGCAAGCAAATCGGTTGGCGTGAGCAGGCCCGTCGCTTGCTGTTATTTGCTACGGATGAAAGCTTTCATTATGCTGGTGATGGCAAGGTAAGTAAGAAAATTCTTCAATTTGTATTTTATATACATGTGTGTTCTATACAAAACTTGTAATGCTTGCGACCCATATATTAGTTTGTATGTCTGTCAGAATTATTATTTTAAAATGTTTTCACACAACATGTATTTTACATATGACATGTCAAATCATTTAGTGCAAATTTGATACATGTCATTTTAACTCGTTGAAACTTTGCTTGTGTGAAATACATATGTAAAAATCATATCCGAAAAGTTGTAGTTGTCAGTTGGCAACGCAATTGAAGTTTGATGACAATCCATTATCGGCCCAATAAATTTTAAGATTTTAATTTTTATAAATTTATTCCCTTTTAAATTAAAAGTGCTTTATACCTTTGGTCTTTCATTATTGCAAAAATATATCGATCGTCAAAAATTAATAAAGATCGTTTTAAAATTATTATACGATATAAGAAATAACAGAGAATCGAAAACAAGAGCGACAACCGTTGTGCTTAGCACTAACACTGAAGTGACCAACATAAACAAGGGCGTAGACGTTATGTAATGAAAAGTAATGTTGACATATGTTGTTTAATAACAATGCTCTAATGCTCTTATTCTAAATTTTTTTATAACTCACCTGAAAATAGCTTAAATGGCATTGCTTTTTAACAATTACAAGAGAGAAAAAAAAACAACAGTTGTACCGCAGACATCTTCAACACCTAAAGCTTTAAAAAAAACCAGAGTTGGTTTTAGTGCAATGGATTTCATTTTCATTTTTTAAAAATTAAATGCAATAAACCCAACTCTGATAAAATTCTGACTTTATAAATGCAAATCGTTGCTGCAGAGGAATTTCTGTTTGCTTCTTACACATTTTAATGGCATGAGATTTTTATGCTATAACCTAAAAACTCTCTAAAACAAATGGTAATTCGCTTATGGGTAGTTTTAAATAGCACAATTAAAATGTTATTATCTCAATTTTAGCTTATGCCGACTACATAAGTCGAGGTAGTGTTACAAAATAACAATAGCATATGAGAGCTTTAACTATATCACCATAAAACCAAAAGAGGGGCAAAGTAATTAGACTAAGAAATACATTAGGATTAACATAAGCCGTAACAGAGTTAAATACCTTCATTTACCAGTTCACAATACTTTTTTCAAGGCTGAGGTTATGGAAATTACGAAAGGAATTAAATGGATAAAGGATGTTGATTACGAAGCTCTGTTCGTATCTGTACGTATAGCCAATTACTTATCATGTCGCTGATGAACGAAAGAGTTGAATCTGGGAATGGCATGTAATGCAAGAATGAGATAACTCGCATGTGAATTGTGAACGTTAAGAGAAAATATGGATAACAAGCCATCACGGTAAACCCAGAAATGAAGAAGCCGACAAATTATTTAAAATGGGAAATGCTAAACCTTTTCAAAGGTTCAAAAGTGAACTTCAAATTTGGGCGATGGAGAACACGTAAGAAAAAGGCAAAATGTTGATGTTGGTAAAATGCGAACATACTATGGGGTGACCAAAATCTTAAGAAATCAAAGAATATTCTGACATTAAGTAGACCAGAGATTCTAGAATTGGATAGGGATCAATTAGTGTAATAACAGGTCAGACGAAGGATAGAACTTCTCTAGCTCGCATGGGACTGCGGATGAAACGACAGGAGAGTATGCAAATAAGAGGATAAAACTTTGGAGCACTACCTTTGCTAATGTCCAGTGTTTGGGCCAATAATTTTAACGTGGATACAATGCCAAACTTTGAATAACTGAGGAGTTCTCATTGAAAATTCCTAACGAATTATTTTATTATTTTTATGATGATTATTTCGTACTTTTAGAGCGCAGAACATGGCAATTGGGCATATGTGTATAACTGATATGGGTTTGGGCTTTGAGTACCCCTCCCTTTCAACCTTACCTTAGCAGATATATAAATTTGTCCCTAACTTTAAAGGAAATTACATCTTCAACTAGAACAGTTTTTGGCTCTACAGAAAAAAAAATAATTTTTGTACATACGTGGTTATTCATGAAAACCACAGATATTTAATTTTCGCATCTAATATGAAAAATGGATCCAACTTGGAAATGTTTGCCATTTCAAAAACTTTTATACTTGTTGTTGTCTAAAACAGAGCTATTTGTACAAGGTGGCGCAAAAATAACCTTCCGATGTTTTTTGGCTGTAATTTAAAAAAAAAAATGAAAAACTTTGATTCTTCTTGTGGAGTATTTTTATTTGGTCTTTTAATTTTTTTTACATCAAGTCGAGAATATGATGTCATGTAAATGGCCGCCGCCACAGTTTATTGTCATTTGAGCCCTTTTTATGGCATTTTCCATCACTTTGGCCAAAACTTCCGGCGATAGGTCCTCACATTCTTAACAGATATTGTATTTAAGAGCTGCAAGAGTCTGAAGCTTGTTGACATAAACCCGCGACTTCAAAAAGCCCCACAAAAAGAAGTCTGGAGCGGTCAAATCAGGCGATCTTGCTGGCCAGTTCAAATCACCAAAACGGGAGATTAGGCGCCCGGGAAATGCATCCTTCAGCATATCGCTTGTGGCACGTGCAGTGTGTGCTGTTGCACCGTCCTGTTGGAACCACATGTTTTCCAATCCCAATTCATCAAGTTGCGGCAAAAAGAACTCGTTGATCATTGCTCTGTAGCGCTCACCATTCACAGTAACCGTTTGGCCCGCGACGTCTTCGAAGAAAAAAGGTCCGATGACTCCTCCAGCGAAAACAGCACACCATACAGTAACTTTGAGCGGGTGTAATGGCTTTTCGTGGGTTACACGCGGATTTTCAGTGCCCCAGAAGCGTAAATTTTGCTTATTTACGTACCCGTTATGATGGAAATGGGCCTCATCACTCATGATTATTTTTGATGAATAATCATCTTCCTAAATAGTCACCAATATTCCGCGTTCTGGAGCAGTGTAGCGTAACATTGTTTATTAACGTGTATTTTGCATGTGTTTACTACACAAATGTTAAAACTGAACTGACATTAGGGGCCAATTGCAAAATTTATAGCATTTTCTGATAGGAAGATTTCTTTTGCGCCACCTTGTAGTATTCGTTGTCATCATATATGTATTTTAATTTTGATTTATGACCCTGTTAAAATAAATTAGCATGTATTTGATAGGAAATGCATCAGTTTTGCAGAGGAAATTTGATATTTTATATATAAAATACATACCAAAAAAACATTTATGTATATGTATGTACATTTGTATAAATATAAGAATTTAAAAAAATAATATAAGTTATTAACTTACATATTGTATATTTGTATGCAGTTAGCTGGTGTTATCTTACCTAATGATGCTGAATGTCATTTAGATTCGGACGGTAACTATACTCATTCGGTTATTCAAGATTATCCTAGTATTGCTGAAATCAATCGTAAAGTTAAAGAAAATTCCATTAATATAATATTTGCTGTAGCTGCCAGTCATCAAGCTCTCTATGAGAAATTATCCAAGACTATTGAAGGTTCGTCAACGGCCACATTATCGAATGATTCTTCTAATGTGGTCGATTTGGTGAGGGAGGAATATAACGTGAGTTTTGATGCGATTTTAAAGCTCTGCTCATGCTTAATTAAAATTTTATTTTGTAGAAAATATCATCTTCTATAGAAATGAAAGATAATGCCACCAGCAAGGTCAAGATTACTTATCATTCGGCCTGTTTAAATGGTGGTTCCGAAATACCCACCTTTAAGTGTGATGGTCTTAAGGTTGGCGATGTAGTTAATTTTACCGCCAACATTTTAGTTACATCCTGTCCCACCAATCCCGCCGAATGGCATCAAGTTATACAGATCTATCCTGTAGGTATAAATGAAAGCTTAATAATTGATTTGGAAATGTTGTGCTCCTGTCCTTGTGAACAACCCGGTTCATATGGTTACAAAAATGATTCTCCTGCTTGTAATACTCATGGTATTCAAATGTGTGGTATATGCGAATGTGATGCCCTGTATTACGGTCGTAATTGCGAGTGTTCTGCAGTCGATACTCATACAAAGAAGGATAAAGACTTTGGTTGTCGTGCTGATAATTCGACGACAGTTGATTGCAATGGACGTGGTACGTGTTTGTGTGGCGTATGTGAGTGTGAGAAAAGGTCTAATCCGGATGAAATCATTTCTGGTCGTTATTGCGAATGCGATAATTTTTCATGTGATCGTCATGAGCAGCTATTGTGTTCTGGCCCTGATCATGGTGTTTGTGAGTGCGGTAGTTGTGTATGTAAGCCGGGATGGACTGGTGCAGCTTGTGATTGCAGAGCATTAAATGACACATGTATACCACCTGTTGGTGGTGAAATTTGTTCAGGGCGCGGTATATGCGAATGTGGAATATGCAAGTAAGTTGTGTATGATAGTTATAGTTTGTCATATAATCACCTTTTGTACGTGCATACATGTTTACATTTTTTCTCTAGATGCAAGTCAACCAAAGATGGACGTTACTCTGGTGATTTTTGTGAAAAGTGCACTACATGCTCTAGTCGTTGTCATGAATTTAAAGACTGTGTTCAATGTCAAATCTTTAAGACCGGCCCCCTAAAGAATACCACTGATTGTACAGCTAATTGTACCGCCTTTGTAACGAAAAGTTTAGCAAAGATCGAAATTAATGAAGAGAAGGAGGAAAATATTTGTAAGTTCTACGATGAAAATGATTGCAAGTTTACTTTTAAGTACAGAGAAGAGGGGAACATAGTTGAAGTGTATGCCGAGCCCAATCGTGAATGTCCACCGGAAATGTTTGTATTTATATTGGGATTTGTATTGGTTATTATTGGTACTATTGTGCTAGTTGGTTTGGGCACTTTATTGCTGTGGAAGCTGTTCACTATCATACATGATAGACGTGAATTTGCCAAGTTTGAAAAAGAACGTGCGAATGCTACATGGAATGCTGTAAGTTTGATAATATACTTTTTTATGAATATACATATTTACATAAATACATACATATATATATTTATGTTTATAAATATTAATTATTTTTTAGGGTGGAAATCCACTTTTTACACCAGCCACAACAACTTTTGAGAATCCTACATATTCAGCACAATAAGATCGATTTAAATAATAAGCATGAATTTTGAATTTATTAAGAAATAATAAAACTAAATAAATCTATGTAATTTTTGAAATTGGTAAAAATTGGGTAACACGTATAGTTTACAATTCATATTTATTAAATTCTTATCTCGAAGGCAAAAGGGTTTCTTTTAAACGGATTCTAAAAAAATAGATTTTTACCAAGCTTTACACACACCTCATTCTAATAAAAATACAATATAATGATTAGAAAAGTATATTGTGGCATTTTCACAAAAAGTAAATATAACACGCATTGAGTTTCTGTGACATTGGGGCATATTCATAGTCATCAAAAAAGTCGACTTTTACAGTACTTAAGTCTATTTCTTAAAAAAGTCTACTCTAAGTCATTCATAGACAACTTAAAGTTGGTTTTTGACATTAAAGTCGGCTCTAAATTTAAAACCAGCTGAACCTGTTGTTAACTTTATTTAAAATAACATCAGCTGTTCATTGTAAAGTTAAAAGATTTATTGAAAATTAAAAAAATGCCAAGATTTCAAGATATTGAAAGAGATTTTTCAATAATTGGTTATTGTGAGGATGATTTTTGTGTAAGGAAGCCTAAAAATTACAGAAATAGATTTAATCCCTTCGACCTAAGCGATGAGGATTTTTATTCCCGCTACAGGTTTGACAAAATTACAACTCGTTTTTTGGTAAGCTTGTTGAATATTGTTGAACCAAAAAACAATCGAGGTCTGCCAATTTCAACACAGGTGTTAACGACATTGCGGTTTCTGGGAAGAAATTTCCATCAAAATGACATCGGTAAGTATTGTACTATAAAATGTTACAAAGATATTTCAAAAATAATTTTTTAGGAGATCTTCATGGCTTGTCTCAACCCACAGTCAGCAGAATAATAAAAAATATATGCAGAAAAATTGCTTTGTTGCTCCCGGAGTTTATTAACTTCCACAGCAATTCTGAACTTAGGGATGTAAAAAGCAAATTTTATCAGTTGGCTTCTTCAGTTTCTGAAAGTAAAACATTTATTAAATGCCAAACTAAAAATATATCACACATATGTACATGTGTATGTACATACATAAATATGTTATTGAGACTTACCATTTCTGTTTTTTCCATTATTTTAATAAATTTTAATTTTATACATAGATGTAAAACGTTTTAAAATTTTTATTTTTTATTGTTTGCTTCAACAAAAGTAAACAAAAGAAAAGCAGCTAATCAAGTTGCCACTTTTTATTTTTTAAATAGAAATTGTATGCCAGAGTTAAGCAAATAAGAGTTGACACCCATTTAAAGCCAGCTCAACTTAAAGTATACTTTTTTTTTGACTATGAATACCAAAAAGATAGTAAAAGCTTTTAACTTAAAGATTAACTTTAATAAGAGCCGACTTTAGTTTGAGACTATGAATACAAGCCAATGTAGTTAAAAGTTAAGAGGCTAGAAAAGTAGACCATACAAAGTAAATATTTGTTAAACTAAAAATTTAAATTTAATTGATTCTTATTAGCTTTATTTTAAAGCCGTTGAATTACATCTGTTAATTCGAATTTTATGAAAATGGTTGCATATCGCACTTGATCGACAATAGCGTATTATCTCGAAATTCAAATATTTTTAATTGAGGCCAAAAATTGTTATTCATTGTAGTTTAGACAATTTTACAGATTCAAATACATCATGGTATTAAAAATAGATTAAAAATTTATCTAACTTGATTTTCTTTAATTTTTGTATCAATTTTTGTAAAAAAACTATTTTTTGAGTTACTACAATTTTTCTAAAGTTTTTTAATTTAAAATATATCGTCTAAATTTCTTGATCTTTTTTATTGATTATATATGATTTTTCCAAGCTTGAGATCAACTTTTTTAGTTTTTTTATAAAAAATTATTTATTTTAACCAATATTTCGCTACCAAGCTACCCATTGTTTGGTAGCGAAATATTGGTTAAAATAAATAATTTTTTATAAAAAAACTAAAAAAGTTGATCTCAAGCTTGGAAAAATCATATATAGTTTTTTAATTTATTTTAATACAATTTTTATTTTAAAGAATAAAGTATCAACTCAATCAAGGCATATTTATTCATCAGGTAATTGCAGTTCGGAGAGAATTTTTTTGTTTATATTTTTAATATATAAAGTTTGACATTTGAAATAAATTAGAAAAGAGAGAAAATTGTTTTTTTTATTTATGCATTTTGACAGCTGAAACTTAAAATAAGTGTTGAAAAAATAATCAGCTGACAAATCAAGAGTACCTGATGAATAAATATGCCTTGCAACTCAATAAACAACCAAAATTTGATTGAAATAATTTGATAACTTTCTACTTGAATAAAGGCCTAACTTAAAATAATACCTTTTATATAAAAATGTGTGCTGCATTTGTTTATAAACTTTTATATTAACTCAAATAATATTCTTTTTGATATCACTTAAATTTTAAGAAAATAGCCACAACGTGATTTTTGAGATGAAATAGTAGAGGAAATAATCTGACATCTTTACAGTTAAATATTGTTCGTGATTTTTCGCAAAAAGTGAAAATTTTTAAATTTCGAATACTAAAAAAATGAATATTTCTATGTATTTGCATCTGCTACACCGATTTTATTTTATTTATTTAAATAATAGAAGGTGCATAGTTTTAATGTTCACAAATTGGCTGAATTTGTTTAAACGAATCTTATAAAATTGGTTTAAGAATAACTAGAAGCGTATTACAAAGACACTGTATGACTGAAATACTGAGAGGTTTAGCCAAAAACTGCCAAAATCGACCTCTGTCGATAAAACAAATTCTTGCAGGAAATATTTGACTCTATGGCGTTATGTGAGGAAACCTTAGTTGATGACAAACTTTGCATTGCAGATATTCATCGATTTTAAATGTTTACTCTCTAAATGGCTCTAAATTAAAAGTTGATGACTCGTTTTTGGATCTTGGAATTTTCTTTGATTTAAAAAATCATTTCAACTCACAAGGAATAATGACAGTAAATAAAGCTTATGGGGTATTAAGTTTCAGAAAGCGCTGGGATAAGGAATTTAATGATCCTTATGTGACAAAAAATTTATTCACCTCAGTAAGACCTTTACTGGAATATGAATCAGTAATTTGGGATCCCCAATATAATGTGTATATTTAAAAATTTGAATCAATCCAACAACAATTTTTGCTATTCCGCCTTCGTGACTTACGTTGGAATTCTAATTTAAACTTACCTTTATATCAAAGTCGTTTATTACTCATTGCGCTCCCAACGTTACAAAGTCTAAAGAATTTATTCCAAAATTGCATTTGTCCTAAATCAAATTCAAGGTAAAATTGATTCTACATATCTTCAACGTAAAATATCCTTCAATGTTCTTAACATGCAGCTGTGATCTTATGAACCGTTTCATAGATCAAACTGCATTAACTTTGATCCATTTAGAAGAATTTTTGCTGAGGTAAGTAAGTTCTACTTGTGTACACATCGACTTTTCTGATAATGTTGCTGTAACTAGAATAAAGCTAATAGGGCTTTTCAACTCAAATTCTTACATCTAAAGCAGTTTTTGTCTTTCTTTGTTTATTAAATTATTGTTAAAAAAAAACTAAACTAAAAAATTTAATATTTATATAAAACTAACTTAGTAAAAGATCTTGAATTGTACGAAAAAAAGTTGAAAGTTGATTAAAAATCAGATTTCATTAAAATATCGCCATATTTGGCAAACAATTTTTTTTTGTAATTTTTTATAAAAATAAATCTGGCATTTCTTATAAAATTTCAACAAACACATTTTCGAAAATCAAATAGAGTTCACAAATTGTAGAATTATATTTTTAAATAAACTAATCCAAGGTTTATTGAAATAAGTCGCAATACAAGGTTTATTGAAATAAATACACAATACAAGGTGTATTTAAATAATACACCTTGACACATTACAACTAATCTTTTAAATGTGATTTTGTTGTCAAAATTTAAACCAATTTTTCAATTTCAAAACAGTATCAGTTTTATTTTGTAAACAATTTTAAATTCAACTGAATAAATAAATTAAAATGGATAAAATATCCCCTAAGGTAAGATTGTGTCGAGTTACTTTCTGAACCAATTAAAATTCAGCTTTGATTTAGAGCAATGAAGAATCGTGTATTTCCACCACTGGTACGCCAGATTCTCACCATTCCGATACGTTAGACAATAATCTTAAATATATAAAGTAAGTTTGCAAATAAAAATTATCTTATTAAAAACTGAAATTAATTATAAAGTTTCATTAGTTTGAATTTTGTTGAAAATTCGGAAACATCCAGCCAGCAGAAAGAGATTTTTTTAGAATATCAAAAATTTCAAAATGGTAAGTATAGTGGCTAGGATTTGAAAATATATTTTTCAATTATTTATGTTTCAGCCATTCATGACCAGTCAAAAGCTCAAAAACCCTTACCTAACAAAATCGTACCCACCACACTACCCATGAACGGGGTGGACAAACAGAAAAGTGAACAACAACTTATTACTTTGCAAGAGAAATCTCTTTTAGAAATGGGTTACAAGCCTAATGAAGTTGAGGGCTGGGAAAATATTGTCCAACCGCCCAAGGAAGACTTGTATAAGCTATTAAAGAATATGATTGATAATCATATAAAGCCTAGTGTTCAGATACGTATTGGCGAAGTGACATTCAATTGTCACATGATGGTACTGCAGTGTTATTCAGATTTCTTTATGGAATGTAACAGTGAAATTTTAATCCAACTACCTGAAGAAAAGATAACACCTGCTGCCTTTATGATGGTCTATGATTGGATGTTATCTCCCCATCCACTAGTGCAACGTGAGGGCATTTTGGAACTTTTCAATGCTGCTAATTTTTTACGCATCAAAGATCTGATTAATCAATGTTGGCTTTGTCTGGATGATGATGAGCGTTTTCGTGAGGATACGGCTTTTCTGTTGTATATGGAGGCTCGTAAATATGGCCTAGAAAATTTGGAACAACTGATGCTAATGCGTATTTGTAAATTCTTTTTGACCTTGGTTGCTTCGAAAGAGTTCTTAACTTTGAACGCCAAAGAGATTTGTACTCTATTGAGCTCAAATACTATTGGTGTAAATTCCGAAATTGAGGTGAGTTTAAGGTCAAGATGACACTGAAAATACATTTAAGAAAAGATGCTTCGTGAGGGACCTTTTTATAACGCATAGTAAGGTATTAAATGGAATAAAACAATTGAATAAATGGAATAAATGGAATCCCTTAATTTCGAATGTAGGTCTTTGGGGTACTAAAGCTTTAAAGCATATCAATTTCTAGATACAATTATGCTCTAAGTAAAAAGAAAAACGTTTTTTTTTTTAATTTAAAAATCAATTTAATAAATTAAAAGTTTCTTGTTTTATATAAATTCGTCACTAGATCAAACTCAAAAACAAAAAAAATAAAACAAATCCAAATTTTATATGGACCTCGCCACACAGCTTAAATGTCGAATAAATTTCGGGATTCGGGATTTGTTAATGAGAACTTAGAGATTGTTTTATTTATTTTGTTTAGTCCATAATCCTTTGAAGTTGGAAAAAAGGTCCTTAATCAGAAATTGCAGTTTTAACGATTGGAAGCAGCTGTACTAGACTTTAATTTTTGTTCACAAAACAAAGGGGAGGGTAATGGTGTGGAAATTGAGTTAAATCCAATCTTTAACAGAAACTTAAATATTTTTTTTTGCTCAATGTCAAGAATAATAAATAAATAAATTAAATAGATTACTGGTGAGATGAAAATTGAATTTGAATTTTGTCCCTTGGGACCACCTGAAAATCAATCCAGTGACTTCGAGGGTGACATCCATAATTATGAACCGTAGGAAGCCAGTGCAATTCGAAACATTAGCGATAGATTTCGAAGCCACATAACTTCATTTCGGAGATCCGAATAGAATTCCTTCAAAAGAGAGGATTTTTTCTTCCTTATTAATTCCAATTAAAGTTGATATCCAGTAAAATTGCTAAACATAGTTTCAGTACTATAGTTTAACGGTCTAATTCATAAAAACTAAAACAGCTTTATAAGAGGTGTATACAACAAATTTCCATAGAAAATATGTTTAATAAGCCCTTTATAAGGCTTTAATAATTTTTATGAATAAGGCAGTAAGACTTTATTTTATAAATTTTAAATTATTTTCCAATTTTCTATACTTTTAGATCTTTATGTCTGTTGTACGTTGGCTTAGCCATAACTGGTCGGAACGAGAACCTCATATGTTGGATGTTGTCAAATGTGTGCGTTTCAGTTTGATGCCTCCCTGGTTTTTGGTAACATTGAATAAAAATACCGATTGTTTGGAAATTGATCGCATAATTGAGCATCCAGAAGTTAAGAAAATGATCAATGATGGTATAACGTATGTAAATAGATAATAAAAAAAGTGTCAACCTTAAATTCATCAAACATTTTTGTTTTAGTTACACCACTACCCGTTTGTACTATGGCGAAAATCGCGATGAATTCTTACATTTCTTGGAACGTTATCAGCTTATTGCTCCTATGCAACGTCAATGGGTCTTCGACAAAGAGTGTAATTATCATCATCGCTTGGAATGTCCCAATATGCAATACGTTACTTATAAATCATTCTTGGAATATTTGCAAATGATTAGGACGATTGGCAAAGATTATTGGCATTCTCTGGAAATGGATAAAGGTGTTCAAAAGTCAATGCACTGTTTCCTGTGTAGCGATTGTCGTAAAACAACAGAACCAAATCTAGTATGTTAAATCTTAATAATTAGTTTCATAAACAAATTTTTTGTATTCTAAATTTTAAGATAGAGAACATATATTTTTTATATTTCTGAGAATAAAAACATGTTTTTGAATAAATTTTTTTAAGTGTTTTATTAAGCAAAACTTTTATACTTAAATTTTTCAGGCAACAATTTTAACTAAAAGGTCGAGTCGTGATCAGGGCATACAATGTGCAAGTGGATTAAAAAGTCATAAAGGTAAGAGTTATATTTAAAGTAGCACTAGGGGCCAAATAACGGCATTCGATCACGATCGACATTTTACTCTAACGATCGAGTTTGCTGTGCTTTAGATATAGATAATCTAATAAGAATTTTCAAATTTCGATCACGTTTGAATACCGTAATTTGCCCCCAGCTTCTTATTTCTTTTCTGGTCAAAATTTATTAAAAAAATTTCTTGAAATGAAATTACCTTAAATGCAATTACATTTATTTATCAGGTAATCTTGATTCGTCATCTGATAATTTTGTCCTTTATTTTTTTTATACTTTAGAAAATTTTCAAACTGTCAAACCACAGATATAAAAAACGTAAGGTATGTTTATTAATATTTGATGTAAACAGCTCAGATAATGGATTTTTATGTAAACAGTGTATAAAAAATAATTGTAATAGTATATAAAGTCTTACGGCTTCATTATTAAAAATTATTAAATGTTTACGGGTTTATAAAACTGAGTTTTTATCAAAATTGAACCTTAAGAAGCCTCCAATAAAACAGTTTTAATTGTTATAATTCGACCGTTTAGTCCATATAGATATAAAAAAGAGAGCCCGATCTAAACTGCTGTCATTTTATACATGACCATTGTATCCATGGTATATTGTATAAGGTGATTGCATTTTGGAGAGAATTTTTTGAAAACTATTTTTTTATATGAATTGGAAATTATGAGAGAAGAGAAAAATGTACGAAATTTTGATATTTGGGAAGGAACAGCTGATGATCAGCTGCTTAACTGAAACTACGTTATTAGGTGTAGTGTGGTCGTATTCAATCAGTTTATTGTTTTTAATAATATATTGCCATTAGCTGTAAATTTTTTTTTGTCAAATTGAAGAAATATAAATTTAAGTTTTACTGAAATTGTGTTCGATAAATTTTTTGTGATTTTATTAATTTTTATTTAATTTTGAAGAATTTTATACAAAACTTGTTATATAGTGTAGAGGAAAGTCAACAAATTCGCTTTCAAGATGCTAGAAAATTGTTACTTAATTGGAAATTGTAATTTCCAATTAAGCAACTAGTTTGTGATTAGAAATATACCAGTTGCTCCTAACTTCAGACTAGTTACGTATCTGTCCTTTTTACATATATCAAATTGTTGATTTTAAAGTTCGATTCTAGTTTAAATACTAATTATTGTTGGAAAGTGGTAAGTGATCGTACTCACCCCTCTTTCCCTCTCACAACAATGATGCAATTAAAGCATCAAACGCTAAAAAATTTTTCTTGTCTCTGCTGGGGTTTGAAACAGGATCTTTCGGTTTTGAAGATTCACTGTAACCACTGGCCTAATACACTGTTATTATGAATTGATATTAATAAGATTTTTGTTGGAAAAAAAGTACATTCAAATTAGCGTGTTGTGAATGGTAAGTTTGTTCATTTTTAGTCAATGCGTGTAACATCTATCATATTTGCTACAGTCTCGTTACAACTAGTTATATGACTGTCCAAAACGTAGCTATTTAGCTAAAAATGTAGCTGAAGGGTTATTGTTAATTTTCATACGTATATACATATTATATATGTATTTAATAACGTTATTAAATAATAACTTTTCTACATACTTTAGATACCAAAAAATCACATTCTATCCACACCAATGTCAGTGGTAAAAAATCTGTACGCCGAACGGCTCGGGGACAACCTAGATGTGCACCATCGTCAGCAGCATCCCAAATAAATATTTTAAATAATGAGACTACAACGGAAGCGGAAACAATTGTCGATTTCAAATATTCCCCAGAAACAAATGTTGAACTGAATTTTTACAACGTAGAAAAACAGCAGCAACATCAACCGGAATCTGTTGTATGCGATGACAATAATCATCAGGAACAACAACGAGAAAGACAACAAGAACAAACGGATGTTACAGAACAACAACACATAGTTATCGATAGTCATCCCTTACAACATACATTCCCCAATAACATACTACATGGTATTAAAAAACAACAGCAATTGTTGTCAGAGCCTTATCAAATGAAGCAACAACACCAACGAAAGAAAAAATTGCAAGATAATAAAACACAAAATGACAGTTGTTGTACAGTGATTTATAAACGTGACGGTGGTTTAATGGCTCATGTTAGTGGTGATATTTTCGAAGGACAACAACAGACAGAGCAGCAGCATCAACAGACAGAATGTATTATTAGTGATAATTATGATGTCGAATCTATAATTCATAATACAATTGGTTCAGTTGTGGAGAGAACAGTTGGTAACTGTAACGTTAATGAAGATTTAGTAGAACTTAAAACAGAACCAACTACTCGTTCTTGTACTTTTGTTGACGATTTGAAAAGGTAAGAGGAAACAATGGCTGTCAAGTATTTAATTTGGTTTTCTATTAAACAATAAAGGTCAAGGAATATATTTCTTAACAACATAAGCCAGTTTGTGTTAACAAATATAGGTCACTTAAATATTTTGGTATTGTATCTTTGTTTTAAAGTGAAATCTATAAAACTACGACTTTTTAATTGCCAGAAAAAAACTTAAGTACTTAAGAAGTAGTTAAGCAAAAATCTGTGGTTTTCATGGACAATTATGAATTTGTTAAAATTATTTGTATTATTATGTTGGTAACTGGTCTCTTAAAATATTTAGGGTGATCACGACCTAGTTACGTATTCTTTTATAAAAAAAAACTAGTTTTAAAGGGCGATAAGTATACGCGGTGTTTATAATACACTCAGATTATAAGGTTATCCAATGTTAGTTCAGTCGACTTATAAAATCATATAGGAAGTTAAATACATTAGTTTATTATATTCTTCTAATCAAGTCCTTTCATTTAAAACCAATTTTTTAAGTCGACAAAGCCGTTATTACTATATTTGGCCCATATATTTGCTATTTTATTTCGGACGCCATCTTTATTTTAACTTTTTACTGTATTCTTCTGATTAAGACCAATATTTTTAAATAATTAATTTGACCCATTTATAAACTTATTCTACGCCATTTCGAAGTTTTGGCCATTGCTGATTTTAAATTTTTTATTTTAACTGTCAGGCCGTTTCATTTGATACCCAAAATTTCGTTTAAAAGTTTTTGTAAACACACCGAAACAATAATATATTGATGCTTATATCTTAGTTCGTTCTGAACCGACTTGTAAGTTTTTCTTAGCAATAATTTTTACGACTACGGCTTGAATTTTGGCATTTTTGGCGCTGGCTTCTAAATGTATACCTTATGTATACATTATTTATTATTTGTGTATACGGTTCGAAAACAGAATGTCAAAGCTATGTATACCATTGAAAATAGAGGTTAATATATATAACTTTGATTGCTCAAAAACTATTAATTGCTGTTTAAGGAAATTTGTTGAAATAAATACATATATAATGTATTTTTTTACACATGTATCCTTAATTTTAAAACGGTTTTTAATTCCCTTTAGAATTTAATTTGTTCAAGCGTTGTAATATTCTGTTCATGCAACTTTAGTTTTTGTTCATAAATCTATAAAAACATTTTTAAGCCAAAAATTGTGAAATAGAAAAAAAGCTTATCTGTCGCAAACACCAGAATATTCGTCCTTAAAAATAAAACACATTTCTATATATGAGAATGCATATAATTATGGCATTGGTCAAAATCCGCTATATGCGACGAACTATGCAATAGATTTATTTTTATTTCTTACGCCGGTGAACAATGAAATTGAAAATAAAGAAAAAATTTCGTACTTGAAGTTCGGATCAATTTGTATTCTGTAAAATGAAGATGTTTTATTTTAAAAATTTCCAAAAGTTTAAATTAGTTTAAGTCTTATAAATATTTTGGCGTAGAATACGTCTTACCTTACGGTATAGGGAGTCATGTCAGATTGTTATTGTTGTAATCTTTATTTCATTGATTATGAGGAAACGGCGAGATAACTTTTTTTAAAAAATTTTTTGTAGGTAAATAAAGATGTTATCTTTCGTTTGATATACATTTCATATTGGTTGATATCTTCCTAATATTTAAATTTCTCAAATGAAATTGTTTAAACACATACACTCAAACATATGTGTGGTGTTTGGTTGAGTGTTTGAGTTTGTAGCGTGAACACAAACTATGCTGCTGTTTCAGTGTGGACACAAATCTTCGGCTGTTGTTTTGATTGATTTAATTTAAAAACATATTTATCCTATTTTTCCTACCATAAGCTTATGTATATTATCAAAAGTAACTATCAAATAAATAAATTCATTTGCTTATATTATTTATCATTTATTGTTATATATGTTTTCTGTCTTATCGGATGGCGTATTCTACGTTTAACTTAATGGCCGTGTCTCTAACACAGCCTGCAGGGACAACTGTCTGCTGTTTTTTTGTTTTGTTTTCAATATATTTATTTTAATAAAAATTTCGTTCCCATTTAGATAAACAGGCAGTAAATGTGAAAAGAATTTTTGTATGTAAATATTATAGTTATATACATATATACCCTATTTCCTACTGATATAGAAAATGTGAATGTTTAGATTTATTGATGTTTGGATCCTTATTAGTCAATCACGCAAAATCCGCTAAAAGGGAACTAAATGAAATTTCGCACACAGATGGATAACAACCTAGATATACATACAGGTTGCCGTGGGCACACGCGACTGACTATTTCATCATCGGATAATGAAAACGGGTAAAGATAGACACATGAAATTTGGACAGTGGGTCCCCTTTCTCATGAATAGATCAATAACGAAGGGATTTTTGGGATAAGAATCTTAAGCTAAAAGAATAAAAAATAATATTGAAAGAAACTTGTAACAGGTTGTTTGTTAAAACTTTTTGTATTTAAATTTTTACATTGAAAATTAAAAGAGAAGCGAGATAAATAAATAAATAAGTAAAAAAAATATTACTGATCAATTAGGACTACCTGATGAATAAAGGCATATTTACAGTTATGGTTTTATATTTTTTGAATATGCCTAGTGTATCAGGTATTCGCAGCACCGAGAAAATTTTTTTTATATATATTTTTCGATATGAAACTTGGCATTTCAAATAAATGAGAGAAAACAGAAAATTTTTCATCTATGGGCGTTGACAGCTGATATTTCAAATAAATAAATACTAATAAACTAAAGAATCAAGACTTTCTGATGAATAAAAATACCTGAGTGTGTGCTGCATTCATAACTAAGAAAATCTTTTTAAAGAAATCTATACAAAAATTCTTGTTACTTCTGAAAGTAGAAGATGTATGTAGAAAAAAAAATTTTTTTTGGTTAACGGAGTAGACTACTTATTTTTTTTTAGCAAACTTAAATGTATAAAAATTCAATTCATTTTTCTTGATTTACATTCAAAGTGGATGATTGTAATGCACTTGGGAATATATTGTTATTTGCAGCATGGTGTCTGCCTTTAAATTCAATTTGCTCGACAATTCATTGACATGTTCGTTTTTAATCACTTTAAAATTGTGTTTTTGCCTTGCATGCTGATGTGTATGTGTTGGGCTTTGTGTTTGTAGCAGGGTCGGAAATAATAATTTTTAGAACATTTCTTTTTATCTACTTTCTTACGCGCGCCTGATACATCCCTCTATTTGTTACTGTTATTATTCATTTTGCATTTCTTTTTCGTTGACAGAATTTTAAATCACAAAATACTTGTCTTTGGTGGCATCGATCCTTATTGCCTGAATTGCCAACATGTGCAACAGCATCAGCAGCTACAACGACAACAATCACAAAAACTACAGCAACACGAAAACCAATATCAATATTCTCATCAGCGTCAGCAACAAGAACTACTACAACGGAAACGTGTACTTTCAATTGATAGTATCATCATGAATACAACAAAAACAACAACTACTATTTCACATCCTTCACGTATTCATCAAATGCAAACTTGTGCTTATACCAGTAATGCTGTTGCCAATAAAAATATTAAAAATTTTGGCGACCATGTGTTATACTACGATATGGAAGGCAAGGAATGGCGACACTTATCCCATATACCCTTTGGTTCTCGTCATCATCATGCAGTTGTTGTATGCAATGGTCTAATTTATGTTATCGGTGGCACGAGGACATCATTAAGTTGTTCTAACAAATCGGTTTGTAATATTGGTTTTTCTTTCCATCTTTTTTCCTTTTCGCTTTTTAATTTAGTAGAAAATATGAACAAAAATTTAAAGGAATTGTTTTTGTTAACGGAAATAAGGGTTTTAATGACATTTTTTTTTTTTTTTGCAAATGCGGAATTTAAAAATTCTATTGTGTGTCAAAAGTTCACAGTCATGACACTTTGACAATTAAAATACACTAAAGAGAACCAAAGTGCCTATTGTTTTTGTAATTATGTATTGGGTACTGCAATACCACAACTGAATGATAAAAAAAATTGCTTTCTAACGGAAAACATTAAAATGTCAATGTTTTCTAAGGGGTATAAAGTTTGGATCCTTAATGCTTTTTCTGACCGAAATCTTAAAATATCTGGCGTTGGCATTAGCGTTAGATATGAAGCTAACTTGAAAAACATGTCATTTGCCTGTAAATGTCAAAAAATTTGTGTACTTTGTTTTTTAATTTTATTATTTACTCGAGTAAAACTGTCCGTGTTGCTGTACAATGCTGTAATATTTAAACAGAAGTGCGCAGAAGTGTTGCGGGTTTGGTTCCTGCAAGAGACTCTGGTCTGTTACATTACAACGGGCAAATGCTCTTTGTTATTCAGCTCGGTTATTTTTTTTAGAATATTGTAATAAAAAATAAAATATACATATCGTTGGCTTAATATACAAACCTGCTAAATCCATTTTTTAAGTAAATTGCGATTTTGATGTTGTGTTATGATGTTATACAATCTTATTTTTACAAAGATTTTTATTTTTAATTTATTTCATGTTTGGCCGAAATTAACCAAGTGGGATGCATTTTCGAAATAAGCTACGATTTCATCATCAGCACCCTTTGGTCGGTGATTACGTGTTTGATGTAAATTAAACTCCTAGGTTTTTAAGTTAATTGAAATTAGTAACTAATTTGTTTCTTCTCTTAATTTTTTTCTTTATTTTTAAAATTATGGAAACATTGAAATATTATATATTTGTTTTTATACCTGCCACCAAAAAAATGGTGGGGGTATATTCATTTTGTCATTCCGTTTGTAACACATCGAAATATCCATTTTAGACCCCATAAAGTATATATATTCTGAATCAGGGTTTGATTTGATGACGATCTAGCTATGTCCGTCCGTCTGTCCGTCTGTTGAAAGCACGATAGAGGTCGCACCGAAAAAGCTAGGGGGGGTCAAATTTTGCCAAAATCTTTCTTATAGACAAGGTTTGTTTGGTATTGAAAATGGGCTAAATCGGAATATTAGGAAGAGAGTATAGCTCGAAAAGCAAGAGTAGGTCGAAAAAACCGTGTCCTTCGAACACCGAATAAAATGAAATTGTGTCCAAACGCCTTAACGTAGACTCATGAAACTTCGAATATATATTTCCTGGGTAAAGACAATATCTTTCCCCAAAAATTGTCTAAATCTATGTATTAGGAGAGGAGTTATCGATCAAAATGTACGAAAATTTATACCGCACAGTGTATTTTTCGGTATATTTAAAAACAAAAACGTCATAAAAGCAACAAAATTGGATATACGACTCTGAAATTTTGCACACTTTGCTTTTTGGTGACACGCTTTCTTGTAACGGCAAATCAATGTGCCACGCCCACTTTTACGCCCACCTCCCATATAACGTTTTACCTAAAATTCATATAATTTCTCTATTAATAAAGATTTTGGAATAATAAAGGACTATATTGAAACACCTAAGTTGTACTCATTAGCAAAAACAACTTTGACACGCCTACTATAACGCCCACTTTCACTTTTGAATTGTGTCCAGACGCATAAACGTAGTCATGAAACTTCGAATATATATTTATCGAGTCAAAAGAATATTTTTGCCTGAAAATCGCTTAAATCTATGAATTAGGAAAAGAGTTATAGATAAAAATGTACGAAAATTTATACCGCACAGTGTATATTTCAAATTTAAAACGTAATAAAACTGACAAAACTATATGTACGATTCTGAAATTTTGCAAACATGGCTTTTTGGTCAAAGTCTTCGTTATAACGGAAAATAGATGTGCCACGCACACTTTTTTCCTTAAATTTTTATAAAAATATATTAGTCATATATTTTAGCGTTTATTCATCTTACACTGTGCCATTTATTGTACTGTAGATAAATATAAGATAAAGAAGATAGATGACTCTACTAGCAACTACTAGATGGCATGCTAACAACTTATGCTTATGTTCTCCTGAAATTATGCTCTATTAAAAATGGGAATTTAGGAATTTACCTAAGTAAAAAAATATTATCTCTAACATTATAAACAATTTGTTTTCACGTACTAATGGCTAACAAATTTTAAAATTATAAAAAACTTATTTCGTTTGAAAATCTTTTAAAAGCAAAATGTTATAGAAGTTTAAAAATCAAAATCTTACTAATAAATTTCCCGTTTTAGAAAAATGCAGATAATGTATATTTTAAATCACCCTGCGGCCCTTAAAATTTAACCTTAAATTCACTTTCTTCCTCTTAAATTCATGTAAATTCTCTATGAATAAAGATTTTGGAATACTAAAGGACTATATTGAAATATCTAAGTTATGTTTATTAGCAGAAACTTTATTGACACGCGTATTTTAACGGCCACTTTCATTGAAAGACTTAATTTACGAAAACATTTTACTAGCATACCGAAGTTATAATGGGTGGTTTAATTTTTATAATGATAATATTTGTATGCTTCAATTATGTATGGAACAAAATATCGGCCAAATGGCCCCCCCACCTAGGCGGCACACTTCGATCCGATAGTCCATATTTTCAATGACACTGTTGGTGCTCAATTGTTGGGCAAGATGATGAGTCGAAGTTGCTTGCTCTTTTGCCACGTTATCGTGAAAAACAGCAATGTTTCCCATTCAACGAACTAAGATGGCATTCACAGATGTTTTCACATTTCATACAGACCTGCTTTGCAGACATTTAAATATTTTTTGCAATTCTCACGATTGTGGACGAATTCGAACGGTTATGTTGACCAAAAGAATCACGAAGTGCACAAAATGCATTTTGATTTGAACGCCCATTTTTATAAAAATCTTTAATATTTAAAAGCGTTGCTCGATTGCGTATCTTTCCACGGTTCAAATTGAGTTAGTCTGAGATTGAGAAATGTCAAATGAAATACAAGAAAAAAGTTGAAGTTTAGATGTGGTTCACCTTAAACATGGGCCCTTAAAATTTAACCACCCTCTACAAAGAAAGTGATACATATTTTATTATAAAGAGATTATTCTATAGCGATTAACAAAATAATAAATATTGTGCTTTAAATGTACACAAAATTGGTGGTGGGTATAAAAGATTCGGCACAGCCGAATATAGTGCTCTTACTTGTTTTTTTTAATTCTTTCAGACTTCTGCTGTATGTGTGCACGTGTGATAAAGTTTGTTTTATTTTTATCTATTTGAATCCCCTGACACACACACGCATTCACTAATGTAAGTTACTAGTGTCATCTTAGAATATTGTCAAGTTTGATGTTCTCGTTTGTTTTTGTTTTTAACTTATAGATTTTGTCTCTTCGTTATTTAAAAAGTTTTGTTTGTCCTCTTTGCATTTTTTCGCTTGTTTGTGTGGGTTTGTTTTAGTTGAAATTTGTTTTTATTTTTATGAATAAAACGTTATTAGGGATAACATTTGTACAGTTTTTTTGTGGTTTTTAGATCGTCATATGGTTATTATTGCGTTTTTCTTATATTTGTTTTGAAAGAGCTATAAATTAATTTTTAAAAAATTTTAAAAGTTTATTTTTTAATTAAATATTTAAGTTGTAAGGTTTGTTAAAAATATAAACAATTTTGATATTTTTGTCAATATAGTTTTTGTGCAACACTTTAATATGATTATATTGTTTTTCAATCACATTTACAATCTTGTAAGAGTTGTACGTCGTTAGATATAACAAGAAATGTAATTTTTTTTTAATAATTTATCTACTTAAATAGTACAACATAATGTCGTATAAAAACATCAGAAATGGAAAAATTTCTTTTGTCGTCATTTTTTTATATGTTGTATTGTATATTTTTTGTTTGGAAGTGCAGTAATCAGACTTTTAATTACATACTTGATTTTCAAATTTGTATACTACTAATTATTTTTATATGAATTAGATATGAATTAGAACAAATATACGTTACAAAAATTTTTTTGTTCACCATTTGTTGCAAATATTTAATTAAAATAATATAAAAGAAATTGTTTAATTAGTTTTATATTGACATATCGTCGCTGTTCTCACGAATTCAGTTATGTGTTTTTTTTGACTAATTTTTCAGAAGAGCAGAAAAAGCATTTAATATTGTTACTTTATAGTATTAAACTTACACATATCGACTATTATTTTTGAACCAATCAAGATAAGGATATCTTGATAGATGTATGACCAGCAAAGGTTTAAACTAGTGCAATAAAAAAATTTAAAAAATTGTCACATAACCGATAACGTCAGAGCAGCGCCGATATGTTTTTATGATAATATGCCCTTATACTCGAAAATTCAAGACAAACAAATTATTATAAATTTATGATAAATTTTAATAAAAATTTTAAATTTCTTCTATTTTAAGATTTTTGAAAAATCTATTTGGTGCTTTAACCCTCAAACGTTGAAATGGACCTTGGAAACAAACTTGCCGGAATCGCGCAGAGATTTTGCTGTAATTGCTATTGACAAGGAAAACCAGCCTTGTCATAAAGATCACAAAAACGAAATGGGTTTTTATGTCATTGGGGGCGAAGGCGTTAATAGTAGCGCCCTCAATACTGTATGGTTTTACAATGTCGAACGAAAAAATTGGATAAAGGTGTGTATGTGTATGCATATTTATTTTCTAACTAACATTTAAATTTGGAATTTAAAATTTTAATTTTTCAAATAATTAATTAAACTCAAATTTAATGTCTAAAACAATGGTTTTTATGTCATTGGTACATTTCCGGATTCTTTTTCAAAACAAATCTTTGCATGTGTTTGCTTGTTTGTTTGTTGATAACAGAAACCTTCATTGAATGTGGGTCGTTATGGCTTAGCGGCTGCCATGGTAAATAAAGAGATATGGGTAGCAGGCGGTATCTGTGGCAATAATAACAACAATGATAAACCAAAAGCAGCAACAACACATGTAATCTCCGATACAATAGAGATTTACAATTTAAAATGTGTTCATTGTGATGTACTAAATAGTGAATATAAAGGAGGTACCGATATTGGGAAGAGAGATGCAGGGACAGAAGAAAATGATGGTTGTGATGATAATACATATAATTACGATAATATCGTAGATTTGAAAAATAGACTAGGGGATGTTGCCATCAACAGTAATTGTAATGTAGGCCAATGGATTAAATCAAAGTTACATTTGCGAATACCCCGGTAAGAGGATAATACCTTTTTATTTGTTTATTTTTACTTTCAATTGTACTTTTAACTTAAAACATATGTATAATCAAAACCAGGATTTTTTTAATTGTAGCAAGCAAATTTGTAGTATTTGTATTAAATAGAAAATGCGTGTGTCTTAGACAGTATAAAATAACTTTTAAAAAAGTTCAATACTTAGTTTGTTCTTATATACTATATTCGCAAGATATTTTTATTCTACATTTATTTTAATTTTTATGACTGGCCATACTTTGTAGATCGGGAAGTCGATTAAGCAATGTTTATTTGCATATTTAATGTCCGTTTTTTAAACTGGAAAATATATAGATTTCTTGAGAACAAAATTAAAAAGCGGTTTGTTTTATCGGGTGTTTTTTATATAGAGGTAAAGTACTTTATTTTGGCAACATTTTTTTAAGTGGCGGCCATTTTGTCATCTGTCAAGTGATATATGTTAAGTTTGGATTGGCATTGTAATATGTATAGACTGATTGATTAATTTAAGAAAACGTTTCGGACCCGTGCCAAATTAGCAAAATTTACCACTTACAGGACAACACTCGCAGCGTTATTGTCAAAATTATGACACAAATGTTGGAAAACTCCATCGAAAATTGGACTTCCAGATTAGACTTCTTTCGAGCCAGCCGTGGCGGTCATATGCCAGAATTTATATTTAAATTATATTTCGCACAAAGTAAATTTCATGTCAATATAAAAAATTCGTATTTTTTTAATTCCATTTCAAAATTCTTTAGCTTTATAAAAACACCCTTTATGTTTTACACCACTGCAGTTCCTCAATTTTTAACTTCCCCAGGCTAGTTTTCGAATGTTATAGTGCAAAACTTATTACCTATATTCTTTCAACGTACAATATCTTTTGGAATATTAAGTTACTTTAACTTTTAATTTAACTAAATGTATAAAAACCGACCGACCGGCGGTAATAAAAAGTTGTTTCTTTATAACTTTTTGCTTTTTTAATTAAAACGATAGGAAAGTTTTTTATTTTGTGCACAAATGCACTTTATATTTATCCGATAGAAACTTAAAACTGTGTTTATAAAAAATAGTAGCGTGTGCCCGTGACTTCGTCTGCGTATGTGCCATCATATATTGTCACACATCTATACGTTGATGAAGGGTATATTGAATTCGGAACGAACAAATCTACCACTATTCTTTTTTTTTTGTTAAAATCAAAAGTGTGTGATTTTATTTATAACTTTTGGTATTTTCATGTGATTTTCTACTAATAGTTAAGAGTACGCGAAATGATACTTTTGTCATTCTCTGGAATCTTCTTGTATATTAAAAGGAAAGTCGATTTTTTGTCACAGTTTACGCTCATGATATACAACCGATTTTCTTAATAATAAAATCATTAAAAAGTTTCTTGCAAATGTGTACAACTTAATTTAAATCAATTTAGTATTTTAGGAGTTAAAAGCGTTTAAAATTACTACTAACATATAAGCAAACCTTATTTACGTAACAAAAAAAAATATAAACAAAGTAATGCGTGTTGATTAGGGTGATCGACTCGGTTTTACAACCGGTTGAAAACCCGGTTTTTTCCTCTTTCAGCGGGCGGTTTTTTCTAAATTTTGATTTTTCGAATATCGAATACACCGGTTTTTTTGTCCGAAAAAGCCGGTTTTTTTTTAAGTTTATTTTCATATATCTTTGTAACCAGTCGTACTACAGTAAATTTAGAATGCTAAAAGTTTCCAAAAATCAGAAAATAAAACCTATTAAATATTCTTACATAATATTGTAAGAAATTTATTTGTTGTTTAAAAAGCAAATGTAAAATAAGAACAAGTAAGAGTGCTATATTCGGCCGTGCCGAATCTTATATACCCTTCACAACGTGTAGTCATGCAATAACAGTAGTTTGTGTCACCATTCATCCCATATGAAATACGTACATACATATAAAAACATACATATATAAAAACATCCCATTGTAAAATTATAAATTCACGTATGTATGTTAAAAAAACAAAAAAAAAAAAATAAAAAAAAAATTTTTAAAAAAAAATTTTAAAAAAAAATTTTAAAAAAAATTTAAAAAAAATTTTTTTTTAAAAAATTATTTTATATATAATATATATAAAAAAAAAAAAAACTAAAAAAAAAATTTAAAAAAAAAATTAAAAAAAAAAATAATAAAAATATAAATAATATATTAAATAAAAAATAAAAAAAAAATAAAAAAAAAAATTTAAAAAAAATTTTTAAAAAAATTGAAAAAATTTTTTTTTTGGCTCAACTGGGATTCGATGCCACGTTTTCTCTAACCAGTATACACGTTTGTATGTATGTATGTTGTTGTTGTAATGTTGTTTTTGTGAAAAAAAACCGAGGTGGTCGTGGGTTTTTGCTCATATCTCAGTTGTTTATATACCGATGTTTCTGATTTTCAATACCGATCTACTCCCGAATATTTCTGATATTTTAATACATCACCCGAGTCCATGCGATGTCGGGGGGCTTCAAAAAGTTGATTTCAACATACACACGGACAGACGGTCAGACGGACAGACGGACAGACGGACAGACTGACAGGGCTTAATCGACTTCCCTATTCATAAGCTTTCAGAAAATATATACTTTATGGGGTCGGAAATCAAAATTGTAGAAATTTCACACGGAATGACAAACCTATATATACCCTTTTTCACTGTGTGAAGGGTATAAAAATAATTAAGTTTTAATATTATTTTTTTATAGGATATAAACCTAACGTTAAAAGTTAAAGGTAATTGAAGCATAAACTTAGCTGCTCGATCACTTTTAGGTAAAAAGTGTAGTTACAATAAGGGAAAAACCAATAATCTCTCCTTGCAAATCTTAATTTTAATTAATGGCATTGAGTGTCTGTCAACTTAAATTTCAATTAAACCATCGAACAAACTAGTTTATGTCTATATTTGTATGTCTGTCAGGGGTATAAGGAAGAATGTTTAAAATGAAATTTTAAAGATTTTTTCCCTAGCCTTTAAAATGTATTTCAAATTGCAGAAATAATTTCAAACAATTAGTTTAAAAGATCTATTTAACATTTAAAAAATGTACAGAAGGAGATACAAAATTTTATAACAGCCTTATAAAAAGTTTTATTTCTTTATTTATTATTTTATTGTATTTATTTTTTTTACTTGTAAAGAGTACCCTTTGTCTTTGAATTCGACTACACCAAAAACCAAATTAGTCAACTGCATTCATGTCAGTTATTGCGTTATTGCGTAATTGTGCAGCCAAATGTATATAAACTGTAAAAATTTCATATTTATATATAATTTTAATTATATTCTTTTTTTTACAATATTTTTTAGTTTTAACTTTAAATATTATATTTTGAACCGGTTAACCGGTTTTTTCTAAATTTTCAAAATAGCAACCGGTTTTTTTTTAATTTTAAATTTCAAACTATTTGAAAACCGGTTTCTTAAAAAAGTCGAATAATCGATCACCCTAGTGTTGATGCAAATGGTTTTCCAAAAATGTGCTTTGTTGTTAGTTGGTTTTTTTTTTTTTTAATTTGATGTTCACAGTTTATTGGACTTACTTTCAAATTATGGACTGTTCTTCTTGAACCTACAATTTTGAGGAATAACATAAAACTTTGTGCGGACCAGCAAAGCGGTTCGGGTTCAGGTTGTTTAGTATAAAGGTGTTCTACGAGTATATGATATACATATGTATACTAAAAATTCCTTTTATTACTACAAAATAATAAATAGTTTCCACGCATCTACTGCAATCAGTAAAGAGACGGTTATAAAAAATTATTGCATTATCTTAAATGTCTAGTTTTATAGATTATAATTATAATGTTTTCAATATAATTTGTGAGTCATCTTCGATTATTTATGGTGTTCGAAAACTTCCCTGCAGATAATATGAAACAACGCGGTCCATTGTAGCTGAAATGGACTTGTCACAATGTGACCCTATGTAATGCATAAATCATGAATAATATCATATTCATACAAAAGTTTGTACTTATATCACAAGTATTCGTGATTTAACGATAACATATAGTATTGTTACAAATTGTATAATGGTCGTGAAGAGTAGTTTTAAGACTTTTGCGTTGTAATGTAATACTGGGTTATGTGTTACAGCCCTAGGACATTGTGTTGTTAAATCGACTATGTTTTCTCTACATATTTGGGCAACATTTGGACTAGTTCTAGTCCATTCTTGAGCTAACTTTACATGCGATTATAGGAAAGTCGCCTTATCTGCAGGGTACAAACCCATTTTACTATTACCGTTAATGATGATTAAAAATATACATTTAAAAGTTGATTTAAATAATCTTTATCTTAAAGTAAAGTTTTTTGCATTATAATATTAGTTTAAGCCAAAAAATTATATCAAAAACTATAGAAATTTGACCTATTTTTTTTTCGCAAAATGTCTTTAACTGATTCATGTAAATATGTATTTATGTAAGAACCTCTTTTGTTTAACTTTCCAACGTAAGTATAATGATTCAGTAAATTTATTTTTATTATTCCTTTAAATTTAATTACTACTTTTAAAGTCAGGCGCAGTTTTAATTTAGTACTATGTACACTTTTATTCTTTTTGTATGTATGTATGTATGTTCATACATATCAATATACAAATTTTTAATTAAAATTTTAATGACTTCTAAACTTTAACTTATACTTTTTACAACACTGTTTAATAACGCAATCACTTTTTATGTTTGATATTTTTTATTCTAGACTTTTTGGCAAATTTTGTAAAATGTCAAACAGGCAGCTGTATTTGGTGGGTGGTATTGGTTACGATAGCAAACTTGATGAATTTACATCCCTAACAGATATTGACGTTTTTAATGGGGAGCAATATAAATGGGAACATGTTGGTGACCTAAATTTGGGCAGGTGAGTATAAAAGTGTGCTTGTGATTTGTGTTATATTCTACATTAAAAATAGAAAAATAGAAAAATAACATTAAAAAACCAAAAATAGAAAAAAATCAATAGATACCGGAAAAAATGAAAAAGTACGGTGGAAAAACATTAAAAAGTCATTAATTAAATACATGTTTTTTTTATTCTATCCTATTTTTAATGTTTTGCTTTTCTGAACTTAGAAAAATAAACAATTATTGTTTTGTTGTTGTTGTTATTGCATGTTGTTATTGTTGTATGTATAATTGCTATTGTAGACATGGTCATGACGTTGCCACACTTAATGACCATTGCTGTGTGGTTATTGGTGGGGTGTCAACATTTGAAAAATGTACATTAAGTAAAGTGGAAACATTTTGCACAAAAACACGCAAGACTCTTAAAGATTTGCCGGATTTGCCATGGCCAGTGTCCGGATGTGCGGCAGTAACAATAAATTGATATCAAACCAAGCGATAATAAAATATATTTGTTACTTAAGCTATTTTATTATATTTATGCTTATTGTTAAACATTTCAATTGTTAGAAAATTAAATGATTTTTAAATAAAATTTCTATATTATGCGTACCTATTAAAAAATAATTGGCCAATTCACAATTCTGTTTTTATTTGTTTCGTTAAGTATGTATATAAATAAAAATATATACAGGCAAGTCCCGGTATTGCTAACGATATAATGCCAGGGCCATTCATTATATCGATAAATTCGTTATATAGCGTATTTTTTTAACTTATTTGTAAACAAGAAATTATGCAGCACATATGTATGTATAAGTACAAATATTAAATATTTTTAATTTTAAATAATATAAGAACTTAAAAAAAACATATAAAAAACATATGTTATAACCTCCTGTAGTTTGTAGATTGCTGGCATTTTCTTGCATCAACGTGTTGGTGATTCTGGAAATATAGAAATGAAATATGGAATTTCATCCAAAACTGTTACTTTTTTTCTATGAATTTTTTTAATTTATCCTCTTTGAACTTCTCTCTAATACGTGTACAGCTTAAATTGCAATAAAGTTGAAGACAGTTAATTTTTAAACAAGTTGTTAAACAAATAAGTAACGGTTCTCTAACGTGTTAATTGCTTTAACATAATTTAGTGTATAAGCCTTGCTTTATTTTGTCGGCATTTATTATAGGTATAAAGCAAACCTATTTTAAAACATATGCAGTGTTGATAGGTTGTCCTTTGTTTTTTTTTTGCTGCTTTTTCTTACCATTCATTATATCGAGTAAAAAATTTGTTAGCACATTGACTGGCAGTCGGACATATGTGTGACACTGCACAATGTGGCCTACGCCACATATGTCCGACGCGTTTTTTGTTCTCTCTAGCCATGTCACATAATGATGATTGTGGTGATTTCCATAACATTCTAAACACATGAAAGGCTCTTGTGGACAATCCGGGCAATATGTGTATACCCTTTTTGCCTTCTTTCTGGCTGTCTCTTTCCCTTCCATCTGCTTTATTCTTAAATAACATAAAGTACATGTTCGACGTACTTTTGTATTACTTGCGTTTAAATTTGTTTTTAGAATATGAACATTGTTGGATTTTGTAAAAAAATATTGCGTAAGTAAATATTACTGAAAGTATTGAAATATTGAAGTTTTTGAAGAAATTACGCAAAAAAATAATGTGGCCCCCAGCATCTTATTTGCTGAAAGTTTTTGGCAGTCGTGTTATTATCGAATTTTTGCTAAAATGAGATTCGTCATATCGAGATTTTCCTGTATTTTAGTACATTTTGTAGAAAAAGAACTATAATACTTGTTAACGAGGGGTTTATTATTTTCGTATTTAATAAAAAAATTATACTAGCTGAACCCAAAGTATTTGTATTGCATTTAATAGAAGATAGATTTTAATGTGGTTGTTAGTGTGAATTAAATAACAACTTTAAAAGATATAACAACTTTAAATTTAGTAGTTATTATTCTAAAATAAATTCCATGTATTAATAGTAAAGCATTTGTATTAAAATTTTAAATATTTGTTATTATCATTTACAAGATATGAAAGCACTTTTTTGGATGAGGGGTATATTTTTTTTTTAGTTCGAATATAGAAATAATTAGCGAGTAGCTACAAAAATGGCATAAAATATGTTCGAATAGTAAAACATTGTTAAAAAAAGTTTTAGAAATCACATAAGTAGTTTTAAAGATACAACGGCACATACAAACATACATACATTTGGGTGATTCACAAGGTGTGTTATCATGTCATATTGTCCTAAAATTTTACAATGGTTTAAAAATGTTGTTGCTTTTCAAACAAAAAGTGTCTTATAATAATAGAACTTTGTACGCTATGTTTATTGTGCTGTCGTATTTAATAAGCAGAGACCTGTGCTAAACGGCTAAGCCAAGCCGCAATAGTTCATTGTATAATTTTATCGGGTCGACATCCAAATTTAAGCGCAGTTGCTAATTTTTGATAACAAATCACTGGCGGCGTCAAATAAGATCAGCTAAGGACTCTGCTGTGTTTTGTTTATCAAACAAAATTTAATATATTTGTGATTTGTTTACTTGAGTCTGCCATTACAACACCTAAAATATACTTTTCGCACAAACTGGCTATTATTTTGTTTTTTTTTCACTTGTTATTGACATTGTAAAAGAAAATATTTATTTTTATAATTTTTTAATAGTCTTAATTTTTCATGCTATTATTATAGGACATATGATTTTATGACACTACTGTGAATCCCCCAATTATTAGTATAGAAGTATAGATTGACTACTATAAAATTTCAGTAGTGTTGGCAAAAAGAATAATATTACAAATGTAAACTGGGAACTAATAGCTGAGATTTTTTTGTAATAGTGTTTATTTGGGACCGGAAGTTAGTACTACTAGTAATACTTAACACTTAGGCTACCTTTTTTAGATTTAGTTAGACGGTTGTTTAGGGGTTTGGAGTGTCCAAAATTGAAGCATTCTGTCAAACAAAATTAAATCATCCGATGTCGTCTTTAGAAGTATTATGTCTTAAATATTTGCATTAAATCCTATCCCGCTAATATAGTAAGTAAGAAGTTTGTATGTTTAAATTTTTTGATATTTTTGGACTTGAATGAAATTTGCCTCACGGATAGGTAACAACCCAAATTATTACATAAAGAGGCTTCCTTTTATGCCGATAACTACGCAAAGTCGCGGAACAAAAAGTTTTTAGAGAATTATCTTAATATTTTCCTTATGATAGAAGGATCTATGACAATTATTCGTGAAACAAAATAACAGTCGGATACCCACCATGGCTTCGGAGGCATATTTCTATACGATGGTTCATATTTTTAATGAAACTAAGGCATAATTGGGTTCAATGTCGTTAATATGCCGAAGTATCTCATCTGTTAGCTCTTGAATTGTTCTTGGTTTATTGACGTATACTTTTTCTTTTAAATATCCCCAAAGACAGAAGTCAAACGGTGTCAAATCACATGATCGTGGCGGCCAATTAACATTGCCATGACGTGAGATAAAATTACCGTTGAATTTCTTGGGCAAAAAAGCCATTAACTTGTTAACTGTGTGGAAAGTGGTACCATCCTTTTTGAACCACATATCGTCCAGGTCCATATCCTCAATTTCTAGCCACAAGAAGTTCGTTATTATATCGCTATATCAAGCATCACTCAAGGTAACTGCTTCGCCGACCTCATTTGCGAAGAAGTAGTAGTCTCTAAGCCGCATCAAACAGTCTTTCTTTTATATGCATCGGCTTCTTAATAAACACTCGTGGATTGTCATTTGCCCTAATACGTTAACGAATCTACTCATATTAAAGTGTGCTTCGTCTTTGAAGATTATTTTCTTTGTAGTCAGTAGCCATCATGTCTTGAATTAATTGAAACTTGTAAGCGTGTAAATTCAAATCTTTATTCAAAATTCATATCTTTGATGTTCATCAGATGTTTAATTAGGCACTACGACAAGTCGAGGTAGACGGCTCTTCTGTCACACTATTGAGAACAACAGGAATGTTTTCCGCAGAACGAACTGAGCGGGTATGTACAGGTGTTTTAACATTTCCTATAGACCCGGCTTGCTGAAATTTAAGCGCAATTCTACTGATTGTGGACACATTTTGTCGATTAAGTATGCTGACATAAGAAATTCACGAAATGTATGTATTTTGATTTAAACATTCGTTTTCGTAAAAGGCTTTAACAACCTTAATGCGCTGTTCTATTGTGTATCTCTCCATTGTTTCATTTGTCAAACACTGAAATATAGAAATGTCAAATTAAGTTGGACAAAAAACTTGAGGTTAAGGTGTGACTCACAATTAAAATTTGGCATTATTGTTGGACCACCCTTTTTAAGAAGATAATAATTTAAGGCAACCCACTAATTAATAATTAAAATTTCCTTTTCGAGTCTATCTAAATTTGTGAATCCAAAGTTAACTTGTAAACTGTAGAATCTTTATTTTTTAAATGCAAATTTTTATACGTAACTTTAGAATTTTTAAATTCTCCCCATACAGAGGGTATCCCAAAAATTTTACTTAGACGAACTTGAAAAATCAATATTTGAAGAAAATTCAGCAGCAGGTACATAACAACTTAAATTAAATTTTTTTAGCAATAAAGTAGTGTCCTTTTGAAACAGTTTGGAATATATTGTACATTAAAAATATTTACACCTCATAAAAACACTTTATCATAAAACTGTAATGAAATATGACCAACCAAATTTTTTATGTTAATTATTGAGATTAAATCTATATTTTTTATAGAAATTAAACCAAAATGCTTAGAACGAAATTTTTCCTTTGTTTTTTTTTCTTTTTAATTTGGTCATAAATTTAAATTGAAATGCTACATTTACGTAAAAGGGCTCTTAAATTTAAACAGCTGCTACATTATGTTTAACTACCATTGAAGCTATTTTTTTTTTATCAAGATTAACCAAATTTAAGTTATACAGCTACTAAATCATTTTCATGTTATTACAAAAAGAAAAAACTTAATAAAAACACACATATACCTACACACACCGTTACCAAAAAAGGTTATTTATTTTTGTCATAGCCAGCTAGACCCATAAAATATTTTAAACACTTGTTAAAAATCCCAACATATCAGACACCAGTTTAGGGCATATAAACAAACCATAATAAATTTCTTTACAATCTCTGTACGAAAAAAAAAATGAGTAAATGAAAAGTCCATATTTGATGGTGAACTTTTTTAAATTAAAGGCAACACTTAAATTACCATGAGAAGTTGTTACTAGAAAGGACGTGGTCAAACAATAGGATATCACAGCCCACATTCTCGTAGATGCTTAATAATACCCAGCAGCATATAAACCACACATCAGCCACATCACTATAAATACAGATACAGACAATGCAATAACAAGGTAAAGTGAGACACAGAATGAGACTGACGACACTCTAACAAAGAAGCACTTAGAAAATCTTAAATTGGCACAGAAAATAACAAAATTTTACAATGTTTAACAATGTAGGATGTATCTATCTATACTGACGAAGATATTGTGAGTAATACAGGGTTTATATGCAAGAATATAAAGAAAAATCGCCTCAGGAATTTTAGAAATTATTTACTAATTCAAAGGGTGGGAACTGTCGTAAAGGGAAAAGGTTTTTATAAATACTAAGCAGTGATTGCTTTATCAAATTTTCAGTTAATTGAACAAAAATATATAGTTCCTTAAAATGAATTTCTCTTTAACTCGTAATTTTTATTTTTTTATATCCCTGAATTTTCGGCTTAATTATTTATTGTTAATTAATGAAACCATGAACAAACGAATAAACGGAGTAGAGTAAAAAAAATATTTATAAGTTTACTGTGCAAGTATCATTTTGAAATTAAAATATCTATGTATTTTGACCCAAGATTTTTTGCAAATGTCAAATTTACATATTTTATATAAACGTTACCAACCATTTAAAGAAATTTAATAGGAGCTAAAAAAATTGACTTTGTTTGGATAAAATAACACAGACACTCATGGTCTTCGTGTTTTACTTAAATATCGAAATAGATCAAACAAATTTTTATTTAAATCCCAAAATTTCAATGGAAGTTAGGAAATTTAAAACCCTTAGTGTACGACCATTACACGAGTTCTTTGCAGCAACGAGAGGAGACTAAAAAGGATAATAGGCTTTGACTGATACATTAAGCCAAAGTAATGACTACAAATTTGTTTATCAAAGGCAAAATGAAAATGGTAACAATACTATTATTGCATATGTATTTTCAAAATCATGCCAAGCCAGCAAATACTGCATTGTACAATATAATGTATGTAAATATGTATGTCATGTAAAAAATTGTCTTTTTGGCACAGTGGTCAGCTATATTATAATGTGTTCTATTAAATGTTTTTAATGCCTATTATTTTATAAAACAATTACGTGTTTTCGATTTATTAAATATAGATTCCAAATATGAATCCAGTATAAGTACTACTCATTGCATTCTAATGTAATATGTTAGGTTAGATTGATCCATGATAGATATACACGTATGCCCAAATTGGCATGTCTAGAATATTCTGGTTGGTAGAGGGTATTATTCTTCTCTGCTACAATAGAACAAATTCTGTCAAATTAACTTACCAAATCAATTTACAACATTTTATACAGCCTCATACATAGCAACAATACTTTAAGTTTAGTTTAATTACTTTATTTGTTAACGCCTAACATTTTCGAAGTTAAAAGTCTAAAATCTAAGTTAAATTGGCATGTTGTGCATTTAAAGGAATGAAATATTCCCTACTTAAACCATAATCCCAAACTTATATAATATTTCGATAAGGCAAAAAACCTAGTTCCTGCAATATATTTTTTTTTGGGATTTTCAATTTGAATTTCGCAGGTATTATAATATTCTAATTCGGCATATAATTCACGTTAAAGTTTTTGTGTAAAATACGACCAAACGAAGGTCACTGACAAACGTAGTGTTCCAAAGTCTCCTCCTCTTTCTTATATGTTCTATATGACTTGTCATTCGAGAGTACCATACGAGCAAGATGAGCTTTCAGCTCCGTGTTATTTTAACACTAGATAATCTTCTAAATGTTGGCCTACAAAGTTTAAAAATTTTCTGCGGTTTTTCAAGATTTCCGACACAATATTTTGCCACTTTCTGATGTGTTCTTCCATCGCTTAAGCTTTAAGTCCATTTTAACCCCTTAAAGTTTAAAGCATTTTCCAAGGTTACGGTTTCACAAAAATGATTTTAATTTTATTTTGTATAAATTGTCAGCTTCTTAATTTCCAATTATGACGTGATGGCATGGTATCCATATTATCTCTAGACGTTAACAGTATTCATGCGAGGTTATGTTACACTTGCATTCGTTTATTAGAGTCTTGATAACTGATTGGCTATCTGCAAAGATACGAAGTAGAACGTTTTTATCAGTCTTCTTCATCCATTTAAAGTTTTTCGAACTTGTCGTAATCTCAGCTTGGAAAACAGTATTGCGATCTAGTAGACGAAAGTATTTACCTCTATTTCGGCTTTTGTCATAGAAACCCATAACTTATTAACGTTGTACATCTGTGATATTTCCCATCAGTAAGATATCAGTTATCCTTACCAGCCGTTCGTCAATTGCTATTAATTTATTAAAGGCCAAGTCTTCTAAAGATTGGTCGTAGTTAGCTCGTGTATAGCCAGTGTGTCAACTTTAGGAGCACGCCCCATTTTGAGTCTATCGGTCTTATACAATATATTATATATTTAAAAGAAGTTTCAAATCTGCTTAAATAGTTTTTTATATTTTTTTAAACGTTAATTATTCGGAGTTTTTAGCATAGTTAGGTAAATAATATCTGCATTGGGTTTTACTATGTCAGGAAGCTTAAAATGTATCTCATACGCATTAGAGCCTACTGTATATTTAATGTATAATATGTATGTATGTACCATAAATATTACTGAATAAATTACTAAAGGATTCATTCTTTTTCTATTCATTATTTTCACAAAACTTTTTCTTACTATAGATATATATTTGTAAATTTTTTCATACAAATACACATACACTTACTTTCTTATATATTTAGATTGTTTACATACACATTTAATATATTCGAATACATTAGGGTGGTGCACAATAACTTCCAAAAAAAAAGAATTAATTAATAAAAAGTTTTTGATTTATATTAAAAATATCTGGTTTAATGACGTTAGAAGACACTACTACATGGCCTTCAAATTCTTTTGACGCAACGGTCGTAAATCTTTGTGTTCTGTTAAATGTCTTAAATGTTTTTTTTTTTATTTTATACTAGCAGATGAACCGACCTAATCAACAATAAATATATATGACATTCAAACTGAATTACTTACATACATGCATACATGTGTATGTACATATATATGTGAAATACATACACACAATTTACTTGCTCACTATGGAAGTATGTGTGTAGTGTTGGCAAAATATTCAAGGTCATTTGAACATAAACATATACTTTCAAATAAATGTATACAATAGAGTGTCCGGTACAATGTTTTTAAATAATTGTTATTCACAATTTGAATTAAGGATCTGAAAACTGAAGAAAACTTTTGCGATATAAAATTTTGGTCTTGATTTATCATACAAAATAAAACAGTTGTTTGTTGTAATAAAAACCTTGCCTTAAGCAAAGTGTGCGCATTCGGTAGCAACTCCATTTTGCTTTTATATATGACTAGAAAAGCCCGTCGCGCGTTGCTACGCCCCTTAATGAATAAAAATGAATTCTGAATTTTAATTGAATATCAAGGCAAAAATCTAAAAATTATAACTTTTTTTAACGGGCGTGGTACTGCCTACTTTTCTAATCGCGAAACTGTATTGTCATGACAGATCAATAAGTGTGCAAAGTTTCAGAAAAATTGGTGAAGTTCAAGTAGCTGAAAATGATAACTTTTTTTATGGGCGTGGCACTGCCCACTTTTCTAATCACAAAATTATACAGTCATGACAGCTCAATATGTGTGCAAAGTTTCACAAAAATCGTTCCAGAGCAAGTACCTTAAAATTATAACTGTCTTTATGGGCGTGGCCCGGCCCACTTTTCTAATCACGAAATTATATAGTCATGACAGCTTAATATGTGTGTGCAAAGTTTCAGAAAAATCGATCTAGTGCAAGTAGCTAAAAATTATAACTTATTTCTTATGGGCGTGGCACTGCCCACTTTTCCAATCACAAAATTATATAGTCCTGACAGCTCAATATGTGTGCAAAGTTTCACAAAAATCGTTCCAGAGCAAGTACCTCAAAATTATAACTGTTTTTATGGGCGTGGCCCGGCCCACTTTTCTAATCACGAAATTATATAGTCATGACAGCTCAATATGTGTGCAAAGTTTCAGAAAAATCGGTCAAGTGCAAGTAGCTAAAAATGATATCTAATTTTTTATGGGCGTGGCCCCGCCCACTTTTTTCGGAGTTTCGGAGTCTATAGCACACAGACAGAGTTTGACTTTTATATATATAGATTTGGATATTTAATTTTTCAAGGTAACGGTAATAACAAAAACATATGTGACGTGATCGGTTATGTGACAATTTTAAAAAATTTTTTATTGCTCTATTTTGAAGGTTTATTGGTCCTTCATCTATCCTCCAAACCGTTTAAGGATATCTTGATTGCTTCAAAAATAAACAATTGTAAGTATGCGTAAGTTTAATACTGTAAAGAAACAAAATAAAGTGCTTTTTTGATCTCCTGAAAATATAGTAAAAATACATAATTAAATTTGTTAGAGCAACGACGATATGTACTATGAAAAAAATGCTTGCTATTGTTCTAAGCATCATCTTTTCTTTTTAATTTCATTTTATTCTAAAAATAGCTGAACTATTACTGGTATGATTTTATGGTTTTTTATTTACATATTACACACTAAAGATCTGCTGAAATATTTTTTGTTGTTAATGTAGAGGACTCGCTACTCGTTGCGAGACACTCTAACATTCAATGATACTCAAACTAACACTATTGCAAAAATATTTTTCGTATAAAATAAAAAATGCTGTTTTCCCCCTTTTGTGATTTTTTTAAACATCAAATTATAATAGAATGGATATGAAAATAAAAAAAAAACTAAAAAAATAATGAATATAGAATTGACATTTATACAACACTTGTATATAGTTCCAATGAAAAATAGTGCTGACGATGAAACCGTAACTGGTTTCGAAAATCTATTCAACTTAGAGTAAAATAATATACTTATGTATGTCAGTAATGAAAATCTTGTGAATAAAACGAAATTTTATACATCTTAGAGCACAGCACAAAAAATATATCAAAATAATAACCTATTACGAAATTAGTAGTATCAATTAAAATTTTATTAGATTTTGCGCCAATCATCAGAATAATAAATACTTATAATTAAATAAAAACTAATGTTTTTAATAAAAAAAACAATTTAATGTATAAAATTCTTAAAAAAATAATTAAAATTATCGAAATGTTTTAATTAAAACTGATATTTTTAACTTAATTAATCGCGGTTACAGCACAAATGACCAATTCAAACCTTGCCACCAATTAAGTATTTTGCGCTTAAACATATTAAATTTTCCAAACTGATCATGGTTATATCTAAACGCTCTAAAGAGTTCGAATGAAAATTTATAAATTAAATTAAGTTAAGTTATTGTTTTGCGTCAAATATTTACATATGTGTCTAAGTTTCTTCAAGAATTACTTCCTTTTTTCTATTTATGTTAAAGACATCAAAGAATATGTATATGTTCAGTTTTGTATGAAAATTTTTGTTTTTTGAAGATTTTTTGTTTTTTTTTTTACTTACTTTTTGTAAAAGAATAAACTTTTTTTCGTTAAACTTTAAATTTGGCATTATTTCTTGTTTACGTGCAACAAAATCTCTTGATCGTCACAAAATATCTTGAGCGTCACACTTAGTTTTTTTCCCTTAAAACTCTTATAATTAAATTTTTTTTAAAATAAATTGTTACAAGCCTATTACTTTGCAAGTAACCTTTAAGTTCAAGTCTTTTTTTTACCAAAAATTTACATATTTTCATCTTAAAATTTTAAAATAACTAGTCACTTTTAAAAAAAATTAAAAATCAAGGTGAATCGTGATTTTATGTTTATAATCGAAAAGGTGATTTTCGCAAAAGTCAATCTTGAGAAACAAAAGAACATCGTAGTAAGCTTGAATTTCAAATATTTTTGCATTTTTAGCGATTTTTTATACATATGTGGCATGTGACGCTCAAGATAGAAATCATAGAAAACCTAAAAAAATTCAAAAAATATTGATCTTTTTGAGAGCCTAAAAGTACCACCGGAATCTTCATCAATTTCTACATAAATTGGCCACTCTTACCGGCGAATTATAAAAACTTTAAAAATAAGAAAAAATGTGTACGATGTGTACGTTTTTTTTTGAAATTGACCCATTTAACAAAATATACAAAAATTTTTTAATTTGAATCTTTATAAATTTTAAGTCTTATAATAATTTCAAAATACCAGAACATTGAAAATTGAGTACTAGTAAATTCGTACAGTAAATTCGGTCCGTATATCAATATAAATGTCGCATTTAATTTTAAAGAAATTATTTGAAATTTGATTACGCCATAAGCTCACCAGTCACATGCCCTACATAATCTTTAAACATTTTTATAATAAGTTTGCTTGTCAATTTAAAGTTTTCCCAAATTTTTATAAATTAATTTTTTTTGTAGATTTAGTTAGACTTAGCGTCATAAAATTTTTCTATTTACCGTTTAATTTTTTGTAGAAATAAGGCTCAATTATAGTTTCAGATGACTGTACACATAATGGGCTTTGGCTTTTGGATTTTTAGAGCCCCAGAATTTACAGTTTAAAAGTTGCCGATGATCTGCAGGCTTTTTGCATTAATTACAAATTATATGGGAATAATAATGAATCTTTTTTAAAATGAGCCGTAGTGTTGTACGATAAATTCATAGCTGGTGTTTTGGTGTTTTGTTAACACTTTGCTCTATACGTTCAATATTTTCTACAGTGCTAATGAAACGTGGTCTACCGGTTTAGGGTAGTGAAGATGAATCATTGCTTCATAGGGCAAAGCTCAGATGTTAAAATTTCAACGATATTCTATTATTTCTTTCTATTATTTCTTTCTATTATTTAGAATCATTTTCATGGTTGTTTGTTCAGTTTCGAATCCCTCCATTATTTATTTGTTAAGTGTGCTTATATAATCTGAAAAAGAAAATAATAAATCTATATACAAACGAAAGAGTTAAATAATATTTAAGTGACTTTTGGTCTACTCTGTTTAAAAAATTTTATTAAGTATATGTATATGCATGTGTGAGCTGTAAAATGTAACAAAATATTTGTATAATTTAAAAACATTTTAAACATTTTTTCCATGTAGAGAAATCATAAAAAAATTCTTGATATAAAGCGCAATAACTTTATCGATTTTATAGAATAAACGAATAAGCATTTTTCTCTAAAATTAAACCATGGTAGGGCATTCAAACGTAAAAGGAGGCAGACATTAAGACATAAAGAGAAATAAATAAACTTAAATCGATAACCACTTAAAAGAATGAATTGTTGAACGAATAAATAAATGAAAAGATGAAAAGAATAAGAAAGATTATTTTAGGTTTTTGTTGGATGCATGAATGTATGTATAAGTTTCCTCTATTTGAAGTGATTGTTGTATTTTAAACTTTTGTATACCCTTCACCTGTGGTGCACAAGGGTATATATGCTTTGTCATTCCGTTTGTAATTTCTAAAATTTTTATTTCCGAACCCATAAAGTATATATTTTCTGAAAGCTTATGAATAGAGGAGTCGATTAAGCCCTGACCGTCTGTCCGTCTACCCGTCTGTCCGTGTGTTGGTTAAATTCAACTTTTAGAAGCAACTATATGGCCCTAAGATCTGCATATAGTATCAATCTCTTGGAAATATCCAGGAATGTATCGCTATTGAAATTCAGCACAATCGCCCCATAACTTTCTGAGATATGAGCAAAAAACCACGACCACCTCGTTTTTTTCACAATTACAACAACAACATACATATATACATGTAAGAAACATGCCAAAAAAAAAAATTACAAAAAAACATATATTAAAAATACAAAAAATAATAGAAACAATTACAACAAGAAACAGTGCTATATTTTTCTAAAAAAAATTTTTTAAAAAATTTAAAAAAAATATAAAAAAAAATAATAAAATATAAATAATATATTAAATAAAATAAAATAAAATTTTTTTGGCTCAGCTGGGATTCGATGCCACATTTATTCTAACGTGTACGTATGCACGTATTTTATATGGGATGAATGGTGATACAAACAATTGTTATTGCATGACTACACGTTGTGAAGGGTATATAAGATTCGACACGGCCGAATATAGCACTGTTACTTGTTAATATTTTTTTTTTGTAATTTTTTTTGTTTGGTATGTTTTTTACATGTATGTGTGAATGGTATGTATATTGTTGTAATTGTGAAAAAAACGAGGTGGTCGTGGTTTTTTGCTCATATCTCAGAAAGTTATGGGGCGATTGTGCTGAATTTCAATAGCGATTCATTCCTGTATATTTTCAAGAGATTGATACCATATACAGATCTGAGGAACATATGGTTGCTTCTAAAAGTTGATTTCAACCAACACACGGACAGACGGGCAGACGGACAGACGGTCAGGGCTTAATCGACTCCTCTATTCATAAGCTTTCAGAAAATATATACTTTATGGGGTCGGAAATGAAAATTGTAGAAATTACAAACGGAATGACAAAGCTATATATACCCTTGTGCACCACAGGTGAAGGGTATAAAAAAAAAAATTAAAAAAAAACTGAAAAAAATTTACACCAATTTTTTTAAAAAAATTTAAAAAAAATATAAAAAAAAACAAGTAACAGTCCTATATTCGGCAGTGCCGAATCTTATATACCCTTCACAACGTGTAGTCATGCAATAACAATTGTTTGTATCACCATTCATCTCATATCAAATACGTACATATGTATGTACTGGTTAGAATAAATGTGGCATCGAATCCCAGCTGACCCAAAAATATTTTATTTTATATAATATATTATTTATATTTTGTTATTATTTTTTTTTATATATTTTTTTTAATTTTTGTAAAAAATTTTTTTGAAAAAATTTTGAAAAATTTTTTTTATATTATTTTAAAATTTTTTTTTTTTGTAATTTTTTTTATTATTTTTACTTTCATTTTTAATATTTTTTCTTTTTGTAATTTTTTCTTTTTTTGTATGTATGTTGTTGTTGTAATTGTGTAAAAAAACGAGGTGGTCGTGGTTTTTTGCTCATATCTCAGAAAGTTATTGGGCGATTGTGCTGAATTTCAATAGCGATTTATTCCTGAATATTTCCAAGAGATTGATACCATATAGAGATCTGAGGAACATATAGTTGCTTCTAAAAGTTGATTTCAACCAACACACGGACAGACGGGCAGACGGATAGACGGACAGACGGACAGACGGTCAGGGCTTAATCGACTCCTCTATTCATAAGCTTTCAGAAAATATATACTTTATGGGGTCGAAAATGAAAATTGTAGAAATTACAAACGGAATGACAAAGCTATATATACCCTTGTGCACCACAGGTGAAGGGTATAAAAACATTGGCTTTGTGTGATATAATTATACATGCACGTAAGAAAGCAAAAATTATAAATCATCTAAAAAATAACAAGTAAAAGCGCTATATTCGGCCGTGCCGAATCTTATATACCCTTCACAACGTGTAGTCATGCAATAACAGTAAATTCACGTATGTATGTTAAAAAAAACAAAAAAAAATAAAAAATAAAAAAAAAATTTAAAAAAAAAAAATTTAAAAAAAAAATTATTATATACATATATAATATATATAAAACAAAAAAAAAAATAAAAAAAAATTAAAAAAAAAAAATAAAAAAAAATAATAATAAAAATATATATAATATATTAAATAAAAAATAAAAAAAAAATAAAAAAAAAATTATAAAAAAAAATTTAAAAAAAATTAAAAAAAAAATTTTTTTGCCTCAGCTGGGATTCGATGCCACGTTTTCTCTAACCAGTATACACGTTTGTATGTATGTATGTTGTTGTTGTAATGTTGTTTTTATGAAAAGAAAATCGAGGTGGTCGTGGGTTTTTGCTCATATCTCAGTTGTTTATGTACCGATGTTTCTGATTTTCAATACCGATCTACTCCCGAATATTTCTGATATTTTAATACCTTACCCGGGTCCAACCTATGTCGGGGGGCTTCAAAAAGTTGATTTCAACATACACACGGACAGACGGTCAGACGGACAGACGGACAGACGGTCAGGGCTTAATCGACTCCTCTATTCATAAGCTTTCAGAAAATATATACTTTATGGGGTCGGAAATGAAAATTGTAGAAATTTCACACGGAATGACAAACCTATATATACCCTTTTTCACTGTGTGAAGGGTATAATAATAAAATATAAATAATATATTAAATAAACTAAAATAAAATTTTTTTGGCTTAGCTGGGATTCGATGCCACATTTATTCTAACCAGTATATACATACATATGTAGGTATTTTATATGAGATGAATGGTGATACAAACAATTGTTATTGCATGACTACACGTTGTGAAGGATATATAAGATTCGGCACGGCCGAATATAGCACTGTTACTTGTTTTTTTTAATATACACCAATTGCTCAAACTATAAATACTTATAAGTACATCTGTATTTATGTATATTATTTGAATGTCTTTTTTAATAGACATATCTACATAATCCTCTAAGAAATCCTCTCAATTAGTTTTAGTTTTTTCCGTTTTGAAAACCCATCAATAAATGTTCTTCATTATTTTGTTGTTGTTTATTGTTGATGTGTGTAAAATAATCATTACGACCAATATGTGATATTGAATATGTTTACGAAAATTAGTATATATAAGTATATATATATAGACATAAGTGTAAAATATAACACATTTTACTAGGTCCTCCGCAAATACAGACAATACTTAAAGTAGTAGTTAATGTCTTTGGTGTTTTTTTTTGGTTGTTCTTTTTCAGATTATTGTATGTTTAAGTAAGATATTTGGAAAATGTGTGTATGTGCTTAAAAAAGATTTGGAGGGTATTTGCAAAATAAAAAGGGAGTGATTTATTTGATTAAGGACCCAAACGACCTTGTGTAAAAATAAGAAATAACAATGTCAATTGTTAAAAGAAGTTTAAATGTTCTTTTCAATATATTTTTTACGTATTTTGAGCTGAATATCATTTAAGAATGATAAATTTATTTTTTAGTTATTGACAAGTTTTTATACCCTTCACATGAGAGTGTAAAAGATTATGTTTAAGTTCGTCATTCCGTTTGCAATTTCTACAGTATTCATTTGCGACTCGATAAGTATATTTATTTTCTAAATCTAAAGACAGAGAAGTCGATTTTTCTATGCCCGCCTGTCCACCATGGACTCGTATGTGGCATACATTTTTCATAAATGCTTTCGGAAATTTGGTATTGAAAATTTCGACCTGTTAGCGGCTCAGATATGAGGAAACCCTTGTATGCTTCTGTTTTTTATTAAGATTGGAACGGCTGATGGAATCATTGTACATTTTTAAAAACTATGCTGGTGACCGTTCATTCATTGAAGAACCATAATGTGCAGGTGCTGTGGTTATTACAAGATGGCGGAGCATGTCACACTGCTTGTGCCACAATTGATTTTTTGGAGAATACTTTTGTTAAACGCAAAGTTTTACGTAGCGGGCCCATCAATTGGCCTTTAATATCGTGCGATTTAACGTCGCTTGTACAGTTTTCTATGGGAATATTTTAAGTGGTTTATCTGCGCTATTGTACCTCCAGATTGAACTAAATTAGAATAGACTACGTCACAGCCACCCGTAGCGGCCATATGCCAGATGTCATATTTTTTAATTTGAATGCCAGAAGATTATCTTTTGGATAAAGCAAATTTCATGTCAATCTTTTTTTTATTTCTTTGCAAATTTCTTTACCTCTTAAAAAACATACTTTATTTAAAGTTTCATTTATATAGAAATTTATAGTTAGCGATAAGTTTTTCGTAGCAATTTGTCTATAAAAAAAGTTATTTTGCAAATTTTTCATAGATTTAATTCTCCGAAAATGTCCTCATATTTTTCGATAATTTTATTGCTAACAGTTTCTTTAATGCTCTTTATTACGTCTTATCCTGTTACTCAACTTCCCTTTTTTTTCTCAGTTATTTTGTTTAACACATTCGCTTCTGCAATGATTTAGCCACTCAGTCATTATATTCGTGCAAAATAGTAAAAACTACATTTAAATATGACTTCTTTTTCTTTTTTGCCATTTTGTTTCTTGTTATGAAACATTATTTTTTCCAATTATATTATTCTAGTTGGGCCCGGTCCGCTTGGCTGACCACAGCGAAACAAGGCATAGGGTTATCGCGCTAAGCTCTATTGGGCAAAACAGAAAAAAATTAAATATTGCGCCATCTGTCGGACGAACTTCAAACTAAACAAAAAAAACACTTCTCACGGCCTATAGAGCAAGCATATAAAATTTGGTCAAAATCAGTCCAGTTGTTTTTGAGTTTATCAATCACAAACATACACGTAATTTTTATATATATAGAAAAGAGATTTTAGCTTCTAACTTAACATGTTTAAAAAGGCTACAAAATTATCTTTAGTTTCAATATATTTTACTATATTTAGATTACACCCATAAGAATATAAAGTGTCGAAAAAAAATTGCAATTTTAACTACCCACATCTTAAACTCAATTTTTTTGCCTCTTTTCAATTTTAAACATAAAGTGTTAACCTTTTGCTGACCTTATTCTTAGGTGTTATTGAAAAGTTCTAAATTCGTTATAGCCGCATATAATGTGCAATTTATGACAACACTGGCGTGAACATGTTTAGGATCCAACAATAGCATGAAACATACAAAACAAACCCAAATAAAAAGCATTTGTGGCTTTAAATGATCAATCAAATAAGTTTTGAAAAAAAAAATATCTTATTTGTAAGTGTAAGTGTATGGGTGTAATTGATGTGCTCTTTTTGCTCTATTTACTTAAAGGGAATGGTGATAAAAATAAATATTAAAACTAACTGGCGTATTCATAAAAAATATTGTAGGCTTATTACGGCTTATTAACGGATGTTGTACAAAAATTTGTCTTATAAGCCTTTAATAAACCTAAAATATTTTTTTTTATGAATACGGCAGTAAAGAAATAAAGTAAAAATAGAATCGAAACCAGGTCGAGAAATTATTGATTTGAAAACAATAATTTACGAAAGACGATATATATTTTATTAATTTGTTTATCTTCAGTAAGTATACTTTTTTCAACATCCTTAGATTAATACTTGAAGAATACTTTTAATAATTTATTTGTTAAACTTTTAATAAAATTTTGTAAGGTTCTGTGTAAATTTTCTATTTAAAATATTTCATGACCTTAAAAAGTTACAATCAATGTTAAATAAGGTCTTTGATGGGGTGGCTGATTTATTAGAACTGATGTCTTCTAACAATACAGACAATATTCGCATTAGTTATCCATATAATTTCATGCTTATTTTAAATTAAGTTCCAACTTTAGATAAACACTTAAAAAATAAAAATAAATTGTTGTTTTTAACATGTACTTTCTTTGTTAACCTTTAGTCTTTTTGATGACCTTTTTATTGTTAACTACGTAGAATACAAAATACTTATTTCAGTATAATGTAAAATGATTCGACTTAAAACCTTAATAAATGTAAAGTGTTTGTTTTAGTTTAATACTAGGCACTCTCAAGTTTTCAATAAATATGAATGAAAACAACAACAAAATACATGAATTTATTCCGTTATTCTTTTGTTCATGGTGTGCTTAAGACATGGAAATCAATGTTGACATAAAACACCATTTGCAAAACACACAAGCGTTTAACGTGGGAAATGTAAAAAAGTTAAGGATTTGGAAAACAGGATATTCAAGAAAAATACTAGAACAAAATTTCAATATAAATAAATGCCAGATTGTAGTTATGAAATTTTAATAAATACCAAATTATTAGAGATTTTATTTTTGCGCAAGACTTATTCAATTGAATATTGATTTTTATGGTAAATAAATTGTTATTGTTGAAAAGAGGAAAAGACTCTGGATTGGTTGTGACAGTTGCAAAAGTTTGCTGACAGATGTGGGGACAAATGACAAAATAGTTAAATTTCGACAAATTTACACTTTGCCAAATTTAAGTACACAAGCAGACGACAGAAATGTAATGTATTAAGGCATAAAAAATCTACTTTCAATAGGAGAACAAGCTTTAACATTGTTCTTGTTAAGTAATGTCTGGTAATGTCATTGAAGGTCAAGCTGGAAAAACTTAATGGTTGCAATATTGATGACCTGAAGACCTTCATTTGTCATTTTTGATTGAACAAACGAGATTCTAATAAATATTAATTTTACGTAATTCTGCAGCAAATTCGCATCTAAGATTTAATTTGTTTAAGATTATTTTTTTAAGCAGGACCATCTCAAAGAAGCAATCGTAATAAATATACCAGAAGCAATTGAACATTTGTAAATATAAAAAAACACCACTTATTTAGATTGTTTGCCAAAAAAGAATAAAATCTTGAGCTGGTTAGATTAAAATCAATCGAATTCAAATACGTTTACCTGTACATACAAAAGTAACGATATCAGTTGGCAACATATGTTGCTGTAATGGTTTTGCATTCAAACATTCCCCAGTATCTTACATACATTGTTAAGAAAAAATATATATGGATTTAGTACAGTATATATGTATATGTATAGTACTTTTAAGAAACTCCCAGTTGGCCAAATTGTGTTAATGCGGACTGGACTAAAATTCACCATAAGGTTTAAAAATTTAATAACTTTTCAAGTATAAATTTTTTTTAAATATGTTAAATTAACAAAATGGAGATTTTTTCACTAAGTATGGAAAATTATGTCACTTAAAGGACGCAAGTCACTTGCGCAAGTGACTTGCCCAATGAGAAAGGGGTATTTCAGACGTTTTTTTTTATCTTTATCTTCATATGTCATTAAGGATTTTATATTGTCGTTAAAGTTTTTAAGACGTGGTCGACTGGGTATGTAAAACAACAAGCATATAACATTTACTATGACCTTTAAAAAAAACTTTTCCATTCCTGTTTTATGTTAAAAGAAGAAATATAAAAAGTATGTATGCATGTAGTTTCTTCTTAGTTTTTCCAGAAGATGGAAAAAAATGATGAAAACAGTATTTTTTCCAGTTTTAGTTTGTTTGCTTGTATGTTATTGCATAAAAACATGAGGTTATAATTACTCGTTATACCCAGATTATAGGGGACGAAAGAGACAAAGATGGTGTAGCGTAAATAATTAAATTGAGAATATTATAATTTATTGGCTTTGGAAAAGAAACAATTGTATGCAACACATTTGTGGGGGAGTCTATAATTAAGACTTAAATTGTAGTTTTTAACTTTCTTTTACATTTTATGTCTGAAATTATAATTAATTACTACTATGTTAATATGTGTGCATGTCTTATTGTGTGAGTTAAGTATTGACATATAAATTAATTTTGTAAGTAGCTTAGGAATAACGTAGTATATACATACTTATGTAATTCCTTCTCAAATCTTGCTATACTACTTTAATTTGAAGGCATTTTTTTCTTGTAATTTTTGTAATATGATCTCTGTAATCACTGATTATAAGGATTCGTTGCTGATTAGAACTCCGCATCCGATCTATAGGATATAAGAGAATCCTGGAACTCGAACTTTGAAAAGTTAGAGTGATTGTGATGCCAATAGGGCAAATGAGTTGCATGCTCATAGCGGATGGATTCATTCAAAATGTGGATATGGATAGTGACATCAGTATCCTTACTAATGGGACATATGAGAGTCCTGCACCTCGTACATAATGATATTAGCGAGACTCAGATCGCGGTGAACTGAGGGTCACAGGTAGATACGTATTAGGTTCAAATGCTTGAGGGTCCTTAGTCTAACAAACATGTTGGCGATTACGAAGGACTGTGCTAGACTAGACTGCAATATGTAATCATTTTCTAGTCTAAAGAAAACACATGTAAAGTTTAAATTTAAAAATGCAATAAAACAAAAACGGTTTAAATTTTTGCCACTTGTCTTTAACGGCGCATCTCAGAAATTATTCCAACGGCGTTAAATAGCAGCTTAGTGACAGCCAATTGACATCACCATTTCGGCTAGTTAAACGGCCACCATATGTTGAAAATATTTTATTTAAAGCTAATGAAGTTACATAAATAAATAAAACTAATATACCTCCTATAAATACAAAAAATCATATATAAGAAAATCAAAATCCTTTAGTGATGTTTTATATTTTTAAAAATTAAATTAAAAATGATTAATAGTGTTAATAAGATTAATTGTATAATATCAGGAGATAGTTTAAATAAAATATTAATTTTAATAGTCTGTTTAATAAAGTTTAATAGTTCTGTTGAAACTAAACATCGTTCACATAACTACCATGAAGAGCGGACACAAAGAAATAGGTTATCATGGTGCGATAGGTGTCTCCATTGGCCGTAATGGTTGCGCTGTCTTCATTTTCAATGAAATATGGGCCAATGAAACTTCCGCTCCCCAAGCTGCACCAAGCATTCACTCGTAATGGGTGCATTGGCTTCTATAAGATCACGTTCAGGTTTTCTGAGCCCTAACTACGGCAATTTTGCTTATTAATGTACCCATCAAGATAAAAATTGGCTCATCCGAAAAGATGATTTTTTTTGGCAAAATTATTTTCGTGCAACTCCCGACCAATTGTCTTTGTTTTGATAATACATATCCAATAAACCCCAATGTTGCTCAAGCGTAAATCGATTCATTTCGTTGAGCGGATATAATGTACTGAATTTTTTGTGACAGAATAGAATGACATAAGTATTCAGGTTCGAAATAATCACTGGTTCAACTTTAAACCGATAGATGGCCCACCCTTTATATGCATATGCTCAATGTTTTTTTTCGTATAAACTTTATTTTTATTTTTGTCAGTCTAAATGACAATAAATAAATAAAATAATAAAGGATATATCGATGCCTTACTTCCTCAACCTCGTATCTTAAAAAATAAAAATTTTCAGGAGAGACAAAAAAAAAAAACGGTTCATCTTTTTATACTTTGGTGTTTGGTTAAAAGTTTAAATGCAATTATTAAGGAATTGATTGTATTTATGTATATTAGTAGTAATAATATACTAATCTTTTTTAGTTAAAGCATAAAACGATCGTTTGATATGAAAAAGTTAAAACTGTATTTTTTAAGATACGAGGTTAAGGAAGTAAGGCATCGATACGCCATATTGAAAATTTTCAACGCGCAGATTTTGGGGCGCTAAGCGTAAAAAAAATTAACCAATAGTTATTTTTCTTTTTACTGTACGTCAAGGTGGTCAATTCACTAGCAGTTTTTATATGTCAAATATTGAAACTCCAATTTTTATGTTGACAGAACTCAAAGATCGGTAACAAACAAACAATACAAAAATAATTTAATTAAAAATTAAGCTCTAAAAAAACTGAGAATATACAATGGAACAAAAACAAGAGCGCTGGATTTCAATTTCTTACCATTTTGTTAAAACGAGTTGTACGGTAACTATTATTTTTTTGACAGTTCTGACAATATAATTTAAGAATATGGAGAAGTATTCAATTTAATAGCGTTTAATTATTGTAAAAAAATTTGAAAATGTACCTTATCTGAAGAAATTATTTTCTTAAACAAAACAGCATTAATTTGAAGTGCGTATGACCCATTGGCTTAATTTATTAATGCAGATCTTTTAACATAATTTTTCTGCATAGTGACTCTGGAAATATCTTCTTTTTGACTGTGGCTATATTTTCGAACACCGACAAAGGTGAGGTCTTGAATTAAAAAAAAAAAAACAAAATATATGAAAACTTTGATGTTTATCAACTAATCGTCCATTACAACACAATCCGATTAGTAATTTACAATAAGACTCAGTGTTAATTCGGACAAGACGGAAATCCGTTTGCTTACGAGAAACAGGAAGGACTTTTGACTTTTGAAATGAACACAATACGAATAAAGGATCACTTTGAGAGTAGACTGGAAAAAGCTTAAAGAATTTTGGATTTCTGTATAAGACAATTAAAAGTGAGCGTAAGCCTGAAGAAGACACACTGACTTTATATAAGATAGAGATCCTAACATATGCCTCTATAGTGTGGTAAACATCCTTAGAGATAAAGAGTAATTCAAAATCTGCAGAACAATGAAAACTATAACATATATTTACTAACAATTTTGTCGAGAGATACAAATGAAGCTTTATTTCATATTTTTACGAACAGCCAATTAGTTGTCATGACCTTAATGAAATAAAGAGTAAAATCTTTAAATGTTTTACAATGAAGAATTAGATGAGATGAAATCTTACTTAACGTCTGAAGAATATATGGGTACTAGACCATCAAGGCGTACATAATAAGAAATAATTAAGCTGACAAATTGTCCCATATGAGATCATATTTAAATGCCATCACCTTGAAAAATACTAAATCTTTTCGGAGGTACAAAAATTAAAATAAAGTTTTAGCAAAATATAAACCAGTAAGAAAGTGGCAAAATTGTGTTATATAATTTAACAACATTATACCTTACCTAGCGGAACTATTGATTAAATTTATGGTTATTTTTGGGGAAACTTCCTTACAGGCAAACCTTAACAACAGCTTTATAATTTTGTTTTTGTCAAGGCGAATTCATACAGGTGAAATTATCAGCCCAGCTGATGAGGAATGCTAAAGTCAAACTCCATGTATAAAAAATTATTGTGTATTTTTTATATGTGGCGTCTGACGGCGAACATCACAGCGAATTCGCCGTTGCATATACCTGTATGAATATGCCTTGATTTTGTCAAAATTGGTTGAATTCGCTTTGATTTCATTTATTAATGCAGGGATAGGAAATGTGATTTTGATTTCGGTATTAAACAATTAACTTGAGTGTACTTTTTTGACAATAAATGTGCTTAATTTATGTATATTTTTTGCTTTTGCGTCATTAATAATGTGTTTAAAAAATTTATATTCTGTTTTTAATCAAATTTTATTATATTTAATATGTAAAAACAACTTTTCCATCCATGATATACGAATTGGCCTTGAAATAAAACATCCCATGAAAAGTTGCTTTGTTGTATCAATTCGCCGTTGCATATACCTTATGGATATGCCTTGGTTTGTTTCATTGTTGATTAAAAAAAAGGATATAATTGTTTGAAACGCATTATTAATGATGCAAAAGCAACAAATATACATAAATTTAGCACATTTATTATCAAAAAAGTACACGTAAGTTAATTGTTTAATACATATTTTAAAATCACATTTCCCTTCCCTGCATTAATAAGGCAAATTCAACCAATTTTGACATAAAGTCTCCCTATCAGCTGGGCTGATAATTTCACCTGTATGAATTCGCCTTGGTTTGTTTTTTATTCACTTGACACTTAACGCTCTCATTTAGATTTGACTGTTACAGCACTCAACATAAAAAGTAGTAACCTAGTTCAGAATAGAAAATAGTTTAATATATAATATAGAATTCGCTTAGAATGTAATTCATAGTTAATTCTATTGTTATTTCTACCCGATATATATGTATGTATATCATTAGGATGCAAGTATAAAAGGTATGCATCTGTTCTTGCTCGTTTCATAACATGGCAGGGAATATATTTATTTGAACTATGACATTAAAACATTTTGAGTTTTTTATAGCATTTACTTTATTTAAGTTGTGCAGTTCGGCATTAGTTTCTTAAATGTTACATAAGGGTTGCCAAAATTGTAAAATGCAATTTTTTTTGCAAAAAAAAAAAAAATTTTAAAATTATAAAAGAGTATAAATAAAATATCCAACTTTATCCTATGAACTATTGAAAAATAAATAATTGAAATGTTTACAAATGTTATTAGAAATATTTTTTTTAGCTTTTTGCAACTCTAGCCCTTACTCCATTGTAAATGATGAGAGACGTCATCAGAACAGTTGTTGTAAAATTTCGCTTATGATAGTGTATTTATGTGTGCGAGATTTTATTAACTGTAGCTCAAGATAGTTGAAGAGTTAACAAGTAAGAGTGCTATATTCGGCCGTGCCGAATCTTATATACCCTTCACAACGTGTAGTCATGCAAAAACAATTGTTTGTGTCACCATTCTTCTAATTAATATGATATACGTACATACATACATATGTATATGTTCATTTTCATTATAATAAATTTATCCGCTTAAAAATATCCCATTCTAAAATTATAAATTAAGTTTATGTAATTATTTAAAAAAAATATAAAAAAAAATAAATAAATAAAAAAAAATAAATAACCAGAAAAAAAATTTTTTTTTATTTGTCTAAACTGGGATTCGAATCTACGTATATCCAGTTTGTATTGGTGTGAAAAGACAAGGTGGTCTAGGTTTTTTTAACATCTCAGCTGTTTATAAAGCGCTTTTTCTGATTTTCAATACCGATCTGCTCCCTAATATATCTGATAGTTTTGTACCTTACACGGGTCTTGGAAATGTCTGGGGGCTTCAAAAAGTTGATTTTAACAAACATCCCCTATTCATAAGCTTTCAGAAAATATATACTTTATGGGGTCGGAAATGAAAATCATAGAAATTTCACACGAAATGACAAACCTAAATATATATATCCTTACACTCACTGTAAAGGATATAAAAATTGTGTTTGAAACAACAACGAAAATTACTCATTTTGCAAGTTGCAACACATTGCTGAACACTTACACCCCAATACATACACAAAACTTTTGCAAGTTGCATTTTCTATGTACCCGGTGGCAAACATAATCATGATTTATCATGGCCAATGCTGTTAATAATAAATCAGGCATGATACGTGCTGACTTTCTATTGATATCATATAAGAGTTTTTAAAGTAAAAGTTTCAACTTTTATAAATGAAGTTGATGATTGTTTTTACTAACACACAATATCATCGAGATTCGTCAGCTAATTTTTATGTTAGCCTCGGAGAAAAAAAATATTGTCAAAGAAGTAATTATGCAAAGGGTTCAACTGATAATGAATTAATTCAATTTGAATACTTTACGTAAAAGTATCCATGATTTTTATATTATCATGACCTTAAAGATCATGTGTTTATATCAGTATATTGTTAAATTGCAGTACATTGTAATAAGTTTATAGAACTCTTGTATCTTGAGCGAAAAGAAACCGATATTTTAAGAGTTTATTTTTTTTTTGCTGAAAAACGTTGACTCATAACAGACAATGTCGCTTATACCCTGCTCAGACGGTAATATAAACCACTAGGTTTGCTCTCTGAATCACGATTTCAAACCTTGATGTTTAAACGATTGTTCTTGTGTCATTTCTTCTACATTTAAATTTTTTTTTACTATTTCTTAAAATTTTATTTAAATACTTAGCAAAAAGGATGTACAAAAGTTATAGGCGCAAAAGTTGAATGAGAGGGAAAATCTCGAACTTTGCTCTCCATGTGAACATAGTATTAGATTAAACCTTCTTAATTAAGGTGACACTACAATGACTTCATACTGATGTTGTCGACGAAAATTTCATAATGACGATGTCGCTCAAATTTGCCACCGGGTAAGTATATATATATATCTATGTATGTTGTTTGTATGGATGCTTTCATGTAAAATGACTCCCTCACAGATTTTTTATTAAATTATTTTTTATTTTTGTTTGTAGTAGTTTTTAGTAATAAAATATTTTTCAATTTAACTGCAATTTTACTTTCCTTTATAGCAGATGGTGTAGTTGACAGTGTTGGTGCTGATATTGTACCGACTGGTAAAATGTCAGCGTGGATTTCTTTTAAAATTTCGCTGCAGAAATTAATTAAAATACTTATAAAATATCAAATATGCACATACTTACTCAACCACTTGAGTTTGCATACCAAACATGCGAATACAAGTTTCATGCAGTTGACAATTTATGTTTTTTTTCCTTTTTGTGGTAAATCTTAGTAGTGTATGGCAACTAGGCAACCCCAGCATGTAGAAGTGGATATTCGGAAACAATTTTATTACGGATTTTTTTTATACTCTTTTCTGTTGGAAGTTGCGCGATTTTTTTTTTGAGGTGTAAAGAAAAGATGTGTTACATTTAAATTTTTTACTAGGCGTATCGTGACTAAAATGTTTCTATTTTCTGAATAAAAAATTTCAATAACATTTCAAGTTACAGTTAAAAAATTTCATTAATTTAAAAAACTACCTTTATTTTAATTATTTTTATTACAAGTTTGTAAAACATGTTAATAGAAAAAACAAATAAATGTACTCTACTGTGAAAAGAATACTAATATGTTACATGGTGAAATCTGACCATATTATTCTCTCTTTTATAATAATTATGTGATTGTCGAAAGTATCGTTACATAGCATCTATTAGCAGCCACATACTGATCGTTAGAAAATTAATTGAAAATATTGTTGTAGCTTTTTTAACAAAAATATATTTGAAAAACTAGTCTGTGTTGTATATTTATTCTATGCCTGAGAAAAACTCAAAATTTGGTTAGAAACTAATTGAGATATAAGCGGAAAAATACAAATGCTTCGGTGGTTTTCCTAAAATTTACCAACAAAAATTGTTTTTTTTAGCTTCCAGAAAAGCTTGACTAGAAAAATATAATACACCATGAGAAATTTTACATCCATACTGACAGCCTTTACAAAATGGCGTACAATAAATTTTAAAATACCTCAAAACTAGTAATTATATTCAATATTTGTAGCAAACAAAGGGGCTTAACCAACTATGAAAAATTTAGAATTCAAGATGACGTCCGAAAAAAAATGGCGGTTCTATTGGTTAAAAGATAGTTATTATGGCTATACCTCATTCACCTCTACAATATTATTATCAAACAAAAAGTGCTTAACCAGTAGTGTTTTTATACCCGCCACCAAAAAAATGGTGGGGGTATATTCATTTTGTCATTCCGTTTGTAACACATCGAAATATCCATTTTAGACCCCATAAAGTATATATATTCTGAATCAGGGTTTGATTTGATGACGATCTAGCTATGTCCGTCCGTCTGTCCGTCTGTCCGTCTGTCCGTCTGTTGAAAGCACGATAGAGGTCGCACCGAAAAAGCTAGGGGGCTCAAATTTTGCCAGAATCTTTCTTATAGACAAGGTTTGTTTGGTATTGAAAATGGGCTAAATCGGAATATTAGGAAGAGAGTTATAGCTCGAAAAGCAAGAGTAGGTCGTAAAAACCGTGTCCTTCGAACATCGAATAAAATAGAATTGTGTCCAAACGCATTAACGTAGACTCATGAAACTCCGAATATATATTTCCTGAGTAAAAACAATATTTTTGCCCGAAAATTATTTAAATCTATGCATTAGGAGAGGAGTTATCGCTCAAAATGTACGAAAATTTATACCGCACAGTGTATTTTTCGGTATATTTAAAAACAAAAACGTTATAAAAGCAACAAAATTGGATGTACGACTCTGAAATTTTGCAAACTTTACTTTTTGGTGAGATGCTTTTTTGTAACGGAAAATCAATGTGCCACGCCCACTTTTACGCCCACCTCCCATATAACGTTTTACCTAAAATTCATATAATTTCTCTATTAACAAAGATTTTGGAATATTGAGGTGCTATATTGAAACACCTAAGTTGTACTCATTCACAAAAATAATTTTGACACGCCTACTATAACGCCCACTTTTCACGTTATCTACCGTTAATGAAATTTAAAAGCTCATAAAACCGCCAAAATTAGAGGTATGATGATCAAATTTGCTACGTATATCCTCCTAGGCAATATCATTACTGTGCCAGAAAATTAAGGTGCCACGCCCATTTTTACGCCCACCTCCCATATAACGTTTTACCTAAAATTCATATAATTTCTCTATTAATAAATATTTTGGAATAATAAAGGGCTATATTGAAACACCTAAGTTGTACTCATTCGCAAGAACAACTTTGACACGCCTACTATAACGCCCACTTTTCACGTTATCAACCGTTAATGAAATTTAAAAGTCATAAACCGCCAAAATTACAGGTATGATGATCAAATTTGCCACGTATATCCATTTAATCAATGTAATTGTTTTGCCAAAAAGTTTAGGTGACACGCCCACTTTAACGCCTACCTCCCATATAACGGTTTATCTTAAATTCATGTAATTTCTCTATTGACAAAGTTTTTGGGAAAATAAAGGACTATATTGAAATATCTAAGTTGTTTTTAACGCCCACTTTCATTGAAAGACTACATTTACAAAAGCATTTTAGTAGCATATCGAAGTTATAAAGGGTGGTTAAATTTTAAGGACCGATGTTGAATTTAAATAAAACACAAATTATTCCCAGCAAAAAAATCTATGACAAAGAAGTGATTTTGCAGGGGTTCAACTGATGATGAAGTACTTTAATTTAGGTGAAAACAATAGTGATTTTAACATTAGCGTGTCATTGGCGATCATGTGTTTACATGAATATTTTAATGAACTGCACTCCATTCTAATAAGTGCATGGAACTCATGCATATTTGGTGACAAGTATCGGATATTTCATGTGTTAAATTTGTTTGTTTACATAAATTCTTCAAGATATTTTGCATGATGTTGCATTCATTTTTAAGCACATCATTTATGACAAATTATTTTGCAGTTAAGAAGTCATTTAGAACTAATGCTTTTACACAATTGATTTAGAAGTCTTGTAAGTGTAATTCGCCTTGCACTACTTCCAATTTTTTTGCTGGGATTTAGGATATTATTATTATTTCTTTTTGTAATTATAATATTTGTATGGTTTAATTATGTATTTAACAAAATATCGGCCAAATGACCCCCCCCCCCATCCTTGGCGCCACTCCTCTATCTGATGGTCCAAATTTTCAATGACAATGTTGATGCTCAATTGTTAGGCATGATGATGAGGCGAGGTTGACTGCTCTTTTGCCACACTATCGCAAAAACCAGCAGTGGTTCCCATTCAACGAACTAAGAAGGCATTCACAGATTTTCTAACATTTTATACAGAACTGTTTTGCAGAAATTTAAATATTTTTTACAATTCTCTCGATTGTGGACGAATTTGAACGATTATGTTGATCAAAAGTATTACGAAGTGCACAAAATGCATTTTGATTTGAACGCCCATTTTTATAAAAAACCTGAATAACTTTAAAGCGTTGCTCATTTGCGTATATTTTTACGGATCAAATTGAGTAAGTTTGAGATTGAGAAATGTCAAATGAAATGCAGAAAACTAATTTAAAGACTAGGTGTAGTTCACCTTCAACATAGGCCCTTAAAATTTAATCACCCTCTACAAAGAAAGTGATACATATTTTATTATAAACAGATTATTTCATAGCGATTAACAAGATAATAAATATTGTGCTTTAAATGTACACAAAATTGGTGGTGGGTATAAAAGATTCGGCACAGCCGAATATAGTGCTCTTACTTGTTTAAATTGAATTTATGTTTTTTGTGAATTCATCAAAAACAAAAGAAAAAAAAATTTACCAGATTTTTTTTAATTTTAGGATTTAAACCGATTGACTTGTAGTTTTAATGATTCTGCAAATTCTGTTTCTTAATAAACTTCAAAAGTTATAAATATTTTAGCAATAAGTTTAGAGATTTGTGATTATTAACTTTTATAGTAAAAGTTTTCTGGTTTTCAAAGATTTGTTTTAATTTAATTTTAGATGAATTAATCTTTGTTTTATAAAAAAATATTATTTTAAATTTGATATTTCATTTGACTTCTGTACACTACTTTTCATAAGATTCTATACATTTGTTTTGTAAAATCATAAAAAAGCTATCAAATAAGTTTGCATAAAAAATATAAAATAATGCACGTCTGCATATGTTGAAACGTCTGAAATGTTGAAAAAATTGCAATTAATTTCCGATTCCGTTTTAGTTCACTTGTTATCTTTTTTCAAAATGTAATTAATTCGGACTTTTTTCTACTGTAATTGATTTTTATTTATATTGCATGTATGTACGTGACGAGATTTTATAACAAGTTTACTACTTGAGTTTTTTGAAAATCTTTTTTGCTAAATAATTCACCAAAAAAATTGTGAATAAAAAATGAAACATATGCTAGCATTATGACTTTCTAATCTTTAAAGTATTTTCCTAATTATTACAATTATTATATTATCGTGCAATTGTTTATTATCTACATTTTTATTACTTAAAAGAGTCCTGCATAAATGCCACTAAATCGCAAAATTGAGCTTTCATTGTCAAAATGAATCGTACTTGCTATGTCACACATACTGTTGAATGTGAATACTGTGTGTTGCTCACTTTAAAACATAACGTACACTTCTTCTTCATTATTCTTTGCATTCAGTCACATGTTGTTTGTTAAGTTAATTATTAGCACAGTTACACCCAATTTACATGATGAATTTTATAACGACAAATTTTCTTAATTCCCTTTTGAAGTTGCTACTAAAAACTACTCAAATTCATACGATGTTTTTTTGAACGTCTAATTTCTAGTTTGTATTGGACGTCATAAAATTCATCATGTAAATTGGGTGTCACTCAAAATAGCAATAAATACTCACACTTCATACTATGCATTCACTGTGTTGTACCAATTTTTTTTTATAAAAACATTAATAGAGGAATAATGTTGACAGTTAAAGAAATTTTAAATATAATTGGGATTGGGAATTCAAGAAATTTTTTAGATAAAATAAATGCTAAAGCTGATTTTTCATTTTCTGTATTAAAAATGTTTTTTTTACAAATAAATATGTAACGGATATAATAACATTTCTTATAATATTTTTAAAGAAAGTTGTGCAAAAACTCTTTGTAATTTTACTTCTAGTCAGCAAAAAAAATGTTTTATAAAATGAAAAAAAAAAATTCAAAAAAATAATTTCATTTACAATTTTTTACTGACCACAGCATATAATTGTTACTTATTTTAGTTTTAAAGATGGACTTAATTAAAAAAAACGTTATTTATATTCATGAATGTGATGGAAATCATTTGTTCTTAAATTGAACAATTTTCAAAAGGTATTTGAATTTTGATCGTTTTTGAGCTGAAATTATTTATATATTTTTTTATTATATTTTTAATAATTCATAATGAATAATTAATAAAATTAAAAAGAAAATATCAATAAAAGATTTATTGTTTTAAATTTGATCTTTAATTTTTAGTCATAGTATGACAATTGCATTATACTTTAATTTGACATAATATAATAACGTGCAACCATTATATGTTTTAACCACAATCATATAATTCAATCGTAATATGTTGCTCTTAGATTAAGATTACCACAACCATATTGATACTGATTTTTACACACCAAATGAAAACAAAGATAACAAACATTAAAATACTGCATTAGTATTATAAAGAACTCATGTTCTCCATTACGACATATTGTAAATGAAATAAACTTAAAATCATAATAATTATAAATGTTTATTTTATTTGCGGTTAATAAGTGAGGACACCTATATAACACAGACTTAAGTAGAGACACCTATACTGAACAGAGAACAGAACAAAGAACTTAATAGCTAATACTGGGTAGGAAATTTTACATGTATATGTAAGTATACATACATATATAGTTTTCATAACTAAAACTAATAAAATAGGATATTCAACCCAGATATTTTGTAGTTTTTTTTTCTTTTCATATGTTTAGCTTAAGTGTCTCATAAAATCGTCCGAGAATATTCTGCAAGCATTCCTTCTGACCTATTTCTATGTTCCGACATGTATGCAACATGTCCTGGTAAAATCTTTTACCATGTTCATCCGATACTGCGCCAAGATTTTCAGGGAAGATTTGATTTTTATTGCAAATTGGAGTAATTCCTTTTTTGTTTATCTTTTTTTTTATATTATTAAACTGGTTTTGAAGATGAACTGAACATTTAAAAGAAGTAATGCCACGCAAAGAAAAAATATGGTTGTGGTAACCATGATCGAAGAGCAACATACTATGATTGAATTGTATGATTATGTTTAAAATAATAATGGTTACCAGTTATCATTATTATGTTTAACTTAAGCATCATTCAATAATCATATATATGGCTACAATTGAAATCGACAATCGTTGCTTTGTTACGGCAAATTATTGTCTTTTGCTGTAACATACACATATTGATTGTACTTACCAATTTAATTGCAATTTTTTACCAATTTTTTTTACATTTTCTCGTTTATTATACCCTTCACCTGTGGTGCACAAGGGTATATATAGCTTTGTCATTCCGTTTGTAATTTCTACAATTTTCATTTCCGACCCCATAAAGTATATATTTTCTGAAAGCTTATGAATAGAGGAGTCGATTAAGCCCTGACCGTCTGTCCGTCTGTCCGTCTGTCCGTCTATCCGTCTGTCCGTCTGTCCGTCTGCCCGTCTGTCCGTGTGTTGGTTGAAATCAACTTTTAGAAGCAACTATATGTTCCTCAGATCTGTATATGGTATCAATCTCTTGGAAATATCCAGGAATGAATCGCTATTGAAATTCAGCACAATCGCCCCATAACTTTCTGAGATATGAGCAAAAAACCACGACCACCTCGTTTTTTTTCACAATTACAACAACAACATACATAATACATACATGTAAAAAACATACCAAACAAAAAAAATTACAAAAAAAAAATATTAAAAATAAGAAAAAAATAATAAAAAAACCACAAAAAAAAATTTTAAAAAAATTTTAAAAAAAATTTTTTAAAAATTTTTCTAAAAAAATTTTTTAAAAAAATTTTAAAAAAATTTTAAAAAAATATAAAAAAAATAATAAAATATAAATAATATATTAAATAAAAAAAAATAAATTTTTTTTTGGCTCAGCTGGGATTCGATGCCACATTTATTCTAACGTGTACGTATGCACGTATTTTATATGAGATGAATGGTGATACGAACAATTATTATTGCACGACTACACGTTGTGAAGGGTATATAAGATTCGGCACGGCCAAATATAGCACTGTTACTTGTTTTTAAACTTTCTTTAATTTTTCAAAATTTTTGTTCATTTTTTTGACATCATAAACTTTTAAAATAATAAAAATTTATTCAGCAAGAAGAAGAACAGTTGAAATCAAATTATTGTTAATAAAAAATCATAGCTTAATTAATTTGTAATCATACTGTTGTCTCACTTATTATTTAATGATTATTTTTAATTTATTTAATAATTTTGAATATAATGTTATTTTTGTCAAATTAATTTTTTTAAATCATACTATTTTTAAATGATAACCATTTTAAAATTTTTACGAAAAGTAAACATTAAATGATACAATTCAAACAAATGCTTGTTTATCGTGACAAAATATATGATGAAACGAAACAAAAATAACTATTACTTGTTTTCGACAACCAAATATTGTTTTAGAAAAAATAATATGACCGTCATGATCATGTCGTAACCATGGTTTTTCTTTGCGTGTGGAAAGCAAAATTTATATTTTATTATTTTATCTATAGATTCACACTTATGCACTTATGTTTGTGAATAAATCATATTAAAATGCTTCAGTAAATAAGAAATTCATAAAAGCATACCTAATATCTGTGGCAAAGAGAAATAATTGTTCAAGTCGACTTATGCTTAAACTGAAATATTAATACCATAGCAAAGCCAAAATTTAAGAATATCCTTGGGTAAACTTTCAACTCTTTTGGACATCTATGCAGGAAGTTATAGCATAAAAATGCATTGCCTTAATTTTTTCAACGAAAAATCTCATTTGGAACATTAATTTATTTTGACTTATAATTTATTTAAATAACGAAAAGCAATGTGCTCTTTTATTAATAGAGGACGGAATTCATAAAATAGTTTTTATTAACCTAATATTTAAATCAACATAAAATATTTACTAATTTTCTAGGATATTCTCCCGTTAATTTTCAAAATTTTTTTTTTGTTTGTTGGTTGTTGGGTTTAAGCTGGTCTATATATTTCACTGGTCTTATGCCAGATCACCAGCTTAAACCCAACAACCAACAAACAAAAAAATTCTAATATTTAAATTTTTATATATGTAAGTACAGGCTTGAGCTAATTTTTAAACAATCTTATTTTTACAAAGTATTTTTTTTAGAGTAATCTGGAAAAGTATCTTTTGCCAACACTATCCGAGTGGAATGAATGACCAGCTACGGATTTCATCATTAACACCCTTTGATCAGTGACTACGTGTTGGATGTTAATCTATCGTCTTCTATATCTTCTCTATATATATAAAACAGGATGTATGTATGTAACGTCAGGAAATCTTCAGAATAAGGCGGGTGACACTGTGAAGTCAGATTTTTTTTCGATCTGCGGGCGGAGGGGTGTGGCAAAATCCAATTTTTATATTGCACCACCAATGACATATACATACTTACATACATATATTTATTTTCTTTGCTTTTTTTATTTTATTTTATTTTTTTTAAAAGCCGTGGTCATATTTTTCATAACGAGATACATACCTACCAAACTCTTAAATCGGTTATGTAGTCTTGAAGATATTTATTAAAAACGTATGTTAATAATGATCCAATATAAAAATTTTAAAACTTTTGCTTAGGCCCAGCAACACGGACCGGGTCAGCTCAAAAATCAATCAACTCAAAATTTAAAAAAACGTTAAAAACTGATACAAAAGGTCTTATTCCAGAAAATACAATTTTTTTAACGCAATCATAAATTCAAACTGCAATTTTTTAAGTTAAGATCTTTTTCCCTAATGTCAAAAAGATATCTGTTTGACTTAATATTTTTTTGCCTGACGTTAAAGCCAATGCATGTGTATATATGTATATAATATATATATAATAATATATAGGAAATAAATATAAATATATAAAGTAAAGTAAAGTCAATTATGTACATACATATAACAAACATACATTTTATTGTTGCTGTGGATAGTACTTTATTTTTTATCGTTAAAGAAAATCAAAAATTAAACAAACTTGAATGAATTTTTATAAATAAATTATTAGAAAAATAAACATAAACATAAACAATTTTCTGGAAACATTATTTCATCAAACTTTCTAACATGGGGGTGGTTGATTCTTTTCCTTTATTTATTTTACATTTCAATACTGTAATAGAAAATAATTTGAAATTATTATTTATGTGACCCAAATATTGTTCGAGTGTCACGTGCACGGTTGTTTAACGAACACCAGGAAATAGTAGATAATTTTCACGTTTCCATAAAAAGCTGAACAACAGATGGGTTATATTTTATGTTTTTATTTTTTTTTTTGCAGTTTCTTTTTTTAATTTTCTTTTTTGGGTCAAATTAAATTATTACGCTTAGGTAACTCACAAAAATAACAAATATAAATTATGTCAGTAGATACATGCATAGATATACAATTATGTCGATAGCGCTATCGGGATGAACAGTTGGGTTGTATGTAATAGCTTTAAAGAAACCTTAAAATATATATGTATTAAGGAAAGAATTTAAAAATTTAAAACACCTAATCGATAAAGATATAAATAACACCATCGTATATAAATATAATGTGGTAAAGATATAGGAGGACATACAAACATACATACATATGGATACAAAACTTTTAGTATTAGTACAAGTTTTTAGTGTATATATGTATGTATACATATATTGAAGGAATCCAATCAAGATTTCTGTATAAAAGAATTTAACAACATTAAGAAGAAGAAGAAGAAAAACCGATATTTTTAAAACTTTAATACAGAAATTTATTTGTTTATTTTTAAAAAAGAAAAAACTATACAATTTACAAAACTTTTGCCATCTATAAAAATGTAACTACATACATACATATGTATGTATATGTGTCCTTCAAAAATATGCTGCCGTATTCATAAAGGAGCTAATACACGGCATGTTTTTTACATCTGACCTGTCAAATTCTCCACTGCTAATACAAACATGTCGTGTGTTACCTTTTAAACATTACTTCTGTAAAAAAACATGTGTTGAGACATCTGACAAAATTTTAATTAGAGTGTGCTCTATTTTCTTCTGTAAAAACATGTGACATCAGTCGTTGGCAGAAATCTCTGCTGCTGCAAAGCAGTCAGCGTAAATGTACAATTTTGACAGGCATGTAGATTTACATATGTCTCACAAATTTTAAAATCAGATGTAAAAAACATGCCGTGTATTATAGCCTTAAGAAATGTTTTAGGTTTGTTAAAGGCTTATTTGACAGGGGTTGTACTGAAATTTGTCAAATAAGCTTTCAATATTTTTTTATAAATACGGCAGATAGTATATGAAATTACTTAAAATGGGAATGCCCCCTAGCTTCCACAATCGTTTAGTTACACTAATGGATGGACGATAACACGCTTCAATTTCGGCACCCTATATTTAAGTTCTATAATTTTCAATTGTAGCAATATGATAAGCTCCCTTAACTGACAAAACCATAAAAGAGTAACAAATGCAAAACTTTCTTTGTAAGTTAAAGAGTCATAAGATACCCAAATAAAGAAAGACAAAAATATTTAATAAAATACTAAGTAAACATTTGCAAATAATTTATATTTATCAACCCAAAACAAATATGACAGCATTGAAATATATTGGAAAAATTAAGCTTTACCAAATATCTATGGTCAGTGGGGAGTTGCAAATACGATATTTAACCAAACAGATGTTAAATTGTGCTAAAACTGCAAACAAACTTATTGCGTGATGTTATGGCGAGAATAAGAATTGATTTGTGTTGATATTATCGACCATGAATACAAAAAAGATAAATTTATTTGATAAAAAAATATAATCAAAATGGTCTTAAGTTTAGAAGTTTGTGGTCGAAAAGAAATGTTGCCAGTGCAGTGTACAAAGTGTTTGTTCACTTTTAACAGGTTAAAGTTATTATTTTTAATATTTTTATATACATATAGTGCTAGTCAAAAAAATAGCACCAGTAGCAAATTTATTCTTTTAAGAAGAATAAATAAGGATTAGAGATAAAAAACTATCATTAATATTTGTTTCATTTCATAACCATCTGTTAGGAATGATCGATTATTTGTGAACTTACTCTTTAGTTTATTCCTTTAATTTTTGTAAAACTGAAATAACCAGCGAAAGGTGTTATATTTTTAATTCATCTTTGTAATATTTACAAAAACGTTCTATGGATATGTTAAAATTGCCTTTTTATAGGAAATGGTTCAATATTTATTACAGCAAAAAGTATAAAAGATATTCGATGAAAAGTTTCTTTTTTACAGAAGTATAGAACTCTATAGAAAGATAAATTTTTTAAATGACGTGAAATTTACTTTATTCAAAAGATAATCATCTGGCATTACAATTTAAATATGACTTCTGACACCTTCGCCATGCTGTCTCGGACGAAGTCTAATCAGGAGGTAAAATTTTCGATGACTTTTCCAACATTTGTGGCTTTTAATCGGAAATAGCGCGAAGAATGTTGTCCCCCAAGACCATGCAAAGAAAAATCATAGTTACGACATGATCATTGTTTTTCTTTAAATGCCGAGTTTAAATGTAAAATATTTTAGATGTGGTAGTTACCGAAATAAAGTACTGACCACAAAAAGTCGGTAAACTTTGCTTTATACCGACGATCATTGACGGTAAAGATGCTTATTTGTTAATTATGTACCAAAAATGCAATCTTTGACAGCGTCTTCAAAATATACAATTGGAAAAAATATCTTTGCTATCTAGACACTCGATAAAATATAATGTATTAAACTTTTTTTTTATTTTTTTAATATTCGAATAAATATTAATAAAAGTAGCTCGTAATTTAAACACTAGTATGTTTTTGTGTTTTGATATGGTTTGATCACGAACAGGGTCCTAATGGTATAAAAAATTAAAATAATAAAATCTAAAATCTAAAAATATTTGTACCACTTTAGTATTCCGATCGAAATTAATTTCTTTGGAATTATCATAGAGCCGCTGTTATAAAAAACCACACTGCAATTGATATATCTTCTAAGAAATATTATCTAAAGCAGAACTGGGCAATGTGACATATAAAAAAACCTAGAATTTAGTCGCGTGCTGCTGTGGTTTGGTTTTTGTTTTTCTAAATAAACAGCCATAAATACAGGCTGTGCTTAGAGTCACCATGGAGTTTAAAAATTAAATAACTTTTTCGTTTATATACTTTTTATATAAATAAGAGACTATATAAATAATACCTAAAGAATAAATAATGGAGAGATGTACTTTTTCTTTTTCTTAAGGTACATCTTGTATTTTTTAAGTTTTTTAATTTTAAAATAAGAAATTATTGATTCAAAATAAGACACTTTATAAACCCCTCAAAAGATACTCTTCGAATTTTTATGGAACTTTTTTTAACGTTTATGCAGCTAGTTTTTTAAAATTTGTGTATTTTAATTTAAAAATTTATAAATTTATAAATCTAAAATTTTAAAACTTAGAAACATTGATCTTGGCTGAGATACATATAATAATATATGTTGGCCATATGTTCTTACAACACTTTTCGTTTCTCTTAATAAAATTATCAGGTATAATTATCATAAATTTAACGAAAACTTTCTTAGTAATTAAAGAAAGAACTTAAGTATTCAATAGATACTTAGTAAGAACTGCGCTATCAAAGTAGCTAATATTTAGTTGTGCATTAAAAAAATAATTACAAATAAAAACTATTATATATGTATGTATGTAAAATAAAAGATTTAAATCAAAAATATTTTGGTATTGTAAATTCCAAGGCATATTCATGCAGTTATATGCAACGGCAAATTGACACAACAAATTTTCATAAAAGTCTATATTAAGGAAAATTTTTATAAAATTTTTGAATTAAAATAATTTGTATGAATAAATATAACTTTTCTTATCACTTTGAAATAAATTTTCCAAAGTCTCAATCATAATTTAGTATCCATACCAAATAGTTCTTACACATTAAATTTACATATAGTTTGAAAAATGTTTAGTATTTTTCTTCCCGTTGCCAACACTTTGACAAACCTAAACATTACAATGATTAACTTTAAATGTAAGTTATATAAAAAGGGATATTTTAAATATAAGTATCAACAAAACTACAAAGGAAAAGGAAAGCTAATGATAACAAAATCTAATGAAATTCGGTTACACTTAAAGTCCTCTTTACCTTGCAACAACACAACAATTTTTTTGTAAACTTTACTGAAGTGACAAGAGTATAATCGATGATAACAATTAGAAAGGCCCTAACTCCTATTTTTAACTAAACTAAGTTTTTCAATGATTCCAATACATTTCACACACATACAAATTAAATTTTTAAAACCTCTAAATATTGAACAAAATTGTATCTAGGGTTAATATTATATATTATAAGTATTAAAGGCTGATTTATAGGCACTAAGAATTTTAAAATAAAAATGGAAACTAGACATATTGAGATACAAAATCTTGCCAATAGTGGTTTCTCAACTGAAGAACTTTTCCTGAGCAATTTATAAATATAAGTCCAAAAATGTGCTATATTTTTAGTTCATTTGAATAAAGGCACTTTGAATTTTAATTCATTTTACTTTATTATTGCTTTGTTTTTAATAACTTCAAATATGCGGGTTTCCATTGACAGATAAAGATAATTTATGTAATCCAACGAAATTTGACTCCAAGCATCCTTAATGGCCGAAATTAGTGACTTCATAGACCTAACGAGATAGCCAAACCGAAACATTTTCGATAATGTTTAGATCTGGCGAATAGGGTAGCCTAGCATTGTGTTTAGGGGCGTTATACTGTTGCAATATCCAACACATGGGACAAATACTTTATTGCACAAATTAGTTTTTCACTTTGAAATTCAAGATCGATTTAGCCATAGAACGTACTTAATAGCACTCCATACCAACACGCCTCACGGTTGTGATGTCTGTTCAAAAATCGCTTTTCTTTGCGCAAATCATGGAAATAATAGTTATAGCCATCAGGCTCATCCAAATTAAACTTCTTCCCATTCGTAAATACAACGGTTCTATAGTCATTTACATGACCTCTTTGCTGCATATCCCATGCCATGTAGTCTTTTGCGAATTGAAGCCGTTTTTCCTTACGAGGAGCATTAAGTGGCGGCTTTTTTATATTTCCGGTATTTAAGATGATCACAGCTTTTACTACAGCTTGAACTCCAGCTTTACCTCTTATTTTTAACAAGGATAAGGCGAAATTAGAAGCAATTCTGATGATTTTTATTTTCTCATACGTACATAAAGGCAATGAAACCCTTCCTTTAAAATTTTTTCCATACCCCTCGGGATCCTTGATGTAATTGTCGACAACTGTTGGCTTCGTTCAATTTTTTTAGCTATTGCGCGGTTAGAATATCCTTCATAGCTTTGTCAATTAGTAATTTCAACAATATTCATCTTTGACTTTAAAAAATAATAAATTTTTTGAACAATTATGACTAGGGAAATCGATTAAGTATCTGCCCGGCTGTTAGTGTGTTGGATAAAATCAACTTTTAGAAGCAACCACATATTGTACAAATCTATTGTAGTAACCATCTTTTGAAAATATTTGGGAACTAAAATTGCTATTGAAATTCATCACAATCATAAACCAATTTTGAGATTTGAACAAAAGAAAATAACGGCACAAATACGGTTAATAACCGGCGAAGTTATAAGTTAACATAATTTGGAAAAATATATAAAATTTTATTAAGCTCCTAAATAATTTTTGGGACACGCTAAATACACCAAATTACAAGCCGTTCTTTTGAAAACTTTTCCTGCTAAAAACTAACAAATCGGTTTAGACCTAACAGATATATAAGCATTAATATACAATACTTCACTTTTTTTTTAATTTACTATCGAAAATAAATTTTTTTTAGCTTATAGACAACCGAGAGGGTCAATATGGATATCATCTGAAAGGAAATGGCTGGCAAAATATAACTCATTATAGAAAAATTTAAAGTCCATGTTTATCTTAACTACAAAATGGCGTACAATCAATTTAGATGTGCTTCATATCTTGTATTTTAAATTGTACCACCTTCAATTATCTTAATATTAGTATTACAAAAATTCAAATCCATGATGGCGTTCTAAACAAAATAGCGGATATATGGGTCAAATATAGTAAATTTGTAGCCTGAATATTGATATTAAATGAAAGGACTGGACTAGTAGAATATAGTAAACTATGCAAAAGTGTTAAAGCCAAGATGGTATCTAAAACAAAATGGCGATTTTTTTATCATTCCTGGATTTTTTAATTTGCCGGGAAAAGGGAATAAAAAATAGCTTTTCCGGGAATAGCAGTAAATATATATTTCATTTGAAAAATACGTTTTCAAAAAATTAATATTTCAGATGTATCTCTATGCCTTTTACATTATTTCTCCTAATTTTTTTCTTAGAGCTACGGCAACGAAATTTTTGGATCTGTTATAAATATAAAGCGGATTTTATATAAACAATGCTTAAATATAAAACTAAGGATTAACGGAATAAGGGTAAAACTTAAGAAACCAGGAAATATGTATTGTACAATTGCTACAACTTTCACTGCTGATTAATAGTTGCTGTTGCTGCTGTTATCTTTATGACAGCCACCAAATACTCGATTTCTTACAATGGGAAAATAATAAACTCCCCCAACACACTTAACTTAAATTCATGCAATCGGCTTTCGTGTGTTGCTAGCGAATGGAGTGAATCGAAGGTGAATCAAAATAAATTTACATATTTTAAGTGGAAAACACAAACAAAATTGGTTCTTAACGACTGAATGTTTTGTTTCAATGGTGTTTTGGCATACATATGCACACTTACATCCATACATACATAAGAATGTTTAATGAAGTAAATGTTGAATAAATTGTTTCAACTTAGATTTCCTTGTAGCACTTAATAGTTGTTGTTATTATGAATGAATAATTTTATGAACATGTTTATATAGCACTTACAGACATGCACAAGTTAGTCTAATGCATGACAAGTACCAAAAGGACTATTTTAACCATGACGGACTATTTATACTCACAATGGAGTAAATAATTTTATTGATGTAGAGCGTTTGCATTAAGTATATTCAGGGGAGGAATTGTTATAAGCCAGCGGACACTGGTTGTAAGTGGAAAGTAAAAACATGCATTAAAAAAGTCATTAAATATTAATTTATTAAGAATCTACTTGAATGTTAAGCGTTAAGCTATTTAGAACTTTTGCTAATAGCCTTTATGTGTTGTATTATGGTTCAAATAGTTAGATGCGTGTTTAAAGTTCCTCCTTATATAAATAAATATATATTTAAATGTTTTTTTTTTCAATTCAGAAACTTAAAGAAAATAAAGTTCAATCTTAGCTACAATTCCCTGTAACCTAATCTCAAAGTCAAGTGTTTTAGGTTATTACGAGTCTGAAGTTTTTTAACAACTTGTCTTGGAAATTCTCTTTGTTGTTATTATCTTCCATTTCAAGGCATATAAGCTGAAAAAAATATACACAAAAAATCCTTAGTAGAGGCACAGCTTTAAAAATTAAGAAACATTGAAATTTTGAACAGATCATTCTAATCACAGGATACAAACACAAAACATCTAGATCATAATTTAAATATAAAGCCCTTGATTTTAGAAAACTAAATGTTGACCACTTTACTTGGATATTTTTAGCACTTTGAGTTAAGAAAATTTAATTAGCTAAAAAGGTCTTAAAATAATATATTGAATTTGGTTGTAAGTTACAAAAAATGTAATTTAGCTCGCAAGTAGAACTAGTTAATGTTGCGTAACAAACGTACTCATATGCCAATTACTAGCACATTCAAGAGGTACTTTTAAAAGTCCCTGAATTTGTTACACACATAGAAACAAAGCAAAGTTAAATTCTACTATTTTATATTAATAGTGCTATATTATTGTTAGAATTTTCATATATGTACATTAGGGCGTACCATCTTATAACCAAAAATAAAAACGCCGCACATTTTTGTTTGTAGAATATTTTACAAGCCAATTTCGGAGAAAAAAATCTACCTGAACTAAAGCTCGCCTTTAGAATTTTTTATTATATTTTTGCCTTAAGCAACTAATTTTTTGTACATCTAGTATTTACTAGAGTCCTGCATGAATGCCACTATATTGAAAAAATGTGCATACATTATCACAATACATCGTGCTTGCTATGTCACACATACTGTTAAATGTGAGTACTGTGTATTGATCTCTTTGAAACATTACGTACACCAAGAATGATTTAATAAAGATTACGCCTTGAGCATGATTTACCGTTAGATGACGTAGTAATCCCCTCGTAAAGGTTACCAAGTCTGTATCATATGCAAAATTTATAATTTCTTACAAAAATTGTATGTATTTTGAGATAGTTGGCAGCCCTGTAATTAATTTACTCAGACAGTTCTAAAAAATAAGTATTACATCGGTGTTTAATAAACAACGAATTTCGTGTCATATTTTATAATAAATAATAAAAATAATAATAATAATATAAAAATTATTAAAATTATATAAAAAGTGTTTAAATTTGGTTATTTAAAAGCTGCAAAACAGAAAACAAAATAAAGTGAAAAGATAAGAAAGAGAGCAAATATGAAATGTGCAGTGGGCAAATGCAAGCAAAGTAACAGCAAAAAAACAAGTGATAATTAAAACTTTGTATTTTCAAAAAGCTGTATCATTTTACAATTTTCTAAAAGAGGAATCTCGAAGGAAATTTTGGGTGATATTTTGCAAACGAGTGAAGGCTGTAAATGTGGATAAAGAAAAAATTTGTGCTTTACATTTCAAGCAAGAAGATTTTGAAAGAAATTTGATATTTGAAATGGGTAAGTTAAAACAAAATTAATTCTTGCAGTACATTACTAAGGCATTGTGAATAGAATTTAGCAAACGGCATGCAAAAATTTTAAAATCCCATGCAGTTTCGTCTTTAGACACTAGTGTTATTGAATGTGAAACCTAAACTGCTAATGAAACTGAATTTGCAAATGTATATGAAGGACTACGTGAAACTGAAAAGCAGAAAGATATTCCAAATAGTTTTGAAGAAAAATAAGTCGCAGAAAATGCTCCAAGTCCGACTGATCTTGAACAAGATCGCTTCCAAACTTACACCATTTTTTTTCAAATTAAATGGTAACAAATTATTACTTTCAAGCGGATATTTACAAAAGCATTTGTCGGAAGCCAAAGAAATTGAAGCCAGTGAATATGTATTTTAGAATTAGGAAACTAAATGTCAAAATCGCTGAAAATACTTATAAGCGAAAAAAAAAATTTGCTAAATTACAAAATGAAATGAATTATACACCTAATATAATAGTGAAATATTGTAATAAAAATAATGAAAATATATATGTATATATATAAAGAATTTATTTGCTTTCAAAACATTTAGTTAGAAAAATAACAATTTGTCCCACTGTCATGTTTTTACACAAACATTATTAGATATACAGCTGAATATTATTAGCCTATCAGAACACAGCTTGAGTGACGTCAGAATTCCTATATGCGCAGAAATGTTTTTTTATGGCTGCCATCCATAGCTGCCAGATTTGACGATTTATCGTCATTTTGACGATTTTACGTGCTAAAATTAAGTGTTGACGATTTGACGATTTTTGCTATGTTTTTGACGATTTTCAAGAATTCAAGTTTGCAACATTTTTTATTACTTCTATATCAACCTTAAACTAAATAAAAATAATTTGTAACGGTTTTTTATGTTATTAATAATAGAACAGAGTGAAAGAGATACATCGATCATTATTTAATGTGTTTGTGTGGGTAATTTTTCCACTTTGTACATTTTTAACATAATATATGCCACATTTTATCAACTGATACCTACAACATGAACAAATATAAATTTGAAAATGCGTTTAAAACAATTTTAGTTTTTTAAGTAAATTTATTTAAATTATTTAAGTGACAAATTCATATGCTTAAATACTTCAAAAAAATTTTAAGTTCTTTTTAATTATACAATCAAACATTATATTTTCAATAGAAAACCAAGATGATGAAAATTCTTGCAGCTCTTCCTCTGTAAGTAGAAATTTCATCCATTTTTTATACAAAACTTTATAGTAGCTAAAATGAAATTTTAATGGTGTTTTTCACAGGTAACGAACAAGAAGAGGAAAATTAAGGAAGACTGGTTTGCAGATTCAGAAATAAGTTTATGGGCTAAAAAGTGAAACGATGTAGTTTATTTTGGCGTTGTGCTCGTCTTACGCTTTTCTAAAGCTACCTTAATCGGTAGAAACTTTAGAAAGAAATGATTATAATTATTTGTCAATTAGTCTGAATTAGATGCAGCCAATTCATTATTTATTATTTTTTGTATTTATATACATATTAATATTTATTTTTCGAAATTAATTCTAAATTGTATTATATTTATTGTCATGTTCTTTACTTAAAAGGGTCTAATAAAACCATTGATCTCTCTGGATTTAAAAAGTTTGTTATGTTATGCATTAAATAAAAAATGTTTTGTTTTGAAAAATGCGTTTTTTTATTTTGACGTTTTTATGACGATTTGAGTAAACTATTTGACGATTTTGACGATTTTTTTCCCCAAATTGGACGATTTTGCCCCTATTTTTATTTCAGCCATAAGTTGTTTGTAAACTAAATCATTAGCACATTTGCTCAAAACAACATTGAATACGCACAGTATACAGCATGCATTAACTGTATTGTACCAGTTTTGGTGGGGGTATATTCATTTTGTCATTCCGTTTGTAACACATCAAAATATCCAATTAAGACCCCATAAAGTATATATATTCTGAATCGGGGTTTTATTTTATGACGATCTAGCAATTTCAGCCCGTCTGTTGAAGGCACGATAAAGGTCGGACCGAAAAAGTTAGGGGTGTACAATTTTGCCAGAATATTTTTTATACACAAGGTTTGCTTGATATTGAAAATGGGCTAAATCGGTATATTAGGAAGAGAGTTAAAACTCGTAATGCAAAAGTAGGTAAAAAAAACCATGTCCTTCCAACATCGAATAAAATGCATTAACGTAGAACCATGAAATTTCAAATGTATGTATACTTCCGGAGTAAAAACAAATTGCTTAAATCTATGCATTAGGAAAGGAGTTACAGAAAAAAAAAATTTGCTAAATTACAAAATGAAATGAATTATACACCTAATATAATAGTGAAATATTGTAATAAAAATAATGAAAATATATATGTATATATATAAAGAATTTATTTGCTTTCAAAACATTTAGTTAGAAAAATAACAATTTGTCCCACTGTCATGTTTTTACACAAACATTATTAGATATACAGCTGAATATTATTAGCCTATCAGAACACAGCTTGAGTGACGTCAGAATTCCTACATGCGCAGAAATGTTTTTTTATGGCTGCCATCACGTAATCTTTATTTAATTATTCTTGACGTACACTCTTCTTCACTATTCTCAGCATTCAGCCATAAGTTGTTTGGAAACTAAATCATTAGCACATTTGCTCAAAACAACATTGAATACGCACAGTATACAGCATGCATTAACTGTATTGTACCAGTTTTGGTGGGGGTATATTCATTTTGTCATTCCGTTTGTAACACATCAAAATATCCAATTAAGACCCCATAAAGTATATATATTCTGAATCGGGGTTTTATTTTATGACGATCTAGCAATTTCAGCCCGTCTGTTGAAGGCACGATAAAGGTCGGACCGAAAAAGTTAGGGGTGTACAATTTTGCCAGAATATTTTTTATACACAAGGTTTGCTTGATATTGAAAATGGGCTAAATCGGTATATTAGGAAGAGAGTTAAAACTCGTAATGCAAAAGTAGGTAAAAAAAACCATGTCCTTCCAACATCGAATAAAATGCATTAACGTAGAACCATGAAATTTCAAATGTATGTATACTTCCGGAGTAAAAACAAATTGCTTAAATCTATGCATTAGGAAAGGAGTTACAGATCAAAATGTACGAAAGTTTATACCGCACGGTGTGGTTTTTTGGTACATTAAAAATTTAAAACGTAATAAAACCGTATTATTCTGGAATTTTGCAAACATTGCTTTTTAGTCAAAGGCTTTGTACTAAAAAAAAATAAATATGACACGCCCACCTCCCATATAACACTTTATCTCAAATTCATATAATTTCTCTATGAATAAATATTTTGGAAGAACAAAGGATCTTACTGAAATATCTAAGTTGTATTTATTAGCAGAAACATTATTGACGTGCTAAACTCATTGTTATTTAAAGAAGTTGATAGAGTAATGCAGAACTCTAGTATTTACACACTATATCAAAGGTCTTGTAACCTTTATATGTTACAAAAAATCATAGTTGACGAATTTATGTAGATATCGTATTTTTTATTTTTCTTCAAGACAATAATGGTCTTTAAAGCTTACTTACTTCTTTTACGTATCACAAATATAAAGAAATATGGAAACTTTAACAATAACAATTTTTTTTTTAAACTGCCTTGCAAAAATATTTTATGTTTGGGTACGGTTTAATGTACACACATAGAAACATACATACATATACTCACCTATTCACACAAATACATAATAGTAACAATTAGCGTTGTCAACTTTAAAATTTCAAAAAGCACCATAACCCAGGAAAAAACGCGTCATTCTCAAAAAAAAGCACTAAATTTATAATTTGTAAATTATTTTTTTATTTATTTAATAAAATTATACATTTATATAAATTTCTTTGCAAATAAGACATTTTTAAATGAATATCAGAATAAATAACAAAAAAATTTACAAAAATCAAACAACGAATATCTTTTAGTCAGTCAGTACAGATTTACATTTTTTTATTTATATGTAAATAAAAATAAACAAAAACATTGGAAAAAATAACAAAAATATTTAATTATTAAAGTAATTATCAGTTCACAATATATCACAGGAGTGATGCATTGTAAGAAATTTATTTCAACATTGAGAAAAAATTACGACAGGATTAATGTTTCCATACCTGATACATTTATACGACGTTTTATAAACAAATGTAAATTTGTTGTACAAAATATTAAAGAAATTATTCACCAAATAAGTACAACTATTATTTAATATTTAAATATTTTTAGTTACATATTAGAGTAATTAAATAGAACTATTTCTAACTAAAAATTATGAAAAATTTTAATAAACTTGCAGTTTAATAATTCGATTAGGATTTAAGCTTTTCTCTGTGTAAATAATATCAAATATCAATGTTAAAGTCAATTATTTCTTCATTATTATCACTATCATCTGGCCACAACATAGTCTTAATTTCAAATTGTAATGCTTTATAAATATCATTGCTATTAATCAGAATATTTACTTCATCAGCTATTTGGTAGGTTTCGCAACAGGAATTTTCCCGTTTAAGCCCATTTTTAATGTGAAGTAAGGCATTAACTGAATTTAAAGACATTCGGTTGCGAATTTAAATTTAAACACATTCAAAAGTTTAACGTTTAAGTTTAATGCTTCAAAGGGATTTAAGTTAACTGCATCTTTGTACGATTAAACTTCAATCCAAAAATCGACTGGATTCAATATTTTGCCATTGGTAACGGTAAAATATCTTCTTTTGTATGTGATAAAACATTTCTAACATTAATTATGTTAATTTTACTCAAAATTTCAAGGTTTTCTGGTAAACTTTTTAAACGTTTAAAGTTGTGGGACGCTAAAAGTTTGCTTTAAGGTTTAATCATTTATAAGATGATCTCAAAAGAAAGAGGAATTTCTTTTATTCACATTCACCTCAAATGCATATACATATGTATAAAGTTAGACATTTTGAAACAAAAACTTTCTGGGCAATAAATTATCTTATAAATAATTAAATTGTTAGTGTAATATTATTTTCTTGCCGAGTTGCATGTAATTGTACTATAAGTTACATTTTGGTAGTATGTATATAAATTTTCACTTACAAAAAATTTTTTTCAATTAATTAATTTGAATTTTAGTGTTTGGTGTCACCGAAATAAAAAGAAAATCACTAAAAACTAAAAAAAAAAATCACCAAGCACTGACTCACAATTTTTCCGCTTTCTAAATGTTAAAAATCACCAAAAACGGTGATAAAATCACCGAGTTGACAACGCTGGTAACAATAGCTTTTTTATGCATGCTCACGTTCTCCATCATTCACACTCACACCCTCTTTTAAGGTTTTGTGTACTTTTCTCTTTAATTGTTGTTTAGTTTCCCTTTTTGTTATCGTAGTTTTTATTTGTTAGTTTATAAATTTTTATAGTCATTTTATCTTTATCTCAAAAATTATGTCAAACGAAAAGAAAATTAACACCTCAAAAGCAAGGCCTGTCATAAAGTCAACCATGTAAATATGTATGTGTGTGTGTGTGTATGTCTGTATATATTTGTAAGCTGGTGTAGTACATATTTAAAAACCTATGGTTGACACAGTTTCGTACGCTTACGTTGTTGATGAACATCAAGTGGCAAAATGACATGCAAATATTATTGTTTGTTTTATTTGCATTTTTATTATTATGTTAGTTTAGCTCGCACTATTAATAAATTTATGCTACAAAACCATAACGTAATAAACTGAAAACATTTTGGTGTTATTGTATGTACATAGAATAAAAGCGAAAATTCATTGACTACTAAATACATATTTGTGGGTGGATGAATAAGTGTGTGTGTGTGTGTACAAAAGTAATGACGGAAGGGAGTTAGCTTTATGATTTCAATAAACAGTTATGACTTTCTTAGCTTAAGGGTATATAAGAAATAAATAAATATGAAACAACAAATTTTATAGAAATTGTTTATCGTAAAAAATTGAAAACATTTTATGTTCTTTTATTAATTTTAAGATCTAATATAAACAATGTTTCTTTTACATATGCACATATATTAAAAATATATTATTAAAAAGCAGCGGAACCGACAAATTATATTTATATTAAAGAGCGTAAAAATAGTTAAAAAATAAAAAAAGAAGGATGTATTTTTGAATTATCATTTGTATTAACATACATATTCGGGCTTATGATATGTTTTAAATAGATTTGCAACACAGAAAAAAATAAATATGGATTTTAATTACGAAACTAATATTATTAATTAAAAAATTGTTTTATTTTGCTCGAATCAACAAAATGATACTATTAATTAAATGAAAATTAATATTTTTAATTGAAAAAATATTTAGAATAATATCAATTAAAACAGTATTAAAAAATAATAAAATTTTCATAATTTTTAAAAATGATTTTAATTAATTTAATCCTGTTTATATTTGAGATTTATGATTTATAAAATTAAAACATTTTTTATATCAATAATAAAATTTATTAAACCTGTTTAAAAAAAAGAATAAAAAAAAATATTCTTTTTATACATATATATATGTATGTATTTGTTCTTAATATACATCTATATTACAAAGGAATCTATATTCTTAATTAAATTTCGTTACTTACACCCAATTTACATGATAATTTTATGACGTCCAATTTTCTTAATTCCCTTTTGAAGTTGTTACCAAAAACAACTCAAATTTATACGATGGTTCTTTTGGACGTCTAATTTTTAATTTGTATTGTAGACTATAAAATTTATATTTTTAATATTTTTTATTTTTTCTACCCCCCTTTCTTCTCTACACCGCTTGCTACCAAACAAAAAATGACGTCCAAAATATGACCAACTGTTATATAATAAAATTAATGATAAGAAATAGGGTTCCACACACATACACATACTATACCATATCAAAAGGCGGATTTCCAAAATTAAGTTTTAGCATCAACGACCTAGATATAAAGAAATATTAACCGGTGAAAAGCCTTGATCAGGCAGAGTAAAGAAATTCAACTAACTTACCTATTAAAATGAGAATTCTGAGGAATATAAGGGAATACAATAATTATTTAATGCATTTTGTCATACCTATAATGAAACCGAAATAATTTATTATATTTAAAACAAAACATATTTTTATATATGTACATATGTGCACTTACCAGAACTTTCTCTTGCAGGCTGGCGACTATTTTTCAGATTTCTCTTTGTTTTTTGAAAATATTTAATATGAATTAAAAAATTTTATTAAATTAATGAAAACTATAATTAGAACTAAAAACCAAATCAAAAATTCAATTAATTAAACAAATTATTTTTTCTGTGAATATCAATAAATCTTTTGTCTTTTGTTAACATTTGAAATGATAAATGCTGTATTGTTATAATTTTGTTTATTTGAACGCAAAAATATATACTTGATGGGGTCAGTAAAGAAAATTTGTAGAAATTTTACACGGAATGACAAGCCTATATATCTGTGTCTTGGAGCTAAAAGGGCCAATGTTAAAATATTTACTCTTGAGAAAAATTGAATTGACGTTTAACTTTTATAAGTGCTTTCATAGTGACATTGGCCAGCATTTTATTTATGAAGCTGTTCTGGATTAAGTATGACTTTACCATAATGAAATAGAGCAAGAAAACAAATCTAATGCAATAATTAACTCAAAAGAGCAAAAAAGTGACATTGGACCTTCAAGCTCCAAGCCACAGATATACCCTTACGCTCACTGTGAAGGGCAAAATAAATTAGAATTTCAATTGAAATTTTATATTATTAATAAAAATTTTACTTGATTTTGCTTCAATCATCAAAATGATACTATTAGTTAAATAAAAATTAATAGTTTTTATAACAAAAGTAAAAAATTAATTAAAATTTCTATTAGTTAGTTTTCTATAAGATAATTTTAAACAACTTATTAACTTCTATAATTAATATATTAAATTATTTTATTAAAGTATTAATTGTATCATAACTCCAGAATCTCATGGATAAGATTCCTGAAAATTAAACCATGTAAACCGTTTCATAAAACGGCTGTATATAACTCCGAATCCCACAATTTAGATTTTTAACCTAAAATAATAAGACTAAAAATATATGGAAATATTGGATAATTTCCACTGTATATGACAACTAGAATATTAACGTAAAAAAACATAAACATCGTTTGTATTTACTACCTTGCATTCTTCTAGTTAAACAAAAATATTATTCATGAACCTTACAGTGATAATAAAAATGGAATTCTTTTCACTTCTAATTAATGAATATTTGTAAGTTATTTTACTTAAAATATTCTTTATTTTCTGGTTTGTTCATTCGGTTAATTTTGAAAATGGTCTAAATCAATTTAACCTCTTAACCCTTTCGACCCGGATGGTACATATGTGTACCACTTAAATTTTAAACATCTCTAAAAGCTTCAAATTTAATGTTGCTTGGTTGTGAAAAGTACCATATAGTCTTTAAGTTCTCTTGAATACATTACAGTATGTGCCGTTATGTTTTTTTGTTTTTTGTATTAACGGTACCGTTTTTTGTGACTTGCAACACAACTATAGTGAAGTGTAAATTGGTTCTTGCATAATATTGTGCGTGAAATTGCAGAAAATATTCAAAATAAAGAAGAATTTAAATTTTGGCGGCAGGCAAATATTTATAAATAAAATTTTGTTTAATGCTACCTATATGTACCATATGTGCCATTCATACGGTATGGTGGTACACATATGTACCACCATACGTATGGTATAGGTGGTACACATATATATGTACCAATCGTCCGATGCGTATGATATCCTGTCTTGAGGAAAATATTTTATTTTCCTAGAAAATGGATCCCGAAGATATTCGAAAAGTTTTGGAAGATGAAGCTGATAGTACTAGCGATTTAGAAGATTTTTCTGGCGGAAGCTCTGAAGAATTTGTACCAAATGATGTATCTGGTTTCAGCGACAACGAAGATTCACCAGACGACGAAAGCTCTGTTGCAAGTGGTGCTTTTAGCGAAAAAGTCCACCATAATAGTTTTCCAATTTTTTTTTTTACCAATAAGTTATATATGACTTAAATGACCTGCTGATATCAAAAATTTTATTTTAGCATTGCTATTCGAATGTCGGGTCAAAAGGATTAAAGCAACATTTCCGTATGAGATACGCACAAAATTGCACACTCATAAAAAACTTTCGTTAATTGAGATTTATTAAATTCAAAATTTAAATGTTGCACAATATAAAAATAATTTTTAGCTTATTCAAACAAAAAACATTTAAAATTTTACATATATGACTTAGACCACTTTCATAATTAAGACCCTTTTATACTCTCGTGTCAATAATTTTTTAATGATCAAAATAAAATCTCATTTTCATGTTTGGTAAAAAAAAAAATCAAAGCGTATTTGAAAATTTGTCAGGAACATCGACGTAAGCTAAATAGATTTTGATAAAGATTGTTATTCCATTTTACAAAATTTCAACCAGAAGTAAATTCGGTACTAAGTAATTAAAAACGAAATTTTTTAAACAGTTTTCTTTATTTGTGCAAATAAAAAAATACATAAAGAAGATTGACATTTTAGGTAACAGTTACATATTTTTCTTGTATTTTTTTTTTCTACGAATTTTTCTAACTAAAGTAATTGTTAATGACTTAAGTAATTGTAGTTAAATTCTTTATGAATTCTTTTTTAACTTCAAGCTACTGCATTTAGTTAACTGTAGATTGTTTAATTTTTTTTAAACGTGTCAAGGACTTGTAACTTTTAAATGTTTGTATAAAATAAGTGAATATACTTTTTGTGTTGAGCAGAGTGAAAAATTCTTACAAAAAATTGTTTGCATGAAACGAGTTGATTTCGCTTTCATTCTAATTTTTCTTTTACTCGTAGTAAATAGCAAAGGAAAAGAAAGTTAAACTAGAGAATAGGAATCTAAAAAAAAGTTATATTTAATTAATGTTTTTGTTAAAGTTTAGTAACGTTTTGTTTTCTTTTAAAAATAAATAAAGCTGTTAAAAAAGTTATTGTTTATTTTTCCCTTGAGCTATTTATTTAATTACTATGAATTTCTGATTATTCTAGACTAACGAATGTCTGTGGAGTTGATAGTGATTGTTTTTAAACTAAAATCTCATAAGTGAATTAATATATTTCCTGAAATTTTTAGTGTACATGTTAGATTAAGAAGAGCTGCATCAAAAATTCCAAGCCAATGACTGGTATACACGTATGTCCCATTGACATGTTGTGCGTTTCTATCCTTTTTTGTAAAACGTACAGCTTACTAATCTTATTTAAATCTCTAAAAGTTTACAAATAAGATAGTAAAATGTGTGCAGGATAAAATGGTTAATGAATATAATTTTCTAATGGTTTTTGCTCTAACACTCCGGGAGATGATAAAAACCTTCAAACTCTTGGTGGCACTTAATATCAAATTAGGTGTAAAAGCAAAGTGCATTCTAAACTTATATAAATCTAATTTTATTTGTTTAAATCTGTAAAAATTAACAAGCATAGCATAAACATTTTAAAAATGTTTAACCACCAACTGAGTCAAGGTATACTCTCATTATCTCTTAAGTAATATAGTCTAAAAATTATATATAAAGGGTGGTCTAACCATAATTCACGATGTTAATTGAACTTCACGTCAAATTTTTTGTCCAACTTGATTCGACATTTCCTTTGTTTAGTGAACAGTAAACAATGCAAGCCTGAAGAGGTACTCAATTGACCAGCCCGTTAAGATTGTTGAAATATTTTAAAAAAATGGGCGTTCAAATCATAATGCTTTTCGAGCGCTTCGCCTAATCAAACCAAATATGTCCACAATCGGGAGAATTGTGAACAAATTTCAGCAATCCAGGTGAAAACAACTGTTCAAAGTCATCCAGTTCGATCTGTGGAAAACATTGCTTTTGGACGCGATAGTGTGGCAGAAGAACTGTCAACCTCAAGTAGTTGTCATGATCAATAATTGAACATCTCACGAACATCTCTGATAAGAGTTTTAAATAAATATTTGAACTCAACAACTAAAGCCTACTGACCACTTTAAATGTCGTCAATACGCCGAATGGTTGATTGAACAGACAGAAGTGAATAGTGACTTTACGTAAAAAATCGTCTTCACGATAGGTACACGACGAGGTACACTTTCACCTCAGTGAATTTGTTAACAAGCGAAATTGTCGCATTTGGGCATATGAGAATCCACAAGTAAAGGTTGAAAAGCCGACTTATCCACAAAGAATGAGTGTTTGTAGCGATTCATGGGCTGATAGCGTCATCTGGTCATACTTCTTCGAAAATAAGGTCGGACAAGCAGATACCGTAAATAATGTTAGCTATCGCGAGATGATAATTTGAAATACAGCCAATCATACAGTAGCTATTAGGCGTGATATATATTTATTGACCGTGTAATCTCACGTCGTGGCAATGTTATATGGCAGCCATTATCATATGATTTGACACCACTGGACTTCTTTCTTTGGAGATAATTAAAAAAAGTATATGTATATGTGTACGTCAATACGCCAAGAACAATTCAAGAGCTAAAGGATGAAATAATTTCATATATTAACGACATAAAACCTCAATTATGTCTCAGTATCATTGAAAATATGGACCATCAGATAGAAGTATGCCACCGAGCCATGTCAAGCATTTTCCCGATATTTCGTTTTACACATAATTGTTACAGATCTTTCTATTATAAAAGAAAATATTAAATATTAATATTAGGTCTCTGAATTTTTTTTTGTTTTGTTTATAATAAATATCGTGCGCTTTGATTGGATCACCCTATTAATATATGTTAATATACACAATATATTTTTTTTATGTAAGATGAAATGAAAAACGTATTTAACTAGTTTTACGCTGTTGTGGTCTAGAATTATTTTTTTTTTAGCACTTAGCAAAATTCCTATTAAAATCATGGTTGAGAGTGCAGCACTTATACACATAAATTATTTGTGTATATATTGTATGTATGTATGTATTAATTTCTAGGAAAAGTATAGAAAAAAAAAGAATATTAAATTTTCATTTTCACATGAAAAACGATGAAAAAAGCAGTGGTGGAAAAAATATAAAAATAAACGGAGAAATTCGTAAAAATACAAGCAGAGAAAAGACGTGGTGCTGATATGATCACGACGGCCATATTATATTCTCTAGTTATCCAAAAGTTATTTCGTCGCAATAATCAAACATTTGTTTGAAGTAAAAATTTATTTTATGAATTATCCATAAAATTTTTGATCCTTTTAATAAATAGTCATTTAAAATTATGTTTTTTTTTTTTTTTTTTTTTTTTTTTTTCATTCATTATCATTTATTTTCATTCTATTCCATACAAATAATTGCCTCGCGCCTTAAAGGCATTGTAGAGGCGAGTTGGCCAATAAAACAAAAGAAATTAAAATAAAAAATTTACATGAAATATATATGTATACATATTATGTATATGAAAATACTAAGAGTTATTATGTTATATGTAGGCAATTTATAATAATAATAAAAAAAAGAAAAGATTTTTTAATTATTTAAAATAAATGTTCATTAATATTATGCAAAATATATTATTTTAACAATTTTTTAAAAACTGATATTCTTGACTCATTTTTTAAGTTTTGTGGCAAGTTATTGTACTCGCGACTACCCATAAATTCAATCCGCTGTTTAGTTAGTTCCAATCTGCACAACACTATTCTTAAATTTCCATTATTTCTCGTACTTATATAATGGTGACTCCTTGGAAACCGTAATGTGTGATGTCCAATATTATTCATACACTTAAAAACATACAATAAGAGTTGTAATTTATAAATGCCATGTATAGGCAAAATTGTTTGACATATATCAGTATATAAAGAAATCGTTGGATAAAATACCGGAAGATTATACACTACTTTAAGAGCTTTGTTTTGCATTCGTTGGAGAGACTTTAAACTACTACTTTTCTTATGACCATAAGCAATTGCCAAATAATTAAGGTGACTTTGAATTGTAGCATTGTAAATTAAAAGTTTTGTTACCACATCAAATTTATTTTTAAATTTGTATAAAACACCAGTAGTTTGAGCAATTTTCATTTTCAAATATTGTATATGATTATCCCAAGAAAGATTGTTTTGAATATTTATTCCCAAGTATTTTAACGAACTTACTTCAAAAATTTCTTTACCATCTACAAAAATATCATTAGAACGACTCGGCCTAAATCTAATTAATTGTGTTTTATTAGCATTTAATATGAGTTTATTAATTCGAGCAAACTCACATATTAAGGCAGCATCACGTTCCATATAAGCTTTGACAACTTTCTCATGCTTGTATGGATAGAACAAGCAAATATCATCAGCATACATAAAAATTTTCCCAGCAAGACCAAGATTATGCAAATCATTAATAAAAATTGTAAATAATAATGGACCAATAACACTACCTTGAGGCACTCCAAATAAAACAGGACATAGAGAGCTTTTATTACTACCAATCTGCACAAACTGTTTCCTGTTTGTTAAATAACTTCCTAACAGATCATTACTTTTTCCAAGAATACCATAGAACTTCAGCTTACTTAGCAAAATATCGTGATCTATAAGATCAAACGCCTTACTCAAATCATAAAACATAGCAGCCACACCACAACTTTAAATGCACATTGAATATAATAAATAGAAACGAAGCATATTTTGAGAGTTTATTAACATTTGGTACTTCAGGGGAAAAAATATTTTGAGAGAAAATATTCGCGATAGGAGTTTATAAACATATAAAAAATTTTTTCTTACATCTTGTGGATTAGTATTTAGTTTTGTTGATTATAAAGTAATAAACAGGGACCGTAATAATTATTCCTTTTTTCTTTAAAGTCAGATGATAACAGTTATTTTTTGTTTTTTATTTTTTCGATCAAGAATAAAATTTATTTTCTAACGAATTGTACGTGTTACAATATTTTAGTTAATATTACATATTTATTTTAATGTGCATAAGAAATCTCCATGATGATCACATTTCTTGTAATTTCTCACATTTTTGTATACTATTCTAAATCAATGGTGGGCGCTGGTTTGCCTGAGTTACGAAGTTGTTCGGGTTTAGTAAATCATTTTGCATGACTGCTGAAAAGTTTTTAAAACAACATTAAGAAATATGTACTTCCCTGGCCACGTACTTAGACTGTCTTTTGTTGTGCATTCTGTACTTGGGACACAAGTTAGTGTAGAGAGATCCTTTTCAGCTCTCAAAGTGATTCTAGGAGAGTTGCGGTACAATTTGTTTGTAAAACTGAACTCTGATGTTTAAAATAAACTTAATATTAGCTCGAAAAAATAAAAATCAAAAAATAACTTTTATTTTTGCTCAAAAAAATAAAAATAAAAAAATAATTTTTATTTTTGATTAAAACAATATAAAACCAAAAATAACTTTTGTTCGTGCTCGAAAAAATAAAAATCAAAATTTTAAAAAGCAACATATTTTATTATAGACTAATGCATAAGGAACAATATGGTATACTTGAATCCTTTTTCCGACATTTACTTGTATATGCTTTTTTTGTTTTAAAATTTTAAAATAACTTTTATTTTCGGTCCCTGGTAATAAATTTTCCAAACGCTTAAAATAATATTCTTAAAAATTTTTAAATTTGCAATATCGCTGTTTCAATAACTTTATGCCAATTTTCAGCAGACGTAAAGAAAAGATGTGGTTACGACATAATCAAGACAGTTATGATATAGTTTCTAAATAATATGGGGTTATCATTATTTATTTTGTGACGATAGTTGAGCGTTTGTTTGAATTTCATCACTTAATATTTACTTTAATACAAACTTTGATGGCAATCATCATTCAAAAATAATATGATTTACAAAATTATTATAACCAAAGGATGAAGTCTTCGCAAACATAATATTTTATTTAAAAGTATTTAAAGTAACATATAACAATTAAATATTAGGTGAAACAGCAGCAGATTACAAATAATAAAACCATAATTTTTTTTTATTCATAATTTGTTTTCAACTGTTTTTCTTATTGACGAGTTTTATGATTTAAAAAGCTAAAAATATACAAAAATTATGAGAAAATTAGAAAAATAACAAAAAAAAATAATAATAAGTTAGCATGCTGATTCTGATTAAACCCTTCACCACGATGTACATAGATATAATGACAATATTGTAGCTTAGCTAAGATATCAGTTTTAATGTTATGCACCATTTTCTTTATTATTTCTGACGCCAACTTTGAGTTTGAGTTTTTACATAGCCTTTTCATTTGATACCCATATTGAATGGGTTAAAAAATTTTCCCCTATTTTGTTTTAGACGTCATCATTTTACAATTTTATTATATTCTCCTGGTCAGATGCCAGTACTGTAGGAGATCAATAGGTTACAATTTGAAATACCAGATATGACAGATATTTAAACCGACATTTTGAAGTAGCGGCCATTATGGATTTAAATTTTTTTATAATAATATAGTAATAATATTGCGCTAATCCAGTTCTTTTAGTTAATGTCCATTTTGGTCTGTATACAAACTGAAAAAATAGATTTTCGTTTGTTAATTTTAGAAAAAACAACGAAGAAGTTGTCCTTTTGTTTCTCACCAATAGTTTTCGAAACTATATTTTTTTAAATATTTTTAAACATTATTTTCTATAACTTTGACGACTACATAGTAATCAATTTGTCCAAAAATTTTTAAGAATAGTGCTAGAAGAATGTCATATCTAAAAATATAGCAAACGTTTCCATAAACTATCCTAGCACTGAGAAAGTTTGATTTAAATGGTAAAAATCTGAAGAAAATATTATTTGCTGATATCTCAGAAAATTATTAAGCGATTGTGCTGAATTTCAAAAGCGATTCATTCCTGGAGTTTTAAAAAAAATTGATACTAAGTACAGATCCTTGTAACACGTGGGTGCTTCTAAAAGTAGATTTCAACTAACACACGGACAGACTAGCATTTACCAAACGACTTCCCTAGTCATAAACTTTTAGAAAATGTATACTTACTTTATGAGGTCGAAAATGGACATTGTGGAAATTAAAAATGGAACAAGAAAGTTATACATATCCTTGGATCCACAGAAGAGTAAAAAAAACAATAAAATGTAAAACAGTATGGCCAAACAATTTGAGATTATAAAAGTAAGTGCAATCAATATATCTAACTAAATAGTAACCAAAAACAATAATTTTCTTTAGAAAAGAGCAAATAACTGGAGACCATAATATATTTTGATCACAATCATATAATTGATTAAAATTCAATTATGTGTCTCTTAGATTATAAATATGATTCATTATTTTTTCTTTGCGTGTAAGTAATTATTCCGGTACGGTATAAGATTGAATTAAATTTTTCGCATTGGAAAGGAAAAAAATTTTCAATGGGGTAACCGTAACATAACCAAAAATTATGGTCTGCAACTAGAGGTCAATGGTAAATTGTTTTTAACGGTTCTCAGTTTATTGAATTATATTTTTTTTTTCTAAAGTTGAACATGTGTAAAGCATATACACAAATTAAAAAAAAAATTAAATTAATTTCAAAAACAAACTTAACAATATAAACAGTCCAATCATTGTTTTGATAATGATCAATACAACCTTTTTTAAGTGTTCTTTTGTAAACAATTGAACTATACGAGTACTACTTGTATGCGTAGTAATGCAATAGCGGTTATGTAGATGTACATAGATGTTTTGCTAGTGTGTTAATGTAATATAAATAAATGTTCACATAAAAAAGTGGTTGTATTTTTAACTTTTTCAAGCATTTTAAGTATATTTACAAGTTTTTCTCTTAATTTTGTTTACAATATTTTACCCTACACTACTTAATAGCCGCATGATTTTGTAGTTTATACAATATTCGTTTCTAAACATTCTGAATCATTTCATAGAGATGAGTGAAAGTGAAAAATATTTGTCTTACTGTATGTTGGGGTGTAACTTTGTATTTTAAAATTATTTTGTATAAAAAATATTTTGTTTTAAAATATACATAAGTTTAAATTAGATAGAAAAAACGTTTTTTTAAGACTTTTTTTTGAATCATTAATTACACAGAGGCGCATTGTTTATGTACGTACTCTTCTGTCGACATTTTTATGACCAATTTTCTGATGCAAATCTTTAACGTATAGATGGTTAAAAGCTTGTGTGCATAACCTTTGTTATTATATTACACAATCTAGGGTTTAATTCTACTCAACGAAATAAGAGCGTACTCGACTAGGACTATTTCATTCAGTAGTCAAACTGCTTTACTGGTTGCATGACATGATGATGCGGCGTCATTCTCAATGATATCAATGAATTAATACAGAAAGATCTGTTGTCATGTCATATCCTTAATAAAAAACTACGCTCAATATTGGTGAGAAATTTTAAGTAAACCAGAGACGTGGAAAAATATATAAAAGTTTATTAAAAAGATTTAATTTTGTCAACTCCAGAAAAAATTTTATACATTCGTGTTTTGGCAAATTTTTTTTATTTATTTGCTGTTTACTACTATTTTAGAAATTGTTTTGACACGGAAGAAGAATACAATATAGTTCAGTCGATTTTCTATGACCATTTAGATGCGTTGAAATTTAAACGGAAGTATTTGGAGAAGCGTTTGTTTCAGAAGTAAGTTGGAATTTATCATACGTTTTATTAAGTATTAAATTGTTTTTAGGTAGCCATGGTAGACTTAGTGGCCTTCCAGTTTTACTAGTTTTAACTATTCGAATCTGTTTTTGAATTTAAAGCGTAATCACAATTCTTCGTTATTTAATTTTTACACTTTGAAATCACTTTGCGAATTTCTTTGTTAAAGTATAAATTTCAGCTGTATGTATTTGAAAAAAAGTATCATATTCCCGTTTTACTTTATTTTGTTTAAGTAACGGAAAAGTGCTATAAAATAAATTTGTTGGTTTGCAGTTGTTATATATATATGTATTTGACCTATTTCTCTCTTTGAACTAAGTACATACATAAATACATATGTACATAATAACTTACACAAATACTGATTTTTATGTATGTATAATCTTGGCTTATATTTAAGTATGTACTTCATTTTTATATATTTCTTCGTTTACAATTGTAAATGTACATAGTTGCATGAGTATTTACATACATACATACATACATACATATACATGTAAATATATAAATGTATTTATTTGTGCGTACATAAAGTTGAGTTAGTATATAATGAAATTGCATCATGTATTTGTTTATTATTATGACAATAATGTTGGTTGATGATGATAATGATGGTGGTCGTCATACGAATTCATTCGAACAAATTGAATTTGTATTGTGATTTTGTTGAAAGATATTTACTGGAATGCCAATTACCATTGTTTTGTTTCATATTTATGGTCAATAAAAATCATTGTTGGTTTTCAATTCTCCATTGAATTCGTTTTTGGCGAAATGCGCAATAAGTTATGGTTAAGGAACACGTAATGTTTATAGAGTTTGTTTATGTTTGAACACATCTAAATCAATTTCTTGGTTATATAATATTGTAAGAAAAAGATTTCATTTGTACTTTACTATTTATTTAGAGCTTATATATGGGCAATTCCATTAGGACTCGTTAACCCATTATGAATTAAAATTTAACTAGTTGCAAGACAGACGGAAAAAAAAGAACAATGGGTTGTAACTATGAAAACTATTAACAATAATTTTAAAAGTTATGATGAGAACTCTTACAAGCTTCAAAGGATTTTCAGTCGAGAAATTGCACCGCTTGTGTCAACCATTCAAGGAGTGATCAACAAATTTTAGCAAACTGGGTCGGTTATAGACAGTAGGACACAAATTATTATGTGCTTAAGCCTAGCTTACTCAGAAGCTTAAACTAGCAGACCATGGAAAGCGCCGGAAATTTGTTCAACAGGTAATGGATCAAAATAAATTTTATGCTAATTGGTTGAAAAGAAGTAATTTTCCCCGATGAAGCGGCTTCGTGAATATATAAAATTAAAAAATTTGGGGCTCAGAAAATCTTCAAGCTATCTATGAAAAACAAATGCATCCACAACGAGTAACTGTATCATCTTGTTTAAGCGACATGATTGCAGTGATTGTGAATGTAATTTGTTAAAAGAACATGATAAGGGATTTGTTATGGCCTCAACTGGACCATATGTGGTTTCAATCCTTTTATTGCAGTAACAATTTCAAAATCCAAATTTGAACAAATTGAACTAAAATCCTAGACCTGTGTAAACGTAAGAGCAAGTTCAAAGAAAAAAGAAGAGATTCATTTTGGCCAGAAAACTGTTTTAAGCAAACACAGAAGCAAAACATGTGTTACGACATTTCCGATCTCATTTCGACTGTGTGAAAAATAACAAAGAACTTGTCTGTCGGCGCTTATATCTTAGCTAGTTTTAATTCTGTTTGTTAGTTTTTCTTAAGGATAATATTTAAGGCCACAGTTTATAATTTGGTGTCACCAGCGTATTTTAAAATTATTAAATAGTTTGAAAAACTTGATACAAAAAAAACTATTTAATTTTTAAATATTTTTGTCTATAACTTCGGCAATTAGAGGCCGAGTTGTTAAACAATTTAACAATTCGTCGACATAATACGTAAACCTACTAATTGCAGTTTTGAAGTAAATTGAGATTTTGATGGCGTGTGGTAGAGAAAGATATGCCTCGTCGACCAGCATGTAAGTTTTCTTTTTAAGTCTTGAAGTATGTTAAAAGGTTTGATAAGAAAAACTGCTAAATCCTTTCACAGAAAAATTTTTGTAAGAAACACTGCTAAATCCAGTACATTATTAGTTCCGTGTTTATTACTAACTCCAATTTGTTTTTTTGTTGTTCTTTTATTTTTGTAGATTTTAGTCATACATGAAGAATACCATAATATAAACCAACTATATTTTTGGTTTTCCTCTCAAGCTACAAATATGAAATATAAGAAGCTTTTTGTCTCTCCTGTAAAATTTGCTGAAACGGAGTTAGCAGGTTTGCGTATTAAGGCGACAAAAATAGCGTGATTTTTTAAGAGCTATAGGAAAGTTTTAAGAAAAAAAAAAAACACATAAAATTCAGAAAAATTCATGAAATCTTTATTTGAATCGATAGTACGGTCCATATAATTTAATGTTTGAAGATTATTTCATGCAAATGTTGACCGTGACTGCGCCTCAAATGGTCCATCCGCTTAGTCCAATTTTGGAATACTCTTTCCAACATTTCGTCCGGTATCTCATGAATAAATGCTTCAATGTTGCCTTTCAATGCGTCAATTGAAGCGGGCATGTGTGTTTAGACATGAGCTTTAACATAGCCCCACAAAAAATAGTCTAAAAGCGTTAAATCGTACGATCTAGGCGGCCAATTGACCAGTCCCGAACGTGAAATAAAATGTTCACTGAACTCGCCTCTCAATAAGTCCATTGTTAAGCGCACTGTGTGGCATGTGGCACCGTCTTGTTGAAACCACATGTCATGCAAGTCAAGCTCTTGCGTTTTGGTAAAAAAAAAGTTGGATGTCATCTCACGGTAGCGCTCACCATTCACAGTTACATTACGATTCGCATCATCTTTGAAGAAGTACGGTACGGGAAAAATAGTGGTAGTCGTGCTTCATTGCTCAAATCACTGAAGTTAAGGCTTGTGTAACATGTGGGGGCTTCGAAAAGCAATTTCACACAATAAACGGATTTATGAACTAAGCTCAGTCATCTCCCCTATCCATAAGATTTCAGAAAATGTACAGTGTATATGGGGGCGGAAATGAATATTTTGAAAATTGCAAACAGAATGACAAAGCTGCATATTTATATCCTAAGCACCACAGATAAATGGTATAATATGAACTGACATAAGTCACTATTTATATACTGTAACGGGTATGACTCAAATTTTTTCCTGAGTAATCGTACTCTTTTAGGATTTTTTTTAAGTAAATAACCTGCTGGAATTTGGATATGATGGTGTTTCTTAAAGACCTCACAACAATGGTTTTTCTTTTTTCCGAACACAAACTATACTATAACTTTCATTCATGAATATCTTTAACAACTTAAAACAATTTCAAACCAAGTGTCGTTACATTTTCTTTAAACATTTGCAAAGTGGAAAAAACAAATTAAGTCAATATTAAACCGTTTAAGAAAATTAAAAATATAAAAAGTTATTTCTTTGCGCTACATTTAAGATAATTAAAGACAATTTGAATGAAAAGGTTTAAGAAAAGAAATACCAGCAGCAACAAAAAAATTTTTATGAGCACGCCTAAGCACGAAAATGTTTAAGAATACATTTCTTAACACAAGGCACATTTAAGTATTTGTTAGTTAAAATATTTTTGGAATAATCGGAGTGCAGTGACTGTGAATACAAGGACAAATTCATTCATTGCTAATAAATGATACAAATTAAGAACAAAACCATACAAATATTAATCTAGTGTTGACTTAAGGACACACTCACACATATATTATGTAGAACAAATAAAATAACATACCATTGTTAAGAGTAAAATAAATAAAAATAAAATTTAGATAAATTGAGAAAAGAAAGATAAGTAAATAAATCATTTATAATTTTATTACGTTTAAACAAATAATTAAGAGTCTATTGCTTAGCATATGAAACAAGGATGCTGCAGGCTTGCTTTGTTCATTAATATATCGTATCTTGTTTGAAATATTAAACTTAAATTGCTACTATTCCAATCAAATTATGTTTAAATATTTATTGTAATTTTATTGGAATAATTCTGGGATGACAACTCAGAAATAACTTGAAATTTAAATTTTTAAGAAGTTATAATCGGAAACGTATAGTATAGTCTAGTTAATAAACTTGTTTTTACTTATAAAAAAAGTAGTGTAGCATTCAGAAAAAAATTGCTAGTATTACATTTAATTACCTTTATTTTAAACAAGTAAGGCACTATTTATTTTATCTGCCGTGCAGAATCTGATAATACCCTTCACTGTCATGAAAAAAATATGTTTAATGACAACATCGGAGCTTAGCCAATTTTACGGCAATTTCTTTATTATTTTCGATTCCATCTTTAACTATGTAGGTGTTTTTTGCTGTATCCTTCTAGAGTTTAACTATATTCTACTAGACCAGCCTATTTATTTAATACCAATATTAAGGGGATCAAGGAAAGTATATTTAAAAATACCAGATATGACGAATAAATATGTACATCTATTAATCACCATTTCGTAGAATCGGTCATCATAGATTTTAATATTTTTATATTGTATTATATTGCGTTAGTCAAGTGCTTTTCTTTGATACCCATATTGGCTATGTCGATTGTATAGAAACTGGAAAAAATTGATTTTCGTATCTAAATATTAGGAAAAACACCGAAACAGTTCTATTTTGGTTCTTATATCTCAGTTAGTTTCAAACCGAACTATTTGTTTTTCTCAGAAAAAATTTTGAGAGACATGCCTTATGATCTTGTGTCTTAAAAGCGTCCAAAAATTATTTAGTAGCTTGGAAAATTAAATATAAAAAAAATATATATTTTTCCATATAATATTTGCCTATAGCTTTTTCGATAACTCACCGATTTGTCTGTCTTTAAATAGTTACTAGCATGTTCTTAAATTATTCTAAGGCTGGAAGCTTGTATTTGCTTATATCTCAGATTCCAAATTCTCTGATTTTTTTGTATAACATATCGCTTCAAACAACAGATTTTAGCATACATATGAGCAGATGGACAGATGGATAAGCTTGAAGAAAATTTATGGGGTCTGAAATGAATATTGTAAAAATTTGACACGAAATGACAAACCTTATGTACCCTTACACTCCATGTGTGCGGGATATACATAAAAAGGAATAGAAGAAATTAACCAGGTGATTTAAGGAAGAAGCGATGTAAAAATAACCAAATTAGTTCTTAGCTGCATTCTTTAATTCTTATTGTCACCATAAGTCAAACTCGACAGGAATCGAAATTAAAAATTTTTTTTATGAATCTCTGCATTGAAAACTTGTACTCTCTAGTAAAATTTATATAGCTTTTAAAGGGCGCAATTTGGCCCAGTTACAAAAGCTTATGAGGCTGTCAGTCAGTACAATGCTGATGGAGGTTTTCGAACATCAGCAAAATATACTAGTTATACCAAGTTAAGTTTAAATGGTAGTCCCAAATGATCGTTTTTCAACTCTTTACTTTTCTTATTGTCACAACATTGTAAATATGGATTTAAAACATTAATTTACTGATGAACTAAAAATATAGGGTGCTGTTGTCTAGGAACAACAACACACCGCCTATATTGTGTAATAGAGCAGATCAATGCTATTACGTGAGGTTGGAGTCTTTGCAAAACATTTGTCATTTGCTTTTTTACCCGTAATTAAAAATTTTTATGAGCATTTTTTGCCTCTTCTGGGATTTGGACAAGATATAAACATACATTTATACATTTATTATTTTATAACATTTAGTTTAATAATTTTGTATGTATCAAATATCATCACGGCATTAGAAAATTTTTGTATCCACATTATTGTAGCGGTACAGACTTGAGGTGTTCGTTTGTGGGATCTTTTACAAATACAGCAATAAAAAACTAATATTGTGTTTTTGTTTTTATAGTGTTGTGATAAAGCAACATGTTTATATGAGTTGGAATTTTCTTTTACTGCAGGAACTAAAGTTGTAATCAAGCAGTATGTTGCAAAATCATGCTATTTTTAAAGTAAGTTTGTAGCCATATTCAGTAAATTTTCCATATATATGAACTGCGGGTTGATTATATTGTAAGAAAAAATTGCTGTAAATAATACAAATAAATTTTTAGAAGAACATTATTTACACAAATGGATATAGATATATTTATAGAAGATTAAAATTTTGTTTTGTTTATAAAGTTACCTAAACATAAAAGTTTACTTAAACCTAGCGAAGCTCCCTAATAATAACCACATTGCTACACACCAATATCCAGAAGTTTTAAATGTACATATACATGTATATGTGTATGTGTGTACTATATTGGTTCATGGTTATTGTTGTTTCAACTTACTACTTAAATCTATATCAAATACAAATACATAATGACTTACTGACTATTGTGCTACATTTGGGAAATTCAACGTATTCGCAGCTATAGGTTGCCAAACCCACTAAAATATCAGCCACCATCGCTGTAGTATTTTAGCCAGAACATATTTGTTTGACGTCATCTACTCATGCTTTTTGACGTCATAATATCTACGAATTCCAGATTTGAAAGCGGAAAAAATGAGCAAACATAATGTTAACATTTTCAAACTGCTCTCAGTTTGTCCAGAAAACATAAAAAGTATGTCATATTCCATTATGTTTAACAGGGAAAGAGAGAAAGAGAGAATGACGTAGTTTTATCACAAAAGAAAATGAGAAACTTTCATAGTAATTCCTTGTAGAAATAAAACAAAGAGATAAAAAGAGAAATGTAATCAATATATACGAGTCCTCAACGTCCATTTTTTATAATAGTAACTCTTTGTACTAGTGTATAAGTAAAACAGCGGTTGTGGGTGAGTATATGTGTATGTAGGTGAGTGTTGATTTTGTTTTTTGCAACATATTTAAAAATCGAAATTGGGTTAAAAGCTTTGTAGAGGCAAAAGTGGGCAGCAGTAGAGGTTCAAAGATGTCATACAATTCAACTATACTTAGTAGAGAAGTATTAAAAACGTAAAAGAACAAAACTTAAAAATAAAAAAAAAATAAAAACTAAAAACAAAAACAATATAAATGTATATGTGTGTGTATAAAATTTAACAGATACACACATTTTCATATTTTTTTTGAACACACAACATATGTATCTAAGTATGTATGTATGTATACGTAAATGTGAATTTTCATTGTTTGTTTGTAGGTATAGTTTTTGCTTATTTTTTTTCTATTGTTATTATAGTCATGAAATGTGCAGAAGGACATTTGTTATGTTGTTGCTGTAAATTTAGCACTGTTACTTTAAGTGTATGAGTGAAAAGCCTTTCATGCTTTATTTATCGCATTGCTCTTTTTTGCTCTTGTTGTTTTTATTGTTTAATATAATATTTTATTGTTGTTTATTATTATTTTACTTTTTTCGATTTAGTTATTTTTGTTAAATTACGCTTTATTGCGGTTGTAGTAGTGCGCAATGGGGGACTACTATTCACAATTTGCTCGAAATTACAATAATATTTTTTACAAAATCACCAGCGGGCATTTTCGCATTAGTTACAGTCATCATAATAAAAAGTAAACAGCAATAACATCAGAGTAATTAGTTTATTATTTTTTCATTCCTTTATCCATTGCTTTTTAATTGCGTGGCAGTTTTTTAATATTAATTTATAATTTTTAACGATAATGGCTTAAACTTATAAATCTTGTTGTAGTCTTTACTTGCTGGATTGGGATTAAAGATATTGTATTTTTTTATAAGAATAAACTTGTTAGCTTTTGGATTTAATTTAGTACGTCCAAGATAATAAACCACTAAAAAATCTGATCAAGATCTTAATTGCCCACTGAGTTTGACAGATTAACTACTTATTTGTGTTTGAATTGTCTCATAAACCATGACCCTCGCTTGAAAATTTATTTTTCTGAAATAATTTGATGATTTTAAATGCCCTGGATATGGCTATAGAAAACTGATTCACTCTGTCAACAGTATTACTGACTATGAAAAAGTCCTTGTTGGTACCTTCATATAATTATCGTCATCGAATAGCTCTTCTTTCATTTCATTCAAACAAATGCTTGATTATCATGACGAAATAAATAATGAAACATATTAAATTAAAATACCTATTACACACATGTTTTAATTGAAAATTGGTTTAAAGAATATAGTATGATCCATTTGCGTGCACTTTATGGCTTCAACAAGATTAAATAGAATGGATTAGGTTTAGTTAGTTTCTCTTAAAAGTTTAGCTGTAACAATATTTTCGACAGACAGATGGACGCGTCTTAAACGAATAAGACAGTTACAAAGGTCAGGATAATATGTTGTAACATATGCAGGTATGTGTTTAAATTAAAAATTGTTGGGTGTTTAATAAGTCCAAATATACTATCAATTACCACTGAAGGTTGTGGTAACACAACTGTTTTCAGAACAGCCATGCTGAGAAAAATATGTGACTTAGCGATGTAAGGTATGTCTCGAAATGCTTTTTTACATTTTAAAATGTCTCCCAAATCTAGTTTTTTTCAAACAAAAAATACATTTTATTGGCGTTATGGAGATAAATTTCTAAACTTTATTATGCAAAAAACCAAAGTTTCAAATTATTTTTTCTTTTGCAAAATTTCGCACTTTTTTCTTAACGCTTTGCATTAAACGTTGGACACACATTTTACCGAAGTGTTTGATATCTTTTTTCCAAATAAATCCAAATTTTTTTACATTTGCAGAAGCTTTGATTTTTGCTCTTAGGTACTGCTGCGTTCAATAGGCCTTAGCTCTGGACAATTAGGTGAATTCATGTTTTTCGGTACAAAATTTATTTCGTGGGCCTCATACCACTCAAGGACATATTTGCTGTAGTGGCAGCTTGCCAAGTTGGGCCAAAACAGTGAAGATATATTGTGGCTTCTGTATAATGGCAATAAAGCCTTTTTCAGGCACTCATTAATATAAAATTGACTGTTCATTGTACGATTCACAATGATGGCCTTTGAAGTTTTCCCACATGTACATATTGCTTGCCATATCATATCTTTTTTGGCGAATTTTGAAATATTTTTATACTTAAATTAATCGGAAACATTAGCTCTTTTATTAAAAACATAAAAACCCTGACCAGGAAGCTCTGAATAGTCAGCCTTATAATAGGTTTCATCGTCCATTAAAATACATTCATTAAAATTATTTAATTTGTGACGTAACAACTGTCTTGCTCTTATTCTTACCGTGTTTGTTCCTTTTTCGTTTCGGTTTGGAGCTTTCTTGACCTTGAATGTTCTTAAATTTTCTTTTTTCTTTATTCGTTCTAAATGTTTGGATTTTGCTTCCAAAGTGCCTTCACCTTTTTAACGATTTGAGGATTCCTAAAACCACGAGGCCCTCCACCTTTCTTGTGCTTAATAGACAAGTCTTTCTGGAATTTGAAAATAACGTTACGGGCAGTCTGTCTGGACACTTTTGCCCGTCGCGCAAATTCAGCGTAAAAAAGTTGTTTATTTTCATTATAAATATCCACAATACTTTTTCACTTTTTCTCTATTTGACGACATTTTAAATACGGATTAAATAACACTGCTCTGCAGCAAAATCCTCCATTTAATAAAACTATGTGGACTATATGGATTTTGACGCGCTGAACTCAAATCCGTTGTCGGTTTTTTTCCATCAGATCGGGATTTTTTTTTTATGGGCGTGGCAAATTTTTCCCCCTAAATTAGTCATGTACGGACACATATTTAATCCTAACTTGAGAACCAGTCATCCGATTTTCAAAAATAAAACACCGAAAAATGTGTAACAAAATTGTTTTTATTTCAGTGGGATACAATTTTTCTCTATCTCTTATCGTTTTGGAGTTATTTAGAAATTAATAAAAAAATTTTTTTCGTGCAAAATTCGTAATATTTTGCAATTTAAAAATGGAATTAAAAAAAATATGAAGCAAATATTCAACATTTTAAACTTTCTTCTGAGAGCTACTTATCTTGGAAATAGAAAAAGCCATAAACCATAAAAATCGGTTAAAAAATGTAGATTTTATTGTCAATTTACCGCAGGTACCCAAAATTGTAATGCAACCAGCCTTGCATATGATATATGTAACATTTCGTTAAGTGAGCGGGTAATGGAACTAAACTACAACGGTATTTTACATAGTTCTTGGAATTAATATTTATAACAGTATTTTTCAATTACCAGTGATTTCAAATTAAGAACATTAGGGTAGATTCTGGTATTTATTGTATATATAGAAGCTAATGGGCAATAAGTGAGTCACTTTTAAGTTGAATATCGTGCGGTTAAAATCGGCAACAGTAAATAGATCTTATAGTGTTCTTTGTTATTGTGTAATGAAATAAAGCAATTAAAGAATCCACAAACGCTTTCATATTACAAAACGTCAAGGATTTGTAACAAATCTCTAAATTTATTTTGTTACGTATGTGGTGATCTAACTTTAAGTTCTCAACGGGAGACAATATCTTCAGGGCTTAAAGATGATTATTGCCGTTATTTTGGGTTTCCTATCGATGATAGAGATAAAAATTGGCTGCCGAAAATATGTTGTAGTAACTGTGGTAAGTCCTTAAGAGGTTGGTTAAAAGGAAGTCATAAGTCTTTATGAAGCCGTTTATGAAGCCAGCGATTTGGAGTGAACCACAAAATTATCAAAATGATTGCTACTTTTGCCATACTAAAACACGTGGGTTTACGAAAAAAAACAAAAATAAAGTTACATATCCAAATACTTTATGCGTCAAACGACCAGTTTTCCAGTTTACAAGTAAATTTTTACCTACATTGCCTCCTACAGACTATGAAGAAGATGGGCTTTCTGCAGCAACTGAATCCACTTACGCCAGCATGGATGTTTCTTCGCATTCATTTGGAAGTCCAAAGAGTACACCTTATTTTTCGAATTAAACTGATATAAATAACTTAGTTTGTATATCAATGCTTTAAAAAAACCAAGTCTGAGCTTCTTGCATCCCAATGAAAAGAATGGAGTTTGGTGCAAACGGACTTTAACGTCTCTTACTTTCGAAATAAAGAACAACCTTTTTTAATATATTTCAGCAAAGAGGAAGGTTTGATATTTTGCGATAGTGCTGATGGACTTTTGCGACAACTTTTTCAGTCATAAATCTTAGGATTGGCGGCTTGTTATTAATTCATCCAAGACAAGTTTGAAAGCCGTTTTACTTCACAATGGCAACAAATTTCCATTGGTCCCACTCGCGTATGCAAGAAATATGAAAGAAAACTATTGTAGCATGAAGATGATACTACAAAAAATTAAATATTCCCATTACTCATGCAATCTGCAGATTTGAAAGTCGTAGCAATGTTAAATGGATTGCAAAGTGGATATACTAAGTTTTATTGCTTCTTATGTGAATGGGATAGCCGCGCAAAAGAAAGACACTACAATGGTAAAGTTTGACCGAAAAGAGTAGATTTTATTCCAGGAGAAAAAAATGTAGCAGAAGAGCCTTTAAATAAAAAGGAACAAAGCTAGGCCTAATGAAAAATTTTGTCAAAGCAATGAACAAGGATGGTGAAGCCTTTCTATACATTAAGAGCAAATTTCCTTGAATCAGAGATGCTAAAGTAAAAGAAGGCATATTTGTAGGTCCACAAATACGACAGCTTATGAAGGACGAGGTCTTCAGAACGAAATTGAATGATGTGGACAGAAGGGCATGGGCAGCTTAAGCTACTTTTTTATTTTAACAATGTTTCCTAAATAAAAATTAATAATTATTAACAAAGTTTTGTGTTATTTTAAATAAAATAGGCTGTAAATATTTTAATTTTTAATTGTAATTTGAAGTTATCTACGGGTGACGACAGGGTGGGTGCTTTAAGCGAGGCGTTGCTACAAAATTACAATCTGGCAAATTTTTTTGCTTGTATTTGTTTTTGTTGTACGAAAATAGATAGAAGTAAAAAGTTGCCATTCATTGTTGCTACAAGGAGCTTTAGTGCGCCCACTCTGACGTTGTTTGCTGCATTACACATATTTGGTCAATATTGGGTACCTGCGGTAAATTGATAATAAAATCTACATTTTTCAACCGATTTTTATGGTTTTTAGCTTCTTTTATTTTTAAGATAAGTAGCTCTCAGAAAAAAGTTTAAAATGTTGAATATATGCCTTATATTTTTTTTAATTCCATTTTTAAATTGAAAAATATTACGAATTTTGCACGAAAAAAATTTTTTTTCTCCATCAATTTCTAAATAATTCCAAAACGATAAGAGATAGAGAAAAATTGTATCACACTGAAATAAAAACAATTTTGTTGTACATTTTTTGGTGCTTTACTTTTGAAAATCGGATGACTGGTTCTCGAGTTAGGAGGAAATAAGTCTGCGCACATGACTAATTTAGGGGCAAAAATTTGCCACGCCCATAAAAAAAATCCCGATCTGATGGAAAAAAACCGACAACGAATTTGAGTTCAGCGCGTCAAAATCCATATAGTCCACATAGTTTTATTAAATGGGAAGACAAAAAATTATTTTTTGCAGAGCAGTGTAATTTGAATAAACTTATCAACAAAGTATTGTTGACACTTATAACTATCACAGAGTGGAACAAAAAAATTAATTAAAAAATAATTGTTTGCGTAGTGCCCTGTAAAAAATGTAAAAAAGCATTTCGATACACCCCTTAGATAGAGAACAATATGATGTTATTGTAGGTTATAGGAATACTTGTTCAAGAAACGTTGCTAAAAGATTTGCATGTATACCAGTTTAAGAACTACTGAATATTTTTCTTAATACTTTTAGATTTATAAATTGAAAGAAATTTTTAAACTATAAAAAAAAACTTTATATATTTTTTTCATTAAAAAAATATTGTAAAAATTTTTTCTTTACTTTTTCTTTTAAATGGCCCTTAACAATTAAATTATTTTTCAATTAACTTTCGTTCTTCAGTTTTCTTAAATGCAATAATGTAGATAAGAAATTGCTAATTACAGGGAATACAATTATTCAGCAAATGGTGCCCACAGATATGGGTACATTTCCCATTTGCTTTTGTGGTAGTAGCAATGCTGATATGATATTCTTGCCAACTATGACGTTCTATTTATCATTTTAGCTGCAGCTGGATGTGACCTAAATATATAGAAGTGTGTACATACACACATATGTATGGATGTATGCAACTAGATAATTTTCTGTTTATTACTCACTCTTCTATTACATTGTCTTCGGCAAGATAAAATGTGTTGGTAGGTCGGTTATTGTACAAACATACACAGAATTACACACGCATACCATTGAAGACATTTTACTAACAATTTCGAAATTATATGCATGCACATATGTATCTACTTGTAATATGTATATTAAAAATGTTTTCTTGTTTGTAAGTATTTATATGCTTGTGCTATATAAGTTTTGATATGTATTTTGTACACGCGCACCTGAACTATATATTGCTTCTTGCTTTATTCTTTTTAGGTTACACCACTATGATCTTTCTGCATGTAAAGAGTTTAACAGAACTTGGATGTTTTTTTAGGTGTAGAGGTTCATATAGATAAGTGCTGCTTGTTCGCATTTAAGTTTTTTTATTTTCTATCACTTGTTTATTTTATGTGTAAGAAAATACATACATATGTATGTTGTAGTGTTGGTATAACTTTAACATCACTATATAAATTTATTATTTATGTTCGTTAAGATGAACATTATTGTTGCACGTAGTATGTACATTATGAAGGTTCGGTATGCGTTCTTGATAATATCTTGCTGAATTAATTAAAAGCTTAAAGCTTACATAAAATAAGTTTTAAGTAATATTTAGTGAGTTCACAACTAGGTGTCATATTATCATAGTGTCATAGCTTTTCAAAATTTTAAAATGGTTTGCAGTTTTACATTAAACAATACATTTTACGACACTTAGGAGTTCTTATGATTAAACCAATTTTACCCAGCAAAAAAATTAAAATGGTAAAAACTGAATTACAATTTCAAGACTTCTAAATCAATAGTGCAATGGCATTAATTCTAAGTGACGCCGTAAATGCAAAATAATTTGTTATAAAAAGTGTGCTTTGAAATGAATGCAACATCATGTAAAATATCGTAAACAAACAAAACCAACTCATGAAACATCAGTTTCTTTTCACTAAATTTGCAAGAGTTCTATGGACTTAAAATAACGGAGTGCAATTCATAAATATATTCATATAAATACATGATAATACACGTTAATGCTAAAATCATAAGTGTATTTTTCTAAATTACATTACTTCATCGTCATCTGAATTAAATTACTTCACACCTGCAAAGTCACTTTTTTGTATATTTTTTTTTTGTTGGGTATAAATTGAAAACATATCCTACATACAAACCACTGTTGGTAAAAGTAGCCCAATAGTGCCATTTTTGGCACTATTAGTTGTTAAGTAGTAGTAGTTGTTAAGTAGTTGTAAGTAATTTAAAAAATTATTAAAATATAATTTTACTTACTTTTGAAAAAATATATTTTTAATTCAAAAGAAATAAATGCTTTTTTTTTCCTGTTGTAAATAGTACTAAAAACTGCAGCAATGACGAAAAATTCCCTTTCTAAAGGTACAAGTTCAAAATGAATGACGTTCTACATGTTCAGGGTGGATTTAATCAGATGACTGGATAGAAAAGATAATTTTTAACTCTCTTTTTTATACCCACCACCAAAAAAATGGTGTGGGGTTTCATTTTATGACGATCTAGCTATGTCCGTCCGCCTGTCCGTTTATTTCTCATTCACAATAAATTAATACACAATAAAACTAATAATATTTATATATAATTTATCTGTATAAATTTGTTAAATATTGAAGTCTGAATATTTTTTTTTTGTTTTTGTATAATCAATTCATTCATCTTAATAAAATGTTGTAATCGAAAAAAAATGAATAAATTGATTTAATTTTTTTAAAAAGACTTGTATATATTTGTTATAGCACTTTTTAATACATTTTGGCACTTTCTAGCTAAAATTTTGGTACAAGACTGAAGTTCTCATATACCATCACTGATACAAACTCAGGCAACGCTATGTATGAGCAATAAATAATAACCACTAAAATGACAAATAAATATTAAGTATACGCACCCAGTTGATATGATTACTGTGCCAAAAGATGGAAAGAGTAGGTAGGTGTTTACATTTATACGAACTTAAGTTTGCAAATATCTTTCAAAAAACTGTTTTAACATAAAATAGTTACTTTAGTCCACATGTGTTTTACTTTACAAGTGAATAAATAAGATACGATTTCAAAAAACCAAGATAAAAACCTTAAACAGTAATTTTTATTATTTGTTCTAATATAATTTTAAAATTACTATTTTTAAAACTATATTTTTTTTAAACTGGCTCAAGTTCATTTTTTTAAATTTCTAATTTTTATATGAAGAAATTAAATTTTCTGTTTGTGATAATGAAAGAATAAACCTGGAAAAATAAGTTTTTATCCCGACACCAGCCGAGTGGAATGAATTTTCGAAACCAGCTACGGTTTCATCATCAGCGCTCTTTGATCGGAATGTCCAAATGTTGGATGTAAATATCATCTATTTAAATCACAAGTACATATGAAATTGATTCTGTTAATCAAACATATCATACTCATTAATATATACGATAGTGAGTTAGAACGAAATTTACCACAACCTAAGCTTTTCTCCACATATTATAATTCTTTTTACTTATCACAATTTTGTTGTTTAAAATGCAGTCCATGTATGAGTTGTCAGTATAAGTATATAAATAAATTATTATAATCTAACATATAAAATAACTTTGTATCCGGAAAACCTTATTAGTATAGGATCTTGCATATAAGTCTCCTAAATAGCCTTATGATGCTAAATTCTACCATTTACTATTAGTTTTTCTTGAGAAAATGATTGTGATAACACTCATCACCATCAAGTATGGTACGGTGGCTTTTTGTAGATTAGCTTAGATTTAAGTTGTAATACTATGCTATGCGTTTGATATCAATATTGTGCCATAATAAATAAATTTGGTCTATATTTCCGAAATATTATTTTGAATGCCATCTTGAATTTTAACTTCTTTATATTTTTTACTTCTCTACTGATCTTTCATAAGATTCCAATACTGGCGGGTTGAAGTGGATACATTTTCGTAACTAAATTTTATTCAAATATAAATTTATTATAAGTCATTTGTGATACAAATTAATACACAATTTGTTAAAGTGTATTTTATTTTTTTTGCTGTTCTTTTGGTAACATTACGCTCCTTTTTGTTGTTTAGAAGCTGAAAAAAAGCGATTTTGGTTTGAAAATCTCAACTCAGTTAGTTTTAAACCGATTTGTTAGTTTTACTTAAACATAAGAATTAATTAATTAATTTTTGGGATATCTAACTTGTCCACGATTTAAATAGGAGCTGAAGTAACTTTATATTTTTAAAAATCATATTTATTTTTCTTAAAAATATTTCTTAATATTATTTGACCGATTTGGAAATAATTGTTTACTAATACTTAGTTCTAGAGGCCTAGCGTAATATACAAACAAGCGTATCTATAAGTTATACTAGGATGACAAATGTTAATTTTAATGGTAAAAATATGAGAGGAAGCGGAGATTTTTATTTGATCATACCTCCGAAAGTTATCAGGTTATTATGCCAGATTTCAACAGTAGTTCATTCTCGAAAACTTCCAAAATATTGATACTGCATGTAGAACTGTGCAAATTGTAGGGGTTTCTAAATGTTGATTTTAGCCACAAATATTACACATTAAACTCTCTCAGTCATAAGCTTTCTTTTATTTATTTAATCAAGTCTGTGGACATGTATCCTTACAGACTTTTATATTAAATTGAATTCAAACATGTACATACAAAGCGTTTAGTTATTCAAATACAATAATATATTACGTAAAATAACATTAACATCTATAGAAAAATCGATTATATGATATATTTCGTTTAGATTTTCACATAATTTTTAAAATGGATCGCACAAGCATAATTTGTATGGGAAAATGGAAGATACAAAGTATCAACGTGGAATATTAAAATAAATGTTGCTCAAATGAAAGTCAGGAATAATGTCACCATTTATTAGGATTATCAAAAAAGATACACTAGGCATAGATGTACGGCTTTTATAAAAGGCAATTTGATTAAAGCTAGCCCGGTTTCTTATGGCGGTAGGCTTATAAGACAGCCTCCACATAGCCTCTCCTTAGACGAAACAGTAGAAACTGCTTCTGGACAGATTCGATGCGATGAACATGGACATTACGTTTGAGGTCCCAACAAACAAATCCATACTCCAATATTGCCCTTACTAGAAATATATATAAATGTTTATTAATATCAGGATCGGAAAATTCTTTTGACCATCGTTTTATTTAAGCAAGCACTCCACGAGCTTTGTTAACGATCATGGTTTTCTGCATGCGAAAATTTTATTTAGGACCAAGTAAAATTCCTAGATTCATAAATTCATCAACCGATTCCAGGTTAACTCCATTATATTTAAATTAACTAGAGAACAGCAATTTCAGTAGAAGCACTTAAAGTATATGTGTTTATGACACCAAAAATTAATATTTTAGAAATAAAAAAATAAAAAATTTATACATTTACGAAATGGCAAATGCTATATCTACCCTAGGCACCACAGGCAAAGTGTAGTAAAAATAATAATAAAAAACTTGGATAAATTTACATTACGTTTTACTGTTTTGGACCAAAAATATTGGAAGTAAGATTTACTGTATGGTCTCGCTTAAAATTTTTCCGTGTGATGCATTCCAGTCTCATAGAGGTCTTTTAAAATTGCATTATAATTTTCCTGAATGCTTATCATAAACATTTGCACATATGTAATTAATATTACAGAATATTTGTTGTGTCTATCTTCAGCCTGAAGTACTTCTCGTGAATTTGAACGTGAACTTAAAAATAAAATTGTTTTTAGATTAATTTATGGCATTTACTGTTTGAAGATTATATCATATAAATATTGGCTACTACTACGTCCATTAGGAAGGTGTAATTTTTGAAAACTCATTCGAGTATATAGTCTGATATCTCGCGAATAATATGAGTAGTGACGGCTTTCAAAGCGTCAACTGTAGGTGGCTTATTCCTGAATATTTCTGACTTTACATATTTCCAAAGAAAACAGCCAAGAGGTGTTATTTGCACAATAGAGGTAAAGTGCTCACTAAAATGATTTCTCAACAAATCATTTGTTTCATGCGTTGTTTGGCTCGATGTTGTGTTTTGTTAAACTCAAAGCTTACCGAGACAATGCATTTTAATTCCAGAAGCACATTGTCTGGTAAAAAAAATGGCCAAGGTAAGTTTCTGATTTGTCACAGTTTGAAGAAATATGGATCAATGGATCCGTATATTATATGTTGTTGTATTTCATGTATATATTGATAGCTCTTGGTACTCTTTGGTTTGCTCATAAGCCCAAATACTCTAATTTTTTTACTAACGTGTCTCTGGAGCCAGAATTGTATTTTTATTGAGCAAGTTTTTATGGTAAAACGACGGAATAAATTTCTCACAGAACGTCGACATTTGTGATACAGCAAAACAATTTGGATAAGATATTGCAGTATGGGTCGTTCCATGATGACTTGCTAAACGATACAAAACAAAAATGACAAAGCAAATTATTATGAGTCAGGTGTAATCTATCAAAGAAGCCTTTTAAAAATCACACCTCATGATAAATTGGCCGTTATGTTAGTAAATGCATAACGCTTTAAATAAAATCTGGGAATATGAAATAAAAATGGAACACAAAGAAAAATTACTTTATACTAATTATTAAAAGGGTGAGTATTCAAAAGTGTTCTGTCATCCTTTTGTATATGCGGTTTACAATTTGATAACCGCATTTAAGTAGGCCGGCTTCCTAATGATATAATAATTTAACGTTTTAAACATAAACATAGAATTAGTTATTGAATTTCTCAACGAAAATGTTTTATGTGAAATTTTTTTGATATAAAGTTATTTTGAAACAAGTTAGTTTGAAATATTATATAAAAGAATGCATGAAATTTTGGTTTAAATCTAGATTTTGTTGATTAAAAAAATTTGGATTATTTTTTTTTTTATTTCAGTTATTTAGATTTCAAAGGTGTATAACAACAAGAAGGTATTCAAGTTTAGAAGAGCAATAATATATTATACATAAAGTCTGGTTACAATTAAAATTCACTCATTTAATTTCATAAAATTTAATTTTCGTTTTAAATTAATACCAAATAACGTTAGTACTGTTAAATATATGGAAAGTGAATAATTTGATCATATTATTTTAATTATGTTTTCATTTGTATCACCCAGAAATATTCAATCGATAATTTTATGCCACATTAATGTATAATTATGGCAAATTTAATTAACAAATTGAAATATAGCACCAAAGTAATATTAAAAGTTTTAATTATCCAAACGCATCATGATGCACTTTAAGTTGTGCTCATGTACACACGTACAAACAATAATGAGAGTAAAATGAAAATAAGCTGCAAATTTGTGCAAATAAATAATGGGTGGTATAACGAACGAAAGCTGAAAATGTCAAAAGTAATTTAATGTCAGCACCTTTAAATGTCAAAAGTCATTTAGTGCTTGGACCCTAACTAAAACGGATTATATTTTTTTCTTCGCTGAAATATATGGCATGTGGAAACCGTTTATCATTTGTATTTGTTGTAAATGTAAATTTTTAATGCCAGGTTTTGAAAAGATTTGATCGTAAATGCTAAATTTTGTATAGTGATAATGAGGATTTATGAAAACGCATGAGTAATAATTTATATAAAATATTATCAATTTGGAAAAAAGTGCGCCGAACACCTTCGAAAGCAAAGTATTTCTGTAAGACAATTTCGATTTTTATACCCACTCTTAAAAAAATTGGTGTGGGAGTATAGTCATATATAACTAATTATATATTATCCAAGTTATGGTTTCCACTTAGAACGATCTTACTATGTGCATTCGTTTTTCCGTCTGTCCCATTAAAGTTAAGGGGATCAAGTTTTGTCAAATTATTTTCTTTACACAAGGTTTGTTTCGTATTGAAACTAGGCTAAATCGGTTTAGTAGAAGAGAGCTAAAGCTTTTAATGCCAGTGCAGTAAAAATGTCTTACTGAAATCGAAGAAAATGCGATTTCGTCTCAACACAATGACGTAGAGAAATAATATTCCAGGGCTTAATCATTTAAATAAAAAAATTATCTTCCCTAAAAATTATTCATATAAGTGCATCACAAAAAGAGTCAAAATACCCCGCACATTATCTCTTTTGGATATACGATTTTGAAATTTTGCAAATATTTATAGCCATTTAATTAATTTTATTTTTAAAACGAAAAACATAATATTATATAATTTCTCTATTGACAAAGATTAAGAAGAATATTGGTCGCTGTGTTTTAAAATCTTATTTGAAATCTCTTTCATATGATAAAAATTTAAAAAAATTTCTTGCATACTTATGAAATTTAAAATGTCATAAAACCGATAGAATTACATGTAGAATTCCAAAATTTTCCATATATAGGTTTTTTGACAAATATTTTATTAACTTCTATCTATCTTCTATATATATAAAATATGATGTGTGTGTATGTATATTACGTATGGACTCCAAAACGGCTTAACCCAATTTGATAAAATTTTCAGGAAATCTTCAGAATATTTAGGCGGACACTGTGGATTCTGATTTTTGGTTTTCGGCCTGCGGGCGGAGGGGCGTGGCAAAATTCAATTTTCATATTGCACCACCAATGGCATATACATACATATATTTATTTTGTTTGCTTTTTAATTTTTTTTAAAGCCGTTGTCATATTTTTCAAAACGAGATATTAAACTGGTTATGTAGTTCCGAAGATATTTACAAAAAACCTATGTTGGTGTTGTATGTTAATATATAATATAGGGCGCTAAAGTTGGAGTGTCAATAAAGTTTCTGCTAATAAATACAACTTAGATATTTAAATCTAGTCCTTTATTTTCCCAAAAACTTTGTCAATAGGGAAATTACATGAATTTAAGATAAACCGTTATATGGGAGGTAGGCGTTAAAGTGGGCGTGACACCTAAACTTTTTGGCACAACAATTACATTGATTAGAAGGATATATGTAGCAAATTTGATCATCATACCTCTACTTTTGGCGGTGTTATGAGCTTTTAAATTTCATTAACGGTAGATAACGTGAACAGTGGGCGTTAGAGTAGGCGTGTAAAAGTTATTTTTGCGAATGAGCACAACTTAGGTGTTTCAATATAGCCCTTTGTTATTCCAAAATCTTTATTAATAGAGAAATAATATGAATTTTAGGTAAAACGTTATATGGGAGGTGGGCGTAAAAGTAGGCGTGGCACATTGGTTTTCCGTTACAAAATAGCCACTCACCAAAAAGCAGAGTGTGCAAAATTTCAGAGTCGTACATCTAATTTTGTTGCTTTTATAACGTTTTTGTTTTTAAATATACCGAAAAATACACTGTGCGGTATAAATTTTCGTACATTTTGATCGATGACTCCTCTCCTAATGCATAGATTTAGACAATTTTAGGGGAAAAATATTGTTTTTACTCGGGAAATATATATTCGAAGTTTCATGAGTCTACGTTAATTCGTTTGGACACAATTCCATTTTATTCGATGTTCGAAGGACACGGTTTTTTCGACCTACTCTTGCTTTTCGAGCTATAACTCTCTTCCTAATATTCCGATTTAGCCCATTTTCAGTACCAAACAAACCTTGTCTATAAGAAAGATTCTGGCAAAATTTGAGCCCCCTAGCTTTTTCGGTGCGACCTCTATCGTGCTTTCAACAGACGGACAGACGGACGGACATAGCTAGATCGTCATCAAATCAAACCCTGATTCAGAATATATATACTTTATGGGGTCCAAAATGGATATTTCGATGTGTTACAAACGGAATGACGAAATGAATATACCCCCACCATTTTTTTGGTGGCGGGTATAAAAAAAAAACTTTATGATAGGTATTCCATGAATTTTTATTTAAAGGCCGTAAATTTCGTTAAAAGCTCACTTTGAATCGTGTGGTAATACAACACTAATTTTTGCTTAGGGCCAGCAACGCGGACCGGTTATCGTTATAACGAAAAAAAAATATGACAAAGTCTTTTTAATTTCCACCTTCCGTGTTACGATTTTTTGAAGTTCATATAATTTCTATACGGACAAATGTTTTTGAAACAATAAAAGACCTGTTAAATTCATTGACAGAAATTACTTTCATACGCCAAATTTAGTGCCCACTTCTCAAATAGTGTGGTTAAAAGAAGTGAGTGATGTCACTCCTATTGTAAACATTCTTAGGTTTTGTTTTGGACTTAATATAATACAATGAATCAAGTTGTACCTAAACAAATAAAGTAATAGATATTTTATTTTAAAAAAAATTATTGCAAAGTGATTAGAGTTGTGAACAAAATAATAAATTTTGTGGTATAAAAGTACAACACAAAATTAGTGGTGGATATTAAAAATTTTACTCAGCCAAATATTATGTAGTTCTTGTGTTTTGTTTTTTGTGTAGAACATAATATAGCCTTTTTTGTTTCTTTTATATCTTCTTTATATACAGTTGGATCTTTAACTTTGGTACAGCTATGTTTTTAAGGCAATGAGATCAAAAATTTGTTCCAAGAGCCATTTACCCTAAAAACTAGATCTTTTTTATTTATTTACTCACTAGATCGAAGTTTCTATAACAGAAAATAAAAGCTTGCAAAAAATCATTAAACTTTTTCGAAGAAACTATTGCGATTACATGTTAACATTATCTGCCTGTTTATCTAAAAGCGAACGAAATTTTCATTATTACAAATACGTTGAAAACAAGAACAAATGTTTAGATTTTGTTGTTGTTTTCAATATATTTGTAAAAATTAAAATTTCGTTCGCTTTTAGATAAACAAGCAGTGTGTTTATGTTTTTAACCAAAATTAAACAGTAGTCGCCTTTTTAAGTTTTTATTCTAGTCAACTGCCTTTAAAAAATAAATTTTTTTCCTAGAGACAAACGTACCTCTATATCACACTTTAAAAGTTCGATCAGATATAACGATATAAAAAAAACTTCTTTTTATGCAAAGGTATACGTCTAACCGTATGTTTCCTGTACGGTCTAATGTAAATAAGTATAAATTATAAGTAACAACCCAAATCTTTTTGTGACAATCTAAAAAATAAACCCATGTAAGAAATTAATTGACCTGTAAATGGATTTTGTGGCTTTAAAGAGTTTCTGCTGCGGTTGCTTTCACACACACACACAGCCGTTTATTAGAGTTCTCTTTCACTATATAAACTAAATTAACCAGAAGTCTTTAATGAGGCAACGAAACTCGACGTGTTTGTTTCTAATTCTCGTACATGTTTTAATAAATTATCCTTAGGAAAAGTACACATGGTTGTTGTAATTTTTGTGGTTGATGACAGCGTTAATAAGATAATATTATTTCCTGTATAAGCATACTACAGCACGATGCGAGGGTTATATGAAAACGTTTAAGGAATTAAATAAAAGAGAACGAATTAAAGTTCAACGCTTTTTTTAATTTAATTTTTCTAAATACTTTTATTTATATAAAATCAAATTTATAAACTTTATATTGCAGCGGAAAATGTCCCAATTTCTTTTTAGATAATTAATAATAAATTATTTAAGTGGCTTAAACCAACAATAACTAAATCACCAAGTCAAAATAATTGATCAGGTAATCGCAGTTCACAGAGAATGTTGTTGTTGGAAAAGAAAGAAGAGAGGAAAAAGAGAGATTAATTTTTTATCTAAGGACTTTGTCAGCTGAAGTTTTTAAAGAGTAATGATACAAATAATTAGCTGTCAAATCAAGGCCACCTGATGTATATACTATTTGTCCACACTTTTTTTAAGAGGTATAGAATATTTAGTTTCCTCTGCACCTGAAAAAATTACTTTAAATATATTTAAAAAAAATTCAATGTCGTTCTTTGGTAATCACATGACTAAATTACAGTTGTAACAATTTTGCAAAATTTTCTTTTAGGTTTGTAATAGCGCAGATTAGTTTTTTGCGTAAGAAATGTTGACAACGCCTACTTTTACGCCTATTTTTTTAAGTTTATTTAAAATGAAAAAATGGCTGTTTATTTTTTAAGCCTAAAGTCGTTATTCCGGACATTTTTTTCTTAATACTTAAAGTGGGTGCAGTACCCACATCTTATACAAAATGCAAAGTTTTTGTCGCATTTCCGGAGTAATGTAAGAGCTAAAGTCTTAAAAATTTGTGTCGGATATTATAATAACAGCTTGCTTAGTTGATCTGATAAGCTGCAAAAGAACCATAAGCGTGGCACCTTTAAGGTATTAAAGGAAAAAAATTTTACAATATATTTTGAAGCCTATTACATCTATGATCTTAAAACTTACAATGAAAAATCGATACGATCGGAGCAGGGGAAACAAAAACGCAATATATGATTTATTTTGGAAACAGTAAATGTAAAAAATTTCAATCCTGCTATTATATTTTTTAATAAAAATTTTCAAATTCAATTCATTACACTACGATATTATTTTGATAACAACTTTCTACTTAGAACTACAAATGGTTGGGATCGAAGAGGTGGGAGTAATACCCACATAATGTTGTTTTTAACAATAATAATTCAAAAATTATTATTATTTTTTCTGTTCTCAAAACAGTTTTTTTTTTATCATTTTAGTTTATTTTTGCTGAACAAGTAGTAATATTGTTTAAGCTATTGCTGCGTACCTTTAACTTAAATGTAATTCTAATGACTTTTATGTGTATACAAATAAAATATTTTGCCTTGAAATTCGTTAATCCTTAATCTAGATATACGGAACTTTTTTTAGCACGATAGAACTACGCAAGGCTTAAGTGCCAAACGGATTGATATACAGAGATCACTTCTTAATGAAATCATTATGTATAGATTGACGTATCAACAACGTTTTCAAATAATTAAAATTTATTTTGAAAATTAGTTAAATATTTGATTGATATTTTACTACAAATTTGTGTTTAGCAATTAGGATAATTTTTGACTTACGGGCTTGTTTATAAATAAAATTTCCGCCAATGAAGTAAGACTAAGTGAGAACAGACCCAACAGAAACCACCTCATCCAGTAAAGTGCACCGTATTGTTTACACGCTGGTCACTTATTATGGAAGATTTTAATGCACCATTATTATTAATTGTTTGTTTGAAAATATGGATAACAATGATCCGATTGCGATAATGCTTAATTTGGTGTTTTTTAAGTTGAGTGTAAAAAACGGACTTGTCAATTGGCTTCTATGATCGTGTTATTTACCACATCTGAATTATTTCCTTGTCACTTGTTACAAGGATCGCCTTGGGGACAAAAAACTGTTCTTATTTATTTTTTTTGTCATATTTTTTACAATTTTTAGATCTTAAAAAGACATCATCAGAATAAAATAATGGCAACACAAAAACTTAATTCAGGAAATAGAAAGCTTTTTTATAAACAGATCATTTTTAGAGGAAAGGAATCAATTTTAATGGTCAACATAAATGAAATATATAAAGGGTGGTTAAATTTTAAGGGCCGATGTTAATTTTGAATAAAACACAAACAATTTAGGAAATTATTGTCATTTCTTATTATAATTATAATTTTGGTATGGTTAGATTATGTATGGAATTAAATATCGGCTAAATGGCCGTCACGACCTCGGCAGCACACATCCATCCCATGGTTCAAATTTTCAATGACAATATTGATGTTTAATTATTGGGCACGACGATAAGTCAAGGTTGAATGCTCTTTTTTCACACTATCGCAAAAAACAGATGTTTTGCAGAAATTTAGATATTTTTTACAATTCTCTTAAGGTGTGATTCACATTAAACATCGGCCCTTAAAATTTAACCACCCTTTACATTATTTAACCTATTTAACAGAATTTAATTTTCTCTAAACTTTAAACTATACATAAGTTACTTTGTTAGTCGTTATCTTCTTCTACACCAAAGTAGTAATCTATTATTGTGATAGAAATAGGTATGAGTGTATCACTGTAAGAAACACACAACATAACGGCAGTAAATGAAATGTTTGTGGTTTGGTACAAAAATAGGTACTTATTAACACTAATTGCTAAAAGGAATTAAAGATTTGATACAATCGAATACCTAATTTAGACTAAAGTTTTCCTTTGTGTGTTTTCTTTATCGGTAAATGTATACCAGTTTCGAAATTTAATTACTATGAAATTAATGTAGTTTCCGATTTGTCATTATCTTAACTGCTTTGAAAACAGAGCTGAAGTTACTTTATGTAGGTATAAGAACAGACAACATTCTTATCAGATGTACTTAATAGAATTTTACAAACAAATGTAATATTTAAAACTACCCTTTTTACTAATAATAAAAACATGAGTAAATTAGATAGAATGTGACATGTATAGAATCTTTATACCCTCCACCAAAATGGTGTGGCGGTAAATTTATTTTCACATTCCATTTATAGCACACCAAAATAATAGTTTTGTATCCCATGAAGTATATATTTTTTTAGGTTCTGCTTTTATTTTAGAATAATAAAGTTATGTGTATCCGTCTGTCCATCTGTTTATAGCCAGAAAAAGCTCGAATAGAAGAAGCTAGGGTGATGATGTTAATAATATTTTCTATACATTACATTACATTACATTACATTACATTACATTACATTACATTACATTACATTACATTACATTACATTACATTACATTACATTACATTACATTACATTACATTACATTACATAACATAACATTACATTACATTACATTACATAACATAACATAACATAACATAACATTACATTACATTACATTACATTACATTACATTACATTACATTACATTACATTACATTACATTACATTACATTACATTACATTACATTACATTACATTACATTACATTACATTACATTACATTAAAACTAGTATAGATTCAAGGGTGATATTATTATGATAATGGAAAATGAAGGTGACAAACCCTCTTTTACGCCCCCTCCTATGTGACGATTTTTCTTAAATTCATATAATCTCTCTATGGACAAATATTTTGGAGGAATTAGGGACTCTATATTGCAATATCCAAGTTGAGTTCATTGACAGACTTTTTTTGAAACACCTACTTCTTAAATATTGTAGTAAAAAGAAGTGGAAAATATTACTTCTATTGTAAAAGTAATTAAATTATATTTGATTTCTATTTAAGCTTAAGATCACTTTTTTGGGTAACTTTTTCAGGGTAAGTATGTATACAAATTATATTAACAAAAAACAAATTCAAAACCTTCTTTTTATACCTGCCACCAAAAAAAATGGTGGGGGTATATTCATTTTGTCATTCCGTTTGTAACACATCGAAATATCCATTTTAGACCCCATAAAGTATATATATTCTAAATCAGGGTTTGATTTGATGACGATCTAGCTATGTCCGTCCGTCTGTCCGTCTGTTGAAAGCACGATAGAGGTTGCACCGAAAAAGCTAAGGGGCTCAAATTTTGCCAGAATCTTTCTTATAGACAAGGTTTGTTTGGTATTGAAAATGGGCTAAATCGGAATATTAGGAAGAGAGTTATAGCTCGAAAAGCAAGAGTAGGTCGAAAAAACCGTGTCCTTCGAACATCGAATAAAATGGAATTGTGTCCAAACGCCTTAACGTAGACTCATGAAACTTCGAATATATATTTCCTGGGTAAAGACAATATTTTTCTCCGAAAATTGTCTAAATCTATGGATTAGGAGAGGAGTTATCGATTAAAATGTACAAAAATTTATACCGCACAGTGTATTTTTCGGTATATTTAAAAACAAAAACGTCATAAAAGCAACAAAATTAGATGTACGACTCTGAAATTTTGCACACTTTGCTTTTTGGTGACACGCTTTCTTCTAACGTCAAATCAATGTGCCACGCCCACTTTTACGCCCACCTCCCATATAACGTTTTAACTAAAATTCATATAATTTCTCTATTAATAAAGATTTTGGAATAATAAAGGCCTATCTTGAAACACCTCAGTTGTACTCATTCGCAAAAATAACTTTGACACGCCTACTACAACGCCCACTTTTCACGTTATCTACCGTTAATGAAATTTAAAAGCTCATAAAACCGCTAAAATTAGAGGTATGATGATAAATTTTGCTACATCTATCCCCCTAGGCAATTTCATTACTATGCCAAAAAATTAAGGTGCCACGCCTAATTTTAAGCCCACCTCCCATATAACGTTTTACCTAAAACTCATATAATTTCTCTATTAATAAAGATTTTGAAAGATATTGAAACACCTAAGTTGTACTCATTCGCCAAAACAACTTTGACACGCCTACTATAACGCCCACTTTCACTTTTTAATTGTGTCCAGACGCATAAACGTAGTCATGAAACTTCGAATATATATTTATCGAGTCAAAAGAATATTTTTCCCTGAAAATCGCTTAAATCTATGAATTAGGAAAAGAGTTATAGATAAAAATGTACGAAAATTTATACCGCACAGTGTATATTTCAAATTTAAAACGTAATAAAACTGACAAAACTATATGTACGATTCTTAAATTTTGCAAACATGGCTTTTTGGTCAAAGTCTTCGTTATAACGCACACTTTTTTCTTTAAATTTTTATAAAAATATATAAGTCATATATATTAGCATTTATTCATCTTACACTACACCATTTATTGTACTGTAGCTAAATATAAGATAAAGATGATAAGATAGATGACTCTACTAGCAACTACTAGATGGCATGCTAACAACTTATGCTTATGTTCTCCTGAAGTTATGCTCTATTAAAAATGGGTATTTAGGAAAATTTTGACCTAAGTAAAAAAAATTATCTCTAAACATTATAGACAATTTATTTTCATGTACTAATGGCTAACAAATTTTAAAATTATACAAAACTTATTTCGTTTGAAAATCTTTTAAAAGCAAAATGTTATAGAAGTTTAAAAATCAAAATCTTACTAATAAATTTCCCGTTTGAGAAAAATGCAGAGAATGTATATTTTAAATCACCCTGTGGCCCTTAAAATTTAACCTTAAATTCACTCACTTTCTTCCTCTTAAATTCATGTAAATTCTCTATGAATAAAGATTTTGGAATACTAAAGGACTATATTGAAATATCTAAGTTATGTTTATTAGCAGAAACTTTATTGACACGCCTATTTTAACGGCCACTTTCATTGAAAGACTAAATTTACGAAAACATTTTACTAGCATACCGAAGTTATAATGGGTGGTTTAATTTTAAGGGACTATGTTGATTTTGAATAAAATTATTATGAAATTATTATCATTTATTTTTATAATGATAATATTTGTATGCTTCAGTTATGTATGGAACAAAATATCGGCCAAATGGCCCCCCAACCTAGGTGGCACACCACGATCCGATAGTCCAAATTTTCAATGACACTGTTGATGCCCGATTGTTGGGCACGATGATGAGTCGAGGTTGCTTGCTCTTTTGCCACGTTATCGTGAAAAACAGCAATGTTTCCCATTCAACGAACTAAGATGGCATTCACAGATGTTTTCACATTTCATACAGACCTGCTTTGCAGACATTTAAATATTTTTTACAATTCTCACGATTGTGGACGAATTCGAACGATTATGTTGACCAAACGAATCACGAAGTGCACAAAATGCATTTTGATTTGAACGCCCATTTTTATAAAAATCTTTAATATTTAAAAGCGTTGCTCGATTGCGTATCTTTCCACGGTTCAAATTGAGTTAGTCTGAGATTGAGAAATGTCAAATGAAATACAAGAAAAAAGTTGAAGTTTAGATGTGGTTCACCTTAAACATGGGCCCTTAAAATTTAACCACCCTCTACAAAGAAAGTAATACATATTTTATTATAAAGAGATTATTCTATAGCGATTAAAAAAATGATAAATATTGTGCTTTAAATGTACACAAAATTGGTGGTGGGTATAAAAGATTCGGCACAGCCGAATATAGTGCTCTTACTTGTTTTTGTTAATATAATTTGTATACATATTTACCCTGAAGAAGCTACCCATTATTTGGTAGCGAAATATTGGTTAAAAAACAATTTTTTATAAAAAAAATAAAAAAGTGATCTCAAGCTTAAATAAATATCAAATATAATCAATTAAAAAAAATCAAGAAATTTAGACGATAAAAGTAATTTAATTTCATTTTGGGACTAAAGATAAGAAAACAATTTAATAGAAAATTGGGATTAAAAAAAGAAAGAATTACATACTTAAGTGATATAAAGATAAGAGTTTTTAACAAAAGAGTTTATTTTGTTATATAAAAGTACAACACAAAATAAGTGGTGGGTATCAAAGGTTTGGCACAGCCGAACATAAAGCTCTTACTTACTTGTCTTATTTCTATTAAACATGTTTCTATAACAGAACTTATTATTCAGCACACCATTCATAGTCAGGAGAGGATAGAATTTGTCTTACATATTTCATACATAAGTATTTGTCATACAAAAGAACAATTTAATGAATTTTTTTTATTAAAATTTAAATTGTTATTAATACAGATAAGTTAAGTCAGTTAAATATCTTCTTAATTGCTACATCAGTTTAGAAAAGTTTGTTGGAAAATATTTCAAATAAACTTAATTGGGGTTATAAATGCACATACTGACTTACCTGTCAAACAATCTCTATCCAAAAAGTAAAAGGGATATGATTTTATTATTCAAATAGTGGCACTGTTCGAGAAAAGACGTTTCATATCTGTATTATTTATTACATGAGACTATTTAATGTTTTATATGTCACTGTGTAATGCAAATAATTACAGTTTGTTTTTGTATAACATTTTCTTCACGGTAAATGTGTTGTATTGTCTTCATTTTTGTTTTTAGTGTTATAAAAAAAATGAATTTTAAATTTAAATAATTAAATTTTAATTCTATACAGAAAGCATTACATCTGAGCAAACGAAACTTTCGGATTTGAACAATGTGTATTGCAAAGCGCACCGGGTTAAACTAGTTACTTAAGTAATATCAATTTACTTAGATTTAAATATTAAAAGTATATAAAAATGTGTATTTTAATAATGTGTATTTAATAAAACATTATAACATTTAACTGGGAAAATTATCCTATTTTAAGCGCAATTTTCGGAGCACCCTGTACCTGTAGTAGTACTTTGTAAACATTATTTTAAAGCTTAAAGTGCCTTCTATCAATAAAATCTTTTTTAAATCTTTCAAATATCTTAATTACATCAAAAGTTATGATTTTTGCAACGAAAAAAGTCAAAAGGCGCCATTGTGCGCCACACAGTGCTCTGTCCAATGGGCAAAACTAAAGATTAATAAAGTGTAAAGAATAATTATGTAATATACATTTTTGTAAAGCTTACAAAGTACCTTAAATAGATTTGTAAGTAGAATTCATAATTTTCACTTTTTGTTTACAGTTATAAAAGAAAGTTATAAAAGAAATTATAAAGAGGTAAGTTTATGGTACTGCCAAAATTGGAAAATATTACGTTACAAACCTCTTGTTTCTTCTTTACTACAAAAAGTTAACTGAATTTTTATATAATAAGTATTTTTTTACAAGAAATACATAAAAAAAATTTAAAGAAAATAATGTATTATTTTTGGGCCTACCCTAATATTTTACAAAGTTTGACGATACTATATATATATATAAATAAAAAATTAGTGATTTTTTATTTTTGATTTAGATACTACGTTTGGATGTCTAACGATTGTTAAAAAAAAATTAAGATTTTTTGCCGGAAAATGGAAGATTTGTATTTTTTGTACACACTCATAAAAACCATTTTTTTCATATTCAATAATTCATTAGTAAAAATGGAATTGTTTCACACAGTATATCAAATATAAAATTTATATACAATATAATACAAATATATATCACTTCGGAAGATGTTTTGTACCACAGTAAGTAATAAAATCCATAGTTTTGTAATTCTATTGTAAAGTCCATTTGATTACAAAAATTTTAAACCATATTGGACTGAAATCGGATAAAACCTAAAAACTATATAATAAAAAAACAAAAGCAATAGCATTTAGGTTAAATTTTACTTAGTACCACAATCATATTTTCGCATTTTTATAGAAATGAATGTACCAAATGAAACCATATTTACAACAGATCTATAATGCATTATTTACGAATCACTTATTAATTTTTATTGTATTCCAATCCAAAATGCTTCTAAACCATAGTTTAAAACAAAAGGATATATGGGAGGTAGGCATGTCCTTGCACCGAATGCAAAAAAATTTGCAACAATGCTAGAATTTTAAATTTTACAGACATAAACAAGTTTTTGCTACATTCTTATATAAATTGTGGCTTAAAATCAAATTTTTTAATTCAGGATGTATGGGAGGTAGGCATATCCTTGCAGCGATTTTTCTCAAACTTCAAATTTTTCTTAACCTTGACATTATGCATCAGTATACTTAATTTTGTCCTTCTGCGATAAGAACTCTAGTTTGGCCGATTCACTATATGGGGACAGAGCACTGTGCGACGGTTGCCTGTACATATGTCTCACAAATTTTAAAGTCAGATGTAAAAAACATGCCTTGTATTATAGCCTTAAATAAACTTTGAGGAAATTTTTACTAAACAAAAATATTTATCGATATTTCGAATATATTTTATACAGACATACTTTAATAATAATTCTTGTATTTGCATTATGAGAGAAAACTACTTTTTGGATCATTTGTGAATCACTGTCGTTATATAAATGCCAGCAAAACTAGTCCTTGAGAAAGAAACATCTGTTTCTTATCTACCGTGTACCAAAACATCAACACATACACATCTTGTATCAACTTTGGAGCCACACATGTGTGAAGAAACTTCCATACTCTGTGTCTAAAATAAAATACATCTATAAATTATAAGGATTTTGCAACAAAATAAGAAGACGAACTTCATTTTACATTTTCAAGATTTTATTTTACTTCGTTTCTTTGGCCTTTTTTATTCTCGCCATAAAATAAATACCACTATTTTTTGTTAAGTATGTAGAATGAAAGAAATTCTATTTACTGTTTTTGGAATGGCCCCGTTTCGAAAATTAGGTAGCAAGTAAATAGTTATAAGAAATTAAATGTAAAATGAAAAAATCTCTACTATAAATTAAGTGAACCTCAACATATTTTTAAAAGAAAAACTTGAACCAGCCAAATTACATTGTATTACAGCTATTGTAGATGCAATTTCATTTTATTTTTGTTTTACCAAAATTATTTACTTGGCACCTGTCACTGACGGTTTGCAGAGGTACACATACGAGAACATGTTGTGTATTTTACCAAATTAAAAAAATGCTACAAAACTAATAGTAAAAAGGAAATAAACATGTTTAAGAGTTCGGATAAAAAAAAACGAATAGAATTGTTTATGTATGTGTTTGCTATCGAATACTGTGATGTTGTAGGTTATGCCTTGTACGAAATAATTTACACAAATACTCACGACTAAAAGCAACACTCTTAACATGCTGAAACTAGAACTAGTGAGTTGCGCCTGCATTGTTGAAACTGAGCCCGAAGATTCAACTTGTCATGATTTTTATAAGTTTTAAAGATATTTCTTTAGTAATTGTCACCCAAAAACCAATACCAATTTTTAACTCAATAATTATGCCATATTACTTATTTCCAGCTTATATTTTGCGCATCGTGATTTCCCAGTTTTTATCCATAGCATTTTGGTCTGGAAAACAGGCTGGCCATTCCATTTGTGGTATGTTATTTGACTATAGCAATCAGTTTAGGTTACTTTTATGAACCGTTGCATTATCCTGATAAAAAATCATACTTTCTTACGATTTATCTCTGCATAGAATTAACCCCAAATCATTAGAGAATCACTATCAAAATTTCTTTTGAAAAATTTCGTGGTTCCTAACGCAAATTTCCGCATATTAGTTGTACCTCTCCGGACCGTTTTTGTTATACTTTTTCTCGACGAAAAAACGTATTTAGTTTAGTATTTAGTGAAATTAACGAAGCTGTTCTTACCTTTTTATACCCTTCACACAGTGAAAAAGGGTATATATGTATATGTAGGTTTGTCATTCCGTGTGAAATTTCTACAATTTTCATTTCCGACCCCATAAAGTATATATTTTCTGAAAGCTTATGAATAGGGGAGTCGATTAAGCTCTGTCAGTGTGTCCATATATCCGTCTGTCCGTCTGTCCGTGTTTATGTTGAAATCAACTTTTTGAAGCCCCCCGAATTTTTTTTTTATTTTTTTATATTTTTTTTCTTAATTTTTTTTTTTATTTTTTTTTTGGTTTAAATTTATAAATTTATATTTTAATTATTTTTTTAAAAATTTTTTTTAAATTTTTTTTTTAAATATTTTTTAAAATTTTATTTTTATTTATTTTTTTTTTAACATACATACGTTAATTTTTAATTGTACAATGGGTTGATTTTTAATATGTAGGTTTTTTATATGTTTGTACGTATTTCATATGAGATGAATGGTGATACAAACTACTGTTATTGCATGACTACACGTTGTGAAGGGTATATAAGATTCAGCATGGCCGAATATAGCACTCTTACTTGTTTGAATTCGAATTCATATTATTTTTGGAATATTCTAAATGTACCTTTTAATGCCAGGGAAGTTATTGTGACGGCTTCTTAAAATTTTAGTGGTGAATGAAGGTAAGACCGCTGTAGCAAACGAGATACAGTTCAGCGTGTAAGATTTAAATATTAATCGTTTACTATTATTTTTGACTTGACTTAATTTTGGATTAACTTCGTTCGGAAAGCTTCCATTTTCTTTCCACAGTTTTTTTTTTTGGTCGTACATTGCGGACTTCCTCATCTGGTCGGCTGGATCGCCACGTAATTTAATGAAAATTAACACCTTCCAACGGAAGAGTAATAATAACAAGTAAGAGCACTATATTCGGCTGTGCCGAATCTTTTATACCCGCCACCAATTTTGTGTACATTTAAAGCACAATATTTATTATTTTGTTAATCACTATGGAATAATCTCTTTATAATAAAACATGTATCACTTTCTTTGTAGAGGGTAGTTAAATTTTAAGGGCCCATGTTGAAGGTGAACTACACCTAGTCTTTAAATTTGTTTTCTGCATTTCACTTGACATTTCTCAATCTCAAACTTACTCAATTTGATCCGTGGAAAGATACGCAAATGAGCAACGCGTTAAAGTTAGTCAGGTTTTGTTTTAAAATGGGTGTTCAAATCAAAATGCATTTTGTGCACTTCGTAATTCTTTTGATCAACATAATCGTTCAAATTCATCCACAATCGGGAGAAATGTAAAAAATATGTAAATTTCTTCAAAACAGGTCTGTATAAAATGTTAGAAAATCTGTGAATGCCTTCTTAGTTCGTTGAATGGGAACCATTGCTGGTTTTTGCGATAGTGTGCCAAAAGAGCAGTCAACCTCGACTCATCATCATGCCCAACAATTGAGCATCAACATTGTCATTGAAAATTTGGACCATCAGATAGAGTAGTGGCGCCAAGGATGGGGAGGGGGGCCATTTGGCCGATATTTTATTCAATACATAATCGAACCATACAAATATTATCATTATAAAAAGAAATGATAATAACTTCTTAAACAATTTGTGTTTTATTTAAATTCAACATCGGTCCTTAAGATTTAACCACCCTTTATAACTTCGATTTGCTACTAAAATGCTTTTATAAATGTAGTCTTTCAATGAAAGTGGGCGTTAAAGTAGGCGTGTCAATAAAGTTTCTGCTAATAAATACAACTTAGATATTTCAATATAGTCCTTTGTTTTCCCAAAAACTTTGTCAATAGAGAAATTACATGAATTTAAGATAAACCGTTATATGGGAGGTTGGTGTTAAAGTGGGCGTGTCACCTAAAATTTTTGGCACAACAATTACATTGAATAGAAAGATATACGTAGCAAATTTGATCATCATACCTCTAATTTTGGCGGTTTTATGAGCTTTTAAATTTCATTAACGGTAGATAACGTGAAAAGTGGGCGTTATAGTAGGCGTGTCAAAGTCATTTTTGCTAATGAGACAAAAGGTATTTTAATATAGTCCTTTATTATTCCACAATCTTTATTAATAGAGAAATTATATGAATTTTAGGTAAAACGTTATATGGGAGGTGGGCGTAAAAGTGGGCGTGGCACCTTAATTTTTTGGTGCAGTAATGACATTGCCTAGGGGGGTATACGTAGCAAATTTTATCATCATACCTCTAATTTTGGCGGTTTTATGAGCTTTTAAATTTCATTAATGGTAGATAACGTGAAAAGTGGGCGTTATAGTAGGCGTGTCAAAGTTGTTTTTGCTAATGAATACAACCAAGATGTTTCAATATATATGATTTTCCGTTACAAAAAAGCGCTTCACCAAAAAGCAAAGTGTGCAAAATTTTAGAGTCGTACATCCAATTTTGTTGCTTTTATGACGTTTTTGTTTTTAAATATATCGAAAAATACACTGTGCGGTATAAATTTTCGTACATTTTGATCGATAACTTCTCTCCTTATGCATAGATTTTGATAATTTTCTGAGAAAAATATTGTTTTTACTCAGGAAATATATATTCGAAGTTTCATGAGTCTACGTTAATGCGTTTGGACACAATTCCATTTTATTCGATGTTCGAAGGACACGGTTTTTTCGACCTACTCTTGGTTTTCGAGCTATAACTCTCTTCCTAATATTCCGATTTAGCCCATTTTCAATACCAAACAAACCTTGTCTATAAGAAAGATTCTGGCAAAATTTGAGCCCCCTAGCTTTTTCGGTGCGATCTCTATCGTTTCAACAGACGGACAGACGGACAGATGGACGGACATAGCTAGATCGTCATCAAATCAAACCCTGATTCAGAATATATATACTTTATGGGGTCTAAAATGGATATTTCGATGTGTTACAAACGGAATGACAAAATGAATATACCCCCACCATTTTTTTGGTGGCGGGTATAAAAATATCGCGTTGCATTTCTAAAGTTTATGTAATCGCAAAGTGCAGATAATAACCAAACGAACTTAAAAGAAACAGAAGAGAAATAACCGTATGTCAAGTAAAACATATATTTTTTAATATCGCGGCTATAATAATGCATCACATTACAATCAAATTTTTTGTTAAAATGGTGAAAAAATAAATGAAATGCGAGATTTCTGTTGCTTTAGTTAATCATTTTTTGTGTTCTTTCAGATGATATATACAGATATTTTTTATATTTTTGTGTTTATGTATATAAGAAATACTTAAAATTAACATGCACTTATATTATTGCAACGCAGTTTATTAAGCAAAAAGGTTTGAAGGCAGAAATTACAGTTTTTGTTTAATATCAAACAAATTATGAATTTTTCTTTTTTAAGGCCTAAAGAGTAAATGATTGGGATTCAAAGTGGTAAAATCCAATAAAATACTGAAAATAAAATTATTTGAATTAAGACCTATTCGGACGACGGTATATATATAGTGTTGCCAGATTCACATTTTTATTTGTGTTTTTTCAGAAAATTTACTGAAATAAGAGAAGTCTTGTAAATTTCTATTAAAAATGATTTTACTAAAAAAAATGTTAAAAACAAAAATGTATGTACCTTTTAAAGAAAACATCTTAAACAAATATTAAGTCCTAATCATACAATTTTCAAGGCGCTTTGTTTTCACTAATCTGCTTCATTCCACAGATAATACTATAGATATATCACAAGAAAGGGAAGCATTTAATTTGACTTTAATAGTTCTTATTCAATTTATAAAACTTTTTGTAATATTTTATTGCGATTTCTTAATTTTATATTGTTAAACTACAATTATAGGTACACTCCTTGCAACCACTTTATGCAACGCTTATATCTTTCATGTTGCTTTTATTGATTGATTTTATTGCGGAAGAAACACATTTAATAAAATGAGCGTTAAAAAATTGCAAATAAGAAAAATTGATCTGCGGTCAAACTGTTTTCAATGTTATTAACAGTATCAGGAGATTTAGGACATAAATAGGAAATCTGGTTCGGGAAGAAAAAACACTACATAATATTTGGAAGACCAAAAAATTTTAATTTAGTTTAGAAATAAAGAAAAGCTGTCGGTTCGCTCAATGCTCTGACTATTTGGTGCGAAAAGTTTAAGCTAACGTAGGCTTGAAACGTACAACGTTCAATAAATTCCACACATGAATGCTGAAAAAGCCAAAAAGAGGGCACGGAAATTAAAATCAAATAAAAAAAATAATATGTTGTATAATAAACGTTTGTGCTGGCATATTTTTCGCAGCTTCCGGTTCAAAACTTTTATTTGTCTAATGATCGAGGAAATGTTGAAGTATATGACCCAGAAGCATAAAAAATTAACTAATAAAGTCTTAGTGGTGCAAGTTTTATGCTTTTGCGCCAACAGAAGCAAATCATTTGTTGCAGTGGACTCCATAAATACCAAAATATACATCTAAGAATAATTGCTTATTCCTCTGATAAGAGAGTACAATGTGTCCTTATGCTTTTGATCTGATTTGGCATCTTCTGGCAACTCTATTAGAGAAAACAAGCAAATTATCAAAGCTCTTGAAAAAATTATAAAAATATTAATAAAACGTTTTTTAAAAATAGATAGTGACTATTATAAAACATAAAACAATATATACCAACTGAATAAAGAAAAATATTAAAGAATTAATTTGAAAAAAACATGAATATGGCTGAATGCAGTAAATGCAGATCAGCAATAAGAGGTGAAAGTGGTATTCGTTGCAATGGCGTGTGTGACAAAGTTTATCATTTTACAAAAAAATGTACTGGTATTGATCAATATTCGGCAAAAATACTTGATGAAAATAATTTCGTCCGTTTTATGTGCGACGATTGTTTGCAATATATCCATAATGTTGATCTTATCTTAAAGGAAATACAAGATGGTGTTGACAAAAACAAAGTAACATTAAAAGAATATAAACATGAATTTGAAAGCTCTCTGAAACAAAATGAAATAGAAATTAAAGAATTACTTGAAGCTATAGAAAAGAGATACGATGAGAGGTTTAAAAAAATTGATAATGTTCAAAAATTATGCGAAAAAAATGTTCAAGAAGTAAAAAAAATTTATGGAAATGTAAATGAAATAGAAAACAAAAATAAAGATATGTTTAGCACAATTGAAAAGAATAATATAAATATGTGTAATGAAATAAAGAAAATTGTAAAAGAAACGAATGTCAAACCAAGAATGACTTATGCACAAACAGTGGCAAATAAATTGGTGATGCCAGATTCAGCAAAAAATGTCCCCTTAATAATAAAACCTAAGGAAAAGCAGAGTATAGAGAAAACGAAATCTGATTTGAACGAAAAAGTGAACCCAATAAACTTTAAGATAACTAATGTTGAAAACAGAAAAAATGGTACTATTGTTATTCAAAGCTTAAATAATGAAGAAAGACAGAAAATAAAAGAAGCTATACAAAAGGAAATAAGTGAAAATTATGAAGTCAAAGTGCCGAAACAAACCGAAATGCAATTGTTAATAACGGACATGAATTTTAAATTGCAAGAAAATGATTTGTTGGAAAAATTAAGAAAACAAAATGAAATACTAGGAAATAGCAAAATTGAGATAATAAAAATTTTTGAAACAAAGAGATATAATAAAGCAGTATTTAATGCAAAAATAAAAATCGATAGCGATTCGTATCCGAAAATATTATCAGGTCAAAAGCTTAATGTAGGTTGGGATAGATGTAGAGTTTTTGACGGTACAAGTGTAACACAATGTTTTAAATGCCAAGGATACAATCACAAATCATCTGAGTGCAGAAATGAGGAAATATGCCACAAATGTCACGGTAACCACAAAAGCAAAGATTGCAATAATGAAACAGTAAACAAATGTGTAAATTGCATAAAAGAAAATAAAAGGCTGAACTTAGGACTTGATGAAAATCATTGTACAAACAACAGGTCATGCCCAGTTTATCAAAATAAACTAACATTGAAAATGAAAAGAATAGGTCTGACAGTTTAACAACCACAGAAAATATATGGAATATACACAAACATTCAAGGACTTTTAAATAACTTCGCCCAGTTGGAAATTATAGTCGAAACCGGTAAACCTGAGTTTATATTGCTCTCTGAAACTCATATCACAAATAACATTGATGAAAAAGAATATGAAATAAAGGAATATGATAACTATCCAACAATTTCGAATTCTTCGAAGACTGGAGGTGTAATATTATATATTAAAAAGAATTGGTATATAAATAAAATAAAGGAACATATAGTAGACTCAAAGCATTGGATTAGTGCCTATATGGCTAAACGAGAACATATATCATTTATTATAGTGATTGTTTATAGATCACCAAGCTGTTCGAAATCCGAATTTTGTGATACATTTCAAGAGTTCCTAGATGAAATTTGTGAAAAAAGCTGTGATATTTTAATAGCAGGAGATTTTAATATAGACTGGTATAAAGATTTTTATAAAGATAAATTTGAAAGTGTTTTAAATGACAATGGACTTAAACAAATTATAAGTGAATCAACTAGAATAACGCAAACCTCCAGAACATTAATAGACTATATAATAACGAACAATGAAATAATCTCGGCAAAAAATAATATAAACAATAAAATTGCAGACCATGAATGCATAGACATTTTTATTGATTATGAGAGAAATTATCACGAGAAACAAAATAAGGAAATAGTAATTTTTAAATACGAAAAAAATAGTTTTAAAAATGAAATAAATTCAATATTACAATGTAATGAAATTAATAATCTTAATGAATATGTCCATGATTTTGATAGATGTTTTGAAAATACTATACAAAAATTTACAATAAAAAAGACAGTAAATGAGAAAATTAACAATAAATGGTTCAACAGCGAACTCAGGCTTCTCAAACAAGACAAAATAAACAAGTACCAAAAAGCTACCATAGAAAACACTAGGGCAGCATGGAATAATTATAAATCAATAAGAAACGCATACAAAGTTAAAATTGAAAATGAAAAGCATAAATATATAAATAATAAAATAAGTAACGCAAGCAATCAAAAAGAAATGTGGAATCAAATAAAAGAGTTAGTGATAAAGAAACCCAGAAATGTGATAAAATCTGTGATATTTAACCAAATAGAATATAAGGACAACTTAGATATAGCCAACAATTTTAATAATTATTTCGTAAATAGCATTGCTGAAATAAGAAACTCCATTGAAAACGTGCAATATGAAAATAAAATACCTGTGATAGATGTTAAATTTGAATTTCGTGCAATATCCTTATTAGAATTACAAATTATATGTAAAAGTATTAAGAAAAAACCTGACTATAAGAAAATATCAAGCAATATAATATTAGATAACTGGGACATAACTGGCAATATTTTACTCAACATTATAAATAAATCCCTAGAAACAGGGGTTTTCCCAGAAAATTGGAAGGAATCTTTAATTACTCCAATTGAAAAAGTGAAGAATACTAATATTTGCGAAGAATATCGCCCAATAAACATTCTAAAAACATTTGAAAAAGTTATGGAAAAAGTAGTAAAAAATCAACTTGAAAACTATCTAGAACAGAATAAACTTTTATCGGAATACCAATCTGGTTTCAGAAAAAATTATTCATGTGAAACAGCATTGAATTACACAATAAACAGGTGGAAATATATGAAGAGGAACAATAAAATACTGGCGATTTTTCTGGATTTCAAAAGGGCTTTCGAAACAATAGATAGAGACATTTTAATAAAAAAATTATACAGATATGGAATTAAGGACAAGGAATTGAAATGGTTTCAGTCATATTTAACCAATAGAATGCAAATTACTAGAGTTAATAACGTGGAATCAAGTGCAATAGAAAATGACTATGGAGTACCACAAGGCTCAATATTAGGAGCACTCTTATTTATTATATACATAAATGATATGGAAAAAGTATTGGAGAAGTGTGAAATTATTTTGTATGCAGATGATACATTAATTTTTATGGAAGGAGAAACAGAAAATATATGCTACGAAAATCTTTCAAGTGATATGAACAATATAAATAAATGGCTAAAAATGAACAAGTTAAAATTAAACGAAAGTAAAACCAAATTAATGGATATAAATATGAATTCAGATATAACATTAAAAATAAATAATATAACAATAGAAAAAGTTAACACTATTAAATATCTGGGTTTTAAGATTGACAATGACTTAAAATTTAAAGAACACATTGAATACATATGTAAAAAAATCGTGAAAAAAATCGGTTTTTTTAAACGAATAAGAAACAACTTATCTAAAATCACGGCAATAAACATATATAATACAATTATTAAACCACATTTCGAGTATGGATCAACAGTTTTATACACATGCTGTACAAATACACAAATAACCAGACTACAGAATTTACAAAATAAGGCAATGCGTACAATATTAAAACTAAACAGATTTGCTTCAGTAACATTTATGCTGAGTGATTTAAAATGGCTTAAAATACACAAAAGACTAGCACTAAATACAATAAACTTTATTCAAAAAATAAAAATTGGAGATGCTCCTAAATATTTGATCGAGCAAATAAGATATGTTGGGGAGGTTCAACCATATAACCTGAGGAATGCTTTAGATTTCAGGTTACAACGAGCAGACACCAGCGTGATGCAAAGATCGCTATTTTATAAAGGACTAAGCATTTACAACAAGATGCCAACTGATGTGAAAAACGAAACTAATAACAATATATTTAGAAAACAATTATCATCTTTTATTAAAAATTTTAATATATAGCAGAGCTAAATTTTCTGTTTAAGTTTTTTTTAAATGATATGTAATTTTCAAAAGTATTAATAAAATACTACTTACTACTACAAAAAAAAAAAAAAAATTAACATGGAAAGAAAGCTGTGGAGTGGTACCAAAACTATAACATACTTTTTGCATCAGGAGAGCCCAATACTCTAAATAAAATTTCTATAGTCTTCATATTTTTAACGAAAGGCGATTTTTGCTACATACGAGTGTAATTATTATCGCCTAATAGAATATCGAATATATTTTCAGGTGAAATCTTTGAAACCTTTAGGGGTGGAAAAGTGGAAAATGCGGAAAAATATGTATAACTCTTAAATTGCAGGGAGGCCAATTTGGAAAAAAGTGTAATACGGATTTAAACAGATATTAAAAATTATATAATTTAGTAAAAATAGAAGCATGTTTATGACAGGGTAGAAAGAGGAAATTTCGGGAAATTGGTTTGATTTTTTTTTGAACATTCTTATTTTTAACCAAAAAAGGGTAGACTTATTAATTAAAATGATGCCTTTTAAAATATTTTATTGTTAATTGATATTTAAACATTTCAAACTTCGATTTTGTACGTTGATATGAAAAAAAGAGTTTCTTACTTTATATTGTAATTTTTGTATTTTCTACGTTTATGAATATATATTTTTTAAATTAAGACTATTGATTTAATGTGAGATTGAAGATATTATGGTTAACCAAAAAGGAACTTTGTGGTACTTACTTCCCTCTTTGTATTTTCTTCATTTTTAAAAAAAGATTCTAAAAAAAATGAATGTTGATCCGAGTGACCAAAAAATTACCTTTTAAATTTTTATGGCACTGTTTTATAAAGAAGAACAAAATGTTACTTTTGAAACTCAGATGTATTGATCTTGGCTGATATAGAAGATAATTAAATTTACTGAACAAAATTAATCACAAAAACAAGTTTTCATAAATTCAAGGTACATTATTTAGTAATTAAAAGAAGAACTTCAGTGTTAAAAAAATAGTAAGTTCTGTGCTACCGAAGTAGCTTCTATTTGGCTAGTATTTATAAATAATACAAATTAATAAAAGCTTTAAGCAAAAAATTCAAGTTTAAATGCAACAAAAATAATTTATGATAAAAACTGAAAAAATTATTTATATTAAAAAGCTATTACAAATGTGTGTTGTTAAAGTTTTAAAAGCAAAAAAAAAAAAACATAAATCAATCTTTAGACGACCTTAAATTTATTTTGCAGTTGCTTTTGTTTTTTAAAAAGTTTTAAATCGCTATAAAAATGTGTTAACAATTTTGCCTACAACAAGTAAATTGCTTTTCATTTCTTTCTCAATTTTACTTAAATATAATTAATATTCATAAACATTTTTTTTGTAAATAGATTTATTGTTATTACGACCTACTATGAGAATAACAACTTAAAGCAAAACTGACATATTGTTATTTATAATATAAATACCACAAATAGTTTATATAGAAAAAAATTTAAATTTTTGTTAAGAAAATTTATTTTTCTCTTCCAGGTCTACTGTGTGCAAATGATTATTTAAAAAACCCTATAAATACAAGTGCTGAGACTTTAATCTAAATCTTTACCTTTTTTAGTCTGAACTTCAAATCAAGTCTTAGTACACTTTAATTGCAGAAATTCACATAACAAGATGTCTTATTTTCTAAATAATTTTAAAATATCTTTACAATTCCTACTCATAATTTTTGTTCGAGCTTTAACCACAACAAATGGACTTCTTCCGAAAACTCGAATTGCTGGTGGTAATGCCATAGACATAAGCGAAGCAAAATTTATGGTACAAGTATTTACATTGCACTGGCAATGCGGTGGCAGTCTAGTAACACCATTGCATGTAATAACAGCTGCTCATTGTGTCAACCAAGTCATTCCTTCGGACTTGACAATTATTGGTGGAGCCACTTATTACCAAATAGGTGGCTTAAAAAGGAGTGTTAATAAAATATACGTGCCTGACGAGTTTGACTATATAAATTTATCATGGGATATTGCAGTCTTAGAATTAAGTACCCCCTTGAAGGGATCAAATGTCCATACAATTGAATTATGCAATACTCGATGGAAACCGGGTGGCTTATTTAAGGTCTATGGTTGGGGTAATACTAAAGAAGAAAAAAATTATTTACTTTTTGATAAAATCTATAGTCTAATATCAAGACCTCAATTACATATGGTTGAGGTTCCTGCTTTGGAAAATGAAGGATGTAGAAGACATTTTAAGCAAGTTCTACCGAAAGCTGTATTTTGTGCTGGAGTGCCTGGCGAAAAGGATTCGTGTGATGGAGACTCTGGTGGACCAGCTGTGTACAATAATCAATTGTGTGGTGTAGTATCAGCTGGTGGTGATTGCCCAGATGTCGGAATTTATGTGAATATAAATTATGTAAAGCATTTCTTGGAGAAAATTATAACATTCGATAATATTTAAAACGGTACTAGTTGATTTTTAAAGAACAGAAGGATAGAACAAAATTATTATTTACAAAAATACTTTATAATCCCAATTTATTTTTTGTGTGTTAATAGTTGGTTGCAGCTGCACATTAGGAAAGTGGTTTAGGAGGAATGGCATCAACTTTATATTTGTAAAATTTTAAAATTTTTTATACTGTAAGCTTTACATAGATCGCTCTTATAACAGTTGCCTTATCTTCCTAACTTGATCCAAAAACGATTAAAAAAAGGGTTAACGGCATGCAAAAGATCTCGATGTACAATATAAATATAAAGAACATTGATTGTTGAAAAAAGTTTGATGGCAGATCAATTTTTCTTATTTTAAATTATTTTTTAGCACGTACTTCTTTTTTGTCACACATTTTTATCAAACTCACAACAAATCAACATGGTTGTCATTGAAAATAATAACTGACATATTTTTAAAAAGATAATTGAAGAATGAACAAGAACAAGAAAAAGCATTATAATGTAGTATCTTATTAATTTAATTTTGTATTTCTCTGTGACTATCAATACTATTGCAAATTGTTCAAAAATTCCACACACCACAAGTTCTGGGGGTATTTAAATTTTATATTATAAGATTTTAAACAATAAGAATATTAAAGGTTAAAATTGAACAAAATGAAAAGTGCACGCATTTGTGGATGTATGGGTGTAGGTGCTTATTTATATAGAGTAATGCATGCGCGCATTAAATAATATATTTTGTGTAGGAGTATGTTATACACTAAAAAGTTGAAAACTAATTTTAAAAAAGTACTTCTGAAATATAAAACCGGAAAAAGTTACAAATGAATCACGAAACAGTAATACTACACTAAGAGGAGACTAAGGAGAGACTCAGAAAATATTTTTACACAATATTCAAGCGAAAACTTATCTTTGGTTCCACAAATTATAATTTTTTAATGGCATTAGCTTTTAATAATATTTCAGATATTTTCTTTTCAAAATCGTTCACTTTCAACTGTTATTTCGGTCAAAATGGACAGCAGAAAATAAATTTCAAAAAAATAGCAAAAGATCTGAAGGTTCATCGTTACACTGTTTCAAAAGTCATCAAACAGTGTTAGAAAGACTTGAACATTTAAAGAAAGAAAACTTAGATCAGAAAGAGAAAAAGATCGTAACCAATATTGGTACGTGAAAAAAAGTCGAACAACTCTTTCGAAGAGCATCGAACGCTCTTATACGAAAAGCAATGCTCTGATTCTTCTGTGCGCAGAGCCAAAACTTATGCTGTGTTGAAGTCGTATAAAGTTCAGAGAACTTCAGAGTGCAATGCAATAAAGAAATAAGAAGCAAAAAAACGAGCTAAAAATTTAAGTAAAATTTTATAAAAAAAATACTCCTGTTGTGTTGTAGATGATGAGACTTATATACCGAAAGATTTTTTACAACTTCCGGGTCAAGATTTTAATATGGCTGAGGGACGATGAAATATTAAAGAATAATAATATAAAAAAACAAACAAAATTCTACAAGAAGTTTCTTGTGATACAAACCATTTTCAATTGTGGCAAAAAAGCAAAGCGTTTGTGATATCAGGCACGATAAATACCGAAATATATATTACGGGGAATCTACAAAAATCATTTTTACCATTCTTAAAACAGCACAGAGTGCTTTTATATTTCTAGCCCGATTTGACATCAAGCCACTATGGAAAAAAGGCCCTTGGGTAGTATTCAAACAGTAATGTCAATTTTGTATCATGAGAGGCTAACCACTCAACTGCCCACAACTTTGGCCTATAGAAAGGTTTTGGTTTCTTGTAAAAAACGAAAATTTATCCCAGGGCATGTCCGATTTTAAGCGTAAGTGGACCACGTTGCCAAAAGGCAATGGAAGAAACTATAAAGGAGGATTTTCGGAAAAAATGGATAAATTAATACACATCGAGTAATATTTTTTTAATGATTATTTTCGTTTTCATGACTTTGTATAATATTTAAGGAAAATTATGTATTTTTAAGAAGTTTATATTGAAGGGTTTAAGTTTTATTTACTTAATACCAGTATAAGGTTTTTCAGACTCACTACTTAGGCGAAACACAATATATGTTTATGTTCATAAAACATTAGGGATGAGTTAATTAATTACTCAGTGTTTTTTTTATATATATTAATAATATCCTTTATTTTATTTTGTAATTTATGTTGTAAAAAAGTAAATTTTTAATTGTAAAAGCATGTTCACATTATGCAAATATTAACCAAATTAGACGCAAGTACTGAAATGTTTTTATTTCGACTCTCAAAAACGAATGATTTCTTTCAATTACAAGTTTCCGAAATTTAAACCAATTTCCATAATTTATCGCATTTTACTGCCTAAAAATATGCTATAAAACTTGTTAACTAAACGAAAATTAATAATTTATTGTTAACGGCAAAATAATATGTATAGAAAAAAATTTTAAATTTTAAACAGTGTTTAAATTTATGTACACGACCATATAAAATATATTATATATGTAAATTTTTCAAATTATTTAACAATGTTTTTGGATATGAATTTTATTAAGACTTAAAAGAATAAATTTAAAATTCAGTCCACAGACAAAACAAAAATTTCAAAAAATAATATTATTTAGTTTTGTCTACGTAATAGTTATGTTTAGCAAAGGCTATCTACTTATAGAGTCCAAATACAGTTATTTAATTGAAAATTTAAAACAACATGACTTTGTACAAAGAATCTACTTTAAAAATTAAAATCTGCATGTCAAACAAGCTTTAATAATTTTTATTATTTTCTTTTTTTTAATTTTATTGATGAAAGGTCAAATGTCATTTTAAATTCATATTATATTTTATATGACATTTTATGTGACATTTTTGCTATAACAAAGAATTTGTTTCAAAGTACACTATGATCTAAGAATGTGCAGAGGTGGCTAGAAATGATGCAACACAATGCTACAACCTACAGTATTTTTAGACTCAAAATCATTTATAATGAATTTATATTTTTGTTTAACTACTGTTTAAGTACCCCATATAAATAAGATATCACAAAGGACTCAAGCTAGCCATGGCAGGTACTAAATCTTATTAAAATAGGAGGATTAGTACATTTAGTGCAAATTGTACATTATTTTTGTAGCTTTCTTAAATACGAGTAAAGAGATTGTAAAATAGTATTTAAACTATCCGTTATTAATTATAATATTTTAAACAAGCAACAACTAAAATTATAATATTTTTTATATAATTTGAGATAATGTTATATGTATTAACGTAAATTACACTGCTCGACAAAAAATCATTTTTTGTCTTCCCGTTAATTAGAACTATGTGGTTTAAATGGATTTTGATGCGCTGAACCCAAATTCGTTGTCGTTTTTTTTTTGCCATCAGATCGGGATTTTTTTTTATGGACGTGGCAAATTTGTTCCCCTAAATTAGACAGGTACGGAGACATATTTCATCCTAACTCGAGAACCAGTAGTCCGATTTTCAAATATAAAACACCAGAAGATGTGTAACAAAATTGTATTTATTTAAATTGAATAAAATCTCTATCTCTTATCGTTTTGGAACTATTCAGAAATTAATGGAGAAAAGAATTTTTTTCGTGCAAAATTCGTAATATTTTTCAATTTAAAAATGGAATTAAAAAAAATATAAAGCAAATATTCAACATTTTGCATTTTTTCTGAGAGTTACTTATCTTAAAAATAAAAAAATTCCATAAACCATAAAAATCGGGTAAAAAATTTAGATTTTATTGTCACTTTACCGCTGGTACCCAATATTGACCATATATGTGTAATGCAGCAAACAACGTCAGAGTGAGCGCACTAAAGCGACTTGTAGCAACAATGAATGGCAACTATTTACTTATATCTATTTTCGTACAACAAAAACAAATACAAGCAAAAAAATTGCCTGATTGAAATTTTGTAGCAACGCCCCGCTTAAAGCACTGAGCAGTGTTATTCTAATATAATAACAGACAATGTTTGTATGTTTAGATGTTTGGATAGTTGTTACTCAATCGCGCAAAATTGGCTAAACTGGAATTGAATAAAATTTGCCACACAGATAAACAACAATCTAGTTTAACAAATAGGCTGTCTTTAATTACGATAGTAAAGCAAACTCGCGGACTGGCGAAACAAATTGAATGACCCAACGTCGTCTATGGAAGTATTTTGTCTTGAATATTTTCATTAAATCCTATACCAATAATAAAATAAATATGCATGTGTGTATGTTTAAATATTTTGATAGTTTTACTCAATCACGCAAAAACTTGCTAAACGGATTAAAATGAAATTTGCTGCACAGACATATAAAAACCTGAATTATTACATAAAGAGGTTTCCTTTTGTGCCATTAACTACGCTGACGAAGTCCCGGACACTGTCTAGTAAAGAATTAAAACCAAAAAAATAACAATTTAAGTAACAATAATTTAGTAAAATACATACAATTTATTTATTTATGTCAACTTTTATTTGTTTCAGTTAAAAAAATTATAGTCTCCTTCAAGTATATATTGGAGCAAATTCTTTTATGATTGTTACTCTTGTCCTTTTTTGTCCCAAATCGTTAGATGTGAAATTGTTTATTTCTTTTTTATTCTACATTTTTCATATTGTTATAAAAGTTAAAATTATCTTTTCAATATTTTCTTGTTATCGTATTTTTTATTATTGGTTTTTAGGGGTATAAGGATTAAGATATTTTGCAAAATGTAAACCAAAACAACATATAGAATACCTTTTATTTACAAGGCAAACAATTTATATTGCAGCTTGTTTAATATAGAAATTTATTTATTTATTTATTAAAAATTTCTATAGAAAATCAGTTCCAGAAACTCTTTTTAATCCTTCAGAAATTTAGTAACTGTTTTGACAGGTCTGGCAAAGCAAATGTCATAATTTCCCAAAAACTTTAATATGATTAAAAAGTATTGTATTGTTTATTGTAAAACTTTAACGATATTTTAAAAATATTTAAAATAATGACATTATGGCAATACGACACTAAGAACATTAACCAAATATAAATAAAAAATGCCGACCGACCGAAAAAATGCTAGCCGAATAAAAAATAAAGCATTAATACCCCGAAAAATAATTCATTCTTTCGCATCACGAAAATCTTTCGAGAAATATACGAGAAGTACGAAAGTTTTGTGTACAATTTTAAAAATATTTTGTTGTTTTACAAAAAAAGCATAGTAACTGAAATAATGTACTTATTACAAAAATAAAACGTATAGTATAGGAAGAGCACTAAAGCAAATTTCAATTGCTTTCAAAAGTGCAATATTTTGCCTTACAAGCTTCAAGCATATAAAATATTAATCAAGTTTTTCCAACGAATGTGCCGAAATGATTTATTAATATATTTCAAATATCTTGGTTTGATTCTTTTTTGTAATGATGGTAAAATTTATGCCAGAAAATCAAGGTGTCACGCCCACTTTAACGCCTACCTCCCATATAACGTCTTATCCTAAATGCATATATCTTCTTTACGGATACATATTTGGGAAGAATAAAGAACTATATTGAAATATCTAAGTTGTATTTACTATTAGGAACTATATTGACACGCCTACTTTCATTGAAAGAATAAATTTACGAAAATATTTTAAGAGCATATCGAAGAAAGTAATATTTCGGAATAGCCGAATATAGTGTTCTTACCTTTTTCATTTTACTAAGTTTGATATCATTTTACATATTTGCGAAAACTAAAAAAAAAAAATAAATAAAATAAGCGCAAAATCCAGCCAATTGTTCGTACTATGGAAGTCTGTGGGATTTTTTGTGGACCATTTGACGTTTTTCATTTTGGGGCTATTTTACGTAGCGCCAAAGAATGTTGTAAACATCCTAATTTACAACTTATAATTTATAATAATTCATTACTCAACTTTTAGGTTTCAAAACTCATTCAAATTCCATAAATCTTTTTCAAGTATATTGATAATTTTTAACCAAAAACGTTTTTCTTTTTTATAATACCTTGCTTTGCAGTTTAGCTAACGATATGCACATTTGTATATATTAAATTGTATTTATTGAATTTTTTTTTATTTATTTTTATAAATAGTAAATTTATTTCTTGTGGTTTACAATATAAATATTTTGTTTTTATGAACAATTGCACACATATATACATAAGTGTATGAGTAGCAAATATACAATGCAAATAAAAATTATACAAACATAGATATGTATATATGCATGTATGTATGTATTATGATTTAAGTATACAAGAAAATTACATACATCCTTAAGTATATATGCATATTTTTATGTACTTATGTTGAGTGTGTTCCATATAATCATGTATGATGATTGTATGTACAATATATGCACAAAATATATGTAAATACATATGTATGCATATTCAATTGAATTTTTCATTTTGCTTAAAAGAAAAGTATTTTTTAATGAAACAATTTTTGCTCAACTTGCGTATGCTTTCTGTAATCCTAGTTTAACAAAATTAAAATATGCATATAAATACAAATGTACTGCATTTTAATGTATTTATATGCTACATATATATATATTTGCCAATGGTATGCATGTAAGTAAACCAATATTTTGTTAAGTAAGAGATGAAAAATTTTAAGAAATATGGATATCATTTATAGATATAGTATGTATATATGTACGTTTATAACATAAACATAAAGTTTTTATTATTTCGTTGGTCAAAAAATTCTGTTAAGAATTGACTCCTTTAATTTCTTGAAGATTTTAATACAAATATTTTAGAAAAAAAGAATGATTCCGTTTGCTATGTATTTTTCATCTCTTGTTCCCTTCACAACCCTCTTGTAATGTTCTATCAGTACTATATTTGTGTGAGTTTATACTATTATATGCTTATTGCTGGTCAGTTCTGTTAAAAAATTTTGTAAAACAATACAATTACATTTTATATATTTTCAAGTGTTGTATTAGATTCCTACGGGTTTAAAAAAACATTAGTCTTTTGGAAAATTAAAAAATAATTAGTTTTCGCTCCTAAAATAAACAAGTGAGATCGCATTTTCGGCTGAGCCGAATCTTATATACCATTCACAAAAGTGAAGATATGCAATTACAATCATATATAAGTTGTTTATGAAATAGATCTTATTATGTATATAATCATTCTCATAATATATTTTTGGTATTCTTTCGAAATATATGGTGCTAGGACTACCTCCCATAGAACGTATATACAGCGAAAACACCTAACAGTGGACATTATCTTTAAGCACACCTTACGTTGATAGAAACTCTTAAGTCTAATACCGCTTCCGGTCTCCCCATAGCAGGGGTTTCGATCATCCCCAAAATGACAAGAAAAGTCTAATTCGTTAATATCTTCTGAAATAAAATTCGTTAAAAGCGCTTTAAATTTTAACAAGTAAGAGCACTATATTCGGCTGTGCCGAATTTTTATACCCACCACCAATTTTGTGTACATTTAAAGCACAATATTTATTATTTTGTTAATCGCTATAGAATAATCTCTTTATAATAAAATATGTATCACTTTCTTTGTAGAGGGTGGTTAAATTTTAAGGGCCCATGTTTAAGGTGAACCACATCTAAACTTCAACTTTTTTCTTGTATTTCATTTGACATTTCTCAATCTCAGACTAACTCAATTTGAACCGTGGAAAGATACACAATCGAGCAACGCTTTTAAATATTAAAGATTTTTATAAAAATGGGCGTTCAAATCAAAATGCATTTTGTGCACTTCGTGATTCTTTTGGTCAACATAATCGTTCGAATTCGTCCACAATCGTGAGAATTGTAAAAAATATTTGCAAAGCAGGTCTGGATGAAATGTGAAAACATCTGTGAATGCCATCTTAGTTCGTTGAATGGGAAACATTGCTGTTTTTCACGATAACGTGACAAAAGAGCAAGCAACCTCGACTCATCATCGTGCCCAACAATCGAGCATCAACAGTGTCATTGAAAATTTGGACTATCGGATCGTGGTGTGCCGCCTAGGTTGGGGGGCCATTTGGCCGATATTTTGTTCCATACATAATTGAAGCATACAAATATTATCATTATAAAAATAAATGATAATAATTTCATAATAATTTAATCAAAATCAACATAGTCCCTTAAAATAAAACCACCCATTATAACTTCGGTATGCTAGTAAAATGTTTTCGAAAATTTAGTCTTTCAATGAAAGTGGCCGTTAAAATACGCGTGTCAATAAAGTTTCTGCTAATAAACATAACTTAGATATTTCAATATAGTCCTTTAGTATTCCAAAATCTTTATTCCTAGAGAATTTAGATGAATTTAAGAGGAAGAAAGTGAATTTAAGGTTAAATTTTAAGGGCCATAGGGTGATTTAAAATATACATTCTCTGCATTTTTCTAAAACGGGAAATTTATTGTAAGATTTTGATTTTTAAACTTCTATAACAATTTGCTTTTAAAAGATTTTCAAACAAAATAAGTTTTGTATAATTTTAAAATTTGTTAGCCATTAGTACATGAAAATAAATTGTTTATAATGTTTAGAGATAATTTTTTTTTACTTAGGTCAAAATTTTTCTTAATTCCCATTTTTAATAGAGCATAACTTCAGGAGAACATAAGCATAAGTTGTTAGCATGCCATCTAGTAGTTGCTAGTAGAGTCATCTTTCTTATCATCTTTATCTTATATTTAGCTACAGTACAATAAATGGTGCAGTGTAAGATAAATAAATGCTAATATATATGACTAATATATTTTTATAAAAATTTAAGGAAAAAAGTGTGCGTGGCACATCTATTTTCCGTTATAACGAAGACTTTGACCAAAAAGCCATGTTTGCAAAATTTCAGAATCGTACATATATACACTGTGCGGTATAAATTTTCGTACATTTTTATCTATAACTCTTTTCCTAATTCATAGATTTAAGCGATTTTCAGGGAAAAATATTCTTTTGACTCGATAAATATATATTCGAAGTTTCATGACTACGTTTATGCGTCTGGACACAATTCAAAAGTGAAAGTGGGCGTTATAGTAGGCGTGTCAAAGTTGGTTTTGCTAATGAGTACAACTTAGGTGTTTCAATATAGTCCTTTATTATTCCAAAATCTGTATTAATAGAGAAATTATATGAATTTTAGGTAAAACGTTATATGGGAGGTGGGCGTAAAAGTGGGCGTGGCACCTTAATTTTTTGGCATAGTAATGAAATTGCATAGGGGGATAGACGTAGCAAAATTTATCATCATACCTCTAATTTTAGCGGTTTTATGAGCTTTTAAATTTCATTAACGGTAGATAACGTGAAAAGTGGGCGTTATAGTAGGCGTATCAAAGTTATTTTTGCGAATGAGTACAACTGAGGTGTTTCAATATAGGCCTTTATTATTCCAAAATCTTTATTAATAGAGAAATTATATGAATTTTAGTTAAAACGTTATATGGGAGGTGGGCGTAAAAGTGGGCGTGGCACATTGATTTGCCGTTACAAGAAAGCGTGTCACCAAAAAGCAAAGTGTGCAAAATTTCAGAGTCGTACATCCAATTTTGTTGCTTTTATGACGTTTTTGTTTTTAAATATACCGAAAAATACACTGTGCGGTATAAATTTTCGTACATTTTGATCGATAACTCCTCTCCTAATGCATAGATTGAGACAATTTTCGGGGGAAAATATTGTCTTTACCCAGGAAATATACATTCGAAGTTTCATGAGTCTACGTTAAGGCGTTTGAACACAATTCCATTTTATTCGATGTTCGAAGGACACGGTTTCTTCGACCTACTCTTGCTCTTCGAGCTATAACTCTCTTCCTAATATTCCGATTTAGCCCATTTTCAATACCAAACAAACCTTGTCTATAAGAAAGATTCTGGCAAAATTTGATCCCCCTAGCATTTTCGGTGCGACCTCTATCGTGCTTTCAACAGACGGACAGACGGACGGACATAGCTAGATCGTCATAAAATCAAACCCCGATTCAGAATATATATACTTTATGGGGTCTAAAATGGATATTTCGATGTGTTACAAACGGAATGACAAAATGAATATACCCCCACCATTTTTTTGGTGGCGGGTATAAAAAAATAGTAGTTATCATGTGTATAAACTTTCCATAAATATGTGTAAATAAATATATTTAGTTGAAAACTATCCATTATGTGTACATCTTCATAACATAACAAATAAGTTTTATGCTTGATATCATGAATCCGGCATCGCTTTTGGATATTTTTGGTTGTTTTTAAATATTGTTAATTTGGCAACTTTGAATTAAGTACATATCGTCGGTCTCATGTAGAAAGGCCCTATTTCAAATAATTATAATTTTACAGGAGAAGGTTAAAACGTAACAGAAATTGTATTATTGTAATGTAATATCTTTTGTAAAATCGCTTGTAATACTATTGCGTTAAATTTTTGTGTCGAGGTGTATTTGTGTGAAATGTATTGAATTCACAGAATAACTAAATTTTGTAAAAACTACGAGTAAAAAAAAAATGGAAGTAATGCAAATTGAGTTATAAGTATTTTGAATAGTCAGTTAAATGTACAGTCAAATCCCGATAATTCGTACCCCGATAAATCGTAATTCCCGATAATTCCTGATAAACTGTCGGTCCCTTGAAAAAATCTCGTTAATTCGTAAAATTTCCATACATTTTAATCCCTTCGCTAATTCGTAATTTTTTTTCAAATAAAATCTTCTTTACCTCTTATAAATCGTAATTGTTTGCCAACTACCACTTATAATTCGTAATAAAAACAACAGAAACATGGAAAGTATGCTAAAAGCTAACAATATAGAAAATGATGACGACGACCATGACGGCAACAACAAAGTTCCCTAAAGGCTATAATACATTAGCTCCTTAAATGACGAATAATAATGTAAAATTGCAAATTAATAAATTGAGATTTTATGTCTCCAATCATACTGTGGACGAAGAAATTTTTAATTCCTTAATAAAAATAGAAAATACATTGTTCAACCTCCGTGAGAAAAGTCTGAACAAATGCAAATCACTTTTTTTTTTTTCAAATCAATTTTAGATGATGTAAATATGTACATTATGTATTTTAAGTTAAGAAAATGAATTTTTATCTTATTGGTTTTTGTTTACTATTTAAATTACACGTATTTTACGCTAAGTAAATACAATTGCTATTTTATTTTATATATTTATTTTGTATTTTATTTGTAACAATTGTTTTTTATGTTTATTTTTATCGTTTTAGTAAATAAATTGAAAAACCCCGTTAATTCGTATTAATTTTATTTTAACCCCGTTAAACCGAAACCCCGCTAAATCGAAAACCCCTATAATTCGTACGAAATGGCCGGTCCCTTGCGATTACGAATTATCGGGATTCGACTGTATTAGTTTTTGTGTTAAAAATTGGCTTCGGAACAAAAGATGTGTTACATTAAAAAAGTGGAAATTATTAATTCGTTTGAATTTTAAACAGAAAACAAAAAATATTTTTTTAAAACAAATGCAAATTAGAATTAACACAACATTATCATTAGGCTTTTTATTTTTTATAATATGCATGTACATATATGTATTAATGATCAATATACTAACAAAAATATCAAGTTTTTATTAGACCTCCCCTTAAATGGATAAAGTTTGGTCAACCGTTCAATCTGTCCACTGTGTGGAGTTTTCAATGTAGTAACTATCAGATATCTAAGGAACTCTTAAACAATATGAGCCTTGAAACGCTGACAATGTTAAGACATCGATTACAAATTTTGATTTTCTTTGGCGTCATATATGAATAATGTTCAAATATTCATAGATAACTAAAGCCGATTTTGTCTTGTAGGCCTTTGCGCATTAATGAGTCCTAGTAGACAATATCATCGTTATACAGTGGAGAACTCTTATGTACTGTTATGGGCCCGTTAATAATATTGCCATGCATAATTTTCTTTGATTGTGTTATTGCCACGTGAATTCATCAATGAAATTTTCATTTACGATAATTTCGTGCAAATTTCGACTTCTGTGAAAATGATTCATTTATGAAAATTTCTTTGCGGCGATGTTGCCCAAATTCACCACCAGGAGTGTGCATAGAGATTTAAACTGTATGTGTGGCAATACCTATACAACGCAAGTGTTGATATTTGTATATCTGGATAACGGTATTTTACTAAATAATCACGAACAAAATTTAATGAAAGCAATAAATAGCCCACTCTATTGCTACCTTCCATACAATGTAAACGGAAATGGAGCAGTAAACCAGGTTTCTGCTTGTTCTGTGTTAAAATGTGTGCATACAGTTCTACATAGATTTAACCAAATAAGAATTGATATAATTAAAATTGAATTAACAATGACATTTAAACTACAGATATTTAAACTTGTCATTAAGAATTAAATATATCAATTTGTTTTTTATTAAATATTTTTATTTAATTATTTAAATGTCAACATAAATCAGTTTGCATTTTTGCCTTCCAAAAAAACTATTTTATATATGCGAATGTATTTTTCTTAAATTTAAAGGCTTTTTGACATATTAGAAATTTGGTTTAAAAATAAAATTTTTTCAAACTTTAATTTAGATATTACTCTTTACATAATAATTTCTATAATTTTTGGTCTTGAAAATTTTGTATAAATTTGACAAAGTGCATTGTTACTTTTGTGAAAAATAAACCAAAAATATAACAATTAAATAAAACAATACTGACACTGACCTTAAACATTGAAAATTAACTTGATTTTTTTCTCCGTAGCAGTAAAAGCACAATATTTTTGCTACTAGGGTGACCAGATATATAAAATTTTCTACGATTAGAAAATGTATCAAGAATTTTAGAGAAGAAGGGATTTTTTGCATTATTTACGCAAAAATTTTATGAATGTTAATAAGTAAGTTATTACTATTATTGTTTAAATGAAATTTCAGTAAGAAAAATATTACCGAAAATCCTAAAAAATATTTCCTATAATAAAATAAATTATAAAAAAAATTTCTATAATTGAGCAATTCAATATAATTTAAATCTAAAAAGCTACAATATGTAATTAACGAAAAAAGATTTCAAATAAAGAAAATTCGACTAGATTTTCATCTATAAACCAATCATTTAATTATTAAAGAATGTACCTAATATTTAAAAAAAAAAATATAGAATCTTCTTATATCAGCTATTTGTCACCAAAACAATTTTAATGCATAAAACATTTATCAGCAGCTTTCCTAAAATAGAGATATTTTCTTTATTTGTAAACAGAAAATTTTCTATAAATGCATTGTCTAGGATTTTACTTATTCAGTTTCTTTTATTGATTCACTTAAAAGTTAGATATTTATTTAATTCGAATAATCGAAAACAATTAAAAATTGGTTCGATTACAGAGGACAACACTTTTAGCATAATATTTGTTAGTGAACTTCGATACATTTTATGAATAAGTTTTAAAACCTCTTACTGTAGTCTTCGAGCAATTTAATAGAAAGTACCATATATTTTAGCATTAAACGGGAAATAAATAATTATATGCCTGTATTTTGTATTCCGAGTGAATTTAAACAACTTGGAATTGCCATTGTAGTGTGATATATTTTCTGTCGATATACAGAACACAGGCGATAAGTGAAAATAATTTCTATTAATACAAAATTTGAATTTATGCAGAAATGGTAATAAAAATAATTATTCGAAAATATTGTATGAATTATTATTTTCTTATAACATTAAGTTGCCTATATAATTTAGTAATATTCGTATAAAAAGGAGTTTTAAATCTAAATTCTTGGATGCAAATCTGGCCACCTTAACGATGCAAAATTTGATATTCAATTACACACTATTACAACTATTCTGTTAAGTTGAACATGATTGTTTTTGTATAAAAAATATTTATTTATAATTTGTTCTAACAGTTTGTGACAATTTTCCGCTGTTTAAATTTAAATAGTAGACTGTTAAGATAATACCTTATAAATTATATAAAAAATTCATATGTCTATGTATAGTGTGTAGCATGTGTAATTTGTTTATTATTTCCTTCATTTAAAGGTTTACCCATACCCATCTACTTATTGTTCATTTAAAACTTTAAATTGTGAATTGAAAACAAAGTTTTAAAGTAGTGATGAACAAACAAACAAAATCACTACTGAAATGTAATTAAAGTTAATTGTTGCTGGCTTTTTTACTGTCTATGCTTACTACTATTTAGCTAACTAAACAATTGAATGTATGTAGGAATGAATAACTTGTCGGTGGATTATCTAAATGTCAGACGAATTTCGATTTAAAACAATGACAAGAGTATAAAAAACAAACAAAAAAATTAAATATATTAAGATTGAATGAAAATGATGTGGCGAGCATGTGTTTGAATGAAAATAATATTACAAATTTATATTTAAAGTTCCCATGATCTACGTTTGTTTTGTATTATGTATATGGGGGAGTAATGGAAAAAACGGGGTATACAAATTTAAAAATACACCATTAAAAATGTAAAATGACAAGTTCTTTTAAACACACATATGTAAATATTCGATACAGTGTTGGGCAAAATTTATTCATTACGATAACCACTCTTCATTAAAAAAACAAATACGTAAAAACTAGTCTATATTTTCATTATTTTACTTTTTCGTTTATATATGTGCATGTTTAATTGTATACAAGAATTGACATTCAGAACAGCTCATTTGATTAAAATGAATATTTATAACAAATATACAAAGTAAGTACAATCAAACTTATAAGCAAAAAAAATAATAATAAATAAATAAAAACGTATTTGTCTTACTTGCAGTTCGGGTTTAGCTGAGAGTGGGTTATCAATCCATAATGTAAATAAAAGAAAAAGTTTTCGAGAGAATTATCTTAACATTTTTTATTATGATAGAAGGAAGGGCTTATGACATTATGTGTGAAAAATGTTCGGTTAGATACTACTATTCGATGATAAATATTTTCAATGACACTGAGACCTAATAAAGGTCCAAAGTGCTTAATATGCCGAATTATCTCATCCTTGAGCTCTTGAATTATTGTTGGCTTATTGACGTATGCCTTTTCTTTTAAATATCCACATTATCATGGCATTCAATTTACATCACCACGACGTGCAATAACACGGCCACTTAACTTCTCACGCAAAAGAGCTATTGTTTGGTTGACTGTGCAGTAATTACATAACGTCCAGGTCAATATTGACAATTAATGGCCACAACAAGTCCGTAAATTGTAGTCGCTGACTCGACATTGTTCGTTCTCAAGAGGAGAAAGAATATCTGAATAACATTGTATCCAAAGATGAAATTGTTGTTTCTTGCATACTAGTGGCTCTCCGGTATTAAAATATTAAGACTAAGACCCATAAATTATTAAATTAAGTCCAAAAAAAATTACATGTTTTTAACAATATTTTTAATAATTGAATTAAAAACTGACTTGATTTGTTTTTTATTAGAACTAACATAACATACAAAATACATTTAACTCAAATAGACAAATATGTAGTAAAAAAGTAGAAGAGTTTAATGCAATAATTGACTTGTCAATACCAGTTTTTTTACACACTGTTTTGGCTAAAAAGCAGATTCATGTGATTGGTTTTTTCTATGTGGGTTGGACTTGTAATGATTTTTTTTCCTATTGAAATGTTTTTTTATACATTTTTGCAGTATCATTGTTGTCATTTTCTAATCAATAGTAATTAATTTCAGATTTTGTGTTTTTAACTAACGACATGTGTTATTGATACTGAAATGACTGTGATATTTATCGATTTTTTGTAACATTGAAAACTATTCGAAAAAAAAAAATAAATTGTTGATTTTATTTTCCCACAAAATTAATGTAAGTTTCGGAGGTCATGTTTTTGAAAGCATTCTCTTTGAAAGCAACCACGCTTTGCTGGTACATTTTTATTTATATACTCTGAGCAATAGTCACGTAAATTAATACATTTCTTTATTATGAAATACTAAATGCCGGTTAACTGATATTTATTGCCTGAACAAGATAATTATCTGATAATGCCTGATAAGATAATTACTACAGTGATTTCGCTTGCACTGTTTAATATCAAATCTACTAGTCTTAATACTAACAAACTTACTTTAAATTAATAACTCTATATATATTTTGAATGCTTTTCTGAAACCAGTATGACCTTTTCGTCTTTTTGAAATCAAGTTAATTATACCTTGTACAGAAAGTGTAAGGGTATATATAGGATTATTGGTTTGTCATTCTGTGTTAAACTTCTTCAATATTTATTTCCGACCCTGTTAAGTATATAAGTATTTTCCTAAAGCTTATGTATGTCCATCCGTTCGTGTATATATATTCACCCCAATTCTAAATAACAATTCCCTGGGAATTTTTTCCCTATTCCCTGTTCCCCTATTCTAAATAATTTCTCCCGGGGAAATTTGTTCCCTTTTCCTTTTCCCTTATTCTAAATGAACTTCGAAATTGGGAAATTGTTCCCTGGGAAAAAAGTAGGTATTACGAAAGGCAATTAAAGGGAAAATGTAATAACAATTTTTGGGAAAAAATCCGCCAACAAATTCAAAGGGAGTTGTGACAAAAATGTAAGTATTTAATATTTTTTTATAAAAATTGTGATAAATATTGTAATTTATTGTTACTTTTAGGATAAAAACAACAAACAGGAAGCAGAATAATGAATTGTTTTTTAGTTTTAAGAAAATTTTAATTTTTATTTATCTTTTTTTTAACTTTTGAAGTTTTTAAATTTTTTTAATAAAACGTTATATTTTTTAATTGATTTTTCCAGCTCGAGGTCTTTATAAATATTTGTTGATTTATTTATTATTCAATATTTCGCTACTCCTTTGTGTAATAATAAATAAGTCAACAAATATTTATAAAGACCTCGAGCTTGAAAATCAATTAAAAAATTTTATAAAATAAAGGTCAAATAAGAGCAATAAGAAAATGTTATATTTATTTAAAAAATGTATATACTACATACATATATAAGAAACGGCTTTATTACAGAAATTTATTAGAGATTATTCGCAATATTTTTTCTAATATTTTTCTATTATATTTTCTAATATTTTGGGCAATGGATAAATATTGTGGTGAGTCTAAGGATACCACATCATTATCCTGAGCGCTCAAATAATCTAAATTTTCTACATCGCTTACTTCAGCATTGCATTTAAAATAAATGCAGATATTATGCAACGCACAGCAAATTTTTGTTATTTTAGCAGCCTTTTTTGGAGCGTAGTGCAGCTGTCTAGCACTAAGAATGCACCTCCATCTATTTTTTAAAATACCATTAATGCGTTCAACGACATTTCAACACTGAATTTTACTTCAACAGACATCCTGTGGGCAAAAAGTGCATGTTTAATTTATGAATTGTCTGTTATCATTCAAAACTTTACCAAGAAGCCAATAATTGCTGCCACCTCTAAGGTCTTATTGCTCAAAGTGAGCACTCAATTCGCCAGAATTCCAAATAAATGAATCGTGACACGCTCCGGGATGTGAGGCATCAACGTACTGAACCCTCAGCTCATGATCACAGACCTTTAATTTTTTGAGTTCCGTCAACACATCCAATAACGTTTGGAATGCCATACTTCACATAAAGAGCTAACGCATCTTTCCGTTTTTGCACTTCTGCAGAAAGTTATCTACATTTGAACGCCGGTTTATTTACTCTGTAATATTTTTCTAACCTTTCAAAAGCAAAATTTACAAAGTGTGCGGCAACTCAAGTGGGTTGCTGGCGTCACTTAGCATTTTCCTTTCTACCCTTTGCTTATTCTTGTGCTTCAGAGTTTTTTGCTTCAGCTATTATTATTATCAAAGCTACAATAAACATTTTTGTTCACTTTTAAAAATTTTTTTATTATTTACGAATATTCACTTTTTACGCTAAAAATTATTAGCAAATATTTTGTCAAGACAAAACAGCAAAAGCAAACAGCTGACTTCGAAAATGTAAAATTCTCTCTCCCTTGTTATTCCCTTCCCCGACTGTTTAGAATAGGGGAATTTTATTCGCGGGAAAAATGAATTCCCTGGGAATATTTAGAATTGGGGTGATTAAATACAGGTTTTTGGAGCTTGTGTGGCGTACAAGTATTAAAAATCAAAAATCGGTTCATAAACAACTGAGATATGAGAAAAAGACAAGACCACCTTGTTTTTTCTCAATACATCCATACAAATATGGTATACTGGTTAGAGTGAACCTGGTTTCGAATCCTGGTTGAGACAAAAAAAAAAAATTCTTTTATTTATTTTAATTTCTGATGTTTGTTACATTAACTTATTATATAATTTTAAGATGAGATGCTTTTAAGCGAATAAAATTATTATAATATTATTATTATATTATAAAAAGAAATTGTGTAAAAATGTAGAATACAGTATACTATGAAAAAGTAAAAATCTAATATCGCGTTCTAAACAAAACTACAGGTAAATGTTTTTTTTTTTTCTCAACCCCAATAACATGGTTACAATATGAAAGGGTTTGACTAGTAGAATACAGCCAACCATCAAAAATCGGAAATAATGACACAAAATAGCGTATAACATTATATCTGAAATCCAGGCTAAGTCGCGCTGTGATAACTATACATATGTAAAAGATGGTAAAAGGTTGTATCACATTCTGCACTGCCGAATTCTTAATTGAATATATGTTTTTGCCTCTAGTATTTTTCTTTTAACCTTTTTATATTCCTAAAAAAGAATAATAGTTTATATTTTATTAACGGCTAGTATTGTTACTTCCCAAATATTTAAGTTAACAATAAAAAAATTGTATTAAAAAATTAAACTTTGTATTTTCAATTAAAACAAAGTAAATTATTAAAGAGCTGCATAAGATGTTCTAAAAGTAATGTATTTTGTTTTATACTACTTCCAGTGACTATATTTTAGCATAAAGATAAATAGCAAACAAACAAACAAATAATAACAGTATTTTACTGTCACTTGAATAATTTAATCATAACTTGAACTATTTTTCTCTAGAGCTCAGTTTTTATTTGTGTTTTGAATTAGGGAAACTGTAAATAATTCAATAACTACGAGTACAATAGAACACATACAAAACACGTAAAAAATATTAAATTACAGAGCTACTAAATAAATATATCTAGAAAAAGCACTTTCTTATAAGCAATTTGTATTAAAACATGTGAGAGTTAAAGTCTCTATAAAAGTTTTTCGATTATGTCACTCTCAAAACATTTAAACATGTTTTGAACGTTCTATTTCAGTTTTAATATTATATTTCATCTTATTCTGATTTAACTTTATTTTATTCAAAAGTTGTTTTGTTCTTCAATAAACGATCTGCCAAAATTGGATTTTCTAATTGCAAAGCGTTACTCCCATGTTATTTCGGTTTGCTTCATACAAATTGTATGGGTACTTATAAGAATTTTGTACAGCTAAAAAATTCTTACCTCTCAAGTTTAGGTTTGGCTCTAATGAAAAACTTATAAATGTTATTATACTGAATACACCGATTTGTCTATGTTTTAAATCGTTACTCGACAGTATTATTTGTTTACGCTTTTACTTTTACAATTAGTCGATTTTGGTAGAACAGGCAACTGTTTTGCAGCTTACTAAGGTTTATCACATTGAACCCTTTTTGACACATGTAAGAGATTAAGAAAGAAAGAATAGAAAAAAAGATGATAAGTCGTTATCTGATTTGTCAACCGCTTTGAAGGAATTCCGGACCAGCTCAGGGAGCCACGCAGACTACCTTATCAATGTAGAAATTTCAGCAACACTTAGCGTTGCTATCTCCGACAGGCTATGTAGTCAGTCTAATTGTCAAATTGTATTTGGGATATTTTCCATTGTGGGACAGTGACATAGAAAGTGTTTATACAGTCTGCTACTCTTCACCATCCAGATAACTTGATGTCATTCTTCTGGCATTATTGCCAATTCTGCAGTGAGCAGACAGCGTAGCAAGCCGCGTTCTATAAAATTTAAAAGCCACTTGTTATGCAAAGCATCCATTCTAGACCATGTCAAAAGAAAACATTTTACTTTGGGGAAGGGATGTCTCTCCCCCTTTCCATAAATTTGCACCTGATTCGTAACAATTAAACGTTCTACAAAGTAAATAGCAAAAACCTGAATAAACCATTTTGTTTTCTATTATGAATTTCTTCTTGTCATACTTTATTTAAATATTTCTTCTCAACCTTTGCTCAAAGTTGCAATTAAATTTCTATTTTTGTTGCTATTGACATAATTCAAGGTACAAAGTCAAGTGTTTGCCAGCAGATATTGTGATAATGATGAAGATTTTCTCTTTAAAGATTATTGCAGTCATTGTGGGCACAGACTGACTTTATACTATAACATAATGTAGACAAATATACACACACATTTATGTATATCCTAATATACTTACATAAGAATATTACTTGGAGTTTATTATATTCATGGTTTATTGTTCTTGAAAAGGAAGAAAGTAATAAGTAAAAAAGTAATTATGATTGTATTACATTGTCAAGTACAGATTTTTACATTTAAGTTTTTTAATAATTCTAAATGATTTTATCTGTTACAACAACAACGGGGGAAATTCTTTATTACTTCATACGTTTCATAATTCATATATACGTTTGCTACAATTTTTAGATACGGCATGCCACTAGGGCTATTTGTAAAGAAAAATTACAAATCAATCCCAAATCAGCGAAGTTATAAAAATAAATATTTATGAAAAATATATATTTATATTTGAAATATGTGTATTAAGTTACCAAAGTTGCTAGGACACTCAAAAGACATTCAAACACAATTCGTAGTGTTGAGAATAACTGACAAATCGCTTTGAAACTTACTGAGACATAAACAAAAAATACTAGTACTTTAATGTCCTTTCCGAGAAATTACAAATATTCTCCAGCTTCTGGGCAACAGAGAGGATCGATATGAATATTCATTATGGTCGCCACCACAAAAGGTCGTACAATAAATTAATATGAGTTAAATCTAGTAATTAAAATTCAATATTGTTATCAAATGAAAAGGCTTCACCAGTAGAATGCAGTAGACTATGAAAAAGTTAAAACCCAATATGGCGTCCGAAATATAATGCCCGATATATATTAGTAAAATATAGTAATTACTGCTTCGACCGGCTTTAAGCCCCACAATATTGCTATCAAGTGAAAGGTTTTGACCAGTAAAATACAGTAAACTATGAAAACGAGTAAAATCTAAAATGGCGTCCTAAATATAATGGTGGATATTTTTTTTCGCTTGACTAGTGGAATACAGCTAACTATGTAAAAATTAAAAATGGCGTCGGTAATAAAGGAAAACTGAGTTCTAGGCTAAGCTACGATGTGATCACAATACCTGTGTACAGACAGGATTGTAAGGGGTACTATCTCTTTTGAGACTGCACAGTAAAGCATTCTTACTTATTTCTTTTTCTAAAATAATAAGCAGCATAAAAGGCATACTTTGTTATGCCTTCGTATGCAAACAATTTAAGTATTTACTCTAAATATGGAAATAAAGAATTTTTTCTTGGTGTGATAACATACATATTTATGTACATAATTATGTTTTTTATATATGTAAATATGTATATCCTATTACTAAGACAATTAGATAAATATTATGTAAAAATGTCGGATTTTCAAGCCTTAAGAAATTTGAGTTTCTATCGCTCCTGTCTGTCTGCCTTTCAATTTGTAATTATAATGAGTTTTTAAGGCAAATATTTATGAAAAAAGTATTGTTTGTATTAAAACAAAATGAAATAAACATACATAAATATGTAGTTAAACTTCACAACCATTTTGTAACATACATATATATATTATGAAAACCTAATTCTTTCATTTAGTGTAATGTATTGCCACATAAGTTGGCTGTGATACCTTGTGAAATCTCAACCCACGTTAACATCTCCTACGTTCCTGACATAATAATATATATAATAATAATAATAATAATAATAATAATAATAATAATAATAATAATAATAATAATAATAATCATATAATAATCATATGGGTTAACACATGTGAATATTTGTATAAATAAAATTTGAATAAAATTTGGCACACAGATACCTAGATCAACACATAGGTGACCTTTTATCGTAACTGGGCAGACAAAGCAGCGGGCAGGCGTTAGTAAATAATAATTGCATGGAGACAACAGTATTGTTTGTGAGTACCAGAATTGTCGCCAATCGTACAGTTTAATTGTGATAGTAGAATTTAATGGTTTTATCTACAAAATTTGGTTTCTGATATCATTGTATAGTAAGCACTAAGATATTATGATTTTTGTAATAGAAATTGTATAACCACAAAAGATTAGTTTGTTTGCAAGTCCTTTATCATTCGATTGACAATGAAATTGAGTATCTGTTGTCTGGGTGTGTCAATGTTTGTATGTTAAGACTTTAAAATATTTTAAATGAAATTCGGCATACAAATAAATATGAAACTAGATTTACACATCCCAATAATTACGAAGACGAAGCAGCGGGCACAAGATATATGTTATAAAAAAGTTACCTTTAACCACACACAGAAAACAGAAAATTACATTCATTTGTCAATCGAATGGTTCAATTCCTGCAATTGAACTTATCATAAGTGATTATAAAATTTCTATTGCAAGAATACGGAATACCGAAACGAAATTCTGTAGATATAAACGTAAAATTCTACTATCACAACTAAACTATGCGATGACAACAATTGCGGTACTCACAACTAATACTGTTTTCTCTGTGCATACATGTGTAAATAGTGCTTATAATTCTACTTAAGGAAGGACGTCTTATAGCGTCGTTGCGTTCCTATCCATAGTTAATTCTACATTTTCTTGACTGTTAATCATGAAAATTACATTTACCATCAGAAATAATGACATTTCTTTAATATATAAGATACATAACAGATTTAGACTAGTTGGCTTATTAATACAAATCATTAAAAATTTATAAAGGAATTATAAAACTGATCGATTGTTAGTAATTAGTTAGTTATGATCACTTATTCCTTATAGAAGAATATTTTTTTTATTGAAAGCTAAACCCGTATGTTTAACTTATTTTCATTGGAAGATATATTTTGGTATTGTTGTTGGTGCGAATGGCTTTTTAATATTATTGTCTGTCATATCTTTCTTACAAACTTTCAAATATGAACTAAACCAAAAAAGTATATTACGCTTGCTATTATTTATCACCTGCAAATGCAAATATTGGCTTAAAATTACAAGTATCCCAATATAAATTTTATTTAAAACCATCTAGAAGTTATTAAATTTATCTTAACAAGACATGTTTATGTTTGACACATTAATTTCAAAAGGATGTATTTTGTATTGTAGTCTATTTAAGTAACCATCAAAATCTTAATATATTTTGCCATTCAATTGCTAATTAGGTTATTATGTATTTATTTTACGAACATAGTCAATTTATTTATAATTTTAACGCAATTATTATGCAATAAAAAAATTTTTATCCCTCAACATTTTAGCACTTTTTCATTCAATATTTTTTCTTCCCTTAGAAAGGATTTTTCTTTTATTCCCATAGGAGTTACTCTTAAAAATCATTGTTTAGTATTTATACATGTATTATCATCTTATTTTTTCCATGTTTTATTAAAACCGTTTTAATAAGGTGTAAAATATATTTAAAAAATGTTGAAGATAATTTTAAAAACAAATCCCTAAATTCGAGATAAGTAATTTAATATAATCGTCCCTAATGTAAACAAATTGATATAACAGAACAATATTATTTGTAATTTAATTTATTTGTTAATGACCTACTTGAAAACATCTTATAAAGCTTGGGTAAATTGAAAACAAATTCAGGATAATTAAAAATTTTTTCAATATTATACTTTTTAATAATGTCAAATCAATCACCAATTAAAAGTAATAATTCAGTCCATACAAATAATATTTATTTTTTGATGATGTTCGTGTCATAAAATGTCGTTATTAAAATCAAAACAATGTTAATGGAAGAAAGAAAAAAAGGAGATAAAACTTTTGGGGGTCACCACAAAACAATTTTTCTACTAATTAAACGACAAATGATGTGGAAGCGTTGGCAAGATACTAAAGACGTGGGGAGTTGTGGAAAACATTTTTATTCTTATATAGTAAGAACTTAACTGTTTCCGTAACAATAAATTTAAGTGATTAGATACAGGGTTGTCAGATTTTTTTTGCCTCTATTGCCAAAACGTTAAACAAAAATCGCCAAAAATTTCACAAAATCGCCAAAATCAAAATTTTAGTATTTTAGGCAAAAAAAAAAATTGCCAAATATCGCCAAATTGGTACGTTCTTAATAATTATTTTTAAAATTGTATATTTTATTCACTTAACTGATAGAATAAAAGGAAATAATATTATACAATAACGTCACAATTCAAAATTCTCTGAGTTTCACTTGAGGCATAACGGTGGATCGGCCAGAAGCAATGAATTAACAAAAAAAGCCAACACGGTATTTTTCCACTCAAAACGATAGTGATGAGAACGAAATATATATAAAGTAGAGTATTTAAAAATGTGTATTTTAAATAAATAGTTGAAAAAATTCACTTTTGAAAAATGTTGAGTTGCGACGTGCTATACGTATACTTAAAAGTTAAAATTTTTAACTATTTTTAAAATCAAAATACAATGTGAAGTGGTTTATTTAAACTCAAATGTTAGTTATTAAATACACACTTATTGCAGGGTTCAAACTTCTACCTCAGCCGTTTAACTTGTTTCACTTGTCATTTAAGGAAATATTTTTTGATTTAGCAAAAGGACAAAATAGAAAAAAAAAAAATAGCAAATAGATTTTTGTCGACCTTAATCTAAAATCATTGATATTTCTTACATAATAACTTTTTAGCGATTTATCGCGTTCCCAATATTTTTTGTGGCGACATTACAATTTCATTTTTAATCCTTTTAAGTTTTTTTGCCGTTAACTTTTAAGCATAAGATAATTGCATGTGTTTTTATATTCACTTACGCGGCTTATTTCTTTTATATATAAAATTGACAAAAAAATTAATTTATCGCAAAACTTAAAATTCAAATCGCTATATCATTAATATAAGAGAAAGATAAAATAATAGTAAATATGTTTATTTTGCATTTCTTTGGTAATTATTATTATTATTATTATTATTATTATTATTATTATTATTATTATTATTATTATTATTATTATTATTATTATTATTATTAAAGTAAAGTTATTTTATTTTTCCATATTTGTTACTACAAATTAAAAATTATGTTTTTTCACTTTAAAACATAAAGATTTTTTTTAATATGGCTACCCTTTTTGTTGTTTACTAAAAATTCATTCAATCATAATGCCCACCACAATTTTTTTTTTTTTTTGTTTTTTTTCTAGTATTAGCGGAAAACACTAATTATTTTTATGAATTCATTATTTTCATACTTTTCGTACGATTTTATTTACGTTTTTAAGAAGCAATAGAAAAGAGAAAAATAAATCATTGGTGACGCCATTAGAATCAACCAATGGAATACATACATAACTAAAAGGGCCAAGGTCAAAAAGTCCACATTAATGCGCGCAAAAAAAAACCAATAGTGACAACAAAACAGACGACAAATTTCATAGAAAAGTAATAGAAAAAAAACTAAAGTTCTAAGCGAATTTCCAACACACCAAAACAAAATTCTTCAACAATTATTTCTGTTACAAAAAACTTTTTAAGTAGATTTCTGCTTTTGCCAGACTTAATGGCATGTCAACATTTGTTACTAACTTGTCGTCGAAGTCAAACTATTAGTCTGCCTGTCAACCAGTCAGTCCTTGTTTTACTTGGCTTTTCGAAGATACTTAAATACTGTGGGGTTTTGCATCACATTTTTAGGTGAGAATTTATGTTAAAAGAACATGTTACAACAACATTTATTTATTTTATTTTTATTCTATTTCGACCTTTTAAATAAAATTGATGTCATTGCAAAATGCTACTGTTACTTATTTACTTTGTACAAGCCATGTAAAATTTTAACCTTAAACAATGTTTATGCCTTTAATTAGTTGATTTTTGTACAGTTGAATCAGTTTTAATTTGTATACCCTTCACAGAGGGTGTAAGGGTATATATAGGTTTGTCATTCCGTGTAAAATGTTTGTAATATACGTGTGCAAACCCATAAAAAATCAATTTTTTGAAAGCTTATGACTAGGAAAGAAGATTGTTTAATGTCCGTCTGTCTGTGTGTGTGTTGAAATCAGTTTTTCGAAGCCCCCGTATATCACCAATACCCGAATGTGGTGTCCATAAGTCAGCAATATTTTGGATCAGATTGGTATTGAAAATCAGCATAATAGCTACATAAATTTGTTGAAACTAGGCACGAAAGCCTCTGTTTTTACCTTATTTTCGCCGCAAAAGTTATTCGCGAACCATTCTGTACCACCTAGAAAGTCTACTCATATTGACTCTACCAAAATGAAAGGGCTTGACTTATAAAATTCAGTTTAATAGGCAAAATTAAAAGATGGTGTCTTAGATTAAATGGCAAATATATGAATCAAGTATAGTGGCTATGACTTTGCCCCCTTTAACCTCCATAATATTAATATCAAATGAAAGGGATTGAAAAGTTGAATACAATAAACTATTATAAAAGTTTCAATCCAACATGACATCTGAAACAAAGTAGCAGAATTTTTTTAACCCCAACAATATGGGTATCCCATGAAATGGCTTGATCTTGTAAATTACATTTAACTATGTTGAAATTCAAAATCAAAGTTGGAGTTGAAAAAGAAAATGGTGCACAACATGATACCAGATATCAAGGATGAGCTACGATGTGGGCATTAACCTACATATGAACATGATGTTGAAGGATATTATCAGAACTTAGTAAACTTACTTATTAAATCATCACATAATGTGTTATATAATATACTTGTTGAATATTTTAAAATATAATTGGTTTGAACTTGTGAACATATTTAAAACAATACCACAGCGATTAAAAATTTTATTATGAATTTTTATAAATATAATCATCCCTATCATGACTTTTCTCACCCCAAATTGTTTTTCTTTACCGAAAAAATAATTTTTGAAAAATTTCTTAAAGATATTTTCGCATTGATACTCAGACTACATCGATGAAGAAAAAATTTCACGGAAAATTCACAATACCACTTGTTTTGTTCAGGAGGTAGTTAAGTTTATGAGAACAAAATAATCACTTCTTATTCACGATACATGTGAATAGCTCTTAGTGTATGTATGGCGTTGACATAGCAACTTTATTCTTTTAAGGTTTTTTTAACTGATAAAATACAATGGAATGTAAGAGGGCTTTGGTACAATTATGGTCTTCTTCTTAAATGCCAAACGGACGGTGTTATGTACTGAGGCACTGTGATGTCATTGGTAATAAAATTTCGGTGAAAATTCCGTGCACTGTATTGGAACTAGGATCGGCATATTAAGATAGTCTTGTAAGGACACCGTAAGGTCACTATTTTAGATGAATTAGGGTGTAGATGTCAGATAAATCTAACATGGCATTGAATAATAGGAGGGACAATAAAGTGTCAAGGTCAAAGACGAAGTCAGCAGACACTAAGATTCTTTTAGATCAAAAAAGCTTATGCCTGAGAACTGGAAGTAAGGTTCTTTCGAGACATTTTCCTGTAAGAGCTAGAATCAGTAGATCATTAGTAGCAGTATTGCGACACTCTATTTATACCCTTCACACAGTGAACAAGGGTATATATAGGTTTGTCATTCCGTGTGAAATTTCTACAATTTTCATTTACGACCCCATAAAGTATGTATTTTCAGAAAGCTTATGAATAGGGGAGTCGATTAAGCTCTGTCAGTCTGTCCGTCTGTTCGTCTGACCGTCTGTCCGTGTGTATGTTGAAATCAACTTTTTGAAGCCCCCCGACATCGCTTGTACCCGGGTGAGGTATTAAAATATCAGAAATATTCGGGAGTAGATCGGTATTGAAAATCAGAAATATCGGAACATAAACAACTGATTAAATTGTAACCATTTTCTAGGAATATTCTTTCTAAAAATTATTTCCGATATTAGCCGAGTGGAATGCATTTTCGAAATCAGCTACGATTTCATCATCAGCACTCTTTATCGGTATACTACTATGTAACTTAAAATTCCTATTTATGTTACAATTGAATGAAATTTGAATTAGTGAATCTTAATATTAATTTTCATATTTTGTTGAATATTTAATTTCACCTATCAAATGACAATTCATAATTCAACATGTTCATATTCTTCTATATTCGTAATACATTTTTGAATTATAAATTTAAATAAAAAAGAATAAATGAACCAAAATAAAAAATGGTTCACATTAAATAGAATTTAATATATAGAAAAAAGTTCGAATAAAATATAAATATATAATTATACAAAATTTACTTTTTTTATTGAGTGTACAACAGTAACAACAACATCAATATAAATACGTATTTGTTTAACAAATACCAACCACTAAAAGGTCAAATGTTAAATTTAAATCGAACGGAATAACATAAAATAAAACAAGTAAAAGTGCTATATTCGGCCGTGCCGAATCTTATATACCCTTCACAACGTGTAGTCATGCAATAACAGTAGTTTGTGTCACCATTCATCCCATATGAAATACGTACATACATATATAAAAACATCCCATTGTAAAATTATAAATTCTCGTATGTATGCTAAAAAAACAAAAAAAAAATAAAAAAAAAATTTTAAAAAAAATTATTATATCTATATATATAAAAGTGAATCTCTGTGTGTGTGTGTGTGTGTTAGCTATAGACTCCGAAACTGTAAAACCGATCGGACTCAAACTTTGGCAAATTGTTGGACACATACCAGGGAGTGTTTATGGGTGGAAAAAAGTGGGCGGGGTCACGCCCATAAAAATTAGTTATCAGTTTTAGCACCTTGCACTTGACGGATTTTTTCTGAAACTTTGCGCACATATCGAGCTGTCATGACTAAATAATTTCGTGATAAGAAAAGTGGGCGGGGCCACGCCCCTAAAAAAGTTTTAATATTGAGGTACTTGCACTGGACCGATTTTTCTGAAACTTTGCACACATATTAAGCTGTCATGACTTTATAATTTCGTGATTAGAAAAGTGGGCAGGGCCACGCCCATAAAAAAAAGTTATAAGTTTGAGGTACTTGCACTGAACCGATTTTTCTAAAACTTTGCACACACACTAAGCTGTCATGACTTTACAATTTCGTGATTAGAAAAGTGGGCAGTGCCACGCCCATAAAAAATAGGTATTTTTTTGAGGTACTTGCAATAAACGGATTTTACTAAAACTTTGCACACATATTGGGCTGTCATGACTTTATAATTTCGTGATTAGAAAAGTGGGCAGGGCCACGCCCATAAAAAAAAGTTATAATTTTGAGGTACTTGCACTGGACCGATTTTTCTGAAACTTTGCACACATATTGAGCTGTTATGACTTTACAATTTCTTTATTAGAAAAGTGGGCAGGGCTACGCCCATAAAAAAAATTATAATTTTTAGGTTTCTGCACTTGATATTCAATAAAAATTCAGAATGCATTTTGATTCATTAAGGGGCGTAGCAACGCTCGCCGGGTTTGGCTAGTATATCTATATATATAAAAGTGAAACTCTGTGTGTGTGTGTGTGTGTGTGTGTGTGTGTGTGTGTGTGTGTGTTAGCTATAGACTCCGAAACTGTAAAACCGATCAGGCTCAAACTTTGGTAAGTTGTTGTACACATACCAGGGAGTGTTTATGGGTGAAAAAAAGTGGGCGGGGCCACGCCCATAAAAAATAAGTTATCAGTTTTAGCTACTTTCGCTTGACCGATTTTTCTGTAACTTTGCACACATATCGAGCTGTCATGACTAAATAATTTCGTGATAAGAAAGGTGGGCGGTGCCACGCCCCTTAAAAAGTTTTAATATTGAGGTACTTGCACTGGACCGATTTTTCTGTAACTTTGCACACATATTAAGCTGTCATGACTTTATAATTCCGTGATTAAAAAAGTGGGCGGGGCCACGCCCATATAAAATTAGTTATCAGTTTTAGCTACTTGCACTGGACCGAATGTTCTGAAAGTTTGCAAACATACTGAGCTGTCAAGACTTTACACTTTCGTCATTAGAAAAGTGGGCAGTGCCACGCCCATTAAAAAAAGGTATCATTTTGAGGTACTTGCACTAGACCGATTATTCTGAAACTTTGCACACATATTGAGTTGTCATGACTATACAGTTTCGTATTTAGAAAAGTTGGCAGTGCCACTTACACTGGACCGATTTTTCTGAAACTTTGCACACTTATTGAGCTGTCATGGCTATACAGTTTCGTAATTAGAAAAGTGGGCAGTGCCACGCTCATAAAGAAAAAGTTATAGTTTTTAGCCTTGCACTTTATATTCGATTAAAATTTAGAATGCGATTTCAATTCATGAAGGGGCGTAGCGACGCGCGCCGGGATTGGCTAGTAATATATAAAACAAAAAAAAATAAAAAAAAAATTAAAAAAAAAAATAATAATAAAAATATAAATAATATATTAAATAAAAAATAAAAAATTAAAAATAAAATAAAAAAAAAAAAATTTTTTTTGGCTCAGCTGGGATTCGATGCCACGTTTTCTCTAACCAGTATACACTTTTGTATGTATGTATGTTGTTGTTATAATGTCGTTTTTGTGAAAAAAAAATCGAGGTGGTCGTGGGTTTTTGCTCATATCTCAGTTGTTTATGTACCAATGTTTCTGATTTTCAATACCGTTCTACTCCCGAATATTTCTGATATTTTAATACCTCACCCGGGTACGAGCGATGTCGAGGGTCTTCAAAAAGTTGATTTCAACATACACACGGACAGACGGTCAGACGAACAGACGGACAGACTGACCGACTGACAGGGCTTAATCGACTCCCCTATTCATATGCTTTCAGAAAATATATACTTTATGGGGTCGGAAATGAAAATTGTAGAAATTTCACACGGAATGACAAACCTATATATACCCTTTTTCACTGTGTGAAGGGTATAATTAAAAATAAATAAAAAGGGATAGAAATAAAATCATTGCAAAAATATATAGAAATCATTCAGCTTTTTTTATAAAATTTTATTTTTTTAATAATAAATTTAAAGAGTGTATACATTGAAATAAAACATTTTATTGGTTTTTCAACTTTATTTGTTTAGGGTATTTCTATTAGTAGAAATACCAGTCAGAGATAAAAGCAAACCTTAAATACAAAATGTATTTAAATTTCTTGAATGCTGAACTTAGTTAGAAAAGAAGTTTTCTCCTAAAAAAATTAAATAATCAAAAGGAAAAATAAATTAATGTTTACTTTTTCCTTTATAAAAAAATGAGATTAAAGAAGTTAACACTTAAAAGGAAGTAGAATTTGAATTAAAAATTTATTTGGTGTTGCATACTCAAAAAAATTAAGTGTTTGTTGTTTCGGTGGGAAAGTAGCTGAAATAAAACTTTGTTATTTTTTTATATTTGATCTCTTTATTCATTTTAATTCTTCAATTATTTGCTTAATAAAGTTAAATTCGTACAAATCCCCTTTTTAACGTTTAATTTTCAATGGTTTTTAGTGAAGAATTTAAATAAAATATAATGTACGCAGTGCCATTGTGATGATGAAAGATTATTCTATTATTCTAGCAATCCTACTAACAGATTATTTTAAAAACTTTTCAATTAAAATTTTGTTAAATTTAATACTTTTTTATCAGTAAATTTCCAATAATGAAAGCAAGTTTTTTTTTTTAATTTAAAACTTTTTATTGGTGTTTGTCTCTCACTTTTTTATCGCTTATAGTATTTAAATGACAAATATTAACTCAGCTCATCAATCATAATCTTTGGAAATCCACCCCTCTAACTAACAAACTTTTAAAAAATAGAAGTGTATAGATATTTTATAATAATGTTAGAAATGCTATTGAAATATGTCAGTATGTATTTGATACGTACTGAAAATACAAAAAAATCGTTACATTTTCTAAAATGTTTTAATTTTTTTTTTAATTAATCATTTGCATGAAGGTTTTTTTCTTTATCAATAATAGATACAAATATTTAATTAAGCAATTCTAATTACTCAATATAAGCCTGAACACATACATATGTAATAAAAATTAACAATACATTTAAATCGATTTTGTAGTTACCTTTTTATACCCGCCACCAAAAATATGGTTGGGGTATATTCATTTTGTCATTCCGTTTGTAACACATCGAAATATCAATTTTAGACCCCATTAAGTATATATTGAATCGGTTTCATTTTATGACGATCTAGATATGTCCGTCTGTCCGTCTGTTGAAATCACGTATAGGTCAGATCAAAAAACCTAAGGGGCTCAAATTTTGCCAGAATATTTCTTATACACAAGGTTTGTTTGATATTGAAAATGGGCTAAATCGGAATATTAGAAAGGGAGAGTTATAGCTCGTAATGGAAGAGTAGGTCAAACAAACCTTCCAACATCGAATAAAATGCAATTGTGTCCAAACGCATTAATGTATGTTTCCTAAAAAAACAATAATTTTCCTTAAAAATGGCTACATCTATGCATTAGGAAAGGAGTTATAGATCAAAATTTACGAAAATTTATACCGCACAGTGTATATTTTAAATTTAAAACGTAATAAAACTGACAATATTTGATGCACGATTTTGAAATGTTGCAGCCATTGCTTTTTGGTCAAACGCTTTGTTCTGACGGAAAATCAATGTGACACGCCCACTTCCCATATACCGCTTTATCTCAAATTCATTTAATTTCTCCATTAATAAAGATTTTGGAATAATAAAAGACTATATTGAAAATCTAAGTTGTATTCATTAGCAGAAAAAACTTCGACACGCGCACTTTTCACGTTATATACTGTAAATGAAATTTAGAAGCTCATAAAACCAATAAACTTAGAGGTATGATGATGAAATTCGCTACATATATCCTTCTGGTCAATGTTATTGATATGCCAGAAAATTTAGGTCACACTCCACTTTAACGCCTACCACTATATAAGGGTTTACCTTGAATTCATATAATTTTTCTATTGACAATTTTTTGGGAAAAATTAAGGACTATTTTGAAATATCTTAGTTCTATTTATTAGCAGAAACTATATGCCTACTTTAACGCCCACTTTCTTTGAAAGACTTAAGTTACGAAAAATTTACGAATACAAAAAAAGTTTAATTTTCAATTATTTTTTTACCGCAATCGCGTTAAATTTTATAAGTCCTCTTAATAGGCAACCTACTTGCGTTGAAGTATCTACTACCTTTTTTACAACTAGCAACTAAGCTGAATTTATTTGCTATGGATATTCGACTTATTAGTCTATAGATATTCTATAATTAATATCATCTGACCAAAGCACTTTTAGAATTATAAATTAATATGAAAATTGATATCAACGTAAATATTTACCTCATTATTAATTGTATTAATTGTTGTTTTTTAAAATTTTAAGTTTTTCCTAAGCCATATTCATACAGGTATATGCAACGGCAAGCTTGCGAAAAATAATGGTTACGACATGATCACGATGGTCATATTATATTCTCTGCAACAATATTTGTTTATCGAAAACAAGTAATAGTTATTTTATATTGGTTTTATCATTTTTTTGTTCACGACAATAAAGCGTTTGTTCCAGGGACCGTAACTGTTGTGACTTTTATCGAAAAAGTCAAGAAAAAAAGTTATTTTTTAACTTTTATTTTTTCAGGCAGAAATAAAAGTTATTTCCTAACTTTTCAGCTGCTTAAGTTTTTTTCAGATAAATTATATCTCAAGTCCACCAAAATCAATTTGAGTGCAGAAAATAACCTTTCTACACTGACTAGAGCTGCAGCTACAGAATGTACGATAAGTGCTAGTTTGTGCAGCCATGGAAATATACTGAAAGAATTAACAGTGATGCAGTTATTACAACAATAATTATTAATAACAAAATAAGAGAATTATTTTTTGCAATGCTCTTGAAATTGTGATAACGGATGCTTTACCATTTATAGCATTGAAGCAATAAAAATAGCGTATTACTATGCAATATTTAATTCATGTCTTTTATTTTTGCCTTTTAATTTTTTCCTTAAAAAATAAAAGTCAAAATTAAAAGTTTTTTTTTAATTTTATCAAGAAAGGTACAAATTTAAAAATCATACAAAAATTTGCATGTACATCACTTATGTATCATAATGATAAGAACCAAAATTTTCTACGATTATTTTGTATGTGTGCTTTTTTTATGTAAATTTTTAAAAATAACAGTTATTTGCTGTCCCTGGTTTGTTTGAATTGTATCATTAAATTTATCCTTTTTTGAAAACTTTGATTGGAATGTCCTGTAAAAATAGTATGATTCAAAATATTGATATAAAAAATTGCAATTTCAAAGGTTACTTAGCAAAAAAAAAACAATTATTTGACTCTGAAAAGAGCAAAGATTGTGTGTTTAATTTTTAATCATAATATGATTATTTAATGATACTTTAATTATACATAATAAAGATAGCTTGCAACCATTATATATTTTAACCGCAATCATACAAATCAATCATAGTATTTTGCTTTTATATTATTATTACCACAACCATGATTTTTCATTGCTTGCTATTATAAAGTTTTAGTGTTAAATATGTTTCATATATTTTTAATTCACCACCATTTTCGTTTATTCATACAGTTGATTTATTATATATCGGATATAGTTTTGTACTATTAATCGTTATATTGATAATAAGGCAAATAAAAATCAGGAATGGGAAAATTATTTAAATCTTACTTCCAAAACAAAATTATTAACAACTTTCAATAAAAAGTTTAAGTAGAGATAGGAAAAAAAGAAGTTTAACATTTAGTTAAGTTTATAATTTTTCTTTTTACGTGGAGAGTAAAAAAAAAATACTTTCGATACATCATTAAAAAGGCGATGCTAACTGATAAATGTTCTTAGTTTTTTTCTAAGTTTAACAAATAAAAATAATTTTATCTAAGTACTTCTAAATCATATTTTTTCAACTAAAAGTTGAAATAAATTGAATTTAATTTGTTTATCAATTATTAAATTAATAAAATTAAAATGCTTAAGCCAATTAAGTTAACACTTGTAAGCTTAAAAATTGTTCTATGTAGACAAACAAAACAAAAATAATAATAAGGAAAAGAGACTAAGTTAATGGATTATTAAATATAGTGATTAATAAAAGGCAATTAATAAATTTGTTTCGTTTTTTTTTTTTTTTTTGTGTGAGTTGTCCGTAGTAATTTCATTGAATCCTCAACGAAGTATTCAGTACGCAGTATATGAAATCAATTTTACTTAAACATGCTCGTTCTACGATTTATTACATAAATGTGTGTTGCTACTAACATTTGAAGGCCAAAAACAATATACGTAATTAATGCACGCATTTCAATTACTCGAATTTATTTAATTTAAACAGACGTCATCATATAATATTACTTGGCTCATTTGGTACAATGCATTTTTTCCGGCCGAAATGATTTTTTGTTATTTTCCTCTTTCGCATTTTCAATATTACAAAAAGATTAAAAATATTAAAATGAATAGACTATTTTTTCCGCTATATATTAATGTGGCTAGTCAAAAACATAATACTTTTAATATTATTGGAGAACTTAGTGGGAGCTAGGCATTTTAGGTGTTTCGAAGAAAGGGGTTTAACAATTAAGAAAAAGAAACAATATTAACATTTTTATGGATAATCAAGTTGAGTGTCAGTATTTGTAAAATATTTTAGAAATGTTGACAAAATGATAGGTAGATCAAGGCATATTCATTCAACAGGTAAACGTAGTTGGGAATGAAAATTTTTGTTTTTATATTTTTTATGCCTTTTAAATAAGTGAAGAAAAGAATAATCAGCTGACGAATCTAGACTACCTGATGAATAAATTTGCCTTGATGCAGATATAAAAAACTTAAATATTCTAAAATTTTCTAATTTTTTCAAAATTATTTATAACTTTCAACAAACAAAAAAATTATATTTTGCCGTGCCGAATCTAATAATCATTGTAGGTACTAACACCACCTTGCAGCTTGGCCTAGATTTAATGTTTACGCCATTATCTTTATTTTTTTTTGGACGCCATCTTTGATTTTACTAGTCAAAATCTTTCATTTGATACCCATATTAATGAAATGGAAAAGAAATCTATCTTTACGTTTCAGACGCCATCTTTGACTTTACATTTTTTTAACAGTTAATGTCCTGGTCAAGCCCTTTTATTTGAAACCAATATTGTATGGGTTGAAGGGTACATAGCCGTAATTATGTACTACATTTTACTCATCTAGGATACTTTCTTCGATTTTTACTTTTTCATAGTTAACTTTTCAAATACTCTAACTACTGTTATGCATGTTGATAAAAAAAGATCAAAAATTAAATTAAATCTATGGCAATAAGAAAAAACTGTTTATGTCCATTTTTATAGTTTTTCAGAAATGAACTTTTAAATTTTTTTAACTGATTTTGATAAATTGATTGCTGTAAAAATAAAGACTATAATATGAGTTCCACGCTTGTTCAAATGAAGAGCATATCGATTTTCTTTTATTTAGTTGTTCCAAATAATATTGTTTATTGAAAAATATAGGCAAAAAGTTTTTACGCTATAACTTCCTGCAAAGTTGCCTAAACTAGTTAAAAATTTGCTTGTGGATAATTTTGGATAATGTCAACTTAAGCAGTTATTGCTCTTTGCCACAGAAATTTATTCTTATTTGAAAAAAAACTAACTAATGTGTCTTCAACACACTTCAAATTCCTTGAGCCTTAATAGAGGTTTTTAATATTATTGTTTTTTTTGTCTGTCTATTAATAAAAAAGGCTGGTATATTAATATATTAATTTGATATATTTCTTTTTTAAAAAATTTGGCCAGAAAAGTTGAATTTTAAGAAAATGTGCAATGGCGAAAATTATATGTAAATATAATCAAGTATCCCAACTAACAGGGATAGGATGGAAATAAACAAATTATATACAACTGTTTAACTTTAGAGAAAAACAGAAATTTAAGGAGGTTTATATGCGACCAAAACTAAATCAATGATTATAATGTTTTATTTTGTCTATTGCTTTAATTAGTAATAAATTTTAAACAGAGAAGACATATAAAATTGCATTGTGTGTTTTTTTATAATTTTAAAACTGTCAAGAATTGTATTGTTAGTTGCTGCAGAAAGGATTAAATTTAAGATTTTGTTTTTGTATCTATATACAATCAACTAAGCAAACTAATCAAATTTAAAGATTTTTATGCAGATGCATCTTTATCTAAAGCAGCTAATACACGTCATGTTTTTTAAGAATAATGGACAAATTTGCTTCAGCTAAATACGTACAAATCTTGTGTTGAGAAAAGTTACCTGATATCAGCTGTTAAACGAAATATTAACTGTAAAATAACATTTTTAACAGACATTGCATATGAGTCACATATTTGACAAGTCAGATGTAAAAAATATGCAGTGTAGTGTAGCTGCTCAAGCGAACCTACATACAACTCCTATCTTTTTGCATTTTAAAGAAATTAAATTTTTTTTTCCTTCTCTTTGCCATTTCGTATTAGGACCGTCAACAGCTTGTAAACGATAAGCAAAATCTCGCGGAATGTATTTTAAAATTAAAGAAATTCTAAGAAATGATTCATTAAGTTTTCACTTTACTTTCAGTCTTATCTAATGACATCGAATTAACACTTTTGTTAAAGAAAACTTTTTTTAATTTTTTTAAATACCTTTGCAATACATTAAATGACATTTAATATTGAAGTAAAAAATTATCAATGAAAGTCAAGAAATTAAATATCAATTAGTTGATTAAATTGCGAAACTCTGCGACATACTTATGTATGTACACACATAGTATGTATGTATAAAAACTTTTTAAAAAAAGCAACAACATTTTGAAATATGTACATACATACATATTATGTAGGTATGTATAAATACATATTAAATATATATTTTTTTAAATACACAATTACTAAAAAAATATATATTATTTTTTTTTATCTTATGTATGTATACGTATATAAATGAATTTATGTATGGATTAATTTATGTATGTGCATATACATACACAAACATTTGTTTGTTTATATTTGAGCTACATATCTTTTACTTTTATTTTCTCCCGTAATTTTTGAGTAAAACACATTTTAACACACATTGACACATTTTTCGATTGTCTTTAAATAAGTGCTCTCATAAAGATTAGCACTCTTTTAATTTACGACTTAACATTTATATCTTTTTGTTTTATTACTTTTAAATATTAAGCGTGACAAGGAATGACACACAACTTCAACCGAGTTGATAATAACTGATCAAAATCAATTTGTTTTAATTGTTATATCCAGGGCTGCGATTCCTGTTCTTAATAATAAAAAATTTGCTTATTGTAATAAGCGCATAAAAATTAAAAGAACTTATTTGGAATTTTTTAATATTTCAAAAAAGCAAAAACAAACAACAAATCAAAAAATATTTTAATTTTTTTAATTTTATATATTCTTTATTTTCTAAAATTATTTTTAAATTTGTATACAAATTTAATAAAAGTTTTCACCAATTTATTATATTTACAAAACTGGCTCATGATAAACATTCATGGGAAAACAGTACCCTTATCCAGCAATTTCAATAACGTCTATAAAAGCAAAAAATTAATTAAAATTGTCCCATTTTATGATGTAGTGTGCTATATTAGCGCACACTTCTGCATTATTGAATATTACAATAATGTAACAAAATAAAACCCAATATTACTTTTGTTAAACACATGACTAATGCAATGATGAGATTGGAGTGAAAGTAATTAATAAATAAACGTCACTCAATTCCCAAATTGAATACGTTTGTGATTGGTCAAACGTACGAAGTAATAATAAAGAAATGATTTTAAGTTAAGTGCATATAGTTGTAAGATAGAGATAGATGTAATATTATAATAAGTTATAATAAGTACGAATAGCTAGAATTAATTATCATGTTAAGTATAAAAAGGGCCGCGAGCAACTTATAAAACCAGACTTTGATTTGAGAAACTAAACCGGCCTTTGTTTTTATTATCACTGTTTAAAAAACTTTTGGCAGTTCTTTTGAACGCCTACCATTTAGCTGGAACCCTTCCAGCTGGATAAAATAAACATAAGGGCTATAGGGCACTTTAATTAAAATAATTATTCTTCCACTACTGTTCTTCCACCACATGGCACCACATGCCACTACAATGATAAGTAAAATATCAAATCTTAATAACAGTTAATTCAACTGCGTCAGCAGTCGAAAACACTAAATAGCAACTCAACGGTGGTATCAATTACACTGTGCACGATTCAAAGACGTTTATATTTTCATAAAGAGGGAACTTTAGTTAATAAAACTGTTTAAGTATTCACTTGTCACATTTGTGGCTCATATCGATGCCTTACTTCCTCAACCTCGTAACTTAAAAATATATGGTTTTGACTTTTTCATATCAAACGATTGATATTTTTGTGTTCCATTACTGCAACAACTTATATAATTATTACTAATATACATAAATGTAATCAATTCCTTAATAATTTCATTTAAACTTTTAACCAAAAACCGAACTATGAAAAGATGAACCGTTTTTTTTTCTCTCCTGTAAAGTTGTATTTTTTAAGACACGAGGTTGAGGAGGTAAGGCATCGATATATAATTCTGCATGTCTCTCTCAATTGTTATGTTACAGAAGATTTAAAAAAATGTCTCACAAACGTACATATACACGCAAAGAAAAAACATGGTTGTGGTAACCATAATCGAAGAGCAACATGCTATGATTGAACTGTATGATTATCTTTAAAACATATAATGGTTACCATTATCATTATTATGTTTATTTAAAGTATCATTCAATAATCATATATATGACTACAATTGAAATCGACAATATTTGCTCTTTACGGCAAATTATAATTATTATAATTATTATTATTATTATAATTATAATTATAATTATAATAATTATTATCTTTTGCTGTAACATACACATATTGATTGTACTTACCAATTTAATTGCAATATTTATACCAATATTTTTTTACATTTTCTCATTTATTTTTAAATTTTCTTAAATTTTCAAAATTTTTGTTCATTTTTTTGACATCTCGAACTTTTAAAATAATAAAAATGTTTCAGCAAGAAGAAGAACAGTTGAAATCAAATTATTATTAATTTGTAATCATACTGTTGTCTCACCTATTATTTAATGATTATTTGTAATTTTTAATGATTTTGAATGAAATGTTATTTTTGTCAAATTATTTTTTTTTTAAATCATACTATTTTTAAATGATAACCATTTTGAAAATTTTATGAAAGGAAACATTAAATGATACAATTCAAACAAATGCTTGATTATCGTAACAAAATATATGATGAAATAAAACAAAAATAACTATTACTTGCTTTCGAAAACCAAATATTGTTTTAGTAAAAATATTATGACCGTTGTGATCATGTCGTAACCATGGTTTTTCTTTGCGTGTACAATTAAGTCTGACATAAACTTTGCTTTTAAACAAAGCTGATCTGTGTGTTAGAGTTGGTTAAATGTGAAATGCATTTAAAACCATCACAATTGTAGTATGCTGTGTAATATCAATTATGACTGCAGCCACGTCAGAGTCAGATGACTTATCAGAAGAAATAAGAGGACTCTTTAATTAAAATTTTGTCAGAAGACTTGTGTACATGTGTTTTACAGAAGCAATGTTTTAAAGGTAACATACGACACGTACGTATTTCGCAGTGGAAAACTTTACAAGTCAGGTATACAAAAGAGCTACTCATTATTATAATATACATACGTATTTATATGAGGTAAGAAATCGTAATTTCTTTGATATTTTAAAATAAACTAAGTATGCCATATGCATAAAAGTTATTAAATATTTATAGAATATTAATTAATCACATTTTTGTAAAGATCAGTGTATACACTTGTGTAAATATTTTATAAATCTTATGCATACGGCAGATAGTTTTCAAGTTAATTGACTAAGGACCGTTAACAATAAAAAAATTAACCTACAGTTAACACTAAACTCAAAATTTAAACCTTGGTTAGCCAAAACCCACTAACACAAAGTTCAGTTATCTTATAACTTTTAGATTATTTTTGGCAAATTTTAGTTAAGTTTAACCGAGTACTATTTGGCGTTTAAGTTCTTAACTGGAAGAAAATATTTGATGTTTGAATGTAAATATATTATATTTTTGCTATTTTTAAACAATTGAACAATTGAAGGATCATTACAATTGCCTCTAAATATCAAAAGAAGTTATAAAATCTCTTAGCTTAACTTTGATGTAAAAATAATATTTATACTGAAAAATTGTATTGTGAAACGTCATTAGCGAACTTGAATTTGGTTTATCCCCCAGCTACCTCAATTTAAAATTATTTAAAAATATCACAGTATTTTTTTTTTAAATTGTTTGTGTTAGTACGTGTTTAAAACGAACGTTGTTTATCGCTTAAAAATTACTCGTAATCAAACTAATGTGAAATACTAGTAGTCATAACATATTGAAGACGTCTAGAACTTTGAACTATTATGTGTCTTCTTTTTGTTATTTTTTATGTTTGTAGACATATTCGCCTAAAGTAAAGTAACAAATTAATTCATTTTTAAAAACACGCAAAAAAATGGTTTACAATTTAAAACAAGTAAATAATTTTTTTGTTAAACAAACACGCACAACTACAGCATAGTGGGGCATGATGGGAAAATTTTTAATACAAAAAACTGTTATTGCTAAATTTAAAAAATATATAAAAACACATATAAAAACAATATATTTTTAAAGCTGCTGTTTTATACCTTTTACCTGTGGTGCAAAGGATATATCGATAGTCAATCGTATTTTTTAGAAAATCGATTTTTTTTTTATTTCAATACATAGCATACAAATATACTTTTACACAAAAATATAACGCAATAGTATCAAACGTAGGAATATTACAAGCAATTTTACAATCGATGTTACATTATGATAATGCAGAGTCTATTACGTTTGTACCTTCTCCTGTAAAAATACACATATTTGAGTTAGGGCCTTTTCACCTGTGACCTGTGTAACTATATCATTCCGTCCATAATTTCTATAATATTATTTTCAGATAATGTATTCAGATTATATTTATTTCGATTAAGCAAAAAATTTCTGAGATATGAGCAGATTAATACTGAATCTGTTTTTTTACCACAAAAATTAAGATCTTATAGTCCTAGAATAATTATGCTACTTTTATAGATACAACATGCTTCTAGGACTATTTGTAAAATTAATTGGATAAATTAACTACTAATCAATAAAGTTATAGACAAAAATAATTTGGAAAAATATTTTTTTTTTCGAAACAGTAAAGACACCAAAATAAAATCCATAGGCTCAGAAATTATTGCTACAAAAAACTGACAAATCGGTGAGAAACTTAATAAAATGTAACCTCAAAATACAATCGCTGTGGTGTTTTTTTTTTTATAAAATTTGCAATACAGAGAAGCTTGACTAATATATAGAAGTGTAAAGTTTCTGAAACCAAATGGCGGATATATTTTTTCTTAGCTCATATATACCCAGCAAAAAAAATTGGAAGTAGTGCAAAGCGAATTACATTTTAAAGACTTCAAAATTATTTGTGTAAAAGCAATAATTATAAATGACTCCCTAAATGCGAAACAATTTGTCGTAAATGATGTGCTTAAAAATGAATGCAACATCATGCAGAATTTCTTATACAATTCATGTAAACAAACAAAATTAACTCATGTAACAGCGGATGCTTTTCACTATTTATGCATGAGTTCTGTGCACTTGTTATAATACAGTGCAGTTCATTAAAAAATTCATGTAAACACATGATCTCCAATGACACGCTAATGTTAAAATCATTAGTGTTTTCACCTAAATTTAATCACTTCGTCACCAGTTGAATCCCTTAAAAATCCGTTTTTTTGTCATAGATTTTTTTGTTGGGTATATGTATTAAATAAAACGGCTTCAATAGTACACTACAGGTAACTTTGTAAAAATTTAAATCAAAGATGTCGTCAAAAATAATGAAGTAAAATTACATATAGCGTTATACCTTGAATCTACGCTATGCCACGATAAGCTCATTATAACTATGTAATTGGTGGATATTATCAGTTTCTGCACTGCCGAATATAGCACATTATTGATAGAAGGGGGCTTATTAAATTTTAAAGTTCATAATACATCAATTTTATTCACTTAGTGATTACTTCAAATCTTAAGATTTTATTATTAATTGTTTTTGTATTTTTACCCATTGTGCAAATTTATTAAAAAATTTTTAGTGCTTTAACATATTCTGAAAGTGTCAATAGTCACGTCAGTTTGTAATGTTTTGATTCGAATAAAAATTAATACATATGTATGTACATATGTATGTACATATGTATGAAAATATATATTTAAATGCATTTTTATGCATAAATGAAATAAGAAGTTTTGTTTCTTAAATTACCGGCTGAAATTACAAGCGTATTTATGAACGTCACTGAGGGGAGGGTATGCCATAGAAAAAAGGTTTAATAAAATGTCTATGAGATTTATAGGATTTGAGTAAATAATTTCGAAAAATAATGCTATATGTTTTTATAATTCTTTTTTACCAACAATTTTTAACACAATTTTTTTTAATTATTAACTGTAATTATATTTATTTATTAATATATAATATATAATTTTTTCATTAAAAATTTTATATTATGATAACCCCGTATAGTCTGCGTAATGTATAGCCATTTGTCAGCATATTTGTCACTAATATTTGTGACTAATGCATACTACTACATACATTTTACAAAAAGCAGTTTGTCTTAGTAGCAAATGCATGTGGCAAAGTAATTCCCTCCAATAGGAATGTTAGAAATAATTAAAACGTAGTAATTAGTGAGAATATTGAATTTATATCGTATACCTTATTATGTACTTACAGAAAATTCTCCAACACTTCCATTTTTTTAAGACATTGTTATTTTTACCGAAACGATTTTCTGGCTCTAAAAAATCTTTCTATTGTATTTATTAAGAGATAGATTTTAACATTATCTGCCGCCATATGTTAGATATTCAATAATTGTCATTAATAGTGTTTTATACGTATGAGGGTATCACCCTCCCTTCCCCGATACTCATTAATTAATTAGGAAGTTGTTGTTTTTTTTATGCCAAAAAAATAAACTTATATTGCAGCGAATTACACATAACTCAAAGTCTATAATAATTATACTCCTGCAGATATGCCATTATATACATTTTATTTATATGGTGGATACCATATTTTACATTTGCTATTTAGTTTTTGGAATTAATTTTAAAGTTTTTGTTGAAATGTCTCATACCAGGATTGAAAACTCCAGCGCGAAAGACCAATTTTGCCTTAATTTGCAAATAAAATGCTTGAATAATTACACAAACCGTATAAAATAATGAAAGAAGAGTAGATCGACGGGCTGGTTTATATTTGCAATATGTAATTAGAGGTTGGTTTGTCGAGCAAATGACAAAATTAGTGATTAAGAAGTGGTCACCTAGGGGATTAAGGCGACCTTTGTTACATAGAATTAGAATTTAAATGCTGAGTCGTTAGTGTTCCACTATTAATGAAAACACATTTCCTTTTAAACTTACGGTAAAAATACAATTTATTGTTTTCTTCTCTTTTTGAGGGTTTAACTTGATAGAAAAGAATTTGATGTATGTCAACAATTCCTTGACGTGGCACTGCTTGAGACCGTCAAGTGTTTCTTTGCAATGAATGCTAAAGAATGACAAAAACCTAAATCACCACACTTACTCAGCACTTTTCGTACACTTCTTTCTCAAAAAATCGTTAAAACAAATCGTTATAAACTCATAATATTAACAATAGTTTTCATAAAAATTCTCAATAACATTTTGTTCAAATCAAATGTTCAAAAAAAAAAATATATTAACGCATACGAGCCTGAATTGGTTTGAACAGTTTTCGTTTCTGAATTAAATCATGAATGAGTTTTCTATATGCATGTATCTCTTCTTTTTCTTGATCGTATCGGTGTTGCGTTGTTATAAAATAAATAAAGATTTAAACACACAAAGTATGAAGATATAGAAAAAATATTTTAGTTTTCTAAATATCTCATAAAATGTGTTTTATTTATATTGAAGGTATTAAGCTCATTTTAACTAAGGGAGTTGTTATTATAATTTCCGAATCGGAATTTAATGACTTTAGGTATAACAGTACTCTGATATGCGGCTAAAGCGGTTGATTTTGTATGAGTGATGGGTGCCGCAACCACTACGAATTTTAAGAAAACGTTCAGCCGTTCTTCAATTTAAAGATACACGAAAAAAGTAGGCGTGATAAAATTTTATATCCGTCAAAAACCTAAGTTGGATTATGACCAACATTTAGCAATAAATATAATGATGCGACTTTTAATGAACAATATTTAATAATTGTTTTATTTATAAAGATTTATTTTCATAAAAAATATTAGCACGTTAGCACTTTAGAACTTTAGTGAAACTGATAATTTAAAAAACTTCTGTATTAAAAGATATATATTTTTTTCTTTTCCAGAAGAAAAGCTTTTAAAATTCTCTATATTTGTAAAAAAAAAAATTGGCAAATCTTGAACTATGCAAAGATATTTTTCAAAAGAAAACAATTGTTTTTTTTTTCAAAACATTATTTTAAGAGAAATGCTCATATAAAGTTCTTATTTAATGGAAAATTTTAAAACAAGCAATTGTTGAAAATATTTGTTTAGAAATACTTCGATGTACAAAATTTAATTTTTCTTTATTTTGTTTTTTTTTTTTTTTTTTTTTTTTTTTTTGAAAAATTTGTCTTACAAAATTTTGAATTATATTATTTAAAATTTTTAATTAATTTCATGAAACATATGTACTTATTATGTATGTATGTTTTACATGTTTGTGTCAATATTATCAAGAGATAAATAGTGCAGACCTTGAATTCTTTTTTTTTTTACTTTCAATAATGTTCAAAAGCACACCTTCCCCTGTTGTTGATTATTCATAATTAGCACTTGTTTTCATAGTAGAGATTTTTGCGTCGTATGGTGGTTAGTACAAACAAACTCATTATATCAGTTTGTATGTGTTCGATTTTAGTTTTGTTTAATTGACATTTTCAACGTACAAGAATTATTAAATAATTTTTTTAGTTTATTATTGTGTGATGACTACTTCGGAAACATGTAGTAAATAAAAAACCATTTTTTTATCAGTACCATTATGAATGAACTAAAACTTACACTGTCTCTATCATTCACAATACAACACTCATTCAATGGTAAAATAACGTGTGCATTAAATCACAAGACTAACAGTTTCAATTGCTACATACTGATGTGTCTGTTGTTATCGTACGTACATATATATGTATATGTATTTTTGTTATCAGATCTACTCTAGTCATGTTGCTGAAAGTCTTAATTGTATAAGCGCGTGCATTTTACCATGTGCAAGGGAAGATGGTGAGAAATAAGACCTTTAAGTAAAAATTTTCAAATTAAATATAATTAAATGATTTTTGAACAGCAACAATAAAAATAGTATAAAACATGTAAGAGTCTTATATTCTGATTATACCCTTCACCATCATGTTTGTACATAGGAATACAAACCACATTGATTGGTGTAAACTGCATTTAAAATAAAATGTATAAATATTATCGGTATAGAAGTGTAAGTAAAAAAAATTTTGTGAAATTTATGATTTGTTTATTGTTTTGTAAAGAGGATATATCCCAATTCAGCATAAAACAAAAAATATTCCTCAAATTGCCCCTACGGACGGATCGAATGACAGACCAGTACTCCTTTTATGCAATTTTCCATCACCTTTTTACAGAGGTCGGGAATGGTTTTTGGCATAATTACATTAACCCAAGACTTCACAAAATTCTAAAGCAAAAATCGCATGGAGTTCAATTGAATGATCTTGGTGCTCAGTTGACATCAGAAGTTTTAAAGATAATTTGTTTTACAAAACGTTACTGCAATAAATGGATTGTTTTATACGCGGTTTGGCAGGTACTTAAATAACATGTCGTCTAGATTTATTCCGTCCATTTGAGGCCACAAAAATTTCATTATCATGTACATGTAACGAATGCCTGTAGCAGTCACTGCAATTTTGGACCTATCTTAAAAAAATTAAGGCCCAATCACGTCGCCTGACATTATACGCAGCAGTTGCTCGTTTCTACCATTTCATGTATTCACAAAGCTTTTAAGATAGACATGCGCTTCATCGAAAAATAATTTTTTTTTGCCAGCCACTTTAATGGTCTTCTGGTTTGAGGTCCTAAGTAAGCTCAATTTTGTACGTATGTCAAATGCCAAAATTTAGGTTTTTAAGATCTATGTTGACAACAACAATGTTTTTAAGAAACCGCCCGCTACATTGAGTCTTACTGCTCATATCCGATGCGGTCTTTTTTTTAAATTTTGACCATTCTTCGAATCGTGAACACTTTAAGTGTACTTTCTCTATTGAAATTCTTAAAGTTTGAGAGAGATCTCAGCATAACTTTGCAAACTTTGTAATAAGTTTTCAGAATTATAACACATTTTATTTTTTGTAAAGCGCTCTATTTTTAATAACAGAAATTATTATATCTAACAGCTACACCGTTGCCAATTTAGTCCTTTTATCCTAAATTTTACGTTTTTTTATTATGTTTAGCCGAAGAAAAAGTAAATTTGGTTCTTAGCCTTTTTAGCCAATTTTATTTATTTTTTTTTATTTTTTGCTTTTTTGGATGTTTTATAACTCTTTACATAATTAAAAATTTCTCCTTAAAAATATTTAAAAATTATGGATTCATCGTAAACAGGCAGTAACAGTGTAATATTTAAGTATTTGCATTTTACTTCTAAATTAAATTTATAAACGTTTAAAAGTAGTTACTGCGAAATATTTTTTTTGTTTAATTTAAAATTTTTCATATTTAGAGAATAAGTTTTTGTATTTACGTTGAATCTATTATTTGGAATTACCGGATTTTGGCTATAAAGTGGCATTTAGTAAAAGGCATAATAAACAAAATTTTCAAAATCAAAAATAATATCCACAAGAATTATGCAAAGAGTGGAATAGTAGTCAAAAGTTAAAAGAACGGGTAAAAGAATGCAAAAATCCAGTAAATCTATTTTTCAAATATTATTAATGCTAAAAAAAGGCAAATTTTTTATATTGAGCGGTCACACAAAAAAATTTCTAACATAATTTAAAACTCTGGTGACACAAATCCCTTACCATTCAAACTGACTTACATGAACAGGAGTCATTACTGCGTATGTTTTTAGCAGTTAAATTTTTACAATAAATCATTTGTGAGGAGACTGTAAAACTCAATTTTAATGTCCTTAATTAAAACTACATAGAACCAAATGCTCCTTATAATACCTCAGCTTAAATAGCCAACTCAGGAAATAAAATTCGTAATCATATTTCAAGTTTTTGTCTTTTTGTTTACTCGCTTACCTGCACAACCACATTTTATAGTTTTGATAAATATGATTTGAAACTAACTAAACATTTTAACTTTGACTAAAAGTCAGCAGATAACTGAAGTTTTCTTTTCAACAAATTTATTGTGTATTTTACCTGACTTTGCATTTTAATATAATTAAACGGAATACTTTTTGAATAAGCTATAGTCACTTTTTGTCATAATTTTCTTGGTAAATGTAAAAAACTATACGCACTTTTAACTAAAAACATATTGTTTTTAATACAATCTCCTTTAAAATTAGCATGTTTTTTTAGCAATTTTTTAGCTCTTTTAAAATTGGCAACACTAGACAGCTTTCAAATTTCATATTAGCCAAAAGTTTACACTAAATTTAAAAAGTGATTTCTTATTGAGTAACCCTTTGTTTTTTAACTTAAATATTACAGAGCAATTTCACTTGAACCTGTCATATATCTTTATGTTTGAGAATTACACAAAAAGTTTGTATCGTGTTCTAAAAATATTAAATTTATTTATGAAGGACAAAGTGTTTAAGTTATTCCTGCGTATACTTGTCATAATTGATTAATATAACTCATTCGCCAGCATGATTTATACGAATAATATTCCTTAGGTGTGTTTGTGAACGTGTATTTTTGTTTCATCTTCATCTTTGTTTAAAATTTAGATAATTACAATAATAAATTCAGTTAATACTTATATAGCACAATGTATTGTAGCATTATCAAATGTCTTCTGTCAAAAAATAATTTATGGAATTTAAGTGAATGATGAACAAATTTAACATAAAACTGGTTGGTATAATTTTTTTTTTATTCTTTTTAATTAAAAATTCAAATATATTTCAACACATCCGAGGTTATGCTATGTTTTATAGAAAAATAATTAAATGCTTATTATTGATTTAATTTGCGGAAAAAATTTACATTTTGGTATGACTTGCTTATAAAATGGGGGCTATAAAAACTAAAATTAAAATAGTTAAAAATTAACGGGGTTTGTTACATAAAGTATAACTTAGACTAAAATTATACCCAAATATCTTAAACAAATAAAAAAACAACACCCTTATCAGTACACTTCCTTATATATTAAACACAGATTTAACCTTTTTGTTATAGTAAAATACTCAAATATCAATAGATTTTTCGTTTTTTATTCATATAACTCTTCACACAGTGAAAAAGGGTATACAGTGGACGTCCAATAGTACGTACCATCGTTTATACTAATCTCAAATAGTACGAATGGCAAATTTTTTGCATTGGTAGTTCTGCAGTACGAATACATTCTTTTTTTGCTATTCGATAATACGAATAACTGTATTTTTTTGTAAGAATATGCTTGTTTAAAGTTTTACTTTGAAGTTTTTTACTTGTTTTTTTCTGCGGTCAACTGCCAAATACAGTCAGTTGGTACAAAATTTAATACCAACATACATACGTACAATCTTTAATGACTGATTTTTTTTAACAAACTAATTGTATACTTTATGTAACTACATATTTACATACACATGTACAAATGTATGTTTTAAGTCCTATTGTCTTGACTTGAATTTGTTTATCTTTTAAGTTTTTTCTTGTTTTTTGTTGTAAATAAAAAACTAATTTAAAATAAACTGTCTGCATGTGTTTTATTTAACATAAAAGGAGGAAATACTGTTGTCCAATAATACGAATTTTCCAATATTACGAATAGGCCTGACATTATATAATTCGTATTATTGGACGTCCACTGTATATAGGTTTGTCATTCCGTGTGAAATTTCTACAATTTTCATCTCAGACCCCAAAAAGTATATATTTTTTGAATGCTTATGGATAGGGGAGTCGACTTAGCTCTGTCAGTCTATTAGCTTGTCCGTCTGTCCGTCTGACCTGTGTGTATGTTGAAATCAATTTTTTGAATCCCCCTGACTTCGCCTGGACCTTTCGGGAGTAGATCGGTATTAATAATCAGCAAAATCGGTAAATAAACACCAGAGATATGAGGAAAAAATCACGATCACCTCGTTTTTTTCACTAGAACAACATACATATTTATAAACGTTGTATACTGTATATCGAATCCCAGCTCAGCTAACAAATTTTTTTTATATTTTTTATTTTATATATTGTTTATATATATATATTTATATTATTATTTTTTTTTTATTGTTTAAATTTTTTTTAATATTTTTTTTTTTAATTTTTTATTTATTTTTTTTAAACATACATACGTAAACCCAATTTATAATTTTACAATGGGGTGTTTTAATATATGTCTGCTTTTTATATGTATACAGAAAAAAATATTACTTAAAATTGTTTAATTAATTGAATTTTTGATTTGTTTTTGAATTTTAATTATAGTTTTCATTAATTTAATTAAATTTTTTAATTGATATTATATATTTTCAAAAAACAAAGAGATTTCTGTCAGTCGAAAAAAAATTAAAAAAAATATTATTTTAAATGACATTTTTTTGAAAATTTAATTTGAAGAATAAATTTAATATAATTGTTACTCGAGGAGCGGAATAATAAAAAATATTCGCCAATCTGCAAGAGAAAGTTCTGGTAAGTGCACATATGCACATACATATATAAAAATATGTTTTGTTTTAAGTATAATAAAATATTTCGGTTTCATTGTAGATATGCCAAAATTCATTACTTAATTATTGTATCCCCTTATATTCCTCGGAATTCTTATTTTAATAGGTAAGTTAGTTGAATTTCTTCACTCTGCCTGATCAAGCCTTTTTACCGGTTAATATTCCTTTATATCTAGGTCGTTGATGCTAGAAATTAATTTTGAAAATCTGGCTTTTGATATGGTATAGTATGTGTATGTGTGTGGAACCCTATTTCTTATCATTAATTTAATTATATAAGTAACGAAATGTAATTAGGAATATAGATTCCTAAATGTGTATTAATAATAAATATATATAAAAAGAGAATATTTTTTTAAACATGTTTAATAAATTATATTATTGATATAATAAATGCTTTAATTTTATAAATCAAAAATCTCAAATTAATTAAAATCATTTTTGAAAATTATGAAAATTTTAATTAATTTTTTAATACTGTTTTAATTGGTATTTTTCTCAAAATTTTCAATTAAAACTATTAATTTTCATCTAATTAATAATATAATTTTGATGATTGGAGCAAAATTAAACAATTTTTTAATTAATAATATTAATTTCGTAATTAAAATTCATATTTATTTTTTTCTGTGTATGTACGTATTTCATATGAGATGAATGGTGACACAAACTATTGTTATTGCTTGACTACACGTTGTGAAGGGTACATAAGAATCGACACGGCCGAATATAGCACTCTTACTGGTTTAAATATACCTTTAATATACTCTTTGCATTCTTTTAATTTTTTTTACTTTAGACAGTTAATTAAAATTAAAAATTTGGTTTTCTGACATTTTTTATCTTTTTCTTTATTTTTGTTTAAGTATCTGTATCTCAGTAAAAAAAACACAATTCAAATAAACAGCAAAGTTTGTGATAATTAAGTGAATATAATGAGTCAATAAGAGCAATAGCACAATTCAAGGTAATAGTGTTTCTTCAAAATAATAAATTTCTTTTAATAACTTAACAAATTTATATTTCTTTTTAAATCAAATAGACAAAACACAGCAAACAAGTAATAGTACTACATTTGACTGTGCCGAATTTGTTATACCCACCATGTTGTAGTATTTGTATATTACATATAAGGTAGAAAACAAAATTTTATTTTAAATAAAAAAATCTTACTTATATGAAAAGTGGACGTGAAAGGGAGCGTGACACGCCTTAATATCATTCATTCATTCATTAAATTAAAGTTATGCGTAGAAAAGTAGAGCCTGTTTGACAACATATATAATACAAACATTAGCTATATTTTCAACGCATGAACATCGCCATATTCTTGGATTTAGAAAATATATGTATGTATTTATATGTTATGTGATATGAAACGAATATTTCGATGTGCTACAAACGGAATGTCAAAACGTATATACCCCTTCAAATTCTTTAGCGTTTTATTATTACTTATTTACTTTGCTTATTATTTGTATAATTATTATGAAAATGTTTAACAAATTTGTTTATTATAGCAAAAAAAAAACTGATAAAATTTTTATGGAGCAAAAAATTACTATAGCAAGTGAAATGTTAACAAAAAAACAAATAAGAATCTGATCATACCCTTCACAAAATAAATATAATGTTTAATATTATACACAAATTTACCTCTATGTTATCGATGCCATATTGATTAAGTCAAGAAAGAAATTGTCCAAAATTTCGTTTTACACTTTTTTAAAGTTAACAAAATTCTGCAGGTCAGTCCATTTCACTTGATACCAATATTGTGGAGCTGATAGGAGAAAAAGTCGTAATAACTATATTTGAATCATATATCAACTTTTTTTTTTAAGACGCCATCTTTAAATTTAGCTATTTTTGTATTTTACTGATTAAGCCGTGTTATGTGATACCAATATTGAGGTAAACATTTTTAAGTACTAGATTTTAACCATATATGAATTTATTGTACGCTATTTTATAGTATCAGCCATCATAGATTATAAATATTTTTTTAATATATTATATTTTGCTAGTCAATCCCATTCGTAAGATTTCTATGTTGACTTCATCGGTTATCTAAAAGCAGAAAAAATTTTATTTTTGTTTAAAAGTTTTAGGAAAAACAACAAAGCAGTTGTATTTTGGTCTTTATATCTCAATTAGTTTTAAAACGATTTGTTAGCTTTTCTTAGCAATAATTTTCCAGACTACAGTATACAATATGGTGCCTTAAGTATATCCAAGAATTATTTACAAGTATGAAAAACTTGGTATAAATAAAGATATATATAGTTTTCAAAATAAATTTTGGCTATATATTTGTTCAAATTTTTTTATGAATAGCCGAAGAGATATATCATATCTATAAATAGTAGTTAGGTTAGGTTGAAAAGGAGGGGCACTAAAAGCCAAAACCCATGACAGGTATACACTTATGCCCAGTTGGCATGTTGTACGCTCCACATGAAAAACGGAATTCCCAAACAAAAACTATAATCCTAATTTCCCATAAATAACGGACTAGTCTAAGAACCCAGTCCCCTCAATGTAACTTCTTATGGATCTCCAGCTAGAGTTCCCCAGGTATTCCAAGTTTGGCATAGTATCCACTGTAAAATTTTCGCGTCTAATATGCCCAAAGTCTCATTCTCTACCTTGCATGCTCTACATGTTGTTTCCTCTAACAATTTCATGCGAGCTAGATGGGTTCTCAATTTTGTATGACCTGTAATTACACTGGTTAGTCTCCTAAAATTGTTGGTCTACTTTGTCTCAGAATATAAATAGTAATATAGTCTATAAGTCATCCTAGGGCTGAAGTTATTAAAAAGAGAAGCAGTCATGTTTAAAAGCTCATATCTCGGAAATTGCTTCGGTGATGTCTATAGCGATTCATTTCCGAATAATTCCAAGAAATTGATATCACATGCAGATCCGTCCAGTATGTGGGGGCCTCTAAAAGTTGATTTGAACAAATACATGGGAAAACGGACATTGCTCTATCGACTCTTCTATTCGTAAGCTTTCAGAAAAAATATACTTAATGATCTCGTAAGTCAATATTGCAGAAATTACAAACGGAATGACAAAGCTATATATGGATAACCTTAGAACCACAGATGAATGGCATACATATCCAGTGATAAGTAGTATTAAAGCACATATTTCGAAAAATGTGGTTTTGAAAATCATAGATTTAGTTTAATTCGATATTCTTTTATTTTTTTCTTTTTTTTTTCTTTTCCAATAAACATAACATTAATAGTTGAATGAATACAGATAATGAGAATCGAAAGTATAATAAGAAGTATTTTTGTAACAAATAAATTACAATATTCCATACTAAAGTTTTTATAAATTGAATCTGTTAATTTATATATATAGAAGGTAGCTTAAAAATTATTACAAATATCACTTCTATTAGGACATTTGTGAAGTAAACAGACACAAAATACTTGCCAATAGCACATAAATAATTTTTACATCAAACTAACACTATCCATAACCAAGACTTAAGGCTTTCATTTATTAATAAAATTAAGTCAAAGTACTTCTTTTGTACCATCTTGTATTTTATCTGAATAACACATATCGTCGCTGCTCCAACGTAAATATAATATGTTTTTTTTTAATTTTTCGGTTTTTAACCATTGATTGTCATTCATTTATCCAAACATTTCAAGGATACAATAGTCGATATGTGTGAGTGTATAATTGCAAAGCAACAAAATAAAATTTTTTTGGCATTCCTGAAGACTTACTAAAAAAAAAAACAGTATAGAGTTGTCCGAAGCCTTCGGCCACGGACTGTCCCTGCAGGCTGTGTCAGAGACAGGGCCATTAAGTTTAACGTAGAATACGCCATTCGATAAGAAAGAAAACATATATAACAATAAATGATAAATAATATAAGCAAATGAATTTATTTATTTAATAGTTACTTTTGATAATATTCATAAGCTTAATATTTATTTTCTTGTATTTCGTGTAGGTGCCATTTTGATTTGTACTTTTTATTTTAATTTACTAAACGTCAACTGTCAGCTGCTGTCAAACAGCATCAAGCAGCATTGTTATTTTGCTTACTTGGTAGCACTTTCATTTAACATAAAAATGTATGAATTAATTTGTTCATATATTTTTTATAATTATATATCCATGTTAAATTCAAATTCACATTTACCATTTTGTTTCACTTGAATACATACATACATACAGCCGAAGGTTTGTGTCCACACTGAAACAGCAGCATAGTTTGTGTTCACGCTACAAACTCAAACACTCAACCAAACACCACACATATGTTTGAGTGTATGTGTTTCAACAATTTGAATTTGAGAAATTTAAATATTAGGAAGATATCAACCAATATGAAATGTATATCAAACGAAAGATAACATCTTTATTTACCTACAAAAAAATTTTTAAAAAAAAGTTATCTCGCCGTTGCCTCATAATCAATGAAATAAAGATTACAACAATAACAATCTGACAAGACTGCCTATACCGTAAGGTAAGGCGTATTCTACGGCAAAAACACATAATTGAAATCTGTAAAGAAACGACAATATGGTTTTATTGACAAACTTTTTAAAATACCTTCTGTCATGGTACAAAAAACCAGGTAAAACTCGACCCTACATAAAAACAACAGGAAGTGTGTTTTTGTACAAAAAGTCGAACTGACACAACATATTTTTATCTTTTGATATCAGTCTCATATCTCAACTTTCGGCCCTCGAGACGGCTGGCCGTCTTATGGGTTACTAAATGTTAGTAACACATGCAAGCCGACTTGGACTTTTCTTAGATGACCATTAAGGCCCCACCTTTTTTGCGAATGTTCTGCCCTGGCTGCCCAGAAACACAGAACAAACATATATAACCTCTTTGGGATATCCGAGATGAGACTGCTAAAATATCTCACGGCTACTAGGTAAAACTAGTACCCCTACTTCGCACCCCTCTTAGACTTATTTCATAACGCATCAATCTGTCGAGTGATATGGTGATGTCAAAACGGTATCCATAAGACTCCACTTGACAGGTTGGCGATAGCCAACCAACTAACTCTTTCTTAAAAATAAATTCATTTGACATAAATATATTTGTTATTTTTATAAATGTTTTGTTTACATCTTGTTTTAAATAATAATATATTGAAAATAAGCTGATTTTTTCCCACACATTTTGTTTGTTCAAATTTACAGTTTTAGTGATGGTAGTATTATAAACAAAATGTTACATAGTTTTGTAAATTTCGTTATTAAAACTAAAGACTTATAAAGACATAAGTTAAATTGGAAGAATAAAAGTAATTTGAGAACGTTATAACATATGTTGGCTTAGACTGTTTAAATAAAATTGTTTTTGCTTTTAAAATCATAATTCTTAAAAATGCCTCACTTTTAAACTATTCTTAGAAAAACTTTTGACTTTTATATAATTTTATAAATAACAAATAATATTTGATTTGCCTTTATGTGGACATAAGCTATAATGACTAATTGCCACAGACATTAATTATGACTTTAAATAAATAAGTAGATATTTCCACTCTATTTGTTTACTTACATATTTTTTTAACATGTTTGTGCTAAAATTGCTACTAAATTAAATGAAACTGTATCATAATTTTTGATCATCTAAGTCAAATATATTTTTTTTTTTCGCACTACATTTTGTAATCTATAAGTTTGTAAGCAAAAAAATAATAAAAACATGTATTCGTTTTTTATGTGTTATTAATAGGGTGCAAAAAATGTTTTACCTGAAAAAAGGGAGTAAAGTATTGTAACTTATATGCAAAAAAAACTTCACTGAAACAAAATTATGCTTGTATTTATTTTTTTCAAAAACAAAATTTATTAAAAAAAAATTAATTACTCAAAAATTTGGAGTAAAATTATATTTAAACCACGTTTGCTAAGATTCGTGCTTTTGGCATTAAGGGAACATTTTCCCTAACATAAACTATATTTTAAACTTGTTTCCACTTTTTAGCTTAACAATTTTTTCTTTTAATCATAGCTTGGGAATTTCGATTAGAATTAGGAATCATTACGATTAGTTAAGTTTTAATGTGCATGAACCAATTAAGTAGTTGTTTAAGCAGGGACTTAAAAGGTCTTCTCACTTGACCACTAAGTATATAAAGCGTGATTTTTTTAAAGCTATAGGAAAGTTTAAAAAAAGAACACATACAATTCAAAACAATGCATGAAATCTTTATTTGAATCGATATTACGGTCCATATAGTTTAATGTTTGAAGATTATTTCATGCAAATGTTGAGCGTGACTGCGCCTCAAATGGTCCATCCGCTTAGTCCAATTTCGGCATACTCTTTCCAACATTTCGGCCGGTATCTCATGAATAAATGCTTCAATGTTGTCTTCCAATGCAACAATTGAAGCGGACATGTGTGTATAGATATGAGCTTTAACATAGCCCCACAAAAAATAGTCTAAACGCGTTAAGTCACACGATCTAGGCGGCCAATTGACCGGTCCCGAACGTGAAATAAAATGTTCACCGAACTCGCATCTCAATAAGTTCATTGTTAAGCGTGCTGTGTGGCATGTGGCACCGTCTTGTTGAAACCACATGTCATGCAAGTCAAGCTCTTGTATTTTGGGCAAAAAAAAGTTGGATATCATCTCACGGTAGCGCTCATTATTCACAGTTACGTTACGATTCGCATCATCTTTTAAGAAGTACGGTCCAATGATGCCACCAGCCCATAAACCGCACCAAACTGTGACTTTTTTTGGATGCATTGGTAGCTCTTGCAATGCTTCTGGCTGATCTTCACTCCACAATCGACAATTCTGCTTATTAACGTATCCATTGAGCCAAAAATGAGCTTCGTCGCTGAACACAATTTTTCGATAAGAAGCGCGCGATGAACTTTCTTAACTGAGCACGCATTTTGATAATAAAATTCAATAATTTGCAAGCGTTGTTCGTTTGTAAGACGATTCATGGTTAAATTATATACCAAACTGAAGATGTTTGACAGTGAAACAAAACACGAAACGTGCGTCAGCTGTTTAAGCCAGTGTTGCCAAAAAGATAATAGCTAAAAAATTACCCTTTATAAGTACCAATGACAATAAAAAACTTCATAAAAAATTTCGTAAAAAATGTTTTTCAGCGCCCTCCTTGGGCAGTAAACTAATGTGTACTAAAATAAAATTGTAAAAATAGTAAATGAACCCGGTCCAAGTTTCTGTTCCTACAAATAATTTTGTATATCTATTAATTTTAAGATAAATTATGAAATAGTTATTAGTATATTGTTGCTTTACAATTTCTCTTGCATTCCTTCTATTGTCGTGCATGTATAAATATGTATTTATTTATTACTTACACGCACAAAATAAAGTTTTCAAACATTTGAGTTTGTAGGCAAGAGTGGCAAAGAGACAAACAAACAAACTCAAGAGTTTGCAAACTTTTAGTTAAATGTATAAGAGCTGTTTTATCATCCTTCTAGCATGATTCAAAATCCAATTTTATTTGGTATTTTTCTATTTTCTGTAATAAATTAAATACTATGGCACGATAAAAGAATCTTTAATATTAACCAAGGTATTACAAGACTGCTTCGTATCAAATTTTACCAAAATCTATTTAGTACCCCTTGAGCCAGTCGATTTCAGGTAAGCAGATAGAAAGGCAGACAGACAAACAAAATTTATTTAAAATTATTGTTTTGTATTCTAGATCAAAAAAGATATTTCATACGGTTTTTTAAATCTTATTTTAAGTATAGATTTTTTCAAAACTGCACGTACACAACACCATATTATGGTGCTGCACTACTACTTTTAATAAAGATAGTATGATCTGCATCGATCCATACAACCCTAATCTAGTTGTATAGATTACATATATACAAAAATAGAGATGCTTGGGGTTTTTTCAAATTTAAACCAACTTAAAAAGTTTTATGATGATTTACCTTTTACTAAATATTTTTTTCATTGTTAGTTTAATCAGCCTTATTGTGAGTATCGTTGTGGTATCTTTCGATAAATTATAATGATTACAACAATGTAAAAGGAAATGAAATTTTCGCCTTGAATAATTCAGAATACCTTTTTATTGTTAAATTATACGTGCCATAACTATAATACCATAGCTATAATAAACTAAAATTCAATTGGTTTCTATTGGCGAGTCACATATGTTGCCCATATGTTTGGTCCCAACAGCTGTTTTGTATAGTTATTATTATGGCAAGTTTGATTAACCTAATATGGTTCAAACATTCACAATTTCAATTATTTATTTAATTATTTTAGTTTTAACAGCAACAAAATAAGACTATTGTTAAAAATAAAATGTTTCTTAATATTAATCCAATAATAATTAAAAAGTATTTTCCAATCAAAAAAAAAATAAGAATACAAATCATTTTTGTAATAGTATGTTTTCAGAGAAGAGTATCAAAATTATAAACAGCAAATGAGCTTAATGCAAAAAAGCGTTTACTCTCTAAAAAAACAACAAATCAAGAAAAAAATCTGCTTTTACAGATTTAGAAATTTAATAAAACCAAAAAAAGGGACAACCGACTTGGGCAGTTTGACCACGAAGCTAATAATATATGATTTGCTCATTTATTAGTAGCAACTTTAATCGCTTATAATTCCTTAAATAAGTACACAATTTTAATAAGATTGAGATTCTGTACAGGAAAATTCTGCAGGAAAATTTCTGCATCTATGTATGTATGTACATATATATAAATTTTTTTATTAAAATCAGTGGTATAATACGGTAAACGGCGAAACAAAAAATAACCTTGTCTATTAGTATATAGATAATACGTATGACAACACCTTTTACTCTTTCCATCATTCTTTTTTATCTCACATCCAATTTAAATATCCCGATTTTTCACACAAAAAAAAAATAAACTTCTATACAAAAACAAATTCTTATTAATTATTTAAAAGCTTAGAGCCGTCAATTTAAGACAGTAAAATAAGATTTCAAATTGATTTGAAACACATTTAAGCTCTCAACTAAGGTAAATTCAATCAGCTCTATATTTAACTTAATGTATGCATCGTCATTTAAACAAACATTGAGTTAAACTTTGTTACAACAATTATCTGATTTAATTTTATATTTTTGTTTACCATTTTTTTATTTTATGATACGTAATTTGAAACTTTGAAAGAAGCATCTGAGTTGTCTATTTTCTGCAGTTGTACAAGAATTTGCCAATTCCTGCCGATGTTTATTTTATATTTATTTTAAATCGATTTTTGCGTCACAGAAAATTGCGATTAGATTTAAAGGAGCACGTTGAATTTGTTACAAATATTGCCAGCTTATCCGTAAATGCATTTTTTCTTACTTTATTTAATCAATTACATACTTTTTAATAAGGAAGTATAGACATATAAGGTTTTAAAAAGCATTCATTTAATAGTCTATCTTAGAGCGTGTTGCAATAAAACAAACTCAAATCAATCTATTACATTTAATTCTGAATAGCTTAATTGTTTTACTTAATAAAAAAGAAAAACCATGGTTACGACATGATCACGACGGTCATATAATATTCTCTATAACAATATTTGGCTGTCGAACACAAGCAATAGTTACTTTTATTTTATTTTACCATATATTTTGTCACGATAATTAATCATTTGTGTGAATTGTATCATTTTAGGTTTATTTTTCGTAAAAAGTTGTCGTTTAAAAATTAATTCGATAAAAATGGTATTATATTCCAAAGCATTAAAAATTACAAATAATCATTAAATAATAGAAGAGGCAACAGTATTATAAAAAGCAATCAAGCTATGAATTTTTTTCAATAATTATTCGATTTCTACTGTTATTCTTCTTGCTTCATAAATTTTTATTATTTTCAAAGTTTGAAATGACACCAAATATAAAAAATTTAAAAAAAAAGTTTGATAAACTTGAAAATAAATAAGAAAATGTGAATAAAATTATGGTTTACAAATTGCGCTTAAAAAGGTAAGTACAATCAGTATATGTGTAACTATCAGTAAAAGAATTTTTCGTAGAAAAAATCAAAACTTGTCGATTTCAACTGTAGTTATATACATATATGATTATTGCATGATTTTTTAATAAAACATAATAATGATAACTGGTAACCATTATATGTTGCTCTTAGATTATGATTACCACAACCATGTTTTTTCTTTTCGTTTAGAAACGTTTTTTTTTTTAATACATTAGGAAACTCCCTACTGGTGATGTGTTAAGGTGTCAATTATAATGATTATAATGACCTTTAGCACAATGTTTTTAAATGAAAAGCTTAATTGTAATTATGCACAAATATTTGTATTTACATTACTTAAGAAATATTATTTTGTAATATTTGTACACGTTTGTTAAACTAAAGGTCAAAAATAAAACGGAAGGAAAATAAAAATTATATACAATATACATTTTTTATAAACTTCACCACTTATAATGATTATAAAATACCATATCGAAGAAGTTAATATATAAATATTCTTAAGTCATATGAAGTAAATTAATTAAGATATGTCCTTCTGTCTTCATTCGAATGCTCGATCCACACATAATAGGATTTTTATGGCATCGTACGTCGGCTCCTGTTTTTTCAATTCCAACTAGAGGCTGTTTTGATGAGTTGCAGCGGTAAAAAAAAATTATGCTAATTTAGTAGCTTAGTTGGTTGACACTGCTGCTATGACCTTTATTTTGGTGAACGGGTCTTATTTCTATAATATTGTGGACTCGAAAGACTGCTCCAACTAACATTTGTTTGTGTGTACAGTTAGACTTTAAAATACTACAAGAATTATCTACAACTAAATGAAAAAGTGCGTAGTAGTATACATTTTTAAAACTTGTAATATTGATTTTAATTAAACTATTAAGCTATTTTTGTTATTGAAATTATTGTGGTTAATATCAATTTGTTATTAGAAACATAATATTGCATGTTTTCGCATTATTATGAAATTTTAACGAAAAAAATATTTATGCATCTATCAATCTATACATACATACTTATACATATAAGCACATAGCGTAAAGGCATGAAATTTCGACATTGAGGGATTTCTGGTAATTCGTAATTGAATGGGGTAGGTTAGGTTAGGTAGAACAGGCAGCTGTTGTGCAGCTCACTTGGGTCCGAATTATTGATCCCATTGTGATACCTGCATAGAAAAGTAAGAATAGAATAGAAAAGAGAGAAGAGAAGAGAAGCAGACAACACCAGAGTCTCTGGCGGGAAACTAACTCGCAACCCCCAAACTAGCAGACCAGCACATTACTGACTCGTCCACCGCGGTAAAAAATGGTAAAAACTTGTAAAACCAGTAACCTTATATCTGCCAAACTGAAAATGATACAGATTAACTTGAAAAGGCAAGTGTGTGAACTTTTTTTGAATTTAAAACCACTAATGGGAAAAAACGGGTAAAAATTTCAATTTGGTATTTTTTTTGGTACCCCATATAGTATCCAAATAAATAAAGCTGGGAAAAAAATTTAAATCGTATTAGTTAGTCCGTGAAAAAATATCAATAAGATTTCGGCACATTTTTAAAATCCGCATGAATAAAGGGTAAAAATTTTTATATTTTTCAATAGGACATAATTTGATAATTATCAGCGCCTAATAGAATATGGACAATTATTTATGTGATATTTTTGCAAATTTTTAGTGTGAACAAAAAGGTACTAAGAAAGAGAAAATAGCGGAAAATATGTATATTTCCTAATTACAGCGCCATTTGGCATTAAATTTGAAATAGTACATTTGTAACAGGGTAAAAAGAAAACAGTTAGTTACTTTCTAAAATATATATATTTTTAGGCAAACAAAAGTAGCTTCACTTTAAATCATGTCTTTGAAAATATTTTATTGTTAAATAGATATTTTAACATTTTAAACTAAAAATGCATAGATTCTTATAGAAAACCTTAAAAGGTAGTTTTCAGTTTTTTATGGTACTTTTTGTAAATTCAAAGCTTATTAAGCTTAAATGTTGAAATCAGAAACTATTGATTTTATGTGAGACTGAAAATGTTTGGTTGACCCAAGGCGAATTTATACAGGTGAAATTATCAGCCCAGCTGATGGGGAGACTTTATGTCAAATTTGATTGAATTTGCCTTATTAATACAGGGAAGGGAAATGTGATTTTAAATTTACGTGTACTTTTTTGATAATAAATGTGGTAAATTTAGGTATATTTGTTGCTTTTGCGTCATTAATAATGTGTTTCAAACAATTATATCCTTTTCTAAATCAAATTTTATTATATTTAATATGTAAAAACAACTTTTCCACCCCTGATATACGAAAATTGCTTTGTTGTATCAATTCGCCGTTGCATATACCTTATGGATATGCCTTGGGTTGACCAAAAGGATACTATTCAAAATTTTGTTTGGTACTTTTTGTATTTTCTATGTATGTAATGAATCTAGAGTTTTTTAAATTAAACACTGTTGATTCAAGATAAGAATGAAAAAAAATTCTAAACTCAGAAACATTGATGTTTGCTAAGATGCAAGATATGTCCCCCATATTTCCTTACAGTAATTTTAAATTTTTTTAAATAACACTTATGATAAATTACATAAATTAAACGAAAAATTATTTAGTGGCTTAAAAATTATTTTGTGACTTAAAAAAGCACTTGAAAACTCAATAATATTTCTAATATTATTGCGTCAAATTTTTTGTATCGCGTTGTATTTTTTTCTGAAATGTATTGAAATCACTGGAAAATTTAATTTCTACTTGTGATCATTGATATACAGTTTTTAATCTCGTATGAAGGGTACAAATATATAAAATTTATATTAAAAATTTTTAAAAATATCACTAGAAAACATAAACGAAATAAAAGTCAGATTTTTGGCTGAAAAGACACTGTTAAAAAACATTTTTGAATGTTTATTTTTGAGAATAAATATCATAAGGCTTAAATAATCCACTCAAGTGATGACTTTTTTATGTTAAAAATTAATTAATTAATAAAACCCTGCTATATAACTGTAGACTGTTTTGTAAAATATAATTATATCCAGAAGAAAACTTGAAAGTATTCAGGACTTCGAAGTTAATAATGTATTCATAATTCCTTCCTAAAAGTGAAATTATTTTTTCATAAATGATATGCTTTAATATTAATGTAAAATCATGCTAAATATTTTTAATTAAACAAACGTCGTTAACTCATGAAATAATGTCATATTTTCACATAATATACATGAGCTATATGCATTTATTAAAATTAAATGCAACTAATTTTTTTTTTTTGTGTGTAACTTCCCCTAAAAATTTATTGATTTCGCAAAGTAATATTGTAGATGTAGATAAACCAGTTATTTTTCGATCGAAAAATTGCACTTGCTTACTAATGTACTTACAAAAATTAAGCTAGTTACCAATAAAGTTAAAAAAAAAACTGGTTATTTTTATACTGTTGCGATCCGAAAAAATATGTTTATTAAATTGCTGTACAAATTTTAATATTTATAATTAAAAAAAATAAAAAAAAATAAATATTTAGGAAGATCATTTTCAACAGACAAAAAATTTTAATTTAAATGATGTTTCTAACGTTTCGTCATTACTATGTAATGTATGAAATAATGACAACCTCTTACACAATTTTTAAAAGAAAATTTTTGCTGGGAATGCACGTATTTCGCCGCAAACTAATTAAAATATGTTTAAAATAATACGTAACCCAGAACAAAATAAATTATTTTACAAAATGAGATAAGATAAGTTAAACTACGTAGAACGAAAAACACAAAAACAATATGTTCAACATTCGATGCAGATAAGATAAATATGATTGTAAGATAGTATTTTGTCAAACAATAACAACAACAATTAATTTAAGAAACAAACACATGTATAATTTCATATCAAATAACTACGTAATAGAATTTTACATCACAAAATAAATAATCCATACGCTTATAAAAAGAAATACCAAAATCAAAATAAATACAACAAATAAAAAAGCTTATAAAATGGTCAAATAAAATGTTTGAAGAAAGCATAAAACAAAAGCATTAAAAGATATTATATTATTATGGATTGATGCTGCCGCACAGTGTTACATTTTGAACATTTAAGCAAATTAAAAATAAACAAATTTTAAATGTCGTGCTCATAAAAAATAATTTAAGGGGTAGAAGACTTATTTGACAAATTTCTGTACAACGTCTGGCAAATAAGTCTTTAATAAACCTAAAACAATTTTAAGATATACGGCAGTAAGTATTCATATGACACAATTTTTGCGATATTATTTGTTTACAATTATGGGGCAATGTATTTATTTAGTTTTTAATTCACTCATAAGAGTTTTATAAAAGTTGTATAAATAATGTTCTTCAAAATATATATTTATAACTTTTGACCAATAATAAATAGGCCACTCTTAGTCATACAACTATTCTTATCAGTTTTATTAAGTTTTAAATTAGACACTGTGCGGTCATTTTCGTACATTTTAATCAATAACTCATTTCGTAATGTATGGATTTTTATTTTATATGCATATGTTTCCAGGAAAACGTATTTTGATTAATAAATCGATAGCTGAAACTCAAACCGCCCTAACTAACAAAAAATCCAAAATCAGTTTTTTATTGATTCTGATGAATAGCATCGAAATACACATCCACAAAAATTTGGAATTATTTGACCAATATTACCAATTTTATTAACAAAAACCAAACGGCCCTATCTACAAAAGCATTTATTTCATAAACGCAAAAAGACTTAAGTGATTGTTTGTATAGACAACATTGTAAGTAGACACCAAAATTTATAGATTTGACCGTTGAACAATTTATTTATTATGGAGAAATAAATTTGTAACATCTTAATGCAATTTTAAAATAAAATATATTAATTTCATCTTGGTTAGGTTAGGTTAGGTTGAAAAGGAGGGGTATAAAAGCCCAAACCCATGACAGGTATGCACTTATGCCCAGTTGGCATGTTGTGCGCTCCATATGGAAAACGGAATTCCCAAACAAAAACCATAAACATAATTTCCCATAAATAACGGACTAGTCCAAGAACCCAGTCCCCTCAATGTAACGCCTTATGGATCTCCAGTTCGAGTTCCCCAGGTATTCCAAGTTCGGCAAAGTATTCACTGTAAAATTTTCGCGCCTAATATGCCCGAACGCAGGACAATGACAGAGGTAGTGTACCAGAGTCTCATCCTCTTCCTCGCAAGCTCTACATGTTGTTGACCTGTAATTACACCGGTTAATTTCCTAAGTGTAGGTCTACTAAGTCTCAGAATCTCCTTTGATTTCCCAAGATTTGGGTCACCCCACCGACATCAGTGCTTTGCCATTTTCTGACATGTTCCTCCATTTCCCAACGTTTAAGTTCATTCTTAAATCGTTTAAGGGGTTTGGCGTTCTCCAAAGTTATAGTACTCAGAAGAGCTCCCATTTTGGATAATTTGTCGGCTTTCTCGTTTCCGATCAGCCCGTGATGGCTTGGTATCTATATTATCTTCAGATGTTCACAATTTGCATATGAGTTTATCTCACTCTTGCATTGCAAAACGTTCCGGGATTCAACTTTCTCCTTTCTCAATGTCTTAATCACTGATTGGCTATCCGTAAATTTACGAATCGGAGTTTCGCTATTCGTTTCCTTTATCCATTTAATTCCTTCCGTAATCGCCATGATCTCAGCCTGAAAAATAGTGTTGTGATCTGGTAGACGGAAGTATTTGCTTATATTTCGGCTTATGTCGTATAAGCCCATTCCAGTTTGGTCACCAATCTTTGAACCGTCTGTGTAAAAATCGATTCCGTGGGTGCTTCCCATCCTGATTATTTCATCACATTCTCCCTCTTCCGGTATAATGGTGATGCAGTAAATATTCTCATATCTCATCGGGATTTTATCACATGTTAATACCGTAATATTTCCCGTCGGTAAGATATCCGTTATTCTTTGGTATCTGGTCTTAATTTCATCTTAATAGCGACTTTATATGAGTTGAAAAGAAAGAAAAAAAAATATAAAAAGTTTCTAAAAAAAGTAGTGGCATCTGCAGGATTTAAAACCACTACATTTAAAAGATTGCCATTATTTATACCCTTTGAAAATTAATGAATACTTTCTAAATGCTCTCTTTTTTATTCCAATTCTTGCAACTCTTTGTTTAATTTTTATGAATTATTTTAATTTAATTTTTCTGTGATGCAATATTAAAATAAATTTACACATTATATTAATGTTTATTAAAAATAAATAAAAAGCGTGTACATATAATTAAATTTATTAAACAGCGTTTTCCTAATATATAAAAAATTAATGTGTATATAGGACCTTTGGTTTCATAAAAATAGAGTACCAAACGACCTAACTAACAAGGCTTTTTAAATATTTTAAAATCTTAATTTATTTTTCAAGAATTAAATTTCTTACACCTTTGTTTATACTACTGGTGAAAATCATGCTGATCGAAACTATACCATTAATTTAAAACAGTTTTTGGCTTCTCGTGTAAAATTATAAAATGTTAGATAGGGCCGTTTGCGTTTTAGCTAACGAAATATTCTTATAAAATCTTATCACTCTACTTAGATGCAATCGCATTTTAGTCCATGTAAAAAAACATTTTTTTACCTACTCTTTTTTTACAAGTAATAACTTTCTTCCTTTTATGCCGATTTAGCCAATTTTGAACACCAAACATATCTGATGTATTTTAAATATTCTGTCAAAAGTTGATATCTCTTACTTCTTCTTCTGTTCGAGCTTTATCATGCTTTCAAAAGACGGACAGACATGCGAACTAGATAGGCCTGAAATTAAACCAGGGCTCAGAAAATATATACATAATGGGGTCTAAAATTAATATTTCGATGTGTTAGAAACGGAATAAAAATATTATATACACCACACCATTTCTTTGGTCGTGGGTGTAAAAATTAAAACAGAAAAATTATTTGATTTAATTTGTAGTGACAAATCATTTATTTAGATACTCATAATCACTTCTACAACAGCTTTGATTTATAGAATTAGATATATAGAATTTATAAAATACATTTTACAAAGCCTTTAACATAAGGTTTGACGTTAGAATAATTATTGAGAAATTATTTTAAAAATTTTTATTCGCATATAAACCAAGCCCTTTTGAAATTTAACAACATAAGCCTGGTTTCGGCTTAATAGTTTTTTTGGCGACGAAAGTTTTAAAATCACTAAAAACAGTAGTAAAGCACCTTATTTACAACAGTGTTAATTATAACTACAGAAAATAAAAATCCCATATTTATATTAAAGAAATATATAAACAAGTAAGAGCGCTATATTCGGCCTTACTTAAAAAAAACATACATATATAAAAACATCACATTGTAAAATTATAAATTTATTATGTATGTTAAAAAAAAATAAAAAAAATTTAAAAAAAAAATTAAAAAAAAAAAATTTTAAAAAAAATTAAAAAAGAAAAATTTAAAAAAAATAAATAAAATATATATAATAAATATAAAACAAAAAAAAAATAAAAAAAAAATTAAAAATTTTATGTATATATGTTGTTATTGTAATGTTGTTTTTGTGAAAAAAAAATCGAGGTGGTCGTGGGTTTTTGCTCATATCTCAGTTGTTTATGTACCGATGTTTCTGATTTACAATAGCGATCTACTCCCGAATATTTCTGATATTTTAATACCTCACCCAAGCGATGTCGGGGGACTTCAAAAAGTTGATTTCAACATACACACGGACAGACGGTCAGACGGACAGACTGACAGAGCTTAATCGACTTCCCTATTCATAAGCTTTTAGAAAATATATACTTTATGGCGTCGGAAATGAAAATTGTAGAAATTTCACACGGAATGACAAACCTATATATACCCTTTTTCACGGTGTGAAGGGTATAAAAATAGTAGAAAAATATTGGCGCAACAAATGTTTTTATATGACTATTTGTTTTAAATTTATTTTTCTTTATTGAAAGCGAAGTTGTTAAGAGACTTAGGAGACTAACAATTAATTAAAAAAAATCATGTGATCACTTGCCTACTAGCAGTAATTTTTAAATCTAAAATATAAAAATAGTCATATTTAGAGAGTTTACAGGTAAAAAAAAAAATATTGAAAATATTTGAGGATGAATAGTTTACACATTTGAAAACTACAACCTTTTTCATTTATTATTTTTATTACTCTTAAACGTATTTTTACATTAATCATAAATAAGAGTCATTACTTAAGTAATGTGAGTACTAAAGAGCTGCACAAGTATAAGAAAAATGGCCCACAAGCAGTCTTATTAAATTTAAAATGATGTGTATACACATCAAAGTTTTACACTCTTATTATGAAATACATACCTGGAAAAATATGTATTTTGCTTAACGATCAAAATATGCAGGAGCGATAATATAGATATCAAACCATCACGGCATAATCGGAAACAAGAAAGCCAACAATTTATCCAAAATGGGATCATTTTGAATAAAATAACCTCGGAAAACAATTAAACTTTTATTTCGTTCCTATAGAGAGCACAATATGCGAATTCGGCAAACCTTTATATCTGTCATGGATTTGAACTTTTAGTACCCCTCATTTTCAACCTAACCTACGATAAAATGTTGAAGAATACTGAAAGATGAAATATAACCTTAAAGCCAAAATAGAACTTTCAAAGCATATTTTAATATTTCGATAGAAGGCATAGACCAAAGAAACACTTTCACAAAAACCTTAACTTTTATTGTTCTGTATTGTTCATGTAAATATTAAAAAAAATCGCTTAGTATCTTCTCTATAAACTTTCCTAAAAGTTATTATTTAGTATTAAATATTTTTACCATTTTTTATGTGTTCTATTGTACTTGATGCTTTTGCTGTAATTTACCTTTTTTTCGATTAATCTTTTGATATTCTGCTTTGTTTAAAAACACAAAGACTAATAAGCTAAATAAATAAACTAATAAACTTTTTGAGTAATGAATAATTCATTATAGTGAAAGTAATGTTTTGTTATTTATGTTTACACTGAAATATAGTGATTGGAAGTATTGTAAAATAAAACACAAAACTTTTAGAATATTAACGCAGCTCCTTGGTTTTTACTAGACCTTATTGCACACATGGAATTGCTTTAATTGTTTGCATATGAAAGGAAAACAAAATATGTCTTCAGTACTGACTTTTATTTCAGCAGTAAAAAAAGGTTTATTTCAAAAGTATTTTTTCTTTTTTGTTTCTTCCTTACTTGCAGCTACCCTTTTCCGTAGAGGCATGATTAAGAAACCGCACGTTAAAATCGTACAAGCGCTTTTGAAAACAGTCAGGCCCCAAGTACCCGATTCAATAACCGCTCTTAAGCAATAATTTGTTTTCTTTTTTTTAATTTGTATTCGTTGATGTTCTTAAATATCTGATGTTTCAAAATTCTCTTTCATATTGCGTTGACCACAAACACACCGTTTTCAGTCAACTAAATGAAATTTTAACAAATATAAACACCTTTACTTACACAAAAATATGACTGTGAATGAATTCAGTCTACACCAGCCATCGATTTGTTAGAGCACCGAATAATTTTTTGTACGAACGTGAAATTGCCTGGTGTTGCCCGCTGTTGTCGATGTTTTGTTCTTGTTCAAACAGCGATATCAGAACATTTGTTCAAACAACGATGTTTGATATTAAAAGGCATTTTAAATATGAAAGAAAGAGACGACACATAAAAATAGCAACAAATACACCTTATACGTTTTCTCCATCACAAAGAACATGAACAATTTTTTGTCAGTTACTCTGTCGACGTTTTATTCTAGTTTAAGCAAATCGATAGCTTGTCAAGACGTAAAGTAAGCAACGCCAATCTCTGGTTTAACAAACTTATTGTAATACCCCCATTCCCTGCACGCAAATCTAATAAAAACAGCATATAAATTACAGAGTATAACAATGACAACAATAGCATGCTAAATGTCATAATTGTATAAAAAATATAAATTATTTATATTTGTAAATGAATTATCTTGGAGTTGACTTTTTTATTATTTTAATAATATCTTAAACAATCAGGATTTGTTGAGAGTCAGCGGGAAAAAAACACGAGTTAAACACACCCATTATATTTTGTAACAAATTGATTGCTTTAAAAAAAATATTTAAACAAATGTTACTACATTTTTTTTTGCTAATAGCTTAAATTTTTTAGCACGTTCTTGTTTTGTGTAGCCTTCACATTTATAGCATGGGTCATAAGTAAGTTTATCATGTCGTTAGTAATTACCGCAATGTTCATTTCTGCAATTGATATTAAAAATCTTTTCACATTACTTTTTTTTCTGCCCATCCTTTTTTATATGAAGTAATTTTTCTTATGCCACCACATGTTCTATGAACTTGCATATAGTATTTTCTATTAAAAAGTAGAAAAATCGGCTTGTACACGGACTAAATAGCTTCGTTACAAAAATGTATATACAGCGAAAAAAACTGTAAATCGTGTTCAGCTTATCTTTAACTCTTAGAGTTTTACTTTTGTATTTGGAAAACGAACCAACCAATCATACACTATTGTTGAAGGGTAATTAAAATTCGGTACTGCCGTATTAAGCCTTCTAGGTGTTTTTTTAAGTTAAAATAAAAAATATTTTGATCAGAAATTATTCACATTAGTGAGTGTGGAAAGTTTTGAATTTGTGTGTTATATTACCTAAAAGAAAACAAATAAATTTTAACAACAACAATGAAATAAATATCTAAACAATATAAGAATTTAAAAAATAAATAAATATACAATAAGTGGGTAAAATAATACGTAGTGTTACTTTTTCGTGGATTGGAATATTTTCAAAAAAGCAAAACAAATATATTTTTTCCAAATAGAATTATTTACAATTAGTTACTGTGTAAACGATATGTTAAGAAATCTAAGTAATATTTTTTAAATACAGTGAGACCACGATTATCAGCAATAGTCGGGTCCGGAAGCATTCTGGATAATCGATTTTCCCGATCAATTGATAGCAATTTTAAGTTGTACCTTTTAACACTTTTTATTTATATACAATTCATTTATTCAGAGAAAATATATTTGACTTTAAAAATGTTAAACGATACATAAACATTGAGTTTTAATTGTTCAAAAGCAATAAAAAACCTAACCACTAGAATTCCGGATAATAGAGGAAATCACGGTTAATCGATGCAAAAGAAATTTAATTTATAGAAATTATAACAAGTTTTCTTTCCTCTATGATCGAATCACGGTTTATCGAGGCCCTACTTTAGTATATTTTCCTAAGTACTTTGGATAATAAAATAAATTAAATTTTGCTAAAACACAATTGGTGAATTTACAAGGTGTGCTAACATAACGTATTGTCATACAGAGTGTATTCGTACACGATATTCTGCAGTAAAAAATTACAAGTTATTTCAAAACGAAGACAATACATTGTGATAAGCTTTTCTAAAGTGCTTTTTACTGTTTTTTGAAGTCTCTATGAATTTTTCCTGTTATCATATTAAAACAAATAAGAGTGCTATAATCAATAGAACCGAATCAAATAGTTCTCTTTATCATAATCTACATAGAAATAAAGTGCATATCTCTTATTTCAATGCATTACTGCATTAGAATAAGCGTTAATTTTGGGACAAAATGCATGGTCAGAACTTAAGATTTACTTTTTAGAATAAGTTGCTTTTTCTCACTGCAAAACAACAGCCCGCATCGTGGGCTCAGAAGAAACCACCGTCGGTGTACATGCGAATGTGACAGAGAACGATACAACGCCGTTCTCAGCATCTCGGTCTCTGCCAGTCCACTACTATGAAATTTTGAGAAAAGATTTTAGCCTACATAAGATCAAACTGGTGTAGCAATTAAACCCAGCGGACCATCAATTGCATCATGTATTTGGTCAATACGCTGAAAATTCTCTGAAAGTTGATTGAGATTTTTATCGTCAAATCATCTTTAGCGGTTAAGCTCATTTCTGGCTAAACGTGTATGTATAAAGAAGATTTTTTCTTTTTGAAGGGAGTACAATCCTTATGAGACTCTTGAAACTGCACTACTTTTCGAAAATCTTTAACCGGTGCCGACATTACCGCAAATAAATAGTGAATGCAACAGTGAATGATTTGGTATTTTTTTATATCTTATTTGAATGAAAATTATTTGAAGAAAAAATTATCCCAACAGGATGGCGTAACATACCATACATCGCGTATAACCATCACTTTTTGAGCCAAGCGTTTGGTCATCGAAATATCTCAAGAAATGTACTTGTTAATTCGTCACCTTGTTCATGTGATTTGACACCGTTGAACTACTTTTTGTGCAGTTGTGCCTAATCGCTACGATTACAAACCAGTAGTACATAATTTATTACTAAGAAGCCAACATTCAAAAATTTGTTGTCTACAATTTACGTTTCTTCGTTAGAGTGCTAACCCCAAAAATATGTATTTGATAAATAGCAAAACACTTTAATCAACAAATTAATAAATATTAAAATAATTTATCATGAGCGGGTTTGAGTTATTTAACACAAATATTCGGCATAATAATAACACAAAACAATACAGTCATTAAATATTTGAATTTAATTCAGTTGACATGCAAACACGTTAAAATGTTTCGTTGTATAAATTGTAACCAACAACTAAATTATATATAATTATTTGTGTATAACTTTTTTAACAACAACAAAACAATAAATTAATAATAATAATAACAATAAATATTTCATTATGAAAATTTAAATATAGAAAAAGAGGGTATTATTTTGCAATTTAAATCACATTAATTTAGTTAATAATACAATTAGTTTACAATGTATTCGAAGCATACATGTTTAATCATATGAGTTTCATTTTGTTTTAATTGAAATACGCTTATTAGCTAAATTTTGATCTGATAAAAATTATAATTCATATGTAAGTATGGAATTATGTATATAATTTGTTCTTCACATAACATACCTGTGATAAGTTTAGGATGTACTTAATATCAGTGGAATGCCTACTTAATAGAGAGAATTTACCAATATGTTTTGGTGAGTGGAAAAATTTTAAAAATACCCTTGAGTCAAGCAGCCAATTAACTTTGAATTAACGCTAGATTATGTATTATATAACTGTACATTAAATATTTTTTTACCCTTATAATAATTATAATTCTGTGGCTTGGAGTTAAAAGGGCCAATTTCACTTTTTTTCTCTTTTGAGTTAATCATTGCATTAGATTTGTTTTCTTGTTCTTTTTCATTATGGTAAAACAGCTAATGTCATACATAACCCAGAACAGCTTCATAAATAAAATGCTGGCCAATGTCACTATGAAAGCATATATAAAAGTTAGTTTAGTTCCAATTTTCTCAAAAGTAAATATTTTGACATTGGCCCTTTTAGCTCCAAGCCACAGAATTAATTAAACTTAAAAAAATTTTTTCAAAAATTGCAATTTATTTCAGATGACAAATATTGTCGAGGTTACATGATTCAAAATATTTTAAACTAAATACAAATTAATACTATAATATTGTAATATCCATTAAATTATTTATAATAATTTTTAATCTTTCCGGGATGGATAGTAAGCATTAATTAGTTTTTAGTAAACTAAAAACGAATTGTTGTATTCACAAGAATTCCTAAATGTCGTATTGTCACAATCATAATATCATAAATGCCCAAAATTTTTAAAATTGTATTGTTTGTTGTAAAAATTTTTAACACGTTTTAAAATTTTATAACGATATGACACCTTGTAAGTTCATCAAATAGAATTTCAGATAAAAAAAATACTTAATCATAAACAATAAAATCAACCAACCACAGAGAAAATTATGATGACGATAATGATAGTGTGACTGATGGCGATGATGATGCTGCTGTTGATTTTATTACAGCCCTCACGTTGGCAGCACATTCAATGTCATAAATAATGTTTCAAATTTGTATTCTCAGTGGTCGTTTAGCAGTTTCCTCTTCCCTTCTAATATTGTACATACATATGTATATGGCGGATTGTTTTATAATACCCTTCACACAGTGAAAAAGGGTATATAAAGGTTTGTCATTCCGTGTGAAATTTCTACAATTTTTTATTTTTTTTTTTATTTTTTTTTTGTTTTATATATATTATATATATAATAATTTTTTTTTTAATTTTTTTTTTTAATTTTTTTTTTAAATTTTTTTTTTAAATTTTTTTTTAAATTTCTTTTTTATTTTTTTTTTTTTTTTTGGTTTTTTAAACATACATACGTGAATTTATAATTTTACAATGGGGATGTTTTTATATATGTATGTACTACGTATTTCATATGAGATGAATGGTGACACAAACTACTGTTATTGCATGACTACACGTTGTGAAGGGTATATAAGATTCGGCACGGCCGAATATAGCGCTCTTACTTGTTTTTTACATATTTTAAACAATAAATAAGTCCATTTAAGTTGCATCATAATGAAAATACACATGTTTGTTGGTTGAGTTTGCTGTAAGCATGAGTAACGGATGCTGTTGATTTCCTACTAAATCAAGTTGCATCATTAAATAAAAAGCTTCCCAGACATTAAATACCATTTAGCTTTGCATGAAATTTTTGCTACGACACTCTTAAAGTACTCATAAAACATTTTTCTCTAAACACATATTGAGTAGCGAGGCGACTGTAAAAAAAACTACAAAAATTAATGAAAAAAATTCATTCAAACTTTTTTAAAGCGTGGGCAGTGTAAAACAAAATTATTAACGTACATACAAATACGTTAAACGGTAATGTCAAATGTTGCTTTGCACTTTACAGTAGTATCGTTTGCAAAATGAATGGAAAATACAGTGAACTCGCGAAAATATGAGCTAATGAAAACCAAGCCAGTTCTCTTTAATAATGTTTTTCCCATAAAAAGAAATTTTTATTTATTGTTAATTGGAAACTAAAAGGAAAAAAATAACCTCAAACTAATTAAAGAAAATATTTCTCGATTGTTGTAATGGTTTACAATATAACAAAAGATTAATAAAAGTTAAAAAAATGGCCATAAGTAATTCAAGAATATCAAATCAATAGTCTTATATCACAAAGAAAAAAATAAAAAGAATTTCAATTGCGTAACTAATACTCTTTATTATACCCTTCACCTGTGGTGAACAAGGGTATATATAGCTTTGTCATTCCATTTGTAATTTTTACAATTAAAATATATATTTTCGGAAAGCTTATTTATAGAGAAGTCGACTAAGTCATGTCCGTCTGTCCTTCTGCCCGTCTGTCCGTGTGTTAATTGAAATCAACTTTTAAAAGCAACCATATATTCCTTCGATCTTTATATGGTACTAATCTTTTGAAAATATCCGGGAATGAATTGCTATTGAAATTCAGCACAATCGCCTTATAACTTTCTGAGATATGAGCAAATAAGCACGACTGCCTCTGTTTTTTCCCATATTTTTACTACAAAAATTAAAATTTTTCAGTCATAGAATAATTTATAGGTACTTTTGCTACTATTTGCAGATATAATATGCCTCTAGAGATATTTGCGAAAAATTTTGGATAAAGCGGGCTCTAATCGGTAAAATTATAGACAAAATTTTTTTTAAAAATATATATTTCAAAAATTTACAAACGAAAATTAATTTTTTCAGCTTCTAGACAACAGAAAGAGTCAATATTGGTATCATCTGAAAAGACTTGACTAGGCAATATAAGCACAATAAAAAAATTAAAATTTATGTTGGCCACCACTACAAAATGGCGGACTATAAATATATATAAGGGCCAAATCTGGTATTTTAAAATGTAACTCCTTCAACCCCCACAATATTGGTATAAAATGAAATGGCTTGACCAGTAAAATACAGTAAATAATTAAAAAATGTAAAATCCAACATGGCGTCTAAAACAAAATGACGGATAAAATCTGTTAAACCCCATCAATATTTTTTATACCCATCATGACTTGACTAGAAGAATACAGTTAACTACGTAAAAATTTAAAATCGAGGATGGCATCGGAAATAAAAAAGAAAAATTGCGTATAACATGAAATATAGGTTAAGCTACGATTTGGGGTTATACCTATGTACGTGATGGTTAAGGGTGTTATCAGATTTGGCACGACCGAATATAGCACTCTTACCTGTGTTAAAATTTAATTTGGTTCTGCTCTAGTCATCGAAATTGTACAAATAATTAAATAGAAATTAATATTTTTATTGAATAAAATTAATTTAATTTATAAAATTTTTAAAAATAATTTCAGTTAATTTAATCACGCCTATAATTAAAATTTGGGATTCATTTAAATTTAATATTTATTGTATCAGTAGTATAAATGAATGAACCTGTTTTAGACAATAAGACCCGAAATGAAAATACAGATATATTTTTTTATATTTTTATTAACATAACGTATACGAAAAATATAAGAATGCATACAATATTACACATTTAGGAACTGGTGCCATAACCAAACGTCGTATTCTCAAAAGTAAAGAGGGTATATCCTAGACCAAAGGAACAAAGATATTTTACCCTTAAAAAATCTTGATCAAACGAAGGAAAGAAATTAAAATAATTACTTAATATTATATCGGGCTGACTTTTGTCCCATTTGGAATAAAGTTCAAGCTCTCTACATGATATTTATTAGGATCAAACTCTGATTTTTAGCTATGTAATACGTACTTACTAAAATTGACCATATTTGTTTTTAATATTAACCTCCCTATTTTACATGATTAATCAAAATTTTATTAAACCTTTCTTTCAAAACGAATTCTTGACAATTTGTTCAATATACTTTTTTCAACTGACGGAAAGTTTTTCGAAAAAAATTTAATATCAATTTAATATATTATAAATTAAGGAATAAATCAACTAACCAATTAATTTAAAATTTTAGGAACTATTTTTCTGTGTTGTTCACTTCTTCACATCAATATGTTGTTCATTCGACTTTTTTTATTAAAACGAGCCTTATTAAAACTTGTGATATCTATTAACACGCCCAACATTTGAATGCATTCTAAACACAATTTTTATGTTTGTAAGCAACCATGTTTCAAATTACCAAAACAAATCGTAAACAAACCGTCACATTAGTTATAAGTGTCTTTCGGCCACAATCAATTAATTTTCAATTCTGTTCGTGTTTACAAATAAATATTATTTTTGTTGTGTATTTGTTTTAAAAACTATAAATTAAGTTTTTTAACTTTAGAAAAAAAACACTGCATTATTTTAGGTATTTGTAATAAAAATTAATTAATATTATTTATGTATTTTTTAACACTACGATATATTTGTTATTGTTGTTCTCCTCGCCATTAAATGTTTATGGGATTTTCATGATTTCTCAGTTTAAAATTAGACAATTAGAATTTTTAACGAAAACGCAAATATATAAAGTTTTTTCGTTGTCAATGTATGTAGATGAGACTGAGAGCCATATATTCTTCAAAAGATAGAAAATTCAGCTGTCATAGAATTAAGTTAGTTGTAAAAAATGTTAAACATACCTACAAATGCATTATCTATATATATAAAAGTGAAACTCTGTGTGTGTGTGTGTGTGTGTGTGTTAGCTATAGACTCTGAAACTGTAAAACCGATCGGGCTCAAACTTTGGTAAGTTGTTGTACACATACCGGGGAGTGTTTATGGATGAAAAAAAGTGGGCGGGACCACGCCCATAAAAAATTACTTATCAGTTTTAGCTACTTCCACTTGACCGATTTTTCTGAAACTTTGCACACATATCGAGCTGTCATGACTAAATAATTTCGTGATAAGAAAAGTGGGCGGGGCCACGCCCCTAAAAAAGTTTTAACTTTGAGGTACTTGCACTGGACCGATTTTTCTGAAACTTTGCACACATATTAAGCTGTCGCAACTTTATAACTTCGTGATTAAAAAAGTGGGCGGGGCCACGCCCATAAAAAAAAGCTATAATTTTGAGGTACTTGCATCAAACCGATTTTTCTGAAACTTTGCACACATATTGAGCTGTCATGACTAAATAATTTTAAGTTTAGAAAAGTGGGCAGTGCCACGCCCATAAAAAAAGGTATCATTTTGAGGTACTTGCACTGCACCGATTATTCTGAAACTTTGCACACATATTGAGCTATTATGACTTTACAATTTCGTGATTAGAAAAGTGGGCAAGGCCACGCCCATAAAAACAATTTTAATTTTGGGATACTTGCACTGGTCCGATTCTTCTGAAACCTTTCACACATATTGAGCTGTTATGACTTTACAATTTCGTGACTAGAAAAGTGGGAAATGCCACGCCCATAAAAAAATTATAATTTTTAGGTTTTTGCACTTGATATTCAATTCAAATTCAGAATGCATTTCGATTCATTAAGGGGCGTAGCAACGCGCGCCGGGTTTGGCTAGTCACTAATAAATTGCGTAATACCAAAAACAATAAATATTCCTATGTTTTACCAATTTGTGTTTAAATACATATTTTTTTAAGTTAATAATCTATGTATGTATCTCTCTTTGCTAAATGCGTTTTAAAAGTGAGTTTTAGATTTTGTTTTTAAAATATTGAATATTTTGTTAAACTTTCTACGAATGTGTGAAAGATAAATTCATTTGAAATTCATTATTTTTGCATATAAAATTTATGAGTAAATGATAAAATATTAAATATAGAATAACCTTAAAAATAAAACCAAATTTTTAATCATTTTATACGTCAATACATTATTTTGACTGCATCCAAGTTGTAGAGATTCAGTTATTTAAAGATTGACTAAAATGATACCAAGACTCAGAAAATATATACTTCCCAACGGAAATGGTCTATATTTTTGTTTTATATTTTAGGTGGACGTGATACCTCCCATACAAATTAAACACATTTTTTGGCATATTTTAAAAACTATAGCAGCTATTCCTTTCAAACTCTGTACGAGTTACTTTGATAAAAATTTCCTTATTCGAAAAAAATGATTAGAATCGGAGCAAGCAGTATGGTATCACTCATGAAAAAAAAACACATTTGATGTCATATAAAGGGTCCGCCAAATAATTTTTTATTATTTTTTTTTTGAAAATGCTATAAAAAAGTGTAGCTTCGGCTATGTGGCACGCAGCGCCGCCCTGTTGAAATCAAATGTTATCAATATACTCCTCTTAAATTTTTGTGAACAAAAATTCGTTGAACATGGCCCGACTATGCCTCCGGACCAAAATCCGCACCAAACAGTGACTCGTTTTGGGTGTATCGCAATGTATGCGTGCGGGTTTTCTGTGCCCCAAATGCGACAACTTTGCTTGTTTACATACCCGCCAAGATTAAAATGAGCTTCATCTGAAGAGATGATTTTTTTTGACAAAATCGGCCAAAGTAATGTCGCAATATTTCCCAGCGTTGTTCAAGCCTATACACAACCATATTCGTTCAGCGGAAGGATAAAACTAATTATCTGTCAAATCAGACATGAGCTAAGTGTTGCCATTTACGAAATAAGAACTAGTTGAAAGAAAAACGTTAGATGGCGTAAATTATTAAAAAAAAAATTAGTTAGAAATGTTTATAATAGTTGCTATTGGAGTCGAGGTAGTGTTATCACCCCATAAATGAATGGCGTTTTTAACTCAATATACAAATATTCGGAAATCTGCTTAATATTTATATAAAATTTACCAGAAATAGGTTTTTACCAAATACCAAATATAAGGTGATAGCATTTCAAAAAAAAATTTACGCCTTTTTTTTATAAATTTTGACAATTGGGAACTACAAGAGAAGAGAGCAAAATGACCAGACTATGACATTCTGATAGGAGCAACTGATAGTTTTTCTCATATACAGGTATTGACTTTTTAAATTCATTTATTTGTTGAGGGCTATAGCTATGGATTAATATCGCTTCAAAGACAATTGATAGTGATGAAAAGGAGTTTTATCTTTATGCAATAATTCATAAAAGTTATGCTGGGCTGTTATAGTAATTAAATTTTATATTTAAGCACAAATTAAAATGCTACAATTAAAGCTGTTTTTAGATGGGATTTTTTTACATGTGACTTGTCACTTTTGTGATCCATATGTTATTGCATGTATCTGTAAAAATTTTCATTTTATTTCATGGTAATTGATTTTTGGTTCTTGTCAAAATAATTTGTAAATTCAAACAAAGTGTCTAAAAAGATTAAGAAACTGCTAATCATATTATAAAAAAGACTAGTTGTGAATTAGCTGTTTACTGATGAATAAGTATGTATTGTTTATTTTATTTCTATTTTTATTTAAAATATTTGTAAAAAAAAGTGCAAAATAACATCCATGATGCAATAAATACAAAATGTCTTTCAAAAAACTAAAGAACATTCAGGACACAAAGGTGAACTTTCTAAATTTTCCTGAAGTTCTTGTGCAATGCAGAAGCTCACTATTTAAGCAAAATGGAAAAATTCATTTTATTATTTGAAAAATATATCATTTAATTATTTAAGAACAGTTTGATCCTTATATATTTACTATAAAAGCCCGGCGCGCGTTGCTACGCCCAATAACGAACAAAAATGCATTCTGACCTAGAATAATTTATAGATACTTTTGTTACTATCTGTAGATATGATATTACTCTAAGGAAATTTTTAAATAAATCGGCCAATAACCGGCAAAATTTTAGGCAAAAATTTTGTGGAAAAAAATATATTTCCCAAATTTACCAACAAATATGTTTTTCTTTAACTTCTGGAAAATCCAAAGAGTTTTTTTGGGTATCAAATTAAAAGACTTGACCTGCGCAATATAATATGTTTTAAAAGAAATTAATGCCATGATGGAAGCCACAACAAAATGATGGGCAGTCAAATATATGGGTAAAATATGGTATTTCAAAATGTAACTTCTTGAACAACCTTTCCTAATATTGCTTTTAAGTGAAAGCGCTTGAATAGTAGAATATAATAATTCAAGATGGCGTCCTCAACAAAATAATTTTTTTTTAATCCTATCAATATGGGTATCAAATAAAAAAAGCTTAAGTAGTAGAATGCAACTCGTTTGTCGACAGTCAGGCGGCACTCTTGTCACTCAGGTCATACATTACTACATCTAAATTAGTTGGCCAATGTAGAAAGGAACTGTCAAGGCTTGGTCAGCGGGCTGACGTTACTCTAGTTTGGATTCCTGCGCATAAGGGCCACTATGGTAACGAGCGTGCTGATAAGTTAGCCAGGGGAGGATCTGCTCTGGATATCTTTAATGCAATTGCAGTTGCAATCCCGTTGGGGACTATTAAAAGCAGAATCTCCAGACACTTTCTCCGGAAGGCTGATAACAGGTGGCGTGGGCTGAGCACGTGTAAGGTGGCACGGCTTACGTGGCCCTCTTTTGATGCACGACGTACATTGCAACTTACCAGTCGAAGTCGGAGGGACATATCGAGGTTGCTGGCGGTATTGACGGATCACTGGATGTTAGGCAAACATGCAAGTCGGCTCGGACTCCCATCGAACGACCATTGTCGCAGTTGTCTGCATAGAGAGAAGGAGGAATCGGTTTTCCACTTTCTCTGCGAATGTCTTGCACTTTCGGCTAAGAAACACAGATTTCTGGGCGAACATATACTAGATGGCCTCTCTGCGATATCTGAAGTTGGACTGAATTATCTACTGAGATACCTCAGGGCCACGGGGTGGATCTAGTACCCTTACTCTTGAATTTTATTCTGAGATACACTGGAAGCTGACGAGTGATGTGGTCCTGTCAAAACGGAGTCATACAGACTCTACTTGACTGTTGGCGTTCAGCGAACTACCACGATAACCAACCAACCAAGAATGCAACTCTGTGAAAACTAAAAATCAAAGATGACTTTGAAAGTAATAAAACAAAATATCCTGTAAGATTAAATTTAAAATTAAGGCTAAACTACAATGTATAGACTATCCACATTTGCATTAAATCATGTAAGAATATTATCAAATGTTTTAAATTTAATTTTTCCTTTTTATTCTCTTCAAGAAGACACACCAAAATTTTTATTACTTTGTTTCTCTCATACTCACATTTAAATTGTACATTTTATTTAAACAAAAAAAAAACTAATGCACGAAACCCGGTTTCAAAAAAAACCCAAAACAACTGAATAAAAGTATATAGACAAAAACAAATTAATTTTATAACACACAGACACATAAAATACGTGCAAATAAAAGTATGTGAGTGTGTATACGTGCAGTTACAAGTATCAGTAAAAATAACAGAAAAAAATATTTCTATTAAGTACATATTTTATGTAAATTAAATTAATTTCTACTTTGGCCTTGTCCTGATAACTTTTACTTTGTACCAAGGCTTTTTAACACACAACAACAAGTATTATAAATAATAGACAATGTATGTATGTGTGTATGAATGTGTTTGTGAGTACGTGCCCTGCAAATAATTTGTGCGTGGCTTTCAAAACACAAAAATACATATTTTACATTAAGGAAAAATTTCTTTTAACACAACATACTATATATTTTCATGGCACGCTTTACTTGAAAAGTTAAGTTTATTAAGATGATGTGATTTTTGGACATTTAACAAAATGTCTTCTCTCCAGATTAGACAATTTTCCAAGATTTTTATGGTTAATATAACATCTAAATAAGCTTCTTTTGCTGTAATCCCCTTATTTCTAGGACCCTTAGAACACAAAATATATAAGCAACTAATCGACCTCCTTCAGATTTTTTCCCAATGTCAATTTGTAAATTTTAAAATTCAAATAAAGTACTGAAAACTGCCAATTGACAAAATATTTTGTCTCCATTTAGTTCTATTACGTTTTTAAAAATTCTTTTTCGATAAAAAAAACTTATTTCGAAATAAGTTCTTTTGTTTTGTTTGACAAACTTACGACCTGTCTTGACTTAAGAAGCTAGAAGTTAACTTTTTTTGTTTAAAATCGATTGGACAAAAAATCTTAATTCTTTTTGTTGCAGTTTTAAAGAAAACTATTGCCATAAAAAGAAAAAAAAGATTGCTGAATGTTTATTAAGTGTTTGTGTAAAATACTCAAGGTGGCTTATAAACTTTTCTTTTTCGGTAGTCACTTTAACAGCTTTTTTGCTCTGCTGAAAAGTTGCGATCGTTTTCTCAAATTTCCGCAAATATGTTTACGGCGACATTACTCTAGCCGATTTTGCAAAAAAAATCATATTTTTAGATGAAGCTCATTTTGATCTTGGTGGATATGTAAACAAGCAAAATTGTGGCATTTGGGGCTCAGAAAACCCGCACGCATACATTGAAAAGCCGATACACCCAAAACGATTCACTGTTTGGTGCGGAATTTGGTCCAGAGACACAATTAAGCCATTCTTCTTCGAAAATAAGCAAGGAGTGGCTGTAGTCAATGGCGATCATTATCGGGCCATGTTGAACGAATTTTTATTCACAAAAATTGAAGAGAAAGATATTTCAAAAAATAAAAAGTTATTTGGCGTACATTTAATTTATCATAGTTTTGTGCAAAAATTTAATAATATTACAAAATTTAAGTTTATTTTATATGAAATAGAGTTTGACTAAAAACTAACCTAAAAAGGCCAAGACATTACGCATAAATGCATCAGCTACTCAACCGTTCCTTTTAAGACACCAACCTGTGGAAAATGTAACTTCATTTTGTTTTTTTGGATAGCACCTTTACAACAACCGGCGCACAGCTCATCTCAGGATGTAAAATCCAAATTTTACAAGACGAGAGCTATCTCTGTAACAATACTAAACTCAAAATCTTTAACTTTAACGTCAAGTCTATATTGTTGTATAGTAGAAAAAATTTTGGAATCCTGCACCGAAACACATCAGTAGCATCCAAGTATTTATAAATAGATGTCTCCATAAAATCCTACGTATATTCTAGTCTGAAAAAATAAGTAACATACATTTTTGGAATACCACCCACCAAATGCCCATCCAGTTGAATATACGTAGACGTAATTGGCGCTGGATTGGCAATACTCTTTGAAAGCCACCCGACAACATTAGCAGAATAGCTGTCAACTGGAATCTCCAGAGACAAAGACGTATTGGAAGGTCTGCTTATACTTGCAGGAGGCAGCTGGATACTGAAGTAAGAATTTAAAGACAAAGCTGGAGTGTAATAAAAATTATTGCAAAAAAAAGAGATGATTGTAGAAAACTTTGTTGTGGCCCTATATTCTTTATAGGAACTACAGGATAAAATATATTAAAAAATTTTTCTACTTTAGATTTTGTTTAAACGTACGTTTGTTTATTGTACAAAGGGTGCAAAAAATTACAAACATTATATTTCCATCATCTTAAAATACTTTGGATATATGTATGTAGTATCCATTTCAGTATATTCAACTTCGAATGTTTGTCAAATTAGTTAATCCCTTGTTAAGCAGTCGAAATGGAATTTTAAACTCCAGGTGTTTGAGCAGAGTTCACCAATTCCATTTATTTATAGAGATTATATAGATCATCGCTAAGATCTTTAATTACAAACAAATTGCGCTAAGATGTTTTTCCAAAAGTTAAAGTTTTGAAATTGTGCTTCAGCAAGAACCGTTATTAAAGGCCACAGGTCACTTTGCATTCAATTCAATTGGTTTTATCTAATTTAACAATTCATTTAACTTTAATGCTTATTTACTTAAAAGTTTATCAATTTATAGGCTTAAGATGGGAAACGTTTAAAATGGAGAAAATTTTCTATTCTTTGACAATAATATTTAAAAATTCAAGAACAACTCCTTAATAAAAAAAACAGTTTTGAAACTAAGAAATGAAAAAGTAACACCAACAAGTGCTAAAATATAACCTATAGCATCATTATGCAAACGTAATTGTTACGCTTTTTATATTAATGGTGGGCCAACTGTTTTTGTTTTATTGGATTTTTAATTTTATACTTTTAAATGGCCCACGTTTTAAATAAGTCCTGATAATCCTGAAAGGATATAATAAATTCTGGCAATTTGACTATATATTTTTAAACCATTTTTAAATCAATAATGAATGATAAAATTTTTTATTAGAAAAATCCCTAATGCAATGAACGTAGACTTCTGAAAACAAAATGTTACAGCTAATTTACATCGTACACGTTAACGTGACTCAAACATAAAGTCAGAGATATTGCCAGTAACAATCTATATATATAAAAGTAAAACTCTGTGTGTGTGTGTGTGTGTTAGCTATAGACTCCGAAACTGTAAAACCGATCGGGCTCAAACTTTGGCAAGTTGTTGTACACATACCAAGGAGTGTTTATGGGTGGAAAAAATTGGGCGGGGCCACGCCCATAAAAATTAGTTATCAGTTTTAGCTACTTGCACTTGACCGATTTTTCTGAAACTTTGCACACATATCGAGCTGTCATGACTTTATGATTTCGTGATTAGAAAAGTGGGCAGGGCCACGCCCCTAAAAAATTTTTAATTTTGAGGTACTTGCAATGGGCGGATTTTACTAAAACTTTTCACACATATTGGGCTGTCATGACTTTATGATTTCGTGATTAGAAAAGTGGGCAGGGCCACGCCCATAAAAAAAAGTTATAAGTTTGAGGTACTTGCACTGGACCGATTTTCCTAAAACTTTGCACACACACTAAGCTGTCATGACTTTACAATTTCGTGATTAGAAAAGTGGGCAGTGCCACGCCCATAAAAAAAGTTATCATTTTGAGGTACTTGCACTGGACCGATTTTTCTGAAACTTTTCACACATATTGAGCTGTTATGACTTTACAGTTCCGTTTTTAGAAAAGTGGGCAGGGCCACGCCCATAAAAAAAATTATAATTTTTAGGTTTCTGCATTTGATATTCAATAAAAAATCAGAATGTATTTTGATTCATTAAGGGGCGTAGCAACGCGCGCCGGGTTTGGCTATTAATAAATAAACAAAAGTTCAGACAGTCGTTCTTACACGAAGATTAGTATGAATGTGGTGGTAGTATTCATTTAGGGCAGACAAGCTGCCATTACATTATCCTCACCATTGCGTGTGTATTGGTGCAAATGTAATTGAAATTTAAATAAATTTCACTTTTTCTCATAATACTCATCGCTTTTTTACTTGTACATACTTAAAAGTACATACATTTTTAAAACACAAAAGACTTTCTTTCGTAGATAAAATTTTTCTCTTTTGTGTGTATACATTTATTTATTTATTTTTTTCTTTCCAAAAAATCGAGATTTGCTGGCACTTTAGGCATTTAACTTTACTCCCAACGAATACAAAACAACGAGCTAAAAAAGGAATAAAATGACAAATAAAAAATTAATGAAATACTCGGGGAATTTAATTCTAGAGACATTATGTAAATTTTATAAATTTCAATGGGTACTAGTTGAAATACTAAATTTATCTTTGCAATTTTGTTTTCTGTTTTTATAAGTTTTTTTCTGTTTTTTTTTATTTTACACAGATCCTTTAAGTATTTTACTAATTGGTGTAAATTAATTTATCTAGTTTTATTTTAATACTTGCATAACGGAAAAAGGTAAAATAAATTGTTTGTTTTTTATAAGAAAGATTCTTTTTGACATCTGATGAGATTTAAGGTACAATCTTGAGATAATTGTTTTTGAAATGTATTTAGCTAAATTAAATAACAAGTAGTTAGCCAGTTAATATGTTACAATGGGGAAAAATGGAAAATGTTATTTAACTTTGTTTACAAAGCGAATTTCTTATTTATTCTGTAACGCATAATATAATATAAAACTAATTATAGTTTGTTGCTGCAATCAGGGCTGTCAGATATGTCAGATTTCTTTTTCAAATGGTAGTCATAACCCAATTTATGTTTTAACGGAAATGAAAAATTTACTGCGCTCTTCTTTTAATTTATCTAATTTTTTTGTGCACAAACATACAGACATACAGTAAATAAATATAGTCGTACAAAACAAAGATTAGTTGTTAATTAGCTTATAAATAAATAAGATGGATTTTCAACTCGATATAGAATTATATCTAAAATATTTTTTGAAATGCAATTATTGTGTTTAGTGGATTTATAGATACATATATAAATTTGACAATTGTTTTCCTTTTATAATTTATTCTATTAGATCCCTGATGATGATCTACGAAGAAGGTCGAAATATTGGAATAAAATAAATAAAGAAATTTAAAATCTTTTCTTTAAAAATAAAACAACAAAATTTAATTTTTATGACCTAAGGCCAAACAAAAATCTGCAACAAAAATTGTTTTTATCGAAATTATACTTTGAAATTTGAAGTGAGTTGTGGGCCCCGAATCGCATACAAAATCAACTTAAATGGTAATGCAATACCTTAAATCATTAAAATTTTTATTGCTCATGCAACTTTCATAGTTGAGCTTAAAATCAGCTGAATACGAACAATGGGAGTGGCACCTTTAATTAATAATAAAATACATATTATGATACATATATGTATATATATATATATATATATATATATATATATATATATATAACTAGAAAGCTATTTTTAAAATTTTTTGGGTTTTACTTTGATCTCATTTGTCTTCCAACAAGAAATTCCAACAAGAAATTCCAACAAGAAATTAATACGATCGGAGCAGGGAAAGTGATATCCCCCATATAAAAAACTAATAATTTTATTTTAGGAACTATAAATGTTAGAGTTTTCAATCCGCGATATTTTAATAATAATTTTGCAATTTAATTGCAATAGTTAGACAGGATCAAACTAAAACTAAAAATGTTAAATTCTGTGAAATTTATTTACTTTTTCGCCAGCAAAATCGATACGATTCAAGCAGGTGACAACCAAAAACACCAAAAAATTTTTTTAATTCTTGGAAAACTCTAATTTCTATTTTAAATGAACTTAGTACGAGCTGCTCTTGATAACAGTTTTTGTACGAACAAGTAAGAGCGCTATATTCGGCCGTGCCGAATCTTATATATCCTTCACAACATGAAGTCATGCAATAACAGTAGTTTGTATCACCATTCATCCCATATGAAATACGTATATACATATAAAAAACATACATATTTAATAGCATCCCATTGTAAAATTATAAATTTACGTACGTATGTATGGTAAAAAAAAATAAAAAAAAATTTTAAAAAAATAAAATATAAAACAAAAAAAATTGAAAAATAAATATAAAAAAATAATAATAAAAATATATCTATATATCTATATATATAAAAGTGAAACTCTGTGTGTGTGTGTGTGTGTGTGTGTGTGTGTGTGTGTGTGTGTTAGCTATAGACTCTGAAACTGTAAAACCGATCGGGCTCAAACTTTGGTAAGTTGTTGTACACATACCGGGGAGTGTTTATGGATGAAAAAAAGTGGGCGGGGCCACGCCCATAAAAAATTAGTTATCAGTTTTAGCTACTTTCACTTGACCGATTTTTCTGAAACTTTGTACACATATCGAGCTGTCATGACTAAATAATTTCGTGATAAGAAAAGTGGGCGGGGCCACGCCCATAAAAAAGTTTTAATTTTGAGGCACTTGCACTGGACCGATTTTTCTGAAACTGTGCACACATATAAAGCTGTTATGACTTTATAATTTTAAGACTAAAAAGTGGGCGGGGCCACGCCCATAAAAAAAGGCTATAATTTTGAGGTATTTGCACCAGACTGATTTTTCTGAAACTTTGCACACATATTGAGCTGTCATGACTAAATAATTTCGTGATTAGAAAAGTGGGCAGTGCCACGCCCATAAAAAAAAGGTATCATTTTGAAGTACTTGAACTTGACCGATTATTCTGAAACTTTGCACACATATTGAGCTGTTATGACTTTACAATTTCGTGATAAAAAAAAGTGGGCAGGGCCACGCCCATAAAAACAATTTTAATTTTGAGGTACTTGCACTGGTCCAATTCTTTTGAAACTTTGCACACATATTGAGCTGTTATGACTTTACAATTTCGTGACTAGAAAAGTGGGCAATGCCAAGCCCATAAAAAATAATATTTTTAGGTTTTTTCACTTGATATTCAATTAAAATTCAGAATGCATTTCGATTCATTAAGGGGCGTAGCAACGCGCGCCGGGTTTGGCTAGTATAATATATTAGAGAAAAAAAATAAAAAAAAATTAAAAAAAAAATATAAAAATAAAAAAAATTTTTTTTTGGCTCAGCTGAGATTCGATGCCACGTTTTCTCTAACCAGTTTGTATGTATGTATGTTGTTGTTGTAATGTTGTTTTTGTGAAAAAAAAATTGAGGTGGTTGTGGGTTTTTACTCATATCTCAGTTGTTTATGCACCCGAATATTTCTGATATTTTAATACCTCACCCGGGTCTAAGCGATGTCGGGGGGCTTCAAAAAGTTGATTTCAACATACACATGGACAGACTGACAGAGCTTAATCGACTCCCCTATTCATAAGCTTTCAAAAAATATATACTTTATGGGTTCGGAAATGAAAATTGTAGAAATTTCACACGGAATGACAAACCTATATATACCCTTTTTCACTGTGTGAGGGTATAAAAATACTATTAATGACATTTATTGCAGATAATATTAACATTTATCTCCTAATGAATACAATTCAAAAACTTTGTTGGGGCAAACAAAGCAGTCCGATTTTTACTTGTTTACAATAAAAAAGATCTTCTGCACCGTACTCGCAGCCAGCGTTACCATATATTTAAAAACTTGTTATCTCAGAAAAAAAAACTTTTTTTCAAAAGTGCCAAATTTTTAAATACCAAAATATATCAGGAATTCATTTTATTAAAAGATATAAAAAATTAAACATAAAATAGTTTACAAGGAACTGCATACATATACATATTAAAAAACATAACATATAATAACAATACTTAAAATAAAATTCATTTAGGAGATATCTTAAAAATATCGCATATTATCACATACATTTTTTATTTGTACATTGTCTTATTAAAATTTAAAACCATTTCTTTTGATTGCTTTAAGTTTCTACAATCACTGTTATGTTTTTTCAAAAAGTCTTTTGTTCGTAAAGTACCATATAAAGTTGGTATTTCTATTTTTGTTTGAATTAATTTTTAGAAAATACGCTCTACATTTGCTGTAGATATTGGTAACGACAAAATTACATGAAATAATTTTTTTAAATATGGAAAAACTTCGGGCCTATCACAAAGTCTTCCTTTAAATACCTCCTCCCAAAAATTCTAAATATTTTGCTCTTTTTGTAAATTATGTTCCCTAAAATCAAAATGGAGTAGCTCACGCTACTCATCATCAACTTCTTAAATATCACTCATTTCTACAACATTTGGGATAATATCACATAATTGAGCAATACTTTTTTGGTTACCTTTTATTACATTAAAAAGGGCTAAAACCTCAACTTGTTTAAGGAAGTCGTTATTAAAATCGAACCTTTTTAACAGTTTATTGCAAAGTATAACATAAAACTTTAAGCAATGAACTCTAAAGTCTGTTTCATTATCTTTAGATAATTTATATAAAGCTAGTGCTGAAATTACACTGATAATTGCACTAATTAAGGAGTGAGAGAATTTAAAATCGTTTAATTATCAAAAAACATCATTTAATATTTGTATCCAATAAACTGCAAATTTTAAGTTATGTATTTACAAAAAACTGGAAAAACGTTATGTATTTATAAAAAACATGAAAAAACTTTAAATATATTAAAAACTTTTTGGCATTTAAAAAAACTTGCAAAAAAGGGAAATAAATGGTGCTCGCAGCCAACATTTGAAAAAATATCTTTATAGATTAAATATTCAGATCATAATACAGTATTACTATTACTTTAAATATTTCACACTTTGTTACAATAACAAAACACATGTAAAATTTATTAATTTATTTAATTAATTTATTTATTAATTTGCACATAAGTAAATGAACAAATAATTTTAAAAAACAAACAACCAACACAATTACTATGATTAAAATAATTAATTTATTTTTTAGTTAATACTTTACTTCAATGAGTGTCTTTTAAAGTCTTAAAAATAAATAAAGTAATAACACTAGTGCGCCAACAAAATGACCTTGACAAATTATGAATAACCATGAAAAATCAAAGAACAACAAAAAAATTTTATTAATTTCTTAAATACTATACAAACATACACCATAATGAATTATTGTTATTTAATCTGTGTGTGAGTGTGTGCTTGTGAATAGGGATATGTAGTAAGAGTAGCTGAATTACACACTTTCACATACTCAAGTATTTTGTAAATGAAAATTAATGTTATTGTGTGTGTTTGTTCTCACCGACCGACGGGAACATTTAAAAAAAATCCTTTTCTTTTTTTTTATTATTGTTGTTCTTATTATTTATTGGGTATTGTTTTGTTCCATATTATAAGTATTGTTTTTGGTTGTGTTAGAATAGTAAACACAAAAAAAATATTTATACATGGCCAATTCAACATGGACTCTCGTATTGTACTATGTCGTGTGTTTCATATTATTGAACGATATATGCATATGGTATATGCATCCCGGCAACAGACATAACATTTAAAAAACACATGTATTTTGTTTTTGTATATATTCCTGTAGATGTCACACAACTTTTTTCTTAAAGTTTAACAATTTTTTAAAAACTTCAATGTAAAAACTTTATATTTCCGTTTTGGAAATTTTAATAACGTAAACTATTTATCCTAGACAAAAAATAAAATAATAAATTTTGACACGTTATATAAAAAAAACTTGGCGCACTACTTGTAAATGCCTTAAAAAAAACAATCAGCTGATTGGGTACGAGGACCATATAAATATACCTTTGACCTTAAACATCTTTTGTTTTAAAAAATTAAGAAAATACATTTAATTAGATTTGTAAATCTTAGAATTTTCACATATATTTAGCACTGTCTAAGCCAAAGTCCTCGAAAAAATTTTTATTTTTGTGACTAATCTGATCGCTAAAACTGCCTGCTTTGTCACTTTCTTGACAGAAATTTTGAATTCAGTTTCTAAATTATCCTTATTTGAACAAATTGAAATTAACTTAAAATAAATATTTGTATATCTAAATTTTGAGTACAGAAAAAAAACTACATTTTTGGACAACTTTTTACCATTCTCTGTTTCTATTTTTCTACAACATACATACTTGACGCGTGCATATAGTTATATTATTCATTTAAGATGAAAATTACCAACAGTAAATATTAAACAGCATTAATAAGTAAAAGTTGTAATCATAATTCCAGCATACATATGAACATACATAACACTTATATGCGTACATATGTTAGTTTTACTTATTTAATCAAAAGGTGATAACATCTCGTATTTCTCTAAAATTAAAAAAAAGATTTTAGAAGAAGTTTTAAGCCTTTTAAACATTTTAAGAAATTATGATAATAAGACATTAAAGCATACCTTGTGAGTCTACAATATAAATATACAATTTTGTGCTTGTATGTTTATGTTTTTTTTTGAAGAAAAGTTTTTAAATAAATAGAAAGGTAAGTAGTATGTATGTAGGTAAAAAAAGCCTTATTGTTTTCTCTTTATTTTTTTCCATTATTTCATATTTTTATTATAATTTTTAATGGTATTTTTCTGTAAGCTTAATAATTCATTGTCTTTGCTGATGGCTGTTATTGTTGTTGTTACCGAGTTTTGATTGTACTTGTTGTTCCTTTCGTTTTATTGTATAGAAAAACAACATCTGCTGTTATACTGTCTGTAATTTTTCTACGTATAAGCGTAATCACACCTGTATTTTATAAACATTTTAAAACAAAACAAAATAAACAACTCTTTTTTTTTTAAATAAACCAACATCTGTGCTTGAAACTGTCGTATATATAGGGAGATTGATTATTAGATTTTTTTCCAAAACCCGGTTTTTGGTGAAGCATTTAAAAAAAACTGGGTTAACCGGTTTTATTTGAACAAACAATTACACAAAAACCACATTTATTATTTAAATATAAAGTTTATTTAAATAAAATAAAAAAAATTCACAAAGGTAAAAAACGAACAAAATATACTGTCATGACAGAAACTTTTCAAGAATTTTTGCTTGAAATTATTATAGGAAAATATTTATACTTATATATATATATAGATATGCATAAAACCATATGCACTTTCATTAATAAAATTATATGTGTATATGTAGTTAACATTTTAATATATGTAGGACTACATTATTCAATTAAAATAATAATAATTAAAAATTTTGTCTTTTTAATGGTCTTTTTTTAAATAATCTTTTAGAAACAAAATGCAATTTAAATGATTTGAAGTGTGTTTATCTATTTTTTTATTTTTTTGAAACCTGACATTGAAAATTACCCTTCAATTAGCATATATATTACACTTATAGATTATAAGGCACCAAGTTATCCTTTTAGCCTTTCAGATCACTTATGACAAATCCTTACTTTTGTGGGGCACTTTTTGTGTGCATTTATTCAATAGTACTGTTCAGTTCATAACGACAACCGGTTTATTTGAACCAAAATAGCCGGTTTATTTGATATAAGACAAAATAGGCATTACAAAATAATCAGCTTCGAAAAACGGAAAAAAAATTGTTAAAACCGGTCGAATAATTACACTTCGATCACCCTAAGTATATAGTATAAATTATTTAAAAACACAATTATTGTAAAAGAAAAAAATTTTATGTCATTTCAGGCCAACTACGAATATTTATCCTGTAGATATTTGTGGATTCCCAATTGAATGTTATAATGAAATAGAATAGTATTGTTCTTTGTTGTAACTTTATATGAAAAAATAAATTTATATGAATGTTCCCAAAAATTTCATAAAAACCTTCCAGAACACAATATGTACACTATGATAAATTTAAATGTGTGCGTCCAAAATAGTTTAATTAATTTAATGAAAATAAATTTTTATGCCAAGTTGCAAAGCTACTGCTTGGTGCAAATTTCAAAGTATCTGGTGCGTACAAATTTTAAACAACTAAAAAATATTTTAGGTTTCTTTAAAGCTAATTTGAGAAATAGTGTACACAAGTTTGTTAAATAAGCTGTAAACCTAAAATATTTTCTATGAATACGGCAGTAAAGAACATCAATAATAATATTTTTTATACACTGCACTTGTGGTGACATATATATAGGATATAAAAAGCTAATTCCATACATATTTTCTAAATCCTTATGACTAGAGGATTCAATTGAGCAATGTTCTTTTTTCCGGGTGTTGATTGAAATCAACTTTTAGAAGCCCCACAAGTTCCACTAATCTGTATGTAATATCGATCTTTTGGAAATATCCGTGAATGAAATAAAATTAAACAAATTTAAACAAATCGGTCACTAGTCAACAAAGTTATAGGTAAAAATAAACATATCAACTTTCTAAAACTTCTAATTAATTTTAAAACACGTTAAAAATACTAGAATACAATACAAACCGAAAATTATTACTGAGAAAAACCGACAAATCCGTCTTAAACTAACTGAGATATTATCACAAAAACACAAATGCTTCATTTTTTTTTTTTTTTTTTTCTTAAAATTTACAAACGAAAATCAAGTTTTTTGGCTTGTAGACAACAAAATCAAGCGATAAGGACAGCAAACGAAAGGACTTGAACAGCAAAGTAAAATAATACGCTTTCAAAAAATTTAAAATTAATGATAGCCGCTACTACAAAAGTGTATACAATGTATGTAAGGTTTAAATCAAGTAATTAATAATCAAAAAATGTACGCACTTTAACCCCCTAAATATTGGTACTGACCAGGGTCCCGGCGAGAGGAATACATTTAAATAAAAAAAAGTTAAAATAAATTATGGCGTCTGGAATAAATATAGAAATCACGACTTTGCCCCTTTTAGCCCCCACAATGTTGGTATCAAATGAAAGGCCTTGATCAGAAGAATACACTAAACCATAAATAAGTTAAAATCCAAGATGACGTTCAAAACAAAATGGCAGAAAATTTTTTTTCTAAGCCCTAGCAATATGGGTAGCAAATGAAATGTTTCGACTAGTAAAACACAACTAACTTTATAAAAATTCAAAATCGAAGATGACGTTGGTAATAACAAAGCATAATGAAATCTACTTTAAGCTAGGCTGTAGTCACTATACCTAGGTACACGAAAGGTATTACAAGATTTGATACGACCAAATTTATAGCCTGTAATATAAAAAAACTATAGATATTGTTAACCTCTAGACTTCTTACAAAATTTGTTTTTTTTTAACTCGTTTTATATATTCAACTCTGCAAATTAATATTGAATAATTCGCTTAAAATTTAGAGATTTGAAGCAACAACTGCAGATATTTATTGTGGAGTGCCATCCACATTTCCCATTTGAAGAAAAGTTTTTGAAAGCTTTTAAAAAATACTTTTTATGAAAAGCGCTCTTTCATTTATTTAAGAAAATGTAAAAGAAGTATAGGACACGCTCACCGAACACTTGTGACTTGTATATACAATGTCCCACTTCAAGGTCTATAAATTGTCATTAAAAAACATTAATTTCATTCATACTAGACAAAAGCATCAATAAAGTTGTCATTAAAAAAGGGCAGAAAACAAAAGCTAAGATATTACAAAGATATTACAAGCTAGAATATTACATATAAATTAATTACTGTTTTTTTTTTTTCGTTTAAATTTGAAAACGACTAGGCCAATTTGATTAATTTTGATCTTGAAATCTTTGTGTAAGCCCAGTGAAGGTTTAAGCGGTAAGAAACATAAATAACAAATAACGGAAAATACAAAAACGACAATTTATTTTTAAATTAAAAAATGCTTCACAACAAAATTGTAACTTATTTGTCAAATACTTATAGGTGCGTTCAGAAAATTCTAGTAACCTCTAGTGTCTGTTCTGTTACAAAATAATTCTGTCTCAGAAACAAACGAAATGCAAAGAATTAAGTTGGTTGCCAAAAAAAAATAAATAAATTTCAAGGCGATTATTGAAATCACTCATCAGTTTGTCAATGCGTTAGAACTTCATTGTGTTAAAATGCCAAGAAGGAGGTGACCAGACTTAGGCAGTCGAATTTAACTAAATGTGCGACGAGCTACCTAATGTACAAACCGCACTGACGACCAGCTTTAAATTGATTAAGTGTATAAATGTGTTGCATTTAATATAGATAAAACTTTTGAATTGAGTTTTGACAATATTATTTACAATATTTATACATGCTGATACAAAGTTCAATGGGTCATCTAGTAGATTTTAAATAATGGTATTTAGTAATCCTTAGGCCACCAAAATTTTCCTATCGCTGAATAGGTTTCTATGAATTGATCCATACATTAATGTTTATATGTATATTGCTATAGCTTGTCGATATTTATGATTTTGTAAAATAAGGTTTTCAAGTGCATTTCAATTAAAATCTTTATCTATAAAAGTGAAACTCTGCTGTCTGTGAGTTAGCTATAGACTCCGAACCCTAAAGCCGATCGGACTCCATTTTTGGCAAGTTGTTGTACACATTTCAGAGAGTGTTTATAGGTGGTAAAAAGTGGGAAGTGCCACGCCCATAAAAAATAAGGTATCATTTTTAGTTACTTGCACTGGATCGATTTTTCTGAAACTTTGCACACATATTGAGTTGTCATGACTAAACAATTTCGTGATTAGAAAAGTGAGCAGTGCCCATAAAAAAAGTTATAATTTTTAGCTTCTTCCACTTGATATTCAATTAAAATTTAGAACGCATTTTATTCATTAAGGGGCGTAGCAACGCGCGCCGGGCTTGGCTAGTATTAAATAAAGTTCAGGTAAAAATCTTTATATAAAACACATTGTAGCTGTAATTAAATACTCAGACATAAACTGCCTTCAAAATATTTTTCCTCTTAAAATAAATACATTAAAATATTTTTTATTGGCTTTTAAATACAATTAAAAAGTGCGTTATGCTAGCTTTAAAAAATTTTGAGTTAAACCACTATTTACCACAAAAATTATTATTTTCATATCCATCATCACTGTTGCTAACGTCTAAACTTTTTATTAAACGAATACAGACACATATTATATAACTCACAATGGGACTGTCAGCATGGCATACAGATCAACTCGAAAAATTACCATTGTCTTGTCAAAAAATTACCTGATAGGTGTCTGGCACTTTTTTTAATTCTAAGCAAATAAGGGTTGAAATGGGTGAAAAAATATTTTTAGTATTTCTTTGTGTGTGCTGTATAACTGATAAACAGATAAACATAGACGAAAACGATATGATTTACACTAAAAATATATACATATGTAAATATATTTTCTTCACTTTTCACACTAATTTCTAATTTCGAATTTCCAGAATACAATATTTCCGACCTCATAAAGTATACATTTTTTGAAAGCTAATGAATAAGCAAATCGATTGAACACATTCAAATGAACCAAATGAACGATTGTCTTGTTCTTCTGTTGGTTGAAATCACTTATTAGAAGGCTGCTCATGTAGCACAAACCCATATGAAGTATCAGTATTTTTCAAAATATTTGGGAATGAATTGTTGTAAAAATTCTGCACAATATATTCAAAAGTTTCTGAGATATAAGCAAAGAAAATCGTCTGCCTCTGTTTTTTACAATTTTTTACCACAAAAATTAACATTGGGAGCCATAGAATTATTGATCTATTATTTATAAATATGACATTCCTCTAGGAATGTTTGCATACAATTTTAGCCAACTCGGTTACTAATCGGTATAGTTATAGGCAAAAATTGTTTTTTTTTTTTTAATATAAAAAGTTTATAAATAATTTTTGAAAATTTAAATGACACCAAATTGCGAAACTTTAAAAATAATTCCTAAGAAAAACTTATATGTAAGTCAGTTTACAACAAATTGAGATATGAGCACCAATATACAATTGCTTCTGTAATTTTTCTAAAACTTGCAAACGAAAATCGATTTTTTTTAATGCTTGTATGCAACTGAAAGAGTCAATATGGGTATCAAATGAAATCGTCTTACTAGTAAAATTTAATGCACTATAAAAAATTTAAAATCAATGGTGGCCGCCTTTACAAAATAGCATACAAATGAAATATATATGGGTCGTGCTTATTTGCTTATATCCCAGATAGTTTTGGAGTGTTTGTGCTGGATCTCAATAGCGATTCATTCCCAAATATTTTCAAAACACTGAATTAGGTCTGTGCTGCATACGGCGGCTTCTTAAAATTGATTTCAACCACCTGGGAAGGGTATAAAAATAGATTTTCATAAATTTTACGAAAAAGTATTTTGTAGTTTAAAGCAAAATATATATGTAGCTAGAATTTTGCTAACAAATTAGCAGGTCTATTGCAGCGTACTTATTTAATATTTCATTTAAAGTTCTTTATTATTTTATTTGAATAAATTTTCATATATATTGGTATAAGTAAATGAATGAGATAATAAGAAACTATATTGGAAAATTAGGGATATGTGTTTTTGTTTTCTGAACTCTTATAATATCTTAAGAATATTGAATTTTTTGAAGAATATAAAATAAAAAAATATTTTCAATATAAAAATATTATATTGTACGTATGTATATTTTTTATGTATTTTTAAAAAATTTATTTTAACCTTCACAAAAGCAAACGAGCATCGCTTTTTTCATACCTTTAATGAATATTCTATACCCTTATCACCAATGACGAAGGGTATACAAATGAAAATATTTATTAAGCCATGCAGTCATATGGACAGTAAAAAACGCAATAATAACATGATGGAAAATATTTATTTAAAACAAGTAATAGTGCTATATTCGGCCATGCCGAATCTTATATACCCTTCACAACGTGTAGTCATGCAATAACAGTTGCTTGTATCACCATTCATCCCATATGAAAAACGTACACGTATGTATGTTAAAAAAACGAAAAAAAAAAAAAATTTAAAAAAAAAATTTTAAAAAAAATTAAAAAAAAAATTATTATATATATAATATACATATATAAAACAAAAAAAAAATAAAAAAAAAAAAAAAAAAAATTTAAAAAAAATAATAATAAAAATATAAATAATATATTAAAAAAAAATAAAAAAAAATAAAAAAAAAAAAACAAAAAAAAAATTTAAAAAAAATAATAATAAAAATATAAATAATATATTAAAAAAAAATAAAAAAAAAAAAAAAATTTTAAAAAAAATTTTAAAAAAAATAAAAAAATTTTTTTTTTGGCTCAGTTCGGATTCGATGCCACGTTTTCTCTAACCAGTATACACGTTTGTATGTATGTATGTTGTTGTTGTAATGTTGTTTTTGTGAAAAAAAAATCGAGGTGGTCGTGAGTTTTTGCTCATATCTCAGTTGTTTATGTACCGATGTTTCTGATTTTCAATACCGATCTACTCCCGAATATTTCTGATATTTTAATACCTTACCCGGGTCCAACCTATGTCGGGGGGCTTCAAAAAGTTGATTTCAACATACACACGGACAGACGGTCAGACGGACAGACGGATAGACGGACAGACGGACAGACGGACAGACGGACAGACTGACAGGGCTCAATCGACTCCCCTATTCATAAGCTTTCAGAAAATATATACTTTATGGGGTCGGAAATGAAAATTGTAGAAATTTCACACGGAATGACAAACCTATATATACCCTTTTTCACTGTGTGAAGGGTATAAAAAGTCGACAGTTTTAATTGCAATAATTCTTTCAAGTTTTGTTAATTTGTTGTTTTCTCTCTCTCTCTCTCTCTCTCTCTCCTAAAAGAAATATGTTTACCTAAAGGTAAATTAAATATTTTGTTTCTGAAAATTTGTAAGGCTTTTTTATCTTTCACTGAAGGCCTAATGTTTATACAAATCAAAAAACTAAATAATGATTTAATAATATTTCCTCATTTGTTGTTTTAAAATTTACTAGTCATTTACATACATATAAAACAATGATTCAATTTATTTTTGAAAAATAAAAATTTTTTTTTAGTACTAATAAAAAAATGTTGAAAATAAATGCGTAATAAAGTGGTTTATTGCTACAAAATATTTAAAAAAACAATTAATTATTTTTAGGTATTAAATCATAAATTTAAATTTCATAATGCGATTTAGATTTTTAATTTGTTAAGATCTATATTTTCAATTCTCGTTCTGCGAAACTGTGATAAAAGTTTACACTTACAGTCAATGGTATAGTGACACCATCTAATATAACACACAAACACTATTTATTTCACAGTTTCACAGAACGAAAATTCATACCCAGATCACCCAGTTTTGTTTATTATCTCCTCAACGCAATTTATATTGCATTGAATTTTTGTATCATTTCGTCAAATAACGATTAAATTAAAATTTAGGAATAAAAAAGTAATTAAAATCTTTCTTTGCAATTAAATTCAACAACTTATTTATAGCAAAGGTCAATAAAACTTTTTTTATTTTTCTGAGAACAAAAAAATGTTATTTAAATTTCTCGGTTATCCGAACCTGTCATCATGGCTCCTCTATTAGTTTTCTGAAGAGTTTAAGTATTGCGATGAAAAATTTGCATGGCTAAATGCAAAGTGTAAATGTCCTATCACGTCACAGATCCAGTGCAATATTTTAAATCCTATAAAATCAATTTTAAAGATTTTTAAAAATTTAATAAAAAAAAATTGCTCACAAAAAGTGCAGTAAACCAACACAGAAATAGTGTCAATAGGACATTGTAACTAGACTTATATCCAACTTTAGTTCATTTTTGTCAAGAACTTAGTTTATTCAGTCTCCAAACCTCATTTAAATTAACCAGGAGGCAAATTACGGATCGAATGCCGATCGAAATTGTACTTTAACGATCGAGTTCGCTATGCTTTTGGTATAAAGATTCTTATTGGAATGTTAAAATTTTAATCACGCTGAAATCCCGTAGTTTTCTGCCAGATTGTTGGCTAAAATGCACTAAAGTTACCCATTAACCCAACTGTAGTTGTGAATACAGCAAGTAGTCGTTAAGTTACATATGTTTAATTAATTGCTTTGAAATTACTTGCTTTTGCTTTACTACAGAAGAAAATAACAAAGACTTTATTAATTTTTAGTTTGGCTCTAGTTCATTTTATTATTAAATTTCTAATCATTAAATGAAGAAATCAATTTTTATTTGTGATAATGAAAGAATATATTGGAAAAGTAAGTTTTAATCCCGACACGAGCCGAGTGGAATGCATTTTCGAAACCAGCTACGGTTTCATCATCAGCACTCTTTGATCGGAATGTCTTAGTGCTGGATGTAAATATCATCTATTTAACTCACAAGATTATACGAAATTTGATTTTGTGAATTAAACTTCACATACATATTCATATCTTTGCTGTAGTGAGTGAGAACGAAATTTACCAAACTTAAGCTTTTCCCCTTTTTATTATTCTATTCAATTATCACATTTTTTATTCTTGCTTTAAACCATCAGTCTGATGGTAATGAAAGCTTTTTGTTGGTTGTGATCCTCACAACACCATAACTATAAAATTATGTTTATTCGTTTCATGCTTAAATTATTTAATATTTATTAGTAATGATACACACTTATTGCCAACAATAGTTTTCAATTTATTAATAGTAATTTCGGAAACACAACTTCTACGCGGCCGAAGATATTACAAATATTATAGGATTAATTATTTATATTTTTAAAAATATTATTTTCAATAACATTTTCAAAAAGTCCCACTGTGCACTCAAACAAACTAACTGTTCCTTAATTTATTGTTTGAAAGACATGTTTGCATTCATCCAGGTTGTAATAACTTAAGGGTTGGTTGATTTAGCTGTTGTTGTTGTAACATATTACAGCACCTGATTTATGTTAAGTACAAATGTATGTATTGGCTAGTGTGAGTTGGCTGGTGTGTGTTGGCTGATGTGTGTTTTAGAATTCTGAACATTAATTTACTTACATTTATGAACACAGGCAGATTTAAGTTGTTTTTGTCTGTGCCTAAAATTATGCATTACTTTAATATAAATACAGACAAACTCATACTCCTTAATCACACACACACATTTACATACTTGCTTACATTGTCATACCCTGCGAAAAATTTATGTTCAAAATCACTGCTCGAAAAAAAATTCCTTTTTAAATATAAACATTCGCAAAGCATTTGTAAAAAATGTTTTTTTTACAAACGGTTTGAAAACAATGTTAATTGCTCTATTAAAATTGAGGAGGTAATGCCATACAATATGTAAACATCTAAAATAAATAATCAGTAACTTGATAATATAATCTTATATTACACATACGTTTGTTGGCTGGGTATAAAATGTTAGATTTTGCGTATGCTTTAATGTATATATATATGAATATGTGTTGATAATTGTATTTTTTTACATGTATGATTCATGTCAAATATATGTATGAATATAAGAAAACCTAATATATGTATTTATGTATTTTGTATGTTTGACAAGCATTTGGTTTAATTTTTTGTTTGCCTTTTAATTCATTACCTGCCATATGCCATATTCCTGTTTTCATGATGTTGTATCTGTTGAGTTTTTTATAATTTAAATACCAACATTTTGAATACATGTAAATGTAGTGCTTATACTAGCAATTAATATTTTTGTATGTTTCTCTACAACGTTTGTCAAATAAGCCTTTAATAAACCTAAAATATTTTTTATGAATATGGCCCATAAAAATTATTTCAAAAAACTTTTACAAATTTATTATTGCAATATACTTTATTCTTATAAGAAAAACGAACTAAAACACATTACTTAAATAAAAAATAAATAACTCTATATATAAATACCTTTCACTTCTAATGTCAAATTACAAGAAGAACAAAATCAGATCATGCTATCTGAGATTTTGAATTCTAAATCCAAAATAGCGTCGCAAACAAGGCGAATTCGCATCAGGTGATGTTACGAAGCCAGATAATTGTTTTTTGCTCGTTTTATTTTAAACGGCACAATGTGTAAGTTTGTTTAAATTTAAAGTATTTTTTTTTATAATTACAATAAACAAAATAATTAATGTTTTTAATTAATAAAGTGAAGAATGCATGTTTTGTGTGTCCTAGTGATTTTAATTTGTGAAAATTTTGAAAAATTAATTTAAAAGCATACATTTGTAATAAATTAAAAATACTAATTTATTTTTAAATTTTTATGTAATTTATATATTCAGTTGTTGGGCTTAAGCTAGTTTATATGCTGGTGCTTATTCCGGATCGTTCTTGCTTGCAATATACTACTTTTACTTAAGAGTGTCTCAGTAAGAATCAACTTTTTTATTTTAAAATAAAAACACGTATCTTTTGAAATAGCTGTCGGTATATTTTGACTAAAAACGATACTTATCCCGTTTATGTATGGAATAAAATATCCGTAAAATGGCCCAAAGTTCTGATGAGAGGCTAACTAATTGCTGGCGCTTTCCATTTTCCGCAGTTTTGAGCTCCTGAGTAAGCAAAATTATTTACGTATGAAGGTCAAAATTTTTTGCGTAGTGCTTCATGAAATTTGAAGCTGATGAGAACGATGCCGAATAAATGTTTTTGCGGTTTTGGCTCACTCACGTTTACAACTCCAATATTTTCAATAGGCCAATAAGTACGTTGATAACTGACTGAAGTTTATTTTTTGACCGCTCTTCAAATGGTTGACACATGTGGTGCACTTTCCGATTATTTGTAATAATCTTTCCAGCTAAAATGAGTTTTTCTTTCGAAAAAATCTTAATTTTTATGAATTGAGCTGCCAAAATAAGAAAACTATTTTTTTGTCCTTCTCTACATAGTTTAAATCCAACTTGAATTAATAATACCTAATTTTAGAATGAATATTTAAAATCAACAGAAACACACAAAATGTGCAATGAAAATGCGAAAATTTGTCTTTTTTGTTGCCTATAACATTAAGATTCTTATTTTAAATTAATAGTCACTAATTTTAAAATTTTAACTTCATAAACGTATAAAACCCACAAAATAATACCATAAAAATGCGAAAAAAAAGACCTTTTTGGTCACCCATGACATTTTCAATCTCTCCTCGGATCAACAGTCACCAATATTAAAGTCCCAACTTCATAAACATAGAAAACAAAAAAAGGAAAAATTTGATGAAGTACCTTTTGCAAGTCCCTATATATTTTTAATTTCAACCTGGATCAATTGTTCATAATTTAAAAAATCTATATTTATTAACTTAAAAAATACAAAAAGTACCTTAAAAATGCAAAAAGTAACAAATATGTTCTAAAAAGTGTAAAATTCTTTTTCCCAAAATTTTAATTTTTACCCTGTTATGAATGTGTTTTAGATTTCTCAAATTTACATAAGCAACACCTTAAATCATGTGTAGTGAATCCGCAAATTGTATATATCTGGCTCCTTACCACAGTTGATCGGCTTTATTAACCCCACAATATTCGTGCTATAGATCTGTTTAAAAACCAAAAAGTGGACATATTCATTATTAATACTACAAGCTCTCTAAAGCAATCGGATTTTAATGTTAACTTATTTATCAATGTTAACTTATTTATTATAAAATCTATTTATAAAATTTTTGGGAAGTAATACATTCACCTGCAATAGCATTTATACGAAGTAGTTCCCATTTCCACTATTTTTGGAAATTTAAAAACTCTTAAAACAAATCCATTTATTTAAAACACTTGTTGAGGGAATTGTTTTTATTTCATTGTATTGTAACATAAAGATAACAAGTAAGAGCACTATATTCGGCTGTGCCGAATCTTTTATACCCACCACCAATTTTGTGTACATTTAAAGTACATTATTTATTATTTTGTTAATCACTATGGAATAATTTGTTTAAAATAAAATATGTATTCTTTATAGAGGGTGGTTAATTTTTAAGGGCCCCTGTTGAAGGTGAACGACACATAAGCAACAAGTTTTTTTTTGCATTTCATTTGACATTTCTCAATCTCAGACTAACTTAATTTGAACAGTGGAAAGATACCTAAATGAGCAACGCGTTAAAGTTATTCAGGTTTAATTATTTATTTTATTTGATCTCTTTTTTTAAGTTTTCATATTTAAATATCCAATTTTTGTATTTAAATTCTCAATATTTCGCTACTCCTTCGTGTAGCATCTTCAGGAAAATTCATTATTATTAATAATTAATTAATTCATTAATTAATTATTATTAATTAATTATTTGTAAATTAATTTTCAGGTTTAATATTCAGGTTTTTTTTTATGAAAATGGTGCATTTTATGCACTTCGTAATTCTTTTGATCAACATAATCCTGCCTTCTTAGTTCGCTGAATGGGAACCACTGCTGGTTTTTGCGATAGTGTGGCAAAAGAGCAGTCAACATCGCCTCATCATCATGCCCAACAATTGAGCATCAACATTGTCATTGAAAATTTGGACCATCAGATACTTCGATATGCTACTAAAATGCTTTTGTAAATGTAGTCTTTCAATGAAAGTGGGCGTTAAAGTAGGTGTGTCAATAAAGTTTCTGCTAATAAATACAACTTAGATATTTCAATATAGTCCTTTATTTTCCAAAAAACCTTGTCAATAGAGAAATTACATGAATTTAAGATAAACCGTTATATGGGAGGTAGGCGTTAAAGTGGACGTGTCACCTAAACTTTTTGGCACAACAATTACATTGATTAGAAGGATATACGTAGCAAATTTGATCATCAAACCTCTAACTTTGGCGGTTTTATGAGCTTTTAAATTTCATCAACGGTAAATAACGTGAAAAGTGGGCGTTAAAGTAGGCGTGTCAAAGTTGTTTTTGCGAATGAGTACAACTTAGGTGTTTCAATATAGCCCTTTATTATTCCAAAATCTTTATTAATAGAGAAATTATATGAATTTTAGGTAAAGAGTTATATGGGAGGTGGGCGTAAAAGTGGGCGTGGCACATTGATTTTCCGTTACAAAAAAGCGTGTCACCAAAAAGCAAAGTGTGCAAAATTTCAGAGTCGTACATCCAATTTTGTTGCTTTTATGACGTTTTTGTTCTTAAATATACCGAAAAATACACTGTGCGGTATAAATTTTCGTACATTTTGATCTATAACTCCTCTCCTAATGCATAGATTTAGATGATTTTCAGGGAAAAATATTGCTTTTACTCAGAAAATATATATTCCAAGTTTCATGAGTCTACGGTAATGCGTTTGGACACAATTCTATCGTGCTTTCAACAGACGGACAGATGGACGGACATAGCTAGATCGTCATCAAATCAAACCCTGATTCAGAATATATATACTTTATGGGGTCTAAAATGGATATTTCGATGTGTTACAAACGGAATGACAAAATGAATATACCCCAACCATTTTTTGGTGGCGGGTATAAAAATCGATTTAATAAATAAAACGAAATACATGGGTTAAGCAAAATATATAAAAAATTTTACTGTACTTTTTGTTAATGGTTCTTTTGTTAACTAACTTTAAAAACAGCTGTTTTTTTAATTGCTTGAAAACCTAATAGTATAACTAGCGACAAATTACGGCATTCGATAAATATGGAAACTTTTCTCGAACTAGCAAGCTTTCTTTCAGTAAAAGAATTTTAATAATAATTTTCTAATAAGTTAGATTTTTTAAAACCGCCTCTTTTTTAAGGGGATTAATGGCCTTGATTTGTTTTCAATTATTATTATTTATTCATGAAAAGTATTAAACAAATTTAAAAAGCTTTGAACTTATTCAATACATTTTTCAAACGCACCGTTTTTTAAATATTTTTATATATCCTGGATAAAAAAGTATGCTTTGAATTTATTTTTACTACCTTAAGCTTTAAATCTGGGAGACAAACTTAAAAAATAAGGTTAAATTTTTCGGAAAATCGTATACCTAAAGACAAACATTTATACATCGACACACATTCATATATAGACCAGTGATTAGTGTCATCATAGAATTTTAATATTTTTAAGTGTGTTCTTTACAGGATTCACGCCAGCGACAGAAAAAAAAATATTATTTACGAGCATCATAAGGCATTCGTATAAATGTATGTATGTATGAATGTATGTACATGTATGTATACTTATATGTATAAAAAGTACACACCAAACAGATGATTACTACAACAATTTGTAAGGAAACTGAATACGAGGCAGAACTGGAAAGTTGTATACATATGTACATAATTATTTTATCAGAAGTTTGAACTAAAATAAACAACGAAAACAGAAAAAAACTTAAGTAGTAAAGTTAGATTTCACCCCCCTATGGTAGAAAACAGAAAACGTTTTGCCTTTGAATACTATCCAAAAAAACGTGTCTAAACATCAATTCAGTAAAGTAATGCATGACATGATTCGGAAAAACGAAGTGGGAAAGAAATCTGAAGTGTAACTACCAAGTCGTCATTTTTTTAGTTAGTTAAAGAAATAAAAATATTTTCAAATATTACACTAGTTTTTTGAAATGTTTTTTAGTTTATTCATATATCATCATGATATTTTAATGAGTTTGCACGAATGGACAAACAATTTAAATACATAATTTTATTGTTCTCTGATAGGAAATATTAATATAATAATCATTTCATTAGGGAATTCTATTGCTTATCAACATGTGACTTAGATAAATGACATTTACAACCAACACTAAAGTACTGATTAAAGAGAGCTGATAATGAGACCGCAGCTGATTTCGTACTGTTTCATTCTCACAAGTAAAATTTAATGTCTTGAAAGCCAGAATTTCAAAAATCTTTTAAATTTTGGGTAACGGTGCATAGGAACTATTAAAATAATAGGAAATATTTAACACGAGTCTGTTAAGAAATAATTTTACCTCAAAACAATATTCTTCATTTGAATAAAAGTACCAAAAATTTTATTAAAATAAAACGAGTTTACTATAGTAATTCAAAATGAAAATTCCTTAAAGCTAACAATTTTATAAGTTTCTAACTAAACGGTTTCAGGTGTAAAGTACGACAATTAAATCGGATCAAAATCAATTAAAATGTTAACAACAATATATATATATATATATATGTATATCAAAATCACAGAGAACTTAAACGTTCGAGTAAAATTTGGATATCGTCCCTAAAATAGTGATAATAAATAATAGCTCATTGAGAAAAAAGAGCTAAAGGATTTATAATATGTTGATAAGTCAAAAATAACATTTATATTTTTCATTTTTAAAGAATTTTTATCCTGTTACCCCCTAACAACATAAAGCATATATATTCCGTATAATATGAAACCTACATAGATTGGGACTTTACAACCCACACCATAAATATGAACTTTCAACAGCAAATAACACAAGATTAGCACTCACAATAATAGAAAATAAAACAGAGAGCACAATAATATCAAGAGAGAACCTAAAAAGAACCTTTGACATTTACAATTTTTGCAGTGATAAAACTCTCATTTCTTTATTTTACATTACACTCTCTTCCTCTCTATTGAAATCAGTGAAAGGAAATGAAAAATATTGTTTTAAAACTAAACCACTCTCACTCTCTGCTGTAACATAATTTTTTTAGCAGTTGTTAGTGTATACTCGTACAACAAATATTGCAAATGTGTTCAATAGCAAAAGCAATAGTAGCAACAACAACACTAGCCATAACGTAAAACCACTTGTGCTACTAACACATTGAACCACAGACACAAAAAACAAGTTTTGGCTTGTATTCTTCACACTCGCCAAAACATCCAAACAAGGATAATAAGTTTTTGTGTAATGGTGTGCACAATTATGTCGTTGTTGTTGTTTCTTTATATATTGTTTTTGGTGTGCTATTTTAAAAAGGAGATAACAGGAACAACAAATGCATTCATTTTTATAGAACACATACTTGTACTGCAAACACTGGCTATATACTCTAAATGCAAAAAAGCTTTTACGAGTAGCGAAAAGCTTTTTGCTTGTTTACCATATTTGTAGGATATCTAGTGTTTAAGTTGTATATATAAAGGATAAAAACATTCATACTTATGTACATATTTTTTCTTTTTTTACAATAACAAAAAATTGTAAAAGTTTATTTAAGCTGCAGCAATGCAACGACACACATTTAAGTGGGTATAGGAGAGTATAAATAAATACGTTTTTCTACATGAACAGTAACAAAAACAACAAGATTTGATGATTAAAATGATTTTCTGTATTTGGCTTAAAATGAGTTTGCTCTAAAATATCGTGGTTGTTGTTGTTTGTTTTCGTTTTTATCAACAATTTGCTGCCTTAAAAGTCAGTTTCTTGTACGCCTTTGAAAACTTCACACATTTACGGTTAAAATTGTTACGGGTAAAAAAATATTTAATATTAAATATTAATAAAAACAAACACAACGTAAAACAGAGTGCAATTTCTACTTTTTTTGTTGTTGTATAAAAAAACAACTTTAAGCAGTACGTGTGATTAACTAGCAAAAACAAAACGACAGCAAATAAATGAGACATGTATCATTAAAAACCAAAAAAAAAAACACGCAAAAGAAAGGAAAACAAATCTTAAAGTAGGAATATTTACTTAATTAAAAAAATTTAATTTAAGTATATGTATATTAAATACATATGTATGTATATCTGTTGTTCCATTTATTTTGTATAGAAATATGAAACGTGTTTAGAATACAAAAAAAACACAAAAAAAAAACAATGCAGTCAAATTAATGTTTAAGTAGTGTTTTTAATCATCATACGAAACTTTTTATATTCTTAAAGCCATCTGTTTAGTACTTTTCCACAATTTAAAAAAATAAACCTTTCAAAAAATGTTATGAAAAAAAGGAATACCCTACACAATAATATAATTCATGGATTATTTTGTTTCCTTTTTTGATGAAGAACAAGGGTTATCAAAATTTATAAAACATATAAAAGCAACGCTTATTCCAAAGGAGAGTTAATATTTCAATTTCTCTGAAAAGTTGTTTGCTTTTAAGTTAAAGGTTTTAAAGCTATGTATATAAATATTTAATAAAGTTTTAGATTGTCCTTGAAGTAATAAATTAATAAGAAGTTACCGTTGTAGTTGTAAATATATATTTTTTTGTTGTAATCCATTTATGATTTTGAATCATAACATACTTATGAATATCTTATTAAGCTTCTTGAATTTCTCTGTACTGAATTCATTGTTGGTAATGATAAATATTTTCAAAAAATACGTAAATTTGTTTAAATATTATACAAATCAAATTACTACTTTGATATTAGTATTTAACTGATGTCTGTAATAAGCCTGATGTCCAAATGTTTGACTTCTTTTGTCAAAACAGCAAATTGCTTATCACACAAGAAACTTCTTGGACAATTTTATTTATTTTTGGTATCCGATATTATTCTTGAACATCACCTCGTTCATTAGCCACATAAAAATCTTGAACCGAATTTTTGAAAAGGCTGCCAGTACACAACTTTTACTATTCATCACAAGACAGATGTATAATTTATACAATTTTATATCGAGTCTTGCGCCTTTTTTTGCTTCTATGTTTTTTTTTTTTTTTTGTGGATTTGCGATCTGGAGCTTTCTGAGCTTTATACGACTTCAAATCATTAGTTTTGGCTCTGCCCACAAAAGAATCAGAGAACTTAACTTTACGAGCTGCTTTTCTGATTGAAGTGTTCGGGTTTTCGTCTTCTTTTGCTGGCTCATATCTGTTAGGATTTTTTATCCTTTAAATGGCTTTTGAAGCTGTGTGATGCTGAACCTTCAGATAATTTGCTATTTTTTTGTCCATACTGAGTTTTATTGAAAAGTTTTAATTATTTTTTTACTTACATTTAGTTCGATATACATTTTGACCGAAAAAACAGTTGAGAAATAATTAATTAACTAGAAGATATAACATGTAACATATTTTTTAAAGCTAAAGTGTTTAAAAACACTATGTATAGGGTCCTCCATCTAACGCTTTTTTTTCAACTAGTGCTTATTTCGTGAATGGTAACACTTAGCTCATATCTGATTTGACAGATGATTAGTTTTATCCTTCCGCTAAACGAATATGGTTGTGTATACGCTTGAACAATGCTGGGAAATATTGCTACATTACTTTGGCCGATTTTGCCAAAAAAAAAATCATCTTTTCAGATGAAGCTCATTTTGATCTTGGCGGGTATGCAAACAAGCAAATTGTCGCATTTGGGGCACAGAAAACCCACACGCATACATTGAAAAACCGATACACCCAAAACGAGTCACTGTTTGGTGCGGATTTTGGTCCAGAGGCATAATTGGGCCATTTTTATTCGAAAATGAGCAAGGAGGGGCCGTAGTCAATGGCGATCGTAACTGGGCCAAGTTGAACGAATTTTTGTTCACAAAAATTGAAGAGGAGGATATTGGCAACATTTGGTTTCAACAGGACGGCGCCACGTGCCACACAGCCGTAGTTACGCTTTTTTTATAGCATTTTCAAAAAAAACAGTTATTTGGAGGACCCTTTATTACACGAGTGATAAGTTTTAGCTCCAGTAGTGTGTATAAGTTTTTTGTGGCTTACTTTTACCCATAACACCCTTTTAACTGTTTAAAATTTGGAAAAAAAAACTTAATTAAAAGTTATTTATGGAAATCCTGGTAATCACCCAAACTCTTATGAAAGTCTTCAAATATAAAATTCATGCAAACATGGATCTTTTTGCCAAATTTTAAAGTAATCGATCATAATTGCTTCTTGCTGTAATATCTATCATGGAATAAAATTCAATACAAATTATGCTGCAAATGGTAGTGTAGGATATATATATATAGATATGTATTGATAAACTTGATCGACTATAACTATCTTACTTGCTTAATATTTTTATATAAAATAAAAATAAAAATTTTTACACAAAACTTTTTTTAATATTTCAAATCCTTGGTTAAAACCAAGCACTACTGATGGTTCTTCATTAACGGCTTGTCCATAATCAAAGCAAATATGAAAATAATACCCAGAAGCATGGAGAAAATTTTTTCAAAAGTCTAACACAGGTATATTGACTTGTATACCAATTCTTCTTTTGTCCCTTTCTAACGAACTCAAGAACTCCATCAATTAAAGATGGATACCCGATATATTTGTTCTAAGCTGTCACCAAAGTAATATATGTTCAAGTTTATTAAAAGTGTTAAGGTTTTTTTAATTTTAATAAAAATATCAGAAAAAATATATATTGCATAAAAAGAATATTTTTTTTTTATTAATTTTTCTGTAAAAAGGTTTTTATGCTAAACAAAATTAAATTATAGATCTACTATATATACATAAAGAATTTAAATCTGCTTGTCACAATGTTTAAAATAAAAAAAAACATGTATATTTAAAATAATTAACAAATGTGTAGAGATAAAGTTTTAATATTTTCCTATTTATTTTGGATATAATTATCAATTCACCATATAATTATAATTTTACCATATTTTATTTATTCAAGAGTGTTATATATTAAACACTTGTCAAAAAATTTACATATTTGTATATATTAATAGATTAATTTAAATTTTTTACTTTTATCAATTTATTATACAAATAAGCCAATATTGTTTCGAAGAAATTACTACAACCATCAGATACTCACGGTGAAGGGTAAAACCAAATAGAGAGAGTAATATTATTGCCTGCAGAACATTTAATAAAGTTTTAATGAGATTAAACTGAGTTGAACTTCTTAATATGATTCAATTTTAATTCACTAACTAAAAATAAGTATTACTTACTCCCGTACAATTTCCGCCCCCTTGAGATACTTTAACCCACAGAAATATTTACCTTCGATAACGATCGGTAAATCACAAAAGCATAGGTCTAGGTCATTATCATTATTTCAGCATTAGTTTAATGATAAAAACACAACATACAATTTAATAACTGTATAATTGTGTTCTTGGTCATTTATCTATAATTAAAAAGTTAGTAAAATTATCGATCCATGGCATAAAAATATTCAAATAAACAAATAAAATATACAAACCTCCTCCCCCAATTAAGAAACAAGCCCTTGACTAAACGCACACACATATCAGCATTTGAATAACAATAATAATAAATTAAATAGACAGTTTAAAGCTAAATTGACAATAATATCAGAGAGATTAAATAGCTACAACAATTGCTAAAAAATATATATGTCGAAAATACATATGTATGTATGTACATCAAAATATCAGAGTACAATTTAAAAATACTGTTTGTATTTGTAATTTTTTTTACTAAACAATACATTTCAATTGTAAGAGCAATATTCTCTTTTATGTTGTAAAATAACAAAAAATTAAGGTAACTAATTTTTTTTTAAATTTTATTTACGTTGTTGTTTTTTACAAATTTATTAGTTGATTTGTTTATGAGTAAAGAAGTTATTAAGGCGACAGTTATTTGACGTTTAGCTTTAAGTACATATGCTTGTGTATATGTGCTAGTATGTGCGTTTTTGTTCTTTTACATTCGCTCTTAATCACATGGTAGTGGCAGTATTTTTGTAGTTGTCAGAAAACATAATATTTTTTTTTTTGCAGAGGGTTGCCAGGGCAAACGAAATATAAATCAAAATGCTTAGTAAATTAAAATAAGTATTCTAAACTGATCAGCTGATCATTTCGTTCCGTTTTAAATTCCATTAATTTCTCCCTTATCTCATAAATTCAACTTTCATAAAAAAAATTATCAAAAATGTTTAAAAGAAAAAAAAAAACGCGAGAGTAACATGCACTAGAATGGTAAAATGGTCATTGCTACTCCACTTACTTAATTCAATTAAAATATAATTTCTAATTGCACTACAACAATAAATTTAATAAATAATTTTAAAGATTAATCAAAAAAATTGTATAAAAGGATTTATCGAAAATTTTAAAACAATTTACGAGAAACTTTCTACTAAGATTATTGTTGTATAAAGACAAAACATAAGCAATATATTCAAAACAAATAATTAAATCATATATCTAAGAAACTTCATAAATAAAAGATTTAAAAAATTCTTCCCATCTAAATATTAATGAAAAATTTCTCTAGTAGATAATGGCAACACTATACGCCAGTGATAATCTGCGCACACATTTTATTTGTCATCTTCTCTTTCTACCTTAAATTTGTATACTAATAATAATTTTACTATATCTAAAGAGTAAAAAGTTTTTCATATGAGTAAATCTGTAGGTTTGTGTGTGTCTGCTAGTATTTGACTAAATAACAGTATTGCTAATGTTTGTTGTTATTATTTTTATTTGCTTCCTCAGTATATTCTCCGTAATGTTTCTGACTGTCTTTGGCCCATTTTGGTTAACACAGAAATGAGTTTAATTTATCTTCAATATTAATTTGTTGTTTTTATTAACATTTTTTAACTATTGCATTTATACTCAAAAACAAAAAATAAAACGTTCAAAAAAATTAACACAAAATAAGTAAATAAACAGAAAAAAACTAATGCAACAAAAACAACAGCTACAACAAATCACCAACCATTCACATTAAATGAAAGAATAAAATGTAAACTGCTGTTGGTGTGAGTAAAATAATCACTTAAATGTTAATGTGTATGTTAGTGTGTCGTTGTGCTCGTTTTGTAGTCTTCGTTGTGGTCGTCGTTGTTGCTCTACTTAGCAATTGCTCTACTCTAGCATAGTATTCTGCTGTCGTCTGTCGTAGTTAACAGTTGTCGGGGTACGCTGCTCATCATCACATGTGAATTACGGTAAAGAGTACAAAACAAAAAAATAAAAGCACACAAATTTTTGTATTGCATAGCGTCAGAGAAGCAAGAAAAAAGCTTAAATTTTTAAAGAAGCAAACGAAAATAGAATAATACAAAAGTCAGCTGTTCGAGATTAAACATAATTATTTTCTATGCCTAAAATAGAATTAAATCGTTATAACAAAATATTTGCAAATAATAATAATAATTTTAAATTTAATATTTTAAATAATGTATAATTTCTTTTGTTGCTGTTTTTTACCTTATCCTTTTTAATAACAGAAGGAAAATAACGTTCTTTAAGACGTTAGTCATTTGTGTATAGTATAAAAAAAGCAAAAAGATACTACAAAAAAATGTCATAAAATTAACAACCAATGACAACAATTACATCTGCATCACGAAATAAAACAAAAAGAAATTCCTTTAAAGTTTAAACAACAAGAAATCACTCATACGTCTAGAAGGCCCCCATGTGTTAAAAACTAAAACGTAAAACAACAACAGCGAAAAGAAAAGGTTTGTGTTCAAAAGAATATTTGTTTTTTTTTTTAATTTTTTTAATGTCATTTTTGCGAAATTTTCTTCTCTACGTGTTTCTGTGTATGTGTTATATTGTGTTATATTAAGTGTATGAATATATATATATATATATATTAGTTTTTTCTAAAAACAATTACGTAAAAAGATATATGTATGTACATATATGTCATAAAAAATATTTAAATAAAATGGCTTAGTAAACATGAAAATTCAAAATATATTTCAGCGATAAAAAAAAACATGTGAAAATATTTCTGAATAAAAAAAAATATAAATAAAACTGTGAGCTTTAATAAAAAAATATTGAAAAGAATGGTCTACACTTATTAAATAATTACATAATTTGTATTTTGCTAAAGTGCTTGTGTAACTTTTTATTAGAATATTTATTTAAATTTTTTAGTATACAGCAAATCAATTGCAAACTAAAAAAATTGAAATTGTTTCAAAATTTCTGTAAAAAAGACTGATTGTATAATAAAAAAATTTAACAGTTAATTAACAAAAATAATAATTAAAAAAAACTGTTGTAAATAAAACAAATAAAGAAACTACAATAACAAGTGCTTTACAAAATAAAACAAAATCAAGTGCTTTAACAAATGAACTATTACAAATTTAATTTAAAAATATTTAAAAATATTTTCAGTTTGTTTATGGATCACATAAAAATGTAATTAAATGCAAAATCGATGCATGCAATAAACAAAGACTGCTGCTACCGTTAATCTTTATATTTTCAATATTTTATCAAATGTTTTCTATTTTGTCCATTTAGACTGTTTAACTAAACTTAGTAAAATAAAATTTATTTTCTTTTAAAATTATTTTGTTAAAGTCTGCCTTTCGACCCTAATAATATGTTAATTTGTTCTCTGGAAAATTTGTTCTATTTATTACTAAACTTTACCAAAATACGTTCACGTACACAAAATTCTATACAAAAGGTAAACAATGCGGTAATGGAAACGCAAAAAGCTTATATGTATTAAAATTTTATAACTAAAAAGCAGTCGTTTCCTTTAATTAAATTAATTCAAGGAATGAAGAATCCTCAAGTCATGTGGGCAGTAAACTTCTTTGCACTTACTTCTACGGTATTGGTTAAAAAAAAACAGATCCAAAAACCCGCATTTGGTGTTGTTTCAATTTTCACCAAGTAATATTTTAAAATAATTATTAAAACTCTTATTTCTTATACATATACTTATTATCATGCTTCTGTAACAATTTATAAAAATGTCGATTTGCCTCTCTGTACAATAATAATATTGGTATTATATCCTGTTTCTATAATCAGATTCTACATGTCTAAATTTATTTTTAAACTGACTCGTATCGGTTCCAACAAGATCATCGGATTTAAATTTACCATCATTTTGTTAATACGAGTTATGCGGCGACTTTTTATACAAGTGTCTATACAGACCATGCATTTTAAGAATGTGAGAAAGCATTTGCGACTTTTAGTTGTTGGAAAAACACATCTCCAATTTGTTTATCTCAATTACGACTTTATATGAAACAAATTTACGCTAATGGATAATCGATGCGGTCCTTGTCGATCACTCATAAATATAATCGCCATAAAAATAACATTTAAAAGGCACTAAGAAATGAGTTTTGTTAAACGATCTACGTTTGGACGCATACATACATGCTGAGTTATCGTGTAAGCTGCATCAAATTAATGCAGATTTTAAAAGTTAAAAACATTATTAGATGAGACCCTTTCTAATTTTTTTTTCATTTGACTACTACTCTATGTACTTAAATCTACACGATTTGTACACAACAGCTGGCAAAAAATCATTCCATTTTTTTAATTGTTTAGTCAAGAGAGGTAGGAAGCCTTAATTTGTATATGATGTGCTGTAACGAATAGTGATAAGGTGACTTATAAGAATTAAGCAAACATTCAATTTTATGTATTAAATCTTTGTCCCAACCTATAAAAGATGTTATAAATGTATAATAGTTTTTTCTAATATGATTTAAACTAACTATCTACTATCTATATAACTACTTAATCATATCCTAATGCAGTTAAGGTACTCACTTTTTTAATGACTTGTAGCTACTCAAAAATAACATGCAAGCGATAGTGCTAAAAAATTAACACGTAAAAGTGCTATATTCGGCCGTACCGAATCTGGTAATACCCTTCACTATCATGTACATACAAATAATCCCACATCGTAGCTTTACCTATATTTCATGTTATACGCCATTTTTCCCTATTATTTTTGACTCCATCCTAGATTTTGAATTTTTACGTAGTTAACTGTATTTTACTGGTCAAGCCCTTTCATTTGATACCAATATTGTATCTCTCGGTTGACTAGAAGCTGAACAAAACTGATTTTAGTATGTAAATTTTTTGGGTATATATTTAAAAAAAATGCTTGCCTATAACTTTACCGATTAGAGCCCGCTTTATCCAGAATTTTTCCCGAATATCATTCAAAGCATATTATATCTACAAATAGTAGCAAAACCCTATAAATTATTCTATGGCTGACCAATTTTAATTTTGGTGGTAAAAATATGAGAAAAAAACAAAGGCAGTCGTGCTTATTTGTTCATATCTCAGAAAGTTATGGAGCAATTTTGCTGAATTTCAATAGCAATTCATTTCCAAAAGATTGATACTATACACAGATCTGAGGAACGTATAGTTGTTTTTAAAAGTTGATTTCAACCAACACACGGACAGACGGTCAGGGCTTAATCCACTCCTATATTCATAAGCTTTTAGAAGATATATACTTTATGGGGTCGGAAATGAAAATTGTAGAAATTACAAACGGAATGACAAAGCTATATATACGCTTGTGCACCACAGGTGAAGGGTATAAAAACAACAAATAGTTTGAGAGTCTATACTTGCTATTGTAAGTTTACATTCAAAATGTCATCGAAGAGAAAAGCTATCGCTACAATTGCTGTAAGAAAAAAATTAAAAAAAAAATTACATAGTTATTGTCATCGATAAAAGTCCATTATTTTATGGTTTTATTTCTTCATTATTTTAACTAATAGCGTTTTGCATTTTTAAGCATCCATTATTGCTAATTACTGAACACGCCATTGACAACAATTTGTTCCATATATTTTAATGCATATCAATCACTTTCAATTGTCAAATTTTATAAAAAGTGTACAAAGAAATTATAATTAAAATGATTGCAATAAACTTTATAAGATCTAAATGAAATGAGAAAATTATTTAATACCTTTTTTTTAGTTTTTACAAAATAAATAATATGCGAAATGTTTTATGTACTATTGTTAATGCACAGTAACAGTTTTAAATTAGTAATTAATGTTTAGTTTTTCATAACTTTAATTATATTTTACACTATACAAAAAGGATTGATTATAAGAATAAAAAATTAATAACGGAATTCATTAAAGAATTGCATAATAGTCTTAAATCAAAAAAGAAATTTTTTGCATTTTTTAATTATTTCCTAAGGTGCATACGATTATGATTGAAAGCAATTATGCTTGACATTGGTTTTTGATACCAAATGAAAAAAAGAGAAAAAATTGATAAAAACCTAATCATTAAACAAATAACAATTTTTTACTCCTTGTCTAACACCAAAAAATTGTATATGGGTCAATTTAAAAAAAAACGTACACATCGAGTTTTTTTTTCTTATTTTTAAAGTTTTTCCAATTCGCCGGTAAGAATGGCCAATTTATGTAGAAATTGATGAAGATTCCGGTGGTACTTTTAGGCTCTCAAAAAGTTCAATATTTTTTGAATTTTTTTAGGTTCTATCTTGAGCGTCACACACCAAATATGTGTAAAAAATCGCTAAAAATGCAAAAATATTTGAAATTCAAGCTTATTTCGATGTTCTTTTGTTTCTCAAGATTGACTTTTGCGAAAATCACCTTTTCGATTATACACACAAAATCACGATTCACCTTGATTTTTAATTTTTTTTAAAAGTGACTAGTTATTTTAAAATTTTAAGATGAAAATATGTAAATTTTTGGTAAAAAAAAAAGACTTGAACTTAGAGGTTACTTGCAAAGTAATAGGCTTGTAACAATTTATTTAAAAAAAATTAATTATAAGCGTTTTAAGGAAAAAAAAACTAAGTGTGACACTCAAGATATTTTGTGACGATCAAGAGATTTTGTTGCACGTAAACAAGAAATAATGCCAAATTTAAGGTTTAACGAAAAAAAGTTTATTCTTTTACAAAAAGTAATTTAAAAAAAAACAAAAAATCTTAAAAAAAATTTTTTTCATACAAAACTAAACATATACATATTCTTTGATGTCTTTAACAAAAATGGAAAAAAGGAAGTAATTCATGAAGAAACTTAGACACATATATAAATATTTGACGCAAAACAATAACTTAACTTAATTAATTTTTTATTTTCATTCGAATTCTTATTCTGAATCTGTATAAACTTCATGAAATGACAAGCGGCTTTGTTTTTTTTTTTTTATTCTCATTAATTTTTACCAGTTTCGAATAAAGCTTGTGGCAGTTGCATAAATTTCCGGTCCCCCAGAAGTTTAAGTTGCAAAAACATGATTAAACTCAAATATACCACGATTATACCTTTCTTTCTTCTTTCTTTTATATTCGTCATTACGCGCTTTATCGAGCTTTATTTTCTCTCGATATCTTTGTGCTCTTTCAGCCGCCATTAATTTTGTTGTTTTACTCTTAAAAATTAAAAAATAAAATCATAATTAAGCATTTTAAGCTATGAAGCAATATATATCAAAAGTGATGCTCATGAAATTTTTACCTATTCTGGGTTTTTTTCGTAGGCAATTTATTTCTCAAACTCACAAAATATAAAAAAAATTAGTTGAAACCATGTAAACAATGATTGCCAACTTAAAATTTTTACATTTAATATATTCACTTTTAAAAAAATTAGCGTGACGCTCATGAATTTTTATCGCGCCCTTACCATGGTGTTCACAAAAACTACGCAAATGCACACTTTTTTACAAAGATTTTTTTTTCGCTTTTTCACTTTTGTAATAATTAAGGTTTGTACTTTCCTTACGTTATTTACTTTATTTAAAAGCAAATTGAAAACTAGTAATATTACTTGAATTATAAAAAAGTGACGCTCAATGCAAATTGTGGGGACAACCTTTCTTTGCAACACCAAATTCGCACTAATTCAGTTTTGACGACTATAACAAATGAAAACACAAGAAAGAAACTCAATAATTCGAAAACTGTTATTAAATGTTTCATATTTACATTTATCTGGATTTTATTTAATTTTGTTTACTAAAAATTCTAACGGGGGACACACGCTTTTGTATGGAAGGAGTCCGAGGGAGAAACAAAATACCATTCTGAATAAACAAAAAAACAAACATACAAATTTGAGAATTACGTTTTTTTGTTGCATATTCCTCGCTGATCACTCTCAAATTTTTTATTTTTTTGTTGTTGTTTTTTTTTACCTAAAATAGTAGTGTTAAGTGCGGGGACACAAAAATTGCCGTTTTTTTTAAATTGACCCATATACATAATTATACACTACACATAAATGTAGGCCTTTTACAACGAAAAATATATTTCAATCAAAAAACTTTAGAGTTATGCAATGAAGTGTAGCAATATAAACAACATTATGATTGCTGCATTGAATCTTCATCAAATTAGAAATGTATACTTAACTAATGCAATTGTCATGTCATTTTATTAACAACAAATAAAACACAAAAATATGTTTATCTAAAAAAATAACGGGAGATAAACGTGAATAACAATTACAACCGACATGTAAATAGGAATGATTTTCAAGTTTATTATGCATTTATGTCAACTCAGCAATAAAAGCATGAGGAAGGAGCAATTATTCAGGGTTTTAAATGATGGTGAAGTAATAAACACTTATGGTTTTACCATTAGTGTATTGTAAGAGATTTGCGGTCGACCGTAATCTAATTGTAAATGTTAGTATACTTTTTTCGTTTTGGCTTTTATATTATACACTAAAACAAAAACGAAGCAAACGCTGCCATGATAGCTACGATCTACAATATTATATTAACTTATGTAACAATAATACATGTAACTTCCAAAACCGAAAGTGCGTAACTCGGTATAATACAATATTCACTCTTTGATATAAAAACTTTAACCCTAATTCGCACGTGGATCCTGTGTGTGCAAGAGACCGTAATGCTGATAGTTGGATTGAAAAAATGTTAATCAGACTAAATCTGTAATAATATTAATCAATTGAACTGCATGTAAGAAATGCATAAGACAAATATATATTACATAAATGTTTTATAAGTTAATGATATTCTCACAAGAATTGTGAAAGTTAATTTGCTTTTATTATTAAGGATATTATCACTTAAGAAGACATTTAGAAACAATTTTTTGAATTATTGATTTAGAATTTGTAAGACTACTTTAAATTTCTTTTACTATGTACATATATATTTATTAAGCCTTTAGGTTATTCTTTGAATTATTTGTTAATATAGCATAACATAATACTACTGAAGTTGATCATATATTAAACAATTGAAACACAAGATTGTAAGCTTAAAATATTTTTTACCTGTAAATAAAAATAAAACAAATTTATAATTTGTTCACCAAACATATCGACCAAAACCTTTATAACCAAAAACTGTAACTAATAGATTATATTTAATAAATAAATTTTTAGAAAAAAACATTAAACGAAATTAGTGTATAGCCTTGCCTAAAAAACAGAACAAATACTACAAAATATTACTAAAAAATATGTATATCATTTCAAACAATTAGAAACAAAAATAAAATTAATATTATACTAAAAAGAAAATTTGAAAAAATAAATACGCAGTACAAGTACTTAAACTAACACTTACTTACTTGTGAACTCATTGAAATCAGTCAACTACTAACTTGCTCACGTGAATGTGACAAACAGTATTGCCATATGTAAAGTTATTGAAGGGATTCATTTCAAATTCCAAAAAAATTAATAAGATTTTTAAAATTGTAGCAAAACGTTTAAAGAGACAAAATCTCCATTCCGAATTTTACTAAGACCGGTAAAATTTAACCCTACTCACATAAACATGCACGATTTTTATAAAGCTGTTAAAATAGTGAAATATGTTTTCTTTCTATTATATGATCGTTTCATTATTATTCTTATCTCCATACCCAATTTTTATTTAAATATTTTTAAACTAAAATTAAATATAAAATATTATCTTACAAGTAAGAATGCTATATTCGGACGTGCCGAATCAGATAAAACCCTTCACCATCATGTACATGTATACCGACCACATTGCAGCTTAACCAGGATTTTATATTAAATGTTATACGCCATTTACTTTTATTAATTTTAAAGTCATCTTTAATTTTAAGTTTTTGCATACTTATCACTATTTTACTAGTCAAACCCTTTCATTTAATATCCGTCCTTTCCGTAATGTACTGTATTCTACTGCTCAAGCCCTTTCATTAAATACCAATATTGGGGGATTTTAAGGGGCCAAAGTCGTAATTAATATACTTTACCCATATTACCGCTATTTTTATTTCAGATGCCATTTTTAATTTTTAATTTTTCATAGTGTACTGTAATCTGCTGCTTCAGCCCCTCGTTTGATATCAACATTTATGGAAGTAGATACATTTTTAATAACTAAATTTGACCCATATATATATAAATTTATTTTACGCCATTTTGTAGTTGCTACCATAATGGATTTTAAATTTCTTAGAGTAATATTTTGCTAGTCAAGCCTTTTTCCTATTACCATGTTTCTCCTCTCTGAAAAACTGAAACTGAAAACAAATCGATTTTTTTTTTGTAAAATTTTTAAAAACACTGACGCATTTGTATATCTATGCTTATATCTCAGATTCTATCCGATTTTTCAAATTTTTTCAACAAATCTCAAAAAGTTATAAGGCGATTTTACTGGATCTCAAAATGGAATAATTCGCAAATATTTAATATTACATACAGAATATTACCTACTAGGGTGATCGACTCGGTTTTACAACCGGTGGAAACCCCAGTTTTTTCCTCTTTCAGCTTGCGGTTTTTTCTAAATGTTGATTTCTCGAATATCGAGTACACCGGTTTTTTTATCCGAAATAGCCGGTTTTTTATTTTTTAAAGTTTATTTTCATATATCTTTGTAACCAATCGTACCATAGTATATGTAGTACGCAAAAAGTTTAAAAAAATCAGAAAATAAAAACCATTAAAGTTACAAAAAAGTAACAATAAAGAAAAACCAATAATCTCTAATTTTAATTAATGGCTTTGAGTGTCTGTCAACTAAAAATTTCAATTAAATCATTGAACAAACTAGCTTATGTTTATATTTGTATTTGTATTTTCTCCCTAGCCTTTAAAATGTGTTTCAAATCACAGAAATCATTTCAAACAAAATATGTTAGTGCATATTAGTTTAAAAGATCTATTTAACATTAAAATAATGTACAGAAGGAGATACAAAAATTTATAACAGCCTTATAAAAAGTCTTATTTATTTATGTATTAGTTTATTGTATTTATTTATTTTACTTGTAAATAGTACCTTTTGTCCTTAAATTCAAATAATTAAAACCAAATGGGTAATTGCGTAATTGTGCAGCCAAACGTATATAAACTGAGCGCACAACATGACAACTGGGCATAAGTGTATACCTGTCATGGGTTTGGGCTCCTTTTCAACCTAGCCTAACATATAAACTGTAAAAATTTCATATTTAGATATAATTTTTATTATAATTTTTATTATAATCTTTTTTAAATATTTTTTAATTTTTTCTTTAAATATTATATTTTATATATTCGAACCGGTTAACCGGGTTTTTCTCAATTTTCAAATTAGCAGCCGGTTTTTTAAAATTCCTAATTTCAAACTATTTGAAAACCGGTTTCTTAAAAAAGTCGAATAATCGATCACCCTACTACCTACAGAACTATTTTACTACACGTGAAGGCCTGTAAGCGTTTATTTGAATCGCCACACGGACAGACGAACATTTCTCAATCGAACTCCCTAGTAAAAAGGGGTCAGAAAATAATCGGATTGTGAAGGTTATGTGAGAGAATTTACAGAGAAATAATAAAATAGATATTGAAATTTTCCTATAGTGATTAATTATGTATAAGTCTCTAGCTTCAGAGTTGATCATAAGAAAATTATTTTTGCTTTCAACATGTATCTTAAGAAAAACATTTTTTTACTTCTACAAAATATATAACTTAAAAATATGCAGGTTTTATTTCTTTTTTTTTTTTCTTCAAAAATAAGAAACTTTAAATAAAATTAATAAACAAAAAACCATATAGAAGATATGGCAACCATGATGAAAAATATTATAATAAAAAAACAAATTAAATTGAAGGAAATTAAAGTTTAAATGAACGTACGTATATATGTATCTACATATGTATGTATGTATGTATGTATGTATGTATATAACTAATTTATATAAAATTGTTGTTTAAATATTTGTTTTTATTATTACGTTCAAATTATTTATACGTTGTTTTTATTTACTTTTTAAGCTTTTTTCTTTAGACGAAATAGCAACAGTAATAAAAGAAATTAATTTAACTAAATGCTTTGGAAATATTTTTTTTACAACAACAATATAAAACAACAATACAGGTGTATCTCTATTTGCAGTAGTGAAATATTTAGATGGAAAAAAAACATACACGAAAACAAATTTGTCGAAACAATTTATCTTATTTAATGTGGTGGCAGCATTAATTCTAATGAAATACAATACAGTACTGTGTGAGAGAGTCTAAGCCAAAAACGAAAATAACACTCATATTTTAATGACAACGTAATTTTTTTATAACACATATTTTTTTAATACTTTTATAAATATGGAATGACTTAACTGATTACTACTGTAAAGAGAGTAGGTAGAGTGAATCTAAATCAAAATTAGTTTAAGTAATTCATGTTTTATTACTTAATTTTTTGAAACGTTAAATGTATAATCTATTAAAATTCCGGGTCTATAGTGAAAAAATATCTCCATAAATAAATATCTTTAATCTGCTATTTCAAGATGCCATCGCAAATATCCTTCAGAAAGGGTTAGTCCCAAATAATTTAGGAAAACAGTCTACAATTTCAAAAAGATTCCACCATAAAAAATTAATCAGCTAATTTATCTATCAAGAAATCCTTTTTTGAACAATAAAATCTAAAAAATATCAGATCTATTATTATTTTAATATTTTCACTTATTGTTATTAATATCTTTGCGTTATATATTTCAAATTAGCATACTTAATTATTATTTTTATTTAAAAACATTTATATTCATGCCACCTTATAAACAACATAAAAAATATTAATATTCAAGAAAAAATTTTAAAAGCTTAAATAAAAAAACTCAGGGACGACATTTTTCAAATATTTATCCTTGAAAAATATAAAAAAAATAGTGAGACAGCTGTACTAAAATATATATTTTACTATAAAAAGATAAACCAAATATTTGGAGACTTAGAGTAAACTAAACGGCTAAATTAAGCTTATAACGTATAATCTGGCAACATTTGTTACAAACAACAAAAACAGAAAAAAGACTCTGTTTCAAATGAAAAAGTGATAACTTAAAATAAGTTTTATAAAAAAAATCCTTATATACACTAACTTTATTTTTAGTCTCTTCTTTATCCGATTAGATCGCTTTATAAAGTGTATATATTACAATTTTGTCATTTCGTTTATCATTTGCACAATGTTCACTTTAGGCACTAAAAATTATATATATACATATATTGTGAACTCTTATAGATAAAGGTATTATATTTAAAGCCAAAGTATTAATTTATCTTATATGCTTACAAAAATTTTGTTCTTGAAAATTAGTTATGTGGGTGTTTTTCCAGCTGAGATATGAGTGAAAGAATATAATTGCCTCTGTTATTTTACCCAAAGAAAATCAAATTTTTTAGCTCCTATGGAACACTTCTTGAATCTTTTGCTAGGTATATATAAAATACATATACAATGGGTCAATTACCGACAAAGATATCTGCAAAAAAAAAATTTAAAAAAAAAGTTCATAAAAGTGTTTAAATTATCGATTTTACAAAAAATATTTTATTGTCAGTTATGATCATAACATGATAGAACACACTCTGTAAAGAAGTATACATAAAATTCGACATAGCCGAATATAACGCTTCTACTTGTTTAAATTTTAAATACGAGAAACATCTGATAAAATGTTTTCTCTATCTCTTAATATTTAATATTTGGAAAATCACAAATGTAATAAAAAACTCACTTATATTTCATATATTTTTCTTCGACGCTACGCAAAAACTTATTAAGTTAAAAAAAATATATTAAGAGTTTTTTCTTCGTTCGGTATAAAAACCTTAATTCTAGAACAACTGCTTGCAATCGTAAAAATTTGCTCTTTAAATCTAGCTTCAAAGACAGATGTATGTACATATGTATTTTAGACAAGATATATGAGATAAATATTTATTTCGATGCGTAAAAATCAAAATGATTTTTTTAACTTAAAAGAAGAAAATACAATACGAAAATAAAATGCAAAATTCAAACAGTTTTTCATGTGCATGCTTGTCTACAGAATCATACGCAAACACACACACATACACGCTTATAAATACAAACAAATGTATGTGTTTACATTCTCAGCTAAATACTTAAAGAAACAGGTACTTTTTATACCCGCCACCAAAAAAATGGTGGGGGTATATTCATTTTGTCATTCCGTTTGTAACACATCGAAATATCCATTTTAGACCCCATAAAGTATATATATTCTGAATCAGGGTTTGATTTGATGACGATCTAACTATGTCCGTCCGTCTGTCCGTCTGTTGAAAGCACGATAGAGGTCGCACCGAAATAGCTAGGGGGCTCAAATTTTGCCAGAATCTTTCTTATAAACAAGGTTTGTTTGGTATTGAAAATCTGCTAAATCGGAAAATTAGGAAGAGAGTTATAGCTCGAAAAGCAAGAGTAGGTCGAAAAAACCGTGTCCTACGAACATCGAATAAAATGGAATTGTGTCCAAACGGATTAACGTAGACTCATGAAACTTCGAATATATATTTCCTGAGTAAAAACAATATTATTCCCCGAAAATTATCTAAATCTATGCATTAGGAGAGGAGTTATCGATCAAAATGTACGAAAATTTATACCGCACAGTGTATTTTTCGGTATATTTAAAAACAAAAACGTCATAAAAGCAACAAACTTAGATGTACGACTCTGAAATTTTGCACACTTTGCTTTTTGGTGAGGGGCTTTTTTGTAACGGAAAATCAATATGCCACGCCCACTTTTACGCCCACCTCCCATATAACGTTTTAGCTAAAATTCATATAATTTCTCTATTAATAAAGATTTTGGAATAATAAAGGGCTATATTGAAACACCTAAGTTGTACTCATTCGCAAAAATAACTTTGACACGCCTACTATAACGCCCACTTTTTACGTTATCCACCGTTAATGAAATTTAAAAGCTCATAAAACCACCAATATTAGAGATATGATGATCAAATTTGCTAGGTATATCCCCCTAGGCAATGTCATTACTGTGCCAGAAAATTAAGGGGCCACGCCCACTTTTACGCCCACCTCCCATATAACGCTTTACCTAAAATTCATATAATTTCTCTATTAATAAAAATTTTGGAATAATAAAGGGTTATATTGAAACATCTAAGTTGTACTCATTCGCAAATACAACTTTGACACGCCTACTATAACGCCCACTTTTCACGTTATTTACCTTTAATGAAATTTAAAAGCTCATAAGACCGCCAAATTTAGAGGTTTGATGATCAAATTTGCTACGTATATCCTTCTAATCAATGTAATTGTTGTGCCAAAAAGTTTAGGTGACACGTCCACTTTAACGCCTACCTCCCATATAACGGTTTATCTTAAATTCATGTAATTTCTCTATTGACAAAGCTTATTGGAAAATAAAGGACTATATTGAAATATCTAAGTTGTATTTATTAGCAGACTCTTTATTGACACGCCTACTTTAACGCCCACTTTCATTGAAAGACTACATTTACAAAAGCATTTTTGTAGCATATCGAAGTATCTGATGGTCCAAATTTTCAATGACAATGTTGATGCTAAATTGCTGGGCATGATGATGAGGCGATGTTGGCTGCTCTTTTGCCACACTATCGCAAAAACCAGCAGTGGTTCCCATTCAACGAACTAAGAAGGCAGGATTATGTTGATCAAAAGAATTACGAAGTGCATAAAATGCATTTTGTTTTGAACGCCCATTTTCATAAAAAAAACCTGAATATTAAACCTGAAAATTAATTTACAAATAATTAATTAATAATAATTAATTAATTAATTAATTAATAATTAATAATAATGAATTTTCCTGAAGATGCTACACGAAGGAGTTGCGAAATATTGAGAATTTAAATACAAAAATTGGATATTTAAATATGAAAATTTAAAAAAAGAGATCAAATAAAATAAATAATTAAACCTGAATAACTTTAGCGCGTTGCTCATTTAGGTATCTTTCCACTGTTCAAATTAAATTAGTCTGAGATTGAGAAATGTCAAATGAAATGAAAAAAAAATCTTGTTGCTTATGTGTGGTTCACCTTCAACAGGGGCCCCAAAAAATTAACCACCCTCTATAAAGAAAGTAATACATATTTTATTTTAAAGAGATTATTCCATAGTGATTAACAAAATAATAAATAATGTACTTTAAATGTACACAAAATTGGTGGTGGGTATAAAAGATTCGGCACAGCCGAATATAGTGCTCTTACTTGTTTTTAAATCAAGCCATGCAATATAAGTGTTTTCATAATGAGTACAGGCGCTCTTACGTCAATGAACAACATTGAAAAAGGTTAAAAACGACTGACTAAACCAAAATACGAATAAGTATAAACTCACTTAAACACAAACATATATAAAAAAATATGTAAATAAGAGTTTTCGGAGCTAAGGACTCGTGCATTTAACGTACATTTATGTGTGATGAGTGTTGTTGAACATGCTACAAAAAAAAAACAAAATAAACAAACTAATTTATAAAAAATAAAATAAAACACAAATAAAAAGTTCAAATGTAATACTAAAAAATCTAAAATGATTTCTGTTGAAAAAGTTTTAAAATGCTTCACAATTTTGTTAAGCAAAAAAATAAAAAAAAACAATAAAAACTAGAACACATCAATTAAAAAACACCTGCTTTTTAATGACAAATATATGTTTAGGCTACAGTGGGTGCAATTTAAGCAGACCTACGAGAAGTTATAACGATTTTTTAAATAATAATACTATAAATATTATTATTAAAACTGTAGAACATAGAAACTATATTCTGAATTCTTTTTCTAATTTTAAGTAATCGTTATAATGTTTGATTGATTTTAAAACTTTTGTTAAAAAATTAAATATTAAATAATTTTTAAAATTTTAACTTTATGTCAAATATATAAACTGATGATATCGTAGCTGGTTTCGAAAATGCGTTCCATTCGGTTAACACCGAAATTATTTTTCAGCATTCTAAAATGTTTACGTTTTAATTCAAAATATATTAGGAAGTTTGATTTTTAACAAAAATTAACTTAAGCCAGTAAAAAATTATTTCAAAATTAATCTTTAAAGCCAAACATTTCTAATTTTTATAAAAATATATAAGTTTTCATTTAATATTCTTCAGAACGTGTTTCAAACTTGAGATCTTAGCTTAAGTCCTATATTAATTATTAAGATAGTTTTATTAACCTTTAAAACTATTAATTGTCTACGAATTAAACCTCATTTGTCATTCAACCAACTCTCAAACTTTCCTATAATTTGAACTTTTATTTATTATTTACTATAAATAACTTTCATGTTCATAAAAATGTTATAAAAAGGAATTAAACGGTTTTCATAGGTTTGACATTTAAATTTAAATCTATGGCTCATTAAATATTCTCCTACTTTTGCTAGTATTCGGTACGGGCTTACTTTTTTCACTTTGGTGTGTGGGAGTTAAAATTTATAACACTGACATTAGATGAAAAATGTATTATTTAAAGCAAAAACAAAAATTAAATACAACGTCTATAAAATCAATAAAATCTGGGACAACTTTATAACGGTCTGTTAAAACACATACACTAAAATTTATATCAAAGAAATTTTACTCATACAAAGTAACATTATTCTAGTAATGACTAACAGTGTTATGTTAAAGTAACCCTCTAACAGTAAAATGTAATCCTTAACAGTAAGTAATGCAGTTTTAATAAAAACCATGGTTAAAGTACAGACACTCACACACACACATGTCAACTAAACCAAATCTCTAAAAAAAGAAAGTGAAATGTATTTTTGTCCTCTTCCAGTTTTATGTTATGATTGTTGTTATTTTTAGGTTTCGTTAATTTGAATTTTTTTAGAGAGTGAGAGTATTAAGAGTTAGTTTAGTTGCTTGGTTTTAAGTAGATGAAATATATATTATAATAAAAGCACAAAAAAACAATACTACAGCAAAAACATGAGTTAAGACTTTTGTCAGTTACTAAAGTAAATGTGAGTAAAAGTGAGTGAAAATTTATGTGTTTTTTGTAACAGTTGTGTTTTATTGCGCATACGCCATCAGTGACCATAATTATTTCATTAAGTATTGTTGTAGGTGTGTGTGTGAAGAAGAGTTTATTGTATATTGGGAATGCATTTATTCTACTTTTAGACTCAACTTACTCCACTAACATACTAACCCACACAACATATTTATAACAAAAATAACAGCAGCAACAACAAATATTTTAGTATACAGTACGTGAAAAATAAATTGATGCATGTGAGTATTATAATTTGCTTTCAATAAAGTTAAATACAGTGAGAATATAATAAAAAAAAATTATAATTTGTTTTATTATTAAAACAGATATACATATATACGTTCATATATACTAAGTTATTATGAAAAAATCTTCTTTTTTTTTTTTTTTTTTTTGTTTGTGACTGAAGTAATTTATTGCCTTTCTAATAATTTATTACTTAAGCAAGTTTTCTACAATTTCTCGGCAAAAAAAATATGAAAATTTTCTTAAAATTAGTAATTAATTTGTATAAACCAATTTATAAAAGAAATTTTCCAATTTTTTTTTTATTTGTAAAATAAATTCAAGTAGTTTTGGAAGACAAATACATATTTGTTATTAATAACTTTTAATAATTTTCCCTATATATATAGAATTTGTGATGAATTTTATTTTATAGAAAACTTTAGTAAAGAAAATATTTTAAATATTTTCTATTCATATAAAACTTGAAATTTTGTATAAAAATTTTATTTATAATAAATTTTCTCTGTTGCTTACTGTAAACTGCATTGACATTTGTTTCTGTTAGTTGCTGTCATTGTTGTGATTACATAAATACAAGATTTAAAAATACACACAAGCAAATTTTGTAAAGGAATTTCTATTTTTTGTTTTTGTCTTTTTTTTATTTTTATATTTATATTCTATTTAAAAGCATTCAAAAATTAAACCAAACAAATGCTTGTAAACGTCATGACAAAAGAGAAATATGTATATTTACTTTTGAGAGAATAAGTCTGTATGTATTTGTGTGTCTCCGTACATGAAGTAAAAATAACAGAAAACCCAAAAATATTTACAGACACCTCCAAAAACTCACTTACCCGTTGTAATCTTTGTTGTACTCTTAAAATTTATAAGTAACCTAATTTAATTTTGGTCTTTTTTAAAAGCTCTGACAACTTTTGACGATATCTACGTGACGACAAAGATTTGAGCAGTTGTTGGTTATATCTACGAGTACATATTTTAAGAATTCAGTATGTTTTTTTGTTTTGTTTATGCGTCGTATTTTTTTTTTTTGTTTTCAGTATCCAGCTGATTCATGTACAATGTGAGAAATTTTTGGAAAATGTATGTTTTTACTTTAAAGTTCTGAGTTAAAAACAAAGATCTTTAGTCAGAAATTGCTCTTTTTGTTTAGTACCAAACAAAATACGAATTTTTCTGAATTATTGCCTAAAGAGCAAACGATTAGAAGCAGTTGTGCTAGATTTTATTACAGACATACTTAAGCTTTAGCCTTAGTTTAACATATATTTTTATTTTTCGTTACACTAATAAGACACATGTAAGATTTTTACGCATAATTCTTAAAAACCCAATCAGAAGCTCAAACTGCAATTATTTACTTAAGACCTTTTGGCTAACGTCAAAGGACTCTGTGGTAGTAAGGAAAAACTGTTTTTTCAGGAAAGCATTTCAAATTTATTAGTTGATTGTTATAAATTTATAACAAAGTTTAATAAGTTATTGTTAATGATTTGGTCTCATATCAGTCACTTTGACATTATCGGAATTTTACGGCTTTAAATATTCGAATTTTGGCATTTTTTCTAACATATATATTAATAATTTTAGATTTAATTCATTATCAGCCTAGTGGAAAATAATAAACACTTAAAATCAAACAGGTCATAATCATAGCTGTTATGAAATAATTACTTTTTAGATTAAGTTTATTTAAAAGGTGAAGTAATGATTAAATTATTTTCAAATTTATATTATTACTAATCGATAATGATTACAAGTAGTTTTAAAGTAAGAAGTCTTATATAAGATTACGAATAAAAAAACAAATTATTTCTCTGCATTTTTAGTTTAATAGACATTACTTTTTATCAAACAAAACTTTAGTTTCCACAAATTATGCAAGAAATTTGTATTGTGTTTAATTTTTGGATGATAATGTGCACAGAAATCATCAATTCATATATCTGTGTCTGTTTTTATAGTTTTTCACGAATGCGCTTTTTAATATTACAGTTGATTTTTAAAAATTCGGTTCCTTCAAAATAAAGACAATTTTGAATTCTCCTCTATATACCAAAATTAAATAGCATTTTTATTTTCATATAATTAGCAAAATTATAAGTTAAAATAAGTTATTATTCTAACTGATATTGTTCTTTGAAAAATATACGCAATCAGTTTTTACGCTATAACTTGCTGTAAAGTTGGCCAAAATAGTTGAAGGTTTGTCTGAGGATAGCTTTAAATTCCGGAATAGCAATGATGTGATTATTTAAATTTTAACTTATATCGACTTGAGCTGTTTTTTTCTTTTTGTCACAGATAAAAGAAGAACTTGTCGTACTGAATGACTGACTGATAGATCATTGCATAGTGCAAACGGAAAAACAAGAGGCGTGATTTTTTATTTATAGATCTATTTATTCATATCAGAAACTGCGAAAAGCATTTAAGGTACTTTTTAGAACATATTTGGTTTTATACAAAAAAGAATAAATTTATTTACTTTAAATCATGCACTTTAAATATTATGTTGTTAAATAAATATTAAAACATTTGAAACTTGTAATTTTTACATTGATATGGTTAACCTAAAAAGGTACTTTTTCATATTTTTATGATTTATATATAGTTTCTACTTTTATGAAGATAAAAGTTTGAAATTACATATTGACCCATGGTGATACTGAAATAGTTTCGTCGACCAAAAAGGTATTTTTTCGAAATTTCATGGTACTTTTTCTTTATTTTATGGTACTTTTTGTATTTTCTAAGTCTTTTAAGCAAGAAATTAGTGAGACTGAAAATTTTATTGGCGATAAAAAGAATTTTTTTTTATTTTTATAGAATTTTTTACACATTCTCAGTTTATAGATCTAGAATTTTAAAATTACAGATAAGTAATTTCAGATGAGAATGAAAATATTATGAGTGACCAAAAAGGTACTTTTTTGTATTTGGGTGTTACTTTTAGTACCTGCATTCTGCATTCATGAAGCTAGAATTGTGATATAAATTATAAGTTGTGATTGAAAATGCTATGAGTTCCTCAAAAGTAACTTTTTTGCATTGTTAAGGTGCTTTTTATATGAAGCTAAAATTGTAAAATAATGGACTATTGATCCGAGGTAAGTCTTTAAATGTTAGATACGACTTTCACATTTGTATTCTTTATGTTTTGGAATATACATATGTAGCGGTGCGATAATAATAATGCTTACAGGGTAATGTTGTAAGTTTTACCTGCACACGTTTTCTTGGGTCCTAGGTAATAAGCTACATCTATTTGATTCCTATATTAATGTATCGCATCGATGTTATTTTTGTTTATATCATTGCACTATGTTTTTTGAAATATACATTTGTATATATAAATTATATTTACTTTATTTTTTTATTTTTAAGTTTTATATAATAATTATACTTGTTCGCTTTTTATGTATGAATATGAAGTTTGCATTGATTTTAGTCTCTTAAGTTTGTGATTGTAAAAAATAAAGGCATTATAAAATTTTCGATTGAAGAAAGAAGGCTTACACATACAATTTTGAAATTAGGAATTAGAAATTAATCCAAGTACAGTTTAAAAATTTCAAAGTAGAAAAAAATATTATGTAAATTTCTTCGATCTTTTTATATTAATATATTGTTTTCATTTATTCGAGCTAAAGATCATAAAAACAATATAGTAGAAAAAAATATTACTTTTCTTATTTTTGTTGTCACTTTTGCGTTATCTGATCTTATGAATTTAAAATCGTAAAACTCAGTAGCATTGATTTTGATTGAGATAGAAGATATATCCCAAATACTTTTAGTTTTTCTAAATAAAATTAGAGAAACAAGTTTTCATAAATCTACCGAAAAATTACTTAATAATTAAAAGAAATACTTGAGTATTCCATAAATATGTAATAAGAACTACGCTGGCGAATATTTTGCTAGTACTTGTATATATTTTTTAGGGAGTTACAAAATTTATTCATTTGTTCATATTTGACATTGAAGATGTAATCATTTTTGTACATAAACTTGTATAAGCGCACACATTTGTATTTAACTAATAATTTTAATTCTCACTTATCAATATATTAAACTTAATGGCATGATAATCATAAAAATTTTTTTTTTATTTATTCTACAAACTAGAGGTGGAGTTGTTCTAATTTTTTCAATATATGTATACATTTATAACATTTAACCATGCATATATCGATTTATATATAATATATATATAAATATAAATTTTTAATTCAATAACTAAATATAGTTTAGTGTTTTGTTGTATACAAAGTAGTGTTTGGTGTATATATGTACATCTATTGCATGTATTTATAAAGGAGTTTCCTATTTCTGTATGTATGTGTGATTATATAAAAAGTATATACATATGTATATACAAAACTGATGATTTTCTAGATATATAGGTCACTAGAAATAATATGTATTATATATTAGTACATGGCATTACTCTTTTGTATGCACGTTAAAAAAGTACATACAAACACCATATAATTGCATATAAGTACACTTAAACAAATACTCATATACATATGTATGTATGCAAAAAAAGTTTTTTGATCGCGTGCCAATATATAAACCTATTTTTCCCCTCTGTTCTTCTCGGTCCTAGTGCAAGCATTATATGTAAAAGTTTTTTTTTTTTTTTGAGAAAATTGCAAACAATTGCTTTTATATGTGTTTAAGGATATTTCTAAAATCTGGAGACCATTATCCTACGGATTTTTGGTAACAATGACAACTTTACATTAAGATTTTTTCTTTGTTTTCCTAAAGCATAAAAAAAATATTTCTGTGTATAAAAGTATGGAAAATAAAATATTTGTATATACTTACATATGTATGTATGTATGTATGTACTTAGTATATTACGAGCAATAAAGTAATAAAAAAAAGTCTGACATGGCAGCAGTATTGCGTTGTTATATTAAACTTATGTTTGTTTTTCAAATATTCCCAAGACAATAAATAGTCCTAAGTTCATAGAAACTTTATTTCTTACTATACTTTATTATACATTGTATGATTATTTTGAGTAACATATTAAATTGTATTTACCTTTCTTAAAAAATAAATAAATGTAAGAAAAAAAGAAAACGTTTTAACTCATATAAACCTCTACAAACCTCAAATTGATATGTAAAGTGTAATTCGTAAGTTTTATACAAATCTCATCCCCAAATATTTCTATATTATTTATGAATACATTCTATAAAAGGATAGACTAAGAGGATAGACTATAATACATTCGTTTTAGTTTGAGCCTAAAACCATTTACAAGCTGTTTAATATTATAAATTTTCTTTATCACGTAGGCTTTAAATAACCTCAATCGCTGAGGGATTTTTACAATAAACATTAAGTTGAAGTTATTACAACTTTTTAAAACCATTAACGTCTTATAAAGTATTGCGTTAAGCAATCAGAAAAAAATTATATATATGGAAATAATTTAAAAAATTAAGCAAATGCATATTAAGAAACATTAGGCATTTTAGCAAATATTTTTTTAAAAACCAAATTTTAGTTATCATGTAACTGTGCAGAAATTATATAAGTGCTCTTTAGGTTTACTTGTTTAAAATCGTATTTTAAATCTCAAGGGTTTTATATTCGTTAACTAAATAAGAGATGTATTTATGATATAAAGGGTCCACCATCTAACGTTTTTTTTTCAGCTAGTGTGTATTTCGTGGTAACATTATTATTATTTAGTAAAATCTTATTTTAAACTAATATGTGCGAAACAAATATTTTTGTTTTAAAATTTTAAGTTAAAGTTAAAGTTTAGTTGTAATTATTTGCTGCATATTAGCTTATTGAAAATAATATTAAAAATAAATATTTGTTAAAGAAATAAAAAAATAAACTAAAGCTTATTTCTTTTGGCGTACAATGGCTTTATCGACATCACAAATATTGCCGTTTTTTATGGAACAAAATTTTTATTCGCTGTTGCCTTAACACCCAACTAGCATAGGCTATTTGTTAGATGATTGTCCTTAATATACAGCTTCCAAAATAATCTTCTAATAATAATCTAACGAGTAACAATAACAAAAATATCTAAATACTTATTTTATTTAGTTTTTACTTGTTTACACCAATAAAAGGATAACTTGAATACAAAAAAAAAATCTTCTGTTAATATTTAACGAATACAAAAAGAAGCTTTACACTTTGTTCATCTTTCTTTAATTTTTTTTCGACAACACTCGCCTTTTATACCCTTCACCTATACTGCCCCGAGTATATATAGCTTTGTCATTTCGTTTGTAATTTCTACAATATTTATTTTCAACACCACAAAGTATAAATTAAAAAAAAAACGTATGACTGGAAGTGTCGATTGATCAATGTCAGTCTGTCCGTCTGTCCATGTGTTAGTTGAAAACAACTTTTATAAGTCCCCATATAAAGCACAAATCCGTATTAATCTTTTGCAAATATACGGAAATCAATTGCTATTGATATTCAGCATAATTTTCCTATAACTTTTTAAGATATGAGCAAATAAATAGACTGCCTGTGTTTTTCCCCATATTTTTAACCTAAAAATCCGCATTTTTTACCCCTAGGATAATTTTTGTTACTTTTTTTGATATAGTATGGGTCTTAGGCCTTTCACTCACTATTTGACAAAGTTATAGGCAATATGAATTTTAAAAAATTTATTTGTAAAATATATCACGTTACTAAATTTTCTTATTAAATTTTGGACATACTTAAGATACCAGAATCCAGAATACAAGTCGTAGTTTCCAAAATTATTGCTGATAAGAACCGACAAACCGGTTTGAAACTAACTCAGATATAAACACAAAATAACCGGTTTGAAACTAACTGAGATATAAGCACAAAATTACAAATGTTTTGGTATTTTACCTAAAATTTACGAACGCTAATCGATTTTTCAGCTTCTAAACAATATAAAGGAGCGATATGGTTGTCAAAAAAAAAAACGCCTGACTAGCGAAAAAACTACAAAAAAAACTTAAAATTCAAGATGGCTAGCACTACAAAGTGACGTATATTAAATTTATTAATGGGTCAAATCTACTTATTAAAATTGTACCCACTGTACAACTTTATTTAAAATTAATATTAAACAAAAGGACTTGACTTGCAGTAAACAACTAAATGCAATAAAAGCTAAAATTGTAACATTTTTTTCTCAACGCTATCAATATGGGTATCAAATAAAATGGCTTGATTAGTACATCTAAATATGTTGAAATTCAAAAAAAATATGGCATTGGAAATAATTAAGTAAAATTGCCTATAAAATAGACTCCGAAATCTAAGCTAATCTACGATATAATCAGTATAATTAAGTACACGATTGTGAAGGGTATTATTAAGTTCCGCAGGAACGAAGATAGCATTCCTACCAGTTTAACTTGAATTGTTTATCTTGAAATGCTTACTTTGAAGTGGTTAAAAATGTTTTTTGTTGTTTATATTTTTTTGTTATTTACTGATACAGATAAACAGAAGCAAATAGCGTGAAACAGTTTGTTCTTCGTTTTTCATCATCCTCTTATTTAAGTTTTAAGACATGCAGTAGATGATTTTTTTAGTCTCTACACACATCGTTTCTAATATAATCTTATTAAGCTGTGTTGTCGAATTATCTTACAGAAAAATCAGCTCGTATAACAGTTTTTCTCGTAGTATGTTCATCGATTTTAAATGAGTTTCATAGTAGACTGTTTCACGATTCAAAATGCTAGCAGGGCATGAACTTATCCTGTGTAGTACAATTTCTTACAAATAATTCAGATAATATTATCATTGCATCGAACTTTAACAGTACTCCACAAGAACACTTTGATGTCCGATTAGAGCTTTTTTACTCTGTTTGCTTTGAAGAAACTTGTGCAAAACATTTGCCGTGTTTGCTTATTTTATTCAAAACTTATTTTAAACAAACGCAAAGTTTGGCCATAATAGAACAAATTTTTGTAATATTTGCCAAAGTTGTAAAGAAACTCATTTAAACTTTTTTTTGTTATTTTTTTCATACTACCACTGGTAACAAAAACAATAAGAGGTTTAAATTTTATAGACTCAATACCGAACACAACACTGTAGTTAAAAATTTAAATACTTTTTCTGCAAAACATTTACTTATTTTTATCGCAAACGTTTCAAAATATTCATAAATTTGTATTTAATTAATTTCCAAATAAGTAAAACATTCGTCAAAATTACGAAATTATCTTTCGATTTAAAATTCAAAAATAAACTGAACATTTTTTTTATACTTTGAAATGCCTTAATGTATGATTCATTATCTACCATTTGCTTTTAAATTACACAATTTTCAAATATGTCAACATATTTTCATTAAGTAGACTTTAAAAAAAATCAACCTTATTTATTATCATACCTAATTAAAAATTTGTCAAAATTATTGAAAATACAAAAATAATAAAATTATAATAATTACACGTGAATGACTGAGGCTACACTAAAATATAAATCAAATAAAAATGCATACAAACATACACTTACAAATCAAGTGACAAAATTAATGAAAAGAAAAACATCTAAATCATTCGGACCGCAAAGTAAAAAAGAAATTTTTTGTTTTATTTTGAAATTTAACAAAAATAAATCAATGGTTCATTAACGTGTACAAACAAAATGTTTACAAGACAAATTTTAAATCATATCATGTATAAGGGGATCCCCCCTAAACCATTTTTTCTTGCTCTAAGAAATATTTATTCTCATTTTAATAAAAAAAATAATCAAAAATTTATTTACAAATAAATAAATATTTTAGCGTAAAATATGAACAAACTAAAACTCAGACAGATAGTATATGTACGTGTGTATGTATATTTAAAAAATAAAATTATTTAAAAACAAATAAGGATGCTATATTCGGCAGTTCCGAATCTGATAATACCCTTTTGAACTTCAGCCATGTTTGATTTTTAATTTTTGAATTGGTTAACTATATTCTACAATTAAAGCCCTTGCTTTTGATACCCGTATTGACCGGGTTAAAAAAAATTATCCGATATTTTATTTTGGGTGCCATTTTGAATTTTAACTTTTTTAAAGGTGGTCAAGCCCCTTTTTTATAGGAGTCTTTATCGTGTACGTTGGATGCTTTAGTTAATATATTTAAAAAATATATATGTTTTTAAAATTATTATTGCCTATAACTTTGTTGATTAATGATTGAATAGCCTTAGACATGTTTAAAAATTATCCTAAAGCTGAAAATGTTGATTTTTATGGGAAAAGTATGAGGAAAAATAGAAACAGTCGTTTTATTTGCCCTTATCTAAGAAAGTTATGTGCTAGTTTTCAACCAAAAAGATTTCAGTCCTGGATATTTTTAAGCAAATAAGCAGCATATGGAGCTTCTTAAAGTTGATTTCAACCAACACAAGGCCAGACGGACATAAGGATATTGCTCAAACGATTCCTCTTTAGTATAAGCTCTCAAAAAACATATACTTTATGATGTTGGAAATGATAATTGTAGAAAGTGCAAACCGAATGACAAAGCTATAAATACCCATGATAACAATGGTGAAGGGTATAAAAACTTGAAATACATCATACTTATGCATATATTTCTTGTATAAATGAATGTGACGGATGTGTTAAATTTATGGTTGGTGTTCAAGATCTTTTTTTTAATTAAATAAGACAACAAATAGGTGTATGGATGCATTTATTATATATACAACTCTGTAGGCGTAATTTAACCAGAAGTACTAGTAAGCACCCAGACAAAGTTATAGTTCCAGTAGTAGTAGTGCTTCACGTTTTGCTTCTAATTAGTTTTTTTTTTACACGATAGTACAACTAATTTCAGCTCGTTGTCCGAAAAAAAAACAAAAAATAGAAAATCTGAGATTTGAGATCTTAGCACCATAATATTTATAAGTACATATTTAAAAAAAAACAACTGCTTATGTGGACATGTTTCCTATAAAATTCCTAGAAAAGTCACATATCATTTTACTGTATATTAGTAATTTATAGATTTATTAAAGAATTTTTTTTTACAATGGTTAATGGTAATCTTAAATAATTGCTAAAACAGCAGGGCCTTTTACCTTTAAGCTGTGAGTTTTACTTTCGTACTAGGGTTGGGCAAAATATATCGATATATCAAAATATCGATATTTAGTTTAAAAAATTTCGATATTAATCGCCGATATTTTAAATACCTCAATATCGATACATCGATATTTATTTACTAATATCGGAGCCGATATTTTTAAAAGTTTTCCAAAAGAAGGTACAGCAGCAAAGGCGAATTTAGTTTTAATTATACTAGTATACTTATTATATACTTATGCATTAATGCATCAAATTACTGTCAGTGTTCTTGTAGGGCAATTTTCATTTCCGACCCCATAAAGTATATATTTTCTGAAAGCTTATGAATAGAGGAGTCGATTAAGCCCTGACCGTCTGTCCGTCTGTTCGTCTATCCGTCTGTCCGTCTGCCCGTCTGTCCGTGTGTTGGTTGAAATCAACTTTTAGAAGCAACTATATGTTTCTCAGATCTGTATATGGTATCAATCTTTTAGAAATATTCGGGAATGAATCGCTATTGAAATTCAGGACAATCGCCCCATAACTTTCTGAGATATGAGCAAAAAACCACGACCACCTCGTTTTTTTTTTCGAAATTACAACAACATACATACTATATACCACTGTTGGCAAAAATGGCACAAACGTGTTTGGATATTTGGATATTTGTTACTCAATCACGCAAAAACAGCTGAACGGAACTAAATGAAATTCGGCACATAAATAGATAACAACCTAGATTAACACATTGGCTACTTTTTATCGCGATAATAACGCGAAGTCGTTGGCAAGCTCATCCTAAACCGGTTGTTTGTGTTGTAAATATTTTTGTTTTTGTTGTTAATACTAAGTCTACTTTTTATCCCGATAACTACGCAGACGAAGTCGCGGGCACAAGCTAGTATTTATATATAATTTATTTGTATACATTTTTTAAATATTGAAGTTCGAAAATTTTTTTATATATAATTATAAAACTGAATAAATGGATTTAATTTTTTAAATGTGTAGACATGACATGTTTGTTATGGCACTTTTTAAGATGTTTTGGCACTTTTTAGCTAAAATTTTGGCACAAGAATGAAATTCTCACCATCACTGCTATATACTGGTTAAAGTAAACGTGGCTTTAAATTACTAGGTAAATATGTTTCAGTCGATATATCGAAATATCGATATTTTAAATTAATAAATATCGATGGTAAAATAAAATATCGATGTAATAAATATCGATAGATTTTTCTAATTTGCCCATCCCTATTTCGTACTAACATTTCTACATACATATTTAAAAATATATTTTTATTTCTTTTTCAACTTTTTTATTATTTTTAATTTAAATGCCAGGTTTGAAAAATCAAAAACAATTAAAAAGCAAATACCTATTTTAGTTTTCTTTGTGTTCACTTTGCAACAACTAAAATACTTAAAACAGAAAATAAGCCAAAAAAATTCGAATTTGAATATAAAAACATTTGTTGTATATCTGTATGTACGAAAAAAAAATTTCTAAATGCCTGTGGTAAAATATGAACTCAAACTCAACTCAAATCGACAATTTTTAAAATGAGACAATAATATAAAAATTTAACAATATCCCAATTACCAGAGTAAATACTTTAGTAATTGCAGGCGTCGTATGCATGAAACATTTATAATATGTTCGCACGGACAGCAAAATTCAAGGTTGGCTTCCTCATTTAAGGTTTGCGCCTAAATCATGTTTCACCTATTAAGTTTAGCCATAAAAACTTTTGAGAGCAAGATATATATTTTGTCAAAATGCGTCCAGAACTAACGAACAATGTCGATATACATACGTTTGCTTGCTGGCAACTTTTTAAAAAACATACAAGAACACACATTGTTATTTTTAGACACATTTGAAAATTATATTTTAAAACTTTTTAGTTTACAAACTTATAACTATTTGTGTACAACCTAAATTTCCATGGGTACTTGCATTATAAATTTTACATTTCCACATTTTTATTCTTTGAAAACCACCTCTACCAGCACACACTTTTAATACTCGGTCCACCTTGTTTATTTTGCTCTTCATTAGGAACTAATTTTTAAGGATATTTGTTTGATTTTTTGTAAAAAATTTGTATGACCTACAGTCACATGACTGTTAAAGAAAGTCAAATCCTAACCCATAGTTTTATCTAGAACGGTTTTTTTGGCTATCCTGAAAAAGTTTGATTTTAAGACTAACATGGTTGCCCATGAAACCCAACGCAGATAAAACAGCTTTTTAACAAAAAAAATGAATTTCCATATTTTTAAAATTATAATTAATTTTATTGATATTATAAGGCTTTAACTTAATTAAAACAATTTCATTCATACATTCCATTCATTCATTTAAAATATCGCAAACTGATTCAACATATTTTCTCGTCTAAACTATATTTTAACCCACACACATATCCCATTTTAATAAATATTTTTTAAAACCTAAAACGATTTATTTAAACAAAAAATATGTTTTTATTTATTTCGAATTCAATATACTGAAATGTTTTGAGAAAAATATTTAAAAAAAAAAGCAAAACAAACTAAGTACTAATAATAGAAATAAATCATATGATCATATTTTAATTAAAACGTTTAGTAGTGTCGTTGTTATTGTATATTTCAATACTATTTAAAATAACAAGTAATATTCGCTTTTATTTTTTTATTAATTTTTCTAACAGACACACACATCTCTATCTGTTTGTGTATTTTTTTAAAAAATGTGTTAATTTATTTCAACTGAACGACTGAGATTTTAAAGTTTATTTATCTATTTTTTTATATACTTGAGTAAATAATTATCTAAGAAATGATTTTTTTTTACAAAAATTTATATATATTTTATATTTATATGTATTTTTACAACATTTATTTTTATTCGCTTTAATATAGTTAATTTATGTTTTTTATTTCTGCTTTACCCAAATCATTTGTATTTTATTTATTTTTACAAATGTTCTTTCATGTTCTTTAATGCTGTTTTAATTTATTTTTTATTTACATGTTTAAATTTAAGTTCAAGGCAAAGTTTCTGGTATAAAATCAAAGAATGAAATAAAATTAATAAAATAGTTTTCCACCATAAAATGGAAAGCATTTTTAGAGAAAAATTGTTTATAGTTAAAATATCTAAATTAAAATTATTTAAAAATAGTTTTTACGCCCTCTAAGAGATAACAGATGATTTGGATACATAAGTATATAAGACTTGTTTCACAGTGTAATCATAACTTAAGTAGCATTCTTTCAAATATATTAATACATCAAAATAGGGTAACTATACTGTAGGCTGTTTTCAAACTTTTTTAATTTGTTTAATTTATTACAAAGATACATTTAAATATTCTAAAACTTTTTATTAGAGGGCATTAATAATTCGACACGACCAAAAACAGCAAGCATTATTGTTTATTCAAAAATAATTTCCAAAGTCCTTTTGTATGTTTTTAACGTCTATACCTTTTTGGTTTTACTTAAGAAAAGGGTGTCTCAATAAGAATACACTTTTTATATTTAGTGAATTTTTTTTTTGTGCAAGTAGCAATACAAAATTTGCCAGCTGTTACCTGTATTTATTTCGATTATTAAAAATGGGATATTTCACGAAAGAACAACGCGTTGTTATTGTAAAAACATATTACAGCAATTTTGAAAGAAAGTGTATCTAATGTATTGACCATTTGAAGAGTGGTTAACAAACTTGATTGAAACTAGATTGGTTATGGACAAATAGACTCCTGACGGCGAAAACTCGAAAATATGAAAACATCAATTCGACATCATATTCAACAACTTAAATTTTCACGAAGCACTATGCCGCAACCTTCATGTGTATAAAGTTCATCTTACTCAGGAGATTATGCCAGCATACTGTGAAAAGCACAGGAAATTCGTTCAATGGAGCAAAGTGTGGTCAATGCCAATTCTTCGGAAAAATGCATCTTCTTCGATGAAGGACATTTTTATCTGAATAGCATCAAAGACAATAGACTATAGTCTATAGTCTATTGTCTTTGATAGCATCATAAATGCACAAAATTTTAAATAAGGAGCTCAGAAGATTCTCATTTAATCTGTAAGAATCAAATGCACGCACAACGAGCAAATGTCTAGTGCGAATTTTGGCCAGGCTAAGTATGCGGGTCTTACATTTTTGCAACGAAATTCTTGTGGCCTCAACTAGACAGCATGAATCTAGAAAAAATTTTGTTTCAGCAAGACGGCACCACCGCACATGAAACAATCTACTGGCCACCAAAATTATGCGAGTTAACTTCTTGCGATTTTTTTTGGGGTTTTGTTTAATCCGGGTTTTATCCAAATTAGCTTGAAACAATTAGTGAGCTGCATACAGTCACATACCTTTGAAAAAGTCTTGGAAAGTTTCACGAAAATAGGAATAGCCTGTCTTTAGAGCCGTAGAGGCTATTTGACGAATATATTTTATTATATACTTAATCAAAACATGTCTTCTTTACAATCCAATAAATATGTGATTTTAATTTCAATTGAAAATTAACGTTCGTAGTGAGACACCCTTTATTAAGTATTTTTTTTAACATATGTACTTATCAAAAAGTAAAAGTAGGCGTGCTTATACATATATACTATTTAAACACTATTTATTTACAATCATACACATACGCCCCGTATATACTTATATATGTTTACACCATCATATGTATTTGTGTATATAATATTTTTTTTTTAAACAATTTTCTTAAAAAATTAATAATGCAAAATGTGTAGGTGGTCCATTTTCCAAATTTTCTATTTATACAGTATTTAATCCAAAAAAAATGCTTTTTGTTGCGTATGGTGAAATAGATACAACAAAGCAACTTTTCAGGATGTGCTTAATGTCAAAGTCAATTCGTATACCTGGGATAGAAAAGATGTTATGATATTTTTAATTTAATAAAATTTTATTAAAAAATATTTATTTGTGAAACTTGTACTAAAATATTTTTTTTATTTTTCTTTTACTTGCAGGTGAAACCCCCATTTTTTTTAAATTTATGTATGGTGCTAAATGTATGTATATATTTATTGTATAAATCAATGAAAATTTTATTTCAAAATTAGATTTTTTCCAAGGCCTTAATTTTATTTAAAGTTTTAATTATATATAATTTACTTAATTATTCGGGATATGCTCCCAACTAGTTTTTCAATATTTATTTTATTTGGTTGTTGGGTTTAAGCTAGTCTATATGCATTTCACTGGTGCTTATACCAGATCATCAAGAATTTGGGTAAAAGGTCTACTGATGATCTGGTATAAGCAACAGTGAAATGCATATAGACCAGCTTAAACCCAACAACCAAACAAAATATTGTTTTAATTATATTTTATACTCAATAATTAAATAAAAATTTATTTAAACTGCCGTTAAAATGTTACCAAAAATTAATATGTCTATTCGGATGGAAGATTTCACATACTAAATGAATGTATTTTCTTTGTAACTTATTTTATGCCAACTGTGCATAATACAAATGTAGTAAGTCCTATATACCTTTAATATTTTTTATTAATAAGACGAAGGTATATTTATTTATCAGGTAATCCGGTTTTTTCAGCTAATTATTATTTTCTTAACTTATTCTAAATTTCAGCTGTCGAAGTCCATAGATAAAAAATAATTGTCTTTTTGATTCAATGTCAAACATCATTTATTTATTATTTATTTCCAATGTCATACTTCATACATAAAAAATATAAACAAAACAATTCTCTCCGAACTGCGATTACCTGATGAATAAATATGCCTTGAGTAAGACCGTCTAAGTGTTAGTGAATTTATGGTCACATTAGACAAATAATTTACGAAAGAGCGGTAACCACTAAAATTCATTAATTTCTCTAATCTAATAAGCAGGACAAAACTAGTGATAAATACTATGAAAAATAATAATAACAAACATAGAAAAAGAGTTGCTGGCATAAGCTTTTGTTTCGAGGTGGAGAATACGTACTGTGCTTTAGACATTAATTTAAAAAAAATCGTTAAGAAATATTTTGTTTTACATGCAAACAAAAATATATAACAACTGTAGTTTTATAAAAAAAAATTATTTTCTTGTTATTTTATTAAAAAGTCTACTTTTCCCACAGTCACAAGCTTATTTTATTTAATTCACGACTACAACATCTATGAAAGAAATGGCAATTAAATTTTATAGTTTATGTTTAACATTATTTCTTGAAAATAAGTTTGAACAAATTTTTCGCAATATATGTGCAAAGAAATGTTTTTTTCGATTTACTAGTGAACATACGATGTTGGCAAAAGAATTTAACAATTAAGTGCATAACTACATATCTGTTTTTCAACAGAGTTGTATTAAAGGTCGTTAAATATTTTTTTCAATTTCAAACAGTTCAGTTTAAGTAACCACTTTACAATTTTAGTTGAAATAACGTAAGTACTCGACACTTTGCACCTAATTACGAAAACCATACGTTTAAATTAAAAAAAAACGTAAAACTTAAATATCAAATCGTGCATTCCCATAATGCCAGGTTTTCCAATAACAGTGATATGATTTCTTAAAAAAAAAAACATACTTATTGTTAAAGAAATGCCTGAAAATTGGGTACATCGAATTCGTTCCTGCAGAACAAGTAGTGGAGGTAATTTGAATGATGTTTTATTTAAAACTGAATTGTATCGATTTTACTTTGCATTAAATAAAAAACTTTTGAATTTCATTATCAATAAGTGTGTTTTTTTTTAAGAAATAACATCACTCTTATTGGAGAACCTTTTATATTGAGCATTTTTGGTGCTTGCTTATTTTAAACATATTATGTGCATATTCAATCTTCGTTACTAACTTCGTATATTAATAACCTAATATTCTTTATAATATATATTTACAAATTTTAATATGTTTGATTATACTTATATGCATAGGGAATAAACTTAATAAGCTAATTACGGTAAAAAAAACTTAATTAAAATGTCATTTAACTTAGTCACAATTAAAATATATTGTAGCAATAATAAACACAAACGAATACTATAAAATAATAAATTCATACCCTTATACTAAGTAACTAGTAGTAGTTTTTAGTACATACCATGTCTGCTGTTATTTATTTAATTTTTTTTTTTTTTGTGTAAAAAAGATTTAATTTATGATGAATTTCCCTATTTAATTTTCTCCCTCAATAAATATTAGAATTGACATTTACAGTTACAACACATATATACTAAGTAAATGTATATCACAGGTCACAGGTAGTTTAATTTTTTAATAATTTCAATACAAATCACACACATACATCTTGACACAAAAATTGAATGCAATAATATTAAAAACAACAGTTGTACAAGAAATTTTAAAAAATAAGTTACATTATGATTATATAATGTCTACTACGTTTTTACCTTTTCCTGTAAGGTTACAATTATTTGAGTTAGGGCCTTTTTACTTGTGACCAGCGATATGTGCATACAATTGACATTTACGATTTATAAATATATATATTATTTTGCGAATAAAATACAAACCAAAAAAATGAAATAAGCATGCATGTTACACACATACATACATACATACATGCGTACATTCATATGTTCATTATACTTATCAATTATACTTATTGACATTTACATAGTAAGTATTAACAAGTAAAGAGGCTATACACCAATTTGCTTATTATTTCCGACTCCATTTTTTATTTTGAATTTTCACATAGTTAACTGCATTCTACTTAGTCAAGCTCTTTCATTTAATACCAATATTTTGGGAGTTGAAAATGACAAAACCGTAATTACTATATTTGACCTATATATCTGTCATTTTATTTAGGACGCCATTTTGGATTTAGACTTTTTTATTATTTACTGGTCAAGCACATTTATTCGATACTAATTAAATGAATTGAAGGTGGTAAATTTTTAAGTACTAGAATTGACCCATAAAAAATTTATTTAACGTCATTTTGTAGCAGCGGCCATCGTAGACTCTAATTTTTTTTTATGTTTTTTATTTTGCTAGTCAATACATACTCCAGTTGTCTAGAAGCGGTGAAGAAAATCAATTTTTCTTTGTAAATTTAAAAAAAAACGTAGCAGTTGTATTATGGTCTTGACATCTCAGTTAGTTTCAAACCGATTTGTTTGTTTTTTTTTCAGAAATAATTTTAGAGGATACGACTTACAAGTTGGTCTATAAAAATTGTTTACATTTTTATTTGCTTATTTTTTAACTAATTTTTGCATATAAATAAACTGGTTAGTGACCGATTTATCCAAAAAATTTTTACGAATATTCCTAGAGGCAAATAGCCCCTATAAATTATCTAGAGTTAAAAACTGTTAAATTTTGCGATGAAAAAAAAACGGAGACAGTGGTGTTTTTTGCTCATATTTGAGAAACTTATGGGTGGGTTATGCTGGTTTTCAATATTAATTAATTTTTGAATATTTCAAAAATGTAATATCACGTACAGGTCTGTGCATTATGTGGGGACTTTTAAAAGTTGATCTCAACTAACAAACAGACATACGGACATTAATATCAGAAGTTTTCAGAAAATATATACTTTATGGGATAGAAATTACAAGCCGAATGACAAGGCTATATATACCCTTGGCACCAAAGCTGAAGTGTATAAAAACAGTGCTTGATAAATTGTTTAAGCAAGTTTTTATTATTCAAAATAATTTTAAAATATTCATTTTCAGTGTATATATAAACATATAAGTGCATTTATGTATATAGTACTTATTAACAAATTTTATAGAAATTTAAAAAACAAACCCTTATACTTTTGACCAGCACTGTCATATTTTTATATCTTTAGCACACAGTGTTTTAAATTAGGCATTTAAAACGAAAAGTGCATAACAATTGCCAACAATTGTTGACGATTACTTTTTATTGTATTTTCTAATATTTACTTGTACCCATAGATACAATTATGTTGTTGTTATTGTCAATGATGCAGATGCTGATGTTGCTATCGCTTATAATTTTTTTTAATTTGAACTTGTTTTTATCTATACATTTGTTCTCCTATTATCTATTCATTGTTCATTTTTTATTTACTTTTCAGACATTACTCAAATATACACTGCACTAATGTTCAACCCCAGCGTAATGTATGAAATGGGCAGGTATATAGATGGGTGCTTGAAGTGTAAATAGATGGGGTGGTAGCCGAATGAAAACTTAGTAATAAATTCAAATATTTTCCTTGTATTTAACAAACAATATTCAATTAGAAATTATATTTTTGTTGTATGTACATATATAGACAAACTAAACAATTAGGGAAGAGAAATGTTATTTTATTGCATTGAAAACGTATAAGTATAGACGATATAATTAAAAAAAAACATGTAAAAAACTACTTCATTAACCCCTTAACTGGCAAAAACGTCTTGATTGTGTTCAATATTTCTAACGTCTAAGTTTCTTTAATAATCGTAAAACTTAAGAACTGAAATACAGTTTTCAATGAGATATTAATTTTACTGCAGGGCTTCAATAAGTCGCTTTTACATATTTAAATTATTTAATTACTAAACATTTATTTATTATGTGGAAATATAAACAAACTATTTGCCGTAAAAAGTGTTAGATTTAAGAAGTTTGTGAAAAGTTTAATAATTTTGAATATTTACTTTAAAACATGGCTCTACGAATGAACATAATTGCACTCTGCATATGGCAGTCAAAAAGAAAAATTATATAATAAATATATTTACGTCATCGGTTTTATTTGCTATTTTTAGAATTTTTTTTTATTATAATAACAACAAAAACATCCACTTAAAGCGATTGCTTGGATTCTAAAACAAAAATTCCCTAAATTTACTCTTTTTAGTATTTATGAAACAAAGCCAACCGGCTTATATCCATGGCTGTCACTAAACTATTTAAGAGTTTACTTTTAACTTTAAAAAATATATTTTCTATTTAAATTAATCTATTTAAATAATAAGTATTTTTTCTCAATCTTGTTAATACAAGTTGTTCGGTCAACTTTAACAGTTGTACAGACCACAAGATCTCAAATGCCCAGTCCCTTTAATGTAATTTCTTATGAATTTCCAATTTGAATTCCTTAGTTATTTTGTGTTCGGCATAGTATCCACGTTTAAGTTCTCATATCTTACAAGCCCAAAAGCAAGTCCTTAACAAATGCTATACATGTCATATCATGCGACAGCCCCGTACGAGCTAAATGAGTTCTCATCTCCATGAGGCTCGTTATTTAACTAGTTAATTCTGGGTTTCAAAATCTTCTTAAATTCTTCACGATTTGGGTTTCTCCGTGGTATGTTCGTCATCATACCGACAGCAGTGTTTTGCAACCTTCAAGAATATCGCCCAAACTTTAAATTAATTGTTTAACCTTTTGGTAGGTTAAGTATTGCCCGAAGTGATGGTATTCAAAAATTATCCCATTTTAAATAATTTATTGGCTTATTCGTTTCCGCTTATGCCGTGTTGGCCTGGTATCTATATTATCTCTAGACATTCACAATTTGCATGCAAGTTTATCTCCGTATAAAGATTGATGCCTTGGGTGTTTCTTACCCTAATTTCTTCATCCCATTCTTCTTCTGTGGGTATTACGGTGATGCAGTTAACGCTTTTATATCTCGTTGGGTTTTTTCACATGTTACGTCTGTGATATTTTTCATTGATAAATGGTTTTATTGTCAATCACTAGCCATTCAATCAATGCTATTAATCCACGACTACTTCATATTTTATTTGTATCTCAATCGGCCGAAATAATAGTATATTCTATTTGTTTGATGTGGTCTTAATATTCTAGGTTTTATAACAACCTTCTTCTCTAAAGATGTCCACTACACTATCGAGTTATACGTTAGTATCGGTCATATTATACCCGTGTATAGCCAGTGTGTCAAATATTTCTGATATTTTGATACCTTACACGGGTCTTGGCGATGTCAGCGGGCTTCAAAAAGTTGTTTTCAACATACACACAGACAGACAGAAAGACGAATAGACGAACAATGCTTAAACGACTAACCCTATTCATAAGCATTCAAAAAATATATACTTTATGGGGTCGGAAATTAAAATTGCACAAATTTCACATCGAACGACAAACCTATATATACCCTTACACTCACACAATTATTATCAAAAATATTTTAATCCATTTCCTTTAATTAAAAAAAAACCAGTAGGGTGTCAGTCAATAAGCCAGCTGGCACAGTAATGAATGGTAGCACTTTTATCTACTAAGGTCTTTTTGCAATACCCTTGACCTATTTAATTTTGTGTGTGGAACCCCAGCACGATTATTTAGTAACAGAATGAAGAGTTTGAGCAACCACTTAATTTTTTTCAACATAATTTATTTTTAATACTTTAAATCCAGTTGTATATGGCGAAAAGTAAAGAAGGGAAGAAAAGTGAAAGCCAGTGTTGCCCAAGATTTTTTAAGCTTATTCCAAACTAATAATATTTTTTTATCCTGAAAATGTTTTCAGTCCACATGTAACACCAAGAAATATTTTTTGAAAACACTACGAATTACACTTATGGATATACATATATTTATGATACATCAAGAAATATATGTTCTATATGATTTAAAAAAAAACGTTAAATTTATTTAAAATTTAGTTTTTTAAATTTGTTTTTTTTTTTATTAAAATTATTTTTTTTTTTTAAATTATTTCTCTTAACTGATATGCTTATTAATTTATACATAGAATATATTCTTCTAAATTTTTTTACTCCTCCAATCATAGTATATATGACCCATTATTCAATAATTCCAAACTTTAAGCATAAATCCCTTACCAGACAACACTAGTAAAAGTAGCCAAATAAAAATTATTTGTAAATTATCATAATGCCCTGAAGACATATTACGATTCTTTTCCCCTATCTCCCATTCTTCTTCTTAACAACACATGCATAAACAGCTTGAAGTCTCGCTTTCCTTTGTTTAAGTAAAAATATAAAAAAAAATACACACAGAAAAAAATTCTGACTTTTTTAGTTTTTTGAGTAAACTAAACTTGAGTTTTTCTTCTGAAATCCTAATGATAAAGTTGAAAGGAACTACATATAAGTATGTATATTGTGTAACTTGTTTTAATTTATTTGGTTTTATGGGTAGTTTGGCAGGTGGTGTAGCACTGGCAGATTTATCAATAAGATATCATAAATAATTGGTTAATTCACAGGAGTGTCCTAAGTGTCATATTATCATAAAGTCATAATTTCACCAAAATTTATAAATAATTAAAAAGTTTTGTACATATTACTTATTGTCAAATGTTTAGACCTTTTCAAGATTTTTTTAAATTATGACATTACGACAATACGACACTTAGGACACCCTTTTGAACTAGCCAAACATTTGTTTTATTATAGCTAGATTAAAAGAAAGACGTATATCTGTTATATACATATGTATATTTAAATTCCTTTTTGTAGTTTTTTAATGTTCTTTTTTATATTAATATCGGAATTTTTATTCTTATTCTTTATGTCTGAAGTTTTAGTTGCACTATTAAAAAGTAGAGCCTCAGTGGTACAAAAGTTAAGTCAGAAAAAATTGCTAGATATCTCGCTGATAGCTAAAACATATTCTTACCCGCTAAACTGGATTTTAAAAAGCTAGATTTGATGGTAAAATAGCTGAATTCGTATCACTGACTCTGATCTTATATTTCCTATGCTCTGCACTTTCCTACGAAACGTTACTTCTAAAATGCTTTTTTTACAACCGTTTCATTTACTTCACATCTCTAAAGCTTAAATGTATGCTTTATTAGCGATTCGTACAATTTCTCTAAGTGTATTGCCATCTCTTTTAATGTATCTTCGGGCGTTTGTAATGCATTGCAAGTTTAATTGAAAACGTTGTCAACCGTGTTTATTTCGTTTGGTTATTCTGGCAACAAAATAAAAGACAATAACATGACAAAAAATAAAAAGAAGTATAATATTATATTCTTGAAAGATGCTGTAATAAAAGACTATTGGAAATGTTATAAGAAATGTATACATTTGGCATTGTGTTCATAATACGGAGTGGGTGGTAAAATGAACCATTAGTTGGGTGGCAATTAATGTGGTGGTATAGTGTTTTATCTTATTATCTTTTAACCATTGACATATAACTAGAAAAAAATATAATAAATACTGTAATACACTATGGGATGGGTGTTATATACATATAAATACAATGATTTTCATCATAAGAAAAATGTTAAAGTGGCAATAAAAAATTTATTTCAAAATAATGTAAAATTATATTTGTAGATAATGGTATGAAAATGCGTTTTGTAATTTATAACGTATTTGTTAGGACTTGGTAGTTATATATATTATATATTTTTCTTTTTTTTCAATTATTTAGAATAAGTTTTTAAATAACATTCAGAATTATCTTACTAATATAGTAAATGTGAATGTCTGTATGTTTGGATTTTAGGGTTTGTGTTATTCAATCACACAAAAATGGCTTAACGGAACTAAATTGAATTTAATACACAGAAAGACAAAATCTTACACATAGGCGACTTCTCATGCAAACAACTACACACAAATAAATCGGAGACTCACGCTAGTAGTCTAATAAAATCAACCAGAGTTGCGAAGACCATTTATGCATTGTATTACAATTCTAAACTCTCTTTCGGGAATCGAACAACCAAACTTAAAAGTTTACAAAAAAAAATAAAAATTTTATTTGATTTTTTAGCAACTTTTCATGTTTATCTTCTTTCTACTTTTGCCTGAACATACCAAAATTCAAAATACAGTAATTTCCGCTTAATTGATTTTCTAAAAATGCACAGGTTTTGTTGCAATTAACCGGGCATATCATTAAACCGATACTCTCTTAATTGATTCAGTGGCTCAATTAAAAAAACTCTCCAGAATTGCGCATTGGGATCAATAAAGCAGTAAAATATTTATATACTTACATATACTTATGTATAATAAGATTTAAGGTTGTGTGTTTTCTGGAACTCATTTCTCACTCTGATAAGATTTTAATTCACTGGCGTTTTTTTTTTTAACTTTGTACAAAATAAACAAAACATATGATTTGAAGGGCTGCCACATAATTTTGTAAATATATGCCATCACGAAAACCAAAAGTCAACTAAGTGACTTTTTCAACAAAAAGAGAATTTTTAAATGTCAATTAAGCGGCATGTTTGTATGCTATTTACAGAAATAGTTTTTATTTTATGATTCAATTAAGCAGGTAACGCAATAAAGCGGGACTCATTTAAACAGGAATTTTTCTTTAAAACTTATATTGAATATTTTCAGTGTAATTTTTTTGGATCAAATAAGCGGGTAAATCAATAAAGCGGGAATCAATTAAGCGAGAATCAATTGAGCGGAAACTACTGTAATCATAAAAAGATGGTGAAAACGTATCAGCTTTAACGAAAATTACTAAAAGTTAGATAAGATGACAATTATTGTTACGTTTGAGGTTGGTAATATATCAAGCTTATTTTTATTTTTTGTTCTTTTTTTCCAAGGGAATTAGAAAAATAATTCTTAAATAACCTAGCGTTTAAAATAAACAGGGCTTTATTTTTCAGGCCTTTTGGAAGTCAAATTAAAATCTGTTTTAAGATTTACAATCTTGATTTACCCTGTCTTCACTTCAAAGCCTTCTTTAAGGTCTCTAAACTCTCTTCTAAAGATCTAATAGTTATTTTAACTCCCCTTCTTTGAGAAAGGAAGAAAAATTTACATTTTCGTATTAAGTTTTTTTAATTTTTCTTTTCTTAATAATAAGAAGAAAAATGAATATTAACAAGAATTTTATAATATTAAGCTTAAAAGAGTAAGAATAAAATAAAAATTATGCAAAACAAATGTAAAATTTTAAATAAAATTAAAGAATAGAATAAATTTTATTAAAATTTAAAAAATAGAGGGTCTTGTAACAGGTCGTCGTTCGTATAAATCCTATACATATAGAACACAATAGTTTACGAACGACGAGGTATTAATACAATAGTTTCAAAATAGGCCTTCATCAGAAGCGAGTTTATTTAAAGGGCATATATATGTGTGCTTGTGTCTGCTAAACAAGGCCTTTAATAAAGTCTATTTTCCCCTCCTTTTAGCGCTGGGAATCTACGAAAACTACCACATACAAACAAGTACACTACAAAATGTCAATACTAAACAAAATGTACACATTTTAGAAAAAAAAATTACTCGTAACAGAAAGAAGGAATAAAGTTGCCAGATTGTATAATTTTAATAACTATTATTAGTAGTATATTGAGGTATATTAATTAAGTCAACACCCTTGACAATCAATCAGACAAAAAATATATTTAAAGTATTTTTTAAAATGCTTACCCGTTAGAAAAATACTAAATTATTTTTACTTATTCTCTACACCTGTTGTTGGTCTTGGTCTACATAATAAATGATTTCTACGCACTTCGATCTTGTGCTTACTTGTGTGTATTACCAAAAAAATATTTTTATAATCTCAGAATTTAATTTTTACATAAGCAATAATCTTAAATTGTTATACTTTCTGGCTTAGATGTTAATTAGTTTTAAATTTCTCTTTTTAATTTTAATAAACATTCCTTTTTATAAATATCTTTAATAAAATAAGCGATAATTCATAAACATAAAGAAAAACAAGTAATACCCTTCACCATCTTATACATTTGTATAGTGACTTAAGCGTAATTTATTCTAGATTTCAGATTTAATATTTTACGGCATTTTCCTTTAGTATTTCCGATGCTATACAGAAGGCAAATCTATTATTTTTTTTAAAGTATTTAAAAAAGAAGTATGTTAACAAAAATGAGTGTCTTGTTTTTTAAACCTCAGCGAAATATTTTAACTTAAACTAATCGAAATATTTATTAAATTTATAGAAATGTTTTATTAAGATAATATTTCTCTATTTAATGCTGTACATATAAAACGTTTTTAATAAATTTTATTTCAAAATAAATTGGAAGAAAATATAAAATTAATATAAAAAAACAGATTTTTTTTTTTTGATTTCCTCTTAAAAAGTAAATCCTAATCCAAATGAATATCTTTTACAAAGCTTATAAAATAAATAAAATTTTAAATTAAAAATCTAACCAAATCATGTGATGATTTTTATGTTGAGTATTGTTTTTTTTTTTAATTATGTACTAAAGACTACCATTAGTTTTAAATTATTTTTATTGTTAATTTATATTTTTTGGCATTAAAAAAAGGAACATTTAGTTTGTTGCCAAAATATTTTTACATAGTTTGTGCTCGATTTATTGCTATAGTCATGCATGATTTGTATACTCTTTGTTTAAATATTTTTAGATCAATTACAAAAACACCACCTACTGTTTAAATATCGTTTGAACACTTCTTGCTTTCAAAGCCGTGAAATATTTTTTAAAAAACATATGTATATACATATGTAATTTATTTTTTAACAACAAGCAATACTAATTTGAAAACAAGGTTACGTTTAATTTGAAAGAAAAGAACTGACCATTATTTCCGTTTCCTTCTTTGAAATAAGCGACAATTAAAATTTAGACGCACGTGTAATAAACATACTTTTACATGTAGTACGTTTATATGTATATCACAATATTATTTCTATGGCTTTTCTTCACTTACCTTATACGGCGAAAATTTCAATATGTACGTACATATATATATTTAAGTGTATTTGTTCTCTTTAGTGATTATTTAAATTTTTTTCCAAATCAGCATAAATATGACAACAAATTGGATCATTTTACATAAGTACATATATTCAAGGTTAAAAAGGGGGTAACCTTTGGAAGAGTGTACCAACACTGTAAAAATACATACATACTTACACATTCTTTTCAATAGAAGACAACAAAATGTTATAATAATGCAACAATATAAAACAACAACAACAAAAACTGAACAACTAAATAAGTGCTAATAACTTTTACAATAAACAAGAAAAAAGAGAAAAAATACAAAAACAAAATAAAAACATTGAATAAACTAGAACAGCTGACAATGCAAATGTAGTATATGCACAAATGTTTATGCACATGTATATAAAAATACTTTTAATTAAACCCAGCAGTTCTTAAATGATGTAGTTAGTAAACACTAGTAAACTAAATTTTTTCAGACTACTGGAGATATATTCTAATTTGTATTTATAAAATTCTTATACATATATAATTAAAACAGCAATCCAGTAAGATTACGACTTACTTTATACATAATATACATACATACTTATATGTATGTAAATATGTATTTTTTTTTTTTTTTTTTAATTTAAGACATAACTTTTGGGTCAGAGTCAAAATTCCGACACAGATTTAAGTACACAAGAAGCCGCCTTGCGATAAGATATTCTTAACTTAATTTGGTTAACTAACTAAGACCAAGATTTCAAATTAAATCATAGTCTTTACATAAAAAACTATAAATAATAAAAGAAAAAAAACTTGTATCATATTATTTATAACACTAATATGCTAAAAAAAATAAGCAAATAAATTTTTACTAATTTATACTACACAAAAAAATTACTTTAAATATTTTTTTTTTTTTTGTCATATGCAGTTTACTCTTGATTTTAAGTTAGATAAACGAGCTAACTTAATTTCGACAGATATACCAGATTAATTGAAACTAATGGTTACTTTTGTGCATTCTAAAAATTAATATTTTTCTTATGTTTTTAATAACAAAAAAATTCATTGTTGTTTTTGGAAAATTCATATATTTTTATATATGTTTGTAAGTACGTATTTCATATTAATGAGATGGATGGTGAAACAAACAATTGTTATTGCATGACTACACGTTGTGAAGGGTATATAATATTCGGCAAGACCGAATATAGAACTCTTACTTACTTTTATGTAATGGGTTACTTATCGTGAGGTTTGATTTATAACGGTAAAAAACAATTTATGGCATTTACTCTAAAAAAAATTGATCATGTTAATTTTATTCCCGGCTACGTCTGAGGTGATCCATTTTATGTCTCGCTAATAACACGAGTTAGATTCCAAAGTTTCAATCGAAGCTGGCTTATTCTTGAAGATCTCAGACTCAACATGTTCATAGAGAAAACAGTTTAAAAGTGTGATATCGCACGATCTAGATGGCCAATTAACCGTAGCAGAACGTAAAATTATTTGCTCACGAAAATTATTTCTCAACAAGTTCATTGTTTCAAACGCTGTATGGCTCGTAGTGATATCTTGTTAAAACCTTACCAAGATCATGCGCTTTAATTTCAAAAACAACGTGGTCCATTAACAACGTGGTGCAAAAATGGTTGCCATTGACGGTAACATTCCGATTTGACTCATTTTATAAGAAATGCTGAGCAATAATTTCACCAAACCATAATATATGTATTGTTAGCTCTTGATACTCTTTAGATAACTAGAAATGTACTTCATCACTGAACAAAATTTCACTATAAAACACCGGATATTAATTTTTTCCAGAGCCCATTTACTGAAATTAAATTACCTGCTAAGTTGTCGAATAGAACAAGTCAAGCTGCTGAGGATGACAATGAATCGATTTGCCACGGTATTCGCGTACTCTCTCAACTACAGCTGCTATATTATGCTCACTATTGCACCGGTCGAGTATCATCCACTAATATAAATTGAGACCCACATTTGCGAATGGTATTGGCAATAGTAGTTTTTACTAGGTCTCCTCGAATCGCACGAAAAACATTTCTCTCAGAACGCTTAACAATTTGGAGATACTGTTGTTGTGTGAGTTTTGATGATGACTTGCCGGACGATACTGAACAAAAGTGTCAAAGCAGTTTTTTATGGCTTATGTATGATCTGTCAAAAAAGTACATTTAAAATCAAACCTCAGAATGAATCACCCGATATAAATAAAATGAACAAAATTGGTAGAGCTATCCTAAATGTGATGCTTTTACATTAAGGAAATCTTAACTTTTTTTTAAATAAAAAAACCCGTTCAGCTGATGTGAAATAAAGCAAATTATGTTAAAAACAGAAAAAAAATTCCTATTAAAAGCTAAATTAATACGGTTTAAAAGAAACGAATGAAGAAAATATTTTAAATTAAAATTTGTAAAATACTATAGATTTAAAAAAAAAAATCTTAAAACCAAATTAAGACTGGTTCAATGCCAAAAGTTTCCTAATAAAAATGAAAATTATTCTATTGTTATTGTGGCATTTTATAATTGTAACCGCTGCCATTATTGCTGATGACAACAAACAAATCATATGAAAGTGAATTTAATTTTCTTTTTTCAAATTCCGTATTAAATATTTAGCGAACATTTTACCAAATTACATCATAAGTCTTTTTGGCAAGATAAAATTGTTTATGTTTTTTTCTTTCTTTTATTTGTTAAAGTAAAATTTAACTGAACTAAAATCATAAAAAGTGAATTTTTTTTAAATTACATACTTATGTATACAAGAAAGCGAACATATACATACATATGTATGTACTTATATGCTTACGTATCTATACATACATATATATAATATATTTTACTTTTTGGCTTAATATGAAAGCATGTTCGGTCATGTTTGCTTTTACTTTGACATGTTCTAACAAAAAACAAAGTTTTTTAATTTTAAACAAAACTACTTGTTATTGGTTTTAGTTAAATTATTACAAAACACTTGATTTTTGTTAACTTTTTTATAGTAGACATTTAGTGTTCGATCGTGCGAAAGTTTTGCAAGTTGATTTTGAAACGTGTGTGCTGTCAACATGTTAGTAAAAGTTATTTCTCTATTGCATACAAACATACATATGTATGTATGTATACACATAGTGTATGTAAATAGATTTTTTGTTAAAAAAAAACAAATTCAACTGCAAAAATTTTAAAGAAGACATTTTCTTTTTTTTTTATATTTTTGTTTGGTCAAAACAATAATATAAAAATATTCTTTAACAACAGGTCAATGTTTATTATATCAGTTATATAAATAGCAAAAAGAAAAAAATGCTTAAGTCGACATAAGCTACAATTGAGATAACCACGCCATTGCAAGCTCGGAATTCAAAACTACTCTCAGAAAATTTTATAATTCAGAAATCTTACTGAAAGTTATAACGTAAAAACGTATTGACTATATTTTTTCGAAGAATACTCATTTAAAATAACAATTAATTTTAACTTATAATTTTATTGAATACATGAAAAACAATATGCTCTTTAATTTATACAGCGAGAAATTTATGTAATAGTCTTTGTTTTAATGGGAATCAATTTATAAAAATCAACTCAAAAATTTAAAAATGCTTTCCTTAAAAATTATCAAAACATATTTAATAATTTTTTCCTTATTGCTACAGAGATATATACGTAGTATGTATATTTACAAGGACAAGAAGTCCTAAGTGTCGAAATGGCATAATGTCATAATTTCCCAAAAAGTTTAAAATTTATAAAAAAGTATTTTACGTATTTGGTGAACTCACAAGAGGTCCTTAGTATCGTTTTGTCATAATGTCATAATATTTCTAAATTTTAAAACCGGTTTAAGAAATTTAACTAAAAACAATGCAATACCTTTTATTTATTCGATAACATTAACCCTTCATTAGCAATTGGATTTAAATGTGGAATCCTCTAATTCTTAAATTTTAAATAGTATATTATGTATTTTTGAAATTTTTTTTTGTATATTGATTCTGTTTATAATTTAACGCGATAGCAGTCACTCAGAAATCTTATACGTCAGCCAATGCGTAGATAGTCATATTTTCGATTAATACATATGTATAAAAGTTTTTGCTTTTGTAAAAAGTAACAAAAATTATCGTGCTTTTATGAAAATAAATCATTTAATAGAAAGCGATGCGTTGCAACTAGTACACAATTTCATGTATGTTTGCGATGTTACATAATGTGTACAACACCTTGCCATTGTTTATTAAAATTTGTTATGAAATTTCAATTGATTAAACAAATTGAAAAAATTAACGCTATGCTTCCCGTTTGCTAATTTCATTTAACTGCAACAAAAATAGTTATTTTAAATCAAATATAATATATATTTATATACCGATTAATAGTGTTATAATGAAGTCATAGCTGATATCAAAAGTGCATTTTACTTGGCTTATATCCAATAAATTTTTTATTTATCTGCGATATTATCTTATACATAGTTAACGCTCACTTTAAACGAACGATTTTTATAAAATTTAAGTATAACATTTTCTTGAAGATTTACACAACCTAGATTCTTTTGAAATTTGCTTAGTATGTTTGGAGTTAAAATTGCTACTCACATTTAAGCAAACCATCTATATCTATATATATAAAAGTGAAACTCTGTGTGTGTGTGTGTGTGTTAGCTATAGACTCCGAAACTGTAAAACCGATCGTACTCAAACTTTGGCAAGTTGTTATACACAGTTATCTTTTTCAGCTACTTAAACTTCACCGAGTTTTCTAAAACTTTTCACACACATATTGAGGTCTCATGATTATACAATTTCGTAATTGGAAAAGTAGGCAGGGCCACGCCCATAAAAAAAGTTATAATTTTGGGGTACTTGCTTTGGACCGATTTTTGTGAAACTTTGCACACATATTGAGTTGTCATGACTATACAATTTCTTGATTATAAAAGTGGGCAGTGCCACGCCCATTACAAAAATGTTTAATTTTTAGCTTTTTGCACTTGATATAAAATATAAATTCAGAATGCATTTTTATTCATTAAGGGGCGTAGCAACGCGCGCCGGGCTTTTCTATCCATTGGCGTAGCTACAAATTTTTCTGGGGTAGGCAAAAGCATAAAAAAATTTCGGGGGGAGAAAATCTTAAACTGAGTTAGTTTTATATTTCATTGCTTTTTTTGCTTTTTTTCTTTGTTTCAAATTCACATTAACTGTTTAAGCTTTTACTTGTTCTAAGATTGTAAATTTTTTGCCAAACAAAAAGGTAAACCAAATCATTATTTTCTATGAACGGTGACATTTTGAAATATGTATTTATGCATTATACATATATTTGTAATATATTTTAAGTTTTAATTTTTTTCTAATGTTTTTCTCATGTCTTCTATTTACAGATCATTAATTTAACAACTTTTTCGTATTAAAAGAAATATAACAATATTTTTAACAAGAAAATATAGATAAAAAGAATTCCAAAACGACAAAATAAAAACAAATCACAAGTAGAATCTAGAAAACCAGAAACAGAAAAGACAAAACGTTGCCAAAGAAAAATAACAACAACAACAAATACAACAACAAAATTCTTACATAGCAAAAGAATTTTAGAAAAATAAAATAAATAAGAAAATACACCAATTACAAAAAAAATCTTCGAAACTATTACAACATACTACGCTTATAAATCGTATAGTCAGTCTGTCAGACAGTCTTATAATAAAATAGTTTTAAATATTTGTACATACAAAAAAATCCTGCAGACAGAAAACCACACATACCTTCACAATCCCTTAAAATCAAAATTAAGAAATAATTAAATAAAATTAAAACAACTGAAATAAATTAATTGCAACAACTACTTTAACTGCAGCATATATTTATATAATTATTAACAACTACAACAGTAACAACGACAAAACAACAACAACAACACAAAAATGCATATTGAAATTCAAGTTGCATTAAATTTTGTTATTTCATATTTGTACAATAAACTGCCTCGAAGGCGTGTCAATATTTTTGGTGAAGAGTTGGAGAAAGCGCTAAGAGATAAATTCCAAGGACATTGGTATCCTGAAAAACCCTTTAAGGTAGGTACATTAAGAACACTTTTTGATAATTATAGCTATTATATTATAGTAATAAACTGCCGATCTCTTATATTTTTGAGAATGTTTCACATCAGCTTACTAACTTACTTACTTTAAACATTATTATACGTTATCTCTTCTATATTAAACTAAATCCCATATTATTTAACATATAAAAATTTAAAGTAACACTTTATAAGAAAACTGGACTCAAAGTATAAGAGCTCTATTTTGTTTAATGCTAAACTAACGGCCATACATACATAAGTATATATTATATACTTTTTTTCTGTATTTATTATACATACCTGTTTATTGCTAAAGGCTATAATACACGGCATGTTTTTTACATCTGACTTTAAAATTTGTGAGACATATGTAAATATACATGTCTGTCAAAATTGTACTTTTACGCTGACTGCTTTGCAGCAGCAGAGATTTCTGCCAACGACTGATGTCACATGTTTTTACAGAAGAAAATAGAGCGCACTCTAATTAAAATTTTGTCAGATGTCTTAACACATGTGTTTTTACAGAAGTAATGTTTTAAAGGTAACACACGACATGTTTGTATTAGCAGTGGAGAATTTGACAAGTCAGATGTAAAAAACATGCCGTGTATTAGCTCCTTAAAACAGCATGTATGTATGTACGTTTTATGTTTATTCCTCAGTTATTTATTAACGTCTAATATTTATTTTTCTTTCTTTTTACAACAGGGTTCCGCATTTCGTTGCCTAAAAACAGGCGATCCCATTGATTCCGTTTTAGAGCGTGCTGCTCGCGAGAGTGGAGTTCCTATAACGGATATTTTAGAAAATCTTCCAAATGAGCTGTCTGTTTGGGTAGATCCCGGTGAAGTCTCCTATCGCATAGGGGAAAAGGGTTCCGTTAAGGTATGTATTGTTTTAAAATATTAAAGGCATGTATCAAAGATAAAGAAAAAATTAGGGGGCTCAAATTTTGCCAGAATATTTCTAATATACAAGGCTTGTTTGTTATTGAAAATAGGCTAAATCAGTATATTAGGAAGAGAGTAATAGCTCGTAATGCGTATCGTATAGGTAAAAAAAACCATGTCCGTGCAACATCGAATAAAATTCAGTTGTGTCTTAAAGCATTGACCTAGAGCGATGAAACTTTGTACGCATATTTTTCGAGTAAATCAAATATATTTTCCTGAAAATTGTTAAAATCTATACCTTACGAAAGGAGCAATAGATCAAAATGTACGAAAATTTATACCGCACAGTGTTTTTTTCGGTATGTATATCTATACATATAAAAGTGAAACTCTGTCTGTGTGTGTGTGTGTTAGCTATAGAATCCGAAACTGTAAAACCGATCGGACTCAAACCTTGGCAAGTTGTTGTACACATACCAGGGAGTGTTTATGGGTGGCAAAAAGTGTGCGGGGCCACGCCCATAAAAATTAGTTATCATTTTTAGCTACTTGCACTTGACCGATTTTTCTGAAACTTTGCGCACATATTGAGCTGTCATGACTTTACAATTTTGTGATTAGAAAAGTGGGCAGTGCCACGCCCGTAAAAAAAAATTATAGTTTTGAGGTACTTGAACTGGACCGATTTTTCTGAAACTTTGCACACATATTGAGCTGTCATGACTTTACAATTTCTTGATTAGAAAAGTGGGCAGTGCCACGCCCATAAAAAAAAGTTATAATTTTGAGGTGCTTCCACTGGACCGATTTTTCTGAAACTGTGCACACATATTGAGCTGTCATGACTTTGCAATTTCGTGATTAGAAAGAAGAAGAAATAAATTATCATTTTCAGCTACTTGAACTTCACCGATTTTTCTGATACTTAGCACACATATGGGCTGTCATGCCCATTAAAAAAAGTTATAATTTTTAGATTTTTGCACTTGATATTCAATTTAAATTCAGAATGCATTTTTGTTCATTAAGGGGCGTAGCAACGCGCGCCAGGCTTTTCTAGTTTAAAATAAAAAAACATAATAAAACTGACAAATTCGATGTATGATTCTGAAATATTGCAGTAGATTTCCAAACAGTTAAGGTGACACGCCCACTTTAACGCCCACCTTCCATATAACGCTTTTTCTTAAATTCATATTTTCATATAGAAATATGGACAAAATTTAAAAAAAAACTTGTAATGGATTATCTAAGTTGGATTCAAACATTAATTATATAATTTTTAAAGTAGAAGGTGCCATGCCAAGACTAATATTATTTTGTAACTATCTCTGCGTACCAAATTATACACTTTAGATTTCATAAAAATACAACATTGTTAAAAAAAATCCAATAGTATCATATCTAATGTAGAAATATTTAATGTTTCATTGTAAGACTAAATGTAAGGAAATAACTTAATAGCAAATCAAAGTTACACAAAGAAAGTGATACATATTTTAGTACAAAGAGATTATTTAATAGCTATTACTGTTAATAACAAAATAATGAATTTTGTGCTAAAAAAGTACACAAAATTGGTGGTGGGTACTTTAAATTCGCCACAGCCGAATATAGTGCTCTTGTAAACGTTTAATGCTGTTTTTTAGTGTTGATTATAAAAAATGTCTAAGACAAACATTTTTAAAAATTAAGTTTATTTATTAAAAATATGTCGATAACAGTAATGACAACGACGGAAGCACATGTGTTTTTAAACTTATAAAAATAGTGTGGTTATGTATTGTTACACATGTTTTCATTATATGAAATTCTTTTAGTTTTATTTTGATTGTGCACTAATGCAGTTTAGTTCTTTCGATGTAATGTTTGCAAAATGTTTAATAGTAACACAAAAAACAATAAATATAGATTTTAATAACAAAGTTAACGTTATCAAACAAAATGATACTATTAAATTAATAAAAATGAGTAGCTTTCAATGAAAATATTATGAAAATATTAAAAAAAAATTAAATGAAACTAGTATAAAAACATTAATCAAAATTTTTATAACTATTAAAATAATTATTAAATTTTAATTAAATAAATTTAGTTAAAATTTTTGAGTTAATTTATTAATTATAGAATGGATCTCTGATAAATGAACCTTACAAGATGTTTTTTGAAATTGCTTTAAATGACTATTTTCTACATTCACATTTTATATACCAAAACTGTATAGAAATATTTGATTATTTTCACTTTACACAACTACTAGACCAATAACGGAAGAAAAATATAAAGAAATTATGTGTTTACTACCTTACATCCATCCTGATTGTCTAAAACCTTGTTTGTATCTTAATGATAAAAGCGTTATATAATAGGAATGGATTGTTTTCACTTTTTTTAATAAATATTCATTAATTACTTTACTTAAATTTTTTTTCAGTTATGCCATTGAGTTAATTTGAATATAGCCAAAGTCAGTTCAACCTTCGAAAACAATATTTCCCTATGAGATACACACAAAATTGCACACTCACTCAAGAGCTTTCAATAATTGAGATTAATTCAATTCATTTATTTAATTAATCGCAAAACATTAAATATCTTGAAACAAAAAATATATGTTTTGGACCACTTTCATAATTACGGGCACATATTGATGGTCACAGTTAGAAAGTCCCTATCTCGATTTTTTTTTACGAAATTAAGTTTTTCGGTGATTCCAATACATTTCACAAAAATAACAGTTTTACAACAATTTACGTTTTTTTTTTTCTATTACGTTTTGCCTGTAAAGTTACAAATAATTAAATTAGGGTATGTGTGTTTGAAGTTGACCCAGGTTTATACACATAATTTTGCATTGTTCAGAGCTAATTTTATATTTTTTTCATATACTTTGAGAAATCAGTTACAAAAATTGTGTATGATTTTCTTCAGTAGTTTTTACATTATTTTACAAAATTCTGAAAAAAAAAAACATAATATGTACTTTTTGTACATTCTACCGATTTTACTTATATAAACCGGAAACTACAGACCCTTTTTTAACCAATTTTATGATTAACTTTAGTTTAATTTCGATAAAAAGTTTTTCTGAGCAGAATTTCTAATTGCAATAGCTAAAAAACGTACGCCTTTTACTTTTTACACTTTGGATAGTTGACACTTGGTCACTTCACACACTAACTGCTAATTCAAATCGATTTATGTTGATCTCTTTTAAAATATATAATGATTTATTTAAAATATATGTTATTTTTATTATTTTGCGCAATTTGTAGATTCTATATTCCGAGAACAGTGACAATCACGAAGATAATTCCTCTGCCGACGGTGAGGTGAATAAAACATTTAACCCTGAAGCTCAATGCTTTCGTCCCATCGAAGCCGTTAACACGAGCATGAATAATTTGAGTTTAAGTCCCAAGACTTCACCGATGGCTGGTTCATCGCCTCTTTCGGCCTCATCAAATTCCCCAACCTACAAGGGTAGTCCCAATCCGGTAGCAGCAGCTGTTTTAAATGGAGGCTCATTTTTGCAGCGGTCACAGGCATCATTGACATTTACCACAGCTACATTTGCTCAAACAAAATTTGGTTCCACCAAATTGAAAACTAACTCCAAAAGAACTAATAAGTAAGTAGAGTAAAAAACTATGTATTGTAATCGTTGTTAGAATTTTTGTTTTGTTTAAAAAATAAACATTTTTCAACATATTTAGTAGTAGAAAAAATATCTCAAAAAAAAAACGAAACAAAATCTTTTCATGTTTAATTTTATTGGTCAAAGTTTTGCTACTAAGAATTTTTTTAGAATTTTTTAAATAGAAATCAAACTTAACAAAAAGTTTCTCTAGAACGAAAATGTTTAAAAAAAATATTCTTTAAAAAGTTGTGGCGAAAATATTTTTTGTAAAATATATAAGAAAATATTATTTGTAAAAAAAAAAGATTTATACTGTTTGGATATCTAAAGAAAACTTTTCATGAATGTAGATTTTCTCGAAAGGTCTTTATAGAACTTGTAAAAATGTTTAAAAATAAACATTTAAGGAAATGTTTTAAATCAATTGTTTTTTTCTTTTCCTCCAATTAGCACTTCATATCGCATGTCCCCAACTGAATTCTCCAACTATATTAAACAACGTGCCATGCAACAGCAACAAATCCATCATGGTCATGGTCACTCACCCAACGGTGGCAGTGCACAACCTGGAAGTCACTTTGGACCCATTGGACCCGTATCGCCAGCACGTTCGCTATCGCCAAATCCTTTATCGTTAGGTTTGGGACAAAATGGTAGTGGTGCTGGTGGAGATCCCTTCTATTTCCCTAGCATGGGCATGAACATGTATCCACAGTTTAATAATCATCATCGCAATCTCTTTGATACACAGTTCCATGCGGACAACAATGGTTTGTTTGGTCACGGTAATAATACAGTGGGTCACAGTAAATTTAATAACTTCTTGGAACCTCATGGTTTCTATGGTATGGGTGGTGGAAATCATATGCCACAACACAATCAACAGCCACAACAGCAGCAACCACAATCTCCCATTGCCCTGCATGGTCACCAGCAGCTGCAACAACAACACCAAATTGGTTTGGGTGGCCCTGTGATTAATATGAATAATACAAATGAAAATATAAGTAATACTAGTGTTAACAGTAAGGATAATTTAACTATTAATAATAATAATAATGCAGCCAACATTACTGTGACTGTTACCAATGGCACTGTTAATGGTTCCGACAACAATGAAGCCGATAGCCCCATACCATCGACAGGCTCTACCACTGCTGCTATTAATAATATCAATAGTACTGAAAGACAAAATGCCGCTAATGCTGTGGCTGCTGTAGCTGCAGCTACTGTAGCTGCTGCTGCTACCGCTTCCGCCACAGTCAATAGCAATAACTCTCAAGATTCAGCTAATAACACTACTGCTGCAGCTGCATCCAACTCGAAATTGATTGATGGTCTCAATTCATTCTATTCCAATACCACTGGCTCTTATCAGCAATTATTAGTTGCCAATTAAATACCACTTTTACTCACAAACAAACAAAGAGTCCTTTAAATTTATAAAAAAAAAAACAAATATAAATATAACTAAAAAAATGACACTAAAAATTCACGATCTACAATACAAATAAAATAAAATTAACTAATTACAAATATTTCTCAAATAGAGTCGTCTATAATATACCAAAAACAACAAAAAAAAACCGAAAACATAATATAACAATTAATTACAAGTAAAAGAAAAATAACGTACATTTAACAATAAATATACATAAATATATATTTTTTTAAACGCTTAAAACTTAAAATAACAACTAAAACACCTTAGTTTAAACCATTACTTGATTTAATACTTTCTAAAAGATGTTGAAATCATCTTTACAAAGTGATTTAAAAAAGCAAAAAAAAAACACTCTATTTGTTTTTACGTTTTTACATATTTTTTGTAACCACATAGTTGTAATTTTTAGATCATTAATACTAGTAGAATGAAAACAAGTCATACATAAACCAAAAAAAAAACACAAAACAAAAAAAGTATATATTTTTTCACTGTTGATTTTTTATACACATTTTAAATACTATATTTAATACTACAAAGGACAAAAGAAAAACAAAAATAATAACAAAATTGAAATCTAATCTTAAACTTAGTATACATAAATAACATATTTACCTTCGTAAGCTCATGTTTAAAAAGCTACAATTTTAATTAAGTTTAACTAAAGTTTAAAGGGAAAAATTAAGATTTAAAGTCAGGATCGCAAACAATAAGAAAAAAATTCATATTTTGAAGTGTGTATGATTTAATGTTTAGGGACAAAGGTTTTATATTTTTCTAAAACTAAATAGAAAAAAAGAGCGCAAAAATAGATAACTAAGCTTTAATTCATATGTATGTATGTATTACGTACATTTATGTGTTCCTTAAGCAATAAAGGCCACCAACATTTTTATACCCTTCACAAAGAGTGTAAGGTGTAAGAGTGTAGGTATGTCATTCCGTTAATGGAAATTTGTAATTTTTTAATATCAAATGATTATATACATACACATGTACATATATCAATAATGTTTTCGAATTTGTATGACAATGATTTTCAAAAATAATATATGTATCTACAAAATATCAATATTTTTACAAAAATTTAACTGCCATATGCATTAAACTTAAAAAAGATATAGAATTTTTTTAAATTGATATTAAATGGATTAACAGGTCTTTAATAAACCTTTGATAATTTTAATGCATACGGCAGTGAATTTTTTTTTTTTTTTCTTCATTTTAAACATGCTTCCTTTTCTTGTGAAAATATAATCTCTCTATTATAAGAATCACAACTTAATAAGCCAAAAAACTCTAGTTAAATTTAATAAAAATACCAGTCTTAGCTAAATTAAAACTTTAAAAACTGTCCCAGGATTTCAAGTTAAAAATATAAAAGCGCATTATTAAGTTTAATAAAAAAGTACATAATTCGTTATAACTGTAAGTTTGTTGTAAAATTATGCGCCATATTTTTTTAATAGCTAAAATCTATGTTAAAATAAATTTAATTCATAATAGTTTCATTGTTAAGTTTCTTTTCTATGAACGTTAAATCTATTAAGAATCTATGTTAAATTAACAAAAGAAAAAATTTAAACAAAATATTTTATTACTAATTTTAATTATGTCTAAATTAACAACTAAATAAAATACATATTATGGTTTTCTTCTATTTTTAAATAAAACATATACTTACCTAAGTACCAAATAATGTATATAGTACATAAATATATAATTAATCTTATAAATAATATATACATATAAATAGTATATATAAAACATACATATATATTTTTTTACCGTTATTTTATTTCTCTTGTTAAATATTTTTATATTATATTGATGTTAGACATACAACTAAATCTCGCCCGATTTTTAGCTTTTTATTAGTAAAATTTTTTTTAATACAATAATTAAAAAATACCTTGAATAATAATTGAATAATATTTTTTATTGTAATTATTAAACGTTTAATAAGAGTACGTACATACATACATACTTATTTATATGTATGTAGTTACACTTTGTTTACATGTATCTCTTTGTTACTTTTTAACAATTAGTCAAATTTTAATTTTAAAGTTTAACATTTTATTTTTTTTTACATATGTAGTTTATATTTATTACATAAATAGTTTAATAATTAAATTGATTTAATTTGATAGTAAAACATAGTCATTTGTATTTGTTTTTTTTTATTTTTTTTTTTTGCAAATGTTTTTTGTTTCTTTTTTTTACCATGCTTAAAATTGTAATATTTTTAATGCTAATTTTCTACGACACGTACAGAAGATGTGTACATACATACATATAATATACTGTTTTTAAATGTGAATGTTATTAATTTTTTGTAATTTTGTTTATTATTACACATTACTACTATTCTTATTTTTATACTTTTTAAACATTATCTTATTCTCTTTTTTTATTACTTATTATCCAAAAATTATTTTTTTATGTAGAACATTTTTATACTTTTTATACGTGCTAATATTATATTCAATTATTACTGAATTGCAGAATGTGAAAAACAAATGTTTATTTTTTTATATTTAAATAAAAATAATAATAAAAATTTGATAAATTAAATAATCTTCTTTCCACTGTTATATTTTTGTAATAATAAAAAAATCAAATTATAATTACTTATGCCGTTTTTTATTTAATACTTAAGTTTAGTTTCCTATTTATTTTTTCTTACGAAATCTATAGAAATTAAAAAATGTTCACGTTTGTATTTCCATCTATGTTTCTTTTATTATTTAATAAGATGTCCGATAAATTTTCTTTAATAAAAACATTAAGCATTTTTTGATATTCCTCGAAATGCATAAAAATATTATTTAAGCCTATTGTGAAAGCGTTTTACCTGTTGGAGTTCATTTCGACTATTAAATATGGCGAAATAATATAAACAAACACTTTATATATTCTAAATTTTTATACAAAATGGTTTCTTTATAATTCGAACACTTTTTCAAACAGAATGATAAAAGAATCTTATTTAACATTTTTTTATATAAAACCAAGCTGCTTTGATTAGAAACAAAGTATTTGTATTGCAAAGTACAATTTTACAAACAATTCAACACTTCTCCCCAATAAAAAAATATTTAACCAAATGCCAATACAATTCCATTAAATTAGTTTAACGTTACTAAGCATCGGCTATTATTTCATTAGTTGGTACATACATTAAAATAATATACAGTGAGACATCGATTACCAGTAATGGTCTGGACCGGAAGCACTCTGGATAATCAATTTTCCCGGTTAATAGAGTAATAATTTTGTCTCTTTTTATACGTATTTTTTATTAATAAATTGATGAAAATTGTTGTATTTAAATAGTAACACAATCACTCAAAGATTTAAAGAATTTTTAATAATTTTACCAGCAAACAGCGAACAATTCATAAAAATTTCATGTCAGGTAATTTCTTTAAGTTATTTTATGAAAGTTTTTAATATCTTAATTTTTTGTTCCATAGCTTAAGTTTTTTTGTCTTTCACTGCTGATAAGGGATGCCATTGTAAATAATTAACACTAGCAATCCGCTGTTCTCAAATCTTTAATGGAATTAAATTAAGCACGTATACTTACGTATGTAGATACATAATTTTAGCAATGAAGGGAATTCTTCAAAAGTGATTTTAAATAATTATATATAATCATGGACAATAGAGGTAATCAGGGTTAATCGACACAAAAATTAAACCGACGTAAAAAAATTAATTTTCTTTTTCTTATTTATTTATTTATGTTGCCAGTTAATCGAATTATGTATAATCGAGGCCTCACTGTAATTGTTATTGTAAACATCACGTACATAACGATATTTTATATCTATATGTTTACTTCGTGCATAATAAAGTTGGTTCTTTATTAGCTGCTGTAAACATAAATTGTCACCATTAATTACTATGGATTCTTGCATATTACTCAATTCAAGCTCAAAAAAAATTTTCTTCAAATAAATTCCTTCTTTTGCAGCGAGAAAAAAAGCTATGTACTCCGCTTTGGTGCTACTGAGAGCTACTGTTGCCTGTTTCTTGAACTCCCATGAAAATATACGTACATCCATTATAGAAAAATATATATCCTGTATATGACTTACGTTTTATTTAATCAACAAAAACATCAATTAGTTTACCAGTTTTTCAATAATGTAGTTAAAAGTCTGGAGTTTTTGACAAATAATATAGAAGGTGTTTTGCTGCCACTTAATGCACAGTATGAGGATTTTTATTTCTTTGTGATAGCTTACAAACTGAATGTAATATGTCAGCTCTAGCTCTAAAACCATGGTACATTGTAGTACCTATTAGTGATTGATACTTAGTTTCATTAACCTTTTCACATTCTTTATTATACATTATATTATTATACATTATTTTATATATTGGTTAACAATTATCCATTTTATAGTGATTCAGAAATTATTTAATATAATTTTTTTGGCATATGGTAATCAAACCAGTTTCTCCATCCCTGCTGCTTCAGTCTTCAGTTTCAAATCTTCAGCAATGACTTATGTTAGTCTACTTAAATCATTTATTTTGTATTACCTGTAAATATTCATATTTTACAACAGATTTTATCAAAAAAAAATAAACCATTTGAAAGGAATTTTCCTGCAGTTGGACACAATCGTAATCTTATTAAATTGGTTCTGAATTTAAAAGTTACAAACATTTATAAATACTACTAGCACATGCGCAAACCATATGTGTGTAACAAAATAAAAAATAATAAAAAATTAAATTAATGTATGATGAATCAATATCCAGTGAAAAAAATTAGAAGTAGTGCAAAGCGAATTACATATTCAAGACTTCTAAATCAATTGTGCTCAGGCATTCATTTTAAATTACCTCCTAAATGTGAAATAATTTGTCGTAAATGATGTGCTTAAAAATGGATTCAATATCATGCAAAATATCTTAAGCAATTCATGTAAACAAACAAATTCAACTCATGAAACATCCGATGTTTCTCATCAAATATGCATGAGTTCTATGTACTTATTAGAATGGAATGCAGTTCATTAATATATTCATGTAAGCACATGATCTCCAATGACACGCAAATGTTAAAATCATTAGTGTTTTCCCCTAAATCTAATCACTATGTCACCAGTTGAACCCCTGGAAATTCACTTTTTTGTCATTGATTTTTTTGCTGAGTATTGTTGATCCCGGCTTCTAAATTATTTGTGTAAAAGCAATAATTATAAACGACTCCCTAAATGCGAAACAATTTGTCAAAAATGATGTGCTTAAAAATGAATGCAACATCATGCAGAATTTCTTATACAATTAATGTAAACAAAAAAAATTAAATCATGTAACAGCGGATGCTTTTCACCATATATGCATGAGTTCAGACACGCTAATGTTGAAATCATTAGTTTTTTCACCTAAATTTAATCACTCCATCACCAGTTGAACCCTTGCAAAATCACTTTTTTGTCATAGATTTTTTTCCTGGCATACTAATTGTTTTTGCAAAGATAGTGCTTTATGTATATAAGAAAGCATAACAAAAATTTACAACTAGATTACGATCGAACGGGTCGATCGGAAATAATAGACGAACTGAAAAAATTATCTAAGAAGTGTCGCTACTCTTTATAAAGTGTTCCAACTTTATTATTAAATTTAACAATTTGGTACTATATGCAAATAAATTATAAAATGCTTAATTCTCTCTTCGTTTAACAACTTCAGCAGAAATTTGTTTGCAAGCAAAACTAAAGTTTAACCATGGTGTACGAATTATTTACGTTCAGTAATTGCAGCGCAATGATAAACTGTGTACTTTTAAAATGTATACCATAAAGATATATGGTACAAAACTAATTTAACTACAGATATATTTTATATAATTACTTACTTCATAGAAGAAAAATTGTGATTGAAAATGGATCTAAAGAAAAACAAACATTTACAACTAGTTTACGGTCCAATGGGTTAACCGCAGTGCATGCTAAAATTGCTTAAAATCTACATAAAAATTAACTCTCACGATTTGCATACTTTATTGGTTCAGTTAGTGGATTTGTATCGTTTTACTTTACACCTTTCAGTATCGTTAACGAACATATCGATGGTCACAAGTGCAAAGTCCCTAACTCGTACTTTTAACGAAATTGAGTTTTTTAGTGATTTCATACAAATACACCTCCATACAAAAATTCAACAAAATATTACCAAAAATAAAAGTTTTACAAAAAAAATTGCATTATTATAATACAGTTTCTATTACGTTTTTACCTTTTCCATTGATAATCATAGTTTGTAAAAACGTATTACGTGTTTACGTTCTCAATGTGAATATTTATTTTCTGAGGATTTTCAATTAACAAAAAGTTACGATATATATTTACTGCCGTATTAATAAAAATTACTTAAGGCTTTCAAATGGTTTATAAAACTTATTTTCTATGGAAATTTGATTGAGCTGTTTTGATTTTTTTTATTATATCGTTAATTAACAGTAACATATTTATTTGACAAGTTTTGTCAACTGATTCATAATATCACAATACAAATCTACTAACTAAACCAAAGGGAGAGTATAAAACTATTTGTTTATAATTTCAACACACAAGCATCCCTCTCACTTATTTGTGTACATTCATGGGCAAAAATGTTTATCTCTAAACATATTACAAAACCTCTCCAATTTGTTTCATAACTATTAGTTTTTTAATATATTAACAAATTAATAAAAAAAAAAATTTGTATGATTTGTAAATATATCAAGTGATTTGCATTAAATTGTAAAATAACAAAGAAAAAACTTTTTTGTTAAATAATAAATAAAGATGGTTTTATGAAAATTCTGCTGGAAACATTTATTGAAATAAGTCCTTCAACAATTTGTAATAAATTGAAAATGCTTGTACATACATATGCATGTACATATATAATTTGCTTGTATCCTTCAAAGTTAACAACAGACATCAAAATTTAAAAATCTTACCGTTTTCTTAGGTACAGGCGAAATTCAATTCAAGAGAAATAATTTAATATTTTTGTTTTTGACTTCTGCACTTGTTCTATGCCTCTACATAGTCAGATATTTCTGGTTTCAAAAAACAATTCATTTATGCTGCAATCATTAAAATTTTTATAGTTCCAGCCTATGCGATATTATCGGTTAAATAATTCTTTTACTAATATCTAATATATATAGAAATCCATTCAATTAAGGGAAATAGGAAACAGACACAAAGTTCTATCTATATATCGAATGGAATTGAATTTTTCGTAATTGTTATACAATTTTTTTCATAAACAAAAATATTGTAATTACAAATCCAAACAATTTAATTCAATTCCTAATACAGCACAGGCTGATCAGTTTTTTATTTTTTATTTAATGTTACACGATTGTCTTTAATGTACAATATAATTGACATTCTAAGAATGTTTTCATTGTAAATAAACTCAATTTTATGCAGTGAAATTCCCACCATTAAACTTTCCTACTTACATTATTTACAATTTTTATGTTTCTGTTAAAGTACTATTTTTCTAATGCCTCCCAATGTGCGGTCTAAGTTTTTATTTTAAAATAATAATTATATTAGATTTAGATTTAATTTTAGAAATAAAAAATCTAAATAGAAATGAATCAAATGTGCTATTGTTACAACAAAACAAAAATATCTATACATACAATACATAATATATATCGTAAATATTCTTAATATAAAATTTAATTCAAAATTAAACTGCATGCAATATACATAATGTTTTAACCAAAAATGTTTGTAATTTTTATTGAAATATGGTAAAAAAAAATAAGCATTAATATGGTTACTGAATGCTTATCAATAGTTTTTTAAAAAAATATTTTTTCAAACAAAAGTTTTTGAGTACATCATTGTACATTATTGGTAGAATTCGAAAATACTTGTAGAAAGACCTAAAATAGTCAAATTTATTTAAGGATATAAACAAGTAAATTCTTGAAGTAAAGTAATAAATAAAGCTGTGCAATGACGCATGCTTTTGATACTTAACAATTTACATCGCCTTTTGATGAGCATTAAGTAAACATTTCCATCCCATACAACTTTAAAACACAGTAAGTGACAATACTAAAATTTATGTAATTATTTGTGTTTTTATCTATTAAATTAAGAACTAAAGGTAGTAACTATGCTATTCTACTGGACCTAAAAATAAACAAAATAGATTTGGAAGTTTGTCAGTTACTCTGTTTTAAAATTTGTCAGCCGAAAAGTTTATGTACCTTTCGAGAAAAAAATCGTTTATATATACTTATTTAGACTACTTTTAAAGATAGAAAAAGAAAAAATAAAAAATATATAATGTAGTAATTATTAACTTATTGAACTAAAAACAAACGATTTTTATACTTTTATACTTCATTAATTTGTAGTTTTGAATAACAATAAGGACAAGTTTAATCATACATTAATGTAAATTATGTTAATAAACTTAAACTTAAACTTCAGAAATATTTTTTTTTTTTAAATAATGTTGGAAATAATACCTAAAAATAGTCCAGCTATCTAAAGAAATTTAAAAAATATATGTACATATGTATATTAAACTTCCAACAAACCTGATAAGCAATTTGAAATAATTTATATTTTTAACCCCCACATTACATTAGAATTTATATTTTTATAAAACAATGAAAAGTAAAACTAAAAAAAAAAAAAACACTTTCACATATTAAATATTTTTATTATACAAAGAATTTAACATTTTTTGCATAAGTTTTGGGTGTATATATTCCAAAAAGTTACTTTTTAGTAAAAAGACAGTAACAACAGAAATATTAAAAAATAAGTTTAAAAATATTTTGAAAAACAGTAGTCTGATTATTAAATAATTTAATTTGCATGAGTTGTTATTATATTTTTTTTAATATTTAGAAAACTAAAAAGTTTAATACATATATAATTTTTATATTTATGATTTCATTAACATTTAACTTAGAATTTAAAGAAAAAAAAATATTAGTAAAAAAAAGATAAAGAAAAAACACATACTTGCATATCAATGGATACAATAATATTTATACTTAAAAACTTTATTATAATTATTATATATTCAAAACAAAACAAAAATTATAAACACTGTTAACAACAAAAAAGAGTAGACAGAATCTCTTACTTTTGAAAATTGGACGTTTTTATCTAAAATTCTTAAATCGATATTTAATTGAAAAAAATATTTATAATATACAATATATTATTCTTTTTTACAGTTTGTATATGTGTGCATAATATACTAAAGAAATGTTTAATAAAATTTTTGTTGTTGTAAAAATAAATTCAAAATTGTTTAAATCAAGATATACATAATTTAGAAACCATTTTTTATTTCCTAAAACAAAAGTTTCAAACCAGAAAACATTTAACAATTTCAGTAAAAATTTTTAATTTTTGAGAAAATTGATTAATGCTTTTAAAATTATTTTTATTAAAATTTACCTAAAGAATATTTTTAAAAAATGTTTTATTTAAAATGCAGTTTTGATAAATTTTAATTCCATTTTTTAAAATTTTTTTTTTTATTTTTTTATTTAAGAAATTTATTTGCAGTCGGATTAGAAAAGACAACGGTGGAATATATGTATAAAGAGCTACGTTCTTAACAGCTTTGCTATGTTTGATTTAAGAACAATGTTGCATTGCCATCTGGGGCTAATTTTTTGTTCTATGAAACTGTTAAAAGTTCCTGCATATTCAAAGTAACGTGACATATGATACACATTTTACAGCTAGAAAATTACTCAAATTTTTATATATGGGCATTTCCATGAATATGTCAACCACGACTGTAAAAATAAAAACTCTTGAAAATTTTTCAATATAAGTTTATTGATGAAAAAAAACACTCAAAATTTACTATGCGCAGGTATTAAGAGCTTATTAAATTATTTTAAGAGCAATAATAAGAGTTTAATCTGATTATCTCTTTAACTTATTTTAAAGAGTTGCAATCAACTATTTTTTAGCGACTAAATTGTAAAAATTAATTGTAATTGTAAATATGCTTCAAAATTAAGATAACAACAACAATTAGCAAGATCCATAAGAAAAATGAAAATATAGAGTCCAATTAGTGGTATTTTTTTTTATTATTTCTCTTGGATGTTATTTTAATGTCACGTATGTAGTGCAAAAACATTATTTGTCTTCGTCATTCGTATTTGAACAGTCGCAAGACCTAATTTAGATTTTAACTGTTTTTCTTAACATAATATAAATTTTATTACCTAAGAATACTATTAGAGAAAAATCTGTCACGTACGATATGTCACGACCGATATTAAATTGCATTTATTATAAAATCATTTAAAGATTGTTTTCAATTAAGTATGATGGATTTAAAAAGAAAAATATTTGGTTTAGTGTAAGAAATTAAAAAAATAGAAAAAATACTTCCCAAGATTCGCAGATTTTTCATGTTTTCATATATATCTCAAAATCACTTCTGTTTTATATCACGTTCGATATATTCTTATTTTTCTGGATATATTAGACAGCAATGATTGGCATATAATTAATTTTTTTTTTAATAAAGTACCCTTCGAATAGAACAAAAGATCTAATTTTGTTTTAGTTACTATTACTTTTGCAAAAATTACTCCACTTTATAGGAGTACAAATGTCACGTACGATGACATGGAAATGCCCATATGTATAATTAAAAATAAACTCTTTAATCTTAAAGGAGACAGTAGAATTTAGATTTTTTTCATCTTACAAATTAAAAGATTGTCTTTCTTAAATACAACAAAAATCTCCCCGAAATGTTTAACTACATTATTACATTCTCAGGATTTTTTTTAGAATTTAAGGGAATTACATTTCGTTGGACACAAGTAATAAACCCCTAAAAATAATTATCTGTACAGGAGAAAGTAAAAACGTAATAGTTATTATATTATTATTATGTAATTTCTTTTGTAAAGTTGCTTGTAAAACTATTCTTTTTAATAATATTGCATTAAATTGTTGTGTCAAGGTGTATTTATGTGAAATAAATTGAAATTACTTAAAAACTATATTTCGTGAAAAATACTTGTGACCATCAATATGCAGATATGTAAATATTTTTAAAATATATGTATGTATGTATGTACTTTATATGTATGTATGTACTAGTGTATACATATTATATTACTCTATCTATGCGGATAACGCGACTAGTCCATACACGCATGTAAAGTATACTCCGCAACGGACTAGGACTACAGCAAATATATTTTTGGACCACATAACCGGTGTAGTCTCTAAGCTACTCTTTCTCACTACTTGATGGAGAACCTACACGACCATTACGCACCTAATTACAACACTATATGCAATCGTTTAAGCACGAACACTTGTCTTTCAACTACAAACTCTTGTTTGAAAGTGAGGTGGTCCATAACTGCATTAGAAAGGACCATGTTTTAAGTAGTCAATTTCAACTACAATGGACCACGTAGTCAAGTACTATTTGCAGGGACAGCTTTCGCTGTTGTTAAATTGGGTGTGAGTTAGTAAAAACATTATGCGCTCTCTTTTTTCTTTTGACAATATATCAATGCTTTACGTTCTTAAAATATATTTTTTTTAATAGATTTTTACATTAGAGAACGTTAAAAAGCATACTAGATTTTATCAGCTGATCGGAAACAGCATGATCCACAACTTTTAACTCTATCCTTAGCATTAAAATAATGTTCGTTCGCTTTTTGTATGTTCTTAATGCAAACTAATGATGTAATGAATATTAAATTAGGCTAGACTTCTGCCCGACACGCTACTTTAGTTTTCAAGCGGTTAGTTTAGTTAATGTTTTCCAACAATCAATTTAATTTTTTCTACGAACCACAATCTTTTTAAAGTAGGGGTTGGAGATTGAATATACCAGGTTGTTGACAAAAAATTTACTAAAGTAACAAGTCGGACACAAATCTAGCGTAAGTAGACTAAGAATTTGACGAATATTTTCATATCACTTAACATTCGCATCATATAATATAATAGATATTCTTTACATCACTAATACAGTCGAACTTCCATAACTCGAATCACCATTATCCCAAAAAAAAATTCGACTTACGGAGACTTCGAGTTACAGAATTTTTTGTTAAAATCGAATAAAACGTTTTTTATTATGTATTTTTATTTAGAATAGCCTCGAATGGAAAACTACATAGTTAAGACTATAAAAGAACAAGCATATGTACTCATATATGTAATTAAAAAATTACAGTAAAGTAAAATATGACTGACATTTTACTTTTCTTGTTATTTTCAGTAAAAAATAACTCCAATGTGCTTAAAGCTTTGTGTGCTCATCACTTGTTGCGTCATTTGTCTGTAAATAATTATTTAATGTTGGGAAAAAACTTTCTACATCGTTTCTTGTTGGCTTTTGAGTAGTTTCTCATGCATGTTTTGGCTTCTAGTTGCTGAAAACCAATCGAGGACTGCTTTGTCGACTTTTTCGAATTTTGGTGTCCTAACTCTTTAACTACATAAACGAAATCCAGATTAAAATGAGTTGATAATTGATTCCTTATTTTTGAAAATTTTTGAGACCGTGCTTGCCGGGATACCATATTTATCAGCCGCTTCCTTTTTCTTTAACCCTTCTTCGACGTTTTTTATAAGTTTATACTTCTTTTTTAATTAATAAACATTTTAAAACACGTTTAGTTGATTTCAACATTTATCATCTAGCCCGAATTATGCATAGAACTGATACTAGGGCAAACAAAAAGAAACAAATTTGTAATTCCCCAAAAAAAATAAAGAAATAGCATGTAAAATAGACAAACCAGCTCAAAAAATAAACGAGAGTAAAACAAACAACCGATAACTATAACAAAAACCCATTAAAATAAGCAAAATTCTTCGAGTTATAGAGTTCATATGTATGAACTTCGACTTATGGAAGTTCGAGTTACGGAAGCAAAATTGTGTGCGATTTGTTCTTTAAACGCTACTGCCAACCAAATTAGTTCGAGTTAGAGAAAATTCGAGTTAGAGAAGTTCGAGTTATGGAAGTTCGACTGTATAATCATGAATGAATACATACATTTAATACATATATATATATATGTATATACCCTATAGGCAACTCAGCTAACTTTTAAACTACCTTTTTCGCAACTAATGGTGGTTGATGTCTGGTTTATTTCTAATGTGACTAACTAAGTTAGCAACTTAAAAATAAGTTAAAAATATATTTAAAATATCTACCAAAACATTATTTTAATTATTTTTTTTTTTAGGAATATGTTTGAAATTCATAGTGCTTGTGGGGTATATTTATCAACTACATAAGCTGCAATTAATCGGAGAGTAGTTTTATAAAAAATTGTTCGTCTTCGTAATTATTTCAGGCTACCATCTGGATGTCATTTTGTTGTCTCATAGATGTTTTCGTTGTTAATTTTGTTGATTTAACTGAAACTTTAAACATATTTATCTTGAAGACTCTTAACCAAATTTCTGTTTCTTTTTATAATTTTTTTTCCTAACTGCTAGATTTGGAATTTTACTTAATGTTGTAGAATATAGATTCTAGACTATATACCGATGGTCACAAATAGAAATGACCTAACTTGTATTTTTAGCGATATTAAATTTTTAGTGATTCCAATACATTTCACACAAATACACCTTTAAACAAAAAGTAATTAATGCAATAAGTAGTTTAAAAAATATAGTTTTATGAGAAATTACATTATGTTAATACAGTTACTGAGCACCTTTTGCATGACTTTTAAAGCAATAGTGTAGTAAAAAGCATTCTATGCCAGGAGTTATTTTAAATTTTTGAAAATTTTCTTTGTAAATGATGCAAATGATGTGCTTGAAAAATAGTGTAATGTATTTAAAATAATAATTATACATATATTAATATTTTATTCAAATTTTATATATATATTAAATTTTTTTGTTTTAAAATCTTTAACAGATATGAGTAAGTCATTTATTTTACATTTGTATTTTTACACAATTTATTTTTTACTGTATTATGTTATTCTAAATAATTAATTTAAAATTAAATTTATGTATTGTTATATTAGGGGCATTCGTTTAATCAACTAAATGACTCTTACAGCTTTTTATTTTTAAATTTATATTACTAATATATATGTATATATATATTAGGGTTTTCACTTATTTTAAGTATCATTTTCAGAACTTGATTACAAAATCAACTGATTTTTAATGTTCGTTCGTACAGTGCAAAACATTTAAGGCTTAATAAAACTAGTAGTTTAAACAAATGCCCCTGGTAGATAGTAGTTTAAAGAAGTAATACCCTGTTAAATGTAAATAGTAAAACATTAGAAATTATTTAAAATAAAAAATAGTATACCTAGTACATACAACATATAAAACTGAAGTGACATAGACAAAATATATACAAAACCGTACTTAGAAACCAAATTTATTTAAAAATATATAAGAACTTATAAAGCGCTGCAAATATTAGGGCAGTTCACACATATTGATCTTAAACTTTAGATTTTTCTACTTTATTTTTTTTAATAATTAAAACTAAATTATAATTTAAAAATGAATTAATTTAATACGGTATTAAATTATTGAAAAGTAACTGCTAAAATTTATAACTTTTTTAAAATTATTTAATTCTTGATAATTTTAGAAAAATCTTTTCTATAACTTTTTAAAATTATTTAATTCTTGATAATTTTAGAAATATCTATTCTATAAAAAAAAACTATTTTTTAATAAAATTTGGTGTTGTTATAACTTTGAACTCTATAGCAAAACAATAAATAAAATAAATTGCCCTAATAGTCACACAAAATTAAACTGTTTCAGATTTTTCTACTTGATTTTTACACTTTTGATTCTCAGTATGATTTGAATAAGATTTTTTACTTAAATGAATTTTTAAAATAATTATAAATCAAACTAAATCTAAATGTTTATTTTTGTATTTTTGTACATACATATATGTAAGAGGAAAACTTTAAAGCGGTAAAAAAAAACAAATACATAAAAAACTGCTTATTATTCAAAAAGCAAAATATTAATAACAAAAACCAAAGTATTTATTTTAATAACTTTTAATAACGAATTTTTCACACTTATGATAAATGTTTTTCTACTTATTATTAAAAATAAATCAGTAATAAAAAACAAAAAAAAAATAACTAAATTATTTTTATAAACAAAACAAAAATTGGCTTAAGACGTTTTTTAACATTTATATACATACATAAAATTACAAGAAAAAAACATAATAGAATAAGAAAATCGACAACAAAAAATATTTACAACTCATTTTTTGTGACAAAATCTCAATGTAATTGTAATTTATTTATTTTTTTATTATTGTAAAAACAGTAAAATAAAAAAGTAAAAAACCTAGTCTTAACAAATAAAATGCATATACATATAAACATACATACACAGAAACACTACATTTATATACTTAATAACAATTAAAAAAATAATGCTGAAAAAAATAAAATGAAGCTTAACATTTAAAATAGAAATTAAAGAAAAATTTAACAAAATGGATTTTATAATAGTTTTATCTACATAAATGTATAATATTTATTAAAAATTAAAAACAAAACATTTGGATTACTTAAATTATACTCCTATATAGAAAAATACGTGCAGGACACTAGAAGTAAATGCAATACTTAACTTAAAATATAATAAACATAATATCCCTATAGTATTTCAAACATGATGAAATGTTTCGCTTAAAAAGTTCTGCCTGATTTAAATAGAATTCATTAAAAAGAAAGTGTGGAGATTGTAAAGTTTTTTAAATTTTTGTTTTGTTCAAGATATTGTAAAACAATTGACTTTAATTTATAACTGCCCAATGTATAAACATTACCAAAAGTTTATTAGACGTTTATAAATCTAATTTTCCGAGAAAACTTTATTTATTAACACCTAATAAACTTTTAGCAGTTTTTATAAATAAAGCCGAAAACTATACACATTATGAATTATTACTTAAGAATCATATACGAAAAATGTATAAGCTTTTTAAGTCTTAAAATATGATATTCAAGAAAGTCAAACTTGATCAAAAACTGCTTTTTTAATCCCAATTATTTAAATGTTGTATTTTTTTTAACCAACAAATTAAAAAAAATTAGTTTAGCTTACTTAATTTTAAAAATTTTATATTTGATTTTTATTTAAGCTTGAGATCACTTTTTTGTTTTTTTATAAAAAATAATTTTTTATAAAAAAAACAAAAAAGTGATCTCAAGCTTAAATAAAAATCAAATATAATCAATTAAAAAATATCAAGAAACTTAGACGATATATTTAAAAATTTTATTTATCTTTACATATTTATGCAAATGTACATACATACAATCTTGAAGATTAAGATATCGTTAAAAAGCTCACATTAAAGCGGACAAAAAGTTATGAGCTATACAAATATTTATGAGCATGTCGTGCAATGTAGTACATGGAAGGGTTTGATAATCACATTTCTAAAATCTAGCCAAACACATGTTTCAAACACATGTATGAAATATGTGTATTGTACACATGTTAAAAATATATGTAATATATAGATATTATAACCTCAAAATAATTTAAACAAAAATTCAATTTAAAAACTAAAACCCTAATACTTAAACAACACGCTGTTGAAAGGTTGAAGCAAAAAACATTTTCATATAAAATTAGAGCAAAGTGATATACGATCACGGCTATCTTCGATGCATCACTCTAAGTATTTATTAAATGCATTAAACTATACGTATTACGTGCAAGATATTTTAAATAAAAATTGTTTTTTTTTTTAATTTAAAATTGTTTGAAAAAGAAACATTTTGAATGTTCAAAATAAAAGATTAAAAGAATATTGCAAAAATTTCCATAAAATTATGACTTAAATTTATTTTTTATTAATAAACTTCCAAAACAGTTTTAAAATTAAATTAAATTAAATTAATTTTAATTCTACGCATTTAGGAATTTTTAAAAATGTATTATGATATTAGCCGAGTATAATGCATTTTCGAAATATATATTAATTTTTAATCTCCATAAAATTTTAACAAACTTTATTTAAATATATATAGATATATCATTGCTGGGATTTGTGGTATAATTGTTTCAAATTTTGTATTATCGATACAGGTACAATCATTGGCTTTTTGGTACAATTTTCTTATTTGAACTGTTATTTAGGTCAATGTTATTGATGTATTCATTTATAAATTTCTCGACTAGAGTCCAGGCTTGATTTTCAATTATCACAAACGAATTAAATTTCTTCATATTTAATTATTAAGTTTTCTTAATTCTTAATCTTCCGCGCGATCGTTTTACGATGAAACAAATTTATCCACAACGTAGAAATAAAAAATTCAAGCTGTACGACGAACAAAGAATTGGAATGAAGAGGAAGAATGATTATGCGCCCGATATATTTGATAATTTACTAAATTTAAAAGTTTTGTGTGTCATGATGGAAAATAATTTTTATTAACATATAATATATTTTATTATTTTCAAATATATTTTTGATCTTTTTTCCGGCGACAGTTTTCTAAAAACTTGTAAATATATTTATTATTTTCCCCTTGAGGTAGTGAATCTTTGTTTTAGCAACACTTTTTTTTTTTTTTTGTTATATGTTATTACAAATAATATAAAATTATTGAGCATACTTTAGGGATGTCTGATTACTTTTTATATATCGTCGTTCGTAAATTATTGTGTTCTATAAGTATAGGTTTTATATGTCACTTAGAACACAATAACTTACGAACGACGATATGTATTTTGGCAAATGTTAGTACAATTAATGTTTATTTGGTACAATTTTAATGTTGAAACGGTACAATTTTAAAATTTTTAGAACCCTACAGTGGTATGGATGTGTATGTATGTACATATTTAAGAATTAGGCTGTATAGTAATATGTATATAAAAATAGTTACGCTTAAGGGCCAACAAGCATGCTAAAGAAATTGCAAATAGCGGAATCGAACGAAAGCAAAATGTTCACTCAGACGTCTAGTTCCATTTGTCTTTGATACAGATATTCCAACAATAATTCTAAAAATCCGATCGCCTTCGGCTTCCATAATTAGGCATCATTTTCAATATTTTAATTTAACACACAATACTCATTTCATATTAGAAAAATAATATTAAACAATATTTTCCTTTAAACTAGAAAAATATAAACACTTCCATAACAATTAGAAAATATTTAAAATATGTATATCTATTCATAAGTATGTTTATACGCATTTATATATGTATACATACATATGTTTATATAAATTAATATATATGTACATAATACATAATAAATACATAAAAACTCTCAGATTAGACCCACCAGAGATATTTAAAATATAAAAATAGTCTAAATAAATTAAATACTTAAACCAACAGACAGCAAATAGTTAAAAACCCATCAACTATTAAATAAACAGAAAATATTTTTAATATTTAAGTAACAAAAATAATTTAAGCAAAACCAAGCTTAATCATAAATTATTTTATATTAAAAATTAAAATAAAATTTATATACTCAATATAATATTAATTAAATCTCGAAAAACACACAACAACAGGCGCTACAATATGTACATGATTACCTATTAACAATTTTTGTAATAATTATTACAATTAATAATAATAATAAAAAATTAAACTTCTAACATTAATAATAAAATTATATGTATGTACATATATCTAAAAGAAAATTTGTATAACAACTTGGCAAAAAGAAAAAGTTATCTGTTAATAAAAGGAAAAGCTCATATATGAATAAAAAAATTAACAACACATTGAAAAATAACTATAATTATTAACCTAATACAAAAAAAAATATACCTATGTAGTTGTAATAGTGTTACTACAATAAGAAAAAAACATACGTGAAATATTATAAAAAAAAAACTCTTACCCCTCAAGAAAAAATAAAATTTATTTTATCGCAATTAAATTTTCCAACCAACTACAAAATGTGAAATATACTATATATGTATGTAAATTAAATCGTCTTAAAACAAATATATTTAAAATTCTATTCCCATGAATTATAAAACGTTTAAATACCTAACCAAGAACAACAAAATATGTGTGTTTGTATGTTATATTTTTCTTTTATACGATTTTCCTAAATTTCATATATATGTAAATGTATCTTAATTAATAAAGATAAATATATATTATATATAAAAATAACCAAGTTTTTTTTTTATTTCAAACTATTTTTGTCTTTACATCGATATTTTTTTACAAATATGTATTGCAAAAACTTGGTATAACTTTTTTCCCAACAGTGTTCTATCTAGCACTGTTTGCTATGTTGTTAAATTTTCAACTGGAAAAACGTTTGAATCTGTACTTTACAAACTGTGTGGTAACTAAAAAGCTGCTATCGTACATATATTTTTGTAAGATTTTTAATTACAGAACAAGCTCCAGCAAAATTTTTAATTTTATGTTTTAAGATATTTACGTGTTCGCCGTTATACATGTTGCTTTTATTTAGACATAAACAATCGCTCGTGTGGTCGGGGGGTTACATAATTTTTCCCATTAAAAGTTAGCAGCTTGATAATTAGCACACGGTTTGTTATTATGCACAACGCCTTTAATGTTTTTATACCCTTCGCTTGGGGTGCAAAAAAAAACTCATGTTGGCCGCCACTACAAAATGGCGGAGAATAAATTTATATATGGGTCAAATCTGGTATTTTAAAATGTAACTTCTTGAACCCCCTTTAACATTGGTATCAAATGAAAGGGCTTGACCAGTAAAATACAGTAAATTATTAAAAAATTTTAAATCCAAGATGGCGTCTAAAACAAAACGGCGGAACAAATTTGTTTAACCCCATCAATATCAAATGAAAGTGTTTGAGTAGTAGAATACAGAAAACTACGTCAAAGTTCAAAATCGAGGATGGCGTCGAAAATAATAAAGAAAAATGGCGTATAACATGAATTTTAGGTTAAGCTACGATGTGGGATTATTTGTATGTACATGATGTTGAAGGGTATTATCAGATTCGGCACTATGTATTTTAATAGTATTTACCCTTTGTTTTTTTAATATTTGTTTGTATTATTTTCAACGTTTAAAAGATTTTAAATTTGTTTTTTTAACATTCTTGTGCTTTTGTACATTTTTGTGTTTTTAGAGAGTAGTGGTTATTTATTTAAAATTCACCAAAATTTATCTAAAAAGTAAAAAAAAAAAACTATATAATAATATAAAATGTTAAATTTGACATCCCTGGTTTTATGATTTTGTCAAACAATATAAAGCTACCAGATGAATTTAAAAGTAATAAATGTTTTACAGAACCTGGAATACTTTGCAAGCCCCAAAAAAATTTATATTATATAATTAAGAAGTTGGGTTTTTACTGTCGTTTTTGCAAATTACCAATATTAATATAAGTATATTCTTATTTTCTTTTATATAAAATTTGTTATATGTATATTTTTTAATCATAAAAATTTCTGTGTTGTTCTACTTCGAAGATTTTAGTAAGTAACTTTGATAATTTTTTTCTACAAAGTTTTAATACTATTATATACCCTAACCATTATTATGAAAGCTAAACAGGCATTCGTTACCTACGGTCTACACCAGCCATCGATTTGTTTGAACAACAAACAATTTTTTATGCGCACATGAATTTGCCTGGTGTGGACCGCTATTGTCGATGTTTTGTTCTTGTTCAAACAGCGTTGTCAGAACATTTGTTCGAACAACGATGTCTGATATTAAAAGGTATTTTGAATATGAAAGAAAGAGACGACACATAAAAATACCAACAAAATACTATTTATACGTTTTCTCCATATCAAAGAACATGAACAATTTCTTGACAGTTGCTCTGCCGACGTTTTGTTCTAGTCTAAACAAATCGATGGCTCGTCAAGACGTAGAGTTAGATATGCATAATTGTTATGGAAAGTTTTTCGTTTACACACTCTCCTAACTTCGATCCTTACCGTTGTTGGTTTAATTATAAATTGTAACCAGGGTGGTTCGTAAAACAGTCTTAATTACAATTTTTCATTCAAGCCGTGATTCAACATGATTGTCATGTAAAACAGCTCATTATGGTGTTTCCCTAAATTTTCGTTTCTACACGTTTCTGCTTGTGCAAATATTCTGCTGCAAATAGTTACAACAAAACTTTTGTGTATTTTTCATATTTTTTTCAAATAAAGATAAATTAATGTAGAAAAGTCGTCCAAAATTCAGTCACAAATAAATAAATTTAGTAATAAATTAATTTTTGCGAGCAATCTAAGTTTCTTCCTTTACGACGGCATTTTAATAAATAGAGTCGATTATCACTTGAATCTTACAAACAATTACCGTAGTAATCACAAGTTGTCCTAAATTCGAATGATAACATAAAGAAACATGACTGTTGTAAACGAGCCTTCATAACGAAGTGTAACCGATTTTGCTAAATTTTTGATAACAGATATCAAATGCGGAGGCTTACAAATATTACAGACAGCTCTGCCTAGCAGACTCTTAGCAGATCGTCGCAGGTACCTGAATAGTTATGACAACACAATAAACAAACCATACACAGTAGTATTATTTTAGGACAGTGTTTTCTTGAATATCAAACACAAATTTTTATACTATTGTGACATCCTACAGCATTATAACAATATGACATGTTAGAACACCTTGTGATAAACTTGAAAGCAAAACTGGAACATGTGGACGCAGTGTTAAATGTAACAAATGCTGTTATAGCTTTTCGATTTTTTGATAAACACTTAAAACACGGTTACTTTTTTTAGTATAATTTATTAATTATGGGCAAAGCTGGAACATTGGCTACATTAAAAATGGAGAACTCTTAATAAGTCCCCTTTTTCAATGTCGAAATAGAAAGGCAGACATTTTTTCATTTTCTTTTACTCATTCACTTTGAAACTGTACAATCAAGAAATTAGAAGGCAGACAGAAATTTACTTTTTATATATCTGTTTTTATTTTTGTCATCGCATGGTGTTTAACTCTCAAAACAAACTATCAAACCGACGCTGAGATGAGCAAAAATATGAAAAAATAAAAACAAAATAATAAATGTCCCATACAGATTGTTGTGTACAATTTACTCTACCTGTTCAACCCCTTGCCAACAAGCTTCGTCTGTCTGCCCATCAATTTCGGAATTGTAAAAGGACTCTAAGTTAGCGCGCATATTAAAGAGTTTATTTAAATGATATGCAGTGCTTGTATAATTTATAAACACAAAAATTTTTTTTAATTTAATGAGGTATATTGTGAACATAAATCTTTGAATATTATTAACCTTAATAGAAATCATGAAGAACAATAATTTTTTATCTAGATTCTGAAAGAATTCCCCAGCTTTATTTGTGAAAAAAAAAACAAATTTAAGACTATGAATTTAGAGAAAATTTGATAATTCTTTGGCTAAAAAATTTGATTTAAAATGTGAGGATTCAAAGGATTCGTCTCCAATGTTGTAAATATTTCTACAGCAAATTATGGTCTTTCCACATTCATTCACATGTGTATGGAATTTTCAGTAAAAATAACTTATATACATATTTATTTATTTATTTATTTATTTATTTATTCAACACAGCAATACAAAGCCTTCCAGGCACTAAGCCGATTTTTTGTTGATCATCTGGCACCCTGATTATAGTTTGTATGGGATGTACCTCTTCCACCTTATGCATATATGTATTTTTTTTTTTTATTTTACAAAATAATTATTTTATCGTCTTGGCAGCTCAATTTCTAAGAGTTGCATTTCTGCAGAGGTGTTTTTTTTAACGAAAAATGGCGTTAAAATAATATGGCTGATGCGTCGCGGCGCTTTTTTTTAATTTTTTTTTATATGTATTCCGACGTTTCTGCTTAACGAAAGAAGGGAAATTTTTGCAAGTAGCAGCAGCAGTATTTAATTGTCCGGCAAAGTGTGTTGTACGACGACAGCAGTGATACGAAAAGAAATTAAGTGTATAATTACAAATAGTGCTAACTTTTTTTAGAAATACTAAACAAAGAATTTAAAGAATAATCATGTCTGACGAAAAGAAGGTACGTTTCATCAAGAAAAATAGATAATGTAGACATTTTAAAATGGTTAAACAAAATTTGTGGATGACGCCGACAAACATGGCGCGGTCAGCCTCGACGCAATGCGGCTTTTTTTTTTATATATTAAAAAAAATCTAGTTAAGGAATACGTTAAAAATTCTTAAAAAGTTTTTGTTGAAATTTTAATTTTTATACATTAAAAGAAACTAATATACATAAAACAATCTACGAGTTTGTGTGTGACTTAAATTATCAAACATAACCTAGCATTTATTTGCCTTTTTCTGTCTTGTTTTGCATTTAACACCCTACATCCTCTATTTTAGATTTTCTCATTTTGTTTCGTTATTAAACCGAGGCTTACGTTAAAATCGTTTTTGTGTTTATAATGTTGCACACGAAAAATATATATATGTGGTATTTTTTTACTTCCCTTCTATAATACAAAACTTAAAAAAGTTTCAATGCAATTACTAAATTAGTACCGATAAAACTTCGCTATTGCTAATTGTAAAGAATATGTGGGTGAAGGATAGCTAAAGCACAGTAGATTTATATATTTTTTTATCTAATGATTTTTATTAGTATCAGTAATACTTTTCATATACATACAATAACTTAAATTTGTTATTAATTTGTATCAGCTCTAATACAAATTAAACTTCACAAAAAATGAGTTTTGTTTTTTAACAAATGACAAAATTGTATTTATATCATTCTTATTTATAAATTTTTCTTTTTATATATTTACAGGGATCTGAAACAGAACATATTAATTTAAAAGTTTTGGGCCAAGATAACGCCGTTGTACAGTTCAAAATTAAAAAACATACACCTCTTAGAAAACTAATGAATGCCTACTGTGACAGAGCGGTAAGTTGAATATTTAAATAACAAAGATGATATACGATCAAAAACTAATTTAATATTCTCCATTTTATATGCAGGGTTTGTCTATGCAAGTAGTTCGGTTTCGTTTTGATGGTCAGCCCATTAATGAAAATGATACCCCTACTTCTTTGGAAATGGAAGAGGGGGACACTATTGAAGTTTATCAACAACAGACGGGTGGCAACTATTAAACTTTAAAATAATAATATATTCGCAAAAAAATACACAAAATTAACTTTATTCGTAATAAATATAAAACAAACTCATAAAATGGAAAAAAAAATAACTTATATATTTAAAAAAATATAACAAAATGTCATCAAAATGATCAAAAATTAAAAAAAGAGATCACAATTTCATATTTACGGAAACTACAAGAATTTTCATTAAAATTTGTTTAAAAAGTTAAAACATTTAAAAGACTTAAATTTGGGATTTTCGTAGAGGCAGGATTCGCTTAATGCCCCTATTGCTGTTTGCGATTCACAAATTTTTTTAATTTCTCGACGTTGATAAACTAATTACACTCAATTCAAATAAACCTCTATTACTTTCTTTAATTTTCAAAATATTTTTCTGCTCTTATGTAAAATTTAGTAAAGTCAAAAATTTTAAGTAACGGTTTGTTCACCATCCAAAAAACAATTTGGTTGGGCGAAAATTGGATTGACACGAACGACGAATATGGGTTGACAATGCAATAGGGGAGTAAACCAATCCAAACTGTTTTTGATGAAATTAAATTTTAAGAACTTTTATAGGTATAAACAATACCACAATGACTGTTTAATTTCACTCAAGAATACGAAAATTAAGCTAATTTTAAGTAGTTTCTTTCGAAATTATTGTATTCTTATGATTTAAAGATAAATTGTTTTTTGTACTAAGATATTTTTTGAAAACCAACACTTGTAAAACCTTTAATTTTTAAAAACCGATAGAATCTATGTTTTTAGTATTGTAATTAAAAAAAATAATTCCAATAAAAACAATTTAGTATATGGATGAAATCCTTGAAACTTTTTAAATTTCTTTAGTGTGACTTTCAAAATATTTTTTTAATACGATTGTTTCCATAGTTTGAAAAATTCTATAGAAAAATACATCGAACGCATTTCTGTCCACTGTGCCATTTGTTCAGTTGTGTTAACAGCTTTGCATTATTGTTTAGGTATTTTATATTTGACTTTTAACCCACTGTGCAATGATTCATAACGTAGTAATTTTTGATGCGTACAGTTGTGTCCAAAAGCGTTTATTTAATATGTGCATCGACGGTGAATACCCTACACTAGATACATTTATGTACTTAAGTATGTACATTCCAGTGTAGTTTGCTGTTGTATTAATTTGAATTTGTATACCTAGGTAGGTATATGAACATTTTTAAGAAAAATTTTTAGTTCTTGTTTGTTATCGTTCTGTATCTCCATCTCTTTTCGAGTCACGCTAGATTTAAAGGTCATATATCTTAAATTAGTTTTGTTTCGCGATGTTCGCTATAAAGAAAAGGTTTCCCTTATATGGTTAGACTATTTTTTTAGGAAACTTTTGGGTACATTCGCTTTTTTCATTAATTTAATTTCTGATATATTTATAGTTTTATATTGATGGTCCTAAGTAGAAAGACCTAACTCTTTTTTTTTACAAAATTTAGTTTTTCAGTGATTCCAATAAATTTAAAACAAATACGCCTCGACACAAAAATTTACTGCAAACGTATCAAAAACAAGAGTTTTACAAGCAGTTTCACAAACGAAATTTTGTTAACATAATTCAGTTTCTATTACATTTTTACCTTCTTCATAAAGTTGCAGTTATTTGAGTTAGGGCCTTTCTACCTGTGATCTACGATATATAACAGGAATTCATCGATACGATTTTTTAGCGATACTAAAAAACAAGAGTGCTTTGACAAATCCTTATTTCCTTCGCTATCCTGTGTCAAAATTCTAATATACCTAATTGTTACACTTTAATGTAAAAAATTTTAATTCGAGCCCCTTGTACTTTTGTTTTAAATTCGTTTATGGTATTAAATAAAACAAAATATAGGTATGTATGACATTTGTTACGGACGCCGTTTTAGAGTTTTTATATATTTAGCTTTATTCTACTAATTAATCCCATTTCATTGACACCTACTTACATACATATATTGATGTGGTAAAGAAAAACAAATTATTCGCTATTTTGTCTCGGACTCGTATCTTAAAATTTATTTATTTATTTATTAATTTCTTTGTAATACATGTAGCCATATGGCCATATGGCATTTACTCTAAAGCCCGCTAAAGCTAAATATCTATCGCTAAAACTTTAAAAAATTTAAGTCTCCAAGTTAAATGTCCTGCAGCCTTACGCGTTATTTCGCTTTTACTCACTCACTAAAACTCTAAAAAATATATTTAGAGATTGTTTGCTACTATATTTGCAGAGTTTGTCGATAGATATTTATATATATTCTTAGTTTTAGCAATAGAGATTAAGCTTTAGCGAGTCACAGAATAAGTCTTCTTGTCAACCCATTTTATTTAATACCAATATTGTGGTTTAAGGAGTTACATTTGTAATTACTATGTATATTTAACACGTGTATCCACCATTTTGTTTCAGAGGCCATCTTTAATTTTAAATTTTTCATATTTCAATGCATTATTCTAGTTATTATTAATATTCAGAGGTTTGAAGGGAGTAAATTTTTACGGCATTATGCACAATAACAAAGTGTCTGCTAACTAACGAGCTGCTTTCTTTCATTATGGAAATTTTCTCCTAAAAAAGTTAACAGCTTCTTCGTTAGCACATTATTTGTTGTTATGCATAACGCCGTTAGTTACTAGATTTGAACCAAAGAAACACTTTTTGCACGCTATTTTGTAGTGGAGGCCATCTGAAATAATTAAATTCGTAAAAATATCTAAGCAGTTGTATTATAGTGATTGTATTAAGTTACTATTAAACTGTTTTATTTTCAGCAACACCGTTTCCAAAAATTAGTTAGAAACTTTGGAAACTTAATATATTTAAAATATCTATATTTTTCCCAAATTGTTATTGCCTATAACTTAGCTGATTAGTCGCAGATTTGTCTAAAATTACGTTTAGCCCTATGGCACATCATATTTAAAAATAGTAACAAACACGTCTGTAAATTATCCGAGGGCTTAAAAATTTTAACTTTTTGGTTAAAATATAAGAAAATAAATTAATTTAAATAACAGATACTTTATTCATGTATTGTAATAATCACTACTTTAAAAATCCATTTTTTCTCTTTTTGAAATTCTTATTTGCTTCTACTATTTCTTAGCAACAAGAGATGCTTTAGCCTTTTCCTCTGTTAATTTTTTTAAATGACGTTTTCCCTTTAAATGCTGTTCCAAACCAGGCAAATGTGACATAGAAGTATTACAAGTTTTACAATAATATTGACCACTCGGCGTACGATACATAGATAAATCAGAGGGGTCTGGTTTTATTTCCTCTTTTATAGCTGAAAAGAGCACATTATCCATTACAGTTGGCGGTGGCCCAATAACTGATTGCGATTCTGCATTGTTGTCCTCTGTTGGTGTTGGATTGATCCCAGCTAATTTTAATTTCTTTGTGTGTTTTGAACCAGACAAGTGCATGTTCATCTGAACAGCTGATGTAACACTTACTTTACAAACCGAACAAAACAATGCTGCATCTTGAAATAACGAGTTGCTAGACATTGATATTTTTCCAGTTTCATTTTCCAATGTGGTAGTTGTTGTATCAGCAACACTAGTTGTAGTTTTCGTTGTAGCTGCTGATGATGGGTTCCCATTGCTGTTTAAACTTTCAGCTGCTGCTACGATTTTATTATACTGAAATTGTTCTCCAATTCCAAAACATCTGTCCTTATATTGATTTGGTGTAACCTTAGTACCGGTACGTACCCATTTACCCTCAGCATTGTAAAAACCAGCACCAGATGGTTTAGCACGTTGTGCAATAACCAATTGATGTTTCTTACCAGCAAAATGCTGATTTGCATGAATTGATGATGTTAACTTGAGATCACAAGCCTCGCAGTAAAAGGCGTCTGGACCGGTAGGACCTTGTGTTACAAAACGTTTAAGTGATGGTGGGTTAATACCTTTTTCTGTGTAATTCTAGAAATAAAAGTACATATACATATATATTTAATATAGTTTTTATTTTCAATGCAATTTTTAGTAGATTATAAAAAAAAATATATTATTTTAAAAAAATACTTTTAAAGCTCTGTGATATATTATTTTTTGTAAGTTTTACACAATGTTTTCTAAAAAATTAAATTGTTTCTCATTTTTAGTATCATATGGCAGCATATTATATAAATTAAGATCTTTGTAGAATAGTGAGCTCTGCATTGTCACATTATTCACGAGTTTCGGTCTAAAGTTATGCGCATTTCGGAGACTGTAAGGTTGTATTTCGCCAAGATATCTTAATTGGTCACATAGATATTAAGGTGAATTTCCTGTCTTAATATTCTTTTCTATTTTTATTTTGGTTATTAATGTAGTTTGGGTAAAGTTGTAATTACTATGTAATAATTTAGTTTGGCCTTTTGGGGCTTTTTTATTACGAAATTGAATTAATAAATAAATAAAAGTATTAAGTAGTATTAAGTTGAAGTCGTTATTAAATGTTCAGCCATCAAAACGTATTGATGTAAAACTGTTACATTTTAGAATTGATCACATTGCTCTGTTGAGTAGTTTTTGAAGCGTGTTTTTTTGTTTTAGTCAGCATGAATATATATAATGGTGAAACCGAATTCGAAATATAATTTAATTATTGTAAATGTTTTTACCGTTTTTACCGTAAACCAAAATCAAACCTTGAAGCACTCCAAATTCATTAATGATTGTATCTGATTTTGAGTTGTCTACTGTCATTGTTTGTTTGCGTTCTGTTAAGTACTATTCATTCCATTGAAGTTCGTTTTCTTAGACACCGTACATGTACAGTTTCTGTAGCAGTATATCTCTGTCTATTGCTCCAAAGGATCCCTTTAAGTCCAAAACATTGCCATTATTTTTAATTTTTTTCTAATACTGTATTTACAAGGTGTAATAAATTCAAATGTTCTAAAATAATAACATGGAATATATGACTGTTATGGACGACCTTTCATTACTAAGTGTGATATATCATATTTAAGTCGCCGATTTAACTTAAATTTTGTTAACAAATCTTTTACGCGGATGTCGGAGGAGGCTTACAAATAGTGGTGGACATTGTTTTGGCACTCCTTCCATATCCTACTAATATAATAAATGTGAATGTTTGTATGTTTGGATATTTGTTACTCAATCACGCAAAAACGGCTGAACGGAACTAAATGAAATTCAGCACATAGATAGATAACAACCTAGATTAACACATAGGATACTTTTTATTACGATAATAACGCGAAGTCGTTGGCAAACTCATCATCCTAAACGGGTTGTTTGTGTTGTAAATATTTTTATTATTCAGCCTTATTGTCATTGGCGTTGTCGTATTTTTTGGTACCGTGTAATATTTACGATAATCTAAAATGAATGAGACCTTGTCGTAGTTCTGTCGTTTTCAACACAAAAACGACACGAAAACGCCAATGACAATAAGGCGGATTGTTTTTAATACTAAGTCTACCTTTTATCCCGATAACTACGCAGACGAATAAATATGTTTATAAGTTCAATTCAGATAAGGGAACTGAGCTGACCATTTTAAAACATTTTTGTTTTGTTCCTTTATTCACAAGTTGTGAATAACGTTTGTGATGATTTTCGTGCATAGAACTCCATTGTATCGGCGAGTTTTCTTTGGAAATTCCATCATCAATTTTTTATTATTTTTTTATATACATATGTAAATAGTTGCTGAACTATTTTTGAAATTTTATAACTATTGGACCAATACCGTAACGCAAAAAATCACCCTAACCCATGACATTATCAACGCCGTGTTAAAATGTTTTTATGGTGTAATTTGGATGATGCCTAACATATTATTTTCCATCAAAGCCCTATCGACAAAACTTTAATTTTAATTAATCACTCTAAAACACGCTTTTCCAAAAGCTTTTAAATTTATTTATTCAACGTAATATAAAGATTTTCCTTACAATATGTACTCTGTATTTTTTGTATTTCTGAAACGTTTTAATGGATTAGCTCAAGGAATTCTTTTTGTTTTTTTTTTAAGGACAGACGGAAATTGCTCAATCGACTTCCCTAGTCATAAGTTTAAAAAACATAAAAATGGTTGATTTTAACTAAATTAAATTTGGCACAGAGATAGATAACAACCTTATTTAAAACAAAGGCTACCTTTTATGACAATAATCAAGCGAATTTTCGGAAAAAATAAATATATGTATTTTTTATATTTAGTCAGTCAGTTACTTAGGGTTTCAAGAGCGCAAAATTAAATCATAGTTTCTAAGAATAATAAAACATCAAACGTCGTCTATGGAAAAATTTTGTCTAAAATAGTTGCATTAAATCCTACTTACTATATAATAAATTCGACTGCATGTTTGTTTTAATCATTTACATAATCACGCAAAAAATTCTGAACGGAATTGAGTGAAATTGCCGCAGAAATGTACAAATAAACTACATAAATTTAAATTTACAAATATATAAAAAACCGGTTATTCGAAAAGATTTTATGCGTAAAAACCGAAAACACGATTTATAAATTTTTTTTATTCGAATTACATATTTTTAAACCATTTTTCTTATATGACAAATATTTTATTGCTTTAATCCTAAGTATTAATAAGACTTCAGAAATTCTAAAAAAAAAATTGTTAAACATGTACTTTAATTTAATGAATATAAATCTTTTTGACATACATATACCAAGTGGAAAAATAATGGGCCTTTTTAGGAATGCATTAATTCATTGAATTAAGAGGGCAAATTTTTTCATAAGACAAAATGATTAGTTATACAAAATTTTAGGCAAAACTTTCAACTTTTTGCATCAAACTGTTTAAGTATGGTATACAAACCCTTAATGTCGCGATGCATTAAATTTATGCATTTCCAAAAAGGTTCAACGCTTTTATTGAAATCCAACTTACTTTCAATAACCAAGCAGATATATGTTTATCATGGGATTTTGATTCGTAGTGATCCTTTGCAAGCATTCTCGAATTCATTTTTACATTGCACAGTTCACATGACAATGGATGTATCAAAGAGTTTAATTCATTGGGATAAGATTCATCACGACCCATAAATATGACTAGTTTTCCATCAGTAGTAACTTCTGCAATGGGAGTCTCTTTTTTTGCAGGGATACCACCATTACTAGCCGCATTTTTACGTTTATATGGATTTTTATATTGCGTATAACCAGTTTTATGTCTAGATGGTGGTAAAAAACGTTCTGCATTTTGATAATAATCACCTGAACTTCCTGTGGCTGTTCCGACTAACTGATAATTATCGTTGAACGAATTAGAACCGCTGCCATAACCATAATATGCGGTGTTAACAGTTGGTGTAGCTTCTGCAGATTGCGTAGTGCCAGCGCTATAGGTACCCTCTATTGTTGAGTAACCGGAGGGGACAAACTGACTATCAGAACTCTGTCTTTTAATTGGAATATTATAATTTTGCAAAAAATCATAATTCATTTTTTCGTTATATGTAACAAACTTCTTGAAAAACGAAATTTTCTGAATTGATTTTTATCCACCAAACGAACCAAACAAATAGATTGATATCTGTATCTCCTCTCAGTGATGCTAACTTTGAGCTTTTATCTCAGCTTTTAATACATTTAAATAATTTAACAGGAGGGTTTTTCAAAAAGATGTAAAAATTGTTGCAGGCTATTGCTTTTATATGTCTATTTATATTTTTTGCATGCCTTATGTATATACACAGAAAAACAAAATACACAAAAAAAATGTTAAAAAACATGACATCTTCACGATATACATAAAAAATTCCGGCAGCAGGGTTCACTTAACAATGTACCTGCAATTGATCAGCTGATCGTTTTTGCGTTCTATTATCAATGTCAATCAATTATCAAGTAAGGGCGCTCAAATTTTGCCAGAATATTTCTTATACACAAGGTTTGTATGGTATTGAAAATGGGCTAAGACGGCATATTGGGAAGAAAGTTATAGCTCATAATGGAAGAGTAGGTGAAAAAAACCCTGTCCTTCAACATCGAATAAAATGCAATTGTGTCCAAACGCATGAGATTTCGAATGTGTATTTCCTGAGTAATAAAATATTTTTCCCTAAAATAAATAAATAAATAAAATTGCTGAAAATCTATGAGTTAGGAGAGAATTATATATCAAAAGGTACGAAAATTTATATTGCACAGTGTATTTTTCGGTATAATAAAAATTTAAAACGTAATAAAACTGACAAATTTAGATGTATGATTCTGAAACATTGCTTTTTGGTCAAAGGCTTTGTACTAACGGACAATAAATATGACACGCCCACTTTTACGGTCCCCTCCCATATAACGCTTTATCTCAAGTTCATATAATTCTCTATTAATAAAGATTTTGGAAGAAAAAAGAACTCTGTATTGAAATATCCCAGTTAAAATTATTAGCAGAAACTACTTCGACACGCCTATTATAACGCCCACTTATCACGTAATCTACTGTTAATGAAATTTAAAAGCTCATAAATCCGACAAAATTAGAGGTATGATTATGAAACTTCGTACATATAGCTTATATAGTCAATGTCATTATTATGCCAATAAATGAAGGTGACACTCCCACTTTAACGCCTACCTCCCATATAACGTTTTAACTTAAATTCTTATAATTTTTCTATGAACAAAGTTTTTGGAAGAATAAAGAACTATATTGAAATATCTAAGTTGTATTTATTAGCAGAAACAATATTGACATGCCTACTTTAAAGCCCACTTCCATTGAAAGACTAAATTTACGAAAATATTTTATAAGCGTATCGAAGTTATACAAAGAAAGTGATACATATTTTAGTATAAAGAGATTATTCCATAGCGATTTCTGTTAATAACAATATAATAAATTTTGTGCTATAAAAATACATTAAATTGGTGGGTATAAAAATTTCGGCATAGTGCTCTTACTTGTTGAAATTGGTTTAGTATTTAAGAGGCTATAAGTGTTTAAAGTTGCTACTAATAATGCTCAATACATATGTGTGCAACAAAACATAAAGCAACAAGAGTGCTATATTTCGTAGTCCCGAATCTGATAATACCCTTCACTATCATGTACATATTTAGGTATAATGGCCACATACTTATACTAGATTTCCGACGCCATCTTTAATTTTAAATTTTACACAGTTAGCTGTATTTTACTAGTCAAGGGGATATGTCAATTATGCCTAATATAATAATTATTAATGTTTCCCCTGAATATGGGTGTTAAAAGAAATAAAATACAATAAAGTATAAAAAATGCAAAACGGCTGATAATTTATTTTCTTAGCATGGGTATCAGATGGAATGACTTCATTAGTAAAATGAATGGCGTTCAATACAATTATAATTTGAAGTCTAAGTAACGCTACGACGAGGTTTTTATTGGAATTTTGACAAATATTTATATGTATATACATCATACAGCACGGCCGAATCTAACTTGTTAAATTTCTGATTTTACGAATCTAGAAATGTTAAATTATGAGATATGAGAGAACAAAATACACTTCTATTAAGCTAATAATGACCCATTTGAGTTAGAAATGTTACTAGTGGAAGCATATTATATGAAAATTTAAATCAATAGTTTTAAAATTAAAGGCCACAAGGGTGGCCTAAAATATAAATTTTTCTTTTTAATAGTTAGAAATGTTACTAGTGGAAGCATATTATATGAAAATTTAAATAAATAGTTTTAAAATTAGAGGCCACAAGGGTGGCCTAAAATATAAATTTTCCTTTTTAATTGTACTTTTGTATTTTTTCAATTTTGATTTTTTTGTACACATATTTTTTTTAATATACTTAACGATTTTTTATAATCAATCAAAAAAAATTAGATAAATAGTGCTGAAGTAGAATATCATTAAGAGAATCTTATCTTACTGGTAATAATTCTCTCTTATGGTTGATTCTAGGTAAATTTTGTTAATTATTCCGATATAATATAAATAATATAGAATTGAATTTTTTTATGTAATTTTTATTTTCTTATTAAAGAAATTATCGTGCTACAAATTAAACCGTTATAGTTTAGTGAAAAAATACAAAAAAAAACGTGTTTTTTATATTATATTATTTACTGTTATATGAAATTAGTTCCATAAGTAAGAAATTAAAGCTAATTTTATTTTATTTTTGTTTGATCGAAAAAATATGGAGGAAAACTTGTTTAAACATTGTGAGTAAATAAGACTAAGACCATTTCTCTTTTCTTAACCAAACGTATTTAATAAAGATGTGTAAATATTACCAAATATACTTTTTTATAATTTTTTTGTTAGATAAAATCTCGTAATTTAATATGTTTTATATAACAACCTCGTTTTGTACCAAATTGAAATCGACCTTTGTTCCTTGTGGTCGATTCATACGAGCCTCTGCCCATTCTTTAGGATGTGCTTTTTTACGGTGATGATGCATGTTTGCATTTGTCTTAAACGTTTTTGTGCAATGAGGGCATTGATATAGGTCTTCGCCAGTATGTGTTGCCATATGTTCACGTAGTACTATTGCAAATTTAAAGCTCTTCTCACATATTGTACATTTAAATTTGCGCTCAGTTTGATGAACATTTTTCTTGTGACTACGTAATGCCATTTCAGTGGTAGCAACTTTTCCACAATCACTACATACGTACACGGTAGAGCCATCATGGTGAGTAATAAGTTTGTGTCTTTTCAAACTAGAATGAGAATGCAATTCAGCACCACATTGGTCGCATGGCCATTTACGCTTTTGAACTCCAGCATGTTCAAGTAGGTGCTTTTTAAGAGCATAAGGGCCATGAAGTGTTTTGCCGCATTGATCACAAATACGATCAGCATTGTGTACTGATTTCTCATGTAAATTTCGTCTCTGCTCTGAAGGGAATCCTTTTCCGCACTCCCTACACATATGAGTAAGATTAGTTTCATGTGTTTCCATGTGTATTCTTAATACCGTTTTATTTATAAAAGCCTTGTGACACACTGTGCACTCGAAAGGACGTAATTTGCCCTCTTCAGTGTGTAATTCACGTATATGTTTAGTTAAGTTTCTACTGTTTGTGCTGCAACGACCACAAATTTCACATTTAAAAGCGTTTGGATCCATGTGCAGACGTATGTGCTCGACTATGTGAAAACGATGAGTAAACTTTCGTTGACAACATAATACATAGAACTTTTCCTCTGGATGTTCTTGTACAAAATGTTTTCGCAATAAAGTGTAGTTTGCAAATGCAGCATGACATATTTCACATTCCAACTCACTACGCCATGCAGCTATAAAAGCATCATTCTCTAACGTTCTTTGCTTATTGTAACTCATTTTATCACTGGGAGTTGAATTATCATCTTGATTGCCAATTTCATTATTAGAGGGAGTATTTGGATTATTAAATAGCTTTTCTTTCACTTTAGTATCATTAGATTTTGCCTTTGCTTTGGTTTTACTCTCTTTTTTAAAACGTTTTTCTTTTTTCTTTGGTTGCAAAGATGGCTTTTTCATATTTTCAGAAGATACAATTTTTTTGTTAACATTTCTTTTGGAACTCGACCTTTTTCTGGTAAATTTTTTGACGCTTTCGAGAAGGGGCCTCTCATCCTCTGAACTAAAGGGATTATCGTCTCTTATATCGAACGTTGTGTCAATATCGGATATGTGTTCTTCATCTTTAAGTTCATTTAATAAATTATTTTGTGTTTTCTTTTTGTCTATCGGTGTTTCATCTATCAGATCTTCCTCTAATTTAATTTCGGGTACAATTTGTTTTATATCTTCCAACTTGGATTGTGCAATGTACACAGCCTGCTGGAAGGTATAAAAGTCACTAATGTGCTGCCAGCATCCTGCACATATTACTGGAGAGCTAAAATCTTGTCCAGGTGTTAACAACTAAACCAAATTATGTTGAAAATTACTTAGTAATGTTTTTTTTATAAATACATACCATTGGGTCAAAGTATTTGGTGGCAATATCGTAGGCATCATTACACTGACCATTGTCATCAAATAATTGCTTGCAATCATGAAAAGGACACACACATAATCGACACAACGTAATCAGCGATATTTTACCATCCATATTTATTTTGTAGTTTTAAAGAAATGGTTTTATACAATCTTTAACAATTGGTAGAAATTTTTTTACAAAAACATTAAATACGTTTTCTTTGTTTACGAACAACTTGCAAAAAGAAAATACAGGTAACTATAGAGTTGCAAAGCCAAAAGAATTCTACAGTTCAATATTGCCAGAAGCAAGGTATATTTAATTAATCTCGTTCTGTGAAACTATGAAATGAAATTTTTCTGTGTGCCACTTTTCATAATGTTGACTTGTGGTAGGGGTGGTGGTGTTGCCCTTTATATTTTAATTAATCTCAGCATAGGATTGTTTATGTTGGCAGGATTTTTATTTATTTATTCAAAGTTTGTTAACCTAGGCTATAATCGGTTACAAACTTTCGAGTGTTTCTTTTTGGGGTTGCATACCTTCCTCATGGTGATCTTGTTTTATTTGAGAGTAAGACATATGACTTGCTAATTCAATATTCAAATATTGTTATAATGGGCGATTTGAATAACAATTTGTTTGATCCTGTTAAGTCTTTGAGATTTCGGAATATTAGTGTACCCTGCATACACCATACAGGTAGCTGTGCCGCTCAGCTAATTGCACCATGCTCAATACAAGGGAGTAATATATTTTATGAAAATAGTTTTTGTTCTAACAATTTTACCTCGTTAGCTAAGAAATACGCGAAGGCAAAAATTCAACAAATGGTTTTAATCAATGAGCATTTTTCCGAGATTCCGATTCTATCAAGTTTTATAACAAACTAGCTTGTGCCCACGACTTCGTCTACATAGTTATCGGGGTAAAAGGTAGACTTAGTATTAACATAGGGTTATTTATGTTTGTCAATACTTAGAAAAAATAAGTAATGAGTAGAAAGCAATGTATTAAATCTTAATTTTCAGAGTTTTATTATTTTATTTTAAACAGACCATCTAAAATTTCCAATCGAATAAAAAAAAAACAGCCAAATCGTTTTAGCCGTACTATCGTTATGCGATTACGCACCTTATCCGTTTCATTTTTATATAGGTATATAGATTACCGACTGAACAGACTATTGAACATTGCAGCTTTAATGTAAGGGCCAACAAAATCTGCACTATAAACCTTGTATGGTTATACTTTGGTTACGTGCACTCTGCACATACCCTACCTTTATTTGCCATGACCGCAATTAAACATCATATTTGAGAATTTTACAACTAACGTTATTTTCACTTATTAACAGTGTATTTATTATCATAAAATTTTTGTATTATAATTTGCAGCATCGTATTTACAAAAATATAAAAATTGATTCAGTTTTCACCGACAGGGCGGATGATATCGGAATCCCCGGGATCGGTGATGGACAAGGTGCAAACACGGAAGTATTTACCACAGGCAGTACCCAATTCAATATTGGTACCACTGTAATGTTGAACTTCAGTTTTGGCCAACATGGCGTAGTATTCAATTTCAGATTTTCTAGATAAAAAAAATGCTTTCATTAATCAATTATATAAATATTAAGACTTTGGTAAACATTATTTTGGATCAGAAAGAGTCTCTAGTGTAAAAATACTTATCAACAGAACATTCTGTAATACACATTCATCACAAAATAAATATAAAAAACATGTGAAGTACATAAGAACTTACTTTTTATACCATTGAACAGAAACATCATTTGGTAGTCTTGATAGATCAACTGAAGAAATTAATAATTTTGCCTTGTAAAGCTATTTCTTGTAAAACGAAGTAAAACAAACGTTTATCATTTAGGAAACATACTTCTCAGTCTCTAACAAGACTCCATATGGTTTCCGTTTAAAGTTATTTTGTATAAATATTCGTAATGCACTCTTTTTTTTCTTTGGAAAAAATCTCACCTTAAAGCTGGGGTATTGCTTGCAATCAACACCAATTTTGCTTTACCTTGGCGCAAAGTCTTTAAAGTTTGTTTGTAGCCCAAGCAAGATTTGCCAGATTTCATAACTAAAGCCAATTTAGCATTGGTAGACTCTAAAGCTTTTTTCTGAAAGAGAAAAACAGTCGTCTTTAATTACGAGTTTCAAACCACGTGCTAAAACTTACTTGTTTTTTTACGGCAACCATGTTGATTTTATTTCCTTATTGACTTGTTAATCAATAGCAGCGCTTAAAACAAACAAAAAATATGTTACTATACTAGTTAAGAAAACTGCTACTATACTAGAGTAACATAAAATACACCTACTTCCTTCGACGGATACTGAAAAAAGAGAGAACATTTCAAAACAGGAAATAAAATATTAAATTTTTTTTGCTGTCAAAATTGACATATTTTGTGAAAATGATTTGTTTAGCGAGCATAAAAAGCTGTGTTCATTACCTTGCATTTACACATGCAATTGTTGTATACGTATATTATCGAAAAATTCCTTGAAATGGTCAATGTCTGATATTTAAACGCATATTTAATGTGAGAGAAAAAGACGACACAAGAAAATATTTACAAAATACACTTTATACATTTTCTCTATATCAAAGAACGTGAACAATTTTTCGACAGTTGCTCTGCCGACGTTTTGTTCTAGTCTTACCCCCCGACCACACGAGCGATTGATTATGTCTTAATATAAGCAATAAAGCCGGCAGAATAACGGCATCAAATTGCCAATGTTCAAGCTTATATCTCTAGGTGGAGAACACGTAAATATCTTAAAACATAAAATTAAAAATTTTCCTGGAGATTGATCTATAATTAAAAATTTTACAAAAAAATTTACAAAAATAAATTTCACTAAAAACACTAGGTGAAAACGATTCTTTTGCCATTATATATTTAAATATAATTAAAAAACTTAAATTTTTTTATAATAACATTGTTAATTTTAATTTTTTCTTTTCTTTTTTTCTGCGACGTTCCCTTATACATCCATGTTGTTGTTACATTTTATTTGTTTGTAATTGAATTTGACAGCTTGTGTTAAAAGATTATTGCTCAGCAATGTATTATAACATTTATTGCTAAATATGTATTCTAATACATATTCATGCAGTCCACACGTTAATATCTTGTGTTGGCAATAGAATTTGACAGTTGCTGTGGCAATAATTACCAAACACATTGCTGGTGTGGTCGGGGGGTTAATCCGGGGTCTCCACGTAGCAATATTTATTACCGCAATTGTCAAATTTGATTGCGTCCATAGAAATTGGGATGTGTAGACCGCAATTTTATATATGTAGCAATGCATTGCGCAATCATTGCTCTGCTGATTGCTTGAGCAATTATTGCTGCAATAAGCTGTCAAATCCTTTTAATTTTCTTTGAAGTTTTTGTTTTTCTTTGCAGAAACAAAGGAAAATTAAAATAATCTTACCTGATAATAATTTAGAGTAAGGTATTTCAAAAAAACCCATAAAAATTAAAACAAAAATATTAAATTTTATAAATAAATTACTTGTGTCGTGTTCTCCACCCAATGAAAATAAACACACTTTATTTGTTTTTTTTTTAATTTCAATTACTCCAATGGAGGTTCTAGTGTACTAGCACTAGACAATTATTTGGCTTGTCAAAAGACAATACTGCCATCACCAATTATTTTTCCAGAGCCTTCTCCAGCAACTACCAAACGACGTATACCTTCGTATAGGAAGCTGGAATTTCCGAATTCGACTTCTTATCTAAAGATATGCACGTGGTTAATTGATAGTCCGAGTAACTGTACCTTTGTACAGTAACCGACACCACGCAATTAACCAGTGTGAGAGTGAGACGTGAAACTCTCGAAGCCAGATAAAAAGGACGGCCTGATTGCCCTTAAGAGATAATGACAATGACGCGTGAGCTCTTGACCCGACCAGAGCTGAATCACGACTCTAAACACACTTTAGCAATAAAGTGCCGTTATTCTGCCGACGTTTTTGCTTATGCTTAGCAATGAAAATTGCTACGTGGAGACCCAGCGTAACAAATCGATGGCTCGTCTAGACGAAAATTTAGACCCCTTTCTGACTAGGCAAGTCTCTTGCTCAAGTTAGTTTTTTATTTTCTTTTCCTTTGAACTTGCTTTCACGTTCAGACTCAGCAATTAACTTGCCCAAGTTTCGTTCTCTTTTACTTATTATACCCTTCACACAGTGAAAAGGGTATATAGGTTTGTCATTCCGATTGAAATTTCTACAATTATCATTTTGTTGAAATCAACTTTCTGAAGCCCCATCGCCTGGACCCGGTATTAAAATATCAGAAATATTCGGGAATAGACCATACATAAATAACTGAGATATGAGCAAAAAACCACGACCACATCGTTTTTTTTTCACAACAACAACATACATACAAACGTGGTATACTGGAGTGAGTAAGTAGAAATTGTTTCTTATTTTATATGTTACTGGCTAACCACCTGTACACTTCGTAGTGCAAAAAAGAAAATAAAAAAATCAATTCAAATTGATTTAAATCACTTAAATGGCTATTACTAGAATATATAACTATAACATGAACTAATACATATACAGAGACCATTTATACATAAGAACCTTGGTATTGAAGTCACCTTTCATATGAACTTTTCAGAAGCAAAATCGGTTCAAGAATTCTAGAGAACATCAATTACTAACACAATGCAACTTATTTTTATATATATTTTATGTTATTTATTTTTATTGTTTTATTTTTAATTTTTTTTTTTAATTTATATTTTTTAAACACATAAGTAAACTCAATTTATAATATAACATAATATGAGATAAATGGTAATATAAGCAATTGTTGTTGCATGACTACACGTTGTGAAGGGTATATAAGATTCGGCACGGCCGAATATATCACTCTTGTTTGCTTTTAATTTTTTGACATTTCTTTTTTGTTTTTGGGTTTTCAATAAAAACTTGCTCTTACTTACCGAGTACAGGCAAGTGTGTACTGAAATATGAACAAGTTTCTTCCTCTTAACCCGACCTACCTCTTTGGATTAAAACACAATACTTGCGCAAGAGACTTGCCTAGTGAGAAAGGGGTATTACTTTTTGTTTGTTTTGTTAGGATAGAGTTACCGAGTTCATCATACAGCCGAATTTTTTGGGGAAGCGTTTAACATTTATTATTATTAGTATGTTAATCGGCCTTATTGTCATTGGCGTTGTCGTGTCGTTTTCGACACAAAAACGACAGAAATACGACAAGGTCTCATTCATTTTACATTGTCGTAAATATTACACGGTACCAAAAAATACGACAACGCCAATGACAATAAGGCTGAATATCAATGGTCCATAATTAACAAAATTGTTTTTTTATGCGCATTTAAAAAAATATATCATAATAATACATTTAGGTAGGTAGGTAAGGCCGGTGTGAAGCAACCCCCACACCTTCACCCAGAGACCAATACGGCCCATTGTAATACATTTAACAAGTTAAAACTTTAATATAAAATTTACAATAATCCAGTAAATTTGCATTGAATTTTAAGATTAATTTCTTTTAGGGCCATTATTACAACTTGTCTTTATTAAAAGGTAGAATATCTTGTGATCGATAAATAGCTTCGCATCATTACAACTTCCATTTTTTATTGTAATTATTGTTAATAATAATATTTAACAGATAAAAAAATAAATAAGGGCTTTATAATGCAAAGCCATTTATCGGTCCGACAAAATCCTGCCTTTAACTAAAGGCAAGCTGTAATAATGGCCTTAATTTTAAATTTCTACTCGCATCATACTTTAGCTGCCATTGCGAAAAACGTGTGTATTTAGTAAAAAAAAGTGTAAGAGTACTTTTTTCAAACTGTTAGTGGCGTGTGCAAAACTAGGTTAAAATTGCAAGATTATTAAGTCAAAAATAGCTAACTTTTAAAACTTAAATTTTTTATTAGGCAGTTTTAAAACCAAGAACAATAATTTCACTTTAAACTTATTTTGAAAACTAACCAAAAACTAATTTTTAGTCTTAATTTTTCAACTATTTTCGTCTAAATTTATTAACAATTCGTTAAGTATTATTTGTTTTTGCTTATCGTGGTACTTTTCTCTAAACTAAATACATATTTTTATGTAATATTTTTGTAATATAATAAAATCGTATTGTGATATTTGTTACCATATAATTTCTTTGCTATCTAAAGTTAATAATAAATCGGATATTCTTTTGTAACCTTGAGTGGGTGGAACTTTTTGAAGTTCAATTATATTGCTAGTGATAAGTAGGCTTGACCAGCCGGCATTGCATGCGCCTAAATAATCGATTTCATAAGAATTGCCCACATGAAGTGCTTCATGTGGTTGTACATTAGAAATGTCCAAAGCTTTATGAAAAATATTTTTATGCGGTTTTTGAAAACCTGCTTCATAGGATGTTAATATAAAATCAAATTTATTATATAAATTCATTTCTTTCAGTACTTCATTTAGACTGGGATCTGAGTTCGATATTACACCTATTTTTTTGCCGACCTCGCGTACCCTTTGAACCAACTCCTTCCCGCCTGCTATATGTTGCCAACATTCACTTGTACGATAAACTTTTATTAAAGTTTCACTCAGCTCAATAAGTTTATTCTCCGTAATATTAGGGTTTACACATTGGAATATATTGTGTACCAATTGGGACCACCAATTTCGCCAGGTAAAATTGGGCGAATGTAGGCCAAAGTTTGGATGTAGTTTTTCAATGGCCTTAAATTCTCTCTTAAAACATTGCTCCAACTTCTTTTGATCAATGTCATACACACCAAGTTGGGCAGCAGCCTTGGCATATTGTATAGCCGGAGCTTTAGTGAAACATATAAGTGTATCCGTTATGTCGAAGGTAACTAAACGAAAACGCTGTAGATTTTTTTGTATCATTGCTCGGGTAAATATCTAGAAATATAATATTTTTTTATAAAATAAGGTTGTTTACAATGTGTCGGTGTAAAAAGTCGGCGGCGGTAAGAAGAAAATTCACGGCGGCTCCACGCCGTCTTTAAATATTACATAGAAATATATATATATGTATATATATATATATATATATATATATATATATAATTATTAGTTTCTTTATAAGTAATTGGATGATGAAACTAGCCGGGCTCTTGTGGTTACTAAACAAAACCAAAATACGAAAATTGGGTATCCCAAAATTTCAATTATATATTTTAATATAATACAATATATATTAAAAAATAATTTACTATTAACATGTATTCCATGGGTAATTCACAAATATAAAGCATATTTATTACAAGTTAAAAATAAAATTTACAGCTTGCCGGTTAGTAGATGTAGAGAAGGCCCACATAATGAAGGTTTAAATGATTTATACTGGAAAAAATAGCGTACATTCCTTTTTAAAACCATTTACTTTTTTTCGAAGCTTTGCTTACAAAAGGTATATCTTCCAAAACCTTTTTATTTTTTATATTAATCGCCAAAATATTTCCAACATTCCGAAATTGTATTTTCAGAAACTACCACTTTGGAAATTTTTTTCAATTCCTCTTTTTTATTTAATATTTCAATATAATAAGCAATATCTTTATTAAGTAATATTATATTATTTGAATCTTCCGATTTTTAGCGAGAATAAGGTTATACCAAAAACGGTTACAATTTAAACAAGTAAGAGTGCTATATTCGGCCGTATGTTAAAAAAAAAAAAAATTAAAAAAAAAAAAAAACAATTAAAAAAAAAAAAAAAATAAAAAAAAAATTTAAAAAAAACACAATAAAAATATAAATATTATATAATATATATACTTTAAATGAAAATTGTAGAAATTTCACACGGAATGACAAACTTATATATACCCTTTTTCACAGTGTGAAGGGTATAAAAATATCTGTGTAAATGAATGTAAGAAATAGGTTCGTTCGAGTACTTTTACTGCATTTTGTAGTAAATGAGTAATTATTTAGTAAATTGAAAATTTTACTCTCAAAAAGAGAATTTGTCCAAAAAAGTACTCGAACAGACATTTGTAAAAATTCGTAAGATTGAAGCAACAGCTGATGGCAAATAAATATTGTGTTGTTTAATGGGAACTATGTACATACATATGTGCAAATATGTATTTAAGTATGTATACCTGCGCCAGATTCAGGCAGTTCCATTCTTTCATCTGTAGACATTGTTAACTAATTTTATTTCACAAACAATTAAAATTTAATAATATTTTGCACTTTTGTTTGGATTTTCCTTTTTTTAAAATATTTTTTCACAAATTGTATACTTTTTGTTTGCTTACTTTTGTTTGTTTACCTTTTAAATCATATGTTTTTTGGTTTTGCTAAATCTTACTGCAAGAAATTTCTGTAGTAAAAATTTGCTAATACTCAGTCAAGAACTGTCACTTTTCGCTCTATATTTGTACTCTCATTTACTACAAATTTGTGTAAACGAACGCAATTTCGTAAAATGCAGTACAAATTTGTACAAGTTTGTACAAATTTGTGAGTTCTCGAACGAACCTAATGTTAGCCGGCTACATATTTGATCCGTTTTAGGCCGAAACAAGTCAGCGGCGGCTTGAATACTCCAAAAAAGTCGGCAGCAACTCTTAGCCGGCTTTAAGCCAATCGAATGGCTTCTCTGTTGAGTAGAATTATTTAATTTCTAAATTTTACGTAAAATAAATAAAAAGTTTTTAAAATGTTTGAAGAAATTTCTTGTAAAAAAATAAAAACAGAAGAGATTGATTACGAAAAAAACTTAAGTGAAGAATCAGAAAATGTTTCCAGTACACATACCTGCACAGGAGAAACAACTTTGGATGCATCGATAACATCTAGTGCAACGCCACATCTTCGACCAAAGTTGAAATTTAAGAACCCAAAATTTAGTTACATTGAGCCTGGGGGTAAAAAATTTATATGGAAGTCGCTAAAACAAATAGTAACACAGGAAAAGTCACTACCTTGGTCAGATGACATTGTTTTGTGTAAGTAATATTTCAGTTACAATTGAAATCTGTTAAATAAACATCCTGTGCCTTTTTTGTTATTTATTATAAGAGCAACAAAGCCAGTTTTGTTTTTGTTGTCGAAAATTTAGTTTACCAACGCACCTCTAAAAAAATAAAATATTCAAAGGAATGACCAAAATGTCAACTAGTGCGTATTTCGTGAATGGTAACACTTAGCTCATGTCTGATTTGACAGATAATTAGTTTTATCCTTCCGACGAACGAATATGGTTGTGTATACGCTTAAACAATGCAGTTAAATATTGCGACATTACTTTGGCCGATTTTGCCAAAAAAATCATCTTTTCAGATGGAGCTCATTTTGGTCTTGGCGGGTATGTAAGCAAGCAAAATTGTCGCAATTGGGGCACAGAAAATCCGCACGCATACATTAAAAAGCCGATACACCCAAAACGAGTCACTGTTTGGTGCGGATTTTGGTCCAGAGGCATAATTGGGCCATTTTTCTTCCAAAATGAGCAAGGAGTGGCCGTAGTCAATGGCGATCATTATCGGGCCATGTTAAAAAAATTTTTATTCACAAAAATTGAAGAGGAGGATATTGGCAACATTTGGTTTCAACAGGACGGCGCTACGTGCCACACAGCCGAAGCTACACTTTTTTTAAAGCATTTTTATTTATTTATTACAAAAAAAAAAAAGATTGCCGCAAGCCCAAAGCATTTTCAAAAAAAAGTTACTTGGCGGAATAAAAAAAATTAGAACATTTAAACTGATAACATTGGCGGAAACATTTAGTTTTCGAGTTATAGACCTCTAAAGTTTTCATATATATATATGAGATTTTTAACTACATTTCTGATCATATATGGGCAAAATTGGTATCATTTAAAAGCTTTTAAATATATCTTTCAGAATACATATATAAAAAAACTTAACTAATGAAAACCTATCAAATGACTTGCCTAAATATACTGAAATACACTTCATTAGTATGACAGCTAGTTTAACAATTATTCCTATTAGAAGTTATATAGGTCTTGATATTTGAATGTTAGTGGGATTTTACACGATAATTGTCGAAATCGTGTCTTTCCAATTTTATTAAAAACAATAAAAAAAACCATTGATGTTCAAACGACGATTTTTTTCATGCAACAGCGTATGTTTGTTTTACAATTTTTATAAAAGTAACTCGTACAAAGTTTGAGGAATAGCTGCTATAGTTTTTAAAAATAAGTATGTTCTTAAATGTGTTCGATTTGTATGGGAGGTACCATGCTTACCTAAAAAAACAAGTAAGAGCACTATATTCGGCTGTGCCGAATCTTTTATACCCACCACCAATTTTGTGTACATTTAAAGCACAATATTTATTATTTTGTTAATCATTATGGAATAATCTCTTTATAATAAAATATGTATCACTTTCTTCGTAGAGGGTGGTTAAATTTTAAGGGCCCATGTTGAAGGTGAACACCTAGTCTTTAAATTTGTTTTCTGCATTTCACTTGACATTTCTCAATCTCAAACTTACTCAATTTGATCCGTGGAAAGATACGCAAATGAGCAACGCTTTAAAGTTATTCAGGTTTTTTATAAAAATGTGCGTTCAAATCAAAATGCATTTTGTGCACTTCGTAATTATTTTGATCAACATAATCGTTCAAATTCGTGCACAATCGGGAGAATTGTAAAAAATATTTAAATTTCTGCAAAACAGGTCTGTATAAAATGTTAGAACATCTGTGAATGCCTTCTTAGTTAGTTGAATGGGAATCACTGCTGGTTTTTGCGATAGTGTGGCAAAAGAGCAGTCAACCTCGCCTCATCATCATGCCCAACAATTGAGCATCAACATTGTCATTGAAAATTTGGACCATCAGATACAGGAGTGGCGCCAAGGATGGAGGGGATTGGCGTTTTTATGAGCTTTTAAATTTCATTAACGGTAGATTACGTGAAAAGTGGGCGTTATAGTAGGCGTGTCAAAGTTGTTTTTGCGAATGAGTACAACTTAGGTGTTTCAATATAGCCCTTTATAATTCCAAAATCTTTATTAATAGAGAAATTATATGAATTTTGAATAAAACGTTATATGGGAGGTGGGCGTAAAAGTGGGCGTGGCACATTTATTTTCCGTTACAAAAAAGCGTTTCACCAAAAATCAAAGTGTGCAAAATTTCAGAGTCGTACATCCAATTTTGTTGCTTTTATGACGTTTTGTTTTTAAGTATACCGAAAAATACACTGTGCGGTATAAATTTTCGTACATTTTGATCGATAACTCCTCTCCTAATGCATAGATTTAGATAATTTTCGGGGAAAAATATTGTTTTTACTCAGGAAATATATATTCGAAGTTTCATGAGTCTACGTTAATGCGTTTGGACACAATTCCATTTTATTCGATGTTCGAAGGACACGGTTTTTTCGACCTACTCTTGCTTTTCGAGCTATAACTCTCTTCCAAATATTCCGATTTAGCCCATTTTCAATATCAAACCTTGTCTATAAAAAAGATTCTGGCAATATTTGAGCCCCCTAGCTTTTTCGGTGCGACCTCTATCGTGCTTTCAACAGACGGAGGGACATAGCTAGATCGTCATCAAATCAAACCCTGATTCAGAATATACTTTATGGGGTCTAAAATGGATATTTCGATGTGTTACAAACGGAATGACAAAATGAATATACCCCCACCATTTTTTTGGTGGCGGGTATAAAAACACAAATATAGCCTATGATCTTTAAAGGATAGATCTGGAGCATTATTAAAACAATTTTTGAATTAAACAAGTAAGAGAGTTATAATCGGCCGTGCCGAATCTGCTTAACCTAGATTTCATGTTATACGCCTTTTTATACAATTCACAGTGAGTGTAAGGGTATGTATATGTATATAGGTTTGTCATTCCGTGTGAAATTTCTACAATTTTCATTTTCGACCCCATAAAGTATACTTATATTTTCTGAAAGCTTATGAATAAATGAGTTGATTGAAACCTATCCGTCTGTCCGTGTATGTGTGTTAAAATCAACTTTTAGAAGCCCCTGACATCGCATGGAGGAAAAATCACGACAACCTCGTTTTTATTCACAACAACAATATACAACACATCCATACAAACGTAGTATACTGGTCAGTGTTAACGTGACATCGAATCCCAGCTTAGCCAAAATTTTTTTTTAAATATTTGTTTTTTAATAGGAATTTTTTTATTTTTGTTTTATTTTTTAACGTACGTACCTACATACATACATAAACTCAATTTATAATTTTGCAATGGAATGTTTTTATACATATATAGGTACATATGTACATATGTATATTTTTTATATGTATGTACGTATTTTTTTTGTTGGTGGGTATAAGAACAAATTGTAATATGGGTAGACTCAATAAGTTATATGCAGTGGCGAATTCGATTGAATTCAACTGCTCGTATGTCAAACTTTATATAAAAACACATATTTAAATATATACTTACATGAACGCATAAACAAACACCTGATCAGTTATGGTTACCTTGTTAAGTGTACGATGATTGTAATTAGTAGAAGAAATTATATAGACATATGTAAGTATGATCAAGCGGGCTTAATTTAAAAGTAGGTTTTTTTATTATTATTTACGTTTGAAAGTTGCACCAAAAAAAAAACTATAAATGCAAATAAAACCTTACAATATGTTTTCCTCTGTTTTTCTTACGTATGCATACGTATGACGCAAATGTCATAAAATTGTGCTTCTTTAAACCGATTTTTATTACTTTAAAATTTCGAACAATTCTAAATCTGTTTAAGTTGAAATATGTTTAAGTTGAATAATCGATCACCCTAATATATATAAAAATACATATATGCAAATATATAGAACCATATCGCACTTAATCAACAAAAGGGTAATAACCATAGTACTCAAATCATTGGAATAGATATACATCGTGAATGATATTAATTCGAATGAATTCAATTTTCCACATTGTGACGATAAATTATTTTTGTTCTCCGAATTTTAAAAATAAAATTGGAGAGCAAATAAAATTTAAAAAAATATCAAAGTGCTTTTGCAAAATTTTAGTACTCTAATCGATATCGTTTTCCAGATTGCGAATTTTAGTATTTAATTCATATGGTAGGTGCCACGCCCACTATTGATAATGCACCCATTTCTTGCCTAAATGTTCATTTGGGTGTCAAAGTTGCTCTTGCAAAATTTTACTACTCTAATCGATATCGTTTTCCAAATATACGAATTTTAGTATTTAATTCATGTGGCCATGCCTACTATTGCAAGTACGCCCATTTTTACCCAAATGATCGTGTGGATGTCAAAGTTTACGGTACTTAATTTGAAGACTCTAGCTACATCAACTTTCGTGATATATAATATTTATTCTTTAATAGGGTGTGTCACCCCGCCCACTTACAATTTCAAACCAAAGTATAGCCTATAGTTCCTTCCAAACATTCAGAAAGATTCTGTTAAAATTTCAAGGAAATCGGTCCAGCCGTTTAACCGTCTGTAAAGCACAAACATACATACAAACACACATTGATTTTTATATATATAGATAAAGTAGCTTTTATACCGAGTTTCAATTTAAGCAAACACGGATTTTTACTTTACAATATTTTCTTTTTTGTAATTTTAATTGTTAATTTGTTTTGTTAAAAAAATATTTCCTGAAGATGCTACACGAAGGAGTAGCGAAATATTGAAGAAAATAAAACATTGTTTAATATTGTTTCTTATAAAAAAATAAAACTGTTGCATGACCTTAGGCTCGAATAATTAAATACAAAAATTAAAAAAAGAGGTCAAATAAAGTGTAGAATTATTAAGAAATGTTTTCTTTTTGTTGAGCCTAAATATTATTTTCTTAAATATTGTTAAATATTGATTTTAAGTACAATAACAATTTGTATGCATGATAGATTAAGTGTCATTATTACAACTTGCCTTTAGTTATAGGTAGGATTTTGTCTGCTCGATAAATAGCTTTGCATTATTACAACTTCCATTTTTTTTATACCCTTCACACAGTGAAAAAGGGTATATATAGGTTAGTCATTCCGTGTGAAATTTCTACAATTTTGATTTCCGACCCCATAAAGTATATATTTTCTGAAAGCTTATGAATAGGGGAGTCGATTAAGCCCTGTCAGTCTGTCCGTCTGTTCGTGTGTATGTTGAAATCAACTTTTTGAAGCCCCCCGACATCGCTCGGACCCGGGTGATGTATTAAAATATCAGAAATATTCGGGAGTAGATCGGTATTGAAATTCAGAAACATCGGTACATTTTTTTTCACAAAAACATTACAACAACAACATACATACATACAAACGTGTATACTGGTTAGAGAAAATGTTGCATCGAATCCCAGCTGAGCAAAAAAAAAATTTTTTTTTTATTTTTTTTTTTTTTTTATTTGAAATATTATTTATATTTTTATTATTTTTTTTTAATTTTTTTTTTTTTTTTGTTTTATATTTACTATATATATTTTAATTATTTTTTTAATTATTTTTTTTAATTTTTTTTAAACTTTTTTTTAATTTTTTTTAACATACATACGTTAATTTTTAATTTTACAATGGGATGTTTTTATATATGTATGTGTTTTATATGAATGTACGTATTTCATATGAGATGAATGGTGATACAAACTACAGTTATTGCGTGACTACACGTTGTGAAGGGTATATAAGATTCGGCATGGCCGAATATAGCACTCTTACTTGTTTATTGTTATTATTATTAATTTTAATAATATTTAATGAATAAAAAAATAATAAATTAAGGGTTTATAATGCAAAGCCATTTATCTGCCAAACAAAATCCTGCCTTAAGCTAACGGCAAGTTGTAATAATGGCCCTAAGTCTACTTAAAAATTGATCATTTGTCAATTACAATTGATATTTTTTAAGTTATCAATAGTATTCCAAAAGTATTAATGGAATATAATTGTAATTTGAAGAAACAAATCAATTGAATTTACATATTATAGATAATTTCAAAATTCAACTCGTAGTTTTTGAAATTCAATTACCAATTACGAAATACTATTTACTATTTTTGAAATTTAATTAATAACTTTTGAAATACATTAGATCATTTTCAAAATTAAGTTTGAAAATATAGTGCATAGTTCTGAATTACAGTCAAAAATGTTAAAGCATTGGTAGTTCGTTTATTCAAACTAATATCAATTTTAATATCTAAAAACGACGTTTAATTTGTGTTTTTGACCACGTAAGTAACTTAAGATACTATTTGAAGTTCGACTCGATCTATATATGTATTGCGTTTTGAAACAAATGCAATATTTTTTGTTACGTTCTCATAGCTTTGTATATGTGTTTTATGTTATTTTATTTTTCTATTTTTAAAACATATGTGATATATTGAATTAAAAGTTAAGTCACCGTTATATTCACATAGTTTTTACATGTTTTAATGTTTCTTATTAACTTTTTTTAAATAAAAATGTGATGTATTAAAGTAAAAGTTATGTTATCAATAAATAAAAAAATTTACTGTTTTTTTTTTGAAAAGTACTGTTTTTCCCCCCCAATGTACTTTTTTTTCACTTTTCAAATATGGCAACCCTAGTTCACACGGACAGCAAATATCGAGGTACGCTCTCTCATTCAAGGTTCGCGACCGAATCTTGATTAAATCTACAAGATTCGCCATACAAAATTTGAGAGCGAATCTACCTGGTTCATTTTGAATCTTGTTGCGAATCTCGAAGAATTTACTATCATCTCTAATTTTGATAACAAAAAATCGCTAATTTATCTGTACTGGCTATCAAAAACAAACAAAAACAAAAATAAACAAAGGAAAACAGAAAAAACATTGTGTGCAAAAAATTATTGTGAAATAAAAAATATATGTTTAAACATACATACATATATGTATATTTAAATTAAAAGGGAAAAAAGAGACATAGTGAAATGTATTTTAAAGTGTAGAAGAATGACTTCAATAAACCTCAGAAAAAACAAAAGCCGCGTTAAATAATTGAAAAAAAAAAAAATAATAAAAATGTCAAAGTGAAACAAGAACTATCGTCTGAACGGCAGGGTTCGTATTCGAGATTCAGAGAGCGAACCACGAGATTTATATTGCCGTGTGAACATGGCATTAAAGTACCCCGGGTACCTTGTGTATACGATACTTATTTTGTTTTGTTAATCACATAAGGGTTAAGCAGGGTATACACGTATGATTTGTTAGTGTTTAAAAGTAATAAACGAAATGTATATTTTATGTGTATTTTTATAAATGGGGTCTTTTGTAAGTTGGCCAATTATTTTCCCAATTTTTAGAGTAATTAAATAATTGTATATACCTATACAATGTATTACCTCTCAAAAATAAATAAATAATTATTTTCTTTCAGATAACTCTCTAAACGCTCCGCCATCTTTAAAGCCAGCAAAAAAATATTCAGATATTTCCGGATTGGAAGCAGCATATACAGACCCACAAACTAAGTTACACTACCATAATGCCGATGAATTTCGTATTATAAGAACTCTACCATCGGACATAATTCAGGGTTATTTAGCTTTAAGAGGTGCCACAAATATTGTATGATAATCATTTAAAATAAATTTTTTATTCGTTATAAATGTTTGTTATTTTTAAAGCATTTTATAAGATAAAAATAAGGCATACTCATAATGAATGTGCAATGAACGAGTACGTTTTTAAAATAAATGTAAACGTAAAATTTTTAAAATATTGTAATTAAAGCAAAAACTCCATAGAGAAGGGCACAGGGATATGCAATTAGAACTTGTTGATGATCCATTGAGTAGGCTGTTACAAATAGTTTTGACGCCGATAAAGAACACCAGAATATGCATACGCCAGCAACTATAAGACCGAGAGTACCTCTGAAAATGCAAATAAAAAAAAATTTGTGAAAAAATTCATATGAATTATTCATTATTATTATTCTGACACTAACTCAATTTTTAATCACACGCGATTTGTAAATCCTACATAGACCGTGTTTCACGAGTTTTCATATTTTAGATTTATTTTTATTAAATTGTTTTCAAAACATTACTAATATTTAAATCACAAATATAAATCAAAGAACACCATTTTGTGATCGCAATAGTTAAAAATTCGCGAAATGCTATTGTCAGAAAATGGGAAATATTTTTTTTTATAAAAATATTTAGTGTTTCAAGTACATAATTATTAGGGCATTCGTTTAATTTGCTTAAAGCCTCTTATACCGCTTATACCTCTTAAACTTTTAATTCGCTCTTCGATTTTGACATATATTTGCTTTGCCACTTATTTTTGGAATTACTTTTAAAACTAATACAAAATCACCTGATTTACGAGATGCCATCGTTTAATATAGTTGCTAAATACAAATAAAATCTGCTAAGAGCAGTAGTTTAAATGAATACTGTTGTAATGATTTACTATATTATTCATAAAAAATTATTACAGGTTTATAAATTCATAACAATCAAAGGTTTATAAATAATTTGTTAAAAAAATACATTTTTTCTTTGTAATATGGTTTTTTGGTCATTATGGCTTTATATTACGAAAATAAATTTCTATAATATTCATTTCCGACTCTATATATAAATTATATATTTTCTGAAAGCTTATGACCAGGAGGATAGTACAGATAATACAGCACGATCTTCCCATAGCTTTCTAAGTCATGAGCAAATAAACACGACTGCTTCCGTTTTTTCCCATTATTTTACAACAAAAATCTAAATTTTTCGCTTTAGTTAAATTTATAGAAACATTTTTGGATACATCGGTTACTTATCGAAAAATTTATTGGCAAAAATAATTTTAAACCAGAATACAATCGGTTTGAGTCTTACTAAGATACAAGCACGAAAACATAAATGTCTCGGTGTTTTTCCTAAAATTTACAAACGAAAATCAATTTTTATAGCTTCTGGACAAGAGAGAGGAACGATATGTGTACCAAAAGAGAGGGCTTGACTAGTAAAATATAGGACATTTAAACACGATTAAAAATAATTTATATATGGGTCAAATCTAGTAAATAAAATATACATTAATCCCCTCAGTATTGGTACTAACGAAAGGACTTGGTCAGTAGAATATTGAGTAAACAATGAAAATAAAATTAATATATGGGTGAAAAAAAGTAATTACCACTCTGCCGCCTTAAACTCCCAAATATTTACATATCATATATGTCAGATATTTGAATATTATTTTTTTATATAATTAAGCCAATTCATTTATTTTTTTTTTCGGATAAAAAACTTTTTCTGTATCATAAAATTCAAATAAATATTGGTACTTGATATTGAAATCTTGTGGAAATCTCTTTACACAAATCTAATTTTATTCTAAACTCACTTATCTTTTTTAACTTAATTTTTCCGATATTGGCTTTTTTTTAATGATTCTAATACATTTCATATAAATACGCTTGGTCTCGAAAATTTAATAAAATAGTATCAAATGTAACTATTTACACGAAACTGTATAAAAGAAATTAAAATGTGTCACGAAATTAGCTATATAATGGTGGCAAATTAAATTGTTATTTCTACTTATGAGTCACAAATTAAGTTGTGCAGCGGAATAGCTAGTTGAAGATAAATAATAAAAATTATTTGCATTTCTCTAAAAAAAAACAAAACTTTAACTTTATTTCTGGCAAAAAAAAAAAAATCAAGAAGTAACAATTATAGTTAAAACCAATCAAAATAATGTTCTTGACGTGGTTAATAATAATAATTTAAAATAAAATCGTAATATAAACTTTTATAAAAACCGTCAAAGGTTTATAAAATTGTTTTTATAATTTTATTTATAAACGTGTTATAAACCTTTAAACATTTTTAGGAGTAATGCTTACAAATTAAAAGTTATACTTACTGTATAGTAATCAAGACATTAATTCCCGATAAAACGACCATTGGTAGTAGACAATAGCCTAAAACAGAAACCACGGCACCAAATGTCACTGTTGCTTGTGAAGCCATTAATGTAAGCAAACTGTAGAAAGCAATACATCCCAATACACCAATGCCATAAATATACGAAAATGTAACTTTGCCACTCTGCAGAATTAAAAGACTTTAATTTTTTTTAACGACAACATTACAATAATTATTACCAATAATAAAAAGCCACCTAATGCCAAACAAAATACTAATGGTCCAGCCATGTCAGTGTCCTGCAATATTGATTGATCAGCTCCCCGCATTGGATTGAGAACGGCTAAAGTCTGAACACATTGAAAGGCAAGTAAATTATACTAATTTAAAAAATAAATTGCTTTTACCTTTTGAAATATATGATTTGGATTAATACCTAATTCTTCCAACAATGGAAGCTCATCATCAAAATCGGTAGAGCCACCGGCAGCTTTAAATTGTTTTTCTTGCTCGTATGGATTTGGTGCATAGGCGTTGGGATCATAGAATGAACTTATCCCATTGCCACTACTACCAACATTAGTGCTGGCATAGTTCGGTGGTACTAAAGGCTGATTATTATCAAAATTTTGAAAATTTCTATAAACAAAAAAAGTATTAACAATGTGTTAAAGAAATGTATTATAGTGACAATTACAGTTCTTGATCAAATTCTGGCATATCAAAATTATAGGTATTGTCCTTCTGGCCCGATGTGTAGAAATCATTTGATGAAATAAAATTTGCCATTTTTTAAAACTTTTTTAATACAATTTACGTACAAGGATAGTTTTTTATAAACTAAAGTTTCTTTCTTTGGTATTTTTTTTAATAAATTAAATTTTATTAAGAGCTTTTTCTTTATTTTTTATTACCACGAATGCAAAACTATGTAAACAAGGTGAATAACATATCTTATCTGTATAGTTGCCAGATTTGCTGATTTATCGTAGTTTCGACGATTTTTATCAGCGATGCTAATTTAACTTCTGTAAAACACGCTAGATGAATGCGATTTACTTTAAACGTAATATCGAAACAAATGGTTAATTCAAAAGGTGTCCTAAATGTCGTAATTTCATATCATATAAAAAAAAAAAAAAAAATAACAAGTAAGACCATTATATTCGGCTTACAATGAAAATTATTTGTACATTAGGAGTGAAACTACTTATTCTTTGTTTTCTTTGCTTTTCGGATAAATGTAGATAAATCTACAAATAAGATAGGCCTGGCTATAACAGAATTTTTTTACATTTAAATAATAGTTATTTTTTATAAATAATCTTAACCTTTTCTTGATAAGAAAATTAGATTCCATGCTTTTTTACTTTATTATTTTTGAGGCTTTCTTTGATTTTGAATTATTAAAAATTAATTGTAATTGTATTCATATTAATTCTCTCAGTTGTTTAGAAGCTGAAAAAATTGGGATTTCTTTGAAAATTTTATTTATTTATTTCAATTCCGTAATATAAAGACACAAAGGCCAATTATAATACATACATACAATTGTATTACATAGTTAAAAAACGACTAAGCATAGCCCAAGGCATATTAATTCATCAGGTACTCTTATTAGAACAGGTGACTATTTTTTTGTTCATTTATTTTTAATTTCAGATGTCAAATTTATTTATATTTGTGTTTCCGTTAATTTAAAAAAAAATATTAATTAAATTTCAAAATTTCAATAGTGTTTAAAGTGATATATTGAAAATATTTTATAAAAATTTAATTTTAGCTAAAAATAAAACTTAAACCTATTATTAAGTGATGGCAAAATGTTATATATGCAAGAAAAGTAGGATAAGTAGAACAGGGACTTTTTTTAAAGTTCCAAAGGATGTTGGTAAAAGGAAAAAGTGGAGTGAGATATGTCACACAAATTTTTCGTCAAACGCATTGTTATGTGAGGATATTTTTTTACCAATGCAAGTTATAAAAATTAAACATAAATCAATATTATTGCCAAATGCTGTTCCAATAGTTCCGCCAATTCCACAGACAAATTATTTTTGGCACACACCTGGCCATCAACAAAAGCTTCAAGCACAAAGCCATCTCGTTACAGACGTTGCAATGGCTTATGACGCGAAGCCGCAAACGTTTTCTGTTTGGGTTGAACCCGAACAGCAACCAAATCTTCAAGCGCAAAGTAATTTTTGTACAGACGCTCCCAATGGCTTGTGATACATTGCCACAGACAGAATGCCAAATAAATTTTCAAAAACTGATTAAACCACGTTTTAAGGAACAAGAAATTCGTTTATGACAAGCTTTTAGTACATGCACATCACACGATCACAAAAATTTTGATTCCTCTCAAAATACAGAACAAGTACTATTATTTGGTTTTTTATTTAACAATTGATTGTTTATATCTAAAGTACTGATTAAATTTATAGCGCACTTTAGAAGTAAAGGTTTATATATGATTATTTATAAAACTTTATTTTTATACCCGCCACCAAAAAAATGGTGGGGGTATATTCATTTTGTCATTCCGTTTGTAACACATCGAAATATCCATTTTAGACCCCATAAAGTATATATATACTGAATCAGGGTTTGATTTGATGACGATCTAGCTATGTCCGTCCGTCTGTCCGTCTGTTGAAAGCACGATAGAGGTCGCACCGAAATAGCTAGGGGGCTCAAATTTTGCCAGAATCTTTCTTATAGACAAGGTTTGTTTGGTATTGAAAATGGGCTAAATCGGAATATTAGGAAGAGAGGTATAGCTCGAAAAGCAAGAGTAGGTCGAAAAAACCGTGTCCTACGAACATCGAATAAAATGGAATTGTGTCCAAACGGATTAACGTAGACTCATGAAACTTTGAATATATATTTCCTGAGTAAAAACAATATTATTCCCCGAAAATTATCTAAATCTATGCATTAGGAAAGGAGTTATCGATCAAAATGTACGAAAATTTATACCGCACAGTGTATTTTTCGGTATATTTAAAAACAAAAACGTCATAAAAGCAACAAAATTGGATGTACGACTCTGAAATTTTGCACACTTTGCTTTTTGTTGAGGGTCTTTTTTGTAACGGAAAATCAATATGCCACGCCCACTTTTACGCCCACCTCCCATATAACGTTTTAGCTAAAATTCATATAATTTCTCTATTAATAAAGATTTTGGAATAATAAAGGGCTATATTGAAACACCTTGGTTGTAATCATTCGCAAAAATAACTTTGACACGCCTACTATAACGCCCACTTTTTACGTTATCCACCGTTAATGAAATTTAAAAGCTCATAAAACCACCAATATTAGAGGTATGATAATCAAATTTGCTACGTATAGCCCCCTAGTCAATGTCATTACTGTGCCAGAAAGTGGCCACGCCCACTTTTACGCCCACCTCCCATATAACGCTTTACCTAAAATTCATATAATTTCTCTATTAATAAAAATTTTGGAATAATAAAGGGCTATATTGAAACATCTAAGCTGTACTCATTCGCAAAAACAACTTTGACACGCCTACTATAACGCCCACTTTTCACGTTATCTACCGTTAATGAAATTTAAAAGTTCATAAAACCACCAAAATTAGAGGTATGATGATCAAGTTTGCTACGTATAGCCCCCTAGTCAATGTCATTACTGTGCCAGAAAATTAAAGGGCCACGCCCACTTTTACGCCCACCTCCTATATAACGCTTTACCTAAAATTCATATAATTTCTCTATTAATAAAAATTTTGGAATAATAAAGGGCTATATTGAAACATCTTAGTTGTACTCATTCGCAAATACAACTATGACACGCCTACTATAACGCCCACTTTTCACGTTATTTACTGTTAATGAAATTTAAAAGCTCATAAAACCGCCAAATTTAGAGGTTTGATGATCAAATTTTCTACGTATATCCTTCTAATCAATGTAATTGTTGTGCCAAAAGGTTTAGGTGACACGTCCACTTTAACGCCTACCTCCCATATAACGGTTTATCTTAAATTCATGTAATTTCTCTATTGACAAAGTTTTTTGGAAAATAAAGGACTATATTGAAATATCTAAGTTGTATTTATTAGCGGACTCTTTATTGACACGCCTACTTTAACGCCCACTTTCATTGAAAGACTATATTTACAAAAGCATTTTAGTAGCATATCGAAGTATCTGATGGTCCAAATTTTCAATGACAATGTTGATGCTCAATTGCTGGGCATGATGCTGAGGCGATGTTGACTGCTCTTTTGCCACACTATCGCAAAAACCAGCAGTGGTTCCCATTCAACGAACTAAGAAGGCAGGATTATGTTGATCAAAAGAATTACGAAGTGCATAAAATGCATTTTGTTTTGAACGCCCATTTTCATAAAAAAACCTGAATATTAAACCTGAAAATTAATTTACAAATAATTAATTAATAATAATTAATTAATTAATTAATTAATAATTAATAATAATGAATTTTCCTGAAGATGCTACACGAAAGAGTAGCGAAATATTGAGAATTTAAATACAAAAATTGGATATTTAAATATGAAAATTTAAAAACATAGATCAAATAAAATAAATAATTAAACCTGAATAACTTTAACGCGTTGCTAATTTAAGTATCTTTCCACTGTTCAGATTAAGGGCCCCTAAAAATTAACCACCCTCTATAAAGAAAGTAATACATATTTTATTTTAAAGAGATTATTCCATAGTGATTAACAAAATAATAAATAATGTACTTTAAATGTACACAAAATTGGTGGTAGGTATAAAAGATTCGGCACAGCCGAATATAGTGCTCTTACTTGTTTTATGATCGTTTAATTATTTTTATTACATATATATCCAACAACAAAAAAAGAACGGAAAACTATTTAAAATAAGAGATAGGCAAATCATTTTGCATCTCTTGCCAATTAATAATTATAGCACACTCTTTTTAAACATTCTTAAAAAAAATCAAACGGCTCTTTATTCTCACAAAAATTTAATTCAAATAACAAAATGCATTCAGTTTTAATTAAAACGACGACTAAAGTGTGAATTTTTTTCATATCGGTAAAGATTTTCCAAATTTTTTCGGTTTTTATTGTATTTAAGGTAATGGGTCGTAAAAGTATTGCTATGGAGCAAAAAATTGCTATAAAGACTCTGCTTTTGGAACAGTTTTCCCATACCGAAATATCTAAAAGACTAGGTGTTTCACGGAAATGTGTTTACAATATTGCCAAAAAAGTTTCTGCTGAAGAACCGCTTTCAAATAAGCCGGGACAGGGACGTTCTAAACGTACAACTCCTGCACAAGATCGATATTTGGTACAAATTTGTGAGCGAAATCGATCGCTGGTAGTCGCGAACTAGCTTCCGAATGGTCATCAACTCTTGGAAAATCAATTAGCGCAAGTACAACTCGTCGGCGTCTTGTTGAACATGGTCTCAAAAGTTACACCAAAAAACGTCGCCCTTACCGCAACAAGCTCCAGATAAAAAAAAGATTTATTTGGTGCAAGAATTGTGTAAACTGGATAGAAAGAGACTGGAATCGGGTTGTTTTTAGCGATGAATCCCATTTTGAGTTTATCAATCGAAAAAATCGATCATTTGTTAGGCGTACAATACAGAAAAAGGAACAACCATTCTGTTTTCAGCCAAGAGCACAAGGTGGTGGTGGTTCTGTTAGCTTATGGGGATGTTTTACAGCTCATGGTACCGGTTTATTATTATTTTATGAAGGGCGCTTAAATGCTAGGAGCTATATCGAACTGATTTCCGATGAATTTCCTGCATATTACGAAAGAGTTTTTGGGTCTGGAATGACCAGCAAGATAATGCACCGTGCCATAAGGCGAAGTTTTCGATGGATTGGTTTAGAAACAAAAATATATCTATGCTATATTGGCCACCAACATCTCCAGATATAAATCCAATCAATCAAGAAGATGTCAATAAAGAAATATCGGAAGTTAAATCTGTAATTTCAGAAAAAAAAATTCCTACATCGCAAGAGCTTGATTCACTATTACTCGGAGCTTCTTTCAAAGAATCGTATAGGCTTCTTAACTGACTTATTGTTGCAGATTCGGGAAACGATATTCCTGATGCAATTAAGCTATCAATCACCTTTTGACGACTTGGACGTAAATCCATTTAAATTTTTATTATTTGTATGACCCCACACCTGAATTTTAAATTGGTTTTCAAAAACTAAACTTTATTTTTATATTTTCCATTTATACAATAACAAGTAAGAGCACTATATTCGGCTGTGCCGAATCTTTTTTACCCATCACCAATTTTATGTAAGTTTATAGTTTAGTTTTTATTATTTTGTTATTACGCTATGGAATAATCTCTTAAAACTAAAATATGTATCACTTTGTTTGTATAACATCGGTATGTTAGTAAAATATTTTGTAAATTTAGTCTTTCAATGAAAGTGGACGTTAAAGAAGGCGTGTCAATAAAGTTATACTTACTTATATATGTTGTATTACTTATATATTATATATTTTAATATAGTCCTTTTTTCTTTCAAAATCTTCACAGAAAAATTTAATGAATTCGAGATAAAGCGTTATATGGTAGGTGGGCGTGTAACATTTATTTTCCATTAGTACAAAGCCTTCGACCAAAAAGCAATGGTCGCAAAATTTCAGAATCATACATCTAATTTTGCCAGTTTTATTACATTTAAATTTTGAATATACCGAAAAATACACTGCGCGATATAAATTTTCATACATTTTAATCTATAACTTCTTTCCTAATTCATGGGTTTTGGCAATTTTTGAGGAAAAATATTTTTTTTACTCAGGAAATATACATTCTAAATTTCTAACTCTACGTCAATGCGTTTGGACACAATTACATTATATTCGTTGTTGGAAGAACACGGGTTTTTTGACCTACTCTTGCATTACGAGCTATAACTCTCCTTCTAATATTCCGATTAACCCCATTTTCAATATCTGAGTTGCGTACAAATTGTTTTGTCAACAACCTTGGTAATTTTTGTTTTCACGAACCTCCATTAAATTACCTTGTGGTTTGTGCAAAAAATGAAAGACGTTGTTAGTATGTCATCTAGTAGTAGTTAGTAGAGTCATCTACTGTTCTAAGTGATATTTAGCTACAGTGCATATTTAGATGGAGCCGTCTAAAATGAAGGAATGCTAATGAATATGACTAATATATTTTTATATAAATTTAAAAAAAAAGTGGGCGAGGCACATTTATTTTCCGTCTTTGACCAAAAAGCAATTTTCAAAACAAAATATTGTTTTTACTCGGAAATATACATTAACTGCCGTATTCATAAAAAATATTTTAGGTTTATTGAAGGCTTATTTGATAAATTTCTCTACAACATCTGTCAAATAAGCCTTCAATAAACCTCAAATATTTTTTATGAATACGGTCCTAAAAGTTTCATGACTCTACGTTAATGCGTTTGGACACAACTGCATTTTATTCAATCTTGGAAGGACACGGTTTTTTTGGGCTATAACTCACTTCCTAATATTCCGATATAGCCCATTTTCAATACCAAACAAACGTTGTGTATAAGAAATTCTGGCAAAATTTGAGCACTCTAGATTTTTCGGACCGACCTCTATCGTGCTTATAACAGACGGACGGACATAGCTAGATCATCATAAAATAAAACCCCGATTCAGAATGAATATGCTTTATGGTGTCTAAAATGAATATTTCGATGTGTTACAAACGGATTGACAAAATGAATATACCGCAACTATTTTTTTGGTGGTGGGTACAAAAACTATGAAACAAATATATGTATTCAAATAATATCAAACACAAGTTAATTTTAAACAAGCATATTCCAATAGGTACCTTTGCTACTATTAGATATAATATGCCTCTAGAGATATTCGTAAAAAATTTTGGATAAAGCGGGCTCTAATCGGTAAAGTTATAGGCAAAAATACAACACATAAATACATACATACATACAAACGTGGTATACTGGTTAGAGTAAACGTGGCATCGAATCCCAGCTAAGCCAAACAATTTTTTTTTATTAATTTTTTATTTTATATATTATTTATATTTTTATATATTTTTTTTTAATTTTTTTTTTATTTTATATATTATTTATATTTTTATTATTATTTTTTTTCATTTTTGCTTTTATATTTTATTTTTTAATTTTTTTATTTTCTTTTAATTATATTTTTTTTATTTTTTTTTTTTACATAAATACGTAAATTTATAATTTTACAATAAGATGTTTTTATATATGTATGATTTTAATATACGCACGTATTTCATATGAGTTGAATGGTGATACAAACAATTGTTATTACATGACTACACGTTGTGAAGGGTATATAAGATTCAGCACGGCCGAATATAGCACTCTAATTTGTTTTTAATTTATTTATTAATAAAACCTATTATTCTTACCAATATAATTAACAAGTTATGAAAATTTACAAATAATATTACAACATCAACATCTGATTTATTAGATAAAGAAACTAGTAAGTTTTAAGGAAAAGTTAATCGTAAAAGAAAACTCATATTAACTAAGAAGTTATAAACATTTTTAAAACAATTACTAAAATATGTCTTTTATTTTAGTTTAGTTAGTTTTTTTAGTTTATATTTCCAGGTTAATCTAAGATCATTTTCCATTCTCTTAATTATCGCAACAAATAAAAGCGTTACCATCCGTATAGAATGCTGCATTGTGGTAACTGCTTAGAGAAATATCAGATAAGTATATATCAAGCATAGTATAGGGGATAATACCAATCCTTTGTTATTGAACGTATTTAGTTTATACACTAGTTTGTTAATCAAAAGCTATTAAGATATCAAGGAAAACTCTTTTAAATTTTTCCGATTATTTTTATTAGTTTATAACTCTTTTGTGTTGATGTACAGTGGAGTGCCTCTTTCTTAAACCGAATTGTTTATAATATTGTTAGAAATTGAAAAATCTAAAATTCCGGTGTGAATAATTTTCTCCAATAAGCTTAGAATGTTTATTGGCCTGTAGTTTGAGGGTAACATAAGATATTTTCTTGATTGGAATTATCTTAGCCATTTTAAAAACATGTGGGAAGTATGCGTTGCTTAAACAACAGTCAAATAGTTAACTTAATACTATGTTCACACACGCGCTTTATTGAGCTCAATTTATCATACTAAAAATTAATTTTTAAATTGAGCAATATGTACTTCATTCTTTCACTTATTGTCTAAAACTCGAAATACAACTCTTGAGAAGTATGTTCAGTGAGAAGAAAATTCTATAGTTGGCATTTCTAATGTCAAACAAATAAATATACAAAAAATAAAAATTAAGAAAATGGAAATTGTTTGAAGAAAATTTAAAAAAAAAATTTAAAATAAATTCAAATACATACGTATAAGTATATATTTGTATAAATATAATTGTAAATATATTTTATCAGCAGGAAAAACACTAGAGAGAAGGCATTATTTGATTTGGTATAAATACATCATATTTTTACAGCTATTAAATGCTAATGGAGTAAGATAAATTGAGTATGTGTGAACACTTTTTTTAATTGCTCAATCAACATTAAATTGAAACAATTAAAAATATCTGTCTGAACTGGGTATAATACTATGTTCACACAGGCGCCTTAATTGTCAATTTATAATATTATCGCAATTAAAGGCCTTATTGAGCTCAATTTACCATACTAAAAATTATTTTTATATTGAGCAATATATACTTAATTGTTTCACTTATTGTCTTAAACTCGAAATACAACTCTTGAGAAGTATGTTCAGTGAGAAGAAAATTCTATAGGTGGCATTTCTAATGTCAAACAAATAAATATACAAAAAATAAAAATTAAGAAAATGAAAAATTTTTGAAGAAAATTTCAAAAAAATGTTTGAATAAATTCAAATACATACATATAAGTATATATATGTATAAATATAATTGTAAATATATTTTATCAACAGGAAAAACACTGAAAAGAAGGCATTATTTGATTTGGTATAAATACATCGTATTTTACAGCTATCAAATGCTAATGGAGTAAGATAAATTGAGTATGTGTGAACACTTATTTTAATTGCTCAATCAGCACTAAATTGAAACAATTAAAAATATCTGTCTGAACAGGGTATAAGATTTAAAAAAAGTAATTGAGTAAATTTTTAAGTATTAAGCTGTTAATACCATATAAACCTGGTATTTTTTTTTAACAAATCCATAAATGATTAAACTTTAGTCAAATTTGTAATTTCAATACTTGTATTGTCGGTAAAAGTTTGGTTAAGATAAGTAATGTATCTTGAAACAATCGAAATCATGGTGATGAATTGTTAAAAGTTATGGGATGTGAACTAACAAATACGTCAGCAATTGCATTACCCTTTTCTACATCAGAATTTAAATTCAATATATTTATGCGTAGATTTAAACATGAAGAATTTTTTTTCTTTTAAAGAATTAGTTAATTTCCAAATCTTTTTAGATTTGGTAAGCAGATTTGAGATGATCAAGACTCATTGCTGTCTTTTATTAATTTGAAGTTAGTAAGCCTATTCAATTGCTTTAGGTTACAATTGAATTGTATTTTATAATTCAAATTCCTAAATCTTTGAATCTTACGTTTGTATTTTTTCTCTGAGAAATTAGCTTTGTTCTAATTTCAGAAATTTCACGTTCTTTTACAAAATATATTAATTTATTTAATGGTACATTTCGATTACCTATGTATTCTAATCAATGTTGTGTAATATAGTTCCATTCTCCACCCAAGTAAATAAAATGTTTATATATACGATTTCTGACAAAAACAAATATTATTTTTATTGTATAAAATAAGCGTACAAATTATTGAGTTCAAGAGTTTTACTGAGATTTGTATAAAAAAACGGTTCATCCGAATATACTAATTTCATTTGTTGATTGTTAATAATTTTTAAAACCTCATTTACAAAAATTCTTATCGTCTCTTAGATACGATATGTTTTAAAATCTATTATAAAAAATATAAAAACTGTATAATTTACAAAAAAATACTACAAAAGTTATATAATATTTTTTTGATTATTATTATTTTTATTTTAAACAAATTGTTTAACAACTTAACTAGTTTATATATGAAATACTGATGCAGTATATAGTTTAATGGAACATATTCTTTATCACATGGTAATTTCCTTTAAAAAGTAAATTTTAATTCTAAAAAAAATAAAAAAAAAACAAATAATGCCAGTAGTTGACAATATATGTAGATTCAAATTACAATTTGATCTCTTTGCTGACCTTGTGGTGGTTTTGAAGAAACTACTAGAGAATGTCGTAAACGAGAACGTTTTAAGGTATTACGTTCGCGAACCGAATGTCGTATCTTATGGCGTGGAGCACAACTTAAGTAGCCACCCTCATGAAAGCGTTCAGATGCATTCATTGCAGCTAACATTTCAAAGGCGGCCTTTTTATGTTCTTTAGTCCAAATGCTGGTAAATCCGGTCGTTTCACACTTAGAAGTTATACCTTCTTCTTTCGTGATTGACATGATTTCATCTTTTTGTTTTTTTATTGCGGTTGCTGCTGAATCGGTAGATAATGTTGTGATTGTTTTTACACTAGATGATGAAGACATGGTCGAGGAACTGGTGGACTCTTTATTATTACGACTCAAACCAAAGATAGAAAGTATAGATTTACGTTTTGTTGTCAATGTTGATGATGAAGTAGAAGTTGATGTACTTTCAGATGAATCTTGACTTATTTTGCTTGTTGAACTTGAATGTATTTGGGTAAGATTGTTACTAGTTCCAGCAGTTATAGTCTTACTTATTTGTTTGTCAATATTGTAGGTAATGAATTTTTTTGGTGATTGAAATGTTACTTTTCGTATGGTGGGAAAGGCTTTAGCAGGTGGTAAAGCAGCCATATTTAATTTAGCTACTGTAGGCTGGTGTAAGATCGAGATATCACTTAGTTCTATAGTGCAATAGGTCTCGTCATGTTTAATTGACTTTCTAGGTGGTATCGGTGGCGGTAATTTTGATATGGTAGACTTTAATTTTGGTAATGGCATACGCAACTTTTCATTGACTCCTGTGTCTTGTGTGCAAACATTTAGATTCTTTTTATATTCCTCTTTAAATATCTGACATCTTGAAACCAAACTTTGCTCGAAAGCTATTAAACGTTTTTCCTTTTCGTTTAATTGTTGTTCGCGAGTATTAAGATTTTCTTCCCGCTGTCTAAGTAGTGATTCTTGGGCTCGGATGGCTTTAAGTCTTTCTTGGAGAAATTCATCGAATACATGGTTTGTTATGGAGTCAGGTTGGAAAAGTTTTTCATTGTGAGTGTGTTTATTTCGTCTGTGAGCTTGTTTAAAGCTAGAGGTTTGTAGCAGCTTATTATCTTTTGCTGTGTAGTCTTCTTGTCTGATACTTTCATATAATTCAGGATCGGAAAGTTGTAAATTTGAGTTAAGGGGAAATATTTTTCGTTTAGCTGAGTAAAATAGTTCGGCTTTAAGATCAGGAGTAAATACGCCAGTGATACTTAAACGTCTTTGTCCATAGCCTTCACTGAAACTATGCTGTTCGGAAAACATAGTGCTGGTAAAATGATGAAAAGGACTGTATTCTAATTCGCTGCTTATTTTAGTCTCCGCATAAAAATCTTGATGTTGTATTTCAATATCCACCAAATTGGGAAATTCATTGCCTAATTCATTGATATTACGCACAAGTATGGGATGTCGAGAGATGACCTCGATGCTGGGTCTCTGTTCATTCTCTACTTCTAACATAAATGCAATAATTTCTTGCATATCCTTTGAATATATGTCAGGTATACTGCTAAATTTTCCAATCGATATGTTGGCCGATAGCTGTGTAAATTCCTTACCTTTAAAAGGAGGTCGCAGCGAACACATTTCGTATATAAGACAACCAACAGCCCATACGTCTGATTTACGATCATATTTAGAACCTCTAACAATTTCCGGACTCATATAGTAGGGAGTACCTACAAAGGTTTCTGCAAACGATTCATTATGTTTAAGCATACGAGCTAAACCAAAATCACCAAGTTTGGCATTGCCTTCCACATCTAAAAATATATTCGCTGGTTTAATATCGCGATGCAATATGGTACCCTCTATAATTTTGTTATGGCACACTTGTAGAGCACGACAGACTTGAAAAAGCACTCGCCATATATAACGCTCTTGAAAACGTTTATTTTCAGCTTTAGCCTTCGCTATTAATTGAGCTAAATCTCCTCCTTCGCAACATTCCATAACTATAAATATAGATTTTGCTTCGTAATTTACTAAATGGTGGTAATATTGTACAATATTGGGATGTTGCAATTGTCGTAGAACTCTTATTTCCGATACCAAGGATTCTTTTTGTCTTTCACTCAACTCATCGTAATCGACCCCTTTCCAGGCATATATATTGCCATTTTCTTTGTCACGTACCTTAAAACAAGTACCAAACGCTCCATTACCAATAACTGATATAACTTCGTAGTCTTGTAACGTTTTTTTAGAGAAATTCAAACTCGTATCTGACGCTTCTTTAGTGGGAGATAGTTTGTTTTCTTGCGTACTCATAATTGCATTGAAACGATCACGTTAAAAATGTCTTATGAGGATTAGTAAATGCGTTACCGAACTACACACTACAAATGTTAAAACTAAACTAATCTTAAGAGTGCTGTCTTCAAGTGTGTTTCATTTGTGCTGAAGTGTGTTTGAAACATATTGAATTGATAAAAATCCTTACCTGCCTGTATTCATTCTCCGTTGAAGTTTCAATAATAAAATTTAATGCTCACAAACAGTGTGACCAGCATTCCATTAAGTAGATAGCATTATTTTCAATTTTGATTTAGCATAAAATCTGGTAGATTAAAATGTTATAAGTTTAAAATATTATAATTTTATAAAACATTACATTACATTTTCGATTATTTATAATCGAAGGTACCAACTGCTTTTTATACCCGCCACACAGTGGTCCACCTAGCCGGAAAAAAATAATTTTTTATATTATTATTTCGAAACTAAATAGTTTGTTTGATAATAAGTTGACAAGTGCCTACAAAGCATAACGGTACATTTTTTATTTATTTAACTTATTTTTAGGTTTGCTTTCTTATTTTAAACAAAAGTAATTGCTGTTTTGTTTTTCTACTAATAGCTTAGTTGATATTTAGTACCACAATTAAAGTTGTCGTGAAAAAATAAGAACAAAGTTTTTAAAATATTTTTTTGCTGAAAATTATTTAACAAAGTTAGGAACAAATTTTACTATATTCATATTTCAAATAAAATGTTATGTTTAGAAAAAATGCAGTTTTGTACGTGTGTGTCTTATATGTAAACATTTTCTTCAATGTTCAAATTCAATTAGACTTTTAAATGGGAATTTATAAAACTTTAATTCTATTATTTGTGTTTTTGCAATCTATATGATTGTAGCTTGTCAATGTTTTTAAAATTAGCTGCCAGTTCTTTCCTAAATGCTTTTTATTTGGTTTACAGTTAAAAATGTCCATTACTAAGAGGGAACTTTTTGATGCTTGGTATAGTGAAAAACAACAACGGGTTTCAAAATAATGAAACGGATAGGTATTGCAAACAAGTCAAGCAATCTGTTCAAATGATTGTATGGTTTCTGGCTAAGAAGTGGGCTCAAGCTAATCGAACAATGCTCGTTTTTGAGGCTACAAATAAATATTGGCTAGATGGGAATTCTGTGATTCCAATTAAGCCTTCTTCAGCATATCAGAAAGACGGTTACTGGATCGGCCGTCGACATCAAACTATGGCAGACCTTCTAAATAATTCTTAGATAAAAGTGAGAGAGCAAAGCGAAAGAAAGTTGCACCTTTATTGGAGACTTGGTCCCCAGAATAACTGATATTTGCTGCTGGAACAAGTCTCTATAAGCCTAGAAAAAAAATACCGCGGGAATTGTCAAAACCGTAGGATCTTCTCCGTCAAGAGCAGCAAAAATGAAAAAAATTGAGCTTTTCTACAAAAGTATCATACGCAAATAAGGACGCGTTAGTTTTGTATATCGATGGTGGATACACAAGAGCATTGGAATCTCGAAACAAAGACTTCCGATATATACAAGAAAGTCACACCCGAAAAATGTCTCGCAAAAAAATAATTCATGATCTTTTTCACTATCTCCTTTTGTTATGAAATTTCGAATGTATATTTCCTGAGTAAAAAAAATATTTTTCCTCAAAAATTGCCAAAATCCGTGAATTAGGAAAGTCAGTGTATTTTCTGGTATATTCTAAATTTAAATGTAATAAAACTGGTAAAATTCTGATTCTAAAAGTTTGCAACTATTGCTTTTTGGTCGAAGGCTTTGTACTAATGGAAAATAAATGTTACACGCCCACTTTTACTCTCTCCTACCATATAACACGCTTTATCTCAAATTCATATGACACAATCCAACAAGCAAAAATTCCCAGAATAACCACTATATTTTTTTGATCTGCTATAGTCACCTTACTACAAAAATCATCATAATTTCAAATTCTATGGTAAGGTTTTTTTTTAAATTTTTTTTGGTAAAATTTTAGATTTTTGAAGAGGCTGTTCCATAAATCTTGTCGTAACTTTGGAACGACTTACTCGATTTTGTTTAACAATCCGTTTGAAAACTTTAAATTACGCCAGCTTTAAGTTTTTCTAATATCATTTTCTGATCTAGCCATCAGTTTTGGAGTTATCGAGGAACAGGTTTTTTGTTTCTACTGAAAATTTATAAACTTTGAGTTGACTTTATTTAAAGGAGCCAGTGCGATATTTCTATACATATGTATGTATGAATATTTGAATGTTATTTTTTTACAAAAACTCTCTAGCATTCAAACATGTTTTTATTATACTCTTGTTCCTGGATTTGAGTATTTATATTCTCAGAATATTACATATTTATTTGTGAGCAGTGTGACCAGATCTGATCTAAGTGTTGCGTCGAATTTATTAAGTACCTAATAACGACGAAATAGGGGCTCTACTGTATATCAAATTTCAATAGAAAACCAGGGTATCAATTCTCGTTATATGAAACTATGAAATAAAAAGTTTTTGTGTGTCATATCATAAGGTGCCACTATACCCTTTACTATACAAAAACTTTTTCATTTCTCAGTTTTACAGAACGAAAATTGAGTCCCAGTTTCATAAACCATTTAAAAAACTAAAATAACTTTTATGAATAAGTCAGTTATTATATGTATGTTTTATTTTTTAGTACCTAGATAATAATATATTTTAGTATAATTTTTAACCTGATTTAGCAGCAACACTTAGATCAGATCTGGTCACACTGCTCACAAATAAATATGTAATATTCTGAGAATATAAATACTCAATTCCAGGTACAAGAGTATAATAAAAACATGTTTGAATTCTAGAGTTTTTGTAAAAAATAACATTCAAATATTCTTACATACATATGCATATAAATATCGCACTGGCTCCTTTAAATGAAGGCAACTCAAAGTTTATAAATTTTCAGTAGAATCAAAAAACCTGTTTATATATATGAAAGTACTATACCTTAAAGTGGGAAACAACTATATATTTTATTAATAAAAGAGTAAAGAACATTTTTACAGTCGGTAGATGCGATCACTGTAGGTATATCGTTTTCTTGCCAAAAGTTAAAATTGCAAAATTTTGAGTTGATCTTCTTAAGAGGAATAATCGTAGAGGTTTTAGTTTCCAACTATATTTGAATGTTAATTTAGATATAGGTATTATTAACTAGCCAGTGCCCGTACGAAAGGTAGCCTCTTTATGTAATTATTCATGTTGTTATACATCTATGTGGCAAATTTCATTTAAATCTGCTTAGTAATTTTTCGCGTCATTAAGTTTAAATATTAAAACATTTAAACATACAAACATTTACATATATTTATTATATTAGTGAAACAGAATTTAATAAAAATATTAAATATTAAAATTCTTCTATAGACAACGTTGGATGATTACATTTTTTTTCGTTAGTATGTATGTGTAAATTTTGAACAACCGCCTAACTGAATAAAAAATATATATTAATTTTCTTAATCTAGGTAACTAGGTAATTGAGTAACTAATATCTAAAGATTTAAACATACAAACAATCACATTTATTATATGTAATTAGTAGGATTGAAATATATATATATTTTTTCGGCGAAAAGTTAAATATTCGGATTATACAGTAATTTTTTTGGTGTATTATTGAATTAAATTTATGGAATCGTTTAAAATAGGTATACTACTGTTTTCTATAGGTTAAACCATTTATGTATGGTTTGGCTTTCTTCACAATAGGTGAAAAACTCGGTTTGTCCTTATGTTGGCCTAATCACTGATTCTCACAGATATTTGTATTTCCAGCCCTGTTGCATAAATTTAATGTTAAAAACATTAGAGGTTTTTGTTAGCCTGTACCGGTTTTATGCTATTTTCCTGCTCTCTACGAGTATAATTTTGTGGATAAAATAAAAACCGTTGGATGTTTTAATCATTTAGATTCTTAAGCACAGCACGCCTTTAATGTTTAGGTTTTTGGTGTTTTTATAGTCATCACCAGGTATACAAACTATTGTCTACCACGTTCGGTTGCATTGTGTTTATATTTCGCACGTTTGTATATACATACATACAAACATACATACATTACATACATACTAATGTATATTATATGAAGGTATGGTCTTTTTAAATTTTTGCTTTGTCGGTATTCTAGGTTGTATTTGTTGCAATATTTATTTTTAGGTTTTAAAGAAACGGTTACTTTTGTTTACTTCATTTTTATATCACTTACTCTTATTACTTTTAATTGTATCGGAAAATATAATCCTGTAGTAAAGGTTTTTTACGGAAGGATACCATGAAATCAATTTTTTTTTCTTAATTTCTTAATTGTTTGATTGAAGTCTATATAAAATTTTTATGTTGTTTGGTAAAGTTGCTAACTAAATTCCTTAGAAACTAATTATACTATACAAAATTTAAAATCTTACGTTATTTTTTACACATTAGACATCAATTTAGAAATTTTCTTTCTAAATTTAGTAATTTTTAAACATGCTGACCCAGAAAAAAATACATAGGCCATTTTTAAATGTTTTATAACCAACTTTTAGTCATTTTTTATATTAATTTAAATTTTCCTTTAAAATATTTTAGCAAGCTCTAAATATAAAGGTTTATTAGTTAAAAATCGCAACAAATTTATTAGGTACTAAAAAAATAATATTATATAAATAACAATAGTTTAAACGTAAGCCAAAATATAATAAAATGAAAATGACAAAAAAATGTACGCACAAATTTTAAAAAGAACGGATTAGTAAGCCAAAAGATAGATAGACTCAAGGCGAAATCAATAAGGTGAACTTATTAGATCAGCTGATCACCAGCTGTTGACTACTTCTAGAGACCACTTGTTAAATTTTTGTGTATTTTTGACATATCGTTTTGTTTTACACTAACAAAATACACGTTTGTATTTTTTTGACTTTGTAGTTGTTTTAGCGACGAGTTCACCATATTGAATTCGACTTGGAGAGATTCAAGCGAATACCAAAATAAACAAAGTGGTATAAACATATTTGCTAGATTTAATGTTTTTTTTTCTTAATTTTGACGAATTTTGGTACAAATAGCAATGGTCTGCAAAAAGAAAATTTTGCCTGCCTTTAAAAAAAAATATGTGTATTATATCAATAAAAATATGATATTTTGCTAATATCGGTTGCAATATATCATATTTTTATTGAGGTTGCAGTAGCAAACTTTAATTACGACAGCATCAAAAGCAAGCAGTCGATGTATAGATAAGTATCGGCAAGATACTTATGTATATACAAAATTACGACTGCATCGTTTTTTCTTATATTTTTACCATAACAATCTATGTTTTTCAGGCCCAGGATAATTTATAGACATTTTTGCTACTATTTGTAGATATAATATGCCTCTAAAGCTATTCGTAATTTTTTTTTTGGATAAATACATCACTAATCGGCAAAGTAGTAGGCAACTAATTTAGAAAAATATATATTTTTTTTAGTTAAAAAATTACTTATGCTCCTAATTAAATTTTGGACACCAAAATACAATAGTTATGTATATTCGAGAAAATCTGACAAATCAGTTTAAAACTGTCGGTGATAAAGGTACAAAAATGCAACTACTTTAGTGGTTTTTAGAAATGAAAATCGATATTTTAAGCTACTGAACAACAGAGAGGAGCGATATAAGTATGTATCAAAAGGAAGGGGTTAACTAGCAAAATAAAATACGTTATAAACAAATTTAAAATCCATGATGGTCGCCACTACAAAATGTCGTATAATAAATTTATATATGGGTAAAAACTAGTACTTAAAATCTTACAATATTGGTTCCAAATGAAAAGGCTTGACCAGTAAAATACAGTTAAATATGAAAAAGTTAAAATCCAAGAGGCGCCCTAAACAAAATGAGGAATAGTTTTTTTTAACCTCATCAATATGGTTATTAAATGAAAAGGCTTGACAGGTAGAATACATCTAACTAAGTAAAAATTCAAAATCAGATATGGCGTCGAAAATAAAAAGCAAAATAGCGTATAACATTAAAACTGAGATCTAGGCTATAACCTAGAAGGGTATAACCAGATTTGGCACGGTCGAATATAGCACTCTTACTTGTTAATATTAAAACAAGTAAGAGTGCTATATTCGGCCGTGCCGAATCTTATATACCCTTCACAACGTGTAGTCATGCAATAACAGTAGTTTGTGTCACCATTCATCCCATATGAAATACGTACATACATATAAAAACATACATATATAAAAACATCCCATTGTAAAATTATAAATTCACGTATGTATGTTAAAAAAACAAAAAAAAAAAAAAAATTAAAAAAAAATTGTAAAAAAAAATTTAAAAAAAAATTTTTTTTTAAAAATTATTATATATATAATATATATAAAACAAAAAAAAAATAAAAAAAAAATTAAAAAAAAAAAAAAGTTTTAAAAAAAAAAATAATAAAAATATAAATAATATATTAAATAAAAAATAAAAAAAATAAAAAAAAAATTTAAAAAAAATTTTTAAATAAATTGAAAAAAAAATTTTTTTGGCTCAGCTGGGATTCGATGCCACGTTTTCTCTAACCAGTATACACGTTTGTATGTATGTATGTTGTTGTTGTAATGTTGTTTTTGTGAAAAAAAACCGAGGTGGTCGTGGGTTTTTGCTCATGTCTCAGTTGTTTATGCACCGATGTTTCTGATTTTCAATACCGATCTACTCCCGAATATTTCTGATATTTTAATACATCACCCGAGTCCAAGCGATGTCGGGGGGCTTCAAAAAGTTGATTTCAACATACACACGGACAGACGGTCAGACGGACAGACGGACAGACTGACAGACTGACAGGGCTTAATCGACTTCCCTATTCATAAGCTTTCAGAAAATATACACTTTATGGGGTCGGAAATCAAAATTGTAGAAATTTCACACGGAATGACAAACCTATATATACCCTTTTTCACTGTGTGAAGGGTATAAAAAGTCATACCTCGATTGTTTGTACTATGATATTATATACTTAAAATACCAGCATTATTATACCCTTCACACAGTGAACAAGTAAGAGCGCTATATTCGGCCGTGCCGAATCTTATATACCCTTCACAACGTGAATTCATGCAATAACAGTGGTTTGTGTCACCATTCATCCCATATGAAATACGTACATACATATAAAAACATACATATATAAAAACGTCCCATTGTAAAATTATAAATTCACGTATGAATGTTAAAAAAAACAAAAAAAAAAAAAAAAATTTAAAAAAAAAATTTAAAAAAAAAATTAAAAAAAAAATAATAAAAATATAAATAATATATTAAATAAAAAATAAAAAAAAATAAAAAAAAAAATAAAAAAAAAAATTTAAAAAAAAAATTAAAAAAAAATTTTTTTGGCTCAGCTGGGATTCGATGCCACGTTTTCTCTAACCAGTATACACGTTTGTATGTATGTATGTTGTTGTTGTAATGTTGCTTTTGTGAAAAAAAAATCGAGGTGGTCGTGGGTTTTTGCTCATATCTCAGTTGTTTATGTACCGATGTTTCTGATTTTCAATACCGATCTACTCCCGAATATTTCTGATATTTTAATACCTTACCCGGGTCCAACCTATGTCGGGGGGCTTCAAAAAGTTGATTTCAACATACACACGGACAGACGGTCAGACGGACAGACGGACAGACGGTCAGGGCTTAATCGACTCCTCTATTCATAAGCTTTCAGAAAATATATACTTTATGGGGTCGGAAATGAAAATTGTAGAAATTTCACACGGAATGACAAACCTATATATACCCTTTTTCACTGTGTGAAGGGTATAAAAAGGGTATATATAGGTTTGTCATTCCGTGTGAAATTTCTACAATTTTCATTTCCGACCCCATAAAGTATATATTTTCTGAAACCTTATGAATAGGGGAGTCGATTAAGCCCTGTCAGTCTGTCCGTCTGTCCGTCTGTCCGTCTGACCGTCTGTCCGTGTGTATGTTGAAATCAACTTTTTGAAGCCCCCCGACATAGGTTGGACCCGGGTAAGGTATTAAAATATCAGAAATATTCGGGAGTAGATCGGTATTGAAAACCAGAAACATCGGTGCATAAACCACTGAGATATGAGCAAAAACCCACGACCACCTCGATTTTTTTTTCACAAAAACACCATTACAACAACAACATACATACATACAAACGTGTATACTGGTTAGAGAAAACGTGGCATTGAATCCCAACTGAGCCAAAAAAAAATTTTTTTTAATTTTTTTAAAAATTTTTTTTTAAATTTTTTTTTTTTTATTTTTTTTTTATTTTTTATTTAATATATTATTTATATTTTTATTATTATTTTTTTTTAATTTTTTTTTTTTTTTTAAATTTTTTTTTTTATTTTTTTTTTGTTTTATATATGTATATTATATATATAATAATTTTTTTTTTAAATTTTTTTTTTTAAATTTTTTTTTTAAATTTTTTTTAAATTTTTTTTTTTTTTCGTTTTTTTAACATACATACGTGTACGTATTTCATATGGGATGAATGGTGATACAAGCAACTGTTATTGCATGACTACACGTAGTGAAGGGTATATAAGATTCGGCATGGCCGAATATAGCGCTCTTACTTGTTTTTGTTATCTTCATGCTAAACATCTAGTGTTTTTCGCTTTACTAACCCAAAAAAGTGGTTATTTAAAAGAGATTAAACATGAACTATGTGCGACATGGACTATTTATACCTTAAGGGATTTATTTTCTGTTAAATGTACATACATATATTTATGCATATGTATTTACATATGTATATACTAAAAATATTTTATCATTTTGATGGCTTACTATTATACCAACAAATGTACACACTAATGTTGGATTTTCGTGTTGTTTTAAGGTTCGTTCGTTTACTCAATACTTTTTTATATGGCATAAAGAATTTTTTTGGCATAAATTGTTTTTTTTTTCGAAAATTGTGTGCATGTATATAGATGATTCTTATTAAAAATATAACACTTGTTCTTATTTTGAATTTTTAAAATATTCAAGTGTTTTTCTTACAAAAAAAAAATGAATTAATATGTTTGATCTCGACTTTACAGAAATATTAACCCAAAAATGTGTGTATAATTACAAGTGCTGTCACCAATGACTGTAATTAGATACGTATGTATGTTTGTACATACGTATGTATGATGGGCCACAGAACATAATTTACTTCTTGTGAATTTTTTTGGAAATTCGTTCTTGTTATTTATGTTTAAATTTACTAGAAACAAAAAAAAAAAACAATTTCCCAAATATTTTCAATAAACAAATTTAATTTTTGTCCTCAGGCTAATTGTATAAAGAATTAAATTGCATTACTTGCATTAATACATATGTATATACATATACATATGTATGTATTCTGTATCCATTTTTCGCATCACTGTGAAACAAAAGATGATTCTGAACTTATATTTGTACTTATAAGAGTACATCTATTAATGTCAATTTATATATTTCTTCAAAATTGCTTATTATCTTAGGATAGATTGCAATTTAAATAAATGCAAAATGGAATAAAAAAAATAAATGTTTTAAATTGACACCAAATTTACTTTATTCGAAAGACAACCTTCTGGCATTTAAAGTTAAATATGACTTCTGCCATATGACCGACACGGCTGGACGTAGTCTAATCTGGAAATCCAATTTTCGATGACCTTTCTCAGCACTTGTGACCGTATATCGGCAATATCGCGGTGAATGTTGTGATCCAAGTGTTTAATCCCTTCGGGCTTATCGGCGTAGACTAACGACTTCACATATTTCCACTGAAAATCGTCATAATTTGATAATTATTGTTGCCTAATAGAATATAGACAATTATTTAGACGAAGTTTTTTTCTTTTTTGAAATTTGTATGGAACAAAAAAGGTACCAAAAAGGGAAAATAGCGGAAAATATATATAACTCCTAATTACAGGGCCGATGTGCATAAAATTTTTAATAAGAATTCTACTAGACATAAGAAATTATGTAATACTATAGTAAAAACTTAAACACATTCATAACTGGGTAAAAAGGGGAAAATTCGGGAAAACCGTTTGGTAATTTTTAGAACAGAATTATTTTTAAGCAAAAAGAGTACATTTTTTAATTTTTAATCGTGTCTTTAAAAATATTTAATTGTTTATGGATAATTTTAAAAAATTTGCACTTATACATTGATATGGAATTTATACATTGATACGGAAAGCCCAAAAAGGCAGTTTTTCTCTATTTTTGGTATTTTCTACGTTTATGCATCTAGAATTGTGAAAAAGGAACTATTGATTCTGGGTTAGACTGAAAATGATATGGGCGACAAAAAGTTATTTTTGTTTTTTAATTTTTATAGTACTCTTTGTATTTTCTACGTTTATGCTGCTAGAATTGTAAAATTATGGGAGTATTGATTCCGGGTGTTACTGAAAATGTTATGGGCAATCAAAAAGGTATTTTTTCACATTTTTATGGTACTTTTTGTGTGTTCTACGTTTATGAATAAATAAGGAATTATTCATTCCGGGTGAGAAGGAAAATGTTATGGGCGACTAAAAAGGTACTTTTTGAATTTTTATAGTACTTTTTGTATTTTTAACGTTTATGAAGCTGGAATTGTAAAATAATGGGATTCTTAATTTCGAGTGATACAGAAAATGTTATGAAGCTAGAGTTTCTTTTAGTATTTTCTACGAATAATAATGTTATGGGTGACCAAAAAAGTACTTTTTGTATTTTCTAGGTTTATGAAGCTAGAGTTTCAAAATTAGTAATTATTGAACCGAGGTCTAACTCTAAATGTTAGGGACGACCAATAAATTACTTTTTATAATTTTTATTTTTTTATATTTTGTATACATATAATTCTGAAAGTATGTAGGTACTAATAATCCAAGTTGACTTTGAAGTTTTTAGTGAAGGACAAAATGCTACTTTTTTAATTTTATAGTAATTCTTGCTTATTCTGAATTTATGAATCTAAAATTGTGAAACTCATTTGCATTGATCTTGGTTCAGATAGAAAAAAAAATTATCAATTTACCCAAAAAATATTTATTAGTTTAAAGAAGAACTTGAGTATTCAATAAATAGTAAGAACTGCGTTATCGAAGTATCGGGTAATATGCTAGTAAATACATAATATGGAGGTGAATAACAATTCAAGAAGGAAAAAATTTTCCGCTATGTCCTTACAAAAAAAAACTTGAGTATTGAATAGTGGGAACTGCACTAGCAAAGTACCCGTATGTTGCTAGTATTAGCATAAAATAGTTGTTATTTATTTTATTCTTTCTTTTCTACTTCTTGTTTACATATAAATAATCTTTTGTTTTAATCTTACAAAGATTTATGATCACAAGTGCTTAAAAATTTCAAGGTTTTCTTTGCGATTATGGTATGTATTTGTTTGTATAAAAAATGTTAACTACATATTGTCGAAGAAAGGATTAGAAAGTAGGAAAAGGAAACAAGTAAGAGTGCTATATTCGGCCGTGCCGAATCTTATATACCCTTCACAACGTGTAGTCATGCAATAACAATTGTTTGTATCACCATTCATCCCATATAAAATACGTGCATACGTACACGTTAGAATAAATGTGGCATCGAATCCCAGCTGAGCCAAAAAAATTTTATTTTATTTAAAATATTATTTATATTTTATTATTTTTTTTATATTTTTTTAAAAAAATTTTTAAAAAATTTTTTTAAATTTTTTTTTAAATTTTTTTAAAATTTTTTTTGTAGTTTTTTTTATTATTTTTTTCTTATTTTTAATATGTTTTTTTTTTGTAATTTTTTTGTTTGGTATGTTTTTTACATGTATGTATGTATGGCGATTGTTCTGAATTTCAATAGCGATCCATTCCTGGATATTTCCAAGAGATTGATACCATATACAGATCTGAGAAACATATAGTTGCTTCTAAAAGTTGATTTCAACCAACACACGGACAGACGGATAGACGGACAGACGGTCAGGGCTTAATCGACTCCTCTATTCATAAGCTTTCAGAAAATATATACTTTATGGGGTCGGAAATGAAAATTGTAGAAATTACAAACGGAATGACAAGCTATATATACCCTTGTGCACCACAGGTGAAGGGTATAAAAAAAAGAAATTTTTGCTGTTGTTACTAAAAGATAATTTCGTTTCGAATTATTTTTGTTTGTATTTTAAAATAAGTGTGTACAGTACATTAGACGGGGGAAAAAAGTTTCGCAGAACACCTTCGAATATAAAGAATTTTCGAAAGACAATTTAAATACAATTTTTTTTGCGGAACGCACCGGTCAGTTTTTTAGTCTTTGCAGTCACTAATAATATCTAATAATAGCGCAAAGTTTTTTGACTACAAAAAATATAAAAAAGTTTGGTATGGTTATCGCAATCCTTTGCAAAAGATTAATGAGTTTTTACGTGTTTTAGTTTTCTAATATTTAGGATGTAGAAACTGAGATCTATTGTGAAATACTAGAATGGCATACTTTAGGTCAATGGTCTTTAGTAAAAAAATTTGCCTTCTAGTTATAAAAATATATATCAAACTTTAAGATGCGATAAGTTTTTTTTCGGTTACATTTTTAAGAATTGCAAAAATACTTTATATTCAAAGTGTAGGACGCGTTTTTTGCTTGTAAGAAGGTACAGTCTAATAATTATACATACATATGTATGTATGGATGTATGTACGTACATATGTAACTTACGCATATAATAGGAATGTTATATTCTTTAATGAATATAAATTCGATTTTTTGTAGTCATAAAATAACCGTTGATTTACAATTTAAACCGATAATATACATATATACATACATATGTATTTATGTATGTTTAATGTACATATTTGATCGTTCAAATGAACAATTTATTAAGTAATTGTATACGTATTATATATACATATGTACATATGAAGGTACAAAAACATGAAATATCTTAAAGAAGTACATGTATGTTATAATGAAAAAAATATTTTTATGGCAAAAACTTCTTAAATGTTTCTGCTATAAAATCTTCTTGTTTCAGTATTTGTTTTAAATAAAAAATCGTTGATCTTTTAGAGCATTTGATGTCCTATTAGTTATTTTAGTCAGAAAAGAGCTTAGTATAGTAATCCGAGTTTGCAAAAAAACCAAAATAACATTGTTTTCATCACTGTTGAAAGTTAATCCCTGACACTTATTTTGCTAAAAATCAGGGTAATCGGATATTTACATTTTTTTTATTGTCAGAGGCACAAAAAAAAAATAACGCGTGTACGTTTCTGCATTTGCTTATTAGCCTTTTTACACTTGCTCACATCTAAGCGGAATGCGTGGAAGATGTAAAAAATAAAAAAAACTTGTTTACATTTTCAACATCTTTCATCTATCATATGTCATAATTTTAAGTGTTTTTTTATTTATTTATTTTGCGCGAATAAAATTTAAATAAAGTTTCAAAATTCTACAGTTATTGGAATAATTATTGCTTTTGCATATTAAGACACTAATATAATCGAAAGATGTTGAGTGGAACAAAATGAATTAGGAACATCTTTAAAAGATCTAAACAAATATAGACAAATCTGTACAATTCATAACATCTTGTTGATTTGATGCAAGATGTGGTCAATTAATTAAATTAAAAGAGAATAAAAGCATTATTGTTTAATAATTAAAATATATTATTGAACTTATTATTAGAAGACTCCAAATTTTCCAGAGTCTTTCCTATACACAAGGTCTGATTGGTATTAAAAATGGGCTAAATCGGAATATTAGGAAGAGAGTTACAGCTCCTAATGCAAGAGTAGGCCAAAAAAGACATGTCCTTCCAACATCGAATAAAATGCAATTGTGTTTAAACGCATTAACGTAGAGTCATGCAATTTCGAATGTATATTTCCTGAGTAAATAATAATGAAAAAATAATATTTTTTCCTGAAAATTGCCTCAATCTATCCATTAGGAAAGGAGTTATAGATCAAAATGTACGAAAATTTATACCGAACAGTATTTTTCTCGGTATATTCAAAATTTAAAACGTAATAAAACTGACAAAATTAGATTTATGATTCTGAAACTTTGCAAACATTGATTTTTGGTGAAAGGAAAATAAATGTGACACGCCCAATTTTACGTCCACCTCCCATATAACGCTTTATCTCAAATTCATATAATTTCTCTATGAATAAAGATTCTGGAAGAATAAAGAAATCTATATTGAAATAGCTAAGTTGAGTTTATTGGCAGAAACTATTTCGACACGCCTACTACATCGCCTACTTATCACGTAATCTATTGTTAATGAAATTTAAAAACCGAAATTCATAAAACCGACAAAATTGATAAGGACGAGCATTGTTTTCATTCATCATATTGTTCTCGCATGAATTAGGCACTTTCAAAATCCTTGTGCCAGCTGCCGTAGAAAGTGGTTTTCTCGTATGTTTACCCCTGGAGTAGTATTTTCTTATCATAGCAAGCCGCTCGATCCAACACAGACGCCAGCATGCAGCCTTACATAGAAAAAAGATGCAGCGCTAATTTTAATTAGTTTGAAATATTTTTGTATTATACATATTACAAATGAAAATTTTTTCTCTAAAATTAAAATTTTTAATTCGACAAATGAGGATTTTTCTATGAAAACTTCTGGCACCACTGCTTGTGATGCTGTCAATGTAAATATAGCTTTGTGAATCCGTTTGTAATTTCTGCAATACATATTCATTTACGACCTTATTAACCCTACGTTGCCACAAGCAAGTATTTACTTGCAAGTAGTGTATACGTATAACTAACGAAAATCAGGAGAAATTCCAAAAAAAACACAAAAATTTTTTGAGTGGCTACACAGCACAGTGCAAGTTCATTTTTAAAATGTCGTCAACAAATAAACTTCAAACAAATTTAAAACAAATGGCGCTGCTTCAATTGGTAATTAAGTGTTGTCAATAGCCACTATTAAACGTTACCTTTAGACAATTAACTTTTTAATATAATTTTTTTTACTAAAAATTTATATTTATATTAAAACTTACATTTTAAATGAATATTTATATTTTTTCTTAATATTCTTCATATAAATATATACATATTTATTAAAAACACTAGCTGAATTATTTACCACAACTGTATGATATATTAGTGAGTTAACAAAAAACTCAGTATTAGACAACACTGTTTTTCGGCTTGTCACTTTACTTGCCGTAACTGTAAAAGTTTTACTTGCTTAAAAATTTCTTCGCAAGCTGAGTCGTAGGTTGCCAAAGTGTAGTTGTGTTAGTAAAAAAGTGTTAGTGTATTGGTTTTTTTCACTTGCACTTGCATGTGGCAACGGTAGGTAAGTATTTACATACATATGTATTAATATTTTTCAGATCTTTATACAGGAGTCGATTGAACAATGTCTGTATATCAGTGTTTTGGTTAAAATCAACCTTTTAAAGTCACCATATGTTGTAAAGAGCTGTATGAGGTATAAATCTTCTTGAAATATTTGGGAATTAATCGCTATTATAGCTATACGACTGACTTGATAAATAATTGGAAAACTTAAGTTTTCACGAATCACAAATATGTTTATTATTATTTATGTATCATAACTTCGTTTTTTTAACAATACTAGCCAAACCCGGCGCGCGTTGCTACGCCCCTTAATGAATCGAAATGCATTCTGAATTTTAATTGAATATCAAGTGCAAAAACCTAAAAATTATAATTTTTTTTTGGGCGTGGCATTGCCCACTTTTCTAGTCACGAAATTGTAAAGTCATAACAGCTCAATATGTGTGCAAAGTTTCAGAAGAATCGGACCAGTGCAAGTACCTCAAAATTAAAATTGTTTTTATGGGCGTGGCCCTGCCCACTTTTCTAATCACGAAATTGTAAAGTCATAACAGCTCAATTTTTGTGCAAGGTTTCAGAATAATCGGTTCAGTGCAAGTACCTCAAAATGATACCTTTTTTTTATGGGCGTGGCACTGCCCACTTTTCTAATCACGAAAATATTTAGTCATGACAGCTCAATATGTGTGCAAAGTTTCAGAAAAATCGGTCTGGTGCAAGTACCTCAAAATTATAGCCTTTTTTTATGGGCGTGGCCCCGCCCACTTTTTTAGTCTTAAAATTATAAAGTCACGATAGCTTAATATGTGTGCACAGTTTCAGAAAAATCGGTCCAGTGCAAGTGCCTCAAAATTAAAACTTTTTTAGGGGCGTGGCCCCGCCCACTTTTCTTATCACGAAATTATTTAGTCATGACAGCTCGATATGTGTACAAAGTTTCAGAAAAATCGGTCAAGTGCAAGTAGCTAAAACTGATAACTAATTTTTTATGGGCGTAGCCCCGCCCACTTTTTTTCATCCATAAACACTCCCCGGTATGTGTACAACAACTTACCAAAGTTTGAGCCCGATCGGTTTTACAGTTTCAGAGTCTATAGCTAACACACACACACACACAGAGTTTCACTTTTATATATATAGATTATTAACCGAGTAATGTAAATTAGAAAAAGTATTACAAAAGTTTACACCTGATTAATTATAATAAGAAACTGCTATTATTTCTAATACAGTTTTAAGGAAACGTTCTTCATAAACCTCTCATTTATCAACTTCGAAGTTTAAAAATCTTATATAAGTATTAATATGTAAATCGATTTTTTGTATATAAGTAACTTATATTAATAGGCAAGTTGATTTGTTATAACATAGTTTGCGATTACATTATAAAACCGATATTAATACCATTTTAAAGAAATTATATTGCTGAATCCTATTCAAATTGATTCAATATTTTAGGAGTTATATAAGCGTTTAAACTTGCTTCTAACACATAAGCCAACCACATGTGCTTTCATATGCAAAACAAAAATAAACAATGTAATGCGTGTGTCGGAAATAATAAGGCAAAATGGGATAGAACATTAAACCTGGAATCTAAGAATCGTTACGATGTGGTGATTTTACTATTTTTTTATATTTAAAATTTGTTAAAACTTATTATTTTTACCAATATTATTAACAGAGTTATGAGAATTTACAAATAGAAGTACAACAATTAACATCTGATTAATTAAATGAAGAAAATAATAATATTACAGTTTTAAGGAAAAATTGTTGAAAAAAAAAACTCGAATTATTTTAAAAAACTTAAAAACTATCACTAAATTGTGTCTTAAGCAAAAGTTCCTCAGTGGTTGTTCAGCAAACTTCTTATTACATAAGTCAGTTCCTTTATCAATAAATTAAACATTTTGTAGTTACTATGTAGAAAATAAGTTGGAATATAGAAAGTGGTCGTTATTCTCATTTACATAACAGTGAAGGGTTTTATCAGATTCGGCACGACCGATTTTAACACTCTTGCTTAGTTAGGGCCATGATCTAAATCGCTGGCGCGAATATCTTCCTTAGTAAATATACGTATGTGGTAGGTCACTATTTATATAATAGCCAAAATCTATAAAATGCATGAAAACACAAATAAGTGAAAAATATTTACTGTTATTACTGATAAGTGAATGCTGCTAACACTCAAAATAAAATATAGCCTTGGCAATACCTAATCTATACAGAAACTGAAGTAACGGCGTCATGGATTTTTTTTGACAACGTACTACAAGCCAGTTTGCTGTTTTTATTGTAGCAGAAGTACGAATTGTGTATATATTAGATCATCTAAAAAAAAAATAAAAAGATTGAAAATATTATAGAAACAAAAGACAATTTGTAAGTCATCGTTAATATACATATATTATGAGCGATTGGGCAAAATCTCAAAAAAACCAAACCAATAAAAACATTGAAAAAATGTCTGATGACGCATCTAAGTTTTTGGGTGGTATTTTGGGCGATATTAGCTCCAGGTCAGCGTATTCACAAATACTGATTGGTGCGTCAACTGGTTGGGCGACAGGTTTTGCTACCATGAAAGTGGGGAAATTTGCAGCCTTTGCTATTGGTGGTGGTATTATACTAATGGAAATTGCGCATCAAGAAGGCTACATAGAAATTGATTGGTCAAAAATAACACGTAAATTGGACAAGGTGACAGATAAAGTCGAAGAAGCCGTTACCGGCCAGGAGAAGACTTGGATCGACAAAACCGAACGGTTTGTCGACCGAAAAATAGATCGTGCCGAAGACTTGTTAAAGCATAAATCGAAAACAGTAAAGAAATGGTATAGTAAATTAATTGGTGATGAAAATGGACCAAAAATAAATGACTTACACATTTTCTTGACTGCATTTGTCGGTGGTGTTGCTCTAGGCATTGCAACAGCTTAAAAAGTATATTTAATAGTAAACACTGCAACAAAAATTCAGAATAAAAACGTTAATTCATATACCGAATATTGTAATAGGAATGTGTGTTAATTGAATCATTTAATTTTTACATTTTCTTCATTACTAACATACATTTTAACATTTGTATTATTTTAAAATGTACTTCTAATATAACGCATCTTAATTTTATGTATTTTCTGTTAACTTAGTATTACAAAACTAACCAAAAATGAGTTCGTTCGACTAAAATCACAAAAATAAAATCTATGAACTTAACTTAAAAATTGAAATAAAAATAATTTTTGTTGACGGGAATTTTCATCCTATTTGAGATCATAGATGCTAATGAGTATGCTAGTCTAGAAATAGTAGCAAAAATACCGAAAAAATCGTATGTAGGTATAAATTGTTATGCAAAAATAATGTGCATTACTACAAAAACGATGAAAAATATGTACCTATGTAATATCCTAACAATTTATGACAACAGTAAACGATATTTCCAGCACTATTTTTAGAATAGTGCATGGAAATTAAATAAATTTATTACGAAAAAAAGGATTGCATTTTTTTTAAAGGCGAACATAAACCTGAGGGCATATGAAGGCTACAAAAAATTTTACTTGAACGTTTGAGTGCTCTATGCTTTTAATAGAAATTCCAATATAAATCGAATTCCGTTATTAGGCTCCAGTTAAGTTTATGATTCTAGAAGTCAATCACAGCTCAGTTGAATTAAATTTCACAAACAGATTAACTCGCAGCCTTTTGCTGCAATTCGTTAAAGCTACGCTAAAACTCAAAAATAATAGCTATGGCGAGTTACAGAATAAAGCTGCAGCCAACATTGTAGTTGGCACAGATCATGGGGTATAATTTCAGAGAAGAGCTTCTATCGATAAAATATTTAATGAGTTCCTTTAGCAACATCAGAAGTTGCTGGAAGGTCTATTTATAAAATTTTTAGTACTCCAAATTAACATATAGGATTCTTTTGCCGCAGACGAAGTCGAAGGCACTCGCTAGTAATAAATATGAGTGTTTGATCCTTTGTTATCCAATCACGCAAAAACTGCAAAACGGATATAAATGAAATTTGACACATATACTGATAAAATCCTACATTAACTAACAGGCTTTCTTTCATCCCGATAAGTGCGCAACCGAAGTCGCGGTCACACGCTAGTAATAAAATAATTTTGATATAGGTATTTTTATATATTTTGATTGCAGTGAAAAATACTTAGGAAACAACAAAATTGAAATTATGTATTAAGTGCTATCATTTGAAGGTGTACGTACATAAAGATTAAAAAATTGTGTATTTTAATTTTTACTTTCATTTGTATTTATTTTAAAATTAGTCATATTAATTATATCTTAAGATTTCATTTTTTCACCAGGATGGCTGTTGTCTGCCTTCTGGTCTTCCATACAAAGCACTTTTGTCTCTGAACATGGTCATACGTTCAGTTTCTTTCTTATCCAAAAAATGCCCAATGGCTAAACCCAGAAGAGGCAAAACACCCCAGACGTAACGTTTGTCAATACCCAACATGATGACTCAATGTTTCAGGAGTTCTTGAGCTTTAGCCAGTTCCTTTTGTTTAAGTTTCCACGCCCTGGTATTAGACCAATCGGCAAAAATTGTGGCAATGGCAAATGTAGGAAAAAATATTACTGCTCCGTATCTTTTTGCTACTTGAGCAACACTACTTGCCATGAAGAACTAGAAAATAATACAAACATTACGTAAGTTTAGCACATTTATATTTAGAAAATATCCAAGTTAAAATATTTTTTTAGTTTTATTTTTTTTAAGAAGTTTTCTTTCGTTAGGAAGCATATATTTCACTTAATATTGTTTTAAACAATTTATCAGAAAAATAATACGATCAATTTGTACTTACTTTTCCAAAAGCTGTGTGTTTTTTGCGTTATTCGCTTTGATAACAAAATGTCAAGAAAATAGAAAATGTCAAAATGCTTGTTCTTATTATAATATAACTTATAATACAACTTATTCACAACAGTGTTGAGTAAATTTCTGTACGCCTGCAAATATACTTTATATATATATTATATTATTATATATTTTTTATGAACTTTTAATAATTTAATTTCACCAATAAAAAATGTGTAAATTTTTAATATACATACATATGTATGTATTCCTTTAGTCAAGATTTCTGATTTAATGTTATACGCCATTTTGCTTTCTCATTTTAAATGCCATCTTGTGTTTTGAATTTTTATATAGTTAACTGTATTTTACATAATGATTAAGACCTTTTGTTTACCCATACTGATGGTTACAAAAAAAATATCCACCATTTTGTTTTGGACGCTATTATGGAAGTAAAACTTTTTAGAACCCTTTTGGACAAGCTCTTTCATTTGATACCAATATTATGGGGGTTGAATTTGTAAAGCCGTATATAACAGTTTTAAGGAAAAAACTCAGAAAGATTTGTATTTTTAAGTTTTCATGAGTTAATGGTAATACAAGATATTTACTTCATATAAGTGATTAAGTGATTTAAGATTGTCTGAGAAAAGAATTAATAACCTAGAATTTATTAAGGATAAACATACAAATTAGCCATTATAAAGTCAAGTGCAAAAACAAAAGTTACTGTCAAATATTTTTCAACATTGTTGTTGTTAGGATTAAGAAAACTTTGCTAATGTCGAATTTACATACATTATTTCTCTTCTTCCATAATTTGAAATTGTCAAACTTCATTATAAAATTATAAAATTTTCGAAAATTGGAAATTGTTTTTGGAATAAGAAATACAGTTTTTAGAAAGTTTATTGGACTGATTTGATATTGAAATTACATTAAAAAAACTTTTAATCATACGGAAGTTAAAATTTATTCAAAAATATGACATGTTTATATGCAAAATTATATAAATAAATACATAAATAAATGATTCGGAGAAATTTTGTTTGCTAAAATTTGAGGTATATTAAGCTTGTCATTTGAGAAAAGAGATATAATTTAATTTTATATAATAGAAATTAATAGTTGAATTTTAAATAAGTGTAGAAAAAAAAAACTTTAAAACCTGATGAATGCCACCTGATGAATAAATAGTCTTTGGTTCTATTTTTTAAATAATCTGGTATGTGATGTAAATCGTTTGCCTTAAAATCGAATCGTTTTAAATTTCGATCGATTTCGAATCTAAGTTTCGTTACTATGTTTTACAAAATTCAGAAATAAAATAAATAAATACCAAAAATTCTTAAATATTCTACATAAAAAAATTTAAATTTTTAATTCGTTTTTAATATCGATTCTCATAACATACCAGTGTATATGTATATTTTTTAATTACCTGTCCTTTGATTCAAATTAAATTTAATATTTAGTTAAAACTATTTTTTTAAATGCTTTGGTTAATACATAAATACAAACAAATGTAATATAATTATTGCTTTTTGGCAATATTTCGTAAAGCACGCGTGCGTATATTCAATGAGAACTTAAATAGTAATCGGCTTAGGAAGTCCTCACTAGAAATATGTGCAATAATGTTCGAAGAAGCCAGCAAAAGAATATGTGGCAGGTAGCCTGATGTGTTCTCGACTATACCTAAAGTTTTAAGAGCTGATTTAGCGTAGGTATCAGGAGAGGGAGCAAATACGTTAGTTTTACGCATTTTAGACATGTTTGTGGCCACAAGGCCGGGTAGTATATTTTGTACAATAATGCCTTGAGCACGATATTCGGTCTGTAGATCGGCGCTGAATTTAGAAACAAAGGCCTGAGAAAGAGAGATGGCAGTGAGGAAAAAAATATAATTTAATGCAAAATATTTTTTAAATATATTATAGTAACCTTGCTTGCACCATATACTGTTAGTAGAGGACATGGTGTGACAGCAGACTGTGATGATATATTAATAACAACACCCTTTTTCCTCTCCACCATTTGTGGCAGGATTATTGCCGTCATTTGTAGCACTGAATGTACATTGGTCGATATAATGTCCCTTAAGAACTGAGGATTTTTTTGATACTGTTCTATAAAGAATTCAGGATAGGAATAACTCATACCAACATTGTTAACCAATACACCAATTTCAAGGTTTTCAATGTTTTTTTGAATTTTAGTGTAAATTTCCTGGCCTCCAGTAAAATCAACATCAATGATTTTTGTTTCAATATTGTAGGCATCAGCTAGAGGGAGAAAAAACTTAGTTATTTAAATTATTAGTTCAATAAATATTATGCAATTCTTACCGATTTCTTTAGCTACAGTTTCCAATTTATTAAGAGACCGACTGATCAGAACGACATTTAAACCTTTTTGGGCCAACTAAAAAATATATATACAAAGAAGTAAATAGTTGTACATTTAAATTAATGTTTTTCTATGAATGAGTAAATAAATGTATTAATTTAAAATAATAGGGCTATTTTCGACTCAATAACAATTTTATATTTCGACACAAAAACATTTGTTAAAGGTAGGATTTGATCGGACGTATAATTGAATGAATAACTGCATTATTAAAACTTCCCTTAAATCTAAAGTAAGCGGTAAATTAATGACAAGTTCATTCAATCCGATAGGTTAAACTAAAGTTGCAATAATAATAAACTTTTTATTCGTTCTATAAAATCCTAATATCCACTTCTAAGCCCCTTCTATAAAAATATATTTGAGCCGATAGCCTACGTTGCTAGTGCTTTAGTCTTTAAGATTTATTATAATTTTAAATTGTAATAACATTTGAATTAATAATAATAATATATTTATTTTTGTACAATAAATAAATAAATAAATAAATAAATAAATAATGTACTCTCTAGTTTCCATCTTTAGCATTTGGCATTAAATAGACATTCTTATTTGTAAAATTTATGCCAACATCAATGTCTGAAAAAATAAATAACGTAAATAACAAATAATATTTTTATAATAAAAATGTTGATAAAATTATAATCATTTTTATAAAAACAAAATAAGAGAAACCAAAACTGTACTGTACATTTTAGAACAAAATAATTTTTTTTTAAAACTTCATCCCAGTACGACCCATTGGGTTTATGAATCGATCTATTTTAGAAGATCATGTTCACAAGCGCATTATGATTTTATATATGTATACTACCAGTATGGTATGCGGTCGACCCATTTGATCGTAATTTAGTTGTAAATGATTTGTTAGGTTTGAAATTTAATTAAAATTAAAAGTACAACAATTGCTAATAAAATGTGATTCTTAAAAATTTTAAGATCAGGAAAAAATTTTTGATTTGGAAGCAAACCCAATAAACCTTTTACACCGAATTTAAAACAAATGAAAATAAAAAATCTTTTAAAAAAGTGAGTTTAAGTTGTTACATCCTCTCATACACATAAATAGCGTCAGTGATCAGTGGAGTTTTTTTTAAGTTTCTTGCGTTGTTTTTTTTCTTCGGTGAAACCAACTCCGATAGTCCATATTTGCAATGACACTGAGATATAATTGAGGTTCAATATCGTTAACGTGCTGAATTGTCTCATCCTTTAGCTCTAGAATTGTTCTTGGCTCATTAACATACTTTTTCTTTAAAATATCCCCGAAATAAAGAAGTCCAATAGTGTCAAATGAAATGATCGTGGCGGTCAATTAACATCGCTACAACGTGAGATAATACGGCCATTGAATTTCTCGCGTAAAGAGCCGTTGTTTCGTTGGCTGTGTGGTAAGGGGCACCATCCTGTTGGAACCACATATCGTCTAAGTCCATATCCTCAATCTCTGGCCAAAAAATGGTCCGTTATCACCTCGCAATTGCGAACACCATTCACGGTAACAGCACCAACACAGTCAGTTTTTGTAAATACATCGGCTTTTCAACAATCACTCGTTGTTCTATTTATTAACGATAAAAGTGTGCCTCGTCGCTGTAGATGATTTTCTTTGTAAAATAAACATTTACTTCTGTCTGTTCAACCAATCATTCGGCGTATTGACGACGTTTGATATGGTCAATAGGCTTCGGCTCTTAAATCAATTGGACTTAGTAAGAGTTAAAATTTAAATTTTTGTTACAAATTTCCATCAGTGATGTTTGTAAGATTTCAATTGTTGGGCACGACGACAAGTTAAGGTTGACGAATTATCTGCCACAGTAATGCAAACAACAGCAAAGTTTTCCGCAAAACGAACTGGGCGAGCATTCATAAATGTTTTTACATTTTTTACAGAACCGGCTTGATGAAATTTGCGCACATGTCTCCCGATTGTGGAAACATTTGGTCGAATATTCTGATAAAAAAATCATGAAGTGCACGCAATGCATTTTGATTTGAAGACCCATTTTCCTAAAAAGCTTCAACAACCTAAATTTATTGTTATACCTCTCCATGGTTGCATTTGTCAAATGCTAAAACAAAGAAATGTCTAATTAAGTTGGACAAAACACTTTACGCCAAGGCGTGACTTACAATTATTATCGAGCATTATGGTTGGATTGCCCTTTACTAAGTTTAAATTAAATTTTTTTTTAACAATTGTCGTAAGGATAAATTTTAGATACAATACTGCTCAATGTAAATACAATGATATAAAATTAAAGGTATAGAAATAATATTTAAAATCTTAAAAATATAGGAAAAACATTAAAAATTATAAGGTTTGATACTACACAATATTTCTGTCATGACGTTAGCTTGTTTTTGATTTGAACCAGCAACTAAATATAATTTGAATCTACTTTTTCAGATTTTGATACTCGTTGTTTGATATCTTAGACTTATATATTTTTTATAAAAAAGTTCAAGTTGATCGGATGTATTGAATACATGAAAAATGATAATGAAATAAAAGCGAAAAACAAAATGAATGAAAAAAAAAACAAACAAAAGGAAAAAAAAAAATAAAATTTTCAGTTTTACAATTTTACAGAGTGGCAATTTTCAAACTGATAGCCGCTGTAAATTTTTATTTGCGAACTAGAGATTATAATAAATTTATTATTTTATACAAAATTATATGGAAATTTATAATTTTATGAAATGAAATAATAAAAATTTAAAAATTTTATATTTATATAAATTCAGGCTTTTCTTAAAGATTAGTTCTAAGAGTTAAGTGTGATATTTTCATATATGTACTTGTAAAGTACAAGTTAATAAAAAGATTTTAAATATTGATTTTTAAAAATTTCTTAAGTTAACAATATAAAAGTTTATTTATTTTATTAATTACTAGAAAATTTAATATTTAAAAACCTCCATGTATGTATGTAAATACTTACTAAAAACAGTTTAGTTTATTAATGTGCAACATGCATTCTATTTTAGCGAAAACTTTGTCAGAGTGACACTTTACAATTACGAATATATATTTAACATAAAAAATGAATTTGCACATTTTTTTTAATATTTTGTTGTTGGTTTTTTTTGAACTTGTTATTTTAAGCTAAATACTATTTACAAAACTAATATTTACCTTGATTATTAAAAAAATCAATATTAATTCCCAGCAAAGTAAAAAAAAATGAGAAAGTACAAAGTGAACTACATTTTTAGGACTTCTAAATCATTAATGCAAAATTATTTATTTAAAATGCCTCCGAATATGCGAAAAATTAATGCATAATTCATATAATGGAGTGCAGCTCATTAATATACTCATATAAACACGTGCTCTTTAGTGATACGCCACTGTTAATAACATAAATGTTTACACTTAATTAAATCACTTTATCATCAGTTAAACCCCAGCTAAATCACTTTTTCGACATATTTGTTTATGTTTGTTGGGTAGCTTTTAAAGTATTATCTCGTATTCTGTGATAAATTTACTTGTTCATATAATTTTAGTTTGAACAGAATAGGAACTATTCTTAATTATAATGATTTTAATGCCGTTTATAAAACAGGAGTACGACACAAATTTCTAATCTTTCATATGGATTATCTCAGATAGTGCACTGCATAGTTGAATCAACTGAAGACTTTAAATTTAACAGTTCTGTATTAGCACCTATGGTGCCAAGTGTATATATAGCTTTGTCATTCTGTTTGTAATTTTTACAATATTAATTACCGACCCTATAAAACAAAGGGTGCTCAAAATTTAAGGTATAATTTTTATTTTAATATTTTGTTTTGAGTTATTTAAAATTTTTTATTTCAGCTTATTACAAATAGGCTCGGGTTAAAAATTAAAAATACATCTGTCCGTTTGCTGGTTGAAATCAATTTTTAGAAGATCTCACATGCATCAATATGTAGAAATATCCGGGAATGAATTGCAATTCAAATCCAGCACAATCAATCCATTACTTACTGAGATAAGCACGACTGCCTTTTTTTGTTGATTTTTACTAGTAATAAATTTTTCAGCAAAACATTAAAGTACAAGCCGTAATAATTACATTGCAAATTCTTTTAATTTTGACTTCACTTTTATCATTTGAGTGTTATAAAAATTGTAGTTAAACAAACATGCAAATAATATAAAAATGTACCAACTTATATATTTATACATACGTATATACATATGTACATATGTATGTATATAATGCAAATTTACATAAGAATATACACAGTTGGCCTTATATTTAAAATGTCTTAAAAGACGGCTACAATCGATGCAAAATTGTTGGCGTTGACATTTTCCAACAAATTTCGTCAAAATGTCTATGGATCACAAAAGCGACAATGTTGCTAGTTTTGGCATTGCTATCGCACTGAAGGCAATGTAAAATAAAAATGAAATTTCTGTCAGTTAAAAAAAAAGAGAAGAATAAAAATTAAAAAAAAAATCATTAAAAAAATAATTTAAAAACAAGTAAGAGTGCTATATTCCGCCGTGTCGAATCTGAAAACAACCTTCAACCTTAGCTAAGATTGAATGTTATATGCCATTTTGGTTTAATATTTCCGACGCCATCTTTAATATTGAATTTTTACATAGTTAGCTGTATTTTAGTAGTTAAGCCCTTTCATTTTATAACCATATTGATATGTTAAGAAAAAAAAAATAATCTGCATTATTGTTAAGGACGCCATGATGGATTTTAAATTTTTAATATTTTACTGTATTCTACTGGTCAAGCCCTTTCATTTGATTGATGGGTTAGGAAAAAAGTTATCAACATTATTGTTAAGGACGCCATGTTGGATTTCAGATATTTTATATTTTTCTGGTCAAGCCCTTCTTTTGATACCATATTGAGGGGTTGAAGTGGGTATATTTTTAATTACTACATTAATATGACACATATATAAATTTTTTTAATGTCATATATTTTACTAGTCAAGCCCATTCTTTTAATACCCATGTCGTTTCTCCTTCTTGTCCAGAAGCTAAAAAAAATCGATTTTCGTTTGTAAAATTTAGGAAAAACACCGATAAGCATTCGTATTTATACCCTTCACACAGTGAAAAAGGGTATATATAGGTTTGTCATTCCGTGTGAAATTTCTACAGTTTTCATTTCCGACCCCATAAAGTATATATTTTCTGAAAGCTTATGAATAGGGGAGTCGATTAAGCTCTGTCAGTCTGTCCGTCTGTCCGTGTGTATGTTGAAATCAACTTTTTGAAGCCCCCAGAAATCGCTTGGACCCGGGTGAGGTATTATAATATCAGAAATATTCGGGAGTAGATCGGTATTGAAAATCAGAAACATCGGTTCATAAACAACTATATGAGCAAAAACCCACGACCACCTCGATTTTTTTTCACAAAAACAACAATACAACAACATACATACATACAAACTTGTATATTGGTTAAAGTAAACGTGGGATCGAATCCCAGCTAAGCCAAAAAAAATTTTTTTTTATTTTTTTTTATTTTTTATTTAATATATTATTTATATTTTTATTTTTTTTTAAATTTTTTTTTATTTATTTTTTGTTTTATATTTATTACTTATATTTTTTTTTAATTTTGTTTTTTAATTTTTTTTAATTTTTTTTTAATTTTTTTATATTTTTTTTTAACATACATACGTTAATTTATAATTTTACAATGGTATGTTTTTATATATGTATGTTTTTTATATACATATGTATGTACGTATTTCATATGAGATGGTGATACAAACTACTGTTATTGCATGACTACACGTTGTGAAGTGTATATAAGATTCGGCATGGCCGAATATAGTACTCTTACTTGTTTTGTACTTACATCTTAGTTATTTTCAAACTTATTTGCCAGTTTTTTCAGCAGTATTTTTCGAGTCTATATATGTGACAGCGCATAGAGAAAGGGACCTAAGGGTAAAAAAAACAATTTGCACTTTTTTTTGATGTGGACAACATCTGAGCATCGAATGAGACCGATCCCATGCCCCAAAAGTGTTCCCTCCAAGAGATATGCGCGTTTTATAAAAGTGCAGTCGACGATTCTAAGCGCAAATAGAAAGAACCTAACGGTAAAATTTATTTATTTTAATTTTTTCTCCTACTAAATTAACAAAATAACTTGATTTTACGAAACTACAAAAAGTTTATTTTTTTCCTTATGAACAATTTAAAACAATACAAAAATCATTTAATCTTTAAAATGGCTATCCTGCACAAAACCTGTTTAGGTCCCTTTCTCTATGCGCTGTCACATATACATATATTTTTGAAAATTTTTTTCACATATAACTTTTTCGGTTAGTATCAAAAAATTTAAGAATTTTCCTATATATAAATTTCATACATATAAATAGTAGCATCGTCTCTATAAATTAACCTAGGTCTGAAAAATTTTGATTTTCGTGGTAAAAATATGGGAAAAACAGAAGCACTCGTGTTTATTTGCTCATATTATAGAAAATCATGGAGCGATCGTGCTGGATTTCAATAGCGATTTAATAACGAACATTTACAAAAGATTGATACCACATACACATCTGAGTAATATGTCGAGACTTTTAAAAGTTGATTTAAATTAGCACACGGAAAGACAAACAAACAAACAAACATGGCTTAATCCACTCCCCTGGTCATAAGCTTTCATAAAATATATACTTTATGGGATCGGAAATGAATATTATATAAATTACAAGCAAAGCAAGCTTATACTGTTGGTACGTACCACAGTATAAAAATTAAATTTGAATGATAAATTTATAGAAATTGTTTTCATTTGTCCTGTAAATTGAGGAGGCGAATAATAAAAAAAATTTACCCTATATGTAGAAGAAAGTTATTGTAAGGTTGATATACATCTATAAAAAATATAATTTGCTTCTTATATTGTAATATTTAGTGCACATATCATTGTTCTTAAATTATTGTGTTCTATATGACATATAAAACCTATACAGAACAAAATAATTTATAAATGACGATATGTGAGTTAAAAAATAAATAAATAAATATATACGTATATCGTCTAAATTTCTTGATCTTTTTTAATTGATTATATTTGATTTTTATTTAAGCTTGAGATCACTTTTTTGTTTTTTTTTATAAAAAATTGTTTATTAACCAATATTTCGCTACCAAACAATGGGTAGCTTCTTCAGGGTAAATATGTATACAAATTATATCAACAAAAAACAAATTCAAAACAATTACAAATTAAAACAAGTAAAAGCGCTATATTCGGCCGTGCCGAATCTTATATACCCTTCACAACGTGTAGTCATGCAATAACAGTAAATTCACGTATGTATGTTAAAAAAAACAAAAAAAAAATAAAAAATAAAAAAAAAATTTAAAAAAAAAAAATTTAAAAAAAAAATTAAAAAATAAAAAAATTATTATATACATATATAATATATATAAAACAAAAAAAAAATAAAAAAAAAATTAAAAAAAAAAAAATAAAAAAAAATAATAAAAATATATATAATATATTAAATAAAAAATAAAAAAAAATAAAAAAAAAATTTTAAAAAAATTTAAAAAAAAATTTTTTTGCCTCAGCTGGGATTCGATGCCACGTTTTCTCTAACCAGTATACACGTTTGTATGTATGTATGTTGTTGTTGTAATGTTGTTTTTATGAAAAGAAAATCGAGGTGGTCGTGGGTTTTTGCTCATATCTCAGTTGTTTATGTACCGATGTTTCTGATTTTCAATACCGATCTACTCCCGAATATTTCTGATATTTTAATACCTTACCCGGGTCCAACCTATGTCGGGGGGCTTCAAAAAGTTGATTTCAACATACACACGGACAGACGGTCAGACGGACAGACGGTCAGGGCTTAATCGACTCCTCTATTCATAAGCTTTCAGAAAATATATACTTTATGGGGTCGGAAATGAAAATTGTAGAAATTTCACACGGAATGACAAACCTATATATACCCTTTTTCACTGTGTGAAGGGTATAAAAACTATTTTTTCAAAAACTATTTTTTTAATTTGTCATTGTTTTGAATTTGTGGCGAAAATAAAAATCATCCAACGTCGTCTATAGAAGTATTTTATCATAAACATTTGCATTCAATCCTATCCTACTTATATAATTAATATGAATGTTTGTGTGTTGAAATGTTTTGACAATTTCAATAACTTATTAAAGAAAATTATTAAACTGATTTAAATGAATTTGCTGCAACAAAAAACAACATGAATTATTACATAAAAAGGCTACCTTTTGACAAACTCGCGGGCACTGGCTTGTAATTTATATAACTGATACAATGAAGAAATATTTTATTTAAATAAATATTTTATTTAAATTATTTCAAAATTTCAACTTCAAGTCAATTTCATTTTCATTTAAATAATAGTATCTTTTTGATAATTAAGGCAAAAACCAAATAATCTTTTAATTTATAATATTAATTTCGTTATTCATATTTATTTTTATCTCTGATTTAAAAATGATATACATATGTATACGAAAAATGTCATCAGTGACAAATTTGAGAATAACGTTAATTCATTGATAAACACAATATCGCCTAGGCCGATTTGGTCAACTGGGTAGGAGGTATACCGAAAAAACATTTTTAAGCTTAGTTTCGTATTGTCAGTTAATCGATTAAATTTTAATATTCTTTCCGTGTGCGTTTTGTATAATTTAGTTTTATTTTTAGCAACAACAAATAATTTATATAACTTTCGTTGTGATTTAAATAGTTTGCATTCATTGAACTTAAAGGGGCCCTATATATGTATATGTTGACATTTTTATATACAAAAATATGTATGTACATAACTACATACGTACATACATACTTATGCATATAAAAACAATGAAGTAATGCAGTTGTTTGTATCTACCTATAAGTTAAATTTTTTTTTAGAATAAGTTTTTCTATACATGTTTATGACTTAGTTTGTATTTATTTGTATTTGAAATATAGAAATGATGAGTTAGCGGTTTATTGTTAAAAATATAAAAAAAGAAAAATTAAAGAATATATAAAAACATGTGAGGACACAAAGTACAAAAATCAAAAGTTTTTATAGAATAAGTATTACACGATTTTTTAGAAACTCTTTAAAAGAACTAGTTTAAAATGTCGCTTTAAATTTTCACTAATTGCAGAAATAATAAAAATACGTATGTGAAAATAGAGTAATAAAACTTTTCATTAGTTTATTAATTTTTGAAATTTTAAGTTACTCATTTGTGAGGTGGAAAACAATCATTTTAAGAAAGATATTTTTGAAAACATGTGATGAATTCTGATAGATTTTGTTTATCGTTCTTAATTCAATCTCTGTTTTTAATTACATATAACCAGAATAAATTTATATTCCGAAACGAAATTCTGTAGATATACGCAGAAAAAAATTTTACTTAAATATGTTTAATTAATTGAATTTTTGATTTGTTTTTGAATTCTAATTATAGTTTTTATTAATTTAATAAAATTTTTTAATTGATATTAAAAATTTTCAAAAAACAAAGAGATTTCTGTCAGTTGAAAAAAATTAAAAATATTATTTTAAATGACATTTTCTTGAAAATTTAATTTAAAGAACTTATATAATTGTTACTTAAGAAGCGGAATAATAAAAAATAGTCGCCAATATGCCAGAGAAAGTTCTGGTAAGTGCACATATGTACATATACAAAAATATGTTCTGTTTTAAACATAATGGTTTCGGTTTCATTGTAGGTATGCCAAAATTTATTACATATTTATTGTATGCTCTTATATTCCTCAGAATTCTCATTTCCATAGGTAAGATAGTTGAATTTCTTCACTCTGTCTGATCAAGCCTTTTTAACGGTTAATGTTCGTTTATATCTAGGTCGTTGATGCTAAAAATTGTTTCTGGAAATCCGGCATTTGATATGGTATAGTATGTGTATGTGTGTGGAACACTATTTCTTATCATTAATTTTATTATATAATTTAAAATATAGATTTCTTTGTAATATAAATTAGTATATTAAGAATAAATAAATATAAAAAAAAAAATATTTTTTTTGTATTTATACCCTTCACACAGTGAAAAAGGGTATATATAGGTTTGTCATTCCGTGTGAAATTTCTACAATTTTCATTTCTGACCCCATAAAGTATATATTTTCTGAAAGCTTATGAATAGGGGGACTTTTTGAAGCCCCCCGACATCGCTTCGACCCGGGTGAAGTATTAAAATATCAGAAATATTCGGGAGTAGATCGGTATTGAAAATCAGAATCATCGGTACATAAACAACTGAGATATGAGCAAAAACCCACGACCACCTCGATTTTTTTTCACTAAAACAACATTACAACAACAACATACATACATACAAACGTTTATACTGGTTAGAGTAAACATGGCATCGAATCCCAGCTGAGCCAACAAAATTTTTTTTTTATTTTTTATATTTTTTTTTAAATTTTTTTTTAAATTTTTTTTTTTTATTTTTTATTTAATATATTATTTATATTTCATTATTATTTTTTTTTTTATATTTTTTTATTTGTTTTTTTTAATTTTTTTTTTATTTTTTTTGTTTTATATTTATTATATATATATTATTTATTATTTTTTTTTTTAATTTTTTTTTTAATTGTTTTTTTAATTTTTTTTTTAAATTTTTTTTTTTTTATTTTTTTTATTGCATGATTACACTTTGCGAAGGGTATATAAGATTCGGCACGGCCGAATATAGCGCTTTTACTTGTTTTTATACCCTTCACACAGTGAAAAAGGGTATATATAGGTTTGTCATTCCGTGTGAAATTTCTACAATTTTGATTTCCGACCCCATAAAGTATATATTTTCTGAAAGCTTATGAATAGGGGAGTCGATTAAGCCCTGTCAGTCTGTCAGTCTGTCCGTCTGACCGTCTGTCCGTGTGTATGTTGAAATCAACTTTTTGAAGCCCCCCGACATCGCTTGGACTCGGGTGAGGTATTAAAATATCAGAAAATATCGGGAGTAGAACGGTATTGAAAATCAGAAATATCGGAACATAAACAACTGAGATATGAGCAAAAACCCACGACCACCTCGATTTTTTATTCACAAAAACAACATTACAACAACAACATACATACATACAAACGTGTGTACTGGTTAGAGAAAACGTGGCATCGAATCCCAGCTGAGCCAAAAAAATTTTTTTTTTAATTTTTTTAAAATTTTTTTTTTAATTTTTTTTTTATTTTTTTTTTTATTTTTTATTTAATATATTATTTATATTTTTATTATTTTTTTTTATTTTTTTTTTTTTAATTTTTTTTTTATTTTTGTTTTATATATATTATATATACAATAATTTTTTTTTTAATTTTTTTTTTTAATTTTTTTTTTTAATTTTTTTTAAAATTTTTTTTTTTAAATTTTTTTTAAATTTTTTTTTATTTTTTTTTTGTTTTTTTAACATACATACGTGAATTTATAATTTTACAATGGGATGTTTTTATATATGTATGTTTTTATATGTATGTACGTATTTCATATGGGATGAATGGTGTCACAAACTACTGTTATTGCATGACTACACGTTGTGAAGGGTATATAAGATTCGGCACGGCCGAATATAGCGCTCTTACTTGTTTTTATACAGGTTTAATAAATTATATTATTATTATATTCATTATATATATTATATTAATTATATTAATCAATGCTTTAATTTTATAAATTCCAAGTCTCAAATATAGACATGATTCAATTAATTAAAATCATTTTTGAAAATTATGGAAATTTTAATTAATTTTTCAATACTGTTTTTATTGATATTTTTCTCAATATTTTTTTTTCAATTAAACTATTAATTTTTATTTAATTAATTGTATCATTTTGATGATTGGAGCAAAATTAAACATTTTTTTTTTAATAATATTAATTTCGTAACTGAAATCCATATTTATTTTTTCTGCGCACAAAAGAAAAGTTTGATTGCAAGAAATGAACCATTCGACTGGCCATGAATCTTATTATCTGTAGCAGTGTCGGTTGTGAGTTCGCTTGCTCGAACTGAACCATTCGATTTGCAATTTATTTGATTTTCTGCTTTCTGATCAATGAATATGAAATTGTGTCAATATAAGAATAATTTTAAAATACCAAAAATTGTTTTACTTCTTTAAAAGTAGTGAATTCTTTCCAATATTAAAGAGTTTTTTACAATTACAATTTTAGATATTTAGTTTTCTTAAAGTTTTACTAAAAATTTTTCAATACTATCCTTTTGTAGAAGCAAACAAAATTTCACTCTTGTTAACACTTTATAAGCTGCCACTATAAGTTATTAGTAAAATAAATGTAAGAACTTGCTTTAAATTGCAAATTAGTTGCTTTTTATGGTGTCGAAAAAACAAAATTATTAAAAAAACAGAAATACAGAAGGTGGTGTGAGCAGCCCAGCTGATTATTATTTTTATACCCACCACCAGGGTACACTTATACAAAATGGCGGTGCCAGCCCAGCTGAATATGTTCTGGAATATGTCAAACTACATATTAAAAAAATGATTTTAACTCCGGAAATTGTCAAACTTCATACATAAAATAAGAGAGCCGAAAATCGCTCTCCTTTACGCTATCACCTTATGTAATTACACCATGTCCACCACCTTGGTTCGCAGTTCGGAGAGAATTTTTATGTTTAAGAAGAGAGAAAATTAATTAAATTTGACAGCTGAACTTAAAATAAGTAACGAAAGAAATAATTAGCTGATGAATCAAGACTACCTGGTGAAAAAATTTTTCATTCCATTAGTATCACATCTAAATATTCATTTTAGACTCCATAAAGTAAGTATATATAGTTTTTTGTGTCCTGATTTTATTTAAGAACGATTTGGATATGTTCGTCCGTCTGTCCATCCGTTAAAAGCACGATAGAACCTGAACAGAAACAGCTAGGGAGATTAAATTTTATAGAAATATTTCCTATATATCAGAAAATGAGAGGAACGTTCTATTACTTAGACAGTTACAGCTTATAATACAAGAGTAAGTCATAAAAAATGTCTTTCTGACGTCGAAAAAAAAAAATGTGATTACGTCTAAACGCAATGGCAAAGAGTTATGAGTTATAAAAAAAGTTATAGATAAAAATGTATGAAAATTTACCTCGCTCAGTGTCTTTTCTAGTCTATTGACAATTTAAAATGTCATAAAACTGGCAGAACTACATGTACGATTTTGAAATTTTGCAAAAAAAAGCTTATGTTTAATATTCTTGTAATAACATAAAATCAACATGACACTGCCACTTTAACGCCCATATAATGCTTTTTCTTAAATTCATATAGCCTCTACGGAGAATGATTTGAGAAGAATAAGGGACTCTATATTCCAATAACTAACTTAAATTCTGTAGAAGAAATTACATTGATACGTCTACTTTAACGTCCACTCCTCAATTATTGTTGAAAAACTACTTCGGTTTAATCGAGACTAAAGATAAGAAAATAAATTATTAACAACTTCTACTTAAAGAAAGTAATTTTATATAGTAAAAAGAATTGCTTCTATAGTAATATATGAATATAGTGCTCTTAATTGTTATGTAAGCGTATGTATGTCAAACTCCTTCACCTAATATGATTGAATAATGAAATACATATGTAATGTAATCTTTAGTAAATAAGCCAGATAACATAAATTAATAAAATTTCGTAACATTAATTTACAAGCAATTGATTTAAAGACCATCATATACGACAGTTTTAAAATATATAAATAATTTACAGTATTTCTTTAAAGTATTAGACCTTTTTTAAGTTCTTATCTTTATTTTATAATAAATTAAAATTGTTCACATTTGTGATTCGACAGGTGTTGGAAAAACTCATTTTATGAAAGATTAAGTTCTTATCTTAAATAACAACAAATCGGATGTATTTGTTTTCTCTTAAATAATAATTTTATTTTGAACTGTTATAATCCTCTAACTGCAAAAATCATTACTATTTCAAATTCTATGGCACTTTTTTTTTTTTAAATTTTGTTTATAAAATTTAAGATTTCGGAAGAGACCGCACTCGACTTTGTTTAGCAATCCGTCATAAAACTTTTAATTATGCCAGCTTTAAGTCTTTCTAATATCATTTTCTAATTTATCCATCAGTTTTGGAGTTATTGAGGTATAACTCGAAAAATCGATTTTTATGCAATAAAATTTATTTTATTTCTAATACATGCAGGTTTAAGATCAATCACAAAAACTGACAATTATTTGTTGCTTTATATTTTTATTATTAATTTTGAAATTTCAAACATTTTATTAACTTACAAAAAAAAAAAAATGTACTCTTATTTGATCAGGAATAAGACTAGAATTTATTTATTCATGCAATTAAATCTATTTTATTTTTTATATATGCAGCTTTTATGATCAAGTGCAAAAACTGTTCTATTTCTATTTTTTTTTTGTTAACTTTTGGAATTTGAAAATTTTATTATTAAAGCAAAAAAAAAGTTTTTTCAAGTTGTTCCTCAAAAATTCCAAAACTGATGGCAAAACAAATAAAAAAATAGTAATTATTTTGAGAATTTTTGCTTGTTGCATAGTGTAATTTCATAAAATTTGACTTTTGAAGCTGTTGTGAAAAATCAATATTAAACTTACCGCTTTAGCATAAGATTTGCCAATGCCATCAGTAGCACCGGTTATTACTGAAACAATAATAAAGTCAAAAATAATTAGGTGTAAAAAACCTAATAAAATTATATTGCACTGTATGTTTTACGTTTATATGTATGTACTTATTTTTACGGTAGCACTTAATAATTGGGTCAAATACAGCAAATTGCAAAATTAAATTTAAAACACCTACCGGCCCATTTTCCTAAACGAGTAACATCAACCTTAGGTCCAAAAAATGTTGGTCCAATTATATGTACATATAGCCAGGGAAGAAATTTAGTAACCAAATGGAAGAAGACTGTGGCAATGGCAGCTGTTCCCAAAACTCTCATACATTTACTGTCGAAATCCATGTTTTTTATTTATATACATATGTATATACTTATATTTAAAAAATTTTGACTAATTTAAAAAAAAAAAACTAAAAAACCCGCACAGTTTAATTAAGTTTTTGTTATATTTACATTAAAAAGTATTTTATTATTTTGCCGCTCGCTTTCTTGTACCGGGTTGTGATGACTTTTTTTCTGAACTGTCACTATAATTGTTTTTGAACGCACAGTAATAATGCCTTTGCTGAGTTTGTGATTTTCTATTTTTTGTTTTTTTTTGTGTATATTGATATAAATATAAAATTTGTTGTTGCTCTTTGGTCGCTTTCAATTGATTAATTTAAAGAACACATTTATTTTTATATACGAGTATATATTTTTGAGTATTCAATACAATGTGTTTTTTTCTTGCTATCAGTTATTTTTCTATTAAGTATTCAAAGCTCATATTCTATAGATAGGCCAATGTATTTAAACATGTAAATATGAATGCACTCTCCCCTTGGTGTAGAATAAGAAATTTAATTCTCCTTCATACTTTTGAAGAGCATTTTCAATACATTTGTATGGAATTTCCTTTTATTTTTACTCGATTTATTTTTTAAAGGGTGTTGTTTGTTCTCTCCCTTTATTATAATGCGAGCAACGTACCGACTTACTAACACTACTACTAAACAGCTAAATTTGTTTTTCATATACCCCCAGCCTGCACAAAAGTACGACAATGTCTGAATCAGACAAGTCTTACAAATATCTGACTTTTTTTACGGACATTTCGTACAGATTTCTGTAAGACATGTCTGGGAAATTTAATGTACGACACGTCTGATAGATTTCTGACTGATTTCGTACCGATATGTCGAAGGGATTTTATTCTTTTTTGTTTACCGACATGTCTGATAGATATCTGACTGATTTCGTACAGAAATGTCTAAGTTGTTTTCATTCCTTTTGTTAAGGATTTTTTGTTTTTTTCTTTACTTTCTTTTCTTTCTTTGCCTTTACCAATTTTGTAATCTTGATTTTGTTTGTTTTACAAATTGTTTATTTAAGTCATAAAGTGCAACAAAATAGGTGATATTAAAAAATTTAATTTATTGGTGTGTTCAAAAAGTTTAAAAGTAATATAGAAAGTGATTGTTTTGTGATTAATAAACAATATAAGTATATAAAAAGAGTGTCACGTCAGGCTTTTCGGAAAAATGTTCAAAAAGATGCGTATTTGGTTTTTCAAGTTAGCTTAAAATATTTAAAAGAATTGTTTTAACTATTATATGTGGTATATAAACAATGTACAATATATAAACAATGTATATGTAATTAAGTAATAAATTAAATAAATAAAAAAATATAACATAAAACTGAGTTTTATTTTATTAAATATTTCAGACAAACATCCGACAAACTTTCAGAAATCTGTCAGAAATCCATACGAATGTCGTATAATAAATCAGAATTTCCCTGCTTTTTCTTTCAGATTTCTGTAAGATTTCTATCAGACACGTCGGTAAAAAACTCAGAATTTCCCACGACATGTCTGTCAGAATTCGTGTCAACCACTTCATATGTTTGGCGGTCAGAAGTCTGACAGAATTCGTATAGAATTCTTACTTGTTTGTCGACATTTCTTACAGACATCTGACAGATGTCGGACAATTTTGCAGACTGGGGGCCGTTATTCTCGCAAATTTTTTGAAACAAATACAATGACACTCAAGGTGTGTGTTTAAGATTTACTTGCTGTTGTTTGTTAACAAAAAGTGTTGCCTAGTTTTCAGTGTCTATAGTAAAGAAAAAAGTTACACTCGAATTTATACTTTAATTATTAAAAAAAATCTGGCATATTTAAAGGCCACTTTGACAGAGTTTTTCGTACTTATAAATTTGTAAAACATTTTTATGGAAATTAAATGAAATTTTTTGTTAAATAAAGAATTTAAACTCATTCATTTTTAATTAATAAATAAAGCATTATACCTAATAAGCAAAAACTATGCGATGCCATATGTTAATATGTTCTTCTACACAAGTAAACATACTTGTATACGTTTTTCTTTAATATATATTTCATTATTACGAAAAAACTTGGTATCGTATTTTAAGAACATTGCGTGTATGATGTGTGATTTTTTGCTGATTTAAAGTTAAAACCCAGAAGTGGTAAAAATTAGCACTGGCAGTGACTGCAAAGCAATATATTTAATACAATAAAAACTATTTATCAAAAAAATAAAATTTTTATTCTTCTTTATTCAAACTGAGCATACACAAATTAATTAAATAATTTATATATGTAATCTTATATATAAAATTCTCGTGTCGTGGTGTTTGTAATTAAACTTCTACGTAATGGCTCGACCGATTTTCATGAAATTTTGTGTGTATATAGGGTAGGTCTGAGAATCGGCCAACATCTATTTTTCATTCCCCTGAACGCCACGCCTCCTCAGGTTGGCCAGACTGCTGGACCGATCTTCTTAAAATTGTCACAGTAATTATATTTCTAAGACTCTGATAAGATTAATAGAATATTTTTTCTTACCACGCCTACTTTTTTTTGATTTGTACTTGCATCGATATAGTTTTTAGTATTTTTCTTGAAATTGCACACAATTTATAGTCCAGCCAATGCAGAAATAAAAGTTTAATAATCGGTCAACATCTATTTTTCATACTCCTAAATATTTAAGGTGACTCAGTTCAAGGAACAATTTATGCCTTACCTAAATAACGTAACGACTTCGATCGATGAAATTTTAAACTAAGATAGATCTGCATGCCGTAGAACACATATGGCTTACGTTTTTTTTATGTAAAAAATATTTTCTAGAAATAATTTATATGGCAAAACAACGTTTGCCGGGTCAGCTGGTGATATAATATAATTAATATTTTTTGCAAAATATTTTATAATTTCTCTTTGACTTTCTTATAAATTCTTATAAATTAATTTACCAATCTGTACTCGATTCAAATCAAGATTAATAAAAATAGTGTTACTTGTATTTATACAAACATACCTACATATGTATGTATATACTTACATACAAATGAAAATCTCGATGGATATATGTACCCGATTTTTTGTTTGTTTTGAGAATAACGAATCATTTTTATACATTTATTTTCTTAATGATTTAACACATGGTTAAAGGATATTTTTGCAACTCCACGGGTTGCGCTGTATTCGATTTAATAACATATCGTCGATCGTAAGTTATTTTGTTCTATGTGACATATAAAACCTATACATATAGAACACAATTATTTACAAACGACGATATGTTCCCTTTTTTTACGAGATCTATTTAACCGATTTTTAATTTCTAACGAATAGGTGTTTTGTTATAAAGATTTGATAGTTGGCGCTGTAGTTAAATTATTAGGTAATTGTGTATTTTTTTGATACCAGGAGTTCAATTTTCGTTCTTTGAATCTGAGAAATTACAACTTGTTGTAAAGTAAAAGGTATGGTGGCACCATATGATATGACACACAAAAACTCTTTTTTCACAGTTTAACAGAACGAGAATTGAGCACTAGACAAACCATGGAGCGTAGCGGAATCTTAGTAACCATCAAATTGATTTGGGTTTTTACGGATTTACTGTCGCCATTTTGTTATAGTGGTCATCTAAGATTTGAAAATTTTTCAAGCTGTACTGTATTATTAAAAAAACATTAGCAATAATGTACTTTTGCTGTTTCCATATTGCTGATTTATAATGTCAAATTTTTTGGAAGTACATACATATATCTAATAAATTAATTTTAACAAACTTATGAACAGATTAGCGGTTTGAAAAATTTTAAACATTTATTACTTTAAAGATTTGCTTTTCTATTAAAAAGCTGAAAATTGGTTTTAAAATATTTAGTTTAATAATATTTGCAGAATCTGTTTTACAAACTTTATTTAAAGCAATTAAGAGCATTATATAAATTTATTATTGTAAACACCACTATGGTTCGGTTGCTATATAAAATTGATATCTTTAAACCCAATTCTGAAAATCATTTCAATAATTCAAAATTAATAAAAATATTTTATTAATACTTTGCAAGTTTTACATTCGAAAATACACATGAGGCACTTACAAGCAAAAGAAAACTTTAATAATTAGTTTAAATTTAAATCGTCTCTACTTAAGCCCCACCAATTAGAGCACACAAAGCACGTTTGTAATCCCCTGAAGTTTCCGACTAAATTGGAAAATGAAAATGTATTGTTATTTATAAAATAATTTTAATCAAATTTACCTTTACAGCACTAACAAGCGTGCGATTGTAGATACGTTCGAACTCTTCTTTAATATTTCCCAAATCAATTTCAGAACGTGCCACAATAATGCGTATCAAAGTCATATCATCGGTACCCATGCCATTCATAGCTTTGTAAAGACGGTTGGCGAAGAAAGCGGGAGGCGATTGAACACATTCAACTATAAGTAAATATATAAATATATAAGTTTTTAAAAAATGGTTATATCTATGTTTATATAACTATTTAATCATTTATTAAAAATTTGCTATTTAATTATTATTTTTTATACTTAATTTTAAATTCAATCAAATTTATGGCAATCCTACTTCCTACTAATATAATAAATGTGAATGTTTGTATGTTTGGATATTTGTTACTCAATCAGGCAAAAACGGCTAAACGGAACCAAATGAAATTCGGCACATAGATAGATGACAACCTATATTAACATATAGGCTACTTTTTATCACGATAATAACGCGAAGTCCTTGGCAAACTCATCATCACACATCCTAAACGGGTTGTTTATGTTGTAAATATTTTTATTTTTGTTGTTAATACTTAGTCTAGCTTTTATCCCGATAACTACGCAGACGAAGTCGCGGGCACAAGCTAGTAAGTAATAATACTCGAAGCTTATGTTAAAAAAAAGTTGTTATAAGTTGTCATATATTGAATAAATGAAAAAAAGTTTGAGATGAGTATTAGTCTAAATTAACTATAACACAAAAGTTAAAAATCTGGTTTACATAAACTATTACTTATTTCCACAGAAATACTTAGGTAAAAACCAATGCAAATTAATTCATCAGTTTTGATTCGTGAGCTGATTATTTATTTCATTACATGTTTTAAACTTTAGCGGTCAAAGCCCATTTTTTTTCTTTCAAATATCCAACTTTATATATAAAAAAATATGAATAAATATTCTTTCTGGTAAAAACCTTAACTCGAAATGGATTAAAATTAACCATAATGTTTCAAAAAAACTTTATTTAAAGACGAACACCTTTAAGATTTGACAAAAAACATATTTTGAAAATATTTTTGTATATTTAATACCTATACATATATACCTATTATCAATTCATAAAAAATTGGTATATGTTATATTTAAAAGACGCTATGGGTGTTTTTAATTTAATGTTCTACTTGTATCTTGTACGAAGCTATAAATGTTAAGCTTACCAATTGCCATCATTGCTTCATGTAACTCTCCACTCATTTCGTGTTTAATCGCCTGTTCAAGAGTTTGACCTGCTACATTTTTATATTCATCGAATACCAAACGCAATTGAGCAAAACTGCCGTGAGCCATAATACGATTAAATACTTCCTCATCTGTACCTAATTTAGCTTCACCAGCATTATACAAAGACTCTGCTTGCTCCTTAGCTTTTTCGGGATCTACTGTACCAGCAGAATCGCGTACACCAGTGACGATCAATGTCAATAGACGTCTAAAATGACCCGATGTTTCACTGCACATATGCTCCGCCAATGGACGATCGTACATGTTCTCATAACAGGTGACAATCTCAGCCATTTCCTCATTCGACTTGGTGCATAAAATTTCAACGAGAGCACTTTCATTGGTGCCCATGCCCTCCATGGCTTTGTTTAATTGCTTGCACAAATATTCAACAGGCGTTAGCATGAGGGCAATAATGACGTCCTCGAATTTCCCACCTAGTTCACTTTTTAAGTCCTCAATTAAATCACGACCATATTCACGTAAAAAGTTTTCCTTAATCAATTGACGCTGGGCATTTGAACGAGCTGTAAGAATATCAATTATGGCCTGTTCATCAGTACCCAAACCTTTCATGGCAGCGCGTAGTGCTGCTGTATCAGCCTCAACATCTAAAGGTTCAGCAGGTACAACAGTGGGTACGGGCTTTCCAAATATGTTAAAAATATATTTTTTTAAATTTTATTAACACAGTTATTATATTTATAACTTACATCATAATCCATTTTTAATGTATGATTTTCTAGAAGCAGTTGACAATAATTATTTAATGGCTTTTTGTTGTGGCACTGTTAAATTGATTTTTTCAATCTTAAATTGATGTACACGAGTACTTATTCGTTGCAGCCTTACTTTTAATAATGTTTGTTGGCACAATTTATAAACTATTTATGCAAAGAAGTTGTATACACCTTTATTTTATTTGTTTTTATTACCTATTTTTGTTTATTTTCTTCAGGGATGGCCGATGAATGTTATGATGTTTTTTGTGTGTGCTTTCTAAATAGTACTTTTTTTAAAACAAATTGTTTGATATATACATAATTACATGTTTATTTAGGTTATTTTAAATTTTATTAAACTGTAAAAAAACTGTTTTAATAAATTTATTTTAATATATTACAAATTAAGGCTAAATATTTACACTAAGATTTATTCGTATGACCTTTTTATAATATGAGTGTTCTAATACAAATTTCATTAAGATGTATGATAATAATTTATGGCTGATATCTTTTTTTATTAAATAAAATATTTTTTAAGATTTGAATGTCAATGTAAATAGTTAAGATGCTCAGATAAAATAATAAATGTCAACAATATTTCCTCTTTTTTTATGCTTGTATCATAATTTTGTCTTAAATATTTTGAGATCAGCGGTAATATAATAGCAGGAAAAAAGTTATATTAAATATAGATGTTGTTTATAACTAATAAAGAGATTTATAAGAAACTTACCTATTCTTAGATATGAAATCAGTATTATATAAAATACAGCAATAATTACCTTATGCACCAAAAATGGTACAATCTCTTCTATCTCTGTTTTTATATATTTTTTATTGTGAATTGAAAATTTGTTTCGTTAGAAAGAAATCATTCACAATGACATTATTTTTACACAATAGCTTTGTTCGTTTACTTCTCATGTAAAGTACAGTGTAGTGTGTTATACGTGACATATTTTTTACATTTTACTTGTCAAATTTCTCACTGCGAACATATCATGTTTTACCTTTGAAACATTGCTTCTGTAAAACTTATGTGTTGATAATTATTGTGATCTGATCAGGGTAAACTTATACAGGTGGCGGTGCCAGCCCAGCTGCTTATATTTTTTTTCGTGTCCCAATATTTGTCAAACCCCATATATTTAATAGAGATTTTAGTGCCAAAGACAAAATTCTCTCCCTTTCGCTATCACATTGTGTAATAACACCATGGATCTGATAAAATTTCCTGACAAGCCACCTGACATTAGCTGTTTTTTAGAAATCTCTGCGGCTGGTCAGCAGCGGTTGACTGTAACCTTATTAAATATTTGCATATTGCTTATTACAGACACCAACGTAGTTTTGTCTAGTGTGTTTCGACTACAGCTAAAACAAGTAGTTTCAGTGTTTCCACTATGTTGTTAGTGTTTTTGTGTTCGAATTTGAAAATAAATTGGCTTTTTAGTATTAAGGATTTTAACAAGGCATATTTATTCATCAGGTAGTCTTGATTTGTCAGATGATTATTATACCCTTCACACTGTGAAAAAAGGTAAATATAGGTTTGTCATTCCGTTTGTAATTTCTACAATTTTCATTTCCGACACCATAAAGTATATATTTTCTGAAAGCTTATGAATAGAGGAGTCGATTAAGCCCTGACCGTCTGTCCATATGTTCGTCTGTCCGTGTGTTGGTTGAAATCAACTTTTAAAAGCAACTATATGTATGTATGTATATGAATCCCAGGAACGTTTTAGTGGTGGACCTTTGGGATATATTCGGGACGATTTTTCGGCTCTTCTTGACGTTGAGTTTGCATCTCGTTGGTTTCCTTTTCTTGGATAGAAAAGACCTCATAATTTTATAACTGTACACTGCAACGTCACATACCATTTGAACAAAATCGATTATTCGAAAATAGTGGCTTTGCTACACAAAGAATGAAAACTCAGAGTATGTTCTATGCAACTGGCCGGCACTTTGTACTAAGGGATTATTTTGTCAAGAGTATTGATTAACTACACCAGTGGGCATTTGGAATTCCTTGCCGCGTAGAGTATTAGGATTTATTAAAAACTTTGACTTATAGGCAATCCTCAGGCATAACAAAAAATTAAAATGGAATGGCTATTATTAATAATTAAAAAATATAATTTTAAATAAAATTAAACACCACAAAAATAAAGGGTGTTATTTTAAGCCTCTTATCTAGGACATATTAACAAAATATTAAAACTATTAGAATTTTTTGATCAAAAAATCTACGAAAAATATCAAAAAAAATACTAAGGATTACATGCTCATAAAATATAATCTGCACTGCAAATATGAGTACTCCACAAATGCAAAGTGCTTATATTTTGTTGCAAACAAGAGGCAGATAGTAAGTAATATTAAACAGAAACATTGTCATTGGCACACAAAAACGCTTAAATACAAACATATACATATATGTACATAAGTATGTATGCATAATATGTATTTGAAAAAAGTTTCTCATACAAGGAGAAAATATTGTTGTTAAACTATTCAAATACTCGTAACCGTTAAAAAAAATCATAAACAGTTGTGTTGTCTTCAACTCGTATAACAGTTAAAATATACTACGGCATACATATACTTTGGATTCAAGAGGGCAGTACGATAAGATCATTAATAAAGTAAAAATTTGTATTTAAATGTTTAGAATAAATAAAAATTAATTTTTTTTAATACATTTTTTTTCAAATTATTTTTATAAAGTAATATTTTAATTAAATAAACAAAACTTTAATTGCTAAACATAATTTTATCCATTGAATCAGCCAACTTTAAATAATTTGCTAAATGTAGAAAAATAGGTATGTTAAAAAGGTCCATCCATATTAGCAATACCACACGCAAAGAAAAACCATAGTTACTACATGATCGCGACGGTCATGCTATAGTTTCTATAACAATATTTGGTTATAAAAAACAAGTAATAAATATTTTTATATTTTTTAATCACTTGTTTCGTCACGATGGCCAAGCGTTTGTTTAGATTTATTATTTAATGTTAAATTTTCATAAAAACTTCGATATTGTTGTCTTTAAAAATAAGTTTGATTTACAAAATTAGTTTAACAAACATATTATGATATTCAAATGAATTTAAAATTGCAAATAAACTTTAATGTTAGGTAAAACAACAATATGATTACAAAACACTTTACCTATGAGTTTTTTAATCATAAATTGTTTTCAACTATTAAGCTATGATTTTTTTATTAATACAATATGTTTTCAAGTGATTTTCTTTTTGTTGAATAAATCATAATATCTTAAAAGTTTGAGATGTGAAAAAAATAATAACTGGCAACCACTATATGTTTGAACTTCAATCATGGTATGATCTTAGATTATAATTACCATAACCAATTTTCTTTTTGTGTTTAAAACTAAAAGAATACGAACAAGTAAGAGTGTTATATTCGGTCATGCCGAATCTCACATCGTAGCTTAACCTATATTTAATTTTATTCCCCTTTTTTCTTTATTATTTTCGACGCCATCCTCGATTTTGAATTTGTAGGTAGTTAAGTATATTCAACTAGTCGAGGCCTTTAATTTGATACCCATATTGATGGGGTTAAAAAAATGTTATCCGCCATTTTGTTTTAAACGCCATCTTGGATTTTACATTTAAGAATAATTAACTGTATTCTACTGGTCAAGCCCTTTGATTTGATACCAATATTGAGGGGTTCAAGAAGTTACATTTTAAAATACCAGATTTGGCTAATATATAAATTTATTGTCCGCCGTTTTGTAGTGGCGGCCAACATAAATTTAAAGTTTTTATAGTGCTTTTATTGTTCTAGTCAATATTTACTCTCTCGATATTTCGCTATCACATTGGGTATCTTCTTCAGGGAAAGTAAAAACTTGTAGAAACTTTCCCTGAAGAAGCTACTTAATGTGGTAGCGAAATATGGAAAAATAAAATTAAAACTATTTTTTATTAAAAAAAGTGATCTCAAGCTCAATGGAAAAAACAACTGCTTATATTAAACTGATTAATTTTACCAATATTATTAACAAAGTTATGAGAACTGACAAATAATATTACAACAATTAATATTTGATTAATTAAATAAATAATCTATTAATAGGTTCGTTCAAGAAGTCACAAATTTGTACGAATTTGTACAAATTTGTATGATTCGATTTGATGCCACATATATTCTAACCAGTATATACATATGTACGTATTTTATATGAGATGAAGGTGATACAAACAATTGTTATTGCATGACTACACGTTGTGAAGGGTATATAAGATTCGGCACGGCCGAATATAGCACTGTTACTTGTTTTATTTTTTTTTTATTTTTTATTTAATATATTATTTATATTTTTATTATTTATTTTTTTTGTTTTATATTTATTATTTATATTTCAATTATTTTTTTTTAAATTTTTTTTTCAAATTTTTTTTTTAACATACATACGTTAATTTTTAATTTTACAATGGGATGTTTTTATATATGTATATTTTTTATATGTATGTACGTATTTCATATGAGATGAATGATGATACAAACAACTGTTATTGCATGACTACACGTTGTGAAGGGTATATAAGATTCAGCATGGCCGAATATAGCACTCTTACTTGTTTTTTTATTGTTATTCAAAGCCAAATATAAAACATAGAGAACAAAGCACGCCGAAAAGAAATAAAGCAAATGTCAAAAAGCATAGCATATGTAAACGATAAGAATGAAAGCACAAAGCGTTCCTTCGAGAACGGGAAACAAATTTCATATTCTCTTCCCTACCCGTCCCTCTCTGCCAAACAAAATGTTTCCCTTCCAAATGTTTCCCTTTCTAAACGGGAACTAATTACACGAATCAATTAAATTGCTATAAATATAAGCTTAACAACTATGCAATATTATTGATATAAGTATGTATGTATGTAAAACAGATTTTATTAGATGAAATCTATTCACTTAAAAAATAAGTCATCTAAAAACCTTTCGTTGGCTGACCTCCTATCAACATAATCGAATACTGTTTGCAAATATGTTATTTAATATGAATATTTAAAACGCATATGACAAATACTTAGGAACACACTTATAATACGTGCTATTATGATACAGGCTTAAATATTTATAAGCACAGCAGTGCATAATACGTATTGGAGCATATTAAATTTACATACTTATATGCGAGTATAAAACTCAAAATTTTCTGTTTTGTTGCAATTGTTAAAAGTTGCATATAAATGTTGTAGAACTTACTTACATACATTCATTCACATTTGCACGTTATTCTCGAACTTGGGTGTGTGTGGATATGAATAAATGCAGCAGTAACTAACAGTACAAATAATAAGTATGTGTGTACGATAAATTTAACGCATTTTAATATGTCAACTGCATTGTGGCTTCAATTGCCCATTTAAGTCAAAATCAAATTTTCAGAAATAGGAAACAATAATTCTTTTCAGGAAATAACAAGGGACAAAGTAAAAATTTGCTGTTTAACGAGTAGAGGTACGACAATATGTTTTTTTATTGATGTTTGTGTTTATCACGATTAAAATAAAATTTTTTTTTTAATTTAATCACTACCAGCTCTGGCTTATAATATAATAAAATTTTCAGAAAAACTTTATTAAGTATTAATACACTGTGTCATATAAATTTGGTTACAATTTTACGAAAGTATATACTTTGATATGAATTTAAATTATTTATATGGAAAAAAATCGAACCTATTACTATACACATTTCTGCTATGACGAATTTTTTATACCCATAACCAAGGTCTATTAAATAGACCTTGCCCATAACCAACGCTTTAGTACTTACATATCGTATAATGTAAACATGTAACAGAAACTGTATTATAATATACCTTCTTAAGTAATATTTCTTGTAAATTTATTATTTTTGATACTATTGCAATAATTTTTTTTGGTCGCGGTATATTTGCCTAAAATATATTGGAATCACTAAATTCTGATACATATGCCAGAAATTTCGCCATTGCGAAGTATTTAGTAAGAAGATATCAAAAGACAAGGCAAACATAAAACATTAAAAATAAATAATTCGTATTTGTTGTAATGGCTGAGAATATGATGGAAAAAAATGTTAATGATGGAAAATTTCACTCTTGCTTATAAAGCGACTTAGATGATAGCTTTCATAAAGCTGTTGGCTGCCTTAGAGTAATAAAAAGACCTAAAAGGCGTCATAAACGATTGTACTGTTGAGGTTTATGAGACACCAGTACCGCAATTAAAAATATAATAGCCGACCTTCCCGCCAGCTATTAATGCTAAAAAGAATCTGAAACAGCAGTAGCTAGATGATGATGCTAAAACATGAGTTTTTGCGGCGTATATTACTGAGAATAGTTTGCAACTCAACAGCAAATTGCGAAAAAACATCATTAACTCTAAAAAACTAAACCTCGAATGTTAGGCACAACGAATAACTATTAGATGGGGTAAGCACTGATCGTTTACACATACTAACCATGCTTTCATGCCAACGCAGTCGACAACCGTGTCAGCCTGTGAGTGGATGTTTATCGAACAGTGTTTTTGTTTGAAGGTATGGACACTAGTATCGCCTGAGAAGCGAGGTTTAGAATTCTAGGTAACATTTTGTTTTGTAAATTCTAATAGGCTTTAGCTAGTATGAAGACCCAGAACCACAAATAAAAAGGCAAATCTAATTTTTTCTGTCAAGAAAAGGCTAAAGAGTAGTTTTTTTTTTGCAATAAATACTGTATAGAGAATATACATATATGCAAAATATAACAAATTTGACACCAGAAAAACGAAACAACTTTTAATTTAAATGAAAATTCATACAAATATCCATTAGAAATGTTGTCTTTATGTTTTTTATTTTGTAGAAAGAAATGTGTTCCTTTTTAAGTTATTCGGATTTAGTTTTTGTCTTTCAACTAAGAATATCAAGGCATATTAATTCATCAGGTAATTGCAGTTCGAAGAGAATTTTTTTCTTAATATTTTTTATATATAAAGTTTGACAGTTGAAATAAATGAAAGAGAAGAGAAAATTGCTATTTATCTATAGACTTTAACAGGTGAAATTTAAAACAAGTGAAGAAAAAAATTATCAGCTGACGAAACAAGACTACCTGATGAATAAATGTGCCTTGTAAGAATATATTATTTTAAAGATTAGCCCTCTTTTCATAATAAAACAAGTTAGAGTGCTATATTGGGCCGTGCCGAATCTTATATACCCTTCATAATGTGTAGTCATGCAATAATAATTGTTTGTATTACCATTAATTTCATTTATATAAAATACGTACATACATATCTTAACCTAATGGAGCTGAATCCTGAAAAATGCAAATACATGTGTTTCTTTCGTAGATGCCATATTAACGTGAATTATGTCTTACACGGTCATACTCTGGACAGACTCAAAACTCTCCGACCTTGGAATTTTACTAGATCCTAAACTAAATTTCATTCAACATATCTCTGTTACTGTTAACAAATTACGTGCAGTACTTCGATTTATAAAACGCTGGGCGAAGGAGTTATATACTTCCCTGGTCAGGCCTATTCTTGAGTATGGTTCAATAATTTGGGATCCAACGTATAATGTTTACAGCAATAGCATTAAATATGTACAAAAACAATTCCTGTTATTTTGTCTTCGAGGCCTAAACTGGAATCCGTTAAACATGCCGCCTTACACAAGTAGACTTGCTCTTATAAAGCTGCCAACGCTAAAAAGCCGAAGAACCATGCTAAATGTTACGTTTGTTCTGAACTTAATAAAGGGAAATTTATGCTCTGATTTCTTGATATCCAATTTCTCTTTTAATGTACCATCTTGTTCTACACGTTATTTTTATCCACTATCTGTCAAAGTTTTCAGAAGAAATTATGCTAACTATAATCCGTTTTTAAGAATTTGTACTGAATTTAATTAGTTTTATCAATATGTTGATTTTTCTTTAAATGTTAGTATTGTAAAATCTAAAATAATTTTTATCTTGAATAACTGAAAGTATTAGCAATTTGTACTGTCTAAAAGTCTGTAAGGATCTTAAATCCATAGACCTAAATAAATAAATAAATATAAAAAACATACATATATTAAGTTTATGTATGTATGTTAAAAAAAAAAATAAAAAACAAAATTAAAAAAAAAATAATATAAAAAATTTTTTTTTGGCTCAGCTGGGATTCGATGCCAAGTTTAATCTGGCCAGTATACCACGTTTGTATGTATGTGCTGCATGTTGTTGTGTTGGTGTCTTCTAAAAGTTGATTTCAACATACACACGGATAGACTGACAATGTTTAATCGACTCCCCTATTCATAAGCTTTCAGAAAATATAGACTTTATGGGGTCGGAAATGAAAATTGTAGAAATTTTGAACTTTTGTGTAAAGGGTATAAATATATTGAAATTAATTTTTTTTTAAACGAGATTTAGTTTTAAAAGCTAAAAAAAGGTTAACTGTTTATGGATTAATGATACCATCACTCAAGATATTACAAACTGTCCACTCAAGTCTTACAACACAGAACCCTCACAGTGAAAATAACTTAAAAAATAATAAAAATCATTGTGAAAAAAGTTATTAACATACAACGGCGTGTTATTTACGGCAGACCTGTAATGGCCCAAGAATGATATAAGAAAGATTACGACAACACCAACTCAAAAATTGAATGTTCTGCGCAGGTGGGTTAAATGACGTCACGAAACAGTCTGACATTTAAACATGACAGTGGGACAATTTCTTAATTTTTCCCATAAATAATTTTTTGAGAAATTTTTTTTTATATTACTCGTAGTTTTTTTTTCAAGAATAAAAATAGTGAAATATTCAAAGAGTATATAAAATTAAGAACAATGAAAATTTAAAATTTAATCCCCTTTTGTGGATCTAGTGCGATATGTACATACATTTTAACTTCTAAATTGTTCATGTTAAGTTGCGAACTGTCTTCATTTGTGTCACAACTGGCTTTTTTCGCTTCCTCTTCACGTGGTATTATATCCGTTTCAGTAGCGATATCAGTGGCATACATAGTCGGAACTGCTCCCGGTTTCAATTTTAAAGTTGCTCTATTACTACATCCTGTACCCAATTATTAAATAAAGAACTGCGCAAACCAACATAATTCTAACTTACCCATTTCAAATTTCTTTCAAAATCGTCCGGCTAAAAATGTAATGAGCAAATTCTCTCCCTAAGTATCTTTATGGTGTCCTTCCGTTTGCAAAATGTTATCCAAAGCTTTCTTTGTTGCTCATTGTTTTTTTTGAAAAGTGTAAAAGGACACATCTAAGATAATATATATTAAAGTCATGCACAAAATTAGTTTTGAACACAATTTCTCACTTGATTTCTTTCTATCGTTTCGCATTCATTTGCCCACTGCGCACTCCATGTTTACAATTTGCTTCAAATTTTTAAACAAGAATTTTTTACACTAAAAGCTTTTAAACAGCCTCCACACACGGTTATTATAATAATAATTATTTTTTTACACAATATTTAATAGATTAAAACACATAATTCTTTATCTATAACGAAATATAATAAATTAATTTTTGGAGAACCGTCAAAGTGATTTTTGTTGCAGGGTTACCAAGTCTCACATAACATATAAATTGTTTCGAACAAATTTAGGAATAAATCCAGAATATATTGATCTTTAATATTAATAATTTAATTAAAAATTTTCTAATTTTGGATTTTTCTTGACTCTTCTTCTTGCTGTTATTGCAATTACAAATTGTGTAAACTAAATTTAATAATTTTAATTTGAATATAAAAAATAATCAAAAACATATGTACATGTTAGTAATGTCGGAAATTATTAATGTGGGTTACATATATGTTAAAAAAACAAGCCGTTTAAAAGCACTTTTAGTATTATTAGCAAAACAAATTAATATTTTTCACTGCGTGTTTTTAGCTTTAAGGAGGCTTATGCTTTCGAAGTTCTGATGCGTGTTTTTGAAAAATGAATTTAATTTTTTTTACGAAGTTTGTTTTAAGTACTCGCACTTGTGCGAGTGAGTGTTGTTTTTTTTTTGGAAAAATCAGCAACATTTATATTACTTCCGAATTATTTTCATGCGAAATTTATCAGTCATTCTGTTGCAACAATACATATAAAAAAGCGGTTGTAAATAACAGAGTATAAAATAGTGTATAATTTTGTCGTTAGTTAAGGAGTGAGCGTGTGTAGCGCATACTCTAAAGCCATTTATTGTGCAACCAACCATCTAGTTAACTACATGATATGCAGTCTGCATCTGTTGTTTAAAAGTACGTGCTACAACTGCAACATACGCTAAATACATACATACTTATGTAGATACATTAAAGGGTGTACTATAAAAATATCACACAGTATTTTTTTTAAATATTTTATATACACATTTGTTAACATTTTAAAAATATTTAGAAATCAAGGTATACTTAATAGGTATAAATATCTTGGTAAGAAAAGAAATACAACAATGCAATAACGACGGATTTTTAAGTGGTTGATGAAACAACAACTAATTTTCTTAGCACAAAATTAAAAAATATTAAATAACACCTCTTACTGCAACAAAAGTTTGTCATTATAATTTCTGTTTTAATGATAACTTGCAGTTATATGTATTCATAAATATTTCTTAAAATCATACAGCATTTGGCATTTTGTAGAAATGAAAATTCGTTAAAATAAATACTACGATGCAGTGTTATGGCAATATGTTTTACAGTCAACGAATTCGAGTACTCCTCACCGTTCATCCTTTATGATTAATTTTGTTTTATTTATGATTCAAAATGCACAAGGACATGCTATGCATGTTTATCCGTGTTGCAGAACTCAAAGAAAGATGACAAAAAAAGAGTAAAAGTGTTAAACCCAAAACAATTGAAATATGTTTTGTGGTGATTAAATTATTTTTATTAAAAATCAAATTTATGAGTAAATGTATGTATGTGAGCATAGCTGTAGTATTAAGCATTTAATTAAATTTCTTATTTTGGTGTTAAGTAGGGATTATTTTTTAATTTTATTTAAGTAGAGATTATTTGACGTTATTTTTCTTAACTGTTAAGCACTTAACTTTTTAGGATAAAATTATTTTTTTTAACTTGTATTAAAACAGTTATTGGTTTAAATAATAACAAAAAGTCAGAATCATTGAGTTTTCATTCTTCATGCTTCTTCTTTGGTAAAACATTTGAGGATATTTTCTTACAATATTGAAACAGCCTATCAGTTAGTGCATGCAAACCAACTTTCATATCAGTGAAATATTCTAAAATTATTAAAGCTAATGCATGACTGAGATATACATATGCAAACAAAAAAAATATTAAAAAAATATTAAAAAAATATATCTACTTATGCTTAATTCACAAACTATCATATTAGTTGTAAGAAATTCACTTTAAATTGAAAAGAGTTTTAAGTTATAAAACAGAACAATTTCGCAACTTCAAGCAAAACCTCTATGAATGAAATTAAACACCATAATAACTACAATGAAATTTTATAAAATATTGTATACTAGCTTGTGCCCGCGACTTCGTCTGCATAGATATCGGGATAAAAGGTAAACTTAGTATTAACAACAAAAGTAAAAATATTTACAACAAAAACAACCCGTTTAGGATGTGTGATGATGAGTTTGTCAACAACTTCGCGTTATTATCGTGATAAAAAGTAGCCTATGTGTTAATCCGTTCAGCCGTTTTTGCGTGATTGAGTAACAAATATCCAAACAACCAAACATTCACATTTATTATATTAGTAAGATTGCAGAGAGAATGGATGTCTTAAAATGATAGTACAAAAGTAAAAGGTGTTAAAAGTAAAATATAAATTATCTCACGACTACTTTCTACTCCGAATTTTAAATGGCATTTTGCACGGAAAAACTATATATGACCCAGTTCTGTTTGATCATTTATTTTTAATTAATTTCATACTTAGTAGGAAACTATAAAATAATAGAAAGAGTTACAAAAATAACTATTTATAATAAAAAGTTTATTATTTTCTCTCCATAAATGATTGAATAATATAGACCGTACAATTTAATAAAGCTAGTATATTTCACTTTGGACACAATTCCATTTTATTCGATGTTCGAAGGACACGGTTTTTTCGACCTACTCTTGCTTTACCAGCTATAACTCTCTTCCTAATATTCCGATTTAGCCCATTTTCAATACAAAACAAACCTTGTCTAGCTTTTTCGGTGCGACCTCTAACGTGCTTTCAACAGACGGACAGACGGACGGACATAGCTAGATCGTTTTAAAATCAAACCCCGATTCAGAATATATATACTTTATGGGGTCTAAAATGGATATTTCGATGGGTTTCAAACGGAATGACAAAATGAATATACCCCCACCATTTTTTTGGTGGTGGGTATAAAAGGAGTGAGTACACGCAAAGAAAAAATATGGTTGTGGTAACCATAATCGAAGAGCAACATACTATGATTGAATTGTATGATTATTTTTAAAATAATAATGGTTACCAGTTATCATTATTATGTGTTATTCAAGTATCATTCAATAATCATATATATGACTACAATTGAAATCGACAATCTTTGCTTTTTACGGCAAATTATTGTCTTTTGCTGTAACATACACATATTGATTGTACTTACCAATTAAATTGCAATTTTTTTACCAATATTTTTTTACATTTCACGTTTATTTTTAAATTTTCTTTAATTTTTCAAAATTTTTGTTCCTTTTTTTTGACATCTCAAACTTTTAAAATAATAAAAATTTATTCAGCAAGAAGAAGAACAATTGAAATCAAATTATTATTAAAAAAAATCATATCTTGATTATTTTCTAATCATACTGTTGTCTCACTTATTATTTAATGATTATTTTTGTTAAATTAATTTTTTTAAATCATACTATTTTTAAATGATAACCATTTCGAAATTTTTACGAAAAGTAATCATTTAATGATACAATTCAAACAAATGCTTGATTATCGTCTTGTTTTCGACAACCAAATATTGTTTTAGAAAAAATAATATGACCGTCGTGATCATGTCGTAACCATGGTTTTTCTTTGCGTGTAGTAGTATTACCCCTAATGTAGAAATACTTAAGATTTTATTGTAAGACTAAATTAAAGAAAATAAATTAATAGCACATCGAAGTTATACAAAGAAAGTGAGTGATACATATTATAGTATAAAGAGATTACAGTTAATAACAAAATAACAAATTTCGTGCTATAAGGGTACACAAAATTGGTGGTGGGTATCATTTTTAAAATGGAATAAAACAAAGAGGATTTTTTTTAATTGATATGATATTTACTTTATAGAAAAGGTAATCTTATGGAATTATAATTTAAATACGACTACTACTTTGGAGGTCGGCAATGACGTGGCGAATGTTGTCATCAAAGTGGTTAATCATTTCGGACTTATCGGCGTAGACTAGCGACTTTACATGTCATCACAGAAAATGGTCTAGTAGCAATAAATCGCACGAACTTGAAGGCCAATTTAAGGGTCTGAAACGTGAAACTATGCAATTTCCAAACCTTTTTTTTAAATAAATCAATTGTTACACAAGCTGTTTAAGATGTTGCGCAATCTTGTTGAAATTACAGCTTTTGCACATCATGGTTGTTCAATTGATGAACGAAAAAATCAGTGATAATGGCTGTATAGCGCTCACCATTGACTGCTACGATCCAAGCAGCATCGTTTTTAAAGAAGTACGGATCAATGTTTCCACCAGCCAACACTTGGGTGTCATCATCAGTACAAACACAAAATGGACGTCTTGCGCGATACGTATTTCAAACAGAATCATAAATATTAAAATGAATTTGCAAAATTCGGAAGCGTTATTCAGACATGTTTAAATGACAAACCAAACTAAACAAAAATCTCTTAATAGCTGACAAAATGGCGGCCAGTTAAAAAATAAGTAAAAGCACTCATTACTTAAGCTACATTTAGCCACTATGTATTTTAAAGTGTGCTTGTCATAGTTCCCTTTACATACATGGTGTGTAAAAGCTAAGAAAATTCTTTTCTGTAAATGTCAGCCTGCATTTGCAATGTAAACATTACAACATGTTCTATTTTAAAGATACACATTAACATCTATTTATTTTTATATATATTCCTAAATAATTATATAAATTGCAAACTTAATTTTCAGTAATACAAAACACCCGCCAAAAATAAAAAAATTAATCATCACAGAAACATATCGTCGTTCGTAAATTATTGTGTTCTAGGTGACATATAAAACCTATACTTATAGAACACAATAATTAACGAACGACGATATGTGAACTATTAAAGGTTATGCCAGATGTAACTGAAAACATAAGTTTTAAAGTAAAAAAACCCTATATAAATTGTCATATTTGACAGACATACGCAATTACACATGGAAAGTACAACTGACAAAGACAGACGTGGATAAGCTTCATAGTCGGCACCGACATGTGGTCTTAACCACTGGGTTGAAGCACTGCCTCCAACCAATGCCCCTGTGACAATGCTGCCCTCCTCATCATGCCACAGGTAGCAATTTAATAACATTAATTCTTGGTTCATGAAATTTCACCTTGCTTAGGAGCTCGGGCTATATAATCGCTTAATGGGTTTTTCGCTATCGGCTTAAGCCAATCCGCAGCAGAATCGAGGGGCGGTCTCGATAGAAACCGAAGTGACTCACCGAATAGCTTCTTCTGTTGAGGAGGCAACAGCACCCCGAACGATACGTGGACCGAAACCACAATTCGCTCTGTTCTGTTGAGATGGCAACAGCACCCGAAAAAATCTGTGTTAACCGTCAGGTTAACCATCAGGGCTCACTTCCGAATCCGTTTTTTTTCCTGGAATAACCACAGCCACCACGGGCTCTTCGAAGAGACCTCACCAATAATCAGACAGGACAATATCCTGGGGCTTACTAATTCCCGTGGTATAAGATAGTTTCGGTCTCTGGTCAGCCTAGGAAATGCCTCCGACCAGAGATGATTTTCTTCCAAATTATGGCTCCAAGAAGCCAGAGGTGTTGGCTCACCTCTAAACCCTGAGCTGGCAAACACCAAGGCCTGGAAGAATGACCAAGGATCTATGCCCCCCGGGGAGAACTGACAAATACACTGTGTAAAACGTAGTGTGCAAAAGTATTAGTACTGCAACATTTTGTACGTCATTATGCATGAAAGCGTTCTATCCATGACAGTAGTTGCTGCAATTGTTAGTTGAGTGGTGATAGTTGTGCCAGTTGTACGACTATGAATAGGACATGCTAATATTCTTACAAGTATCTTATTTATTCGTACACAGCATTAATTCATAGATAAATTCTTTATACAATTTGATAGTAAATTTTTTTTTATTAAATTGTTTTATTTCTCCACTTTTGCACGTTTGCATTTGTTGTTCTCAATGAGACTTCTGTAGTTTTCTTTCTATCAGCATAACGAGCAAAAATAAGGAAAGAAAATGGAAGGTGTTCTGTTAAATTATGTTTTATCATATTTTTAAGTACAACATGAAGTTATTGTAATTCTTTACTTTTTTTCCTTTTAAAGAAAATTTATTAAATGCAGTCTCACGATATTATTATTGAAATACCTTTGATATAAAACATTATGTTTGCAAACTTACTGCGAAATAAGAAATTGGCTAATTTTTCAATAAAGATAGCACGAGAACGAATTTATTAGGCAACAGCACGTAACTTCTTATAGCGAATTTTAAATAAAACATTAACTGAATGCACGCAGACAAATAATATATACAGGAAGTTTGTTTTTAAATATAATTGAGTTTATTTAAGATTAAATTTTTTTTTGTATAATATTAATTATAGCAAATAATTTGAATTTAAAATATTAGTAAAAGCCATCTGTTTGTGATAAATGAAACAACGTTTCAGATTAACGATTACATCAATCAGTATCAACTAAAAATATACGATTCATGTAAATATATAGTAAGTCATGTTAGTGTGCATACACGTTATTCTTTTTTTTTTTTGGCAGTTTTAACCGGCTAATTAATTTATTTTTTACATTTAGTCTCAAAATACATCCCAAAGATTTTCCACAATAGGAATGATATCATCCACTATACCTCAATGTTGTATTTCTACGAAAACTGAAGATTAGGACTCGGTAACAGAGTAAGTTTAAAAATAATATAAACTTTGTGTGAACATGGCACTTCCTACTTTTATAATAACACTAGCCAAACCCGGCGCGCGTTGCTACGCCCCTTAATGAATCGAAATGCATTCTGAATTTAATTGAATATCAAGTGCAAAAACCTAAAAATTATAATTTTTTTACGGGCGTCGCCATGCCCACTTTTCTAATCACAAAATTGTAAAGTCATAACAGCTCAATATGTGTGCAAAGTTTCAGAATAATCGGTCCAGTGCAAGTACCTCAAAATGATATCTTTTTTTTATGGGCGTGGCACTGCCCACTTTTCTAATAACGAAATTATTAAGTCATGACAGCTCGATATGTTTGCAAAGTTTCAGAAAAATCGGTCCAGTGTAAGTACCTCAAAATTATACCTTTTTTTATGGGCGTGGCACTGCCCACTTTTCTAAATACGAAACTGTATAGTCATGACAACTCAATATGTGTGCAAAGTTTCAGAAAAATCGGCCCAGTGAAAGTACCCCAAAATGATACCTATTTTTTAATGGGCGTGGCACTGCCCACTTTTCTAATGAGAAAAGTGTAAAGTCATGACAGCTCAATATTTTCGCAAAGTTTCAGAAAATTCGGTCCAGTGCAAGTAGCTAAAACTGATAACTAATTTTTTATGGGCGTGGCCCGGCCCACTTTTTCAATCACGAAATTATAAAGCCATGACAGCTCAATATGTGTGCAAGGTTTCAGAAAAATCGGTCCAGTGCGAGTACCTCAATATTAAAACTTTTTTAGGGGCGTGGCCCCGCCCACTTTTCTTATCACGAAATTATTAAGTCATGACAGCTCGATATGTGTGCAAAGTTTCAGAAAAATCGGTCAAGGGCAAGTAGCTAAAACTGATAACTAATTTTTATGGGCGTGGCCCCGCCCACTTTTTTCCACCCATAAACACTCCCTGGTATGTGTACAACAACTTGCCAAAGTTTGAGTCCGATCGGTTTTACAGTTTCGGAGTCTATAGCTAACACACACACACACACACACACACACACACACACACACACACACACAGAGTTTCACTTTTATATATATAGATAGATAATAAAAAAAACATCAATTGTAAAAAAAAATACTAAAAAAAGGTGCGTAAAACTTTGTAAGAATCGGGTAAGTAGAATTGATTAAAAACTCATATTTTTTTTTATGGCATTTAAAATCATAATTATATGTTATATTGGGAATCATAGTGGTTGAAAAAGTGTTGCGAAATTCTACTAAATTGACACATTCATACCAGTCACATGTTATTAGAATGTGGTCGTAAAGTGGGCGTGTCACGTATATAATCCATAAACTTATTTCAATATGGTAAGAGAGCGCTAGAGTAGGCGTGATATATTTGTTTTTTGGTTTTAAGGTTATTAATTAATTTATTTTTTTATGTCTATGAATTTAATCCTTACAGACTAAGGGTTGTATTCGTAAAAAATATTTTACGTTTATTGAAGGCTTATTTGACAAATTTCTCTACAACATCTGTCAAATAAGCCTTTAATAAACCTAAAATATTTTTTATGAATACGGCCCAAAAATATTAAAAATTTTTTTTTAATACAATAAGGTATTTGAGCTTAAAATAATGTTACGATTTATAACATTTATATTTAAAGGGAAATTTATAGAGTTAAGCATTTCATTAAAAATATGACATAATATCCTAAACGGATTTGGAATTTCGTAGTTTGATTTAAAAGATTTAACATAAAGTGGGTTATTGAATCGTAATATGCATTGAAATCTTACTTAATCATGCACATGTATGGCAAGTGGCTACTTCCGAAACCACGTGTCGTTCAAATCTATGTCGTCCAGTTGAAAATCTTTTAAAACATTTCCATTTAAAAGATTTACGAAAAATAAAACATTAAACATAATTCGTTAGCTTTTTAGTATTGACAGCCGAATCAAAAAAAGATGTGATGAATATGATGAAAGCGCAGAATATCCTCGATGTACATCTCTAAAGCTGAAAGTCCATACCACGAGTTTTCGCGCCAACGCATTCTATGCATTTGATACCTCATACACTTTCTGCATTTCAAGTTACATACCACGCTTTTTTGCGCATTAAATAACACAAGCTGAGAGATGGAACTAAATATGTGAATTTAAACGATAACCAAAACGCTTAAGTTGTTAATGAAAAACTTTGTTCAATAATTAAATTTTATTCTTGCAAAAAATTTTAAACTTAATTACAAAAGCATTTTCATATTTTTAAAAGTATTTTTCTATCCAAAAAAGAAAAGAAAATAAATGCAAAATACAAACAAAGTTATCGATAAAATTAAAAATAAAATATAATTAGTCATCCCTGACAATCTCAAACTTAGTTGAGTTATGCTCTTGCCGCTCATGATGCTTACAAAAGAAGAAAGTAATCCTACTTTTTGTGTTGTATGCATCAGTGCGTCCTAAGCGTTGTGTTCTGTAACTTGCAACGTTCAACAACATTAATTCAACTTTATTGAGAAAGTCATACGACGCGAAAAAACGTAGAATGCGTAGTGTAGCCTTTCAGCTTAAGAGAAAAAAGAAAAAATTGTTTCTAGACAAATTCGATTAGATCGATATGAACGTTGTAGCAGGGATTACTCTAAAATCGGTCTTGCAAGTGAAGTAAGCAATCTCTTGGTGATTAAAGCCTCCTTTAATTTTTTTGCCCATCGTTTGATGAAAGCCAAGATTCAGCTAGAGTTATTAACAGCCAACGTTGTATAAAGCTTAATTTTATATCTGAGTACTAGGTTTCATAATAAAATTTACCGATCATTGATAAAATAGTGACGAAATGATCACATTTTCTTGAAAAAGTCATTGCTTACATTTTTTAATTTTTTGAAATGAGTAATTATATTCGCCAGAAACCCACTCTAATGAAGTTTCAGATACGTATATCTATATTTGGCGGTTTTATAAACTTCTAAGTTTTAAAAATAGTTGATCAAAATAAGCTTATCATAGTAATTTATTTAAATGCACAATATCAAAAAAAGTGACTGTTTGTTGCGGTTTATAGGCTGGCGGCGTCATCGGCCCATACCTATACCCGTGAATAATGTTCACTATCACGAGATGATAACAGTATGGTGCCACTTGCCACACAGAAGTATGCCACGAAGCCGCTGCGAGCATTTGGCCGATTTGTTGTTCTACAAATAATTGTCATAGATAACTGTAGTGTCCTACTACTGCAAAGGGTGATTTTTTATGAATTAAGTTTTTCGGGCTGGCAAAAATGGTTGGTAATTATGTCCAAACTACATCTGTGAAAGTGAATAGTGTTCAGTATACTCTACCACTTCATCATGGAGAAACTCACAAACGAGCAATGACTGCAAATCGTTGAAATTTATTATTAAAATTCGTGCTCTGTGAGAAATGACCATCGTTTGTTACGAACTTGTTGGAAGTCCACTGCTTTATCGAAAAATTGTGTTCAGCGATGAGGCACATTTCTGGCCCAATGGATACGTAAACAAGCAAAACTGTCGCATATGGGGTGAAGAACAGTCACATGCCGTACAACAATTACCGATGCATTCCGAAAAAACGACAGTTTGGTATGGTTTATGGGCTGGTGGGATTTTCAGTCCATTTTTCCACAAAGACGACCGTAGAAGAAACGTTACCGTCAACGATGAACGATATCAAGCCATGATACGCGACTTTTTTTTTGTCCCAATTGGCTGAGTTGGACTTGTTTGATATGTGGTTTCAACAAGACGGTACACCATGCCACACAGCTCGTGAAACAATGGTCATATTAAAGGATACATTTGATGAGCAGTCTATCTCTCAAAATGACCCTGTAAGTTGGCCGCCAAGATGATGTGATTTGACGCCTCTTGATTATTTCTTGTGGGGTTATGTGAAGTCGTTGGTCTATGTGGACAAGCCAAACACGATTGAAACCTTAGAGTATAACAAAACACGTGGTGCAAAATCGGACCTTACGAATGGACCATTTGAACCGGAGCCTCGGGCAACATTTACATGAAGTTATTTTTAAAAAGTAAATGGCGAAAACTAATTTATCGTGTTTTAATTTTCAGTGTCTTATTAGATTTTTAAAAAAACTACGCTTAAAAAATCACGCTATATTTGTCTTAAACTTTGTATGCTCATATTTTTATATTCAATCGAGTTAGATACATATATTTTTTTGGTTTTGTTAAAATATCGTTTATATTTTCATCATAAAATAAAATTTTGAAAAAAGCAAAACGTTTTTGTATAAAGTTGTTTAATTTTAATTAACAACAACTTTTTATAGAAGAATATGAAGAATAAGAATATGAAAATAGTTCCGTGAAAATCTTTTTGTTTTGTTAACAATTTTAATTGGACCACCCTGTATTAAACAATTTAGTATTAGGCTTTTAAAGGTGATATTTTTTAAATTATTCCTACATTTTTTTTCTAAAACACTTTAAATAAATTGTAAAAATATATGCTTAAACGTAAAAATATATTCCTTTTTAAGCAATTTTTTTCGGTATTATTATTATATTGAAATAACTTAAAAAACCGACAGTTCAACGGAAAATTATTACACGTGCAATGTTAAATATGTTACAAATATTTTGTGTTGTTAATTTAATTATTGTCACTCGTTTAATCCTGAAGATGCCAACCGTTGGATGGCGAAATATTGAACAAAATTAATAATAAAGAAAATTATTAAAAACAGACCTTAAGCTTGATTATTTAACCAAACTTGCAGTACCATCAACAGGTCAAAAAAACATATATATATATCAATTTAGAAAAATTATTACATTTAAAATTCTTATTTAAAACCTTTACTTTGTATTAAATACTTTGTTGTTCCAAATTTGAATGATTTGCATACATAATAGCTTTTTTAAGCTTACATGGCAAATAGAAGAAATAAGTATTTAAAAGAAAAAAGTTACATGACAAAAAAAAAAAAAAATAAAAAGGTTTTGCTAAACAAAACAAAACAAAATCTAGAGTAAAACAATATCAACAATTAAATCAAAGTCATTTAATACATGCCATTCGTCATTTTTCATTTGAAATAACATTACATTTGAGGTTTGCCTAACATTTCAACCTTTCAGTCATACAAAACAAGCATGTTTTCTATCCTAAATTTATATAATTTCATTTTGTTTCTACATATACATACAAGGTATATTTATTCATCAGGTAATTGCAGTTTGGAGAGAATTTTTTTTATTTATATTTTTTATATATGATGTTTGACATTTGAAATAAATTAGAAAAGAGAGAAAATTGTTTTTTATTTATGCATTTTGACAGCTGAAATTTAAAATAAGTGTCGAAAAAAATAATCAGCTGACGAATCAAGAGTACCTGATGAATAAATATGCCTTGATAATGTACATACATACATATTGTTTGTGCTTAAACTAAAGACACCAACAAAGCGGTTGCTATTTTATATTAAGTTATTTCGTTTGTAACAATATAAAACTCATGTCGCTTAACTAACTCTGTTTCGGCTTGTTTGCATATTTTGTAAAATTTCATTTTGACAGAAATAAAGCTAAGTGTCGTCAATGACGGAACACTTGTTCGTTAACTAAAAACGTAGGTGGTTACAATTTAATAAAATTTTCCAGAGTACGTTAAAAATTTCGTCACAGCGGGATGTTTTATATAAATATAATTTAGCTTGGTTTGTATTTTTTTAGTTTTCGCCTTTTCCCAATATATGCATATTTATAATGTTTTTTTTATGTTAAACAATACTAAACATGATTTAAGGAATTATTCACATAAACATTTTACAGTATTACTATGTATGTATGTATAAAGTGAGGGTAGGAAGGCAATGAATAACAAATAATCCTGAAAAAAAAGTTACAAAAAACTTAAAGTTTTGTTTCTTTCTTAAAAAAAACAAAAATAAAATAAACGTATAAGTATCTTCTAAATTATTTAATGCGAAAAATAAAAAAAAAAAATTCCACATTTTTCAAATCATGCAGACTTAAGTAAAACGTTTTCGTCCCTTTTCCTATCAACATAATAATACAAAGGCAACATAGCGATATGAGTGAAAAGATTGCGTTAGGTGTAAAACTAAAAACAATCAGGTCATTGTCGGTACAAACAAAATGGTGATAAAACAATTTAGGCATGACACACTGCTTTTACTGACACACACTCTTGTATTTGGTTGGTTGCATGCCGATTAATACCACACATAAACGTCATCAATATCAAAAAAGCAATAAGAATATCGTCACCCACTATACACACATACATTCATTAAAGAGTAACGCTGTTGGCATACTGACACCAAATAGAGAATACAATAACAAAATGTGTACATACATACATATTTTCTCACACATACTGACAATAACAGAAAGGTCGTCTCAGTAAAAATAAACTTTTTGATATTTTTACTGGATTGTAAAGAATATATGTTTCGATTAGGTATGAAGTTGAATAGCCCCTATGGCGCTGTGGAAAGGCCATTAATCTTTTAATGAAATTGTTTCATGACGTTTTTCATAGAGATGTGTCTAAATCTCACCAATGACTCGTTAGATTTCGGATTTGAGCTCGGGAAATATTTCTGGTTTATTCACATAAACCTAAATTTCACAAAACCCTAAAGAAAAATAATGCACAACGTTAAATCACATGACCTTGGCGGCCAGGTGTCTTCAATTTTTCTAAAGATAATTTATTTTGGAGATTGTAAGTTTGAGACTCTGAGTAAGCTCAGTTTGGTATGCGTGAAGTAAATGCTTTTGTGATAATTCCCTGCATATTGTTTCGTGATATTTGCAGTTGTTGAGAACGAATTGATGTTTTCGGGTTTTCGGCGACACTCTCGTTTAAAACAGAGTTGTTTTCAATAGACCGACCGGTACGTTGGCGTTCAAAAGTCTTTTTGTCCATAACCGACATAGGCTCATAATTTTTTTTTTTGACTGATTGACATAACGTTCACTTTCTCAACTAAAAATTCTTCGAAGTTTGAGAGCGATCTCAGCATAACTTTATAAATTTTTGTAATAAGTTTTCACACCTTTAATGCCTTATGCTTTCGTAAAGTGCTCCAGTTTTAATAATCGGAATAAATATATGTGACAGCTGATCATCAGCGGAGTTATTGTTTATAATTTTCAACTGTGAAAAGTTATTTTCTTTTTTGTGCTTGTATAAAAAAACATAAGGTGAAAAGAAGAATATTTAAATATTAAATGAGTTAAATGAATTCAAAAATTGTAAAAAGTGCCTTTTTTGTTACAAAAAAATTAGACTTTTCAAAATAAATTTTAAAACAATATATGTATGTTTGTATATTTATGCAATTGAAAATGTAAAATTAACGGAAAAGGAACAGTTGTGCATGGAGTGAAATTTAAGGGATAATATTTAAGCCTTCTTCCCCTGCATGTGCTGACCATTTTTTGCCACCAAAAATTTTAAACTATTGCAACAAAGTAAATTCGTATTTATTGTTTTGTTTGCGATTAAGACTTCAATACGTCTGAGATGACCTAAAATAAAAAATAATAATTTAAAACTTGTCTATTTTCATTTTCATTATTTAAAAATTTTTATTTTGTATTTTTTTTTGTTTTTAAAAGCAAAATGGCTGTTATTTTTGTATTATTCTGTTTGTTGTAGCCATGCATTTACCTGTGTTAATATACCTTAGTTTTATTTTTTTTATTTATTTTTATATTATAGTATATAATTAATGTTATCGATTTATTAGTTAAAATGTCTTTATTGAAGAGTTTATTTAAAATTATTCAGCTTATCTCTTTCAAGAATTCACATTAAACAATTTTAAATTTTCCCTCTTTGTGTTAGTTTTTTACTTTTAGAGTACTTTACTTTTTTGCATTCTTTATTTCGGTTTCTGTGAAATGTTTGAAATAAATTCTTGTTTTTGTTGGTTTTGTTTTTATTTTTTGACATAACACCATATGGTACACTAGATTTAAATGCAGACGACAATGCGAAAATAATCCCTAATGTGTCTTGTTTAAACTCTTTGTGTAGCATCAGAGGTGTGTTTGGCAAGTGCAGGCATATGTTTGAACAAATTTTGGAAGTTGAGGACATAAAATTACTCGAGATACTGGAAGCAATGTTGGAATGAACTATATTCGGTTATATATATATTCTTTACATAGTTTGTACCACGATGTAAATATATACATATCGCTTGATTTTGTTGTTGCAATAAAAAGTTGATTTATTCGTCAATATATTAATCGGTAATAGTCCGATTGAACCATATTTTACATTAATGTTCTTATATGTATATATTATAGTGACATCCAACAAATGGGCCAGTAAGTTATCTGGGAGCTAATGGGTCGAAATTTCTGATTTTAAATTCAGAAATTCTCGAAGTTTTTCTGATAAGCTGATGCGAGGTACGAGATATGTGCGGGCTTCAAAAGTCGATTTCAATGCTCACACGGACGGACAAATTGACAGACGGATATTGTATATACATACTGGGGTCGCAAATGAATATTGTATAAACTTAAAACGGACTGACAGACTTAAATATACCCTTTACCACTTTCTTTTGAAGGGTTTAATAAAAATTCTAACATTTAGTTTCATTTTGAGTGATTATTTTAAACTTCAAAAAACAAAAAAACAAACCTTAACGGATTTAAAAAACATTTTTTATTGCAATAGACACCTTAACATATAATTAATAAAATATTAATCATACGCACCGTGATTACTTAGTGTGTAAAAAATGGACAGAGATGTTCGCAATTAAATATTTATCTTTGAAGTGTCATTTATTTAGTGAATTACTGTATTAGTAGTGGTTCAAACGCAGCTTCTAACGTCAAAACGCTTTGATTTTATAATTTTACAGAACGAGAATTGGCACCCTAAATCATATTAAGAGACCACATGTGTCGTTATATTGCGTCTTGTATACTAGTTCATTTCAACATTTTGTTTCTGTAAAATACTTACGGTTTATAACAAATATGTTTGTAAACTTATATAGAAAAAATAAAATTTTATTTTTCCGTTTTTAATTCAAACATAAAGAAAACTAAGCTTTTTCTTAAGATTGTTCATTTGTGTTACTTAATAGCGTAATAAAGGGTGGTTAAATGAAGTGGTGAAGTGGTGAAAGTGAACCACACCTAAACATCAAGTTTTTTTTCGGCATTTCTTAATTTCAGATACACAATCGAGCAACGCGTTAAAGTTATTCGGGCTTATTATGAAAATGGGCGTTCAAATTAAAATTAATTTCATGCATTTCGGTCAACATAATCGTTCAAATTCGCCCACAGTCGGGAGAATTGTAAAAAATATTTAACTTTTTTTAATTCAATAATTAAAAAAAGACTAAATATAATTCCTCACTACCAAAAATGCATTATAGAGGCCAGTTAATGTGAAAACATCTGTGAATGCCGTTTTAGTTCGTTGAACGGAAAACATTGCTGTTTTTGGCGATAGTGTGGCAAAAGAGCAGTCAACCTCGACTCATCACATTGTCATTAAAAATTTGGACCATCGGATGGAGGTGTGCCGCCAAGGTTGTGGCGGCCATTTGGCCGATATTTTATTCCATACATAATTGAACCATACAAATATTATCAAAATAAATAGAAATTACAATAATTTCCTAAATAATTTGGGTTTTATTCAAAATCAACTTCAGCTCTTAATGAATTAAATATGAAAGATGCATCAATTAGAGAAGGTGAATGGATCAGAAAATTTGGTCTACATGGTGTTTTGCCCTCAAAGCTCAGTGCGAGTTGGATGACCTATGGGCATATGTGGAAGGATCAAATGAAGATGCTTTTAAGGAAAAATAAGCTGAATTCCGTTTAGTTCTTTCGCCTTACAGAAAATTGTATGTTTATGGACAAGAAACAAAAGATATTTTTGAAATGCTGAAAAGGTTGTTTCAAAACTCCGGCTTAGACAGACGTATTGTTTTTTTGCGTAAGTTGTGTTCTATTCAATTTGAGGAAAGCGATTTTAATGAGCATTACGTTTGCGAGGTTATGTTAATAGCGCTGAAATTAAATACCGTTTGATTCATGGTGTCAGATGAATGGATCACTTGGATTAAAACGGTAATCAGATTTCAACATAACTTACTTAGACTTTATGAATGAAGAAAATTCTCATTTAATACATCCAAAAATTTTGTCAGTTGGAATGAATTAGAAGATGAGTCTAGTGAAACGGGATAAGGTACTAATGAGAAAAACAACAAGAAAAAGAAAAGTTTGAAGACAAAAATCAATGACCAATGGTACCCACTAGTAATGGATCATAGGAGTTGTGCACGGTATTGCTGTGATGACATTCAAATTTTGTGTTTTGTTCCACTTCACAGATTACGATTTATTAAAAATTTATACAATAAATTAAGTCGTTTGTTAAAAAAAAAATCAGTTTAAATATAAATAAAAACGTTAAATGTTGTAACAAAATCTTCTAAAATAAATTTTAAAACTTAGTGTCTTAAATCTGTTATAAATGTAAGTATTAAATACCTACTATTCTTTACAATACTATATGTATGTTTTTTTAAAGGAATTTTTAGCCGAATGCCATCAACAAATGCCAGTGTCCCACAATTTAAAAATAAAAATTTTTATGTAAAAAAGAAATAAAGGAAAGGACAAAAAAGAAAGAAAAAGACATAAGAAACGTATTCAAACCACAGCACCAGTTGAATTCTTTTAGTTATGCTATTTTATTACATGTTGTTGCATAGTTTTGTCACTTTAAATCCTATTTAGTATTTTAAACTTACTATTAGTTTATTTTTTCTCTACCTCTACTTTCACTAAGTAAATCCACAACTACATTCACCACACGTTTGCATACAAATGTATCCTTTAATGGTGCCATTTGTTAGTAGTTGTGTAAAATGAAAATTTTTTTTGCTTTGTAAATTCTCAGCTAGTGTACTTTAATATGTGAGGAGTGTAAAGAGAAAATTTAATACTGTTGAGTTGAAAAAAAAGTAAATCCCAATAACTCGATAAATTTGCCTTTTATCGAAATAATATTTTTATATACTGAAGGCTTCTTTACAAAGTTCTCATCGTACTACGTTTAGTAGTTTTCTCAAGCAAAATAACACATTACAAAATAGTGTGTTGAAAGTACTTAAAAACAGTTCATCACTACTTAAAATTTTGCATCTAAATCCATTTTTTTAACATGGCTATGTCATTGGAGGCAAGTACTTTTCACGCTCACAAATAGGGACTCGTTTATTTACTAATTACGGTCGCTTATAAATAGAAACTTAAATTAGTATTTACTTTTTAGCAATACATAAGTACATGATTTTAATAATCTAAATAATCCATTACTATCATGGACTTACGGAAGTTATTCGGTTCTTATAAGGACAAAAATTAGGTTAGATTATTCTACGGTATGTTAATTTAAAATTTAACAATCAGTGTAAATCTATAAGTCACCACTTTTGTAATGAGATGCTTTGTCGCTGTTGTCAAATCATTATTACTTATACCCTAAGCGTGTTAAACTAAATGAGAATTATAAAAAGTTATGTATTTGAATGGATTCTAACAAAGTTTGCAATAAGAAATTGTATTGTGTGTGTATCTAAGCAAATATCTGAAAATTAGCACTGTCGTATCATATTATAAATCAAGTCATTACTAAAATACTTATTATTAAGACACACGATATATAAAAGTCATTAAAAAGTATGTTGTTTAGTAAGAGCAAGTCATTACCTACTTTTTGCTGCGTTGTAACCTTTTAAGCAAAAATCTATTGAAACGCTCACATGCTTAATGCTAGGCACACAAATTCGACGAACGACGAGTTTTTTCGCCGCGAATTTTCGTCGTCAAAAATAAAACTCATTTGTGTATATGAGAATGAGTAAAATTATGGCGTCGATCGAAATTTGCTGTATGCGGCGAACTCTGCAATAGATTTATTTCTATTTCTTACGCCGGCGAACGACGAACAAATTGGTACAAGGTCACAATTTTTATTAAATTTGATTTGACTTATTAACTTTTTTTTTTGAAAATAAAGATAGTTTTTACTTAAATAATTATTGCATATTTTATTTTAAGACATTGGAAATATAAGTAAACAAGTTAACTACAAAAGTTGTTTTTATTTGGAATGTTTGAATTTTTTTAGTGATTTTTTTTTTAATATGGTCACACTATTAGCTGTTATACAATAACAAAATTGTTATTATTGTTTATTGCACGTACTCAGCACATTCTTTGTAAACGTTTACTTATACGTAAAAAAGTTTTTGCTATGACCGAAATTATATTTTATATTTTGCTGAGTTTCACAAAAAAATAATTCTTTGATTATTGTTGTTTTTTCTTTGCACAAACGGTAAACAATTTTGTCAATTATGAAAGATTTTACTCTTTCGTCGTTATTGTGATTCATACGATGAATTTACACAGCGAATTTTTACCGACGAATTGGGCCGTGTTGGGCGAAATTAGTCGTTCGTTGCAATTATGCGGTAGCATAAATCTGGTATTTTTGTAATTTTTTAAAACGTAACTAGTTTTACAAAACAAAAATTTATAACTTTGTGTATTATACCTTGCACTACAGAAATAATCATTTATATGCTTAGAAATTATTTTATCTTATACCTAATATAAAAGTTGTTGTTGCTAATGTTGAACTACACCATATAGACCATACCACAAACTGGTTGTTTTGTTTAATCTGACTACACAGTTTTAATAATTCACTTTAATGTTCTCATATTTAATCTTAAAGAATCATGTTAACGATAATTAAGATGCATACATAATACGTAAATAGTAAAAACTAAATTTATGTTTTTTTTGAATTTCTAAAATATTTTATTGAAATAAGAGTAAACAAAAATTTGGTCTTACGAAATTTTTACATGTTTTAAGCTTATTTTTAATATAACATAATTTCTTTATGTTTGACTTAACAATTGTAAAATTTTTAAAATTAGTACAGCATTTTTACATTTTAAAAAAATAAGAGAAAAAAAATATAATATCAAATACTTTTTTCAATTCTATATTTGTTTTTTTGTGATGTTTTTTTTATAACAACAAAACAGCTCTGTATTTAAAGTATTAAATAACAATTATGTATAATCAATAGTTATAAATAACTGTGTTCTAAAATATATGTCCTTAAACTGTACAATAATTACACAAAGACAATTGTAATAAATATCCTTTAAATATACATACCTCTACAAGTAAATCTCTTCTTCAGACAGGCAAATATATAGTTACCGGGTTTTTGTTGCTAATAAAGTAATCGGTTATATTTATTGGTTAAAGGGGCTTCCTTCATAGTAAACATTAGATAAATGAACAACTTAAGTTAGACGTATCAAAAAAAAAAAAAAAAAAATAAAATATTAAGAAATTCGAGAATGTTGTCAAATTGCAAAAAAAAAGAGAATTTGATTAGACCTCAAACATTACGCATGATAGACAATAAATAAAATTTTAAAAATAACTAAATTAACACTCGTTTACATGGTCACCTTTATACTGTTACAGCCATAATACACACAAGTACGTCCATATGTGAATGTTATTATCCTACTCTAAAGACAGCAAAATGCTTTTAATACCACTTTGAAAAAGCAAATAGTAACACGTGAAAATAAAATGGATCTAAATACAATATAAATATATGTAAGTAAATATATTCATACAAATACATGTGGGTAGCACATATTTTATTATCTACGTTTCCACCTACCTAACAAACAATTTCTATTCAAAATTAAACTAAAGCGTTGCGAAAAAAAAAATCTAAAATTTTAATTTACCATTATAAACATTGGTTTTTTTGTGAAATAAATATATAATATAAACTAAAATAGTTTGGCGAAAATCAACTAAATAAAAAACGTTATTTGTTTTAGTAGTCTCATGTTATTTAATTATGCCCTATATTTGTTCCTTAAACATTGTCCGAACAAAAGACACAATAAAAGTGACCTCTGAAAGAGGTAAAGGGAAATTGTAGTATAAACAAATATAAATCAGTTTTCTTTAAAATCAGTTATTTGTTAAGCTAAATTTGGCTGTAAATCATTCTAAGCCTTCTTAGATGATCCAGCGATGTTTGTCTATCAGACGATATGCTGTTAGTTTAACATAGAAATTTTGGGGAATGAAATTGGATAAAAAAAATATGTCTAACTGCTTTATTATCTGCAAAGTCAGTCTTTTACAAATCAAGTAAGAATGCTTTATTAAGCCATGCTCAGTTTGAAAATACCCCTTACCTCCATGTACATAATAGTGATCACATCATTGATTAGCCTAGATTTTAGATGTTGTACGCTATTTTGCTTTATTATTTTTGACGCCATCTTTGATTAAATTTTTTGACATACTTATCTGTATTTTACTAAGCAAGTCCCTTCATTCGATACCCATATTGATGGGGTTGAGAAAAAACAAATTATTTGCCATCTTATTTAGTGTGCCATTTTAAATTTTAACTTTATCATAGTTTACTGTATTCTACTAGTCAAGCCATTTCATTTGATATTAATAATGTGGAGAGTGAGGGAGGCAAAGTCTTACCTACTATACATGACCCATTTGTCCGCCATTTTGGATTTTAATTTTTTCTAAGTTTACTGGTCAAGCATTTTCATTTTTTACCAATATAAAAGGGGTTGAAGTGGATACATTTTTAATTACTAGACTTAACCTATATATAAATTTATTCTACGCCATTTAGTAGTGGAGGACATCATGAATTTTAAAATTTGGTAGACAGACCCTTTCTTTGATACCCACAGTGTTTCCTCTATTATTCTACAAGCTAACACATTTTATTTTTTTTGTAAACTTTGGAATATAGACATATTTTTGTGCTTATATCTTAGTTAATTTCAAACCGATTTAATAGTTTTTTTTTAAAAATAAGTTTCTAGACTACGGCTTGTATTTCGGGGTTCAAAATTGAATAAGAAGCCTTAGGTTTGCCTATAAATTAACCGATTAGTGGCAGATTTGTCAACTACTTTTTACGAATAGCTCTAGAGGTATATCATATTTACAAATACTAGCAAACGTGTCTATAATAATTTTGATTATTACGGTAAAAATATTGAAAGAAAAAACAGAGACAGTTGTGTGAATGAGCTCATATCAATAATGGATTCGTAGTTATTTATTCACAGATATTTACAAAAGATTGATACTACATACATATCTGTGCAATATATAAGGTCTTCCAAAAGTTGATTTCGACCAACACACGGGCAGAAAAGCAGACAAAATTGATCAATTGACCCCTCTTGTCATAAGCTTTCAGATACTTTATGGAAAAAAGTATTTAATTCTTTTTTCGTTAATCATGTTATTGTTCTTTATAGATTTGAGAGTAAAGGCTAAACAACATAGAGTTGGTAGAAAATAGTTACTATTTTGTTAATAATACCCAAAAATAACTTTTCATTTGTTTGCATTGTATATGTTTGTTGTAAGGTTCTGTTGCAAATGTATTTAATTGCTATGCAATGTTGAGAATATTAAAGACATAACACGCAACACCAGTACAGGTGTTGAAAGCGTCAAGTTAATAAAAGTATACAAGCAAATATTAGGTACAAGGTATCATTAACTTCTGTGTTTGCATACCACATCCAAGTTCATATAGTATGCAGTTGTATGTGTAGTTATGTTTTGTATACGAATAAATAAGGGTGTTTGTTTTTAATTTATTTTGTGTGGCTGAGTTGAAACAATTGCAACTTTTAATATACATAAGTATTTTAGCTAATTTAAAATTAGTTTTTTCTTCAATTAGTGATTTTTCTGCAATATATATCTTTTATAGAAATAAAAATAATGTCGTTCGTTGGTAATTGAGTCACTAAGGATTGATTTGTTAATGTTTAATTGAAATATTTGTAATAACCCAACTAAGGTTTCTATGAAAACAAAAATTAACCACGCCCACTTTTAAGCTCACTTTCCTTATTTAACAAAAATCGTAGAACAGCTTAACAAATTTGTCTATTTTTATGTTTAAGTAATCTATGAAGCTCAAATATATTTTGAAGACATATTTTCTTAAAAAACAACAGTTTTTGCAGTTTTTGCCGTAATCATTTATGCGAACTTTTGTTCAATAAATCTTGCTAAATGCTCTCAAAATCGCTAGAAAAGAGTAGGATTTTTACTGAGTCAAAAGTTTAGCGATGAATCGCTTATTTTTAATAATTTCATCAAAATTTGTTTAAGAGCTTAGACAAAACAACTTTAATTGATACAAAAGTTATATATATAGTTCCCTTATACACTTAACAAATTGAAAGAAACCAAGACGAATTTTGGGAGCAATTGAACAAAGTGGAATAGTGTGTAGTATACGATATAATTTTTTCTAATTTGTGGTTGGTTGGTCTTTTTTGTGGCCGCCCCGCGTGTTTGGGTTTCTTTTCACTGACATATTTAGTTTTAAATTTTCGTCTCTGGACTTTTCTTTCTCTTTTATCTATCTACTGTTTAAAATATTCTGTGGCCAAAAAACTGTTATAATTATCCTATGTTTCATAGGTAGAGTAATATTGAGCGAACATTATAATTGAATATTATTATTTTGATATGGAAATACAAAAAGAGATTAAGTGAACAGAGTTAAAGAATTTCATAATTTGTTTAGGGTTGGGGTTACAATTGTGACATAAGTGGTTTGACAACGTCAAACTTCATAGAATATATCGCAATTTTTAGTAGCTATCTAAAAGCTAAAACATATTTATGCCCGCAGATATATAGAAGCTATTATATCTATATGTATAATGTATATATATGTATAATCTTAATTTTTTGTGCGTCTTACTTTTATTTCTTTTACGATCGGATGTAGAGGAAGTGAAACCCCAATACAAAAAATATGTTATATGATTTATTTCAGCAACAATAAGTATTAGAGCTTTCAATTCTGCTATTAGACGTTTCAATAAAAAACTTAAAATTTATTTTAATAAATTAAATAGTATAAAATGAGAGGGTGTTGTACCTCACATACAAACAAAATATATTCAATGGTAAATATACGGAGGTTTTCAATTCTTTATAATTGGCTACGATATCACTTTATTTTTTTGGGAAAAAAATCGATAGGTTGAGAGCAGAGAAAGGGGTGTACCAACTTCAACCCTATAAAGTACATTTGATGCTATTTCTGAAAAACAGGAATCTCTATTTAGTGTAAACTTAGCCATATTACTTTTGTTACGAAATTCCTGATTATTTATAACCAAAAAAAGAAAGAATAGTTGTAGGGCGTGTGATACTTTTATGCGAATCAAATATTATTTATGACAATTATTGCATACCTAACAAAGAGTGGCAGACAATATTGAAATCTATCTTCTAATGAATAGAATGCAAAAAACCCTTTATTGAGGTCAGCAAAGTGGGCTGGGCTTTGCAAGTTTCTAAAGTTAATGAAATAACTTATAAAATTAGTGATAATATAGTGATTATGATTCACACATTTTATAACAATATTTTATCAAGTTATTTATGCAATTATTTCCTAAATCAACATTTATTTTCAAAATTTGTTCTTTTGCGATTACTTTTGTGGCATGAAATAGTTTGATTGCTTGGTTAAATAAAATTATTATTCAAAATTTATCAAATTATCTGCTAACTGCATTTTGTTTTTAATATTTATATTTTGGAATATAATGAGAACAACCCTAATTCACCTACATTTTAAAACAAATGCCAAAAGAATTGAAATGAAATGCTAAATAACTACATGCTTTTATACATCATAACGATACCTCAGTAAGCTGGATTATGTAAAAGAATTGCAATGAACAAGCATATTCGTCTAACTAAATAGCAGTATTCGAAAAGATTGTTTATGGATATTAAATTTTTGCGTCATTTAATTTATAATTAAAAATTAAAGTAGAAAAATTTGTCGTTATATTTTTCTTTGATATTTAAAGCTTAGATTTGATAATAAAACGCAATGTTGTTTTTTTTATCAAAAAATGCTTTTTAACTTTAAAGTATTGTCCGCACTCAGTAGAAATGATTTTTGTAATAATAATTTTCTTGTCATAAAATTAAAAATCGTTTACTAAAACTAAAATTCTGTTCTAAGTGTTTATTTAACTCAGTTGTACAATATATAGTAACACTAGTAAAATTACAACTTATTTTTTATGGGCGTGGCACTGCCCATTTTTCTAATCACGAAATTGTATAATTATGAGAATTCAAGATGTGTGCAAGGTTTTAGAAAAATCGGTCAAGTGGAGGTAGCTAAAAATGATAACTTTTTTTTAAGGGCGTAACCCCGCCCACTTTTTACCACACTTAAAGCAAGCCAGCTGAAATAACTCTCCACTCACTAGTCGGTTCTACATAACGATCGATAAAATTTGGGAACTACGCATTAGTTTAATTTCTTAATATAGAGTGAGCATTTAATAATGCTAACTCGTCTTCTATCATTGTAGCCTTGGAGAAGCTGGCAGATTGCGCCTGTTTCATCAAATTTACTTCAAATCTGCTGTCATTTAGGATGATAAAATCTACACTAGGAAGACCAAAATCGGAAGGGCGGTTTTTAGAGAAGCACCGCAGGGCGGGGTTCTACCTTCATTGCTGTGAAACATGATACTGAACTTATTAATTTAAAAGCTGAATACAATGGACTTTAATAACATTGCCCACGCAGGTGATGTAACGGTAGCAGTATCGGGTATTCATCTCAAAACGATTTCGCAGAGGATGGAAGTTGCTGTAGGAAAAATATTGCGCGAATAAGGCGCAAGCACCGGGTGAAGCTTATACTCTTTGCGAGAAAGTACAAGTTTCGATATTTAACAAAGTTACTTTCATTTTATCGGATAATTTAAAACTTTTTGGAATCATTTTGAATAACAAGATATCCAGGATTATGAACAAAGAGGCAAGGGTATTTAAGGCTATGACGGCTATTTTCATATTTATACATGTCATTGGCAGAATCCTGGTTGATAAACCCATATTTATATATTCTTTTACGTGCTAATAATCTATTTTTCTTTTACAGGTATCACAAAGAGATCAATATGATGCACAACAGCTATCTGTTCTACATAACCTAGTGCTACTTTTTCAAACTCTACTCAAAACATTTAAACCCCTATTTCTATAATTTTTATTTACGGTAATAGTCTGCTGCTTGTTTCATGTTAGATTTTTTTTTAGCTTGATAATTTATTAGTATTATCTATGATGACAAGTGTTTCCAAACATGAGGGTAGTTTTTAAGTTTGAAAAAAAAAACAAATTGAAGAATTTGTTTTTCAAGAATATTCAAGGAACAATTTTCGAAAACTTTTTATATAAAAATTATTGGAAAATTCACAAGCTATTCTAAGTGCCTTATTGTAATATGTCAAAAAATTTTAAAATTGTACAATAAACAATTTAATACTTTTTATTTATTTTAAAATTGTTGAAGAAATTGATTTCATAAAAATAGGGCATTTAATAATATATGAGAGCATATGTTTTATTAAAAAAATATTTGGGTAAAATATTCCTTTTTTAGATATACTTTAGAAATTTGTAATTAATTAATACATATGCTTACGTTTATACCTTTTGTAAACGTGGATTTATAATATTTCCTTTAAATAAACTGGGGATCTTTAATTGCAAATAATTACACTTGAAATTTATTTTAGAAGCAAGTTTATCGAATAAAAATACGTTTTATCTAAGCCACCCATTATATCATTAAAGCTTTTATACACAAAATAAAAATTGCTATATATTTTATGAATTTTGTAGTTGCTCAGTTTATTTATTTTACAATTGTAAACTGAACAAGTTATGATACTCTTTAACTCTTTTTCAATTCCTCTGTGTCATTATTACATTATTTTGTGCCTATAAAACATGTATTGCTGCTTCTCTAACATAAAAAGACTGCAAGTATTTAAAAAAATGTGTTAAATAGGATAATATTTCGAATTTTTCTGGTCACAGTAGCTCATGTTAAAAAGCGAAACAATTAAAAAAAATATTGAAATACAAGGGCGGAAATGGAACTAAATAATAAATCACTGAAAAAAAAACCAAACAGCAAAACACGCAGGGAAGCTACAAAACCTCATAAATGTCTTAGACATAAGAGATAAACATTAACACTAGTTTGAAAGCAAGGTCTCGATTAAGAGATTATATTAAGATTCTATGCAGCTTTAATAATTAACGGAAAAAAAAATTAAGGGATTTAAAGGTCCCTCCTATCGTGTAAGCTTAAAAATACTATTTTGTTGTACTACCTATGACGCAATCATGCTGGAAAAATATTTTTATTTATAAAAAAAAAAAATACAAATTTTTGTTTTTTTTTTGATGTATTGTTAATCACACCTTAAAAATATTTTAAATTATATTTCTTTAATCCTAATTTGAAAATTAAGAAAAATTTTGTCGTGTACTATACACTATACGCTAGGCTGCTTTGTTCCCTTGTCCCCAAAAACGTCTTGTTTTCTTCCAATTTGTTAAATGTAAAAGACTTGGTTTGTTTAAAATTTAAAACATATTTTGATAAAAATATGAAATATTAACAAGTTATCGCTAAAATTTCAAATTCAATAAATAATCTAGCTTTTTCATGCGATTTCGAGTTCACACTAAACAGGATTTGTTGAAAAAAATTTGCCATCACTGCCAACCAGCCCACTAAATAAAATGTATAATGTACATAAATTACTGTAAATAAAAGTACTCTAAATTAAACTGATAAAATAATATTAAAATCAAACTATCTTTAATAATATTTTTTTTTGGGTTTAAAATATATTACTGTTCATTGTAAGTAATAATTCTTTATTTTTAATTTATTTTTTTAATATCGAATTGCTTAAGCCTTACGAGATGCAACAGTTTCTTTTTATTTAACTTTTTATAAATTAATTTTATATTTTTTTATATTCAGTATATTAATAATTGTTAATAATTCTATTAATTTTATATTTTCCTGAAGATGCTACACGAAGAAAAGCAAAATATATAAAATAAAATTGAGCTAAATTTTGTGTTTAACTTTTTATATAAAAACTGTTGCATGATCATAGGCTCCAACAATTTAAAATTATAAAGTTTATTATTATAAACAAATACAATTTAAATTTAAAATTTTAAAAAATTACTACAATACGACGTATCTTGTGCATCAGCTGTTCATAATAAAATATTTTCAGTGCCCTTGCTTTTAAAAAATTTACATGAAATTATATATTTCTTTGTGAATAGAATTTTTCATTAGATTGGGAAACACTGTACTACCTACAATTATATTTTTCCCCTTTCGTTTATTAATTGGCAAAGTTAAAAACAATTTGTGGTTTAACATTATTGTATTATTGGTAGTAGACAGTCAAGACTTAAACAATAGACGTTACAATAATTGTTTATATTCTGTAAATACAAACATACATATAAAAGTGTGTTATACCTTTAGCAATATATAGACTAAGGTCAGCAGTAAAGTGCAATTGCTTGTACATTAACAACTAATACTTGCAACTGATAATTTTCAAATGTAAATAATTACACACTTTTATATAAATTAATAACATTGTTCCATAATTCTAAACGCTCGCTCACGGCAATTTGCGTTTCTACGAAAAACAATTGCTCTGTAAAGCACTTTGTAAGCTGAAAGTCTTGTATACTTGTAACTGATAATTTTCAAATGTAAATAATTACACACTTTTATATAAATTAATAAAATTATTTCGCAATTCTTAACGCCCGCTCACGGCAATTTGTGTTTCTACGAAAAACAATTGCTCTGTAAAGCATTTTGTAAGCTAGAAGTGTTGTAAATGCTTATTTGTTATTCTGTGAATTCATTCGTTCGTTATTATTCGATATTATTGGAGCGTTATATCTTAGGCCCGATACAACTTATCCTACACTGAAATTTAAAAAAAAAATTGTAAAAACAAATCCCTAGAAACGTTATTTTTTTAACTAAAAAAAATTATAAAACATTTTAAAAATTTGATTAACATATTATTACAGTTTTAAATTTTAAATAATTTGATTAACATGATAATTTTAGTTGTTTAATTTACATTAGTTTAAGTAACAGGAGTTTTATTTGTAGTAGTTTAAGTACATTTAACATATCCTTTAGATGGCTCATTGTTCGGCTAACATATTAAGTAAAATACAGCCGAGATGTGTTATTATATGAAGCATACATTAAGGCACAGTTATTTTTCCTACATATTACTTAACAGTAAGATCTACATATAACAATATTGTTACTTTATAGCTTTTATAAAGGTTTGTTAATGTTCTTTAAGTAAGTTGGGATTCTTTTATTGCAATCAATAACCAGCACTCTTGAAATTCACGTTATAAAAGTGAATTTATTTAGGGCCATTATTACAACTTGCCGTTAGTTAAAGGCAGGATTTTGTCAGACAGATAAATGGCTTTGCATTATAAAGCCTTCATTTTTTATTTTTTTATCTTTTAAATATTATTAGTATTAATAAAAAAAAACAATAAAAAATGGAAGTTGTAATGATCCAAAGCTATTAATCGGGCACAAAAAATCCTACCTTTAACTAAAGGCAAGTTGTAATAATGTCCCTTAAACTCACTTAAATATAACAGTATTTTTTTTTAATTTTCACTATTATTTAATTCAACTTGATATTTAATCAAGTTCGTCTTATGCACAAAAACTACTGCTTGTTTTAGTTTCTTTATATTTACACAATGATACCGGATCGAGAATTTTTCAAACAAAGAAAATTCTAGAAATAGTTATCTTAAAAACATCCTGAAAGTTCGCTACAAACTATGGATTGTTTATATTTTCAATGATGTAAAATTAATAAAATAAAATCTAAATTAGACTTAAGAAAATTACACAAATAAATATAGGAATTAAAATGTAATATAAATTAACGCAAACTAAATTAATGAAATTAATAAAATCTAATAAAACTAATTCTTAACATTATGTATATAAACAAGCAAGAGCACTATATTCGGCTGTGCCGAATCTTTTATACCCACCACCAATTTTATGTACATTTAAAGCACAATATTTATTATTTTGTTAATCGCTATGGAATAATCTCTTTATAATAAAATATGTATTACTTTCTTTGTAGAGGGTGGTTAAATTTTAAGGGCCCATGTTGAAGGTGAACTACAGCTAGTCTTTAAATTTGTTTTCTGCATTTTATTTGACATTTCTCAATCTCAAACTTACTCAATTTGATCCGTGGAAAGATACGCAAATGAGCAACGCTTTAAAGTTATTCAGGTTTTTTATGAAAATGGGCGTTCAAATCAAAATGTATTTTGAACACTTCGTAATTCTTTTGATCAACATAATCGTTCAAATTCGTCCACAATCGGGAAAATTTTAAAAAATATTTAAATTTCTGCAAAACGGGTCTGTATAAAATGTTAGAAAATCTGTGAATGCCTTCTTAGTTCGTTGAATGGGAACCATTGCTGTTTTTTGCGATAGTGTGGCAAAAGAGCAGTCAACCCCGACTCATCATCGTGTCCAACAATTGAGCATCAACGTTGTCATTAAAAATTTGGACCATCAGATAGAGGAGTGGCGCCAAGGATGGGGGGGGGGCATTTGGCCGATATTTTGTTAAATACATAATTGAACCGTAAAAATATTTTCATTACAAAAGAAATAATAATAATTTCCTAAATAATTTGTTTTTTATTTAAATTCAACATCAGCCCTTAAAATTTAACCACCCTTTATAACTTCGATATGCTACTAAAATGCTTTTGTAAATGTAGTCTTTCAATGAAAGTGGGCATTAAAGTAGGTGTGTCAATAAAGTTTCTGCTAATAAATACAACTTAGATATTTCAATATAGTCCTTATTTTCCAAAAAACTTTGTCAATAGAGAAATTAAATGAATTTAAGATAAACCGTTATATGGGAGGTACACGTTATAGTGGGCGTGTCACCTAAACTTTTTGGCACAACAACTACATTGATTAGAAGGATATATGTAGCAAATTATCTCATCATACCTCTAATTTTGTCGGCTTTATGAGCTTTAACGTTTCATTAACGGTAGATAACGTGAAAAGTGGGACAATAATGACACTGCCTGGGGGGATATACGTAGCAAATTTGATCATCATTCATCTAATTTTGGCGGTTTTATGAGCTTTTAAATTTCATTAACGGTAGATAACGTGAAAAGTGGGCGTTATAGTAGGCGTGTCAAAGTTGTTTTTGCGAATGAGTACATTTTAGATGTTTCAATATAGCCTTTTATTATTACAAAATCGTTTTTAATAGAGAAATTATATGAATTTTAGGTAAAACGTTATATGGGAGGTGAGCGTAAAAGTGGGCGTGGCACCTTAATTTTTTGGCACAATAATGAAATTGCCTAGGGGGATATACGTAGCAAATTTGATCTGCATTCATCTAATTGTGGCGGTTTTATGAGCTTTTAATTTTCATTAACGGTAGATAACGTGAAAAGTGGGCGTCATAGTAGGTGTGTCAAAGTTATTTTTACGAATGAGTACATTTTAGGTGTTTCAATATAGCCCTTTATTATTCCAAAATCTTTATTAATAGAGAAATTATATGAATTTTAGCTAAAACGTTATATGGGAGGTGGGCGTAAAAGTGGGCGTGGCACCTTAATTTTCTGGCACAGTAATGACATTGCCTAGGGGGACTTACTTAGCAAATTTGATCATCATACCTCTAATTTTGGCGGTTTTATGAGCTTTTAAATTTCATTAACGGTAGATAACGTGAAAAGTGGGCGTTTTAGTAGGCGTGTCAAAGTTATTTTTGTGAATGAGTACAACTTAGGTGTTTCAATATAGCCCTTTACTATTCCAAAATCTTTATTCGTAGAGAAATTATATGAATTTTAGGTAAAACGTTATATGGGAGGTGGGCGTTAAAGTGGGCATGGCACATTGATTTTCGGTTATAACAAAGCCTCTCACCAAAAAACATAGTGTGCAAAATTTCAGAGTCGTACATCCAATTTTGTTGCTTTTATGACGTTTTTGTTTTTAAATATACCGAAAAATACACTGTGCGGTATAAATTTTCGTACATTTTGATCGATAACTCCTTTCCTAATGCATAGATTTAGATAGTTTTCGGGGAACACTATTGTTTTGACTCAGAAAACATATATTCGAAGTTTCATGAGTCTACGTTAATGCGTTTGGACACAATTCCATTTTATTCGATGTTCGAAGGACACGGTTTTTTCGACCTACTCTTGCTTTTCGAGCTATAACTCTCTTCCAAATATTCCGATTTAGCCCATTTTCAATACCAAACAAACCTTGTCTATAAGAAAGATTATGGCAAAATTTGAGCCCCCTAGCTTTTTCGGTGCGACCTCTATCGTGCTTTCAACAGACGGACAGACGGGCGGACATAGCTAGATCGTCATCAAATCAAACCCTGATTCAGAATATATATACTTTATGGGGTCTAAAATGGATATTTCGATGTGTTACAAACGGAATGACAAAATGAATATACCCCCACCATTTTTTTGGTGGCGGGTATAAAAACAAGTAAGAGTGCTATATTCGGCCATGCCGAATCTTATATACCCTTCACAACTTGTAGTCACCATTCATCTCATATAAAATACGTACATACATATAAAAACATACATACATATATAAAAACATCCCATTGCAGAATTATAAACTGTGTTTACGTAAAAAAAAAATTTTTAAAAAAATTTAAACAAAATAAAACCGAAAATAAAAAAATTTACAAAAAAATTAAAAAAAAATAATAAAAATATAAATAATAAATATAAAATAAAAATAAAAAACAAAATTAAAAAAAAAAAATTAAAAAATATAAAAAAAAAAATTTAACAAATATTAAGAAAAAAATAAAAAAAATAAAAAAAAAAATATAAAAAAAAATTAAAAAAAATCATAAAAATATAAATAATATATAAAATAAAATAATTTTTTTTGGGCTCATCTTGGGTTCGATGCCACGTTTACTCAAACCAGTATACCCCATTTGTATGTATGTATATTGTTTTTGTGTTTAAAAAAACGAGGTGGCCCTGGGTTTTTCCTCATATTTTAGTTGCTTATGTACCGATGTTTTGGATTTTCAATACGGATCTACTCCCGAATATTTCTGATATTTTAATATCTCACCCGGGTCAAGGCGATGTCAGGGGGCTTCAAAAAGTTGATTTCAACATACACACGGTCAGACGGACAGACTGACAGAGCTTAATCACTCGCCTATTCATAAGCTTTCAAAAAATATTTACTTTATGGGGTCGGAAATAAAAATTGAAGAAATTTCACATGGAATGACAAACCTATATATACCCTTTTTCACTGTCTGAAGGGTATAATTACACAATACCTTTATCTAATGTACATAGTCAGGAAAAAGGACGATTAGTACTTATTCGCTCTAGTAAGAGAATCTAAGTAAATTTCAGGCATTTTCTTATGCTAACCAAACATTATTACTAACGCGCAAAGCTCTTATTAATATTTAAACTGAATTTGAAACTTACTTTGACTTTGCTTCCCTGTTGTACTTTTACTTAAAACCTTAAATCTTAGTTGTCTTTATTAAGAGCTTCATTGAGGCATAGTTTTGTTTTCAATTAAAAGAGTTCATACCCATTAAAACTTTTCTCACATACATACATACATACAAAAAAAACAAAAAATTCACAAGTGTGTAAATATTTTTAATGAAACTACATGATATAAACAAATGCACACAATTCGACATCATTAACAAAGAAAGAACTTAGTCTTTTGTGATCATCAGAACATTTAAAAGCTGTTTAGGGCTTTTGTAAGAGATATTCGTACACAAACATAAATTTTAAAAATTATATGAAGTAGGGTTTTGTTTTATAGATGTTTAAAGATGTTTTATTCTGTATTGAAAATTTTACTTAAACAAAATTAAAGAATTCTGATTGGACAATACGGAATACAAAATAAGTTTTTTTTGAAGTTCTGCCAGGAGAATAACAATTTTACGACTTCTAAATCAAGAGTGCAAACGATCTTTTAAAATGTCTTTCTTATTACGAATTACTGGTAAAAAAAGGCGAGAAATTCTGAACAGTAACTTAATCAATATCTGTTCAACAATTTTGTTCCTTAATATGTCCTTAATATATAATACCACGAAGAAAACAATAAAACATGAGAATTTAAAAGTCGGGGTTAAGACCACTTAATGCCTAGCACTTGATCTAGGTTCTACGAATAATGTCGAAGTTAATAACAGTATAACAATTTTTAGCAATTACTTAATTATGCTTTTGATTGAATTTTGTAACATTATATTTTATATGTTACTTACTTTAAAGTATCCTTTACGGATCACAAAACAAGGTCGCCAGATATGCATACGGAAGTGCTGTTGTTGCCACACTCATACGAATGAACTGTTTGATTCGCACGAAAATACTTGTACAAACTTGCTGTCGTTGTTTGGGGGGCTTAGTTTAGCAATAATGATGATGATGATGATAGTGGTGCTTGTTTCGTATTTTTAATTTCCTGTCATAATTTCCCTTTTCATTGCAACGAATATTGGCTGCTTTTATAGCCATTCATAGCACATTTTCTATATGAATCAGCAGATAGGTACAAATAGAATGCATGTTAATATTGCAGTTGTTGCCATTCCTTTTTTGTTATTATTGTCCTTGTAAAATTTTTATTTGGCTTTTTGGTGTTTTGCATAAAAAAGTATGTACTTTCATCTTGTCTTTATATTGTACTAGCCAAACCCGGCGCGCGTTGCTACGCCCCTTAATGAATCGAAATGCATTTTAAATTTTAATTGAATATCAAGTGCAAAAACCTAAAAATTATAATTTTTTTTATGGGCGTGGCATTGCCCACTTTTCTAATCACGAAATTGTAAAGTCATAACAGCTCAATATGTGTGCAAAGTTTCAGAAATATCGGACCAGTGCAAGTTCCTAAAAATTATAATTGCTTTTATGGGCGTGGCGCTGCCCACTTTTCTGATCACGAAATTATTTAGTCATGACAGCTCAATATGTGTGCAAAGTTTCAGGAAAATCGGTTTGGTGCAAGTACCTCAAAATTATAACCTTTTTTTATGGGCGTGGCCCTGCCCACTTTTCTAATCACGAAATTATATGGTTATGATAGCTTAGTATGTGTGCAAAGTTTCAGAAAAATCGGTCCCGTGCAAGTACCTCAAAATTAAAACTTTTTTGGGGGCGTGGCCCCGCCCACTTTTCTTATCACGAAATTATTTAGTCATGACAGCTCGATATGTGTGCAAGGTTTCAGAAAAATCGGTCAAGTGCAAGTAGCTAAAACTGATAACTAATTTTTATGGGCGTGGCCCCGCCCACTTTTTTTCACCCATAAACACTCCCTGGTATGTGTACAACAACTTGCCAAAGTTTGAGTCCGATCGGTTTTACAGTTTCGGAGTCTATAGCTAACACACACACACACACACACACACACACACACACACACACACAGAGTTTCACTTTTATATATATAGATGGCTTTAAAAATGCATGAGTATGAGTGCGTATTGGTACAATACTGATATTGTTTTTGTGTGATATTGTAAGTATGTATGGATATTTGATGTTGCTTCTTCTTTTAGCTACTGTTACTGCCATTGATGATGTTGTTGTTAATGCTGTTTCTGGTGTTCATTTTTGTATATTGTTTCTTTCTGTGTAAACAACTTTTCGTAAAAAATAGAAAAATATTAACAATTTTGAATAGAAGGTAATTTGAAGAGCAACGACTATGATGAAAAAACGAATTGAGTGAATAGGTGTTTCACACAAGTAATTGCTAATTATACGAGGGTCGGTATTACATAATTTGGATTAAGTTACTAATACATTTCTGTACTATTTTTTTAATATTTTGAAATACTTAAAAAATAAATAATATTTTAATTTATTTAAACTCCCCAGCAAAATAACACATTACAAAATAACGAGGTGAAAGTACTTCTAGTACTTTTCTAATACAGCTTTTCACTACTTACAATTTAGCATCTAATTCACAATCAAAATTTTCTTCTGATAAGTAATAGCTTTGGCAGCCATACAAACGAACAGCTAAAAGTTAGCTGGATAAGTGCTTGCTTGGTATTGAAAGCCAGGAAATTGAAAATCATTTGCTAACAATTCTGTAGAAATTTTAACGGTGAGGACATATTCTTCATCACTAATCTAATGACTTTTGTTCGATATTCCTATAAAGCAAAAAAAAATCTTATTATTGAATATGGAAATATTTCCTAACTGAAAAAGATTTTCGACATAAATTTAAACAAGTAAGAGCACTATATTCGGCTGTGCCGAATCTTTTATACCCACCACCAATTTGGTGTATATTTAAAGCACATTATTTATTATTTTGTTAATCGCTATGGAATAATCTCTTTATAATAAAATATGTATCACTTTCTTTATATAGGGTGGTTAAATTTTAAGGGCACATGTTGAAGGTGAACTACACCTAGTCTTTAAATTTGTTTTCTGCATTTCACTTGACATTTCTCAATCTCAAACTTACTCAATTTGATCCGTGGAAAGATACGCAAATGAGCAACGCTTTAAAGTTATTCAGGTTTTTTATAAAAATTGGCGTTCAAATCAAAATGCATTTTGTGCACTTCGTAATTATTTTCATCAACATAATCATTCAAATTTGTTCACAATCGGGAGAAATGTAAAAAATATTTAAATTTCTGCAAAACAGGTCTGTAAAAAATGTTAGAAAATCTGTGAATGCCTTTTTAGTGCGTTGAATGGGAACCACTGATGGTTTTTGCGATAGAGCATCATTGAGCATCAACATTGTCATTGAAAATTTGGACCATCAGATAGAGGAGGGGCGCCAAGGATGGGGTGGGGGGGGGGGGTGGTTCATTTGGTCGATATTTTTTTCCATACATAATTGAACCATACAAATATTAAAATTACAAAAAGAAATAATAATAATAATATCCTAAATAATTTGTGTTTTATTTAAATTCAACATCGGTCCTTAAAATTTAACCACCCGATAGGCTACTAAAATGCTTTTGTAAATGTAGTCTTTCAATGAAAGTGGGAGCTAAAGTAGGTGTGTCGATAAAGTTTCTGCTAATAAATACAACTTAGATATTTCAATATAGTCCTTTATTTTCCCAAAAACTTTGTCAATAGAGAAATTACATGAATTTAAGATAAGCCGTTATATGGGAGGTAGGCGTTAAAGTGGGCGTCTCACTTAAACTTTTTGGCACAACAATTACATTGATTAGAAGGATATATGTAGCAAATTTGATCATCATACCTCTAATTTTGGCGGTTTTATGAGCATTTAAATTTCATTAACGGTAGATAACGTGAAAAGAGGGCGATATAGTAGGTGTGTCAAAGTTGTTTTTGCGAATGAGTACAACTTATGTGTATCAATTTAGCCCTTTATTATTCCAAAATCTTTATTAATAGAGAAATTATATGAATTGTAGGTAAAACGTTATATGGGAGGTGGGCGTAAAAGTGGGCGTGGCACCTTAATTTTCTGGCACAGTAATGATATTGCCTAGGGGGATATACGTAGAAAATTTTATCATCATACCTTTAATTTTGCCGGTTTTATGAGCTTTTAAATTTCATTAACGGTAGATAACGTGAAAAGTGGGCGTAATAGTAGGCGTGTCAAAGTTATTTTTGCGAATGAGTACAATCTAGGTGTTTCAATATAGCCCTTTATTATTCCAAAATCTTTATTAATAGAGAAATTATATGAATTTTAGTTAAAACGTTATATGGGAGGTGGGCGTAAAAGTGGGCGTGGCACATTGATTTTCTGTTACAAATAAGCCACTCACCAAAAAGCAGAGTGTGCAAAATTTCATAGTCGTACATCCACTGTGCGGTATAAATTTTCGTACATTTTGATCGATAACTCCTCTCCTAATGCATAGATTTAGACAATTTTTGGGGAAAAATATTGTTTTTACTCAGGAAATATATATTCGAAGTTCCATGAGTCTACGTTAATGCGTTTGGACACAATTCCATTTTATTCGATGTTCGAAGGACACGGTTTTTTCGACCTACTCTTGCTTTTCGAGCTATAACTCCCTTCCTGATATTCCGATTTAGCCCATTTTCAATACCAAACAAACCTTGTCTATAAGAAAGATTCTGGCAAAATTTGAGCCCCCTAGCTTTTTCGGTGCGACCTCTATCGTGCTTTCAACAGACGGACAGACGGACGGACATAGCTAGATCGTCATCAAATCAAACCCTGATTCAGAATATATATACTTTATGGGGTCTAAAATGGATATTTCGATGTGTTACAAACGGAATGACAAAATGAATATACCCCCATCATTTTTTTGGTGGCGGGTATAAAAATGTCTAAAAATTACTTCGACATGAGTCTTCTTAGAATTAATTGTCAAATCAGCTTATATCATAATATCTCAGAACTCTCTGAAAGCACCTATTACAGACAATTTATTATTTATTTTAATAATTTATTTATTTAATAAAATTACAAGCTTTTCGATTGATTATACATATGAAGTGCAGGTCCACAAATTGTGTTGTCATTATGTGTCAGTATGTGGTTTTTGTGTTGTGCGATTTTTTGCATGTCACACATTGGCATACCAGCTGCAATATTATTCAGTTTCAAGGACAATTTTTCATTTTCATTTGGCTTTAAAATTAAAACATATTGTTTGTTCGGTGACACATTTTTTTGTTGAATTTAATATCACTTCTATTTTGCATATTCTTTTCTCTGAATTTTTTTAAGACATATTTACTACAGCATCGGTACAAAAATATTTTTTTTTTCAATTTAGTATGCACTAAGGGAATAATTATATTGTAAAACTTTTTTGAATTGTTAGTCAAAAATATCAAATTAATGCCTTGATTTTCTAAGGCGCAGACAACACTTTAAAGTTAAAAAAAAATTTTTAATATAAATTTAGAATTTTTAAAATTTTATAAACTAAATTTAATTTTTTGTAAGTTTCTTGCTAAGATACTTGTTTCTTCTATACGCACACAACCAACCTAAGGCAACAACAATAGTCGTAATAAGTATAATTTTAATTTTTTTTGTTAGTTTTCTAGTATCCTTCTCATTTCTGCATCCTCTCATTTTATTCTGTCTATTATTTAATTGCATACTGTTGTTGATATTCATAGCTTTATTAAGATACCGGTGTAAACCTTGAAATACAAAAAGGTATCTTCTAGATGACAAGTATATATTTTTTTTGGCTATTTTGCTGCTGTTCTATCTTTAAATAAACTGAAGATGATTAAAATTTAAATGAACTTTTTGAAGCATAATTATTTCAACAATAAATATGCAAGATATTAAAATTGCTTTTCTATTTCATTGTTTTATTTTGGCATAAAGGTTTAATTAAGTAAATTAAAACAAAAATTATATAAATTAAAAAAACTAATAAAGACGAATTCGGTTTATTTAAAGTATAAAATTACTAAAAAAATATGCAAGATTTTCATTGAACGAAGTAAAAACTAATTCGGTCAAATTATTTATTCAATTCCGTTGTATGCATGTTTTTAATTTAGATTCATTTTAAAAATTAATACATACCGGTTGCATGTTAAATTAGCTTGTGCTGCATGGTGAATTGATGACAGTAAATGACTAATTGTTTTTACTGAAATGTTTGTGTAATCTAAGTTTGTGCATTTACAAACGAGAAGTGTTTCAATGAAATGGGTTTCTCTAAAATGAACTTAATTTTAAATTAATTTAAATAGTTGGGAATACTTTATTTTGATTAAGCAATTTTTTAATTAAACGGTGTGTGCCTATCCGAGATTGACAGTATTATGAAGATGAAAATTTTTAAATTAAAATATTTGTTTGCTGACAGGTAGTAGTGATTGTTATATATTTACTTTTTTATTTGAAAAATAGTAAAATTCAGTATTTAATTATTTATCTCTATGTTAGTTACAATTAAATTGAAAGCTGTTTACCAAATGTTCTTAAATTTTGTAATACAAATATTTAAAATAAATAATTCCGTTCCATTTATTAGTTATTCAGATAACACTAAAAATCTCTTATCTCTACATATGTATGTATGTACATTAATTTGTTTTTATTGTGCGTATGTAAAACGTAAAAGATATCTAAATAACTGTAATATTTATAGTCTTTAGTAAGTCAGCGTCAAAATGAGGCCGAAATTTCAGTGACTGTTAATGACATTCCTTACAGAAATATGATAACGGAGTTATTGTGAGTTTAACTGGAAAGAATAGACCTGAAAGATGTGTGCTTTAAGCAAAACGGCGCCATCAGCCACACAGCGCATGAAACAATCCATTTTTGCACAAAAATTTCCAGAACAAAAATTTCTGACGTCAACTGGGCTGGCTCCAAGATCATGCATTTTAATGCCCGGAGATTTTACTCTGTGGGATTTTGTGAAACTTTGTGTTTATATGAATAAACCAGAAACAACTTCTGAGCTCGAATCTAAAACCCAATGCGTTATCTGTGATATTCACCCAGACCTCTGTGAAAAAGTCGTGAAAGCAATAATAGTTTGCTATGAGAGGCGTAGGGCCATATGACGGATATTTAATTCTATACCTATTTGGAACGTATGTTTTTTTCAATACGTTAAAAAAATCACAACTTAAAAAAAAAGATTTTTTTTTTTTAAATAAAAAGTTCATTCTCATTGAGCCACGCTTTAATTTTGTGGTCATAAAATTTTGTAAAGAAATTTGGTAATTTAAACCATAATTTTACTATTTCAACTCTAACATATAAATGGCAAAAATTTTTGTTATTAAAACTGAAACTTTTTTGAAGTTTTATAATGACAGCTTCAATCATTGACTACTGTATTTTTTCTTTACATATTAAAAATCTAAACGTTAAAATGCATTTCATAAACAATCCCTAAAATCTGTAACATTTTTGTAAAATAAATATTAGGAAAATGAAAAACAAATCATTTTGTTATTCAGCAGATACATATTTGTAACAAATTTTATTTGATATGACAATTGTGTCATGTTTTAAAGATTATATTCATAAAAGTTCTTTTACACTAACAAAGACAAGTTATAATCATAAGATGTTTTATGTCCAGAATTGTTACAATTGTTATTGTTATGGGAGTAAAGGAACATTTAAGACGAATTGAGTGGTACATAAATTTAGTACAAAATAAAACGATTTTGCAAGATTTCGTTGTTTTTGTTTTAATTTAATAGAAAACGCTTTTAGAGCTTCTTTCATTGACAGAAAAATTCTGTTTGTTGCTTTTGTTTTTTTTACGTTGGTTTATTTTTTTTTAATAAGCCGGTATTATTATTATTGAAAATAATACGCATATTTCAAATTTAAGTAAATAATTTGTATATTAAAAGTTTGTTGGTGAGTAGCTAGCTAGTAGCTAGGTATTAAGAATGTCCAAACTTTGTATCCACATACAGATTGTTTTAATGAAATTGTCCATAAATTTGCCTTCTGCTGTAGCATTCAAACATTGATTTAAATAATTTTTTTACACAATGAAGATGCAATTATTGCTTCACATAACACCCCTATAGGTTAGGGACACTTTTTTGTATAAGGGACTGCCACCTTTTTTTAACTATACACACCTTAAAACACCGATGCAAACATAATGCAAAACTAACTATGCCGTCTTTTTTGTGAACTTTACAATAAAAAAGCAACAAACTTTAAAAACATCATTTAAAAAAAACACATGTTTTAATGTGACCATCATTATGACAGAGATAGTTTTTGCAGTTGTCTTTTGAAGTAAAATGGGTGTGACTGTAGTTAAATCTCTATACGAATATACTTATGTCAGTGTAGTTGTATGTTATACATCGTTATGGATGTAATAAGTTTCAAGTGCCATTCAATGTTGTGTGAGTAGTTTCTTTTACATGTTTACTGTTATTTGATATAAGTATCAAGCGTGGGTTATATTGGAAGTGCAAAAGAAATCCTCCATATTAAAGCGATATGAAGATATGTTCATCTTTTGAAATCAAAATGGTTACTACACAGTGAAATAGCGAAGTAAAATTTTGTAACAACAATAAAATTATATTTTCACATTAAAAGAAATTCCGAATATAACAACTGAAACTGTTTTCTATATAATTAATTTTGATGAAACTACCCAGCCAGGAAAATATAATCATTACGATGTTTTCCATTGTTGATGGAGGTAACCAACACGATATTGAACTTATCGTTTTTCTGTTTTCATTATTGTCATAACTTTTGGCTAAGTCACAAAGTATCCTAAGTGTCGTATTGTCATAATGGCATAATTTTTAAAAAATTTACAAGTCTACAAATTCTACAAAAAACATATAGTACGTCTAAATCTTTTTATCATTTTTAGAAAATTACTACTTTATGGCAACACAATGGGTATATTAATTAACAAAATTGCCTCAGTTGACGTCAGCAAATTTAAAACAGAGTTTTAACAGATCACTACCATATGCCATACACTGCGTCAAATACTAAAGGAAATATTAAGCAAAAGCATGTTTTCCGAGAATATCCACTAGATCATGTGATTTAACGCCTTTGAAAAATTTTCTCAGGGATTACTTGTAGTCATTGTTTTATGCTAAACAACTGGCAATTTTTGACGAATTCAAAATTTATATAGAGTTTTGCCGAGACATAGTCGACTATGCTTACGTAAAAAAATTGGCAATATTGAGCTTTTTCAATGCACTGTTACCAAGCCAGTCGCAGTGCCCGCATATCCCGAATAAACTTCTGACATAAATAAGTGTCAAATAAAGTTAATTCCTTAAATATTACAATATACTTGAAATACATATTCAATATTTTCAAGATTAGTAAAAATATTTTTTTCAACTATTTTTAAAGATTGTCTTAATTAATTTTTAATATTATTAATTGTAAGTTATAAAAAAAAATTTCCCAAAAAAGCTACCCAATGTATATTGGATTAAAATGAAATATTTTTTATATAAAATTTTAGCTCAAGCTTAGATAATAGAAGAACGTATCAATTAAAAAAGATGGAAGGAATTATATATTTTGTTCATTTAAAAAAAAATCCTTTATAAAACGTGGGGCCTGTCAATCCTATCACTGTTTTAAAAAAAGTTGCAAAGAATACCTTCAATAGTATCTCACGCAATCGGGACTGATGTCTAATATATCTAGAGCAGATATAGCCTTGACTGAACCTTCTTGCATTGATTTACTTATTATGACTGAGTACTGAAAAAGTATATTGACAGAGCTGTTGTTGTGGATGTCTCTACAAATTATGTTTTTCTATACCGAAAATTTCCACCAGAAATCTATGTGAGTTACCTGCCACATAAGCATTAGAGAATACATTAGATCCTGCAACCCAGTTCACATTGAAGCCGTCTGTGTATGATAATGATGGTTGTTTAACAGAATTTTACGTACGACTAAAGTTCTATTCCACTAAATTTTAAATTTCAAAAAGTCGAAACACTTTTGTATTCTTGTGTGTTTGGGGCACACACAAAAATAATAAATAACTTGTTGTACATAACCAAAAGTGTTGGGTAGAGAAGTAGATGGTTATTTACAACATATTATTAATTATTTTTACTCAGAAAGTAAACTTAATTTTGGAGTAAAATTAAATAAATGAAGACGAGGTTATTTTTTAAGAAATAAACAACAGTTTTGACAACGAGTTAAACGTGCAAATGTTACGATTTTTAAATATCAGTGTGAGAGATAAAAAAACGATTGGTATATAAAGGTAAGTATTCAATGGTTCACTTAAAAATAGTAAGTATAAAAAAAATTAATATAAAAGTGGTACATTTAAAAATGGTAGGTAAGTACAAATTTATATGTAAAAAATAAAGAAACATAAAACAGTAGAAACTCAATTCTTGCACATAATGAAAACCGGGCTCGGTGCAAGTTTCGAGGTTGTCGCAAGTACCGAGTATTAATTTCCCATACAAAATAAAAGGCAATACATCTGTTTAAAAACTAAGTTTAATATGTGTTTCAATTCATAACACTTAAGTTCAACGCATTCGTATAACAGTAGATACATATTTTATGTGGAATTAAAGAAATTTAAATTTCTTGTTTGTTTTGTACAAAGTCGCTTGTTCAGTACTACACTGCTTCTTAGTTTCTTTCCATTTTTGGAAACTCCTAGGATTTAAGCGTCTTTATTCTCCCAGGGCTGGATTCTCAATGCTCCACAAATTTCTTTTTAGTATTTTCATTTATTTTAACACGAGTTATTGTTGATCTTTACACATAAAAACTTTTGACTAAGAAATTGGTGGAAAATCCAGAATTTAATTTCTTTAACCTCTTAGCTTTGTCTTTAATTGTCAGCAACGTAAATTTTACTTTGCCATTATGACGCCGCGCCTCTCAATAGTCAGCTTAAAACTGAATCAAACTATGTACAACATTTCATCGGCAGCATAAAACGTTGGCGATTTCCCGAAATATATTCAGATTAAGAAAACGTATACAAAGCAGCAGGCAAGAGTAATAAATACAAGGGTAATGTTGCAAGTATCGAGTTAAAAACTTTCGGATGTCGCAAGTACTAAGTGCGCAATGAAAAATATTTCCATGCTGCAAGAATCGAGGTGTCTAAGTATCAAGTATGTGCAAGAATCGAGCTACTACTGTATATTAACAATAATTTATAATCGATGAAAAAGTTAAAAATAAAATGATAATAATAAGATATAAAAATTATTTAAGCCCAATGACAAGATTGGACAACTTTATTTGTAAAATGTCTGTGCAGGTCGTGATAATAAATAAAATTTTAGCTGAACATTTTTTAATTTTAATATTTATAATATTTGATCAGTGATAATAAAAACATAATTGTGTTAAACACAACTTAAATTTTTTATATTATTTTATAATAAATAATTTCATTTCAAATATTTTAATATATTAAATGACCAGAAAAAAAGGGTATAATATAATTAATTTTTAGACATATTGCCTTTAACTTTCTCATCACTCCTTCTGTAAATGTTTTTAATTCGCTTGCACATAGTTATGTTTTTTATGTGTGAAACGAATGCATAACAAGGGTGTCGTATTCGCAGACATTTGTTTTAGTATCAAACACAATCAACTAAACCCCTTAAAATACAGTTGTATGAGTAAGTGAGTGAGTAGTCATGCTATTAATATTGCATTTTATGTAGAAAATCTACCAAGTTGTCATGTAGTTTTTTTCTAAAGGAGTCTATATTTTTTTCTCGAAAAGTAGATGTGTTGAATTTTGTTGCTGTTGTTGTTATATTTACACGACACTATAAATTTTGTTTGTTGTAAGTACTTAAGGATTTTAAACATGGTTGCATGTGTAATTTAACGAAAATAAAGTTAGTAAAGAAATATGAAAAAAAAGACTTAAAATTTTATTAAACTCTGATGGGTTTTTTAATTTTGCGGAAAAATAAACACGACGAGAACAACATACTTATATGCAAATTAGTATATATGTGTAATATTGAAGGATGTTTTTTTAATCTGGGTAATTAGTTTTTTAAGCATTTGTTATATGTTAAAGCGTTATATTTAAATAAAGAATTTAAAGCAATTATCTGTTAATCTTACTGTGTTCTAAAGCAAACCTTATTGTTCTGTACTTTTTCAATGTTATCAACTTTTGTTAAGAAAATTAAGGGTCGTTTGGAAATTAACTGTAATATTGTTTGTTAGTGAATGTTAATGCTTTAAGAAATTTATTAAAATATTTGATAGACAACTAACAACTGTGCACGTGTATAATGATATTTAGATAAAGCTGGCTTATTTACAAGGAGTCCAAGGTGTCGTATTATCCTAAAGTCATAATTTTTCCCTATACTTCTTAAATAGACGTGTTTGCTACTAAAGCGTGATTTTTTAGAGATATAGGAAAGTTAAAAAATAAACACATAAAATTCAGAAAAATGCATGGAATCTTTATTAAAATCGATAGTACGGTGCATTTAATTTAATGTATGAATATTATTTCAAATGGTCCATCCGCTTAGTCCAATTTTGGCATACTCTTTCCAACATTTCGGCCGGTATCTCATGAATAAATGCTTCAATGTTGTCTTTCCTAGCGTCAATTGAAGCGGGTATATGTGTATAGACATGAGCTTAAACATATCCCCACAAAAAGTAGTCTAAAGGCGTTAAATCGCACGATCTAGGCGGCCAATTGACCGGTCCTGAACATGAAATAAAATGTTCACCGAACTTGCCTCGCAATAAGTCTTGTTGAAACCAAATGTCATGCAAGTCAAGCTCTTGCATTTTAAGCAAAAACCTTTCACAGTTACGTTACGATTCGCATCATATTTGAAGAAGTTCGATCCAAAACCAGCCCATAAACCGCACCAAACTGTGACTTTTTCTGGATGCATTGGTAGCTCTATCAATGCTTCTGGCTGATCTTCACTCCAAAATCGACAATTCTGCTTATTAACGTACCCATTGAGCCAAAAATGAGATTTGTCGCTGAACACAATTTTTGATAAGAAGCGCGCGATTAACTTTCTTAACAGAGCATGCATTTTGATAATCAATTTCAATAATTTGCAAGCGTTGTTCGTTTGTAAGATGACTCATGGTTAAATTATAGACCAAACTGAAGATATTTGACAGTGAAACAAAACACGAAACGTGCGTCAGCTGTTTAAACCAGTGTTACCAAAAAGATAATAGCTAAAAAAAACACCCTTTAAATATAGATATAATATGCCTCTAGAGTTATTTGTAAAATAAAACAAATAGTTGACTTATCGGCAAGGATTCAGAAAAAAAATTTTAAAATACATAAAGTTAATAAATCTATCAATTAATTTTTATACACGCTAAAGACACAATAATACAAGTTGTAGTCGCAAAAACTATTGCTGAGAAAAAAATACAAATCGGTCAGAAGCTAACTGAGATACAAGCACCCAAATATAAACACTTCGTTGTCTCTCCTAAAATTTACAAACGAAAAAGGAGTTTTTCAGTTTCTGCACAACTAAATGGCGGATAATTTTTGCCTCCACCCTGTAAATATAGGCATCACATGAAAGGTGTAACAAGAAGAATACTGCTATCCATCTAAAATTAAAAATCAAATATGACGCTGAAGGGTATTAAACATTGTTTATTAGAATTAAGTGAGAAAAAGTCCTGCTGATGGTCTAAATATGGATTAATTCGAATCTAAATAGTGTCAAAAATGACAAAAATACTGTGGGGTAACCCAAATCTTGGGAAATCAAAGGAAATTCTGAGACTAAATAGACCAACACTTAGGAGACTAACCAGTGTGATTGCAGGTCATACGGAGTTGAGAATTAATCTAGCTCGAATGAAACTGTCTGAGGAGACAACATGCAGAGCATGCGAGAAAGAGGATGAGACTTTGATACACTATCTCTGTCATTGTCCAGCGTTTGGGCATATTTACAGTGGATACTATGCCGAATTTGGAGTACCTGGGGAACTCGAACTGCAGACCCATAAAGAATTACATTGAGGGGACTGAGTTCTTGGACTAGTCCGATATTTATGGGAAATTATGATTATGGTTTTAAATTGGGAATTCTGGTTCCCACATGGAGCGCATAAGCGTGTACGTGTCATGGGTTTGGGCTTTTAGTGCCCCTCCTTTTCAACCTAAACTAACCTAAATAGTGTCAACTTAAACGCCTTAATTTCCTATAGAGCTTTTAATGCCAAAAATAACTTGTTTAAAATAACATTTCGATAAATTTATGCAATTGCGCACAGTTACATACAGAAATTAATTGGAGTACCATAGGCTATGACGCACCACCATTTGCCTATATACTGTACAATAATTATTACACGTTTGCTCAATCTTTCCTTTTAACCAACGACAAATTTTGCAATTTTGTATTTAACTTTCATATTTTACATCAACACATACTTAGAAGCTCTATAATTCTATACATGTATGTATGTATATATGTAGGTATGTATTACTTGAAATATGAAATTTTTTAGATTTGTTTCTGAAACTTTGCCGACAATTTCAAACAAACTTTGCCTCATATTTATTTACATTTCAAACATAAAAACAGGAAGAAATTATACTTGAGATGTGAAGATGTGAGAGATTTTAAATAAAAAAAGGAAAAAAAGTGGAAGTAAAAAAATATTTACAAAAATTAAACATTTTTTCCTAGTTGTCAACGTTAATGTCTGAATTCATTTATTATCATGCCGGTATGAATATTATTAAACTGTTTGCTGACAATGTAAAAATTAACAATATTTGCTTGCTGTTGAACGGAAAAAGATATGATGATTCATAGTTAACGGAAGTGGTTGACTTTAAAGTTCAGCATTCAGTCAAATGTATGTTTTTTTTATTTATCTTATAACATTTTTAAAAACTTTATTATGCTGATAAAGTTTATGGTATCGCACTTAAGGAAATAATAATAAAAATAGAAAACAGCAAAGTTTGTATATTTTTGTTCGCAAATACTTATTTAATAGAATATTTTGGCAATATTTAAAATATTTAAATTTTTACATTAATACATTACATTGCATTGCTAATTTTGTTTTCTTTATTTATAGTAATAGTTTATAAAAGATATGTATTTAAGTAAAATCAAACTATTCATTGAAGTCTTAATAACTTGAACATTTGCTAGAAGTTAAATTCAAAATTTAGATGTATATACGCACCAACTAACATAAATGAAAGAGATGTTTTCTTAAAAAGTATCAGAATCAGTCAACATTTTGTTTAAATAATTATTAAATTCTTATAAAAAAATGTTATCTTAATTAAAAAAAGGTGTTTAAGCAAGAAATTAGCCATACCGAATCTGACAATACCCTCACTATGTAACCATAACATTACTAAATGTTATACCAAATTTTCTTTAGTTGTTTCCAACCCCATCATTGATTTAGAACTTTTATATAGTGGTGGTATTATACCAGTCATGTTCTTTTTAATTAATATCCATATTGATAAGGTTTCAAACAAATTATTTGGTGTTTTAAGGCGCATTTTTGATTTTTACTTTTTTAGTATAACTAGTCAAGTCCTAAACTTTGATACCAATATTCATTATTGTAGTAGTTGAAGCGGTCAAATTAATATATTTAAACCACATATCTACCATTTTATTTAAAACTCCAATCGTGAATTTTTACTTATTCATAGTTAACTATATTCTAGTTTTCAAACCGTTTCATTAAATATCGAAATGGTTTAAGGGAGTAAATACTGGTTTTGACTCATACGTAAATCTATTGTACGCTGTTCTGTACTGGTGGTTGTCATGGACTTTAATCTTTTATAATGTTTCATATTTTGTAACCTTTTTCAATTTATTTTTTTGAGCTAAAGATCTTTTTTATAAAAATTATTTTTATTTTATTCCGATATTTCGCAACCACATTTTGTAGCTTCTTCAGGAAAAGTTTGTACAACTTACAATAATTAACAATTAACAATTAACAATTAAAATATTAAAATTGTAAATTTTTTTTTTTTAAAGAAGGGAAATTTTTTTTTTAATTTTCCCGCCTTTTAAAAAATAATAAAATTTTTTTAAGGGGAGAATTTTTTTTTCAAAAAACTTTCCCGCCTTTAAAAAAAAACTAGCTTTTGAACAATTTAAATATTTTAATTGTTAATTTTTGTAAATTGTAAAAACTTTCCCTGAAAAAGCTACCCAATGTGGTTGCGATATATCGGAATAAAATAAAAATAATTTTTATATAAAACAAAAGTTCTTTAGCTAAAAAAAATTAAAACAACATATTAATATAAAAAGATTGAAGAAATTTACATAATATTCATATCATTCCTATTTGATGTTCAGAAGCTGAAAAAATTGATTTGCGTTTGTAAATTTTGGGAACAGCATTTATATTTTTGTTCTTATATATCAATTAGTTTCAAACTGGTTTATCAGTTTTTCTTAGCAAAATTTTTCGAAACTACGATCTGTATTTTAATGTCTTTAGCATATCTAAAAATTATTTAGGAGTTTTAATAATTTAATATATTTAAAAAATTTTTATATTATTTAAAGTAATTTTCGCCTATAACTTTGCCAGTTAGTTTATACGAATAGCCCTAGAGGTATACTACATCTACAAATAGTAGCATACTGGTTTATAAATTAAATTATGGCTAAAAATATTGATTTTTGCCACTAATCGTTAAAGTTTAAGCAAAAATAATTTTTTAGAAATATATACTTTTTAAATATGACAAGTTGCTTCGGTGTTTCTTCTAAAATTTACAAAGAAAAAAAAATTTTTTTCAGTCTTTAAACAACCATAAAGATCATTTACATATGTCTTCAATGAAAGGGCTTAACCAGAAGAATACAGTTAACTATTAAAACGGTGATACAAAATATGGCATCGGAAATAAAATGGCTGGTATATGAGTAAAGTATTGTAATTACGGTTTCCCCCTCTAACGCCCACAATATTAGTATAATATAAAAGATTTTGGTCTGTAGAATACAGAAAAAATTTAAATTTAAGAAAGCGCCCTAAACTATAGGGCGGATAATGTTTTTTCTCAACCTTATTTATTAATTAGAAACAGCTATAAATAAGAATACAAAATCGAAGATGGTGTAGGTAATAATAAAGAAAAATTGTGTAAAAAATTAAGTCTGAAATCTAGGCTATTCAATAATATGATCACTATTTCTATGCACATAATGGTGAAGGGTATTACCAGATTCAGTAACGCCGAATATAGCATTCTTAGGTTGTTTTACTTTCTTTTCTATACACAGGGTTGTAAACTTGCGTATTGGAAGTTATTCAAAATATTTCGTTTGAAACAAATGTAATAACAGGGATATAATGAAAATTCTAGTGATTCTAGATCCTTACAGACTATAAAGCAATACATACAAATTGTTTAGTATTAGTTATTCAACAACAAAATAATTGTACATTTTACAATATTAACATTTAAGGAAAAATCAATATGTTGATAAAGTTTATTGAACTCGGTACAAATGCTCAAAAACGGACGGAATTGAGTTAAAATCATAAGTTTTTTTTTACAATTTAAGCAACCATCATTTACTTCTTAAGCATCAGCTTGTTTTAACCTAAAAGACATAAGTTCTTTTTTTATTTATTAATATTATTTATATCAACACATGATTTCCAATAGCAGGCTAATGTTAAAATCATGATGGAAGTAGATCACCATACATTTACACTTGAAAATACTTTCTTGAAATTTTCTGTATACGTAAGTATTATAAATAAAAATTTCAGTGAAATAGACCACTTTCATGAAAATCTCTTGTTCGTTTACACAGAAAAGTTAAACTTTATTTTAATAATGTCATCGAACCATAGAGTTGCAATAATTGCTAGACATAGAGCATTGATGAGCTAAATTTGCCACCATTTTTTTTTACTACTTTTAGAGTTACCAAGATTATTTCATGCACAAATTAAAAAAAAAATAATTATTTTTTTTAATTTTTAATAAAACTATAGTTTTAAAAAGGCATCATATTTGAAGACCAAATAATATAAATCTTTTCATATATGTATATACAAATAAGTTATATTTACATTTATTATTTTACTACAATTCTGTATAATTCTTATAAGTAGGCAACAGTGTTTACCTATTTGTCGCGTTACTTTCTTGAAAACGTCGAAAAATTACTTTTTTGAAAATATCATTGAAATCTGAGTGTAAATTAAAAAAAAATGTGAGTATGTTAGTGTAAATGTATTGCGAATTTCAGGCATTTACTTTCATGTGTAAATGATGGATAAGGTAAGGTGTAAATAAAGCGATATTTCACATGTTAATATTGTATGTCTGTCAAATGAATCACAACATTTATGACAAACTTAAAATGCAAAAAAATGTAATTCACTTTGCAGTACGAACACAGTTTTTGTTAGGCACTGCTTCTGTACTACGGTACGCATAATCAATATTTCAGTAGTCATACGTACTGTAGCAGAAATAGGTGAAACGGTAAACAAAAAAAAAATAAATAATATGTTCGTTTAACCTTTATGTGAACAGCAGAGAAATTGTTTCTATGTATGTCAGAAACAGCATACTTAGCTATGCACATACACAATGAGAATTTTTTTCTTATTTAAAATGTTTAATAAAATGTACGACATTATTAACAAAAAAAATAAAAAATTTATTATGCATGGAATTTATATGGAGAACAATGTAGTGTTAAGGCATTTATCAGTCAGCGTTGGTTTCTTTTTCACAAGCTCAGTGAACAACTAAATAAAGCGGGAGTAGAAGTAGCAACTTAAAATAACCATATATTCTAAATATTCTCAGTATGCATCCCTCGGGGGCATGTTATTTTGGTAATTTTTCACGCCTTTGTACAGAGGGGTTAAGAGGTGTTTTAATATCTTTCGCCTTATGGAACCACAAATTATGAGACACGATTTACCGGCCCACTAAATACTATGTAAGTAAGTAAGCTAAAAGAACTTGTCGTTAATTGGTTCTTGGTGAGGTTTCCCTAGAGATAACATCGAGACTGTAATTGCCATCAATTGTAGGAAACAGAGACTGATGGTTTAGTTTATAAGGCTCGTGATAGTGACGGACTTCGGTTACCTATTCACATAACCGGGTGCTAGTACCTTTCAACAGAGTTTTTTACCAATTACCAACTGTATATTCTTGTTAACTGCAGTGAATATAGCATTCAATTGCGATGTGCATCATTAACGCAACCCAGGTATCTGACCACCATCATATACAGCATTGTTTTTTATTTATTTAAAGGTTGTTAAACTAGCCTTAAGGCCATAATCGGTCACAAAATTCTACTACATTGTATGCCAGTGGTAATGTTTAATCAAACCAAAAATCCATTGAATCTATAAAAGGCTGTTCTTTGACGGCAATTGATGCCGTAACGAAACACGAGGAATAATGTGATAGCACCGACATGTCGCGACAGGCTCTATGTAGGCAAAACATTGTTTAAGTATCAAGGCCAAAGGATCCTTATTTAAAGAATAATCTATTGATATGCCGCACTAAAATAATTGTAGTAAAAAAGAAGTTGGTTAAAATTTTAATTTAACTAAGCTATAATTTTATTTCAATAAAAATAAAAATCCGTTTCAATACGTTTGCATTATAGATAAATTTTCCATTTCCATCTTGATGGCTTCGTCAATAGGCAGAATTGTCTCATTTGGGGCGAGGAAAATCCTCGAGTGATTCACGAGAAGCAAATGCATCCTTAACGTGCCACTGTGTGGTGTGGTTTTTGGGCTGGAGGAATCATTGAACCTTTTTCTAATGAGAATGAGGCAGGTCAAGCGCAAACAGTCAATGGTGTTCGGTATCGAGAAATGATATTCAGTTTTTTCTTGCCTAGAATTGAAGAAATGAATGTGGAGGGCATGTGGTTTCAATAAAGTGGCGCCACATGTCATACAGCCAGAGAAACATCAGTCATTTCCGGTCGTGTTATTTCGCGTTTTGAAGACCAGAATTGGCCGCCTAGATCGTGTGATTTAACACCTTTAGATTTTTTTCTTTGGGGTTTTTTGAAGTCGATGGTTTACGCGAATACGCCGACGACGACTCAAGCCTTAAAAGAGGAAATTGGACGCTGCATTAATGAAATACCGCAGCATTTATGCAAAAAGGTCATTGAAAATTTCATTAACCTTCTGTCAGTGCATAGTAAATTTTACATAGTCTGTGCATGGGGTCAACCTGACCCCACATATATTTAAATGCATTTTCTAAGCTTTTTGTTAAAAAATAGTCGTTTCTATTGTTATTTATTAATGAAAAAAAAACTTATTTTATTCAGAATATATAAGATTGACATTAAGATAATTTAAATTATATTATATTACATAAAAAATTAGCCAGATGCATCGTCTGACATGATTTCGTTGTTTTCTTCTTCAAGGGAATCCATTACTTCTTCGTTGACACAGTTTATGCAAACGGTTTTTATATGTGTTGTGCAAGAAGGCTGATTGCAGACATAACATCTTGTTCCTGTTTTTTTATCAGCGGATCGAGGGCAAATGTAACATCTTGGTCGCTTACTGACAGATCTATTCGCCGCTGTTCCTTCAGTTGTTGTGCTCTGTCTTATGTTTATTATATCATATCCAATTTGATGAATAGCAATTTTAACATTTTTTTTCATTGCCCGTGGGTTTGATAATCGGTGCAATATATGATCATTTACCAATTGCATAGCCAGCTCCTTCAAAAAGATTTTACGTTCATTGTTTTTCCGCTGAATATATAGTTGTGGATTAGCACATTTGTACAGATTATAAGCGGCTATACCTGCGATATCAATCATATTAAAAAATAGAACCATTGGCCATCGTTTGGTCTTTCTCTTGCAGGTATAGGTACGAACTAATTTGTCGAGTGTGTCAACACCTCCCTTTGTTTTATTATAGTCCAATATTATGTTGGGTTTATTCGTATCGAGGTCAACAATATCATCATTGTGTAGAGTGGATAGTAACAATACATTCTTGTTTGGCTTCGGAACATAACTTACCAAAGTCAGATGGTTGTCGAAGCAAAATTTAGAAGAATTCAGGTCTCGCTTCTTAATTTCGGCCTTGTTCGTAAATTCTTTAGGTAGATCTGGTTTATTTGAGCGAATTGTTCCAATTATTGTTGTTTTTTTCTGCAACATTTGTTCTGCTAATGGACAGCTTGTAAAAAAGTTATCCATCGTAATAGTTCGTCCTTTATTGATATATGGTGTAGATAATCGATGAACTAAATTTAATGCGTAATCAACCGAACGTATCTCATTCGGTTGTTTGCCTACATAAACTTCTGCTTTCAATGGGTACGAATTCAACGCATCGCAAATCCAAAAAATCTTAATCCCGTACTTGCCTGGCTTTGATGGTATATACTGTCTGAATGAACATCGGCCACGAGTTAATACCAATTGTTCATCTATAGTTAAGAATGATGATGGTTTATAAGGTCCTTTGATATTTGCCAAAAACATATTCCAAACATCATGGAAAGCTGCTAGCTTATCTTCCTTCAAACGTTCTGCTCTAGTCTGATAATTGTCGAAGCGCAGGAATCGTAAAAGCTGCTGCACTCTTTGTAATGACATTGCAGCCCGATAAAAAGGACGATTGTCTAGGCGGTACAATTCATCCAATCTTTCGTCCCAGTTTTTATGAACACCAGCGTATATAAGTATACCAATCAGGGCATAAATTTCATTTGAATTTGTATCATACCAAATACGTGCAGGGTTACTATTTATAGTGTAGAAATGGCGAGCTTTTCTATTTGTTTCGGCCACTATTACATTTATTAATGTCTCTGGAACTAATTTTTTGAATGCGGACAGATGAGTATTTATATTTACAGCTGTTTCTGCAGAAATTCCTTGTCGTTCTCTCAAGATCTGAAAGTCGCGAACTCTGGTTACATTTGGTGGACTTGCTCTCCATTTTCTTTTGTACTTTTTATTTTGCGCGTAATACCAAATTCCTTCTTCTTCCACTTCAGGTTCCTCATCAGTTTCAATATTTTGTACTTCTTCTTCTTCACCAGTTTCTATATTTTCTTCTTCGTTTTCTATATTTTGCAATTCAACAGCAGCTTCATCTGCTGCTAAATCACAATCAGAAAAGTCACTATCAATGTTATCATCTGCTACCTCTTCCTCATCAGATTCGGTAATGCTATCGAAAAGATTTCGAATATCCTGGCTATTTTGTCTTTTTAGGGCCATCTAAATAACAAAACAAATTATTATATGCATAGAAAATTACACTACATAAAGTAACCAAAAAAATATATATACTCACCTTATAATAATAGTTATTTATGTGAATATATTTATAATTATTACAGACAAATAAATTTATAATAAAAACACCTCTATTCATATGTGTTGAATAGAAAACACTGAATGTTTTCTATTTTCAATTTTTGCATTTGAAAAAGAAAGAACTTCAATATATTGTTACACGGGAAATCCCCTAAAACACAAAGAAATTTAAAACTAAATACAAAATGCATAGCAAAATAATTGGGGTCAGATTAACCCCAATGCACCAAAATATGCTTGACTTGCTTAAAACTGTCGTAGCTTAGTCATTTATAATGTTTTTTCGATTATTTTTTTTGCAATGTGTGAGTTAAACATTAGTTGAGGCTTATCTAGTTGCTTGGTATAGTAAGTTGGTGTAAAACCTTATTAAATCACTTTTACAAAGACTGGGGTCAATTTGACCCCTATGCACTGACAGAAGGTTAAAAGATCGCGTGTGTGCCAGCAAAGCCGCGGCGGCCATCTGCACGATATATTGTTCCATACATAACCCCATTCTGTCTACTTTACGATATAATAAAGTTTCACGATTTTTTAAATATCTGTGTTTTATTTAAAATTTAAAAATTGCGTTCAAGTTGGGACACCCAATATATGCCCCTTGTTGTTTAATTCCACTCAACCATTAGAATATAGTCCAAAACACTTTTTTAGGAAATCATTAAATTTTAGATCAATCGAACAGATACTTTTGAAGTTACAGAGGTTTTAAAATTCAAATACCAGTGTTTATTACTCATAACAGAAAAATTACTAAGAAAAACACAAAAAATGATGATGAACACAATATTTAAAAGGTGAAATACAACAGAATAAAATTTTTTTTTAATATTTTATTGATGTCTATGCCTTTCGGCCAAATAAATCTTTAAGTTCTTATATCCTCCACCATAACCATTCCACTATTTAGTTTGATTCTCCTTTTTATATGACATAAAAAAAGATAATTATCAGTATCAGAAAACCAGTTTGAACAAAAATTTAATTAAAACTGTAATTGGGAAGATAAATGTATATATCGAGACTGACTTTTAATAATTTTTTAAGGAGAGAATATGAAAATATTCACTTAACCTAGTTAATAAATTTAACAATATTTATTACATTATTATTATTATATATTAAAAAAAATATATTTCATTTGAGTATGAAAAGCACTATTATTATTATTTAAAAATGTTTTCTATAAATTTATTCGAACAAACATCTACATGTGTACATATATAGAAAGTGTGTTCTCGCTGAAATTTTCAATCTGCAATTTTGGATGCCAAAAAAAATTTAAATTTTAATCCGTTTTGCGTATTTAAATTGATTCAATAAAATTTTAAAATACACAAACGTACTTTTTTAAATAAATAATGAGCATATTGTACGACACAGGAGTGTACATGATGTCTTATAATCGTATTAAAATAATAGAAATCTGCACACCCAAGTGTATATAATTCTATATATGCCCGAAATCACCCAATAAACATGAAGGCAGTGTCTTTCGAGAATCTTTTTTACAATTTAAAAAGAGAGTTTTGCAGTTTTAAAAAAATTTTTTTTTAATTTTTAATTTAGTTTTTTTTTCTGTGTGATTAATGATGTTTTTTCTGCGAAAAAATGTTACTTTTGTTCTGCCTTTGCTTTTTTACATAGTTTGTGTGGAATGTAACGATAAATTTTCGTAGTCGACTATGGTACCACATAAAAGGCAACTTTATTATATTTTTACAGATTAAGTCTGATTTTAATTTTTTCAGTCGATAAATAGTATTACGTCCTTGAGAGTTAGGGTTAAAGTTTTTTAAAAACATTATGCTTGTGTATTTGTTGTATTATAATACACCACGTTATCGACTTTTGGTTCCAGAATACCTAGTGTAACATTATAGAAATACGTAGAGCAGAACAAAAACAGTATGGCAGTGGTAATATAAGATGTAATACAAGTGCACCTGGTACAACAATAGTACAAAAGAGTTCGTTGCGTGCACGTAAAATTGAATTTGTTTATAAATGTAACAACAAGTGAAACAAATTTAAAAATTTTAAGAGTTTTACTCAAAATGACAATGACGTAATAATATTTAGAGATCTTACTGACTACAAACGCAAGTCTGAAAATGTAAGTTTCACTAGATAAACAGATATTTTTAAAATCACCAGTTTTTATCTGCAAGAAGAATTTTATTCTTCGAAAAAAATCAACTCAAAAGCTAATCGTGCAGTATTCATAAGGACTTACCCGGATAATGGTTAATATTTTTGTTTGTAAAAGTGCAACAAAACATCACTAGGAATAGATTTATTTGAGCAATTGTAAAACTATTTAAAAAATTTTTGCTGTTAATAATAGTTTGCAATGTAAAAAATCGAACTTATGCAATTCTCTCGATAAAGATATTGCTGTTGTTGTCTATAAAAAAACTAAAGTTTTTTAATTTCGCTTCGATCTTTGTGATTGTTCATTCCGCAGACGACAAGTATGACAGATATGTAAAGTAATTGATGTTGTGTGCGTTTAAACAAGACGAAACTACGTTATATACAAGCAATGCTATTATTTTTTTTGTAAGAAAAGTTTACTGTCTATGTGATTTCTCAATAAAGCGGTCAGTGTTTTTAAAACACTATTTAACAATAAACACAATGTTTTTTAATTTTTAAATTTCAAGATTTGATTCTTCGTAGAATTTTTCAGAAAACATTTTACAAGGTGAATGTTAAGGTTGCTTAAAAATCAAGAAATATAAAAAAAACCGCTGGAGCTCACTAATTTCTAGCCAAAACCTATGGTGAAAGTGTTTTATTGGTTTCAACATGCGAGAGATGGATTGTGTGGTTCAGAACTGGTAACTTTGATATGTAAAATAACCCATAAAAATGAAACTATGACAAAAAAACGATTTTAAAGAATAAGTGATTGAATTTAGGCTAAAACACTAGGTTAAACACAGCATTTCTTGTGAAGTGAAATTCATATGTTAGCAGAAAGATAAGAAAAGTTAATAGCTAACAATGACCAATACTGTACAATAATTTTAATTGCACAAAAATGTTTAAATGAGCCACATATCCAACAAGTAAATTTTTCTTCAACTTAAGTAAAATTTTTAAATTTTTTCTGTTGAACATTATTGCTTTTCTTGTTCTTTTTTTATAAATTAAGACCGGATGGTACAAGTTATTCATGCAACTAAAACAAATATACATACATAAATGTCAAATCATAAACAACTTAACCTTAATGTATTCGCACAGTTTTACCGATATGGAAATTTAATTAATATTTTCCTCACACATTTCTATATCCTTCACCAGTGGTGCTAAAGCTTAGTATAGCTTTGTAATGCCATTTGTAATTTCTAAAATATTTATTTCCGATCTATTACTACATCTACATTATTTATTTCTGATCAAGCTCATAAAGTATTTATTTTCTAAACGATTATGGCTAGTCGAGTCGATTGAACAATGTCCACATCTCGTCTGTTCGCGTGTGGCTTGAAATCAACTTTTTAAAAGTTCCCACAAGTTCAATTGATCTGTATGTGGTATCAATCCTTTAAACATATTCTCGAATGAATCGCTGTTGAAACCCAAAACAATTGTCCTATAACTTTCAAAAATATGTGCAAATAATTACGACTGCCTCTGTTCTTCTATGCTATTTTTACAATTTAAAAATTAGCCCTAGGATAATCTATAGAAAAGCTTGATACTATTTGTAAACATAACATGCCTTTGGGGCTATTCGTAAAAATTTTTAGACAAATCGGTTATAATCGATTTTTGGAAGAAACACCAAAATGCGAATTATAGTGTTAGAAGCTATTGTTAAAAAACTGAAACATTCCAATGCGTTGGTTGGAAACTAACTGCGATATAAGTAAGCAAAAAAAAAAATTTACTAACGAAACTAGCATTTATAATACACCATAAAAATATATTGAAATTCATAATGGCTGCCACTACAAAATGGAGTACAAAAAAAGTTTATATACTGGTCAAATCTAGTAATTAAAAAATGTATCCACTTCAATATTGGTATCAACCAAAAGGGTATATCAGTAAAATTTGTAAAACTATAATAAAGTAAAATCCAAGATAGCGTCCAAAATAAAAAGGCAGATATATGGCTCAAATATAGTAATAAAGTCTTTGCCTCCCCGAATTCAAAAAAAGTAGTATTAAATCAAAGGAATTGACCACCAAAATGCAATAAACAATAAAAAAAAAAATAAAAAATTTTGCCTTAATAGAATGGCCGATAATGTGAGTAACAAATGAAATGGCTTGAAATAAATTGCTAGAATACAGAGATTCAAAATCATAGATGGTGTCGAAAATAATAAAGCAAAATGGCGTATAACATAAAATTAGAAATCTGGGCTAAGCCATGTGGTCACTATGCCTATGTACATGATTCGCCGTCCTGTTGAAACCAAATATCCTCCTCTTCAATTTTTGTGAATAAAAATTCAATCAACATGTCCCGATAACGGTCGCCATTGACTACGGCTACTCCTTGCTCATTTTCGGCTTTCGGCTTTTCAATGTATGCGTGTGGGTTTCCTGTGCCCCAAATGCGTCAATTTTTTTTGTTTACATACCCGCCAAGATCAAAATGAGCTTCATCTGAAAAGATGATTTTTTTTTTGGCAAAATCGGCCAAAGTAATGTCGCAATATTTCCCAGCGTTGTTCAAGCGTATATACAACCATATTCGTTCAGCGGAAGGATAAAACTATGTTATGCTATGAGCTAAGTGTTACCATTCACGAAATAAGCACTAGTTGAAAAAAAGTAAGATGGTGGACCCGTTTTTTATTTTATATTTTATGTGTTTTTTATGTTTTCAATCAAGTAAATATTATTTATTAATATCTCTTACGGTTTTGAAATTGAATAACGTTGAGGATACGTCACATTTATTTCTTAGTACCATTTGGTTTAAAAATTAAAAATTTTCAATTGGAAGAAAAACGTGAAATTTTGTAGGTATTCTTTAAGGTGTTACCTTTTGAGAACTCAATTTAGTATTGGATAATTCAAATGGCGTGTTATTAAGTATATTGTATTGTTATAATTTAAAAAAAAAATTATTTTGTTTTAGGTTTATTGTAACAATTTTAAACCATTTGAATATTTTTAAAGGACATAACAATATCATTTATGATATGATAGTAAACCTTGTGAATTAATCAATGCTAAATCGATTTTACTACGTTTTTTGCTTATTGGGAAAAATCTACAATTAACATATATACATTTAGGCGATCACAAACTTTGTAGATTAATATTTTCACATAAACGTACATGCTTATATTCGTACATATAACTTTCAAATTCATACATAAATAAATTTGAGTGCGTATGGGAGACATGTTGGCACAATGATTTCTAATTTTTCCGGCAGACTTCCTATCTGTCACTTTATCTGACTGTCGTTTGACTTACTTAGCGTAAATGTTAAAGTAGTTTTTTGAAGTCATGATTTTTGACATGTTACGTGTGTTTTGATTAGGTACAGCAAATGAAGCATAACTTTGTTGATGTTAGTTTGGTTTAGTGTAGTTTAGGTTTGAGGTTGATCTTAATGTTGGAATACTTAAACTTTTTGATGCGATTGTACGCAGAGCAAAAATTGCCTTTAAACTAATTTATATAAGAAAAAAATACATGTTCAACAACATAAGAAATAATAAGAATGAGCCATTTTATAGTTATGTATATGTCTTCATAAATAATTATTGTCTTACCCATATACAGTAATTAACATACAAGCATACTTATATACATATATGAATGGTATTTGTTATCGTATGTGCATACACATACATATTTATTAACACATGCTTTAAGTTAGAAAATACTTGTACCCTTACAAAGCCATTGCCACTGTTCATGTGTGTGCATAAAGGAGCTGTGTTAAATTAAGAACAAACAACTTGGTATGCCCACCGAAGTACAGGCATATTCTAACATGTTTTTGAGAAAAAGAAGATGTGTATGAGGGCGCAATTCATAAATTCATATGTCCTTATAGGAAATAATTAAAAATAATATGAGCGGACACGTAGAGCTTTCTTATAAGCACTTCCATAAGTAAGTTAGCTTTCAAAGTGCACTGCAGGTAATAATGTGTGGTAATAATTATTAGAAAATATACATTTTTGTAAAATTTGTTGTTGCTAATTTTTGTTAGAATGTATTTATTTTATTTGCTTACACAGGTATACATACTTTTGTTGTCCTAGAACTGAAAGTTGTTTGTGAAGTAATATTAAATGTCGAACTCGAATCTGCTCTCCGTTTAGTTAAAATAAATATATTTTTTTAAATAAATTTTGTGTGAAAAATCAAGACAATTACATGACGTACAATGAGCTTTTTATTAAATGCTTTGTATCTTAAAATTAAAATAGAACCAAACAGGTTTAAGATATCATTGAAAGTTTTATAAAAAGGTCTATCGATGCCATTATATATGAAAATAACATCGAGCAAATATTTGTTACCAAGGCGTTGGATAGCAAGCATCTGGAATTTGCAATTTCCATGTATAAATGGGTAAAAATCAGTCAGTGTTTGAGAAATGACATGGTTATGTTGGCTTTAAGGACCGCTGTAGTTTTCTGTTTTTCAAAAAATTTTTAACTTTTGAATATCTCACAAGAAAAAGTTTAATGGTATCAAATCGCACGACTTAAGTCATAAGACACTTGTGGCCATCAAAATGTACCGCTTGTTGCTCACAATGATAAACTGTCTAATTTCATTCTCAGAATCCACACTAAACAGTAACAGAATACATTGGATGCTTTTGAATCCAATATAGATTGATATAAATACAAATTCGGTATTTATTTTTTGTTGGCATACTCATTCAGAAATTGGACACATATTTAGAAGTAAATTTTGATGAAACAGGACACCCATTTTGATTACAAAAATCTTATTATTTGAATATGCTGATGAACACTGTATACACTTAGGATGATTTGAAAAAATAAGCTAAATAAACGACATCCAATTTGGATAGACAACGATTTAATGATGTCGAGCCCTAACAGTTAAAATAACGTAACTGCCAAAATTTTCAAAAATGATTTCTTTAATGCAGATTTGTTCTCCAACACCCATTCTGTTAAAGTAGTAGTAATAAAGTTATTGTAACATAAATACAAACTATTAAATTTTAACGTTTTTTTACGTGGCTACAGGAATTATCCAGCTGATATAAAAAAAATGAGATTTACGGAATATTTAAGTAACGAAATAAACAAATGATATACTCATTTAATGAATATAAAGAAGCACCAATATTTCCATATGTTACCGCAAATATCTTTTTACTCCCGATAATGCAGCTCAGGACAAAAATATTATTAATACACGCCCTTATTTTTTTGTTTGCTTGAAAAAAAAACCGCGATTAAAAAAAATCCTGGTCACGACATACAGCTGGAAAAAAACAAATTAACAAAATCATTTATAAATTTTTACTACCAAAATATTTTGTACCAACTTATTACCAATAGAGCTCCTGTTATCTCTGTATTTAATGATTTTCTAATTGTCTTTAAAGCTCTTATGACAATTGTTTTTGTCTTTTCCCAATCTAAGATTGAAAGATTGTTTTGTTTATTTTCAATGCAAGTAGTAGATAGTAGTACTGCATCGCTTAAAGTTGGAAATATAAATTTTATTTTAACCTTTTTAAATTTTTAAGGAATTTCGAATGAAAATTTTAAAACTTTTCTTTAAAAGTTTTTTTTTTTGTATTATAATCCCTGCAATGTTTTATTCTAAGCTATTTTTTATTCTAATATTTTTATAAAAAATCCTGAATAATTAAAAACAAATTTAAAAAATCTTCCCTTGAAATGTTTGGCTTTTGTGGGTTAGGCTAATTTAGTGGTTAAGGCTCGATGTGGTCACGATCAAAATCAAAATCAAAGTTTAACCGATTTGGTTAAAAAGAAAATTTGAAATTCAATAATAAAATTATCGTTAAGCTCTGCTACTTAGCATCAGTTTTATATCAACCCAGTAGCTTTAGAAATAAAGTGGAAGCTTTGCAGCAGAAATTTTTACTAAAAACTATAATTTGTTTTAAAGTTTATAAAAATTAAATTTGTTTGCTTAGTGATATAGTTAAATTTGCTGGGAACAAAACCTATGATTTTTCATCGCATTAATCAAGTAATAGCACTTCTTAAACTTAAACATTTTAAATATAAGCATTGCTCTTTAGAATATTAATTTGAAAGCCAGCATTTAAATCAGTATCAGTGTATATTTAGTGCTGATTTATATTGTCCTTAATATCTTAAGTCTGGGGGATACATATAAAAGGAGACAGTTTGGTGTTCTTGTGCACAGGCTTTAGCTGATATGGTGTAAGATCTTTCCTCTACCTCAAAGTGACCTGCTTTTATAAAAAAAATAAATAAAAAATAAATTTAACACCGAAAAATAACACAAACAATAATAATAATATTTTGGTTAAAATGACCAGCGAGCAGATACTCGAAATCTCATTGATAAAACCTACATTGCCTATGAACTCTCAATGCCCTTATAACAATCTGGGTATTCCCTAAAAAACATAAAAATATTTCAATGATTAGGGTTGCAGCTTAGCTCAGGAAATAATAAGGAAAAACAGTAAATAAAATTAATCTAAAAAACCAAAAATAATTATTTACCTCTTCTTTGCAAATCACAACTTTTAATTTTAAACCAAAAATTTTTCAAAATTTTCTTCGCCTTTTATGCCCTGTTAAAGCCAAGGAATATTCCTTAAGGTATATAAAGGTGGGCCGATGTTGAATGTGAACAATACCTAAGTGTCAAGTTTTTTGTCTGCATTACATTTGCATTACAGAACCATGGAAAAATATACAATCGAGCAACGCGTTAAAGTTATTTAGGCTTATTATAAAAATGAGCGTTCAAATCAACATGATCGTTAAATATTGTTCACAATCAGGAGAATTGTTAAAAATATTTAAATTTCAGCAAAACACAGGCCGAATTACGGCATTCGAACGTGATCGAAATTTAAAAATTCTTATTGGAATCTCTATACCTAAAGCACAGCGAACTCGATCGTTCGAGTGAAATTTCGGTCGATATCGAATGCCGTAATTCGGCCCCAGGTCTATATTAAATGTGAAAACATCTGTGAATGCCATCTAAGTTCGTTAAATGGAAAACATTGCTGTTTTTCGCGATATGTGGCAAAAGAGCAGTCAACGTTGACTAACAATTAAACATCAACATTGTGATTTGGACCGTCAGATGGAGTTGTGCCGCCGAGGTTGCGGCGGCCATTTGATCGATATTTTGTTCAATACATTATTGAACCATACCAATATTATCATAATAAAAATAAATGACAATAGTTTCCTAAATAAGTTGTGTTTTATTTTAAATCAACATCGGCCCTTACCCTTTACAACTGCAAACTTATACAACAAAACAAATATTTAGGACATTGTTTTTGTCAAGGACAATTCGTATATCATGGATGCAAAAGTTGTTAAAATACCATTAATTTAATAAAACTTAATGAGAAAATGGTTATAGATTTATAAAACACATTATAATTGCTGCAAAAGCAACAAATATACAATATTATCAAAAACGTACACTTAAGTTAATTGTTAAATACCGAAACAAAAATCTAATTTTCCATCCCTGCATTAATCAATGAAACAATGCGAATACACCAAATTTTGATATTACGCTTCCTCATCAGCTGTGCTGATAATTTCATCTGTATTAATTCGCCTTGCCTATTACAAAGCTAATATAAATTAAAAATTTCAAATTTCAAACAAAACCTTATACATAAAAGCATAAAACAAGTAGTAACAACAGTGAAAACAATAAGACTAAATATTTTAATCTAGAACTTATATAGTAAGAATATGCTATGGCGTAACGTGTTCTGTAAATCTGCACGTTACAATTGTGTTCAGAATTGATAAGGTCAACAAGTTTGTTTTAAAAGCCCTACAGAATTTCAATTCGTTTTTCGTTGGCTCACACTAAAATAAAAATGGGAATTGCCAGTCCCTTATGAAAATTCCTGGCTTTTTCTGATAAGTATTTTTCGTGCTATATACTATATCGTCGTTACACACAAAATTCAGTTACGTGTTTTTCACTGAGTTTTCAGAAAAGCAAGATAAAAAATGTTATTTTGTTACTTTACAGTATTAAATTTGCGCTTACCTGCAATTGTTTGTTTTTGAAATCTGCTATTGTCTGCTTCTTTAAATATTCGTGATCTATGAAACATCTTTTAGATTTAAAAATGTGATACCTTACCTGTAGTTGCATTCGTATGATTGATTTATCATTAATTTATTATTTTCATTTTTATTTATATTTTATATTTTTATTTTTTTTTTGATTTATAATTTGTTACTTTTTATAATTTGAAAAAAAAAAATTAATAAAATAGTTGTATGAATTCGACATCTCTTCATATTTTTCTGTCAATACACAGAGAGGCCAAAGGTGGGAGAATCATAAATTAATTAAAAAAAATTGATAGAGATGCAGAAAATGTAAAAAACAGTCGTAGTTTAGCTTTGGTCGGGTCAAAAGCTCGCACTTCATTGTCATTATCGTTGTCGAATAAGGACAATCAGGCCATCTTTTCTATCTACTTAGCTTAGAGAGTTTTGCTCTCATTCGTTAATTGAGTGGCGTCGGTTAACGGTGCCAAGTGACAGCTACCAGAAGTCTTAATTGACCACATGCCTAACTTTTAATAATATGAAAATTTTGGCGTTCAGCTCTGACTTCCTATATATAAAGGTGTAGGTCGACTTACGGATACTGAACGCCAACAAAATCTTTAAGAATTAAAACAAAATGCTAAAAAGCTTGCGTAATTAATTTACCTCAAGAAATTTTGAAAAAGAAATAAGTCAAACCAGGCAACGATAAAATTAAGGTCTTTATTAAAATGTTTTGCTTAAATTTGTCAAAGAAATAATAATTTTTTTGTATGGAGGTACCCGTATCCATCCAAGATTTTGTTGGAACATTTTAATTTTTTCTAGGAGTTACCAAAAGTAAATTTAGTGCGCGTGACCACTGTAGTTTTAGACATATAAATTCATCAAAAAATAAGGGCCCTTAATCCCACTGTGCGGTGTTTCAGTGCTGGCAATGTTGTGTTATACATTTATACAATATATTTATACAACTTAATGCCGAAAATTTGCTAAATGAAAAACTTTTTTCTGTAGCTTATTAAACAGCTACAAGTATATACATACATACATACATACATACATACATACATACATACGTAGAGGTAGCTGTGTTTTTTGTACCCTTTAAAAAGTAATTAAAATTCTTTTTGGAAATTAAGCCTTTAAATTAAAAACATTTTAAAACAAAACTTGTTTTAATAATATTTACATAGTACATATTTTTAACTCATTCCCTAGTGGGATTTAAATGTATATAAATAATTTGGTATTAGCAACAACGACAACAGGCAAGAAGCCTTGAATATTTTAAGCTTTCTCGGGTCAGATTGGAGTACTAAGAATGTATAAATATAATTCAAGTAATAATTGTTTGTAAATGTGTGGTTGAGGTTGAAGACAAACGAATCAACAGACAGGCGAATATTTTCACAAAAACTCATGTCTGGGATCCAAAGACACACGAGGGGACAGAACTTGACATATGACAAATTTTGTCTTATAAACAGTGGAGTGGTGTATTAGTGCTTTTTATAGCAAAGTATGAGAATTTTATGCTGTAGATAAGTTGGTTGGGGAATGTACGTGTTCAGTATGTAAAATGTCACAACTGCTTCAAAGATAACACACAAACACATATAGACGTATGCATAGGGTACATAAACCAGAAACCAAGCAAACGCAACCAAATCAACCAACAATAAGTAACTGGTTAATGTCTGGTTACACAACAACATTTTACAAACAACGCCTACACGTATTGCGGCAGTCGTAAACTGTGTGCGTATGTCTGTCTTGGAACAAAGATGTATAAAATATTTTACACAGTGTTCTGAGTGCCCTGTGAGTATCATTATTGTCAACAACATCATCTGTATCACCATTTAAAACATAGATTCGCAATTTTTCATTACGCTACTTCTTAAATATTTTTTTTATGAATAGAAAAAAAGTCGATATATTTCAGTAACAAGTAAAAATCTTTCTTTTATTTGAATTTATTGAAAAATTGTTTAAGTTTAAAAAAATAGGAAACATAAACATTTGTTCATAAAAAAAAGATTTTTTATTATTGTCTAATATAAAAAAACACTTTTCCTAAATAGAAATTTTGTGAAAATCAAAAAAATAATCCAAACAAAGAGGTATTTTTTAAAGACCCATAAAACTTACGAAAGTGTTAGCTGCCAAACGAACAGGCATACTGTCATAATTTTAAACATTTATGATCAGAATACTTAATACTTATAAAATATATAAATCAGTCGTCGATTCGTCCAACTTATTAACTGTACGTTTAGCGATGAGCCTCGTTTTCGGCTTATCGGATTTTTAAATAAACTATATTGCCGCATATTAAGTAAAACCAATTCATAACAGATTATATACGACTACATCAAAAAGGCGCATTTTGTATCGTTTTGTATGCTAGTGGAATCATTGTACCTTATTTCTTTAAGAATTAAACTAATGGTGCGATTCATTAACTTCAAACGATCCAACAATCGTTAATCGACACTTATTGCTGTTTGCACTAACGATTATGCAAAAAGAAAAGATCAAAAAAAGTAGATAATTTTTATTTAGTTAAATATTTTATCAAAAGTTGTTATTGTTATCTAAAGGCGATACAACACGGCATGATTTTTACATCTGACTTTAAAATTTGTGAGACATATGTAAATCTACATGTCTGTCAAAATTGTACTTTTACGCTGACTGCTTTGCAGCAGCAGAGATTTCTGCCAACGGCTAATTAAAATTTTGTCAGATGTCTCAACACATGTTTTTTTTTACAGAAGTAATGTTTTAAAGGTAACACACGACATGTTTGTATTAGCAGTGAAGAATTTGACAAGTCAGATGTAAAAAACATGCCGTGTATTAGCTCCTTAAGTGACAAAATCTTTTTTGTTGTTTACTTAATTGACAAAAAGTTGAACCTTTTGCTCATGTCTTGGCTATGCCGCCTTCATATTTGGTAGTGATGTTAGTAGTGAATTAGTTAAGACACTTTTTTGCCACTCGATTGTAACAGTTGTGATATATCTTTAAAAATGTGTTAATGAATCGCATAATCGTTAGTAAGCAAACAACAATATGTGTCATTAAGTTTAAAATTGTCGGATGTTTCAAAATTATTGAATCTCACCACAGCCTTACAGTCATCATCATAAAATTTTTGTTTCAAAATATGGATGACATTGATCCGGGTGAGATATGGTTTTAACAACATGACTGCAACCGTCAACAGCAATGATTTAATGAAATCACAATTTGATAAAAAGTTTATTTCAAAAAATGGATTTGTCATTTAGCCACTACGGTTGAGTGATTTGACATCTCTTGATAATTTCCTGTAAAACCACATAAGGTCGCTTGTTTATGCTGATAAACTAGCAATAATTGACGCCTTAGAGGCGACATTGTACGTGTTATTAACGAACACTCTATCTAAGGTACCTTATTTGCTTATGGATTGCCTTTTATGTTAACCCTTCTTTGCATGATTTTTTCTTTTTTTGTAAATAAAATCAGAGAGACGTTATTCATGCTCTATACTAATAAAAAAATATTTTAAAAAATTTTATTTTAAATAAAAAGTAAAAATTTTGTAAAAAAACAGTATGATGGAAATTTCCATCACCATGCATAGCAAGATCAGAAATAAAGAGATAAAACACATTTAGCTTTTCTTCAATTTTATTCCTGGTGATAATTAAAAAAACAATTATTATTTTTATTAAGGCAAAAATTAACTCCACATTTAGTACAAGTTATTGTTGAGTAACCTTTACATTTTGGATATTTTCATCTGAGTGATCCGCCTACTTTTGGCCAATGATCAGAACCATCTTTTCTTATAATAGCGATCGCTATTATACGCCATAATGGATTTTTCCATATTAATTGTCTTTTGTCAAAAGAAAAATTTGAAGAGCTAGATGAAGTAACTGAATCGGAGGGTTCTGGATTATCTATAGCTTCAACTTCTGCTGGACAAGAATCAAAATCGCCGATTTCATCATTTTCCTTCTACAATATCCTGACAATCGCATCAGCATCATTGTTCTCGTCGTCAGAGTCGTCGGGATCAAGATTATCTTCCGATAGCCAACCGTCTTCCAACCGAGCCAAGTATTCTTCAATCTGTCTTTGATCCATATTTGTCTAAAAACTAACAAAACACATTTACTATAATTATATTTTCACCATACATTGCAAATGAAGCCACTGCATAATGATGTAAATTTCTGTCACATAGTTTTTTACAATTTCTATGAATATTTTAAACTAATTACACAAAATATTAACAACACACTAAGAACAAACCTTTTTTTCACTCGTTAACACCTTTGTATATTTAAAAATGTTTAAATCAGTTATTAAAAAAAAATAGAAGTTTTAGAAGATGTTTCCAACTTAACAAACACTGAAGTAATGAGGCAAAACCAACAAATTTGAATGTTATTATTTTTCTGTTATTTTACCGTTATGATCGAATGTATACAATAGTTATGTGAAATGTTGTCAACAGCAACCAATTTACAGAGCAGCTGCTTGTGTGCATTTCATGGAGCAATAAATGTTATGATGGAAATTTCCATCACCATGCAAAGAAGGGTTAAGAATCCCTGCACATCATTCTCAGCTTAAGCGTATGTTGGTGTTTATATCTATACTGGCAAGCATACGTTAAATTCTTGTTGTATATGGTCTCCTAGCACTTGTTAAACTATGTATGATTGTGTAATGAAGCCTGATTGTATGGGTGTTGTTTTGTTGAAAAGTCACTGAACGTTCAATTACGGGATACTTTATGGCGGTTGTTTATGTCTGACATGGCCAACTAAACCAACAAAGTCTGTTGTTCTAGAGAAAAATCAACTTTTAACATTATCGTTGTTTTTCTTGCTTAAAGTCGTTTGTTCCAACATCACTTTTTTGCAGTCATGTTTTTTTTAAAGAAATTTATAGTTTTTCGGTAGCAATATTTTACTGTAGAAATGCGTATGTTTTAGGAAATTTTGCTGGTGGAACTAGTATGTAATGTTGGCAAGAAGTAAGTCCTAATGACAGTCTGGTGTTTTGATTATAGTCATTAAAAGGTTTAACAATTTAAATTAGCAGCAATGTAAATATTCTCTAAATTGTAAATTACCACCAATTATGAGAAATAATTTTATGCTTCTTCTACAAACCCGTACACGATGTACTCTACATAAGCATTATGTAACAAATTGAATAAGTCAACAGGCTGGTTGCTTAGTATATAATTTTTATAATTTATAATTTATGATTAATCTCATTAGCTTTTAGATTTTATAATTATTTTGTATTTTGTGCACCATATAAATTTATAATTCTTTCTATTAGTCCTATTTTTTATATCCTCCGCTAAATTGTAAGGGTATATAGGTTTATCATTCCATGTGAAATTTCTACAATATTCATATCCAACCTAATAAAGTATATATTTTCTAAAGCTTATGAAGAGGGAAGTGAATTAAGCATTGTTTATCTGTTCATGTATATGCTGAAATCTGTTTTGTGAAGCCCACGACACACAGTGAGACAACGCCGGCATTAAATACAAGGAGTAATTGCAGAGTTCTGAAATTTTGCACAGGTAACTTTTGAGACAATTCTAGTTTAAAAAAAAAAAATTAAGAAAATTCGCCCACTTTTACGCCCACCTCCCATACAATCGAAATTTGTAAAATGCCGTATTGTCCGTAATACTTAAGGGATAACTTTAAATTTTGGTATACTTGAATGTTATATTGTTACAAACATTATCGGAATAAAGTTTTGGACTTTGGCCCACTTTTACCCCCACCCCCCATACAACCTCAACATAAAAAGTGCCATATTTTCTAAAATATTTTAGGTACAATCTTCAAATTTGATATTATTATTATTTATATAATTTAAAATGTTTCATGCAAAAATTACAATAACACGCCCACTCTTATACCCACTTCCCATTAAAATGCAATAAAAAAGAACAATTTTTTTCATTCTATCAATAATTTTTTAATATCATCATGGTATTCTAATTTTTTCAATATATTTATTGCTATCGATCCAAATATCAGAAATTGCACTATAAAAAATTATTGAATTATCCATGACCTTGTAAACTTTTTTTAACACTTTATATAAACTTGTATAAACTTGCACTCTCAAATATGTAGATTGTGAATTAAACATATACATAATTGCAATTACCGTTTGTTGATCAATAATATTTAAAACAACAACAATGTAATATTTTTTTACAGTTTGTTTTTAAAAAGTTTGTGAGCACAATATAAAATATCAAACAAACAATTAAAAAAACATGCTATTGCATGCTAACATATGTACATACGTATAGCGACAAAATGTGCACGTTGCGTATTTTTTGTAGTTTTTTGTATGTTTAAAGTACTTTTGCAAACTTTTGCTATATGTCCTCTACTTTAGATGAAAGCTGAGACTTCAATCTTTTATTTGATATAAGTCTGCACCTAGGGCGAGGGGCTGCTCTATATTTCCTAGTCCATTGAAAATGCAAAATGTTAAATTTTTACACCACAATTCTGTTGTAAAGAATTTTTTTTTGTGTTTCTTTTTTTAAATTTATTTTTTTATCTACTCATTCTACAACAACTAAATTAATTAAAAAAATACTTAAAGGTTATATTTATTATGTATTTTTTTATTGATAAGCTTTTGAATATTACATATTGAACCAACATATTTCAAGCGCGTTAGCATACCTCAACTTTGACTTGCTCTAGACCAAAAAGTAATGAAGTTATGAATCTCAAATTTCAGGGAATTGTTACTCATATATCTGTTAATATACTGTGAAAATTTCATTCAATTTGGACGACACGCCAAAAACTATTTTTTGCCGCTGTTACTTTAGAGCTGTCTCACTGTGCGACATCCCGCGTGCAAGAATATATTTTAAAACAGATCCGTTTTAAAAATTAGTAGAACTGCTCCGTAACTTTTTGGGATATAAGCAAATAAAAACGATTGCCTCTGTGTTTTTCCTTATTTTTACCACAAAAGTTAAAATTTTTTAGTCCTAAAATAATTTATATACACATTTATACATATTTATTGGGATGGCAAAAACTTAAGTTTGTTTCTTTAAACTGAGTTAATTTTATATATTTATATATTAAATGTAAACAGTTAAGTTTTTGAGATTGTCTAGTTACGTGCATGTAACTACTACAAAATGGCGGTCAATAAATTTATATATGCATCATATCTGGTATTTCAAAATGTACCTTCTTGATTCCCGAAAAGGGGATCCAGCTCAAAGTAATGCGAGAGCGGTGCCGAGGTGGATATAGCTCCCGTAGGTGGCACCAAGAGTGAGCCCTGAATGATAATTCAGCAACAAATTTTCCCAACCTTACCCAAAAAGAAATTTCTTGGCGTGATTAAATTAAATAAAAACATTTTTAAACATTATAGGAATATAAGTTAATTCTTAAGTATTGTTTTTCGCAATATAGTTTCAATAAAAATTTTAATTTTATTTTAATTAAAAGAATCATTTTGGTAATTGGAGAAAAATCAAATAAAATTTTAATTAATAGAATTAATTTCGTAATTCAAATTCATGTTTTTTTGTTTCTGTGTAAACTAAACTGCGATGTGTTATTTTATCAATATCCATAATGGTGAAGGGTATTAACAAATTCGGCAAGGCCAAATATAAAATTCTTTCTTGTTTTTTTTTTAATTTGTCGTGATTGTGTGTAAATAAAAATGAAGTAAAAGTTTTTTAAGAAGTACTGAACCAAAAAAAAGTTAAAATAATTTTTTTCCTACTTTAAGACATTATTGAAAATTAAAGAAAATGTATTACGAATATTAAACAATATTAACATGTTGAATAAAGGAATGTCATTTGATAGGTGAAGTAAAAATTCAACAAATTTGAAAATTAATACTATGATTCACTTATTCAAATTTCATTGAATTGTCACATAAGTATATAGGAGTTTTAAATTACATAGTAGTATAGTATACCGATAAAAAGTGCTGATGATGAAATCGTAGCTCATTACGAAAATACATTCCACTCGGCTAATATCGGAAATGATTTTGGAAAGAATATTCCTAAAAATGATTGCAATTTAATTTAATTTGAATTATAAAATTAAATAAAAGAATAAATGAACTTAAGTCAAAATAAAAATGATTCACGTTAAAATTAAAGAAAAGATTTTGTTCTATTACAAGCGAACAGTTAGGATTGTGAGCCGAAGTATGAAAACTAAAGTTGTAAAAAAATTTACCTTTTCATTAAGACAATTCAACCATTATAAATAAAAACTATTTGATAAATTTAACGCTTAAGACTACTAAAGATGAAGTTAGCGAATTCTTAACTAATTTATTTTAAGAATTATTTAACAAAGTATAAACTCGTAGACAAGCGTTAGTTGTCCGCCTAATTTCCTTTATTACACGCAATATAGATTAACCAATTACTTACGCCCGCAAAGTTTTTTGTCCTGTCATAAATGTCGACATGAAAACACAACAAGTTACTCGTAGCTGCTCATAATTCTCTTAATCATTTTTACTTATTTAATAGAAATTTCATTTATGCTTAAAATAAAAAGTGAAGTGAAGCGAAGTGAAGAAGAAGAAAAATCTTCATGCTGGGATTTTGAAGCCAAATTGTGTCGCGGTTTTGCGGTTTCAAGTATTACGAAAAGTAAATATTTTTTTCTTTACTATAAAACGTATTACAACATTCAAGACACAACAAACTACAATTTGTGTTTAAAATTTACGTATGAGAAGCGCCAAGATACTCAAAATTCATTATTTGTAATAAGCGATACTAACAAAAGCACTATAGTCGACTATGTCGAAGTTTATGTTAATCTACTTAAACAATTATTACTTTTTGCCGCAGGCAAAGTTTAATTTAGTTTTTACACTAACTATGAACAAAAATGTCACTTAACTGACCCCCGTTTTCAGATTCGCAATGCTTGACTCGGTGTAGACCGTTTTCCACTACGTTTTTCTTAATTTTGGGCTATAGCGGTCAAATGTCTGCAATAATACTGGTTTTGAGTTCAAGGATTGTTTCGGGCTTTTTCCTTTAAAAAACCTCTGTTTTCAAGAACACGCGGTAAAAAATGTTCTATCAATAACCAATACCGCTCCCCATTGACGGCGGCATCTACATAGATCTTAAATTTTGAGAAGTAGTTTACTTTACAATTAATAGGGTGCAATTAACGTTGGTTAATAGCTCATAAAATTTTTAAGAACCCTAGAACCTAGTGATTCAAATTAAAATTAGCTTAATTACTTACAGTCCAACCGCTTAAATTTTATTTTAAAATTAAGACGTTGCCAATTATCTGATGAATTCCTGCACAAATTGCACCTTTAATGGGAATAGCGGTTAATTAGTTTTTTTTAGATGAAACGTAGTAAGATACTATGATAAATATTTCGTTAACAGTTTGTTCTACATGCTTAATATGCCTTGTAGAGCAATTATAAGTGCGTACTCTGCCGGTTCGAAGCAAATCTCTTACGGTGCCATGTTGGAGGTGAAGGAGACCTATGCAACGAATCAATGTTTCAAACGGCAAAACACTGACGTTAAATCTCGACGTAAAAATATTTTCCGGTTCCTTGTTCAGTTATAATTCTTTCCATTATTTATTTCCCAGGTGTTTTATACATATATATAATTTGAAAAATAAATTTAAGAAATATATATGAATGAAAAAGTTATTAAATTTTTAAAGATTATGGTGACTTTTTACCCACCCTCTACATTCATTTTAAATCTTTGCTGACATAGAAATTATACACATAAAAGTATAAACGTATATTTTTATACCCGCCACCAAAAAAATGGTGGGGGTATATTCATTTTGTCATTCCGTTTGTAACACATCGAAATATCCATTTTAGACCCCATAAAGTATATATATTCTGAATCAGGGTTTGATTTGATGACGATCTAGCTATGTCCGTCCGTCTGTCCGTCTGTCCGTCTGTTGAAAGCACGATAGAGGTCGCACCGAAAAAGCTAGGGGGCTCAAATTTTGCCGGAATCTTTCTTATAGACAAGGTTTGTTTGGTATTGAAAATGGGCTAAATCGGAATATTAGGAAGAGAGTTATAGCTCGTAAAGAGAGAGTAGGTCGAAAAAACCATGTCCTTCGAACATCGAATAAAATGGAATTGTGTCCAAACGCATTAACGTAGACTCACGAAACTTCGAATATATATTTCCTGAGTAAAAACAATATTTTTTCCCAAAAATTATTTAAATCTATGCATTAGGAAAGGAGTTATCGATCAAAATGTACGAAAATTTTTACCGCACAGTGTATTTTTCGGTATATTTAAAAACAACAACGTTATAAAAGCAACAAAATTAGATGTACGACTCTGAAATTTTGACCACTTTGCTAATAGGTGAGAGGCTTTTTTGTAACGGAAAATCAATGTGCCACGCCCACTTTTACGCCCACCTCCCATATAACGTTTTACCCAAAATTCATATAATTTCACTATTAATATAGATTTTGGAATAAAAAAGGACTATATTGAAACATCTAGGTTGTGCTCATTAGAAAAAATAACTTTGACACGCCTACTTTAACGCCCACTTTTCACGCTATCTACCGTTTATGAAATTTAAAAGCTCATAAAACCGCCAAAATTAGAGGTATGATGATAAAATTTGCTACGTATATCCCCCTAGGCAATTTCATTACTGTGCCAAAAAATTAAGGTGCCACGCCCACTTTTACGCCCACCTCCCATATAACGTTTTACCTAAAATTCATATAATTTCTCTATTAATAAAGATTTTGGAATAATAAAATGGTATATTGAAACATCTAAAATGTACTCATTCGCAAAAACAACTTTGAAACGCCTACTATAATGCCCACTTTTCACGATATCTACCGTTAATGAAATTTAAAAGCTCATAAAACCGCCAAAATTACAGGTATGATAAAACTTGCTACGTATACCCCCCTAGGCAATGTAATTATTGTGCCAAAAAATTAAGGTGCCACGCCCAATTTTACGCCCACCTACCATATAACGTTTTACCTAAAATTAATATAATTTCTCCATTAATAAAGATTTTGGAATAATAAAGGGCTATATTGAAACACCTAAGTTGTACTCATTCGCAAAAACAACTTTGACACGCATAAAAAAAAGCTCATAAAACCGCCAAAATTAGAGGTATGATGATAAAATTTGCTATCCCCCTAGGTATATCCCCCTAGGCAATGTCATTATTGTGCCAAAAAATTAAGGTGCCACGCCAACTTTTACGCCCACCTTCCATATAACGGTTTAAATTAAATTCATATAATTTCTCTATTAATAAAGATTTTGGAATAATAAAGGGCTATATTGAAACACCTAAGTTGTACTCATTCGCAAAAACAACTTTGACACGCCTACTATAACGCCCACTTTTCACGTTATCTACCGTTAATGAAATTTGAAAGCTCATAAAACCGACAAAATTAGAGGTATGATGATGAAATTTGCTACATATATCCTACTAATTAATGTAATTGTTGTGCCAAAAGGTTTAGGTGACACGCCCACTTTAACGTCTATTGACAAAGTTTTTGAGAAAATAAAGGACTATATTGAAATATATATTTATTAGCAGAAACTTTATTGACACGCCTACTTTAACGCCCACTTTCATTGAAAGACCACATTTACAAAAGCATTTTAGTAGCATATCGAAGTTATAAAGGGTGGTTAAATTTTAAGGGCCGATGTTGAATTTAAATAAAACACAAATTATTTAGGATATTATTATTATTTCTTTTTATAATGATAATATTTGTATGGTTCAATTATGTATTTAACAAAATATCGGCCAAATGGCGCCCCCATCCTTGGCGCCACTCCTCTATCTGATGGTCCAAATTTTCAATGACAATGTTGATGCTCAATTTTTGGGCATGATGATTAGTCGAGGTTAACTGCTCTTTTGCCCCACTATCGCAAAAAACAGCAACGAACTAAGAAGGCATTCACAGATTTTCTAACATTTTATACAGACCTGTTTTGCAGAAATTTAAATAATTTTTACAATTCTTCCGATTGTGGACGAATTTGAACGATTATTTGATCAAAAGAATTACGAAGTGCACAAAATGCATTTTGATTTGAACGCCCATTTTTATAAAAAACCTGAATAACTTTAAAGCGTTGCTCATTTGCGTATCTTTCTACGGATCAAATTGAGTAAGTTTGAGATTCAGAAATGTCAAGTGAAGTGCAGAAAACAAATTTAAAGACTAGGTGTAGTTCACCTTCAACATGGGCTCTTAAAATTTAACCACCCTCTACAAATAAAGTGATACATATTTTATTATAAAGAGATTATTCCATAATGATTAACAAAATAATAAATATTGTGCTTTAAAAGTACACAAAATTGGTGGTGGGTATAAAAGATTCGGCACAGCCGAATATAGTGCTCTTACTTGTTCCTATATAATGTTTTAATAATTATTTTCTCTATAGAAAATTTTAAATAATTTTCTTTCAATCGAACATTCTATCATAGCAAATTTTAATAATATTTTTTCTATAGAAAATTTAAAAAATATTCTTTTTAAACCAAATTTTATAAATTTTTTTTTTCAATATAAGTTTTAAAAAATTTTCTTCCAATATAAAAAAATTTATTTTAAAAGGAACTTTTTTCTAGATAATCGCTTGTGTTTTACATTCCGAGTGAAACTAAATAACTCGAGTTTCACTCGGAATTCAGAACACAGGCGGTTATCTAGAAATAAAAATGTATTAAAATTTTCTATAAAATAATTTTAATAAAATTGTATATTTAATAGAATCGCCACGAAACTATTGTTGTAGATAATAATACTACAATGGCAATTCCAAGGAATTTAATTTCATTCGCAATGCAGAACACAGGCCAATATTCTAAACAAATCTTTTAAAACTTCATAACAATTATTTCCGTTTAATATTTTAATACATTTTTTGTTCTATAGTAAACTTAACTTAACGGTATATGGAAAAACTTATTTAATTTTATTAAAGAAAATTACCGATAACTTCTCTATATGGATTATTTTCTTTTAATTTCTAAAATCTGAGTTTTAAATTTTTATTTATTCGCCGAATTTTTAACTTATTCACTAAAATATATTATATTTTACAGAAAAGCTTTGCGTTTACTTGATATTGGCTTTTGTTTGGTGTTGAGCCTACGTAAAGGCATTTTGCCTAGTCTTTTACTTTTTTTGTATAATTTTTTTCGGTTAGATTGCCTATTCTTAGTACCAATAAGAAATGTTTTTCAACTTCATCTGTCAGATTTCATCTTCTTGGGATTTTTGTTCGAACTCTTTCGTGCTTTCCGCAGGCAGAGAGTAAGATGGGCATTACTATATCGCCTAAGATTTATATAAAGATTTTTAATATTTTTCACTTTATGCTATCTTAAATGAATATTTCAATGTGGTACTAACGACACCACAAAATTTTTTTATCCCCAACAAATTTTTTCCGGTAGATGGTATAAAAATCTTATAAGTTTACCTGAGAAGAGTTGCCAGGTTTCACATTAAAGCGAATATACTAATTAGAGATCTTATTGTAAATTTTGTATAACAATTAAGTTTAATAAATACGTATAAACGCAGTCAAAACTATTAATTTTATATTTAATTGATTCTTCGAAAAAAACAGAAGTCAACTCTTATTAAACTTTAAGTTAAGAATAATGTTTGCATATAAAATACGCGAAAAATACTTGACTCCTAACGCCATCAACAGCCACAATTACAAAAACAACAACAACTACAGAATATTTATTGTACATAAAAAAGTATAAAATAACAATAACAACAATAACATATTTTTTTATGCAACAACTTGCATACCACACTCAACTCTATTCTACTTAACTCCATCCAACACTGTAAACATAATGATGAGCATACCGCTGAAGATAATAAAGATGTTGTTCACAACAAACAAAAGCCAGGCATCTGCAACCAAATGACCGTGGAGACAGACAGATGATTGCGTTTAAGAGCTTCTATCACGGCTGGTGGGCTGAACAGCAAATTGAAGAAATTGCTGTAACGGTAGAGCGGTGGTTTGTTGTCGTCTTTTGGCTGAGTGGATTTTTATGTAGGAACACGTAGTTTATAGAACAAGTCATCACTAAAGAACATCAAATGCACTTGACACGAAGGGATTTACTTTACGTCAACACTTTTTAAACATAAAGTTGCACTGCGGCATCTTGTACAGATTACAGTGAAATAAACGTACAATAAGCCAAGTATACTAGTTTGTTGGTTTTTTTTTCCAGAAAACCAACAAGATTTTTTTATTTCCAATTTAAAGAAAAGTAAAAAAGTGTGTAATAAATATCAGGTAAAAACATATTTTCAGGCACTCTACAGGTTGCTGGGTAGTTTAGGTTTAGTTGATAAAGCAGATAAATCAAAACAATTTGTAAAAGGTGATGCAAGTTAAGTTTCTACATGACAGTGGCAATAATCTGCCAAAAATTATAAGCATGTCACCAACGGAATCAAATTGTTGTTGAAAAAAGTTAACAACATATTAAATAGCAAAATTTTGGCAAATTCATTTGGGAAGTTGTTGCAAAATAAAATTTATTATGTCTATATGTTACACTGCCTAATTTTACTAATCGGAAAAGTCCCCAGTTCATTAGACGCCTTGAAATTTGTACAGGGTTTAAAAATTTACTAATATTTTTGTTTTTATATTTTTTTGTTTCTTATTCAGATTATATATATAACATCTGAAGGGTAAATAATGGAAAGATTCATAATTAAACAAAGAATCAGAGTGATAGAACATATGGTCGAAATTTTTATGCCAGAGTTTTATCCTCTAATGCAATGAGTCTTTGTTTAGTTTATCGTCACCACCAATGTGATGCCGTTAGCAATGTGCCACGAACTGGTACACTACATAGAGCAAAGTGTTACAAAAACACCAGAAACATTTACCATTAGGCCTTCTGCTCAGCTAGGCATGGCTTTACGTCACTTTACGTCAGATCATAGGCAATGTATTAATTTTGCCGTTTAATTTAAACAGTTCGCCAGAAATGAAATAATTTTTTTGAAAATCTGATTGTATGGGTGATTAAGTGTATATTTATTTGAATGGATTTTTTAATAAGCAGAACTGTAGGTTTTGGCATTCCGAAAATCCAAGAGTCTTTCATCAGCGCCAATTTCAATTCATTAGGTGTACAATATGGTGCGGTCTTAAATCTTAAAATTTCATTGGGCCTTACGTCTTCGAAAAAAAATTGAAGTGCTGTAACCTTTTTTACGTCCTGTTTTTGAAAATAGACATCAGATGTGGTTTCAGCAGGAGTTTTCTCTAACACTGCCGAGATACAACGTTAGAAAAAGTGTAGAAATTCATGTAAAAATTTTGAAAGATGTGATGGAAAATGCTCTTATTGCGAAACTTATAACGGAGGTCATTTCAGGTTATTTCTTTGTTTAGGGTTAACATATTTCTATTTTGTTTATTTTATAATCTAAACAAATGAAAAAACATATACATACATACATACATACATATTTTTTAATAAATTTTTTAACCCCATGGTCATAATTAAACTTCTTAATTGAATGAGTTATTAAAGGTGTATATACGTACATTTATAAAAATATTGAAACGTTGAAATATTGACATACCACTCGGTATTTGTTAATTTCTAAAAGGTTTTAAGGTAACTTTTGTTACCTCTTTGAACGAGGAAGTCTACTTACGCTTAAATCGGTCAAGTTCTGGAATACCTTTGCTGTGTTTTTATATATTTTTTTTGCAAGAGCCCAATAACTTTCCGCAGGACGAGGTTGTGTACAGCTAGGTGGATTTGCCTTTCGTTGTACAAAATTGATCTTATTGTTTGTATACCACTCAAGGAACTTTTTTCAATATTGGCATGATATTACATCAGGTCAGAAATAACAAGGCACACTATGCTGTTTTAGGAAAGGTAAAATCCATTTTTGTAGACACTGTGTAATATATATTTTTGTGTTAATCGTGTCTGAAATCACAAATAATTGGCTTCTTTTGTCACTGCAGAAAATTTCTTGCCACAGAAGAAACTTTTTAAGGAATTTTGTTCAGTTCTTTTCTCATACGTTACCCCGTCCATCAGTCATACAAAAATCTTGAACCTTGATATTTATCAAACAACAGAAGGATATTGTTTTTTTAATCTACCCTTGCTGATTTAGCCCATTTGCAATACCAAGAAAACCGTGTGTATAAGAAATATTTTGGCAAAATTTGATACCCCTAACTTTTTCCGTTCGAACTCTATCGTGATTTCAACAGACGGACAGATGGACAATTGGTCGGACATAAGTAGCTACATATTCCTTAAATAAAACCAGAACTCAAAAACTATATACTTTATAGGGTATATAATGAATATTTCGTTGCACCACAAACGGAATGACATAATGAATATACCTCGGCACCCCTTTTTTGGTGGTTGGTATAAAAATTATTCCTTAATCTCTACCCATATTGTGAGGTTCTAATTTTAAAATGTGGTTGTATAATTGTATGTTGTAATATATTGACAAACTTATTTATGTATATGTGTTTTTGGGTTTACAAATTGTACTAAGTATGTGTGTACTTTGTTGTGGTTGGGTGATTAAACGTAAACAAGTTTACAATACAATTTGAGTTTGTTGTCACAAATGGCAACATTACAACGAAAATAATTGTTAGATACATATACTAAGTTGTATGTGGAGATATTTTCTTTAAGTAAATTTACAAAATTAAGAACGAAAAAGGAAAAATATTAAATACAATTATCATGGAATGGATGGAATTTGTACACAGAGAAACAAATCGAGTTTAGTTGTGATAGCTAAATTTTATGGAGGCACATACTAAATTTTATTTGGTAATACATATTAATGTAAAGTGACCACAAGCTAATTAATTATAATATTTAAAATAAAAATTTTATGACTACAATAGTATTTGGTTGCTCCACGAATTTGATTTTTGCGTATAAGGATAAGACAAAATATGGTTCTTTACTTAGAGGCCACATGCTCAAGTTTTGCTTTTCAAGCTACAATACACATACATTTTTTAAAAACATACTCATACTTTTCGAACTTAAAACCGTCTTGATTATAATCTTTCAATTCAAGTTGTCAAGAGTCAACTTGATGGTGTTTATAGCTATTTCCATACATTTTCGTTTTTCTTCACGTATCTGCTTGTAAAAATATTCTGAGGCAAATAATTGTAACTAAATTTTTGTTTAATTTTTGATACAAATTTACAAATACAAATTAATTAATTGGTACAGAACTTTCTGACCTTCTGATTTTCAACTCTGCATTACCTGTCAGACCTTCTTTTCTGATATAGGTTTTCTTTTAATGATCAAATTATCCTTTGTTTTTTGAAATAGTGTGACAGGGAACTTTTAGATATTGTTTTAAATGTCAATATTGAATTTTTTTGATAAGGTTTAATCATATTTTCACGTATTTTTTTCGCTGTTAATTTCTTCTGAACTTAAAGTTGAAAATTAATGAGCAAGACAAATTCATACAGGTGAAATTATCAGCCCAACTAATGGGGAAACTTTTTATTAAAATTGGTTGAATTTGCCTTGATTTTATTTATTAATGCAGGCAGGGAAAATGTGATTTTAGTTTCGGCATTAAACGATTAATATAAGTAGGAGCACTATTTTCGTCAGTTCCGAATTCTAGATACTCACCACAAATTTTGTGTAGTTCTTTTGTCCTACAAAATGTATTGTTTTGTGTACAACTCTAATTACTAAATAATTATTCTCTTTACACTTAAATATGTATTATTTTATTTTAAGTTCGATTATCCATTTGGGGATTTTATGATCTTTTTTTTTAATAATAGTAGATTATGCCACACCTTAGAGATGGGCATTAAAATAGACTTGTTATAGAAAATTCTTGAATGAATTGATTTAGATTTAGACATGTGGATAGTCTTGTATTCTTCTATTTTTCTATATAGAGATTTAATGAACTAAAAAAATTCTACTTTTGCGCAATTTCAGCATCGTACATCTAATTATATTATATACATCTAATTATGAGCTTATAAATTTCAAAAATTGCAGATTATGTGAGAAGGGTCGTTAAAGTAGGCGTGTGAAATTAATTTTTGCTAATGAATTCATTTTATATATTTTGTAAATAGAGTCCTTTGTTCATCCAAAATATTTGTGGATATAAAAATTTTAACAATTTGATCCAAATCATTTTATGAGAGGTAGGCGTTAAAGTGAGCGTGTCGCCTTCATATTCTGAAATTACAATAACATTGATCAGAGAGTTCTACTTGAGAAGTTTTGGCATCGTACAATTAATTCTCTTGGTTCTTTGAGCTTTTAAACTTTATTGGTAGTAGATTACTGCAAAGTGGGCATTAAAGTAGGCGTGTCAAAGTAATTCCTAATAATGAATTAAATTTTTAGTTGCAAAACCTTTGTCCATGTAGAAATTGTATGAGAGGTGGCCATTTAAGTGACCCTATCACCTTTTTTTCCTATGGATTTAATACTATTATCCACAAAGCACCATTTGCGAAATTTCAGCATGATTCATCAGTTGCTGTCAGTTTTTTTAGCCCTCAAATTACATTAATAAATTACTATGCCATATGTGAGAGGTGGGCGTTAAAGTAGGCATGCTAAAGTGATTTCTGATAATGACTTCTGCTGGTGTATTCAAACACTGAGACCATATTTTTTCCAAACTCTTTGTCCATATAGAACTTATATGAATTTAAGGAAAAGAAAGGTGGTTGTGAAAGTAGAACTGTCGTCTTCATTTTCCGCCAAATTTTAGAATCGTACATTTAATTTTATGGGTTTTATTACGTTTTAAATTTTAAATATTTTGAAAGAAAAACACACGCGAGATAAATGTTTGTACATTTTGCCCTATAACTCCCTTTGTAATATACGGATTTAAACAATTTTCGGCGAAATATAGCTTTTTTACTCAATAAATATAACTGCGAAATTTTTTTCACTCCCGCAATCACATTTTAGTCGATTCCCGAAAGACATTTCTACATGAACTACTCTTGCATTAAAACCTCTCTCTTCCTATTTTGCTAATTTTATGTATTTTCAACATCAAACATTTCTGGTGTATTAAAAACATTTTGGCTTTTAATCCAATTGTGCTTTCAACAAACGGATAAATGGACGGACTAAAATTAGGAATTAGAAAATATATTCTTTTTTGGGTCTTACTGAATATATCGACGTATTACAAGTGAAATGACAAAAACTAATATATGAATATATGTATACAGCATTTTTTTTAAGGGGCATACAAAAAGAATTTGTTGGAAGAAGCGTAAGTTTTGGCTGGAATAGTGTGTATAAGTTTTTTCCAACTCACTCTTTAATTACTTTAAATTAGTTAAGCAGTATGTATTATTTACTTTTTTCGAAAAGGCATAGTTGTTAAATTTAATTGAAGTATTTTATTTTATTTAAAAACATTTATGACATTCGTTTTGTTATGCCTAATAAATTAGAAATGTTCACTTTTAAATTTTAAATCAAACGATTTGAAAATCACAGTATTTGCAATTATTATCATTAAATAATAATTAAATTAAAAATAATATATTAAATATATAATTCCACTCATTATATACTATATATAAGCAGAAATTATGTTCACGTTTTATCAGTTACAATTGAACAATTTTAGTTTTCCTTTCATTTGCGCCTATTTATAGCATGTACCAAATGATTTTACTTTTCAAAATAAAATACATTAAAATGCATTAAATGGTAATTTTGTGACAATTTTAATGTGAACGAAATTAAGCAAGCGCAAGTTTTATAGAAAGTCCTGCTTTCTGTGGTGCTTTACGGTTGAAATATGTATTTTCGCTCATGCGTTCAATGTTTATTATCATTTTTTAAACAAAATAAATAAGAGAAAAAAATATATATATTTAGTATTTTCTTCTTGTGTAATAATTTTATTTGCAGTTGCTGGTTTACAAAGTTAACATTTTTGCCTATTTTTATTTATTTTTAAATGTTGATAAAATGTAAAGTGCTCCAGGGTGTAACTTGGAGGTTGGGTAGGCTCTGAAGTGTAAAATAAATTTATGATATTGCTGACACATAAAATATGAAAAGCTTTATAACGTAATGACCACCATGTCATGCTGTCTGTTGACACGTGCCGTTGCCTTTGAAAATGTATTTAAATGTAATAATATTTTCAAATATAAATGTGATGTTTGCTTACGTACATACATATGCATGTTTGTATGTATATGTGTGTACAGGGGTCTATAAAAAATTCCAGAGATTTAAGCTTATTGTGGCATTTGTTACACATTTTTTTTTTGGTTTAGAAGTTTTACATTGGCTGATATTATTAAACAAAACTAATTTTAATGTGGGATATTGTATCAAAACTTAGCTGAAAAATGAATTAAGTTCTAAAAAATTTAATAAGTAAAATAACTAAATGTACTTAAATTTAAAAGAATAACTAAATCTGTAGTTCAAAAACTAAAATGAAACAAGACCCGATTTTTGCAAATTTATTTTATAAAAACTAACTTCCACACAAATAAGTGAAATTAAACTTATGAAATAAAGAAGTAAAAAAGAAATGTACACCAAACTATATAAAATAAATTCTTTCTTTCCGCTAAATTGAAATGTAAAAAAAAAATAAAATTGCAACCGGGTATTTTAATTTTGTCATTCCATTTATAATACATTAAAATATTCGTTTAAAACCCCATAAAGTATACAATTTATAAGTCTGGTATAATTTTAAGATGATTGAACACAAATTTTGTGCCGTCCTTCGCAGTAGAAAGCTCGTGAGTATAATCTATGAGGTAGTGTCTTAAGACTGAAACAGTGGAGAGCAGCTGTAATGTATAAAATAGAATTTTCTTAAGTTGTTGCGTGACATTTGTAAGCCAGTGAAGGTCTGCTTGTTTTATGATTTGAGGGTATTTCCGCTCTATTTCTTTGGTACTTTTTATACCCGCCACAAAAAAAATGGTGGGGGTATATTCATTTTGTCATTCCGTTTGTAACACATCGAAATATCCGTTTTAGACCCCATAAAGTATATATATTCTAAATCGTGGTTTGATTTTATGACGATCTAGCTATGTCCGTCCGTCTGTCCGTCTGTCCGTCTGTCCGTCTGTCCGTCTGTCCGTCTGTCCGTCTGTTGAAAGCACGATAGAGGTCGCACCGAAAAAGCTAGGGGGCTCAAATTTTGCCAGAATCTTTCTTATAGACAAGGTTTGTTTGGTATTGAAAATGGGCTAAATCGGAATATTAGGAAGAGAGTTATAGCTCGAAAGGCAAGAGTAGGTCGAAAAAACCGTGTCCTTCGAACATCGAATAAAATAGAATTGTGTCCAAACGCCTTAACGTAGCCTCATAAAACTTCGAATATATACTTCCTGGGTAAATACAATATTTTTCCCCGAAAATTGTCTAAATCTATGCATTAGGAGAGGAGTTATCGATCAAAATGCACGAAAATTTATACCGCACAGTGTATTTTTCGGTATATTTAAAAACAAAAACGTCATAAAAGCAACAAAATTGGATGTACGACTCTGAAATTTTGCACACTTTGCTTTTTGGTGAGGGGCTTTTTTGTAGCGAAAAATCAATGTGCCACGCCTACTTTAACGCCCACCTCCCATATAACGTTTTACCTAAAATTCATATAATTTCTCTATTAATAAAGATTTTGGAATAATAAAGGGCTATTTTGAAACACCTAAGTTGTACTCATTCGCAAAAATAACTTTGACACGCCTACTATAACGCCCACTTTTCACGTTATCTACCGTTAATGAAATTTAAAAGCTCATAAGACCGCTAAAATTAGAGGTATGATGATAAAATTTGCTACGTATATCCCCCTAGGCATTGTCATTACTATGCCAAAAAATTAAGGTGCCACGCCCACTTTTTCGCCCACCTCCCATATAACGTTTTACCTAAAATTCATATAATTTCTCTATTAATAAAGATTTTGGAATAATAAAGGACTATATTAAAACACCTAAGTTGTACTCATTAGCAAAAACAACTTTGACACGCCTACTGTAACGCCCACTTTCACTTTTGAATTGTGTCCAGACGCATAAACGTAGTCATGAAACTTCGAATATATATTTATCGAGTCAAAAGAATATTTTTCCCTGAAAATCGCTTAAATTTATGAATTAGGAAAAGAGTTATAGATAAAAATGTACGAAAATTTATATTGCACAGTGTATATTTCAAATTTAAAACGTAATAAAACTGACAAAACTATATGTACGATTCTGAAATTTTGCAAACATGGTTTTTTGGTCAAAGTCTTCGTTATAACGGAAAATAGATGTGCCACGCACACTTTTTTCCTTAAATTTTTATAAAAATATATTAGTCATATATATTAGCATTTATTCACCTTACACTGTGCTATTTATTGTACTGTAGCTAAATATAAGATAAAGATGATAAGATAGATGACTCTACTAGCAACTACTAGATGGCATGCTAACAACTTATGCTTATGTTCTCCTTAAATTATGCTCTATTAAAAATGGGAATTTAGGAAAATTTTGACCTAAGTCAAAAAAAATTGTCTCTAAACATTATGAACAATTTATTTTCATGTACTAATGGCTAACAAATTTTAAAATTATACAAAACTTATTTCGTTTGAAAATCTTTTAAAAGCAAAATGTTATAGAAGTTTAAAAATCAAAATCTTACTAATAAATTTCCCGTTTTAGAAAAATGCGGAGAATGTATATTTTAAATCACCCTATGGCCCTTAAAATGTAACCTTAAATTCACTTTCTTCCTCTTAAATTCATGTAAATTCTCTATGAATAAAGATTTTGGAATACTAAAGGACTATATTGAAATATCTAAGTTATGTTTATTAGCAGAAACTTTATTGACACGCGTATTTTAACGGCCACTTTCATTGAAAGACTAAATTTACGAAAACATTTTACCAGCATACCGAAGTTATAATGGGTGGTTTTATTTTAAGGGACTATTTATGTTGATTTTGAATAAAATTATTATGAAATTATTATCATTTATTTTTGTAATGATAATATTTGTATGCTTCAATTATGTATGGAACAAAATATCGGCCAAATGGCCCCCCAACCTAAGCGGCACACCACGATCCGATAGTCCAAATTTTCAATGACACTGTTGATGCTCGATTGTTGGGCACGATGATGAGTCGAGGTTGCTTGCTCTTTTGCCACGTTATCGTGAAAAACAGCAATGTTTCCCATTCAACGAACTAAAACGGCATTCACAGATGTTTTCACATTTCATACAGACCTGCTTTGCAGACATTTAAATATTTTTTACAATTCTCACGATTGTGGACGAATTCGAACGATTATGTTGACCAGAAGAATCACGAAGTGCACGAAATGCATTTTGATTTGAACGCCCATTTTTATAAAAATCTTTAATATTTAAAAGCGTTGCTCGATTGCGTATCTTTCCACGGTTCAAATTGAGTTAGTCTGAGATTAAGAAATGTCAAATGAAATACAAGAAAAAAGTTGAAGTTTAGATGTGGTTCACCTTAATCATGGGCCCTTCAAATTTAACCACCCTCTACAAAGAAAGTGATACATATTTTATTATAAAGAGATTATTCTATAGCGATTAACAAAATAATAAATATTGTGCCTTAAACGTACACAAAATTGGTGGTGGGTATAAAAGATTCGGCACAGCCGAATATAGTGCTCTTACTTGTTTATAATAATATCTGTAAACTTTCGCCAAATCAAGTTAAAATACTACATTCATATGAACTACATATGTACACGTTTAGATGTGTAGAATAATAATATTATAGTATAATAATACTTTAGTTTCCATTAAAAAACAACATTGCGGTAAATAGTGGGATTTCTTTAAAAATAAATTTTTTTTAAATAAATAATTAGCAAATCGAACTGAATCGAAAAACCAAAACATTTTTACATATTTTAGCATAAAAGATTTATTTGTTAGTGATTACAGTTATTATCATGCCATAACAGTACATTATAATATTTATGGTGGGTACAAAAAATTCGGCACTGCTGAATAAAGTGTTCTTACTTGTTTTATCTTTCTTACATACATAAAAAAATACACATACCTTGCAGGAAGTCTGAGGCCAAGTGTCTTCAAGCCACCGCGTTTTTATACCCTTCATCTGTGGTGCACATGGGTATATATAGCTTTGTCACTCCGTATGTAATTTCTACAATTTTCATTTCCTACCCCATAAAGTATATATTTTTTGAAAGCTTATGAATAGGGGAGTCGATTAAGCTCTGTCAGTTTGTCCGTCTGCCCATCTGTTCGTGTGTTGGTTGACATCAACTTTTAGAAGCAACCATATGTTATTCAGAACTGTGTATGGTATCAATCTTTTTGAAATATCCGGGAATGAATCGCAATTGAAATTTAGCCCAATCGCCCAATAACTTTCTGAGATATGAGCAAATAAACACGACTGCCTCTGTTTTTTCCCATATTTTTACCAACAAAATTAAAATTTTTCAGACATAGAATAATTTGTAGCTTCCTTTGCTACTATTTGTAGTTATAATACGCCTCTAGAGATATTCGTGAAAAATTTTGAATAAAGCGGGCTCTAATTGTTAAAGTTATAGGCACAAATTTTTTAAGAAATATTGTTTTAAGAAATATTCTTTTTAAGAAATATTCTAAAAATTAACAAACGAAAGTCAATTTTTTTAGTTTCCAGACAACCAAGAGAGTTTATATTGGTATCATCTGAAAGGACTTGACTAAATAAATTAAAATTTATGTTGGCCGCCACGACAAAATGGCGGACATTAAATTTATATATGTGCCAAATTCAGCATTTTAAAATGTAACTTCTTGAAGCCCCCCTATATTGGTGTCAAATGAAAGGGCTTGACCAGTAGAATACAGTTAACTACGTAAAAATTCAAATTCAAGGATGACTATGGAATAGTAAGAAAAAATAGGGTATAACATGAAATAAAGCTTAAGCTACTATGTACACGATAGTGAAGGGTATTATCAGTTTCGCCACTGGCGAATTCAGCACTCTTACTTTTTTTTTATTTTATTGTGACTTGTTGATGATTTGGTAGAAAACTTTTAAACTTTTTACACTTTAAAATAAGAAACGGAAAAAATGCAAACATTTTACAGTAAAATGTTTTAGATGACTGTTTAGTAGTAGGTTGTTTCTAAAATAATATTTTAAATTAATGGGATAAAAGGTGTCAAATGTATAGAGTAGAATATTAAAATGAACTAGTGAATAACTGGTTCCAATATCGCCATTTGGTCAATAGTTCGAAGAAAACTAGTAGATTTTAAATGACAAATAATTGTTAAATAACTATAGCAGATAACGTTATATGAAGTACAATTGGTCAGTGGTACAGTTTTATAATAGAAATTTCCTGCAGGGTATGTATGGTATCGTCATCTCTATTTTACATCAGCGCAAAGTATCCATAATAATTTCAGTTATTATTTCAAAAGATTGTGGAAGCAAACGGAAATTGTCCTCTTTTATTTATATAAATTAGGAAAACATAGAAGTACAAGATGAAGAAAAACTGGCAATGCCATTTGAAAAGAATTCATAGAAACTTGACAAAATTTATGACATTAAATTTTTTCCTATCTTGATTATTAATAAATTTAATGTGTTTTTAATTTATAAAAATGTTGTAATAACTTTGAATGTAATAATATGATGGCGCGAATTAGTATACTCGTACAAGAGAGACAATCATCATAAGTTCTTGCAAGTTATGTGGATATATGGAGAATCAAACTTTTAATTTTTATTTCCCATAAAAAACTAATTTGTGGAAATTTTATCTAAATTAGAAATTTATTAAAAACTAGCAGAACTTGGACCGCTTTGCTGGTACCAACAACGTTTTTGTAATGTATTCATTAGGAGATAGATTTTACGTGTCAGTGTATCAATCCCCCTTCAGCGATTTTTACCATTTTCAGTTTTAAATAAAAAGTTGTTATGAAAAGTAGCTTGTACTTAATTCAAACGAATAGCGATTGAAATTTTTCAGAAAGGTATGGTGATACCTCGTGCAATGTTTTGATCTTTTCGCCGAAAAAGTAAATTAATATTGCAGCCAAATAATCAGAATTGAAAGCCTATAACAATTATAGTTCAGCAGATATAAAACTAAATATATTTTATTTTATTGGGAAGTACCATGCTCCCTCATTTGATCTGATCAATTGTGTTAAGGATATATATATATAAATATGTCATAAGTGATTTTGTTCCCTGTTCTGATCGTATCGATTTTTGTTTGTAATAAAACAAATGAGATAAAAGTAAAGCTTAAAGATCATGTAGGTAAAGATTTTTGAGATATGTAATTCATAAATTACTTTTTTATTAATAAAGTGCTACGTCCAGTATTCTTTTCCACCTTATTATACCCTTCTCAGAGAGTGGTTTAGCATTATGTGTTAAATTTTACAATATTCATATCCGTCCAACTAAAGTATATATTTTTTAAAGCTTATGAATGCAAGAGTCAATTAAGTAATGCCCGACTGTCGGTCTTTATATCTGGACTTGTGTATGTTGTAATCAGTTTTTAGAAGCCTTTCGACATCACCTACACCCGTGAATAGTATTAAAATAGCAGAAATAACTGTGGAAAAATGGGTATTTAAAATCAGCATAAGTGCTTTATTACTTTTTGAGATATAAAAAAAACAAAGTTATGATAATTTATAGACACATTTTTGACATTTTATGGATATGATATGCCTCAAAAGATATTCGTGAAAATATATGTACAAATATCTAGTTTTTCCAACTTCTAATAATTTTTAGACACATTAAAGACACCAAATTATAAACTGTGGTCTCAAAAATTACTTTAAGTACCAAAAATGCTTTAGAGTTTTTTGCTAAAATTTACAAACGAAAATCAATTTTTTCAGTTTCTATACACTCAAGAGAGTCAATATGGGCATCAAATGAGAGGACTTCACTGTATTATGCACTTCAGTGTATTATGCACAATATAATACACTACAACCAGTAAAATACTATAAAAAGTAAAAATCAAAGATGGTGTCGTAGATAAAAAACTGATATATTGTATAAGTTAAATATGGGCCTTACGGCCTTATTTCCCTTAATTCCTATAAAATGGGCTTGAACATTAGAATACAGTAAACGTTTGAAAAACTGTAAAATCCTGAAACAAAATGACTAAACACTTTTTTTAATCCAAACTAATGAAATTACCATGTTAAAATTGAAAATCATAGATATCGTCGGATAATAAAGGAAATGTCATATAACACGAAATCTAAAATCTAGGCTAAGCTACGATGTGATCATTATTCCTGTGTACATGATGGTGAAAGGTAATGTCAGACACCGCACGAATGTGCTTTAAGCTTAACTATTCAAGGCCTTCGAAGTTCGAACATTAAAAAAAATCGACTAATCTGTCCAATTAAAAAAAAAAATCAAAAAGTGGATGTCACCAATTTTTCATTCCATTAAAACCTAAGTTAGAATATGACGCACGTTAAAAATAAATATAAAAATCAGAGAAATTAGTGCAGCTGTTCTTAAGTAATGCGACTACAAACAAATTACATTTGAGTTTAATTTGTTTATTAAATATTATGTATAAATAAAAAATTTGTTAAACATGTTTATTAATTTTATGGACAAATTTATTAAAAATATGATTATAAAAATATTTATATACTATTGGGTGACTCACAAGGTGTCTTATCATATCATATTATCATATTGTTCTAAAATTTTACAATGGTTTAAAAATGTTGTTGTTGCTTTTCGAACAAAAAGTGTCTTATAATTATAGAACTTTGTACGATATGTTTTTTGCGCTGTCGTATTTAATAAGCAGAGATCTTTGCTAAACGGCTTAGATAAGCCGCAATAGTTTTTGTAACCCGTCGCCGTTCATTGTATAATTTTATCGGGCCGACATCCAAATTTAAGCGCAGTTGCAAATTTTTGATAACAAATCACTGGCGGCGTCAAATAAGATCGGCTAAGGACTCTGCTCTTTTTGTTTATCAAACAAAATTTAGTTTATTTGTGGTTTATTTATTTTTTTTTATTTTATTTTCTGCAATTACAACATTTAAAGTGTACTTTTCGCACAAACTGCCTATAATTTTGTTTTTTTCACTTCTTTTTGGCATTATTAAAGAAAATATTTATTTTTATAATTGTTTTACATAAGCTGATTTAAATTCAAAGTAGCACACTTAATTATGAGGGGTTGTTCACAATAGTCTTAATTTTTCATGCTATTATTATAGGACATATGATTTTATGACACTATTGTGAATCCCGCATTTGTGTTTTAAACCTATTGCATATTATTTATTTATAATAGTTACTTTTAATAAAAAAAGTTATATTGTTTTAAATTTGACTCATTTCTTATTCCTTATACTATTGTAAATAATTCCAACCTGTATTCTTTTTGAGTATTTGTTTAAAAATGTAAAATGCTTTAAACTCTTTAACCTTTTGAATAATGTGCTTGAGTGTGCTTATTAAGTTGTAAAAATAAAAGATTGATTCCCTTTAACAGAACACACGAATATAATATCATTGTGAATTGCTATATCTTTTAACATATTGAATTATTCATTGAGTTTCGTTATATCCCTCTCTGATTGTGTTACAAATAAAAATACGTCTGTTATGTATGTAAATAAATTCACTCAAATAAAAGTGCATTACGTCACTGATTCCTTGTTGTCCAATTTATTGCAACAATGTTTGTATTGTCAATGGCTTTAAGCAAAAAAAGAAAAATAATTTGTTTGGACACTTACCATACAAATGGACACGTGTGTGTTTGTATGCGTAGGCAAGTGTTGTACAGTGTTGCCAATTAAATATATCAAATACTAAATTTCCTACTTATTTAGCATAAGTAATTTTTATGGTGTATTATTTTTTTACAAAAATGTTGCAATAATGCTACGGCTGTGTGTAGATTGATAAAAATGTTATACAGACTTATTGCAAAATTTTTTTTAGAAAGGGAATCGCCAATATATGTCAGAGCATAATTTGCACGTTATTAGTTTCTTGAGATATAAGAACGCAAAGGCTTTACTTAGTTTGACTAAAAAATATTTATTGATAGTAAAATTAATCATTGAGTTAAAGATAAAAATTATTTCTTTCTATTGATTGTCTACATCGACATATCGTCGTTCGTAAATTATTGTGGTCTATATGTATAGGTTTTATATGTCACATAGAACACAATAATTTACGAACGACGATATGTTGTATGTTCATTAAAATTTAAGAAACAAAAAATTAGTTCAAAAATAGTCTAAGTTAAAATAATAAAATTTTTAGGTTCTTGTGCTACGTTGAGACATAAAGACTAAAACAAATAATGCCTTTACTGGCCTCAGTCTATGCCAGCCTCTTTCTCTTCAGTTTTTTTCCTGTTCATAAAATATATTTACAATTATATTTCTATATACATATGTATATTTATATGTATTTGAATTTATTAAAACATTTTATTAAACTTTCCATCAACCATTGTCCATTTTCTTACTTTTTGTTTTTTTGTATATTTATTTGTTTGACATTAGAAATGCCACCCATAGAATTTTCTTCTCACTGAATATATTTCTCCAGAGTTGTATTTCGAGTTTTGGACAATAAGTGAAACAATAAAACACATATTTCTCAATTTATAAGTAATTTTTAGTATGGTAAATTGAGCTAAATAAAGGCCTTTAATTGCGAGATTATTACAAATTGAAAATTTAGGCGCGTGCGTGAACATAGAAATAAGGTGTTAACTGAGTTTAATTTACCATACAATATATCAATTAATTAACTGAGCAATTAGTACTCATTTAAATTATTAATTTAACTGAATAGACTTGTTTGATATAAATTCGTGTATTTAAGTTTTTAAAAGATTTTTAAAGTCTTTATAAAAAATAAAATCTAAAAGTAGAGGTAACAACATAAAATCTGTTTTTTTTTAATTTTTAAAATATGAACCCTTAAACCAAAGAGAGAGAAATAAATGAATTGCGAAATATTATTTACAATCCTACTAATATAATAAGTGCGAATGTTTGTATGTTTGCATGTTAAGATGCTTCAATGCTTGGACCTATTAAACTCAATCACACAAAAACGGCTGAACTAAATGTAATTTGGCACACAGGTAGATAGAAAACAAGGTAAGTACATAGGCTGCCTTTCATCTCGATTACTTTTTGGACAAGTCGAGGGAAACGCTTGAATTTAAATATTTACAAAACTTATCTGCAGAAGTAAGCCAATGAACTAAATTAAATATAACGAAAATTCAAAAAAGCAATTTGGAAATAGGAAATGGAAACTAAAATTAATTTATTGATTTTATATTTATTTATAAATTTTATAAAATTTTTATCAGTAAGTATTGATTAATTTTACAGAACTCATTTCTAAAAATTTTGTAATCACAAGCTTATTCTGGCAACACTATTTTCTGTGAGATCTAATTTAAGAGTTTTTGCTTATTTTGAGGTTATGTGGGTTTGGTGGTTATTTTTAAATGTGATCAGCGCTTAAATGTATAATATTTTCTTTTTATTGTTTATTTGTTTGTTCAACACTAAGAAATTGTTTCATTTATAGTGAAAAAGAAATCAAAAAGATTCGACATCTCATCTCTGTTTGGTAGATGTTAGAGAAGCTTTTTAAAAAATAAGGCTAGCCCAATTGTATCGAATATAGACTAAAAACATAAATATACAATATAAATATATAATATATCCAACACTTAGCTTTATACGAAATATTTTGACAATGCATTTTTTAATGTTCAAGTCAAGTAGCCACTTAGATGATGTAATATAACTTGACTTTTTTGATTTAAAGACATTTTTTAAGGTAAAACCAATCGTAAATTTATATATAAAACTTAATTTAATTTAAGAGTATGAAACACAAATGATAAAGTGTATAATAATATATTTGTAAGTAAATGTGATAATGGAAAATATATCTCTTATTTTGCAGACAACCAAAACATTTCTTTTAATTTTAATTGTAAAACACGCAATATTTTTTTTTTTGTTAAATTTATTCTTGGCAACCTTGGTACTGTATGTTATGTACATACATATAAATATATGCACATGAATAAAAAATCAAAACACTACATGTAACATATCAAAAGAAAATTGCCTAAAAGCTGCTTGTTTTCTTTACAATACTATTGTTATTGTTGTACTCATTTGTGTTACTTGTATGCCATCAACATGAAGTTAAATATTCGTACATCATGTATGAAAAATGACGTTATCTATGTTTGTATGTGTTTGTATTAGTGATTGCGTATAAAAAGGGTGTCTCAGTAAAAAAACAGAAAATTGTGGATTTGTGATCGTGTAAGTGGCAACTTCAAAATTCGACAGCTGTCATTTATATTTATTCCGATTGATAAAACAAATAATAATTATTAAACTAATTTTTTAAGGTTATGCTGAGACAGCTTTCAAGCTTTAATGTGTCAAACATTTTTAAAGCGGTAAAAAAAACTTTAAAAGAACTGGGTCAGTTATAGGTAGTAAAACTTCTATGCGTCAACGTACCACTTCGTCTCTTGAAAACATTGCTGTTGCAAACGGTAGTTTCGTCGGGAGCACAAAAAAAAATTATTCTAGCATCGTTCTGTATTAAAGAAGGTATTTACCTTTATGCGAAAAAAATTCAGCTTACTCTGAAACTCAAACCAGTAGAACATGTAAGACGTTGGTAATTCGTTCGATGGGTAATGGAGCAATTTAAAGCCAATTTAAATTTTTCAAAAACAAAGTCATCTTCTCCAATGATGCGCATTTTTATTTGAATTGCTTCGTTAATACAAAAAATTGTTGAATTGGGGGTTCAGAAAATCCTTACGAAATCCATGAAAAACAAATCCACTTACTATCTAGTGCAGACCTTGGTCAGGCGGCGGCCTTGCTTTTTTGAAAATGAAGCCGATATTGTAGTAAACGGTACTCAATACAAGAGCGTGATAAAGGAGTTCTAGTACTGTCAACTGGACGTTTCAGAACAAAATATATTAGGCAATTTTGATATCAACTGGATCATGAGATTTAACGTTGTGTTACTTTTTCTTTGGGATTTTGTAAAATCTCAGATTTATGCAAATAAACCAGAAATAATTGCATATTTTAAATGCGAAATCCAAATTGTGAGTTACAGCCATATTTCTGTAAAAATGCCATGTAAAATTTTACTAAAAATTTAAAAGCCTAATGTAGCGTATAGCCTACGGGTCTCATCCAAGGGGTTATTTGACGTATATTTTATTTTATACCTAATCGGAATATAACTTAAGAATTGAATAAAAAATTGCAGCTGTCTCAAAAACTACATGATTTAATTTTGAAATGAAAAGGTGCTTTTTTACTAAAATACCCTTTATATGTATGCATACATAAGTATGTATATGTGCGTTTGGGTATGCACAATTGTGCACTTGTTAATGTATTTCTATGAGCGTTATATGTTGTTACAAAATAGTGCTAAGTACATAAACAAAAGACTTTTGAGTGGCAATGTAGCAACTGTGAAACTTGCAGCTCTGTTGTCGAACATTAATTCGTATTTTACTTTATTGCCCTAATAATACAGATACATTTTTAACAACAAATACGAGGGTTGGTAGCATTCGGATGGAATACAAAAACGCAAATTATTTGTAATATGGTGTGATACGATTTTCCTTCTAAGAACGAGACTATAGACAAATAAAACTGTAAGCAATAGTTCGTACGAGGGTTACGTTTTGTATTTTGGGATTGGGCAACCCCAGTACTGCAATCTGGCAACTGATATTTCTTTAGTAAAGATTGAGATTTTTTGCAAAATGCGTACTGACAACGTTTTAATGCAGGAACGCTCTTTGTGTTGCTTACAGTAACGTGAATGTGTTGGTAAAAAAATTAAATTAAATCGTGAACATTTTCGTGCGATTATTTTAAATAACTTTCAATGAACTCAATTTGATGCTTAGTGATGAAGCAGACCAATATTTCTTTTACTGGTTTACTGTATTCAATTTTAGCCGTAGTTCGGTCAACGACGAGTTTCGTGAAGGTCGTCTAAAATCGGTTGTTGTAAAAATTTAGCTATCAAAAAGATGCCACACAATTTGGCAATCACTTAAAAAAGGGTCGTATTAATTAGTCACAACAAATGCTGAAAAGAATATTTTGGAGTTATCTTAGTCGGAGAGAAAAAAATGATTTACACGTATGAAAAAGTTTAGTCATCTTAATGTAGAGTATTTGAAAGGCACTAAAGCCATTTTCGATGATATGTTGTCTCTAAATCCAAAACATAAAAGGTAATACTCGTATTCAGTTATTTATTTCCTGATCGTTTGTCCTATTTAAAGTATTCCTATAAAATTTTAAGGAAATTGATATTTAAACAATGCGAAAACCAATAATATGCATATGAAGATGCAAATTTAATTTAATTTGCCTAACTTTGTCCTTTCAATTCTTGCACGTTTATATCTTATAAACACTTTTTGGTACAATACAATTCTGAAAAAAATTACAGTTCTTTGGTTTGTCTCGGCAGTTTCTCGATATAAACATTACCACAGGCAGGTTTTTTTTCTATCAATTGTAAGCAAATAAAATAAATTTATTAAAATTCTTGCAATTCCAATTTCGAACGTGTCATACCCTCGTATATAATTTTCTCTATAATTTTTTTGTCTTGAATTATGCGCCATTGCTACAACAATTGTACATACATTTGTGCGTTAGAGTATATTTGTTATTTTTAAAACATAATTGCCAACATGGGTACTCACACATATTGAGAATATTGAACATGGCATTGTAAGTTTACACACAGTCATTCATACATAAAGTCAGCGTATACACACAAGTTGTAGTTGCAATTGTTTTAAACTGTTAGTTGATAAGAGTTAAAGAAAACGTTTTTGTGGCAAGAATTTCATGCGAATACCCTTTCCTTCAATATGCTAATAAATTATAATCGAATATCTTATCCGCGTTTTTGTTTGAAAATCGAAGATTTAACTAAAAATTGTTTCGTATACTAAAATATTTGTATGTAAATTTTCACCTGCACTCATAACTGTAGGAAAAAAATGTTTTTTTTGATTCGCACCATATTCAGTATTAATTTTTTACAAATACTTTGTAGGGTACTCACTTCGTTTCGCTCTAAACAAGTTCATTTACAAATACATTTAACAACATCAATTTGTATGTTCGTGCGCTAAAACAACAACTGCTACAAGAATTGCAAACTATTAGACAAGAATTGCTGTCATATATACTGACAACATTGAAAGCAGCTCCAGATAGCTGCTACATGCACTTGTAATACTATTATCAACAATACTAACAATCAACAACTGAACCCACAACACAAACAAACGATTAATTTATATGTGTTCAAGGCAATACTTGCATGTTGCACGATACATTAATTTTATTGAGAATTGAGAAACACTGATGTTATTGTTGTTGCTTTCTATAATATCATGTAATATGTATTAATAATTTACGGAACGTTCATTAATGTTTGCTCAAATGGTCTTAAATTGTAAAATGAGTATCTAACCAAATGTTTGTGCAAACATGCATCAATAAATAGTGTAAAGCTTTTAAATTGATGACATTAATTATTCGATTATAAGAAATAAATTAAACAATTTACTTAATTATTCGGGATATGCTCCCAACTAATCTTTTAATATTTTATTTGGTAAGTACCAGTGAAATGCAGCTTAAACCCAACAACTAAATAAAGTAATTTAATAAATTTTTAAAAAAATATTAGCTATAATAAAAAAAAAATATTAGCTTTAATAAAGCAATTATTGTCGAATTTTCAAATATTTCTGATAGACAAAAAACAAAAAAATATTAAAACAACTTAGAGTTCTATATTCGGCTGTGCCAAATCTGATAATACTTACTCTTCACCATAACGTACACAGGTGTAATGACCACAACGAAGCATAATTGAAATTTCATATGTAATGTTATACGCCGTTTTGCTTTAATAATATTAAAGGCTCCACGAAAAGCCCCCCAATGAAATAACGCCCAAACGAGAAATGAAATATTCTCCAAATTTTTTTCATACATTTTTGGGTGTTATTTCATATGAAATAACTCCCAATTTTTTTGGGCCGTCTTTCATTTTTTTTGGAAATTATTTCATTTCTCATTTGGGGTTTTCAAATTATGAAATAATCTCCAATGAAATAACACCCAACAAAATTTTAAAATTCGGGGCTTGTTTCATAGCGTGTATAATTTGGGTGATATTTCATTTTGTATTCGGGGGTTATTTCATTTTTAAAGCTTTTGGTTTTGGGGATGTTTGTATATAAATTATATAAAAATAGGCCTTTTACAAGAAAACTTTTAGCCTGTGAATATATTACAATATATTATCAAATACATAAATGATAACGTTCTGGATTTGGATGGTGCGACCTTCGTGACAGACTACGAAATTAGTCTACGGACGGTAATAATGATTGTTTTTCCTAAATCAAAAGTAATCGGTTGTTGGTTCCAAAGTGTAACCAACTGGTAGCATTTGTACATACAACGTATATTTTCTCCATCTTGATTTCATGAGCAACCATTTTGTTTTTTTACCATTTCTTATGTACAATGTATTAAGTTTATTATTTATGTATGTACATGAGAATAATTTTTTGGTAGTTGGGTTTCAAAAACAAATATATTGGAAATATTAAACAATTCTTTGTTCATACTTCCTTACATCTCCATTACAGAAAATTATTGCCTTTTACAATATTGTAACTATAATAACGTCTCCCATGAGTTGGATTTTTAAGCCATTCCTAAAGTTTTAAGATAGCTCGTTGGTGGCTGATCTGAAATTGCTTCCATCGTATAAGGGAAATTTACTGCACTGGACTTAGTCCATTTACAAAACTAGTCACTATTAAATGAGCTTTGTATGTTCTTTCACCAAAAAAAATTGATTATGAATGCTGGCACACTTTCGAAATTGCATATATCCTTATTAGAAGAAGACGCCTGCGGGCCTCCACACAATTTATATCAATAAATTTGCGATTTTGCTGTTGGTCCATATTGAAATCCTTAATGAATCTGACTCTTTTATGAATTTTGGGCATAATTTCATTTTTGTTGCTGATGGGGTTTATTTCATTGGGGATTATTTCATTTTCATCATTGGGATTTATTTCATATGAAATAACTCCCAAATATTGGGGGTTGTTTCGTTTTCGCTTTGGGGTTTATTTCATTTATTTTTGGATGTTATTTCATTCACTGTTTTTGGGTGTTATTTCCAATTTTTTGGGGTTTACTTCATTGGGGATTGTTTCCTGGGCGTTATTTCATTGGGGGGCTTTTCGTGGAGCCATATTAAACACAACGTTGATTTTAAATTTTTACTGAATAAATCATTTTCTACTAGTAAAGCCCTTCAATTTGATACCCGTTTTGATTGGGTTAAGAAAAAAGAATTACCCGACATCTTGGATTTATAATTTCATAGTTTACTGTATCCAAAGGTTCAAGCCCTGTCATTTGATACCAATATTGAGGGGTTTAAAAAGGATTAAGCCGTAATTACTATATTTGATCAATATACTCAACATTTTATTTAAGAAGCTCCCTTGGAATTTAACTTTTTTAAAGTTTACTGTATTTTACTGGTCAAGCCCTATCATTTGATACCAATATTTAGACGGTTAAATGAAGTATATTTTTATATAAGTTTCGCGGTGATCCTAAGGCTGGAAGTATGAAAAGCAAAGTGGTATTTTTTTTTTAATTACAGAAAAATTTTTCAAGGTGATTGACTTATAACTAATAGATAGTGTTAAGCGAAACTAATGCAGGTTTTGGTATTAAAAAATTAGTATAGAGGTGTTTAAAAAAATCAACTTCTAACAACATTTATTAACATATTTTTTTGTATGTACGTAAAAAAATATATTGTTAAAAATGTTTATAAATGGCGTTTGACTGTTGAATTGAAGTGGATTGACCTAAATTGCCTTGTTGTTAAGAGTACCGTGTTCAAACTACGTGGTAATCAAAGAACGTCAAGAGTATCTTTTCGCATATCCATGCAGATAGACAAATTAAAGTGTTAAGATTCAACTGATTTTAATTGCTTAGTAGTTTTCTCTATTAAGCTTTTAAAACTCTTAAAAATAGACAAGCAAACATTTAAGAATAAAACTTAAAATACCTGAATTTTTAGCAACACTATTCACAGATTATTTTCGTTTAATATCAAAACATGTTGACTGTTAAGTTGGGTGGTCTCAATGTCTCAGTGGAAAAATGTCTTAAACGACTTGCATGTCACTGATGAAGTACATGATTGTAAATATATACGATTGTTTTGTTTATTATATGTCTTACTTTAAATATATAAACACACATACATCCATATATGTACAGACATGCATGTAAGCAGTGCTATGTGCACTGTGTTCCATTACAACGGTGACACTTCGTATTTGTATGTTTTCTTTTAAGTGACAAAAGCTCCTAGAAATTTGTAATTCAATGTTAAAATAATAAGTTGAAATGCTAAAGTGTAGTACACAACTGAAGAAAGCACCAGATAATAAAATATTATTATTTCAATCAGCAATAACTTATTTTAATGCAAAGAGCATATCGTCGACATTTTAACGTAAAATTTGGTCCTCTGAAGTAATGATTCGCTGCTTAGTTCATCGCCACCACCATTTGCCACGAACCGGTAAACCGAATTTAATTCGTACAGCGGCATATATTGAACGTGTGAGAAAAGTCTTAACAAACACCAGAAAAATCTACCAGAAGGTGTTCTGCTTAACTAGGAATGGCTCGTTCGTCACTTCAGCATATAAAAAAAATTTACTGTTATTTCCATTTAAGTTGCAGTTGGTTGAAGAATTATTATTAAATGTATAATGAAATCAACTTTACTGAAATACTGATTATGGATGACGTAGCTCATTGTTATTTGAATGGCTTATTAATAAGCAGAATTGTAGCTTCTGGGCTTCTGAAAATCCAAGAGCTTTATATTGACGCCAACTTCACCCCATTAGTTGTGCAAAATGGTATGGTTTTACATCTTAAAATTTAATAAGGTTTAAATTATTTTAAATGGAGGATGAAAGTGCTGTAATCGTAAATGCAAAGCAGACTTGTTAGTTTTGGAGAGCGAATAATTTTCAGAAATATGAAAATTAATTGTCTAGTACGTTCGCTAGATTTGTCGCATCCGACTATTGTCTTTAGGTGTTTCTTAAGGAGCGAATTTACCTGAATAAGCTTGAGACAAGCCTTCAACTCAAGACCAACATTGTTGCAAAAATTTGAGGAATGTAGCAACAAATTTTGAAAGATGTAATGAAAAATTCTCTTACACGAGCACTTTATTACGAAGTTGAATAAAGTGGTTTTTAAATGACATTATTTTTCACCCTGTACAACATGTACGACGAAATATCCTATGTTTGCAGAACGTCGTACAAACACATCCGAAATGGAAAAATTTTTGAATTTCTTGCAGCTTAAATTTCCTATGATAAACTGTGAATGGTTTAACATTAAATTGGTTTCCCTTTACATATTGTTACAGATTTATTTTTAAATAGCTTAATTTACATTATAATTTTATTTTAGTTGTAGTAGTTTAAGTTACTGTAGCTTTGTTTGTATTAGTTTATTTCGCTGGTTGTTCGAACATGATGTTAAGTTGTGTGCAGCCGATGTGAGTTATTATGTGCAGCATACTCTTAGGCACTTTTATTATTCCTGCATATTACTTAACATTATCATTACGTCTTAATTTAAATGTAACGGTTTTCGAATGAACTAGTGTGTACATACGAGAACTTTGTCGAATGTTACCGAACACCACTATGTTACTATAAATAGCCGAACAACACAGCTAACATGTTCACTACTACAGTAGAGTATGTAAAGTGCGTATCAGAGTGAGTTTGATAATAAGTGTATAATCAAAAGTAAAATAAGTAAAGCGACATAAAAGCAATATCTGAGTGTGTTTAAATAAATAAAGTGATCTTAATTTTATAACTAATTTCAACTGTTTTTGATTGCAATAAAAGAACTCAAGGTGTATTTAAAGGAAGTAAGCCAACGTTTATAAAAGGTATAAACGTAACAATTTTGTAGAAAAATTAAGACAAGTAGAGTTGTATCTTTACATATACAACAAAGTGTACATCGCTCGAAGCATCATATTGTTGTTCTTCTTAAAATACACAAAAGTCTTAATCTGTAAAAATGTGATAATGTTTGTAGATGTTTGAAATTACACTTTATTTTATTTGGAACAAAATGTCTTTGAAGTAATGAAAAATCATTTAAAATATCCTTAAGATATTATTTCATGCTATGAAAACAAAGTACCATTTCGAGTGTTGTCATTGTTTACTCTTGTAAACATGCCTTTGTTTGGAATATTTCATTCATTTATTTTTTGAAAAGAAAATTTCGTTTAAAACTTTAACATTTTCTTTAGCTGTATGTATGTTTTCGGGTAATTATGGAAGCAATCAAAGAATATCTTATCAATGTTTGATTATCTAAAGGCAATAATACACGGCATGTTTTTTATCTGAATTTAAAATTTGTGAGACATATGTAAATCTACATGTCTGTCAAAATTGTACTTTTACGCTGACTGCTTTGCAGCAGCAGAGATTTTTGCCAACGACTGATGTCACATGTTTTTACAGAAGAAAATAGAGCGCACTCTAATTAAAATTTTGTCAGATGTCTCAACACATGTTTTTTTTACAGAAGTAATGTTTTAAAGGTAACACACGACATGTTCGTATTAGCAGTGGAGAATTTGACAAGTCAAACGTAAAAAACCTGCCGTGTATTAGCTCCTTAAACATTTTATTCAAGAAAATATCCCATCAACAAAATTTTAATATTTTCGTATTGTCGGGGAGCACACGAGCAATGAATCTTTTTTTTTTTTGGCAATTATTGCTACAAAAATGATCAACTTCTATTGCCAACACAATTCATAAACGTATGGACCGCACGAATATGTATGATAACTCATATTCAGCAATAAATGTTTTAATTCATAATTCAATAATCTTTTAACACAAGCTGTCAAATTCAATTACAAAGAATTAAAATGTAACAACTACACTAATGTATAAGAGAACGCCGCGGCGCGCCGTAGGAAAAAGTGAAAAATATTAAAATTGACCTTGTAATTATAAAAAAAAAGAATCGTTTTAATTAAGTGGCTTTGGTCAAATTTATTTACATACATATATTTTTTTTTCTGTAAAATTTTCAATTACAGAATAATCTTCAGCAAAATTTTCAATTTTATGTTTTAAGATATTTACTTGTTTACAACCTACAGATATAAGCTTGAACATTTGCAACTTGACTCGGTTGTTCTGTCTGCGTTATTGATTATATTAAGGCACAAACAAACGCTCGTGTGGTCGGGGGGTTATAGAAACACTGAGTGAATATTGAAACAGTTTTGTATTAAGACCTAACAATCTTGGTGTACTGTTGGAAGATCATTGGAACACAGTAAAAGGAGAGGGGAAAAAGTTGAACCCTGGTGTATACCTCTACCTAAATGCAATAAATTTGATTTGGAGTTAGGGGTTTAAATGTATTATTAATATTTTTAAGAAATGACTCCATCAATTTTATTGATGTCGTTGAAAAACGAAAACATATTTTTTTATTTATAGCATAAACCCTTTTGAATGATCGAGGAGAACCAAAAAAGTAAAATACATATTATCAATATTCATCCTTAATCTCCAGCAATATTACTACCAAGCTACTAAAAAACTTCGATGCTCCCAGCTACAGGGTAATAAGATCATATCTCAGAGACATAGTCCTCATATATGACACTATCCAAGGCATGAGATGGGCACAGGTTACCTTCGGTACCGTACAAGGATCTGTCCTCGGCCCATATCTTTGGAACGCATATAATGGTATCTTAAAGATGGATATGACTAAAAGGCCACAACGCAAACTTAAGCTGGTCATGATACGAACGAATATCTGGACTAGAGCTCGCTGCACATAAAACAGAGCTGCTACTATTAACCGGTCGCCGTACCACCGTAAGAAAAAAAAAGGTTTGAGAAATTTAGGATCCCACAGCGTTAGGTTTAATCGATAAACAGTTAAATAAAAAATCAAATTGAACAGCACATGCAAATGAGAAGTTATTGTGGTTATAGGAATAGTTAGAATGTTTATTAATAGCATTTGCATAAATAGAATAATAGTCATGATTTTCGGTTTTGCCAATAACAATTCTCAAGAATAAGTTACTCTTCCAAGTAATTAGTGTATTCCTGAATTTGTTGTTATGGCAAATAAACTTGGCCTTTTTTACTCAAAACTCTTAGAAGAGATAATAAACACAATTTGTGAGAACCCAAATAGTTTTGAGTTAATGTTACATGTACGTACAACTTTTTCAAAAATACTTTAGTAAATCGCATTTTATACTCTTGAAATATATTACAAAAAGTTTTTATTAGTTCGTTTATAAATATATATGTACATTGGTAATAAAAAATATTTTTATGAAAAACTTAAAGAACTTTTTGAGCTCTAGCATCAAATCTTGTGTTTTAAACAACAAAAAACATGGATAAAGATGACCAGCTACAGAAGTTTAAATGTTTCAAACTAGCATTACGTTTTTATTATAATGAATACATTAAATTTTATTACATATAAAAATACTCGTCAGCATATATATCTACAATATTATGTCAATTGAACAAGTTTTATTTTTTGTAGTGTTAAATTTGATGAATGTGATACTGTGCAACGGTATGACTTTTTTGGAGACAAACCTAAAAAAAAGCGTCAATGTTGTTAGTTAATGGTATGTTCACTAAAGTTGTTTAAAAAACCTTCTAAATAGAAATAAAAATGGAGATAAAATCACTAGATTGACCCGAATATAGTTAAAATGGCATTTCTTAGCAACAATTACAAAATCAACAAGCCGTGTTGATCTATTAATACCCTTCATCATAATGTACGAAGGTATATTGACTACATCGTAGCTTAGCTTTGATTTCAAATAATCCGTTATACGTATTTCGCTTAAGTATTTCCGACGCCATCTTTGATTTTATATTTTTACATAGTTAGTATTCTCATTGTTGAGCACTTACAAAGGGCGTAATTACTTTATAACCAAAGACGTTAATACTTTATTGAAGGCATATAACGGCAACTTTATTTCGAACAACATCTTGGATTGTAAATTCTTAATAGTTTACTGTATTCTACTGGCCAAGTCTTTTTGTTCAATACCAATATTGAAGGGGTTGTAGTGGGAAAATTTTAAATTAATAGATTTGACCCAAATAAAAAATTTTTTTACGGCATACCGCTTCGCTCAGTGGTCCAGAAGCTAAAAAAAGCATGGTAAGTTTGTAAAATTTAGAAAAAAACCATACCTTTTATATTTTTGTTCTTATATCTCAGTTAGTTTCCAACCGACTTGTCACATTTTCTCAGAAAAAATTTTCAAGACTACCGGTTGCATTTTGTGTCCTAACTTGTTGAAAACATAATAAGGAACGTGATAAACGTGATATATTTGGAAAAAAATATATATATTTAAAAAATTTTTTTTGCCTATAACTTTGCCAATTTGTGACCAACCAATTTGTCCCAATTTTTTACTGATATCCTAAAAGGCATATAATACACCTATATATTGAAACAAATGGTGTCTATTAATTATTCTAGGGCTGAAAATATAGCTTTTTGTAATAAAAATATGGGACAATATAAATAAAATATTTGCTCATATCTTAAAGGTCATATCTTTAAAAGCGATTCAGTCCAGTCTGTTTATATAATAGTAGTGAAAATTGGCAAAGGGCCTTCTTAAAGTTGATTTTAATCAACACGTGGCTATACGGATACTACTTAATCCACTCCCCTAGTCAAAAACGTTTTGAAATATAAACTTCATGTTGTTATAATTAAATATTGTAAAATTACAAACGGAGTGTCAAAGCCTTAACCACAGGTGAAGAGTGTAAAAAGAAACAACAGATGTAGTGTAGCCAACTTTAATACCAAACGCTAGCCAAAATTGGATTTTCGAATTGCTTGATACAAGTTATTTGAGAATTAAAAATTTCGACAGCTAAAAACTGCTTTCGGCTTTTATTTTTGCTTGACTGTTAGATATTTGCATTAACACTTAAACATTGAAAACAAACAAACAAATATTTAAAATAAATACAAACTTTAATTATGTCTACAATATTTTTTATATTCAAATGACACAGAACTGGAATGCATACTCACTCATAATAATTATTAAGTTTTTTGTGAATAATGTTTCCAATGGAGACATTTTATGACATGATATATGCACATTCATTATTTTTATATTCATTATGAAAATCATACGAAATCATACGCGTATGTAAAACAAACAAAAAATAAAAAATAAATAACGATGCATCTCAAAAGAATGGCAGAAATGTACAAAAGAAGAAGTTGAACAAATTACACAGAAATATATCAAATACTGCTCTAGATCAGGCATCTTTATGTCAAATCAGCAAATATCTTAATTGTAAGGGAAATTTCATTTCATATAGTAGAATTTGTTGGATGGATTAAAAAAGAAGTATGGAATTTATATTCAAAGTAGTTGTCATCTAACGTATAAGTATTTTTCTTTTGTTAACTGTGTTGTCAGTTTGTGAAAAACTGCAATGATTTTTGATTTCTTTGCTTTATATAACCCTGGTTTGAAAGAAATCAAAGTTCTATATTTATTTCGAATAATGAATTAATGAATAAAAATGCATTCTGAATTTTAATTGAATATCAAGTGCAAGAACCTAAAAATTAGAACTCTTTTTTATGGGCATAGCACTGCCAATTTTTCTAATCACTATACAGTTTAGTCATGACAGCTCAATATGTGTGCAGAGTTTCAGAAAAATCGGTGTACTGCAAATACCTCAAAATTATAACTTTTTTTATGGGCTTGGCCCTGCCCACTTTTCTAATTCCGAAATTGTATAAACATAAGAGTTTAATATTTTTGAAAGTTTTAGAAAAATCTGCTCTAGATCAGGCATCTTTATGTCAAACCAGCAAATATCTTTATTGTAAGGGAAATTTCATTTCATATAGTAGAATTTGTTGGATGGATTAAAAAAGAAGTATGGAATTTATATTCAAAGTAGTTGTCATCTAACGTATAAATATTTTTCTTTTGTTAACTGTGTTGTCAGTTTGTGAAAAACTGCAATGATTTTTGATTTCTTTGCTTTATATAACCCTGGTTTGAAAGAAATCAAAGTTCTATATTTATTTCGAATAATGAATTAATGAATAAAAATGCATTCTGGATTTTAATTGAATATCAAGTGCACTGCCCACTTTTCTAATCACTAAACTGTATAGTCATGACAGCTCAATATGTGTGCACAGTTTCAGAAAAATCGGTCTAGTGCAAGAAGCTAAAAATGATAACTTATTTTTTATAGGCGTAACCCCGCCCACTTTTTACCACACCTAAACACTCCCTGGAATATGTAAAACAACTTGCAAAAGTTTGAGTTCGATCGGCTTTACGGTTTGGGAGTCTACAGCTAACACACACACAGACAGAATTTCACTTTTATATATATAGACTAGCACTAACTATACCTCACAACATTTAGATTTAATTAATCACACATAAGTATGTATGTTTGTGTGTGTTCTGTATTCCGTTTGATATTTTTACAATATTCATTTCCGACCCAACAAAAGTATATACATATGAAATCTAATGAATACTTTTTAAAAGCCTCCACATATTGCCTTAATCTGTATGTGATATCAATCAATTGGTAATATTCGGAAATAAACCGCTGTTAAAATCCAGCATAATTGTCCTGTAACTTCCTGAAGTAATGTAGGAGCAAATAAACATGACTGCATCTGTTTTTTTTTATATTTTTATTATAACAATTTTTTTTGAGCCGTAAGAACATTTATGGACACATTTTTAATATTTATTGATTTGATATGCCTCTACATCTTTTAATGGGCAAATCAGTCATGAATAAAATTGATAGGCAAACAATTTTTTTTGGTGAATATACATGTTTTATATGCATATTTTAAGTCGGTTACAAATTAAAATGGCAAATCGGTTCGAAACTCACGTTGATTAAAGGTTTTTGAATAAGAGTGATATGATTTCTTAAAATTAATACGCTTATTGTTAAGCGAATTTATGAGTTTTTTATTTAGTGTTAAATACAATCGATACAATTAAGTTCTGAATAAAACGTCATTCAAATGGCCTCCACGATTTCTTCTGCAGGAACGAATTCGATGAACCCATTATTCGAGCACTTTTTCTACTAAATAAAGTGGCATGTTCAATATTGACTTGTAAAGCTTGAAGAGGGACTGATTTATTTCGAATTCATTCATTCATTCATATTTGCATATTATAAAGGGTCCGCCATCGAAAGTCTTTTTATTTTCAACTAGTGCTTATTTCGTGAATGGTAACAGTTAGCTCATGTCTGATTTGACAGATAATTAGTTTTATCCTTCCGCTGAACAAATATGGTTGTGTATACGCTTGAACAAGGCTGGGAAATATTGCGACATTACTCTGGCCGATTTTGCCAAAAAAATCATCTTTTCAGATGAAGCTCATTTTGATCTTGGCGGGTATGTAAACAAGCAAAATTGTCGCATTTGGGGCACAGAAAACCCGCACGCATACATTGAAAAGCCGATACACCCAAAGCGAGTCACTATTTGGTGCGGATTTTGGTCCATTGGGCCATTTTTCTTCGAAAATGAGCAAGGTGTGGCCGTAGTTAATGGCGATCGTTATCGGGCCATGTTGAACGAATTTTTGTTCACAAAAATTGAAGAAGAGGATATTGGCAACATTTGGTTTCAACAGTACGGCACTACTTTTTTTATAGCATTTTCAAAAAAAAGTTATTTGGCGGACCCTTTATTATACTTACATATATATATTCTCCGAAAATTTTCAATATATTCCTCCTTCTTAATATAGGAAAAAGATTTACAAACAGTGTTTAATAAATAATTTTCGAAATGTTCTCTATCAAAATTTTTATTAAATGGAAATTAAACAGTACTTTGTTTTTATTAAATGTATTCGAAATCGACTGAGAATCTTTAAAGATTCCATATGTACTGCATTCTAAATAGAAAAATATCCCTTGTTTGGCAAATGTTTTTATAAAAATATATTTTATATTTGTATACACTGTATACTGAGGAAAAGGTACAAAGGAAAACAAAATAAAAAATAAACAAGTAAGAGCACTATATTCGGCTCCCAGCTTATGGGACAATATAAATAAAATATTTGCTCATATCTTAAAGGTCATATCTTTAAAAGCGATTCAGTCCAGTCTGTTTATATAATAGTAGTGAAAATTGGCAAAGGGCCTTCTTAAAGTTGATTTTAATCAACACGTGGCTATACGGATACTACTTAATCCACTCCCCTAGTCAAAAACGTTTTGAAATATAAACTCCATGTTGTTATAATTAAATATTGTAAAATTACAAACGGAGTGTCAAAGCCTTAACCACAGGTGAAGAGTGTAAAAAGAAACAACAGATGTAGTGTAGCCAACTTTAATACCAAACGCTAGCCAAAATTGGATTTTCGAATTGCTTGATACAAGTTATTTGAGAATTAAAAATTTCGACAGCTAAAAACTGCTTTCGGCTTTTATTTTTGCTTGACTGTTAGATATTTGCATTAACACTTAAACATTGAAAACAAACAAACAAATATTTAAAATAAATACAAACTTTAATTATGTCTACAATATTTTTTATATTCAAATGACACAGAACTGGAATGCATACTCACTCATAATAATTATTAAGTTTTTTGTGAATAATGTTTCCAATGGAGACATTTTATGACATGATATATGCACATTCATTATTTTTATATTCATTATGAAAATCATACGAAATCATACGCGTATGTAAAACAAACAAAAAATAAAAAATAAATAACGATGCATCTCAAAAGAATGGCAGAAATGTACAAAAGAAGAAGTTGAACAAATTACACAGAAATATATCAAATACTGCTCTAGATCAGGCATCTTTATGTCAAATCAGCAAATATCTTAATTGTAAGGGAAATTTCATTTCATATAGTAGAATTTGTTGGATGGATTAAAAAAGAAGTATGGAATTTATATTCAAAGTAGTTGTCATCTAACGTATAAGTATTTTTCTTTTGTTAACTGTGTTGTCAGTTTGTGAAAAACTGCAATGATTTTTGATTTCTTTGCTTTATATAACCCTGGTTTGAAAGAAATCAAAGTTCTATATTTATTTCGAATAATGAATTAATGAATAAAAATGCATTCTGAATTTTAATTGAATATCAAGTGCAAGAACCTAAAAATTAGAACTCTTTTTTATGGGCATAGCACTGCCAATTTTTCTAATCACTATACAGTTTAGTCATGACAGCTCAATATGTGTGCAGAGTTTCAGAAAAATCGGTGTACTGCAAATACCTCAAAATTATAACTTTTTTTATGGGCTTGGCCCTGCCCACTTTTCTAATTCCGAAATTGTATAAACATAAGAGTTTAATATTTTTGAAAGTTTTAGAAAAATCTGCTCTAGATCAGGCATCTTTATGTCAAACCAGCAAATATCTTTATTGTAAGGGAAATTTCATTTCATATAGTAGAATTTGTTGGATGGATTAAAAAAGAAGTATGGAATTTATATTCAAAGTAGTTGTCATCTAACGTATAAATATTTTTCTTTTGTTAACTGTGTTGTCAGTTTGTGAAAAACTGCAATGATTTTTGATTTCTTTGCTTTATATAACCCTGGTTTGAAAGAAATCAAAGTTCTATATTTATTTCGAATAATGAATTAATGAATAAAAATGCATTCTGGATTTTAATTGAATATCAAGTGCACTGCCCACTTTTCTAATCACTAAACTGTATAGTCATGACAGCTCAATATGTGTGCACAGTTTCAGAAAAATCGGTCTAGTGCAAGAAGCTAAAAATGATAACTTATTTTTTATAGGCGTAACCCCGCCCACTTTTTACCACACCTAAACACTCCCTGGAATATGTAAAACAACTTGCAAAAGTTTGAGTTCGATCGGCTTTACGGTTTGGGAGTCTACAGCTAACACACACACAGACAGAATTTCACTTTTATATATATAGACTAGCACTAACTATACCTCACAACATTTAGATTTAATTAATCACACATAAGTATGTATGTTTGTGTGTGTTCTGTATTCCGTTTGATATTTTTACAATATTCATTTCCGACCCAACAAAAGTATATACATATGAAATCTAATGAATACTTTTTAAAAGCCTCCACATATTGCCTTAATCTGTATGTGATATCAATCAATTGGTAATATTCGGAAATAAACCGCTGTTAAAATCCAGCATAATTGTCCTGTAACTTCCTGAAGTAATGTAGGAGCAAATAAACATGACTGCATCTGTTTTTTTTTATATTTTTATTATAACAATTTTTTTTGAGCCGTAAGAACATTTATGGACACATTTTTAATATTTATTGATTTGATATGCCTCTACATCTTTTAATGGGCAAATCAGTCATGAATAAAATTGATAGGCAAACAATTTTTTTTGGTGAATATACATGTTTTATATGCATATTTTAAGTCGGTTACAAATTAAAATGGCAAATCGGTTCGAAACTCACGTTGATTAAAGGTTTTTGAATAAGAGTGATATGATTTCTTAAAATTAATACGCTTATTGTTAAGCGAATTTATGAGTTTTTTATTTAGTGTTAAATACAATCGATACAATTAAGTTCTGAATAAAACGTCATTCAAATGGCCTCCACGATTTCTTCTGCAGGAACGAATTCGATGAACCCATTATTCGAGCACTTTTTCTACTAAATAAAGTGGCATGTTCAATATTGACTTGTAAAGCTTGAAGAGGGACTGATTTATTTCGAATTCATTCATTCATTCATATTTGCATATTATAAAGGGTCCGCCATCGAAAGTCTTTTTATTTTCAACTAGTGCTTATTTCGTGAATGGTAACAGTTAGCTCATGTCTGATTTGACAGATAATTAGTTTTATCCTTCCGCTGAACAAATATGGTTGTGTATACGCTTGAACAAGGCTGGGAAATATTGCGACATTACTCTGGCCGATTTTGCCAAAAAAATCATCTTTTCAGATGAAGCTCATTTTGATCTTGGCGGGTATGTAAACAAGCAAAATTGTCGCATTTGGGGCACAGAAAACCCGCACGCATACATTGAAAAGCCGATACACCCAAAGCGAGTCACTATTTGGTGCGGATTTTGGTCCATTGGGCCATTTTTCTTCGAAAATGAGCAAGGTGTGGCCGTAGTTAATGGCGATCGTTATCGGGCCATGTTGAACGAATTTTTGTTCACAAAAATTGAAGAAGAGGATATTGGCAACATTTGGTTTCAACAGTACGGCACTACTTTTTTTATAGCATTTTCAAAAAAAAGTTATTTGGCGGACCCTTTATTATACTTACATATATATATTCTCCGAAAATTTTCAATATATTCCTCCTTCTTAATATAGGAAAAAGATTTACAAACAGTGTTTAATAAATAATTTTCGAAATGTTCTCTATCAAAATTTTTATTAAATGGAAATTAAACAGTACTTTGTTTTTATTAAATGTATTCGAAATCGACTGAGAATCTTTAAAGATTCCATATGTACTGCATTCTAAATAGAAAAATATCCCTTGTTTGGCAAATGTTTTTATAAAAATATATTTTATATTTGTATACACTGTATACTGAGGAAAAGGTACAAAGGAAAACAAAATAAAAAATAAACAAGTAAGAGCACTATATTCGGCTGTGCCGAATCTTTTATACCCACCACCAATTTTGTGTACATTTAAAGCACAATAATTATTATTTTGTTAATGGCTTTCTTTGTAGAGGGTGGTTAAATTTAAAACAGAGGCCGAATTACGGCACTCGAACGTGATCGAAATTTGAAAACTCTTATTAGAATCTATATACCTAAAGCATACTCGATCGTTCGAGTAAAATTTCGATCGATATCGAATGCCGTAATTCGGCCCCAGGTCTGTATAAAATGTTAGAACATCTATGAATGCCTTCTAAATTCGTTAAATGAGAAGCATTGCTGTTTATCGCGATAGTGTGGCAAAAAAACAGTCAACTTCGACTCATCATCGTGCCAAACAATTGAGCATCAGCAATGTTATTTAAAATTTGGACTATCGGATCGAGGTGTGCCGTTGAGGTCGCGGGGCCATTTGGCCGATATTTTGTTCCATACATAATTGAACCATACAAATATTATCATTAAAAAAGAAATGATAATAATTTCCTAAATAATTTGTGTTTAATTCAAAATCAACATCGGCCCTTAAAATTTAACCACCCTTTATAACTTGGATATGCTGGTAAAATGTTTTCGTTAATTAAATGTTTCAGTGAAAATGGGCGTTAAAGTAAGCGTGTCAATAAAATTTCTGCTAATAAATACAACTTAGATATTTCAATATAGTCCGTAATTCTTCCAAAATATTTATTCATTGAGAAATTATATGAATTTGAAATAAAGCATTATATAGGATGTGGGTGTAAGAGTGAGCGTGTCACCTAAATTTTCTGGCATAACAATAACATTGACTAGAAGGATTTCCGTAGCAAATTTTATCATCATACCTCTAATTTTGTCGGTTTTATAAATTTAAATTTCATTAACAGTAGATAACGTGAAAAGTGGGCGTTATAGTAGGTGTGTCGAAGTTATTTATGCTAATAAATACAACTTATAAATTTCAATAAAGTCCTTTATTATTCGATTTATAGAGAAATTATAAGAATTTGAGAGAAAACGTTGTATGGGAGGTTGGCGTGTCACATTTATTTTCCGTCAGAAGAAAGCCTTTGACCAAAAAGCAATTCCTGCAAAATTTCAGAATCGTAGATCTAAATTTGTCACTCTTATTAGGTTTAAAATTTTTAACATATTGGAAAATACACTGCGCGGTATAAATTTTCGTACATTTTGATCTCTAACTCCCTTCCTAATACATGCATTTAGGCAATTTTTCTTTCTTCCTTATACTCCGATTTAGCCAATTTTCTATTCCAAACAAACCTTGTGTATAAGACATATTCTGGCAAAATTTGAGCCCACTAGCTTTTTCGATGGGACCTCTATCGTGCTTTTAACAGACGGACATACGGACGGACATAGCTAGATCGTCGTCAAATGAAACCCCGATTAAGAATATACATACAATTTTTTTGGTGGCGGATATAAAAACTCAAATACTTCAAAAAAACACATTACAAAAAAATTTGTTTAGCTCTTTTACTAAAATTTTGCAAAAAATATTTGACCTTGTGTCACAAAAATTGGTCTGCTGATCACGGTCGGATCGTAACGGGTATAAAATGGGGTATAGGGGTATAGAGGAGAGTTTTATCTACTAAATGGTGCTAATTTCTTTTTGTTATCTTATGTTTTCTAGAAGTTCTAGAAGTATGGTGTATTAAAAAAAGGAATTTAGGAAAATTTAGACCTAAAGATAAAAAAAAAATTATTTCTAAACATTATAAACAATTTATTTTCATGTACTAATGGCTAACAAATTTTAAAATTATACAAAACTTATTTCGTTTGAAAATCTTCTAAAAGTAAAATGTTATAGAACTTTAAAAATCAAAATCTTACTAATAAATTTCCTGTTTTAGCAAAATGCTGAGCATGTCTATTTTGAATCACCCTGTGGCCCTTAAAATTTAACCACCCTTTACAAAAGAATAGATAGATAAAAAAAAGTTTAGTTAAAATATTTATTTTAAATATTCAAATACTTATTTTAAATCTACTGATGCACATTTTTTTTAATATTTTTAAATCTTAAACCTCATAAGACTGTGTGTACAACTATATGTAAAGTTGGGCACAAATCATTACTCTAGTTAATTTTTGTCAACAAACTTCGGTCATTTTCGTTTTCACAAACCCCTATAAAATTCCTTTGTAGTTTGTGCAAAAAAATGTTACTAGAGTCATCTAGTGTTCTACGTGATGTTTAGCAAAGACATCATCCTCAGTGTTTGCAAAATGTAGTGGCGCCTTCAACAGATGTCGCCATCTGCAATGAATAAATGCTAATGAATATGACTAATATATTTTTATAAAAATTTAAAAAAAAAGTGGGCGTGGCACATTTATTTTCCGTTATAACGAAGACTTTGACCAAAAAACCATGTTTGCAAAATTTCAGAACCGAACATATAGTTTTGTCAGTTTTATTACGTTTTAAACTTCAAATATACACTGAGCGGTATAAATTTTCGTACATTTTGACCTATAACTCCTTTTCTAATGCATAGATTTAAACAATTTTTGGGGAGAAATATTCTTTTGACTCGAGAAATATATATTCGAAGTTTCATGACTCTACGTTTATGCGTTTGGACACAATTCCTTTTTTTTCGATGTTTGAAGGACACTGTTTTTTCGACCTATTCTTGCTTTACGAGCTACACTCTTTCTAATATTCCGATTTAGCCCATTTTCAATACCAAACAAACCTTGTCTATTAGAAAGATTCTGGCAAAATTTGAGCCCTTTAGCTTTTTCGGTGCGACCTCTATCGTGCTTTCAACAGACGGACAGACGGACAGACGGATAGACGGACAGACGGACAGACGGACGGACATAGCTAGATCGTCATCAAATCAAACCCCGATTCAGAATATATATACTTTATGGGGTCTAAAATGGATATTTCGATGTGTTACAAACGGAATGACAAAATGAATATACCCCCACCATTTTTTTGGTGGCGGGTATAAAACAACTCATACTCTTCATAACATAAAGTGTTATTGAATATAGTGTAGTGGGATACAGGTGCAGAAGTGTGTCATTTTTATAATTTTATGAGAATATGAAAAAATACATCATGATGTTGTTGTTTTTGAAATATTTTTGTTTTTTGTTATTATTATTATTAATGTTACTGTCGAATTCAAGAGATTAAATGATTGTTCTTTTGAAAATTCTTTGTGCTCGTTCATTTGTATTTAAGTCGTTATTCATAGACTTTGTTAAGGAAAGAAATGAACAAATAGTAAAAATATCTTTAACGATATTTACAATAATAAATTGTAAATATTTTTGTATAAAGATAGAAAGTTATTATTTGTGTCAAGAAAAAAAGTAAAGGAACTATTTATAATATAAAATGCAAACAAATTGTTTAATTTCTTTAGGTTTTTTACGTTTTTAAAATTAAGAAATAACCAAAAAATAATAATACAAATTTGTACAATTCAGGCACTTACTCCTTCAGACATTACTCATGTATATCGTTCGTATGCTGATGTACCACACGGAATGTATTTCTTCTTAAGGCTGGGTACTCTGTTCAGTATTTCGTACGAAATGTTGGAAAACTCAATATAAAAAAAATTTCTGTGAAATAAATACGAAAAAATGTTGATAGAGTTGTACTTTGTTCATGAAGCGAAATACATACTAAATGTTTCTAGCAACATTTTATTCTTCGCACGAAATAATATGAGCTGCACATTATTTCGCATGAAATTTTAAGCAACAGCTGTTTGTTTCATAGTTTTTAAGTGTTTTAAAAATGGAGAAAAATTCAAAAGTTTTAAATAAAATAAAATTTAGTGATTGTGAGAAGCGTCAGCTTATATCGTCCGTTAAAAAGAGAAAGCATATTTGGGATAAAACCCATAAGCTGCACTGCAACAGAAATGAATTGAAAGCCGCTTGGATTGAAATTGGACAGGAAATTGGAAAACCCGGTAACTGATCATACATACATATATTCATACTGTATTACGATTATTTATCCAATTTTCGTAGATGATGCATGTAGACAAAATTGGCGGAGTATTTAAGATAGCAAACGCTATCACTGCCGGAAGAACAAAGAGCCAAAAAAATCTGGTAGTGGTTGCGATTTTGAGCTGTTGTCAGATGAATCAGAAGATCCATGTGAGTTTTCTGAAGACTTAGATTTTATGACTGACACTTCGAAATTGAGAACGTACGTACTACTTTTATTTTGTTACATTTCTTATGTAAATTTTAACATATGTACATATATTTAGAACAATTAGCTCACAACTGCTCTTTAGTCAAGAATCGGAGCCATTTAATGATATTGATTTTGGTGAAATTGAAGTGCTACCTAGTACTTCGTCGGTGGCTAACAAACCATCATATTCATATGTAAGGCAACATCTACCTGAATTATCAACAAATATTAATCTATAAATTTCGTTTTTATTAGAAAACATCGAATTTATCGAGCAAAAATTTACGTTTAAATGAAATGAAAGCCAATGTTTCACAAGTGGCAGATGCGATGACAACGCTAGTTGATTTAGCCAAAAAGAAAGAGAGTAGTGTTAATACTCCTTTCTTAAATTATTTATTTATTTATTCAACTTCATAGTAATATAAAAAAGCCTATAAGGCCAAATAACTTATATTACAGATAAAACACATGCCTTAAGTTGTATTACAAACTAAAAAGAAATACAATAATACATAATCCAATAAATAATTAATAATAACTTAATACTACAAAAAAAATGAATTAAAGTTACTCACTTCTTTTGAAATTGCCTAAAACCGTGGCGGAAGATATGCAGTTTAACATAATTTCAATGCTGTTGGAAAAGATTAAACATACTGAAGTTTTAAATTAATTTTTTATTTCTTTTTATAGTTACGTAATGACACTTGTACCTTATATATGTTTAAAACCCCGAAAGACTTTATATTGATGAATTTTGTGATCTGATTTAAATTAAAAAAGGATTTTTCTTTATTTATTTAGATGAATTAATAGTTATTTAGTAATATGCATAAAAGACTCACTCTCATGAATGTAATATTTTGTTTTTATACTTATAGTAGTAGTAGTAGTTTATACTTATGTATGTAAATACAAAAAAATTAAATATAAAAGATCATTATTTGATGTTTATTACTATTTTAATTTTTACTATTATTATTTATTAGTAACAACTTTTCATAGAAAACCAATATTTTTACCAACTCAAAAAGGAAAGCTAATACAAAATATTTTAAAAAGTACGTTTTTTAAATCCAATTCAATTTGATTTGTTTTATTTATTTATTGTATTAAAAAAAATTCCACTTTTTATACGTATTAGAAATACGCATTAATTCTTCCTCGGTCATCTGTGGAATTTCATCCTGCAATACATAACACAAAGCATTGCACACTTCATCAAGAATTACACCAAATTTCTGCTTGCTAATTCTGTAACAACTTGCGATGTGGCGCTGCAACGTTCCACATGCTAAATATCTGTCCATATATGTAAATGGTTAATAAATAATAGATGTGCATACAAACATATTACTGACATCCACTTACTCTAGTACTACTGCCAATTTCTGCTTTGAAGATATACCATCAGTAGGATGTGTGTTTCTTTTAGGTTTAAGTAACTCCTCTACTTTACCCAACAAATCAAAAAAGGCACAGCTATCAATGTGAAAGTTCTCTTTAAAAGTTTTTTGGTTATTTAGCATATTCCCAAACTAAAATACATACATATATTATGATTTTAAATTTAAAAAGCATATACATATGTACATATATTGTAAAATAGATGTGCATATGTACTTACGTCTGTAGCAAGCCTTCCTTTATCATTCCTTTGCATTAGATAGAGACTTTTTGGACGCCGAGTGTCGTCCATTAGTTTCTCTGTCGCATTTACAATGTTAATTAATTGTTGTGCTGCCACACAACTGGCAAGTAATATTGCTTCATCCATTTTTTTATATACATATGTAAGTATATAGTTTTATATAGTTATTTTTTAGAAACTTTTAAAATAAAACTTATGCCGCACTATTTTTCAACGACAATTTTAAAAACCATATGGTTTTTGTTTATCTATGCAAAACAATGTCTCATACTCATAACGAATAAAATCGACAAATGTAGCAAAACCGCGAGGTGGATAACATTTGCAACATGTCAAATTGTTCGTGCGAAATAATATAAGTTGCTCAACATTTTTCGCACGTTCGAACAGAGTACCGGCCTTAAATTGTAACATTAAGGAACAAAAGTTAATAAAAACTTAACAAATTACTTTTTATTTTTTTGTCGAACGTAGGGATTAGTTTTTTTGTTATATATTTAGCGCTTACGGTGGGATCTTACAGCGTATTATAATGCTCTTTTATGCCTTTCTTTATTGCAAGTAACCATCCTTAACTTTTTGCTAAGAAAATGAAGCGATATATACGATTAAATCTTGTTTGATTTTTTTGTTTTTAAACGTAGATAAACTCTTATTTCCTAAATTTTCTAGAAATCCATTGAAATATCACACGTTAAAATCCGATTGTAGATAACGAATATAAAAAGAAAAATTCAATCCCCACATGTTAGTGACTTCTTTAATAAACATTCCATACTGAATTGCATTGTCCCAAAATTTGAAAATTATGTTTCAAAATGATCCTCATTATGAAACGATGCGAGGAACATTAGACACCCAATTTAAAAAATAATAATATTGATATTATTTGCACGTGTTGTTAAATACTATATCTGTCCAATATGATTTGGAAAACTAAACTGAATAAATGACATTCAGGTCAACAGATGATATGGTTACTATTGTCTGTCAAAGGGAAGAGTCAAACAAATTAACTATTAAAATTAAAAGTACATGCTATAATACATTATTATAAGATATTCCTCCCACACCATCAGAATAAATTTGTCAAGCTTTTGCAACTCCCGGAAGAAATTTATAGCTACACTAATGATTATGTGTGTATCTTAGCAAATGTCTGAAAAAAATACTTATCTATTACATTAAAAATCTAATAATTACTAAAACATCCTTCAGTAATACAGGTTATAGTTGTAGTTGTTATATAAAATATTTTGTTGAGTACATTGATGCTACCGATCCAAAGGATATTGCAACTGTGTAGCATTCACCCAGCTTCACATAAAAAATAAACATGATGGGGAAATACTAAAAAGATTATTTATTACAGCGGGATGGTAACGTTTTGGAAATAATAAGTTTTAAAGACTTTATTATTTTTATTTTGTCTTTAGTTCATTTTAATATTAAATTTCTAATCATTAAATAAAGAAATCAATTTTTATTTGCGATAATGGAAGAATATATTGGAAAAGTAATTACTTAAGTAATTAATTAATTTACAAAATCAATTTTCGTATAAACTTGTGAGTTAAATAGATGATATTTACAACCAACACGAAGACATTCCGATCAAAGAGTACTGATGATGAAACCGTAGCTGGTTTCGAAAATGCATTCCACTCGGCTGGTGTCGGGATTAAAACTTACTTTTCCAATATATTCTTTCATTATCACAAATAAAATTTGATTTCTTCATTTAACGATTAGAAATTTAATATCAAAATGAACTAAAGCCAAAATAAAAATAATAAAGTCTTTAAAACAGTTAAAGTTCAACAATAAAATAAAAATTAAAAATAAATTTTGTTTGAAAAGTTGGATAATTTGACATTAAAATTTAAAATTAAAAAACAATAATTGTGTCTTTCAAAATAAAAAAAGTTTGTCTGGGTATTTAAATCAATATTAATTAAATATACAAGAAGTGGAATTACCAATGTTTTATAAATACATAAACTTTGTTTGGGTTTTCCATTAATATTTTTTCGATTATGCTACTTATTAATGCTTCATTAAATTTATGTTGTACATGTTTTTTTTTTACAGTTTTTCAAAATTATATTTTATGTAAAGAAATACATTAAAAATTTACATTAATAAAGAGAAAGGTTTTTTTGTGTCTCTAGTGGTAGGTAGTTATTTTTATGCTTTATTACATTGTCGTTTTTATACCCGCCACCAAAAAAATGGTGGGGGTATATTCATTTTGTCATTCCGTTTGTAACACATCGAAATATCCATTTTAGACCCCATAAAGTATATATATTCTGAATCGGGGTTTGATTTGATGACGATCTAGCTATGTCCGTCCGTCTGTCCGTCTGTCCGTCTGTTGAAAGCACGATAGAGGTCGCACCGAAAAAGCTAGGGGGCTCAAATTTTGCCAGAATCTTTCTTATAGACACGGTTTGTTTGGTATTGAAAATGGGCTAAATCGGTATATTAGGAAGAGAGTTATAGCTCGAAAAGCAAGAGTAGGTCGAAAAAACCGTGTCCTTCTAACATCGAATAAAATGGAATTGTGTCCAAACGGCTAAACGTAGAGTCATGATATATATTTCAGATATATATTTCTCGAGTCAAAAGAATATTTCTCCCCAAAAATTGCTTAAATCTATGCATTAGAAAAGGAGTTATAGGTCAAAAACGTAATAAAACTGACAAAACTATATGTACGGTTCTGAAATTTTGCAAACATGGATTTTTGGTCAAAGTCTTCGTTATAACGGAAAATAAATGTGCCACGCCCACTTTTTTTAATTTTTTTAAAAATATATTAGTCATATTCATTAGCATTTATTCATTGCAGATAGCAACATCTGTTGAAGGCGCCACTACATTTTGCAAACACTGAGGATGATGTCTTTGCTAAACATCACGTAGAACACTAGATGACTCTAGTAACATTTTTTTGCACAAACTACAAATGAATTTTATAGGGGTTTGTGAAAACGAAAATGACCGAAGTTTGTTGACAAAAATTAACTAGAGTAATGATTTGTGCCCAACTTTACATATAGTTGTACACACAGTCTTATGAGGTTTAAGATTTAAAAATATTAAAAAAAATGTGCATCAGTAGATTTAAAATAAGTATTTGAATATTTAAAATAAATATTTTAACTAAACTTTTTTTTATCTATCTATTCTTTTGTAAAGGGTGGTTAAAATTTAATGGCCACAGGGTGATTCAAAATAGACATGCTCAGCATTTTGCTAAAACGGGAAACTTATTAGTAAGATTTTGATTTTTAAACTTCTATAACATTTTACTTTTAAAAGATTTTCAAACGAAATAAGTTTTGTATAATTTTAGAATTTGTTAACCATTAGTACATGAAAATAAATTGTTTATAATGTTTAGAAATAATTTTTTTTTATCTTTAGGTCAAAATTTTCCTAAATATTTTTTTTAATGCACCATAACTTCTAGAAAACATAAGATAACAAAAAGAAATTAGCACCATTTAGTAGATAAAACTCTCCTCTATATCCCTATACCCCACTGTATACCCGGGACGATCCGACCGTGATCACCAGACTAATTTTTGTGACACAAGGTCAAATATTTTTTGCAAAATTTTAGTAAAAGAGCTAAACAAATTTTTTTGTAAAGTGTTTTTTTAAGTATTTTAGTTTTTATACCCGCCACCAAAAAATGGTATGTATATATTCTTAATCGGGGTTTTATTTGATGACGATCTAGCTATGTCCGTCCGTCTGTCCGTTTGTTAAAAGCACGATAGAGGTCCCATCGAAAAAGCTAGTGGGCTCAAATTTTGCCAGAATATGTCTTATACACAAGGTTTGTTTGGAATAGAAAATTGGCTTAATCGGAATATAAGGAAGAAAGTTATAGCTCGTAATGCAAGAGTAGATCGAAAGAACCATGTCCTTCCAACATCGAATAAAATGGAGTTGTGTCCACCAGCATCTACGTATGAGTCATGAAACTCCAAATATAAACTACCTGAGCAAAAACAATATATCTACCCAAAAATTGCCTAAATGCATGCATTAGGAAGGGAGTTAGAGATCAAAATGTACGAAAATTTATACCGCGCAGTGTATTTTTCAGTATGTTCAAAATTTTAAACCTAATAAGAGTGGCAAAATTAGATCTATGATTCTGAAATTTTGCAGGAATTGCTTTTTGGTCAAAAGCTTTCTTCTGACGGAAAATAAATGTGACACGCCAACCTCCCATACAACGTTTGCTCTCAAATTCTTATAATTTCTCTATAAATCGAATAAGAAAGGACTTTATTGAAATTTATAAGTTGTATTTATTAGCATAAATAACTTCGACACACCTACTATAACGCCCACTTTTCACGTTATCTACTGTTAATGAAATTTAAATTTATAAAACCGACAAATTAGAGGTATGATGATAAAATTTGCTACGGAAATCCTTCTAGTCAATGTTTTTGTTATGCCAGAAAATTTAGGTGACACGCCCACTCTTACGCCCACATCCTATATAATGCCTTATCTCAAATTCATATAATTTCTCAATGAATAAATATTTTGGAAGAATTACGGACTATATTGAAATATCTAAGTTGTATTTATTAGCAGAAATTTTATAAATACGCTTACTTTAATGCCCATTTTCACTGAAACACTTAATTTACGAAAACATTTTACCAGCATATCGAAGTTATAAAGGGTGGGTTAATTTTAAGGGCCGATGTTGATTTTGAATAAAACACAAATTATTTAGGAAATTATTATCATTTCTTTTTTAATGATAATGTTTGTATGGTTCAATTATGTGTGGAACAAAATATCGGCCAAATGGCCCCCGCGACCTCAACGGCACACCTCGATCCGATAGTCCAAATTTTCAATAACATTGCTGATGCTCAATTGTTTGACACGATGATGAGTCGAAGTAGACTGTTTTTTTGCCACAGTATCGTGAAAAACTGGAATGCTTCTCATTTAACGAATTAAGAAGGCATTCATAGATGCTCTAACATTTTATACAGACCTGGGGCCGATTTACGGCCATCGATATCGATTGAAATTTTACTCGAACGATCGAGTACGCTGTGCTTTAGCTATAGAGATTCTAATAAGAGTTTTCAAATTTCGATCACGTTCGAGTGCCGTAATTCGGCCTCTGTTTTAAATTATAAATTTAACCACCCTCTACAAAGAAAGTGATGTATATTTTATTATAAAGAGATTATTCCAAGCGATTAACAAAATAATAATTATTGTGCTTTAAATGTACACAAAATTGGTGGTGGGTATAAAAAATTCGTCACAGCCGAATATAGTGCTCTTACTTGTTTATTTTATTATTATTATTATTATTTTTGTTTTTTTTTTGATTTTTTCGTTGTTCTAATTACCTAAATATTTTTTCACATTTTTTATGTTTTATGTCTATGTAGTTGTAGTCTGTTTTGTGTTGTTTATTAGGGCTTTGTGTTAAATAGTCCCTTAACATTATTTTGTAATTACTTTTGGTTGTGTACATTTGTTTTCTTTTTTTACAACCTACTGGCTGCTATTGTTTTTACATTTCTTGTTGTTTTTACCCTTTTTTTATAAGAAAGAAAAAAAAAATATACATTAAATACTAGGTCATTAAAGAATCGTCACATAAAACATATAAAAACAGGCCATGGAAGTTTAAGGAAAAAAAAACACCGAAAACACATTTACAATTTGTTAGTAACAACAGCTTCTATTTTATGTTAGTTGCCTGTTTTTTTATTTAGTTCGTTTGCTTTTGTCTTGCATATTGTGCCTGGAAAAAAACCTTACAAAGTTATTAATAATTCTTTAATATCTTATTGTTCTATTTTTATGTAAAATGTTTATAATTATGCTGTCGGCAAAAATAAGTAAAAAGAACAACTACTTTAAATACGTAAAAGTTTGTGCGCTAAATACATAAGTGGGTTAGGAAGATATAATTAATCACTCAGCGGCAGAAGGTCTGTTTTTTGATCACAATTTTAAAATAAATTTTGCAATTTTTCTTGAAAAAAGAAATAATTGTAAGCGGAATAAATCGAGCTCTAACAGCGAAAAAAATAAAAACTGAAATGTTCTCCGAAAATGACTTCTTTAATTCAGAATTTTCTATAGCATCTAGCAGCTAGCCTGCTAAAATATTGAATTAAAAGTAATAATAGTTGCAGATATTAAAACCACTAAAGTATTGAAATAAATGACACCCACCTTTTTGTGTAACTGCAAACAAAAAAACGTAATTGGCATTTCCAAATGTGAGGTTCACGGAATAATGAACGAAATAAATAAATGAATTAAGTATAGATTGCAGCTAATATTAACATATGTAACTAATATCTTTTAGTTGTTCTAATCTAGAGATGTCTTAGTAAATAACTTTTCACTCACGATGATGCAACTCACGATAAAAATATTACTAATACACGCCCTTATTTTCGGTTGGCTTACACACATGTACGCTCAGGTAAATATAATGAAAAATTAAAAGTGATTTAAAAACTCAAAGTCACGACATACTCTCTCAAAAAAAAACAAGTAAGAGCACTATATTTGGCTGTGCCGAATCTTTTATACCCACCACCAATTTTGTGTACATTTAAAGTACATTATTTATTATTTTGTTAATCACTATGGAATAATCTCTTTAAAATAAAATATGTATTACTTTCTTTATAGAGGGTGGTTAATTTTTAAGGGCCCCTGTTGAAGGTGAACCACACATAAGCAACAAGTTTATTTTTGCATTTCATTTGACATTTCTCAATCTCAGACTAACTTAATTTGAACAGTGGAAAGACGCCTAAATGAGCAACGCGTTAAAGTTATTCAGGCTTAATTATTTATTTTATTTGATCTCGTTTTTTAAATTTTCATATTTAAATATCCAATGTTTGTATTTAAATTCTCCATATTTCGCTACTCCTTCATGTAGCATCTTCAGGAAAATTCATTATTATTAATTATTTATTATTAATTAATTAATTAATTAATTATTAATTAATTATTTGTAAATTAATTATCAGGTTTAATATTCAGGTTTTTTTTATGAAAATGGGCGTTCGAAACAAAATGCATTTTATGCACTTCGTAATTCTTTTGATCAACATAATCCTGACTTCTTAGTTCGTTGAATGGGAACCACTGCTGGTTTTTGCGATAGTGTGGCAAAAGAGCAGTCAACATCGCCTCATCATCATGCCCAGCAATTGAGCATCAACATTGTCATTGAAAATTTGGACCATCAGATACTTAGATATGCTACTAAAATGCTTTTGTAAATGTAGTTTTTCAATGAAAGTGGGCGTTAAAGTAGGTGTGTCAATAAAGTTTCTGCTAATAAATACAACTTAGATATTTCAATATAGTCCTTTATTTTCCAAAAAACTTTGTCAATAGAGAACTAACATGAATTTAAGATAAACCGTTATATGGGAGGTAGGCGTTAAAGTGGACGTGTCACCTAAACTTTTTGGCACAACAATTACATTGATTAGGAGGATATACGTAGCAAATTTGATCATCAAACCTCTAAATTTGGCGGTTTTATGAGCTTTTAAATTTCATTAACGGTAAATAACGTGAAAAGTGGGCGTTATAGTAGGCGTGTCAAAGTTGTATTTGCGAATGAGTACAACTTAGATGTTTCAATATAGCCCTTTATTATTCCAAAATTTTTATTAATAGAGAAATTATATGAATTTTAAGTAAAGCGTTATATGGGAGGTGGGCGTAAAAGTGGGCTGGGCCCCTTAATTTTCTGGCACAGTAATGACATTGCCTAGGGGGCTATACGTAGCAAATTTGATCATCATACCTCTAATTTTGGTGGTTTTATGAACTTTTAAATTTCATTAACGGTAGATAACGTGAAAAGTGGGCGTTATAGTAGGCGTGTCAAAGTTGTGTTTGCGAATGAGTACAACTTAGATGTTTCAATATAGCCCTTTATTATTTAAAAATTTTTATTAATAGAGAAATTATATGAATTTTAGGTAAAGCGTTATATGGGAGGTGGGCGTAAAAGTGGGCGTGGCACCTTAATTTTCTGGCACAGTAATGAAATTGCCTAGGGGGATATACCTAGCAAATTGGATCATCATACCTCTAATATTGGTGGTTTTATGAGCTTTTAGATTTCATTACGGTGGATAACGTAGAAAGTGGGCGTTATAGTAGGCGTGTCAAAGTTATTTTTGCGAATGAGTACAACTTAGGTGTTTCAATATAGCCCTTTATTATTCCAAAATCTTTATTAATAGAGAAATTATATGAGTTTGAGCTAAAACGTTATATGGGAGGTGGGCGTAAAAGTGGGCGTGGCATATTGATTTTCCGTTACAAAAAAGCCCCTTACCAAAAAGCAAAGTGTGCAAAATTTCAGAGTCGTACATTCAATTTTGTTGCTTTTATGACGTTTTTGTTTTTAAATATACCGAAAAATACACTGTGCGGTATAAATTTTCGTACATTTTGATCGATAACTCCTCTCTTAATGCATAAATTTAGATAATTTTCAGGGAATAATATTGTTTTTACTCAGAAAATATATATTCGAAGTTTCATGAGTCTACGTTAATCCGTTTGGACACAATTCCATTTTATTCGATGTTCGTAGGACACGGTTTTTTCGACCAACTCTTGCTTTTCGAGCTATAACTCTCTTCCTAATATTCCGATTTAGCCCATTTTCAATACCAAACAAACCTTGTCTATAAGAAAGATTCTGGCAAAATTTGAGCCCCCTAGCTATTTAGGTGCGACCTCTATCATGCTTTCAACAGTCGGACAGACGGACGGACATAGCTAGATCGTCATCAAATCAAACCCTGATTCAGAATATATATACTTTATGGGGTCTAAAATGGATATTTCGATGTGTTACAAACGGAATGACAAAATGAATATACCCCCACCATTTTTTTGGTGGCGGGTATAAAAAACGAAATCATTTCAAAATTTCAACTATTAAAATTTGGCCAAATATTTTATACACACTTATTTAATGATTTTTTAATTGTTCTTAAACAATTCTGAATCAAAACCAACGCTTGGTTTGACACGTAAACTGGAGTTTGATCATGAAACTGAAAAATTCGAAAATCAAGTTCTTTTGTGAATAACTTTTATTTATAAATTTATGCAAAATAAATGTTAAATCTGTGCTTTTCATGGGCAACCGCGCATGTTCATTTTATACGATTTAGAGTTAATAAGGGCATATTGCTTGGTTTTAGACGGCATTTACTTGATTTTAAAAATTTCTCAAATATGATGGACCCATTCCGATTATTTTACTGACATAACAGCGTAACTTCTATATATATTCAAAAATCGTTCAGCACTAGCATGGTTTTGTAGCTCTCCTGAAAAATTTGAATTTAAGACATACGTGGTTGCCCATGAAAACCACAGAAATAAGGTTCGAAGATTTATATATTTTTGCCTATATGGGATGGTTACACACAAAATACTTAATCATCCTAATTAATTAACCAAACTGTTGGGTATAAATAATGAGGGTGGCAAAGCAACTAGATTATAATTATAATTACTCAGTGAGTTTTTACAATTGTTGGGTTATAAGAAAAAGAAATAAAAAAAGACAATTATTAATTACTTTTCGTATAATTTATAAATATGTATGTATGAGATACAATAAGTATGTAATAGATAAGTATGTTTAAGATAAGTATGTAATTGAACTGTTTGACAGTTAAACGGCAAGTAAGTAATAACATTAGACCTTGATTTTAATAAGCTTTTATTAAAAAAATACATTTTCGGTTTTATCATTAAGTACTAATTTTAGTGTTGCCAAATCATTGTTGTTTTTCGGATACTAGTAATTAAATTAAACAACTAAAAATGTAAAAAATATTATTGTCCAAACTGAGACAGTGACTTAGTAAAATGAAATTAGAAAATTATTTCTGCTGTCACAAATTAGTCCATCCTGTGAGAGTCGTATACGATAAAGTTAACTCAACTAACAGCAAATTTTTTTTAGTAGATAATAAATGTAAAATTTATTATTTATAAGTTGTATGAGAGTATTGGCAATGTACATTTCAAGTTTCAAATCTAAACAAATTGAAACAAACCTTCTTCCGTAAAATTTGGTGTTTTTAGGTGTCGTTATTTTAGACGATTATTGCTCAATATGTTTATATACATAAAAAAGATTCTTGTAAAGAATTTGTTTTAGTATTTTTGTTAAGTGCGCATATGCAGCGTAATTATTTTGTTAATAACACTGTTTAAAATACTTAAGAATTTTTTTAGAGCTGAGATATATTTGATTTCCGCACGACTCGTGGGTAAAAGTTAGAGTGAGTAGGCGTGGCACCAAAAAAATTTCGATAAGAGGTATTGGGCAAGAATGACATAATCAAGTTTACGATTTCCCGCGCATATAATTAAATTTTTTTGCTCATGTCATGCCAATGAAGTCATTCAAACTGTGTAATTTAAAAGTGCCAGTCATTTTAAGGGGAGTGTAGCAAGCTCTTAGATAATACATAAATTTTCCGCAATAAATTGTATATTTCACATGGAAAACAAACTGGCAACCCACGCCATCTGTGGACCTACTGGCTAATAATTTTTAAGAGCAAAAGATATCTTAATCACAATGTTGCCAACTGTCACACAATGCATATCGAATACTTAGAATAATGAAAGTTATTTATACTTTTCTTAATTCAATATAAAAATTATTTTACACAAAATTATTACGTGTGAAGGAATTTGGTATATATACATTTTCAATAAGTAAAGCGAAAATAAAAGTTTATATAAACTTGGCAATGGGCTTGCATTTAATTGTGTTATATTAACAAGTGCTTCGGCTATATTTTTAGCTATATTTAGCTTTTACTTGGTAACCCTTATTGTGGGCCAAATACGCCAGCTAAACTGGAAATCATGAGCAAGGCGTTATCTACCTTAAAAAATAAATTTATTAGGACTTAGTCAGCGATGTAAGCTGATTCGACGAAGAAAGTGTGTAAACAGACGCAAAGAAAAACCAAGGTTACGACATGATCACGACGATCAGATTATATTCTCTAAAACAATTATTGGTTGCCGAAAACAAGTAATAGTTGTTTTTATTTTATTTCATCATATATTTTGTCACAATGATCAACCATTTATTTGAGTTGTATCATTTAATGTTTACTTTTCGTAAAAATTTCAAAATGGTTGTGACATTGTAAATAACATTATATTCAAAAGCATTAAAAATTAAAAAAAATAATCATTAAATAATAGATTAGACAACAGTATGACTACGAATCAATCCAGCTCTGATTTTTTTCAATAATAATTTGATTTCAACTGTTCTTATTCTTGCTGAATAAATTTTTATTATTTTAAAAGTTTGAAATGAAAAAAAAACACAACAATTTTAAAAAATTTGGAGAAGCTTGAAAATTAACAAAAAAAAAAAATTAAAAAAAAATATTGATATAAAAATTGCAATTAAAAAATAAGTACAATCAAAATGTCTGTGTTACAGCAAAAGACAATAATTTGCCACACAAAAAGCAAAGGTTGTCGATTTGAACTGTAGTCATATATTTATATGGTTATTGCATGATACTTGAATTAACCATAATAATGATAACTAACAACCGCAATAATACAATTCAATCATAGTATGTATGTGGCTCTTAGATTACGATTACCACTACCATGTTTTTTCCTTGCGTGCATGTCGTATTATATAAGATGTATATAGGCATGACTGAATGCCGTACTAATGTTTTTCCCTAGTTAATTTTTTTTAATGAAGGTATTACTGTAAATTTAACTCACTTAGTAATTTTCTATAACAAACTATAACGTAAATTAAAAATACTATTTTTTCTTTTGTATAAATTGCAATTTTTGTTTTCTATAACTGTAATTATAATAAGAGTAAAGCCTTGTCCTAAATATGTAGGTACATACTTACACATAAAAATAAACAAAAAAAGAAAGAAAAAAAAATGAAATAGCAAAGATATCATAAAATTATTCAAAACAAATCAATATTAAAAACAGAACACAACTTTTTAAGACTAAGTTCGTTTGATAAAATTTGAAATATTTCACTTTTTTCTACATTATTATTGTTTCTTTTTAATACAAACAAAATAGAAAAAATATTTATTATTTCAAATATGTATGCTGACCTTATTTTCAAAAAATATGTACTTGGTGCTACTGTAGTACAAGCAATAGCTGTATGAAACGTTTCTGAATATTTGTTATTCAATGCGAATCTCATTGTTTGTTTTTTTTCGTTTCGTTTTAGAAAAGTTCAAACATTGACGCAAATATGCAAACGTTTGCTAAATAACTAAAAATAACAACAACTACAAAAAATATGTTTAATATGATTAATCGTGCTGGAAAAGAACAAATGTGATATTAAAATAATACACATACATATGTACCTATACTTATGTGAGCATGGATATATGTAGATAAATCTGTGGCAACTGCTCAAGTCGACATATGATAAAATTAACATAATAACACCATTGCAATACAGCAGTTATGAATTACTTCTATGCTAACTTTTAACTATTTTTGACAATATTATAGGAAGTAATAGCTTAAAAACTGTTGGCCTATATATTGTCAATGAACAATATTATTTGTTATAATAATTTATTTTAATTAAAAGTTTAACTAAATTGTGGTTAAATTTTAAGGGCCGATATTGAGTGTGAATCACATCTAAACGTCAAGTTTTTTTTGGCATTTCATTTGACATTTATCAATTTCAGACTAACTCAATTTGAACCACGGAAAGATACACAATGGAGCAACGTGTTATTCAAGCTTTTTATAAAAATGGGCGTTCAAATCAAAATGCATTATTGGGCCGTATTTTTTCCATAATAAGGCTGGCCAGGCTGTGAACGGTGTTCGCTTTCGTGAGATGATAACGAACTTTTTATGCCCCGAATTGGAAGATATGGATGTGGACGATATGTGGTTTCAACAGGCCGGTGCCACTTGCCAACCCAGCTAACGAAACAATGGCTCTTTTGCGCGGCAAATACAATGGCCGTCAATTTGCCGCCAAAATCATGTTGGACTTATCTCTTTGGTGTTATTTGAAAAAATGGTGTACGTCGATGAGCCAGCTACAATTCAAGAGCTTATGGATGATACAATTCGGCACATTAACGGCATACAACCTCAATTATGCCTCAGCGTCATCATTTGAATCATTAGATGGAGGTGTGCCGCTTAGGTCGCGGTGGCCATTTGGCTAATATTTTATTCCACACATAATTTAACCAAACCAATATTACAAAAAGAAATGACAAGAATTTTCTTAATAATTTGTGTTTTATTCAAAAGCAACATCGGTCCTTAAAATTCAACCACCTTTTATATATACAAAATCAGACGAGATCTTTCAATTATAAAGCGCGGAATTTATGAACCAGTTTTTTATTTTAAGGCAATTAATTGATAAAGTTACAATAAAGTATTTTAAAGTGTTTTCCAGGAAAACTTTAAAAGTAGACATAGGCAGTTTTTCCGTATTGTTACAAAAATATTAAGCACACGCTTATACTTGAAACATAAATGTATACAAGTATTTATGCATTTAATACTCATGCGTTTTAACGAAATCACGTCAGTTGTATTAGAATGCAGGTTTGATAGCACAAATAACAAACATCTTTCAACACATAAGTAAGTATTTGCACATATGTATGTGATACGATAGACGAAATAAATCTACAAACAGTTGAAGGCTTAATAAGGATAATTTTAATTTTTAATAAGCATGTTGGCATCTTCAGAATGAATATGAAATGAAAATTAGAATATTTGTTTAAACTAAAAACTAAAGCTTCTTAATCAATGAATATTTTAACAATGCTATGCTATTTAATAATTCGGCAAAGTCTACTGAGGGATGGGTGTAATTATGCATGTATGTTTATCACAAAAAATAACAACAAACATACGACGTGTTATTGTGGTTTTCCGCATGCACTAGGATATGCGATCCATGTAAATTGTATCAATGCACGTGATGATACATAAATGAATGTATCTGCATGCATTAGTATTGTATTAGTATTGTATTAGATTATATATATGTATGTATGTATGTTTATAGTAAAAGAAGAACTGGTATTGCATATATGTATGTATATAGCAGTTAGACACCTGCATTAATGCCACCATATCACAAAATTGTGTCGTCATTCTTAGAATAAATCGTTCTTGTTATGTTTAACATACAATTAAATGTGAAACAAAACGTGCAATTCTCATTCATCGTTCTTTAAATTCAGTCAACTGTTATTTGTTTGTTGAATAATTATGACAGTAAATCAAGACAGTAATGAGTACTCATACAACACAGTATGCCTTATTATTATTTTTTTATAAAGGTATCAATGAAGCGTCAGTGTTGCAAACCTAGTAAATTTTGTCGTAATTATTACAAAAAAATTATCTTTCTTTCTGTTAAATTATGAAAGAAACTTGTTTCTTAAAAATAATAATCACTTTTTAGCAAATAACTGTATCACAGCAAAAATTTTGTGATGTTTTAAAGACTGAAGACTTAAATTCTACAACAATATTAACACAAATTTTTACACACCAAATGATCACAACTGATAAACATAAAATAATACTTTAACTATTACGGATAACATAACAATAATAATATACCTACCAAAACTTTTGGAGCTGAACCGATAAGAACAAATCTGAACGTTATTTGAGGCGCTCAATTCGAATCCGGTTTTTGTTTTTCAAGATTAGTTCTAGTTTTCGGGTTCTTGCATGTTGGCTGCACTGCACTGTAGTAACGGCAATCAGCTGTTGGCATCGGTAAAAACGCCATTTTAATTATAAACTTAAAGTTATTTTTGGTTCCAAAACGATTGAAAATGTAAAGAAAGAAGTGCAAAGTTGATTCTAAGGGTTTTTGTTATGTTTGCTGATGTTATATTATCGGAAAAAGTTGAAAAAATATATCCAAAGCGCTGAAAGATGCATATTCTTATTATTTTGGTTTCTGTGTGGAAAACACTCACAAGCCGTGGGTACCGAAATTATTTTGTAAAGCGTGTAGCACAAAACTGTACAAGTGGTCACTTGGTCAAGAAGTATACTTTTCATTTTTAATGCCAATGTTATGGAGAGAGCCGAAAAATCATGTAGATGATTGTTATTTTTGCTTGATGAATGTGGTCGGTCTTAATGCAAAAAAGCTATCAAAGTATAAATATGCTGACTTGCCATCAGTGTCCTAGCCAGTTCCCCGTACAAACAATGACAAAAATTCTAGGGGAACTTTCAGTTCATCACCGACCGACGATTTTAACATATACAATGGCGTAAAGTATGCTGAATTACTTGATTCGTGATTTGGATTTATCGAAACAAAAAGCCGAATTGCTCGCATCACGGTTGCAGGAGTGCAACTGTCTTCACACTCAAATAAAAGTCACTGTTTACAGAACCATAAATCAAAAAAATAGATAGACGCTATCAAGGATTTTGGGACGAGGGCATGATAAGAGACTACTGTTGGACTATAATGCGTGAAACAGATCCCAAACAATACAAACGACTAAGTTCGAACACTCTTCATTGCTAAATAATCACTTTTTATTAAATAAAAACAAAATTTTAATCTCTCGTTTTGTTATCTTACACAAAATGGGTGCGTATCCGCATGCAACAGTTATTTAGAAAGGGACTTATACGATTCTTTAACGTTAACTGCTTTTCATAACCTTTGTGCACCAAAATAGCTTTCAAACTTAACCTACTGCTGTCAATATATAACCGCCAATCATTTGGAAGTAAAAGTGGGTTAATTCACTAAATTTTCTGTATCTTTGTCATTTTTACACCAATCTGGGGCTTGTTCGGCGCAAAATGTTCGTATTGAAAAAAAACTAATGTCCTTTGCAATAAAACAGCAAAATTTTTAATTGTTTGGTGTAAAACACATTAGTTGAATAGAGCAAAATATTAAAATATCTTCAAAGTTTTCATGAATTTGGAAATTGTGTCCAATGTAACACCGTCATTTCTTTACTAATCTTTACAAACGACACATGGTTATTTTAGCAATTTTATTATCTTTCAATAGAAAATAATAATTATATAAACCGGCGGATATTTTTTAAGATATTTGTATACTTGTGTTATTAGTTTAAATATCTTCAACTTTTTATTTTACAACTATTAATAGATGCTAAATTAAAAATTTTAAATTGTATAAATACAAATCTGAATGCGGGCTTTAAAAAAAATAGCTCAACAGAAGTTCTCAAATACACTTTTTCACTACTTCCAATGTGGTATTTAAACAAATTCTTTTAACGCGGCGATGCTTCTGGAGGCTAATACTTACCACGCTCGCTTACAAATAGAGACTCAAAAAGGTACAAAATTGTTATTACAATCGTATTCATTAAAAGCTAACAGGTATGTGTTGTTTTGTATTAAATGTATTTACCGCAAAACTCAATCAATTGTTTTTTAATTATGTATTTAATTTTTTGGATACATTATTGTTTTATAGTTTCTTAATATACTACCATATGTATATGCAAACATACACATACTATACATATCTCATATCATCAACATATCTGTTATCAAAACTTATACAAACTTTAGATAGTGTTGAATAGCATTTTATGCCGAAGGGCAAATGTTGTCTTTCAAAATGTAATTTTTAAGTCACACATACATATGTACATACAAACATATGTCCTCAATAGTTTGAAGGACTGCTAACCTACATAGAATATACAAACCATCATATACGTTTGTGTGTACGTTAGTGTGTTTATAAATTTTAAATCATTGTTTGTATGTGGTTGTATATGTATACGTATAAGTGTCAGAATAAACACATTTGTAATTTTAGCACATGCCAAGACATGCCGGAGTTTGTCTTCTCGCATGACAAATGAGTACAAAAATATTGGTTATTTTTGTGAAATATGTTTAAAGTAGTTTTCCTTCAAGATGCCATTTAATTTTAGCTTTTCTTATGATACTAGATTTTCATTCAGTTGAAGTAAGAAACAAAAAGAACACAAGAGCTATAAGTTGTAGTGAATATTCAACATTCTCCATATGTTACCAGCTACAGAAATAGGTGTGTGTGTGGGTGTGTATGTCCAACGAAAGTAAATGCCCTACAGCTTTTACTTTTTAGTTGGCTACTGTGTAATCGTGGATTTAAATTTTTTTTTTTTGTTATTAATAATTTAGCGCACATCATGCCAATTGGGCAAACGTGTACATATACCAGTCGTGGATTTGGGCTTTTTTTGGCCCATAACTTTAAACCTATTGATAACTTCTCTTAAGAGATTTTGTAAAAATACAATTTTATTTTATATATTGTATTGAATTTATGCAAGGATGGGAAATCAATTTTTTTTGCAATTGAGAAATGATTTTTGTAGCATTATGTTATTAGAATTGTCGGGAATCAGCAGTCAGACAAAATTTTGCACTAGTTTTACTTTAATACTAATGCGACAACTCGTTTATGAAGTCCGCGTACTAAGAAGGATATGAAGAATACGATGATTGCGATATGTCAAATCCTAATATAACGCTCAATGCAGGAAGATATTGTTTTTTTCCCAAAGTAAAATTTAAAAAAAATCACCCATTGTATTATTTGTACTAGGATTATTAGGTTTATCTTAATGGTTTTAAAATATATCATTTAAACAAAATCTTAGAAATTTTTTTTTTATAACTTTACAATTTGTTGCAGACTGTCAAAAGGAAGACTGTGGACAAAGTACAGAAAACGGATGAAACATAAGTGATAATGATTTTTTTTAAATATTGGTATTGAATAACATAAGTAATCAATAATTTAAAATAAACAAGTGTTTAAATTTCTTAAATTGAACATTAAAAATAAAAAAATAATAAAAATTTAATAGTGGTACAGGAGATGCAGAGGCAGATCACCAGCAATTTAACGGCTACCGAAATTGCATATCCTTATCGACTCCAAACTGTCAACTGGTAATTATCAATAAACAGATGTTTTTGTTAAAATTTTCCTAATATATTTTGCATTCTGGCTTTTCGATTATCATCTTGTTCTGATAATAAATATTTGAAGTTTACGTGGTGTTTATCTTGACCGGGGTCCTCTTATTTTACCCATGTATTAACGCACTAAGAGACTTTTGCTGTCGGCCTTACACAGGCTTTATTCTTAAAAGCTTCACCTAAAATGAGTTATTTCTTTTAATACTATTTTTAATGTTTTTTAAGTGTAGGTCAACGTTTGTCACCATATATAGTTGTTACGTACGCCTGTTGGAATTTTTGCAATACAAATATCAAATCAATTTTAGATTTAAAAACTTTTAAGATTATTTTTACTAGTTTCTTAATTGAGAATATTCTAAGAAATGTAGTTAATAAAATTGATTTTCTTTTGACAATAATATTCCGTGAACGTTTTCTTTTGAACAAATGCTTTCCTACTACTTTAGGTAATTTGCAGAAGATTTGAAATTAATACATTTTTATTAATTTTTAAGTTTAATGCAATTCAATTAGCACTAAATTCTAGTTAACTGATGGATGAAGCTAATGAATTAGTTCATAAAAAATGAAGATTTTTGAATAAAATTTTAAAATTTTGTACAACTAAATTAAAGTTTTGGTGAATTAAGCTGAAAATTAGTTCATTTTTTTAAGCTCTGCTATATACAGATTGTTTTTAGAAGTATATAATTTATTTTTAAAATAAAATACAAGCACATTTTATGGCATGTAATAAGTTTAAGGATATGGCTTCCGCAACTGCGCCTAATATTCGAGCTAATTCGGTCTTATTTCATTAAAAGTGCATCAAATGTTGACTTCTATATGATTGGTGATTGGTGATTTATCAGAGTAGACCAGAGATTTGGCGTGCCTTCGCAAAAAGTAATCCAAAGGTTTCAAGTCATATGAAAAAAGTGTCCAACTTACAAGTTCATTGCTTGAGATAATATAGTTCATGCACTTTATGGCTTGTTGGATCCATTTATTCTCCAACCCATTTTCGATAATATTCGTCAATAAAATTACAAATAACAAGACCGAGTTGCTGAGAAGGGGTCGGATCGATTAATTCGACTCCTCTATCATACTCGAGTCTACAAAGGTGAAGTGAAGACTTCTTCTGTGTTATTCAAAATAGAAAAATGTAATCATGAATCGATCTATATTGTTGCAAAATATGTACCTACTTAAACATACGATTATGGACACCGTAAGCTTGACAAATTTTGGAAGTAAATTTTGTTATTGTATTAGTGTTAGCATGTTGATTTAAAAAGTATGCTGAAAACAGTCTGATATAACTTATTAGTAGTTTTTGTTTTACAATTGTCCTTATCAAGCGTTGTAACCTCTTACAAACACTCTATATATCTAAATATATCATTCGAATCACATTATTCTTTTTATTTCTTAGAAATATAAAATTTATCACAATCAAAAGCAAATACTTTAGGTAAAAAAATCATACCAAAAATACCTTAGGAATTAATTGGGATATAAACAAAAACGAGAATTTTTAAGGCTAAAGATAAAGTAAAGGGGTAATGTTCGTCCTTTCGACAAAGAAAGCACTATGTTTACTATGAATTATTTTCAAATAAAAAGTATATTATATATGTTATATAGTGTAGAATAAAAAAAAATTTTATTATAAAAGCTGTTGGGCTCTTTTTTATATAAAAATTTCGTGCATACATACACACATGCATACATACATATATACTTATATTTGCTCATATTATATTGTTGAAAAACCAGTAAATATTTGTGTTAAAACTCTACCACATTTATGGATGTATGACTAGAAACTTAAAACAAGTACATCATGCATAGCATTGGGACAAATAAAAATGGACAAAATCTGAAAATTTTCTTGTTGTTATGCTTTAATAATAATTTTTAAAAACTTGGCAAATTAAGAATTTGTGTGTGCATTTTTTTTCTCGATTTTAATACGAAAAATATTAGAGTTTTTTTTTTTATTTTATATATAAATTTGTCCACAATTATTTGTCCGTATACTTTAACCATTCCCACATGTGTATGTATGCAAAATATGATGAGATATGCATAAGGATATTTTAGGTATCCTAAATGCATAATTTAGTACTTATTGTAAAAGTAGTGCACTTGTGCATACATCTAAATATATGAAATTTTTATATCCATTCATATTGTGCATACGAATAGCTACAGCTATCGTAAATATAAAAATGCATATATATACATACAGATATATACTTACTTCATACGTGTACGATATGAACAGTTTTGTGAATGACTAACTTTATCTTTTACTTTATCAAGAATGTATTATATATATTTTATACTACAAACTAATACAAACATTAATACACACATATGCTCATACATGGATATACACAAACGTGCATACATTATCACATACGTACATGCTATATGTTAAAAAGTGGTTTGTTTTAATTTCCATTTCTCACATTTATAATTTAAATAAATTGTTTAAGCCATTTGAAATTTAGGACACTAAATATTCAACAATCATATATACTTATTGGAACTAAATCTTTTTTTTCTAAAGATTTCTTTCATTTTCTGAAGTGAGGATAAGTTTAACATTAGTCATCCATGACAAATTATCATAGTAGATATCTTAAACTATTACAAAATGTTATTTAATATTTGTAGAGATTTATTTATGTTCTGCTTTAAATACCTTAAACAATCAGAAGAAGAATAAGAAGAAACATTAATATTTAATATTTGATTGAAGTTAATATACAGTTTAAATGAATGTGTTTAAAAAGTTTACGCAAGAGAGAAAATGTGGTCAGGAATTAATTTAGAGTAATGAATGTTACCGATCAGGTTGACGATTATACGCACCGTAAACTATATGAAATGCTCTATAACTTTGGCGAGCTAAGTGCGAATTTAATAAATATATTTCCAGGACTTGTTAACGTTGTTCTTTGCATGGTGATTTAAAAAAAAACTAAAAAAAATCTTAAACACTTAATTAGTATGATAGCAAGTTTAATTTTTATCTCCATAGCAATTTACAAAAATACCTCTATATATACATATATGTAAAGCAAAATCTGTAGATGTAGTCTTAATACACCCCTCTTAGTTAATCTGGAAGATGTAAAAATTTAAACGACATTAACGGCCACAATGTTTGAATTTTTTAATTTATCTATCGATACTGAATGGTAGTTTATAAGACAATAAGGAAAGAAAGGAATTTTATAAAAATTTGATAACACATTCTTGAGAGCTTGGGATATCTAATCCAATTTGACTAAACGTGGTTTTAATCAGATGCGGAATCGGATTCAAATTACTTGCATATATGGATAAACTTCCAGTCATACAGTTTAAAATCAACTTCTGTGGAAAGATGTTATTGATTGTTGTAAGTCCTCTACTAGCACGAGAATTAGTCACACACCCAATGGTCTTTGTGTTCCGCACTTGGTAGCACCCAGAGTAATTATGTGACCTCCGAGGATGCCTTAGAGTCCTAGGGTCTATTTATTTCCATGGCACAAGATATTTACTTTAACACCCGTTGAGTTAAACTCTCTCAATTGTTGGCTCTGTAAAGATAGGGGTATTGGTGTCATCTCTATATACCGAATTGGGGATTTTATCGAGGTAGCATACCCTGAGGGGCAGATTATAAGGGAATTTGATGTAGTAATAATGTAGCCTATAAATAAAAAAAAATTGTATTTATGGGAACATAATTATGTGTTGATTTTATTTAATGTAAATAAGGCATCGATTAAATCAATTAAGGTAAAAGTGTGTCTAGACACAGAACAGAATCTTATGCAAATTATAAATCGTATGTGGGAAAACAACCTCTAAAGAAATGACGATTTTTAAAATATATATAAAATTTAGAAGAAAATTCTTTAATAAGAGAATATTTTCGTTAATGAAATGTTTTTATAATTGTTATAAATACGTCGTTGGAATTTGTTTGTAATAAAAATTAAATAAGTTTTCGAAATCAATTAAACAAAGATTATGACATTTCGGAATGGTAATGTTCTTTAGAAAATAGTCAGACTTTAAACAAAACCATTTTTTGTTGTCACATAAAGTTATAAAACATTTAAATTTTGTAATTTTATCGTATATTTTATCTTTACAAAACTGAATTTACAATTAGGCGAAATTTATAAGATCCATGTTGAAACATTATTAAAACGGTTTCGTTTTTATCAACGTGTTAATGAACTATCAAATTAAAATTAATTATTTTGTTAATTTGTAGGCATGTAAGTTTGAATGTATACTTACATTACAAACTGTGTATACTTACATTGTTTTTTAAAATTTAAACTGCAAATTCTGACTTAAAACCTTTTAACCAAACTTCAAAGATTTAAATTATTTTTATACCCTTCACACAGTGAAAAAGGGTATATATAGGTTTGTCATTCCGTGTGAAATTTCTACAATTTCCATTTCCGACCCCATAAAGTATATATTTTCTGAAAGCTTATGAATAGGGGAGTCGATTAAGCTCTGTCAGTCTGTCCGTCTGTCCGTCTGTCCGTGTGTATGTTGAAAGCCCCTTTTTAACTTTTTTAAACTTTTTAAAGCCCCCCGATATCGCATGGACCCGGGTGAGGTATTAAAATATCAGAAATATTCGGGAGTAGATCGGTATTGAAAATCAGAAACATCGGTTCATAAACAACTGAGATATGAGCAAAAACCCACGACCACCCCGATTTTTTTTTTCACAAAAACAACATTACAACAACAACATACATACATACAAACGTGTATACTGGTTAGAGAAAACGTGGCATCGAATCCCAGCTGAGCCAAAAAATTTTTTTTTTTATTTTGTTAAAATTTTTTTTTTAATTTTTTTTTTATTTTTTTTTTATTTTTTATTTAATATATTATTTATATTTTTATTATTTTTTTTTAATTTTTTATTTTTTTTAAAAAATTTTTTTTTATTATTTTTTTTTTGTTTTATATTTATTATATATATTTTAATTATTTTTAAAAAAAAAATTTTTTTAAATTTTTTTTTTAATTTTTTTAAATATTTTATTTTTTTTTTATTTTTTTTAACATACATACGTAAATTTATAATTTTACAATGGGATGTTTTTATATATGTATGTTTTTTATATGTATGTACGTATTTCATATGGGGAATGGTGATACAAACTACTGTTATTGCATGACTACACGTTGTGAAGGGTATATAAGATTCGGCATGGCCGAATATAGCGCTCTTACTTGTTAAACGTAATAATATGAATGTTTAAACTATAATTAAGGTTATACTTAACCACAGTTTAAAATTTAATTGATTTATTAGCCACTAGTCACTTGCCCAGTTCCCAAGGTGCGTATACGTAATATTATATAGTTAGTATTAATTATACTCTCTGATATATCCCAGCAAAAAAGATATGGCAAACAAGTGATTTTGTAGGGCTCAACTGATGACCTAATGAGTTAATTTAGATTAAAGTACTAATGATTTAATCATTAGCGTGTAATTGGAGATCATGTGTTAACCTGAATATTTTAACAAACTGCACTCCGTTCTAATCAGTGAATAGAAGTCATGCATGTTTAATGAAAAGCAGACGTGGTTTCATGTGATGATTTTGTTTGTTTGCATAAATTGTTTAAAATTTTTTGCAAGATAAAATCACATCATTTATGACAATTCGATTATTCCGGTTTTAAGCTTGGATAGAACTCAGTCGTGTTCAAAGCCCCTTTACATAAACTGTTATAGGAAAAAAATATAAATTTTTTTATCAAAAATATTTCCTAAAATATAAGCTAGTCCAGCCTAAATTTATTCATGTAAATAAAAATCAATTTTATTACATTTATCCCGACGTTTCGTCAATATTTGTTGACTTTTTCAAGGGAATCTATTAAAAAACTTTATTTAACAAAAATTTTTCTATTACAAAAACATATAACAATTAAGACTTACAGTAAATAAACAAGGAATTTTTATAACATTACAGATTTAACATTTAGCAGGAGCATTTAAGCTTTTATTTTTATTATTTATTTAAATATAAAATTTTTTTATTTGTTTACTATATTGCAACTCTATAACTGTCATTTATATTGTCCGTGTCTTGTTTTAAATTCATTGTCTTTTCTCTTTTCTGTTGTATTCTTAAGCTCTCAATAGTGTACCTTTTCCTTTCAATATTTTCTTTATCTAGTATTTTTACATCTTCTAAATCAACTATATGACCTGTATCAAATACATGTTGTGCCAGTGCTGTGGTTTGTTTATGTTTTTCTATGTCTTGTTTATGTTCTTTAATTCTCGTTTCCAAACTTCTTTTTGTTGTGCCAATATAAAGTAAGTCACAGTTGTTGTTGTTTCCTTTACATTTGATCTCATATGCAACGTTGTTTTGTTGTTGTTTTTCAATAGGCGCTTTAACTTTTGCAAATATTGTATTAAGTGTAATGTTTGGTTTGTAGGCGAAATTTAGATTTTAATTTTCAAATAATAATTAAATTTTTTTTCTTTTCTGGCTTTAATGTTTTATTGTCACTCTTGGTTAAACATTTTTTTAAAGTTAAACGTGAATATTTGTCTCCACCTCTGCTGAGTCACCATAATATATCTCGGGCTAGTTACCTACACTTCCATTCCTTTTCTACTACTATCAGAATTATTTAGCTGTAATTTAAATTTATGCTTTGTCCTTTTTTTGTCTTTAATCAGTGCATCAATCTACTAGCTCATCAGGATGTTATCCCTAAGAGAAATGGTTAAATGTTTATCTCTATAAAACCCGGGCTTAATGTTACTAATCCACATTAAAATTTTTCTATGCACTGCTTTGTTTTTACTTTAATTAATTTTTTCCATATCGAACTTGTTGCGTCTTGTTCACTTGCTTACTGCACATCTTAAAAACCCCGATTAACTATTGTAATGCACCGGCTTATGACTTTGCTAGATAAATATTGCTTTGAAGCTACTTCTCTCCGCTTTGTTGGAATATATAGCGGATGTAGTAGCTACAATCGTCTCAATTGATTATTGTAGTTTCCTATGTTCATTTGTGTGATTTGTGATGTTTGTTCTTAAGCAGATCTATGCCAAGAAGCTGCAGTCGTTAAAAATGGTATATTCCTAAATCTATGATATAATTACAGCGATGATTTCTATGCATGTCGTTAATATAAAAAAAAAAAATTAAAAAAAATGTTGCTAATGTTTTCCGGAGAACTACACCTAGTTTACTGTCTGCAAGTCTGTGGGTTCGATTAACGCCTGAGACTCTGATGTGTTACTAATACTACAGCGGTTAATTAATATTTGTTACTCCTCTTCGTTAATAGCATTAGATTATGGTTTGGTTTAAAATTTTAATTCAATTAATAATTTCGCTTATACATACTTTATATGCTACTTGTTTTATTCCATTTTTACATATCTACAAGTTTTTCTTAACAATTTCTTCAGTTAGTTCCGTATATATATAATATGCAGAATGCTGATGAAATTCTAAGAAATTTTGAATGAAAATTATTAAAAAATAATTTCAAACCTCAATTTGTAACTTTTATTGAAATGTTAGCTATACGATTTAAAGTTTTTCTCTAACTTAAAAGTTCTCCCTTGTTTTTATTAAAAAAAATTAAACTTTAAAATTATTATGCATTTAAAGCTATTAGACTACCAAGTGTTCTTTTCATTCTATTATATTTAAAAATACACAAACAAATAATTTTTAAAGGCTGTTTTTTGTTCTTAAAAAAAAAAACAAAAACACTATCCCACCCATAAATAAGTATAAACTGTAAAAACTTACCGGTGTCAGTATTAGCAGAAGTAGCAATAGCATGAAGCAGTTAATGCTGCGAGTATGAAAATAAACCTTGACATGAAAATATGAATACAAACACACTAACATTTACACATAGAAGTATATTTAAAAATTTTTTTATGGATTTTTGCTCGTATGTCTGTTTATTAGTAACGTGGTGTGTGTGTATGTGTGTGTTATGTTGGAGCAACATAAGCAGCTGCTTTTATAAAAGCTGAGTGCTGACTTGCCGTTCGTTCATGTAGATGTATGGATAAATGAATGGATGATGGTTGGCTTAGTCATGCATAGTGGTAGTCAACTAAAACCTCACCATTAAGGATCTGCATACATATATGCATGTATATCTATACATGCTTATATATACATAATACCTACTTACATCTGCTATACGCATTAGTATTCTCTACTTATATCTGGTCCTTCTATATATGGTATGGAAAAATATTTTGTATCCAAATCACCTCAATGTGGGCTAGGTGTTTACATCATATGGATAAATTTATGAAAACATACATTAGCGAGCAATAATGAATGATTGCTGAAAATATTTTTTTTAGTAAAAAGCCCAAAACATTTTAAGTAAAATTTAAAATTTAAAACTTCAAATTTGTTCACTGTTTGGTGCATTTTTATTGGGTACAAAAGAATTCTTTTAAATTAAAATTTACTTTTTATATTTAAAATGGATTTAAAACTTAATTCTTAAATTTTTGCATGTCATATAAACTTTGCTCGCAACAAAGTTCTTAATAGATTATTTAGGTGTGTTCTTTAATTTTTTCTTTTTTGAAGCTCGTGTATAATTTTAAATATTTTTAAAAACAATTATAAAAACTTTATATGTAAAATAAAAAAAATTAGTTATATTTCCGCCTTTTTTAAAAAATTGTTTTTCAATTTGTAATTGTTTTGAGTTTGTTTTTTACTTTATATAACTTGTATATTTACCCTTTTAAATCTACCCATTGTTTGGTAGCGAAATATTAAATATCAATAACAAATTGTTTTGAAAAAGCACGTGATCTGAAGCTCAACGAAAAGAAAAAAATAAAAAAACTAAAATCTATTTTTTCCTTTATCAGAATATTTCAAAAGAATTAATTATATATGTCCATAATGTCTGGACAGTTAACGCATTTTGCACAATTCTTTTCAATATTTCTGATTATAACTATTTGCATTCCATTCTTATATTATTCTTAATAGCTGCGATTGTCTGGGGCTTGTTGGCATAAGCCTCCGACTTTAAGTAGCCCCAAAGAAAAAAATCTGGGACGGTTAAGTCCGACGATCATGCTAGCGATTAAGAAATCTATGACAAAGTTCACGCTGAGCTAACACCACCAGCCGATTATTGGTTAAGCAAATCAACGCAATTATTCCACGCTCCTGCGGAGTATAGCGCTCCACTGTATGTTTGTTTGTATTCTGCAGCAGTCTAGTTTACAAATGTCAAATATGATTGACGTAAATCACCATTTGCAAAAGCCATTACATCTTACGTTAGGGTGATTAATTTTGCCCCACCTTGTATGATCCACGTATGTGTTTATAAAAGTGATTTTCTGTGGAAATTTTAATTTTTATAAATAAGGCAGTTATTCTATATTCATATGTGTGTCATTTAATTTTCAAACCCAGTTAATTCAACAAAAATTTTTTTCAAAGAATATTTTTAAGTTTGGAAGCCAGTAGCAAGCACTAAACTTCTTATATAACAAAAAGTATTCAGTAAAGAAAATAATAGATGGAACAAAATTTTATGAAAACAACAACACTGTTGTTGTATCCTTATTTATATATTATGATCAGCAAACTTTGGTGCAATAATTTTTTCTATTAATGTTTCTTTTATGGAAAACCATATCAAATAACAGTTGATGAAACACACAATACTCAGAATACCACTCCTTAATCATAATATTAGAAAAAAAGTATTTAATCTTTAAGTTATTAATTATTTACAAAACAAATGGATCACTTATTTTTAATTTCAAATGGAACAATTTAATACTCATGAGATTAATGATACCCATTATATTATCCATTCAAATAAATTGGTTAGAAAACGATTATTAGTAATAATACTCCCATGACTACATTTGAGCACCTTGTTGTTGATAATTTTTTTAGTTAGATTTCAATGGGGTGTCGTTTAATAACTAGAATGTGCTGCTTACATTACACATACATGCATACAACTTAGTTAGTTTGTGTACAGAAGGTTCATGGCTATCGAACTAGCTAAACCTACTTAAAAAGTAAACTTAATTTATTTGAAGATATTATTTAGATAAAATATGTTTAGCGACTAACCTTTGCTTAGTTGGTAGAAAAATTTCCTTTTATTTTGTATTTAATACATTACAATTTTTAATATTTTTTTTACTATTACGTAAAAGATTTGTACATACATAGCTTGGAGGTCTAGCTCTCATATACTTTACTTAATAAATCATCCTGTATTTTGGCTAAAACGCGTTCAGTATTTGTTTTTTATTGCTCGACCATTTTTGGGTATATATTTCTCTACCTGGTACTATTTCCAGCCAAATGTTTTTCTCAGTTAATTGACGTAAGATCACATCTCTGCACTACTAATGACTTAAAATTAGAGTTAGTAAGCATGTCCTAATACCACTTACCGTTGACTTTGATGTTCTGACCAACTTTATTTGTGAAAATATGGGGATCAATGATTGCACCGGCCTATAAAGTGTATTATACAGTGAGTTTTTCTAAATATAATGATGTTTTGACAATTAATTGATCAATATCATTTCTGCAAATGCAGAAATTTTGTTAGTTGGCATACCAAACTTTGAAGTGCTTGATTTATGTGAAAGGGAGGCAAATATAATGAAAAGATATACAGACTCGACCGCACTAGTCAAGTGCTTTTTCTTCTCTTAACCGTGAAGAAAACGCAAATTTTCAAATTATATTCATATCATATGAAATTTTTTTTCAAGGTCTTATTCTCTCATATTATTTATTATTAAGTTTACTTATATCCTTTGGCTTGCAGTATTGAGGGTACAGTCGTTATTTATTTGTCACTTATATGCACTATCAAATAAATGAATATATAAAAATAAGTACCTGTATGTCATTAACATTATATGCGTATAATAGCGAAATAATTATGTATGATTAAATCGTAGCTGGTTTCGAAAATGCATTTCACTCTACAAATATCGAAATAATTTTTCGGTATTCTCGAATGATGACAATTTAGTTTTTTTTTAAGGGAGTACAAGAAGAATATACAAAATTCAAAATAAATAGTTCGAATTACTATTTATTAATTTATAATACAAAAAAAAAAAAAGAATGTATGAACGTAACGCAGTTTATAAAAATTAAAAAAAAACTAATCATGTAAATCCAATGTTTGTGACCCAGCACAAACTTTCTATATACAAAAATTAAGTGACATGTTTCATCCACACTTAACTATTAATGAATTTTTAAATGTATTTTAAATACTTAGCGTTTAACTACAGACATAAAATTCTTCACAATTTTTAATCTATAAGTCTGAATCCAACGTAACTTAAATAAGTTCAGAAACTTCTGGTGAGTTTAAAAAGGTGTATAATTAAATAATAAGAATTTGTAAAAATATGAATTTTATAGAAAACTATATTTTGACAGTAACTAAATAGAGTTAGCAGTATTGGTTGTGCTATCCAGAAACGTTGGCAGTCGATTAGTTTACTTGTGATAGTAGAATACTCTACTTGCATTTACAGAATTATGTTTGGGTATATCGATAAACAGTCAGCACTAAAAAATTATGATTCTTGCAATAGAAATTTTACAACCACAAAAAAGAAAAGTTCGATTGCACAAAGTGAACTTGGAAAAAATTTGATGTCAGTAAATTAAAAAAAAAAAAATCCATCTACATCTTAGTTAACGGTAAGAATGAATCCAAATAATAACTTACCTATTAAGTTGCGAATTCGGCGAAATATTTTGAGCTAAAAACACTGAAATTAAAGTTACGAACGAAAGATAGTTTTACAACATCCCCTGTAGATAGGCAAAGTTTTTTATTTTTCAGCTTCTCAATTTACAGGATTGTCATTCCATTACGTTTTTATTGATATTTTTCTTTTTATTTTACAAACTGATAAAAATGTATTTTATTGTTAAGAAACATTTGTAAATGATATACAATCAATCAATCAATTGACAAAAATTAAATTCAAACTCAACCATTTTAAATGGGTTTTTCATTAAGCATATATAAATAATATTTTTTCTGTGTCTATATAAAAATAATTTTCCCATATAAAAATTGTATACATTTTTTTAAGTTGCCTTTTTCTATAAAAAAGATGAACAAATATCCAAGGGCAAATTTTAATTATTTTACGGCTACTTTGAATTAAGCAGTACAAAGACAAAAACTAAATTGCTGAATGTACTTGCAGACGAAATTTAAAGTTTTTTTTTCACTTTTATAGACTTGGACAAAGACAGTACCACCGATGGTAATGATATGCAATTGTTATGTGAAATATTTAAGTCGTATATTACCAGAACGCATAAAGCATAACTAAAATCCCTTATGTACATACACAAGATCGTAACATGAACACGATCTAATCGATTTCGCTGATTTATTTAATTTTATATTCGTTATTACCAAAACAAGGCTTGTAGGATAACAAACTATAAAAAAGGGTGTGGCCACATATTTATAAAGGTACCGCATTAGAACGGCTCGACAGGTTTCGCTGATCTTTCTTTTTCTTGTATTTGTTATTACCAGGACAATGTTTATATAATAAAATTAAAAAGTGTTTGTGGTATCTCCAATATAGAGAAAATGAATTGGCTAATTGTCGCACGTATGTATTTAAGAGCATAACTTGAGAACGGCTTGACTTATCTGATTTTTTATTACTAACACAAGGTTTATATCAAAGAAAAATTAAAAGTATGCGTGGTATCCCATATATAAAGAATTGAGATGGGCAAGATTCGTGTGGAAAAAAAGCAATGAAAAAAAGGACGGGTATCCTCAATATATAGAAAATTAATTTTAACGGCTATTTGGGAAATATAATTCCAATTTTAATATAATCGTAAGTAATTATAATGTAATCATAATATTATTCCAGTTATGATTACAATTATAATAATATTGTAATTATATACATATAAAATACAATAGTCATAATATGGTACAAGGGCAAATAATATAAGATCGTTTTTTATTTAGTTATTTTATAAAAATCATGATAAATAAAATAATTTTGGGATAACTGATGTTAAGATGTTAAGATTTATATTAAAACAAAGTAGAATTGTTTTTAAGTTGGCTTAGAAAAATCCAATATAATTGTATTTAATATAAAATCATCATCTGGATCACGCCGTAAGCATGTGTTTACTTTAAAATAATTTCAATTTACTGCTTATTTGATTTAGACAATCAAAAAAAGTGAAAGTGATTTGATAAATTACAGTCATGTTTCGCCCATAAAGTAACCACTAGAATATTTTATGCTATACAAGAACAGTAAGTGTTTAATAATTTATAAATATGAACAGCAAGCGGTATGATTTTTAAATTGCTACTAACACATACATTTGTAGTTTAAAAGACTCAAATGTTTACACAAACAACTACTATTCCTGTTCAAATGTTTTATTTTAAAATTTACAATTTTTTATGTGAAATATTTTTCCAAAAATCTTTCATAACAAATTCTTTAACCATTTTGCAAATTTGCCCTTCCATATGACAGCGTATAATTAATAAAATAAAAATGCTATTAGTATGCGTATAAACAATTATATTCTATCTTCTTGAAAGTGCTGTTTAAGTCTCAAAGCTATTTAACTTGAAACTACACTCGTTTTCAGGTAATGACTGTTTTGTCGTATATTAACATTCCGTGTGTGTGCTTACATTTAATTAAAGAAGAAATTAGGGACGATAAATCCTATTTAGTAAGTAGAGACCTAACATAGACCATTTATGTAGAAATCTCTTAGGGCCCTTAAGTACCCTACATCTATTAAATAAGATACAAAAAATCTTACAACTCAACGACAAATATAATTTTTAAACATAATGTGCGAAAATAAAAAAAATCCCTGCAAGCACAAATGGGACAACTTAAACAACTTTGTTTATTTCATTACAAATTAATAGATCTTAAGCTTAAAGGTTACTGGTTACATATATAAACTATATTCTTAAATATCCTTTTACTAGTATATTTCTGTGGTTTTCATGGGCAACCGCGTATGTTCATTTTATACGACTTTGAGTAAATAATGCTTTATTGCTTGGTTTTAGACGGCCTTTACTTGATTTTAAAAATTTCTCAAATAAGATGGACCCATTCCGATTAGTTTACTGACATAACAGCGTAACTTCTATATATATTCAAAAATCGTTCAGCACTAACACCGTTTTGTTGCTCTCATAAAAAATTTGATTTTAAGACATACGTGGTTGCCCATGAAAACCACAGATTTTTGCATTTCCGTCAGCGTTTTGTATACATCTACCTCATGTATATATATTTTGTGTAACAGGGTGATTTAAAAGTTACCATGGGATTTCAAGATTCAATAAATTTTCCAGTTATATATAGGGTCCGCCAAATAACTTTTTTTTTTTTTTTTAAAGTGCAACTTCGGTTGTGTGGCACGTAGTACCGTCCGGTTGAAACCAAATGTTGCCAATATGCTCCTTTTAATTTTTTATGAACAAAAATTCGTTCAACATGGCCCGATAACGATCGCCATTGACTACGGCCACTCCCTGCTCATTTTCGAAGAAAAATGGGCCATTTATGCCTCTGGACCAAAATACGCATTAAACAGTGACTCGTTTTGGGTGTATCGGCTTTTCAATGTATGCGTTCGAGTTTTCATCTGAAAAGATGTTTTTTTTTCGGCAAAATCGGCCAAAGTAATGTCCAATATTTCCCAGCATTGTTTAAGCGTATACACAACTATATTCGTTCAGCGGAAGGATAAAACTAATTATCTGTCAAATCAGACATGAGCTAAGTATTACCATTCACGAAATAAGCACTAGTTGAAAAAAAAAAAGAAAACGTAAGATGTCGAACAGTCAGGCGGCACTCTTGTCACTCAGGTCATACATTATTACGTCTAAATTAGTTGGCCAATGTAGAAAGGAACTGTCAAGGCTTGGTCAGCGGGCTGACGTTACTCTAGTTTGGATTCCTGCGCATAAGGGCCACTATGATAACGAGCGTGCTGATGAGAGCCAGGGGAGGATCTGCTCTGGATATCTCTAATGCAATTGCAGTTGCAATCCCGTTGGGGACTATTAAGAGCAGAATCTCCAGACATTTTCTCCGGAAGGCTGATAACAGGTGGCGTGGGCTGAGCACGTGTAAGGTGGCACGGCTTACGTGGCCCTCTTTTGATGCACGACGTACATTGAAACTTACCAGTCGAAGTCGGAGGGACATATCGAGGTTGCTGGCGGTATTGACGGGTCACTGGATGTTAGGCAAACATGCAAGTCGGCTCGGACTCCCATCGAACGACCATTGTCGCAGTTGTCTGGATAGAGAGAAGGAGGAATCGGTTTTACACTTTCTCTGCGAATGTCCTGCACTGGCGGCTAAGAGACACAGATTTCTGGGCGAACATATACTAGATGGCCTCTCTGCGATATCTGAAGTTGGACTGAATTATCTACTGAGATATCTAAGGGCCACGGGGTGGATCTAGTACCCTTACTCTTGGATTTTATTCTGAGATACACTAGAAGCTGACGAGTGATGTGGTCCTGTCAAAACGGAGTCATACAGACTCTACTTGACTGTTGGCGTGCAGCGAACTACCACGATAACCAACCAACCAAAGATGTCTGAACCTTTATATATTTCATTATTATTATTATTTTTTGATTATGTAAATAACACCTAGAGAATAAATGGTGGAGAGATTTAGAACTGAACAAAGAACAAGAATAATAAAATTTTATTATTTGATTGGTACATAATTTTAACGCAACTAGCATATCGTCGACATTTTTCAAACTTCAAAACTTCGCCTTTTTCTTCCACAAAACGTTCTACTCAGCCAGGAAGTGATTGCTCGTCATTATGACGTAATTAAAAAAAAAATTCTGTTTCTCCTATATACTTAAGTAAAATTTTTGTAGAGCGAATAATTTGCAGAAATTCGAAAATTAATTGGCTAAATCATTTGCTAGATTTGTCAGCTGCATACTATTTTTTTCGGGGTTATTTGAAAGAGTAAGTATATGAGAACAAGCCCGAGACAAACCTTGAACTCAAGACCAACATTGTTGCAAAAATTTACACACAAAAAAAGTACAAATTTTCAAAAGTGCTGTAAAAAACGCTATAAAACAAATTCATCATTGCGAAGCTGAAAACGGAAATCTTTTAAGTGACATTATTTTCTATGCTTAATGTAAAAAAAATATATTTAATATATTTTATAATCTGAAAAATTATATATAAACAAGAAAGTTATAAACATTTTAAGCCCAATAGTGACTGGTGGACCACCCTATGTAAACGCTCAGAATAAAAGAGAGAAAGGGGTCTGGTTTTTAATTTGTTTAACTTATCAAGATTCAATGTTTAGTCAGAATTCAACACAACATAATTTTTTATACAAAGGGACATTTAAAATACAGAATGGGCCAAAAGTAAAAATGGGGTTAAGCATTTATTAATTTGTATTTATGTAGGTTTATAAAATGAAACACACGTTTAGTTTAATTAAACATTTATTGTTTTAAATTTAAGAAACACCTTTGTGCTTCGTATTGAAACTTATTTTGTCTCTTATTCTAAAAATGTTTGTTGTTCCTTCACAATTCGTCCAAAGTCATTTCGTTCGTTTTTCTTGTCAATACTCGTCCGTATCAAAGCTCACAGAGTTGCTGAGAAAAGTGGTCACTTCTAGTTAAGCGTCCAGTTCCACCAATTCCCACATTTATTGTAAAAAAGATTTAATTTAAATAGGTAAAATAGAAACAAATTTTAAATCCCCTAGTACTTTTGATCCATCCTGTGCGTCCCAGAGTTCAGACGCAAGAGATTTTAGTTCAGGACCCTTTTATATTCATGTAATAGACTCATTCGCTCAACAATGTTATTGTAGTTTTATTCAAATTTCATACATTTGCAAACATATCAATATTTGTTTGTTGTTACGGCATAACAATAACGAAAGATATTCAAATAATAAAGTAATAATATTTAACGTTATTGCACTTGGCTTGACTTTTGCAGGCAAAATTATATTTGATCATTTAAGTGTCTTTTTTTTAATGTAAAAATAATTTTTTATAAATTTGCAGTTTTATCTTAACTAAAGATTAAAAAATTTCAAAATATTTTATTTTTCTGTTTATAATACATGTCTGTATATGTATGTGCTAATTTAAGGAATATTGTATTAGCCAGGGTATATTTATTCTTTAAGTGGATTTTTTGTTTCTTTACTTATTTTACACTTCAGCTGTCAAAGTTCAAAGTTAAACAATTTTTTCTCTTCTCTTATTTACTTTCAAACTTTAGACACAAGAAAAAAAAGATTCTAATCCAAACTGCGGTTACCTGATGAATAAATGTGCCTTGATATGGCTTTACAAAATATATATTGAAGTTAAAAATATTTTTTAAGAAAACAAACCGGCAAGCCTGGTTTACTATCATAGTAGTACGAGTATAATAAATTATATTCATTCATAGAGTGTTTTGTATGTATGTATGTATATGTATTATGTATTAAACCGTACCGTAAAAAATTTTAACAGAACACACTTGCATGCAAGGTATTTTTTCAATATCAATTCTTATTTCGCAAAACGACTTTTTACATTTTTCATTACGTCATTGGTATTTATAGTCGGTAATAAAAGTGTGATACATCTAATAATCGTTTATATGTGAAATACAGAAATAAGAACAAAGGTGACCTCTATTTTCAGTAAAAGTTATTTTTCATTTAAAATTGATGGTCTACGGCAAACTTTTATTTGCTCGTAAAGTGGTACGCTCTAATGTACATAATTAAAGTAATATAGTTGTGGTCTAGTAAAATGACAAAAAAAAATAAATATTTAATATTTAAACAGGCTATAGAATTATTTGTATGTATACATGAGTACACATATTTATTAGACGTGTTCATAAAAAGAAACACTAATAAAATACCTCTCTCTAATTTAGGTTTTTTATATTTTTAATAATTTCTGAAATAGAAGGCTCATCCTTAAACGCATATATATTCTATGTCGGTTCTAACGAATTAATACAGGAATAATGATTTACAGTATTAAAAGAAGAACATTGTAATATGTTTACCATAACTTTTATTTTAATCCTATTTGTCCTCTCCTATTAAATACTACTTGTAAATGGTTTTCTAAAATGAAAAAATATCACGGCAAAACTAAAAGAAGAAATCTTTTCCAAATGTAGTCCTGGTACCTAAGGGCTATAGCAGAAAACCATTTGTGATGGGGTATAAAATATAATATGTAGATAATCTTTGAGAACTGTAACGTGTTTTTTTGTTGTTGATCGACTCAGTCTAATATTTAGATTTAGACAGGCTATCTGAAAATGTATTAAAAATTTAAATTATATTGTTAAAGATATTTTTTTCAAATCGCAAAACCTTGAAAAAGGAACAGAAAAATGTACACAATACACATGGCCGCAGTTGGCTCGTTAATGGTAAATATAAGCATGACAGTAGTGCATATCTACATGCAAGAAAACCATTGTTGTGGTAATCATAATCTAGAAATTGTATGGTTGTAGTTAAAACTTTTAATAATTATTGTGTTCAATTATAGTATCATGCAATAATCCTTTTATGATTACGAATGAATTGTAGAATTTATGTTCTTTTCTAAATAAAATTGTAGTTTTTCCCATTAGTTTTATTATTACACTTTTACAGTTTAAATTTTTTTATCAACATTTTTTTTTACATTTTATTGTTTCTGTAATTACTAAATTTTTCAAAATTTTTGTATATCTTTTTTACACTTCAAAGTTTTCAAATAATAAAAATAAATGTAGGGTCCGCCGTCTAACGTTTGTTTTTTTAACTAGTGCTTATTTCGTGGATGGTAACACTTAGCTTATGTCTGATTTGACAGATAATTAGTTTTATCCTTCCGCTGAACGAATATGGTTGTGTCTACGCTTGAACAGCGCTGGGAAATATTGCGACATTACTTTGGCCGATTTTGCCAAAAAAATCATCTTTTCAGATAAAGCTCATTTTGATCTTGGCGGGTATGTAAACAAGCAAAATTGTCGTATTTGGGCACAGAAAACCCACACGCATATATTGAAAAGCCGATACACTCAAAACGAGTCACTGTTCGGTGCGGATTTTGGACCAGAGGCATAATTGGGACATTTTTATTCGAAAATGATCAAGGAGTGTCCGTAGTCAATGGCGATCGTTATCGGGCCATGTTGAACGAATCTTTTTTCACAAAAATTTAAGAGGAGAATACTGGCAACATTTGGTTTCAACAGGACAGCGCTACGTGCCACACAGCCGAAGTTACACTTTTTTATAGCATTTAAAAAAAAGTTATTTATCGGACCCTTTATATTCAACAAGAAGAAAAGTTGAAAAACAAATTGTTGCTGAAAAACCACTGCTTGATTGCTTTGTAATCATAATGTTGTTTCGCTTAATATTTATTGTTTCTTTTTTTGTAATTTTTAATATTTTTTTCGAATATAATGTTATTTTGGTGTGTGTGAAATACGCCTCTCACGCATATATTTAATCCATCAATTTATTTCAAGTTTAATATAGAACTACATCTATGACTATTTATATCCTTTAATAAAATTTAAACACACAAAAGTAGTCTTATCAAGGTAACATCATATAAAGAATTTAACTTGATATTGAAACATAGAATTAAATTTTCTTTTTAAATCTGTATCAATATAGAAATTATCTGAATCTAAAAAGAAATGGAAGCGGGTGAAAATGTAGGCAAGTCATATTACTTTTTTGGGTTTACGGTTGGATTAGTTAAAGAAAAAATTTTAGCTCGGCATATCTAATTTTGCCGGCTTTATAAGCTTTCCAATTTTAATAAAAGTATTTAGATTATGTCAAATCTTGAAGGTAGACAATAAAAAAGGCTTCTCATATATAGAATCCTTTATTCTACCAAATATTTTTCTGTATAGAGATTCTACGAATGTAAGAAGAACCGTAATAAGGATTTTGGGCGTATAATCTTTATTTTACGACATTTAAAAACAATTAAAATTATTCAGTTGTGTTGGTTTTTTTTAAACTTTTAAATTTTATTCATGGCAGATTATGTGAGAAGTTGACGTTAAAGTAGGCGTGTGAAGGCCGAACTGTAATATACTTTTGCTGGCTTAAGCTACTGTCAAAAATCAACGAAATGTCTGTCAAAAGCTTAATCAAAGTTTTAAAGACTTGACGGTAAATATATTTTACTTTTTAAACTAAGTTTTACATTTAGTTAAGTTTAGATTAGTTACAAAGATTTGTACTTTTGCAAAAAAATGTTTTACTTTTATATTTCATATATATAGCGATATTGTTACAAAATCATTATTTAATGTGTAAAATGTTTAAATATATTACCATAAAACAAAAAATTTATAAATATTTTCACTAATTTGAAAATCAACTGATAACAGTAAAAAAAAAGTACTAAAAAATGCAAGAGTGCGTACAAATCAAATGAAAAGATGATTTCATAAGCAAAGTACGATCAGAGTCGCTTTTTGCTTAAACAAATGACACTTGACGAAAATTTTCTTTAGTACAATATTGTTGCATACCTTTAGTTTGCAATATTTGCTTAAGCCATCAAAAGCATAATATAGTGAGGCCTTTAAAGTTATTTCTGTTAAAAAACTTAAATTTGGTGGTGCATTTTTTCTTTTTAGGCCATTTTCAATACCATTATGATGTAGAAACATTCTAGTAAAATTTCATCCCTATTCCTTTACTGTTCCAGCTTTATCGTGCTTTTAACAGATGGACAGACGATCGAAGAAAGCTAGATCATCCTAAAATGACCACGGGTTCGATGGTTTACAAATGGAAAACCGAAATTAAAACATAAATATATATCCTCACTCCTTTTTTTTGTGGTTGGTAAAAACGCAGCTGTTGTTTTCTTTTTAGATTTGTAACAATATCATCATTAGCTTTAATATTATACATTTAGAAAAAATTGTATCCTTTTGCCAAACATTTCGAATTTTTCGTCATATATTATATTTTATCCACATAATGTGGATGAAGTTATCCTTTTGAAATGTGTTTTATTAAAAAACAAGTAAGAGTGCTATATTCGGCCGTACCGAATCTTATATACCCTTCACAACGTGCAGTCATGCAATAACAGTAGTTTGTATCACCATTTATGCCATATGAAATACGTACATACATATAAAAAACATACATATATAAAAACATACCATAGTAAAATTATAAATTTACGTATGTATGTTAAAAAAAAAAAAAATAAAAATTTAAAAAAAATAAAAGAAAATTAAAAAAAAAAATTTAAAAAAAAATAATTAAAATATAAATAATAAATATAAAACAAAAAAAAAATTAAAAAAAAATAATAGAAAAATAATAAAAATATAAATAATATTTATATAAAATAAAAAATAAAAAAAAATTTTAAAAAAATATATAAAAAAAATAAAAATAAAATTGTTTTTTGGCTCAGCTGGGATTCGATGTCAAGTTTACTCTAACCAGTATACACGTTTGTATGTATGTACATATGTTGTTGTTGTAATGTTGTTTTGGTGAAAAAAAATCGAGGTGGTCTAGGTTTTTTGCTCATGTCTCAGTTGTTTATGCACCGATGTTTCTGATTTTCAATAATGATATACTCCCGAATATTTCTGGTATTTTAATACCTCACTCGGCGATATCGGGGGCTTCAAAAGGTTGATTTCAACATACACACGGACAGACGGACAGACTGAAATACTGACAGAGCTTAATCGACTCCCATATTCATAAGCTTTCGGAAATGAAAATTGTAGAAATTTCACACGGAATGAAAAACCTACATCTATATACCCTTTTTCATTGTGTGAAGGGTTTAAGACTTACCTTTAAGTTAAATTAACTTTAACATATATTATGTCATAATTAAATCTATTAATACGAGATATGTTGTAGATGTTCAATTTTTTTAAACAATTTAAATACCTTTTTAACTAGTCCTCATACATACAAGTGCAAATAACGTTGAATTTTTTGGGGTTTATTTTTAGTCTTAATTACTTTTTTACTCTTTCTTTTTGTCTTTTCTTATGTATGTGAATAATTATATGTGTTTGTGTGCATGCATGTGCTTAAGCATATAAATACAAATTAAAAACAAAGAAGAAGCAGAAGAAACTGATTAAAATATAAAAAGTTTATTTATCTTTTTATTATTTTTTAGTTGCTGCTGCTGCTGCTGCTATTCTTTTTTTTCATTTTATTGTGTGTGTGTGTTTATTTTTATACCCGCCACCAAAAAAATGGTGGGGGTATATTCATTTTGTCATTCCGTTTGTAACACATCGAAATATCCATTTTAGACCCCATAAAGTATATATATTCTAAATCGTGGTTTGATTTTATGACGATCTAGCTATGTCCGTCCGTCTGTCCGTCTGTCCGTCTGTCCGTCTGTTGAAAGCACGATAGAGGTCGCACCGAAAAAGCTAGGGGGCTCAAATTTTGCCAGAATCTTTCTTATAGACAAGGTTTGTTTGGTATTGAAAATGGGCTAAATCGGAATATTAGGAAGAGAGTTATAGATCGAAAAGCAAGAGTAGGTCGAAAAACCGTGTCCTTCAAACATCGAATAAAATGGAATTGTGTCCAAACGCATTAACGTAGACTCATGAAACTTCGAATATATATTTCGTGAGTAAAAACAATATTTTTCGCCGAAAATTATCTAAATCCATGCATTAGGAGAGGAGTTATCGATCAAAATGTACGAAAATTTATACCGCACAGTGTATTTTTCGGTATATTTAAAAACAAAAACGTCATAAAAGCAACAAAATTGGATGTACGACTCTGAAATTTTGCACACTTTGCTTATTGGTGAGACGCTTTTTTGTAACGGAAAATCAATGTGCCACGCCCACTTTTACGCCCACCTCCCATATAACGTTTTACCCCAAATTCATATAATTTCTCAATTTATGTAGATTTTGGAATAATAAAGGGCTATACTGAAACATCTCAGTTGTACTCATTCGAAAATACAACTTTGACACGACCACTATAACGCCCACTTTTCACGTTATATACCGTTAATGAAATTTAAAAGCTCATAAAACCGTCAAAATTAGAGGTATGATGATCAAATTCGCTACGTATATCCTTTTAGGCAATGTCATTACTGCGCCAGAAAATTAAGGCGCCACGCCCACTTTTACGCCCACCTCCCATATAACGTTTTACTTAAAATTCATATAATTCCTCTATTAATAAAGATTTTAGAATAATAAAGGACTATATTGAAACACCTAAGTTGTACTCATTCGCAAAAATAACTTTGACACGCCTACTATAACGCCCACTTTTCACGTTATATACCGTTAATGAAATTTAAAAGCTCATAAAACCGCCAAAATAAGAGGTATGATGATAAAATTTGCTACGTATATCCCCCTAGGCAATGTCATTACTGTGCTAGAAAATTGAGTTGCCACGCCCACTTTTACGCCCACCTCCCATATAACGTTTTACACAAAATTCCTCTTATTTCTCTATTAATAATGATTTTGGATTAATAAAGGGCTATATTGAAACACCTAAGTTGTACTCATTCGCCAAAACAACTTTAACACGCCTACTATAACGCCCACTTTTCACGTAATCTACCGTTATTGAAATTTAAAAGCTCATAAAACCGCCAAAATTAGAGGTATGATGATCAAATTTGCTGTGTATATCCTTCTAATCAATGTTATTGTTGTGCCAAAAAGTTTAGGTGACACGGCCACTTTAACGCCTACCTCCCATACAACGGCTTACCTTAAATTCATGTAATTTCTCTATTGACAAAGTTTTTGGGAAAATAAAGGGCTATATTGAAATATTTAAGTTGTATTAATTAGTAGAAACTTTATTGACACAGCTACTTTAATACACTTTCATTGAATTTCATTTCATTTAAGGACCGATGTTGTATTAAAATAAAACACAAATTATTTAGGATATTATTATTTCTTTTTATAATGATAATATTTGTATGGTTCAATTATGTATTTAACAAAATATCGGCCAAATGGCCCCCCGATCCTTGGCGCCACTCCTCTATCTGATGGTCCAAATTTTCAATGACAATGTTGATGCTCAATTATTGGGCATGATGATGAGTCGAGGTTGACTGCTCTTTTGCCACACTATCGCAAAAAACAGCAATAGTTCCCATTCAACAAACTAAGAAGGCATTCACAGATTTTCTAACATTTTATGCAGACCTGTTTTGCAGAAATTTAAATATTTTTTACAATTCTCCCGATTGTGGACGAATTTGAACGATTATGTTGATCAAAAGAATTACGAAGTGCACAAAATGCATTTTGATTTGAACGCCCATTTTTATAAGAAACCTGAATAACTTTAAAGCGTTGCTCATTTGCGTATCTTTCCACGGATCAAAATGAGTAAGTTTGAGATTGAGAAATGTCAAGTGAAATGCAGAAAACAAACTTAAAGACTAGGTGTAGTTCACTTTCAACATGGGCCCTTAAAATTTAACCACCTTCTACAAATAAAGTGATACATATTTTATTATAAAGAGATTATTCCATAATGATTAACAAAATAATAAATATTGTGCTTTAAATGTACACAAAATTGGTGGTGGGTATAAAAGATTCGGCACAGCCGAATATAGTGCTCTTACTTGTTTTTTTTAATTTTAGGTAGCAAAGCGTTTTAATTACTTTGTCAAATGAAAAAAGCTCAAGGCTAAGTGAATAAAGCAGCAACAGCAACTATAGCATTAACAGCACAGGCAACTGAAATAACTTCCTTCATACATACATATATTTATGCCAATGTACTTCAATGTTAGTGGATTTTCAAATACATATTTACTTGCTTTTCACTTATACAAATAAATAAATAAACAAAGGCATATACACTCGGCCACACATATTCGCATGCATGTCATAATGAAGTTGTAAGCACACATATGAACACACTCAACTGTTTACAATTATATTCTGAATATTAACTTCTGGCAAATAGAACATGCAAATGTTTAAAACAAATATATTAAATTAAAAAAAAAAACTTCAGAAATTAAAAATAGAATATAATGTGTTTAACTCTTTCCCTTCTTTATTTCAAACTTTAATCAAATTGTAAATTTCCTTGCAAAGTTTTAATTAAATAAAAATTTTAATTCCACAGCAGTACTTTTATCTGTGAATGAATTAAAAAAATTTTATGTCTGAACCACTCAATTGTTTTAAAAATTATCAAAAATTTTTATTTCTACTACAACTGAATAATGAAATAACAAAGTAGTTGTTTAAGTTACTGTTCGTGGAAGTTTTTATGTTTAATTTTTAAAATAATTAAACATTTTTGTTACATCTTAGGAAACTGACAACATGCAAAGAACAAATATGGTTACGAAATGATCACCAAGGTCATATTATATTCTCTTTAACAATACTTAATGGGTTTTAAAAAAAAAGTAATAGTTTTATTAATTATGTTTTTATTTATTTATTTATTTGTTGTAAAGTTAATTTACAAAAAATATATATAGAGTGAGAACTAACTGCTTGGGCCTTCGTCTCTTAATTATGTTTCTTTTTTTATATATTTTGTGATAAAAATCAAGCATTTGTTTGAATTTAATTTTTAATGAACAATTCGATATGGTTGTGCTTTAAAAATTTTATAATTTACAATATTATGACGACAAAAAAATTATGATATCTTTACAAAACATATTCAAGAGCATTTAAAATTACAAACAAAAACAGCTTCTTGCTTAATATTTTTAAAACAAAATAATGCAAACTTGCAATCATTATATGTTTTAACCACAACCATACAATATAATCATAGTTAATATGTTGCCCTCAGATTATGATTACCACAACACTGTTTTTCTTTACGTAAAGATAACAATCAGTTAAAGCATTTTTATACCCGCCACCAAAAAAATGGTGGGGGTATATTCATTTTGTCATTCCGTTTGTAACACATCGAAATATCCATTTTAGACCCCATAAAGTATATATATTCTGAATCAGGGTTTGATTTGATGACGATCTAGCTATGTCCGTCCGTCTGTCCGTCTGTTGAAAGCACGATAGAGGTCGCACCGAAAAAGCTAGGGGGCTCAAATTTTGCCAGAATCTTTCTTATAGACAAGGTTTGTTTGGTATTGAAAATGGGCTAAATCGGAATATTAGGAAGAGAGTTATAGCTCGAAAAGCAAGAGTAGGTCGAAAAAACCGTGTCCTTCGAACATCGAATAAAATGGAATTGTGTCCAAACGCATTAACGTAGACTCATGAAACTCCGAATATATATTTCCGGAGTAAAAACAATATTTTTCATTGAAAATTATTTAAATCTATTTATTAGGAGAGGAGTTAGCGATCAAAATGTACGAAAATTTATACCGCACAGTGTATTTTTCGGTATATTTAAAAACTAAAACGTCATAAAAGCAACAAAATTGGATGTACGACTCTGAAATTTTGCACACTATGCTTTTTGGTGAGACGCTTTCTTGTAACGGCAAATCAATTTGCCACGCCCACTTTTACGCCCACCTCCCATATAACGTTTTAACTAAAATTCATATAATTTCTCTATTAATAAAGATTTTGGAATTACAAAGGGCTATATTGAAACACCTAAGTTGTAGTCATTCGCAAAAATAACTTTGACACGCCTACTATAACGCCCACTTTTCACGTTATCTACCGTTAATGACATTTAAAAGCTCATAAAACCGCTAAAATTAGATGTATGATGATCAAATCTGCTACGTTTATCCCCCTACGCAATCTCATTACTGTGCCAGAAAATTAAGGTGCCATGCCCACTTTTACGCCCACCTCCCATATAACGGTTTACCTAAAATTCATATAATTTCTCTATTAATAAAGATTTTGGAATAATAAAGAGCTATATTGAAACACCTAAGTTGTACTCGTTCACAGAAATAACTTTGACACGCCTACTATAACGCCCACTTTTCACGTTATCTACCGTTAATGAAATTTAAAATCTCATAAAACCGCCAAATTAGAGGTATGATGATCAAATTCGCTACGTATATCCCCTTAGACAATGTCATTACTGTGCCAGAAAATTAAGGTGCCACGCCCACTTTTACGCCCACCTCCCATATAACGTTTTACCTAAAATGCATATAATTTCTCTATTAATATTACTCAATGTTATTGTTGTGCCAAAAAGTTTAGGTGACACTCCCACTTTAACGCCTACCTCCCATATAACGGTTTATCTTAAATTCATGTAATTTCTCTATTGACAAAGTTTTTTGAAAAATTAAGGACGTAATTGAAATATCTAAGTTGTGTTTATTAGCAGAAACTTTATTGACACGCCTACTTTAACACCCACTTTCATTGAAAGACTACATTTACAAAAGCATTTTAGTAGCATATCGAAGTTATAAAGGGTGGTTAAATTTTAAGGACCGATGTTGAATTTAAATAAAACACAAATTATTTAGGATATTAATATTATTTCTTTTTGTAATTATAGTATTTGTATGGTTCAGTTATGTATTTAACAAAATATCGGCCAAATGGCCCCCCCCATCCTTGGCGCCAGTCCTCTATCTGATGGTCCAAATTTTCAATGACAATGTTGATGCTCAATTGTTGGGCATGATGATGAGGCGAGGTTGACTGCTCTTTTGCCACACTATCGCAAAAACCAGCAGTGGTTCCCATTCAACTAAGAAGGCATTCACAGATTTTCTAACATTTTATATAGACCTGTTTTGCAGAAATTGAAATATTTGTTACAATTTTCCCGATTGTGGACGAATTTGAACGATTATGTTGATCAAAAGAATTACGAAGTGCACAAAATGCATTTTGATTTGAACGCCCATTTTTATTAAAAGCATGAATAACTTTAAAGCGTTGCTCACTTGCGTATCTTTTCACGGATCAAATTGAGTAAGTTTGAGATTGAGAAATGTCAAATGGAATGCAGAAAACAAATTTAAGGTCTAGATGTAGTTCACCATCAACATGGGCCCTTAAAATTTAACCACCCTCTAGAAAGAAAGTGATACATATTTTATTATAAAGAGATTATTCCATAATGATTAACAAAATAATAAATATTGTGCTTTAAATGTACACAAAATTGGTGGTCCCTTTTCTTGGAGAAGGTCACATATAGAGATTTTTCAATAGCGATTACTGTTAATAACAAAATAATAAATTTTGTGACATACAAACAGTACACAAAATTGGTGTTGGGTATTGAAAATTCGGCACAACCGAATATAGTGCTCTCACTTGTTTAATATTAAAAACATACTGAATACAAATTACATTTCTTTTTTAATTGTATTTATTTATACTCATTAATGATCTGTGTGTATACAAAATTCAAATAATAGAACAATTGTATTCTGATGACCATGCAAAATAAGGAGAATTCGTTGAAACGATTATTGAATATTAATAAATGGATTTAATTTTTCGAGGAAAATCAATCTGATAAACGAAGTAAATTTTCACCTTGATGGCATTGTTAATAGACAAAATTTGCGTTTTTGGGTTCTGTGAACCCACATGTGATGGTGGAAAAACAGATGCCAAATTTATGCAAAATTATCATGATCATCTTTTTCGACAATAGTTTGCTTATCTGCATGCAAAGCCGTGGAAACCATTTACCAGCTGTGTTATTCTGTAAATAACCCTACCCTATATACATTTTGTTCCATAAAAAAGAAAAATAAAAAATAACGATTAAAAGACTTAAAGCGGTGTATTCTACTTAGTTTAAATCTTGCGTTAATTTTGGGCACGCCAAAATATGTTTTTACCTTATTATTTTCACTAGATATGTATTTGAAAGTGTTTCAAATAGTGCATTTCTTAATTTTTTCGTTAATCGAAAGTTCTTTTTATTAACAATTTTTCCACCATTTGTAAAAGCGGTAATTGTTTAAAGGTTTTTTGGAAAGCTTTTATTTTATCTCAATAAATACCAAAAAAATTCACATTTCTAACAACAGTATAAAAACTATGTGGCAGGTATAATTTATAATTATTGTTTGTATCTAGTTACATGTCCGTACCAAAATTAACCAGGATTTGAATGCCAATGAGTTTTCTGTTTTTCTCTCCTTAGCTTTGTTGCTGTTGCCTAATTGTTAACTAAGTACTAAGACAAAAGCTGTACAGGACAATTGCTGATAATGTATTTTTTATTTGATTGTAATAAGTGTATTATAGTATTAACAAATAGTCTCTTAATATTCCATTACATTTTATTTTGTTGTCGTGTTTCGTGTTAATTCATTAGCAACTGTGTCAATTACACTCTGTTGTTGCTGTTGTCTGAGAAAATAAGAAATTGAAGATGGAATAAGAATTAACGAAGCATTTGTGCTATATTATTTAGTAACGGTCGTTAAACAATAGAAACAGAAAAAAGTTAAACAAATACAATGTAACAAATACTAAAGCGAAATAAGTACATACACATACATATATGGCTAAAGTAATTTTCTATGTAGTCAGAAGTAATAATTGAATATAGGTTTCATTGAACTTAAAAACCACCACCACACAAGCAGCATGGAAAGAAGGTTAACAAAAGCCTAAAACTTTATCCTTGGAAGCCTAATGCATTTAATAATACCAAAGAAAAATCGATACGTTTTAAGATTATCCAGTTTTAATGATTTTTTTTTTCGGTAAAAGGCATTAAAAAAAATAAAAAGCCTTAATAATAAATGCCGTAGGCATGAAAGTTATCGAAGTTTTAACAAAACTTTTTTCACCTCAAGGTCTTTTGATAATAAAAATAAAAATGTTTTTTTTTTATAATTTTCATTGATTATCTCATGTTGTGATTTTTTAAAATATTTTTGTTTCGAAAAAATAATGAAATTTGAAGCAACAAGCTTTCAAATAACGTAACATGTAAATATGAATATTTTGTCTAGCAATAGGCCTAGGTCTGGTGGTTTTCTTGTTAACGGATTAAATTTTTTATTAAATGTAAATAGTTTATATTTTTTAAATTCTCTTTCATAATTACTTAGTTCTTGGTGGTGATGGTTTTGTACCATCAATAATAGTCTAGTTACGCCCATGCACGGAGATCAGTTCTCTCTCTTATATACTGATTTTGTTTGGTAACACTGCAACATGTTGCGAAATATGTATAAATAACTGAAATAGAACAATCTCTTAAAAAATAAAGCTGAACTAGAAAAAAGTTAAAATAGAACATTAAAAATGAAATAGAACATTTAAATAATAATTGAATACTTGGACAGTATAATTAAACTAATGAAAAACTTGCGGAAAAACGTCAGCTCTTAATGTTCACTGATGAATAAATCGCTTATAAAAAAGCGTTTCTCTTGAAACTAAATGTTATTATATAGTAACGCTGCTGTTTAATATTTTTAATTTTGTTTGTATATGTTCTATTGTACTCGATGTTCTTGTTATGATTTTTCTTTTCTTTATTTCATAGGCGCTTTTGGTTTTCAAGATACAAACACTAATAAAACTGTAAAGATAAATTGATTCATTTCTTTCAAAATGTTTTGTAATTTTCAATTTGTTACTAATGCTTCATTAAAATATATATGGAGTGAAGGTAGTGTGATATAGAATATAGAAAATTTAAAGCAGCTTTTCAGTAGAAAATACAAACTGTTTATATCAAAAAGGTATTTAAGTGAATATGTATGAGTACAAATATATTAGTACAGGGTGGACCAAAAGTCGCGCCTGCGTGTAAAAATTGAATAACTTTTTTTGCTTATTATTATTTTTTATTAAATTTTTTTTTAATTATAATATTATCTTTGTATGACCTAAATTTTAATTATGAAAAATAATGTCAGAGAGATGACCACCATTTTCATCGATGCACAATTGGGCTCTTAAACAGACGTTTTGCATAACTGCACGCAAGGTTTCAGGCTCTATTGCCCTGATCTCAGCTTCAATGTTGTTCTTTAGCTGCTCTATAGTTTGAGGCTTGTTTACATACACTCGTTATTTGAGATAACCCCATAGAAAATAATCAGGGGCAGTTAAATCCGGTGAACGTGCTGGCCAATTAAATTCTGAATTTTTCGAGATAATTCGGTTGTCAAAAATTTCATTTAAAAGCGTCATTGTGGCACGGGCCGTGTGTGCTGTTGCTCCATCCTGCTGAAACCACTTGTTGGCTGCCTCAGGGCGTACAAAATTATTAAGCATAGCGCGATATCTGTCCGCATTCACCGTTACTGTATTACCAACTTCATCCTCGAAGCAGTAGGGCCCTATAATTCTTTCTAATGTCACTCCACACCATACTGTACACTTGAGGGGATGTAATTGGCGCTGGTGAACAACTCTGGGATTTGTAGTACCACAAAATCGCATATTTTGTTTATTTACGTATCCATTTAGATGAAAATGTTGCGTCAGTAAAATTGGGCGCCCATTGGAAAAGTAAAATTCTACCACTTTCGTTCGTTGCTCAGTCGTTAAGTTTTGCATGGTGGTGTAACGCGAATCGATGAATAAAATCTGAAAAATAAAAAATATTAATAAACAAAATAGTTATTCAATTTTTACACGCAGGCGTGACTTTTTGTCCACCCTGTAAATATTTTTTTATTAAAAAACATTTGGTTGCTGTGGGACTTTATCAGTAAAAAGGCATTACAAGTTGAAAAAACTATAGCAACAAATATAAAAAATATACGTCTCTATAACTTAATATTGATTACATGCATGTCCACGATTTCATTCTTTCAACAACGTCTGAGGGTGTGTTTGGCAATCAACACCCTCAATCACAACCACAATATATTAGTATGTTAGTTTTTTGCATTTTTTATTATTTATTTTGCTTATTTGTTTAGCTTTCAGCACTTGATAGCAAACATATTCATAGACAAAAAAATATATATTTTTTTTTGTATTTTAAATTTCAGGGTATGATACGTTTATTTAAACAGTTAATTTTATACCGCATTACAGTTGAAAGTATTTATTATGTATTTGTATATAAACCAATACCGACCTAATAAAAAGTCTACTTTTGATTGAGCTCCCTTTTCTTTTTCGGTTTGAGCTCTATCGTGCTATTAACAGACGGACGGATATTTCAAAAAGTTTTAAACGGAATAACAAAATGATTATATGTCAACCATTTTTTTTTGGTGGCGGATATAAAAAGAAAAAAAAGTTTGTGAAACCCATGATAAAGAGATGAAAAACAACAAATTTATATAAATTCTTTACATTTATTAACAAAAAGTTACACTTAAGTTAATTGTTTAATACCAAAACATAAATTTAATTTTCCAGCCCTGCCTAAATTATCGATATCTAGTAGAATTTTAACAACATACTTTCCGATAAGCTGCTGCGACGAGGAACACCTTTACCGCAGTCGATGCGTTAACAAGCATAATTGTCGCATTTGGGCAAATGAGAATGCATGACGAAGCTTGAAATAGTCAATAGGCTTCAGCACTTCATTCAATTGAACCATGTAAGCTTCGACATTTAAATCTATGTATATGCAAAATTGGCATCAGATGGACAGATTTGGTTGATTATGCTGGTCTCGAAGTGCTCGAAATGCATTTTGTTTTGAACACCCATATTCATAAAAGGCTGCAACAATCTTAACGCGCTGCTGGCAAACAAAAAAAAAAAAAAAAAAAGTTTTGAAAAATTCATCATTGAAAGCTTTGATTGAAATATTTCATAAAATAATCAAGCTGCAACCCTTTATATTGCTCACAACTTGTGCTTTTAGATTAATACAATATGTATATCAAATATTTTCATTTTCAAATAACGCTGTCACACTGTGTTATTAAGTGCATATTGTGGGTTTTAAAAAACATTTCTTAATTAATTTTGATTTTTTTTCGCATGTCATTTATCTACCGTATATCTACCCAAGTGACCATATACACATATTCAATGGTTACCGAAATTTTACTTGAACGCTGGAGTTTTTTGTGTACATTTATAAATACAACTCTTTAATTAAGATCTATTAGAAATTTTTTTCTCACTGATGTTGTAATTATGTCTGCAAACTAAATTTGATATATGAATTTGTTTTCTAACCGCCGAGAACATAAGAAATATTTTAGGCTTATCAAGGGCTTATTTGAGAGATGTTGTACAGAAATTCGCCAAGTAAACTTAAAATATTTTTTATGTATATGGCAGTAGTAATTATTTAGCACCATTTTGTTTTTTAAAACTTAAGCAAATAAATTTGAGTTAAATCCAAATACTAAACAGGTATGTAATTTATAAAATAGTTGAAACAAAAATCAAATATGCGCTTTCCGCTTAAATAACTTATAAAAGAAGAAAATCTATTGGAAAATCCTTTTCTTTTACTGTTACACCACCTTTATAATATTTTCCAGACTCTTAGGTTTTACAATGAGCAAATATGTGTGTTCATTTTGCATTGCATACAGTGGGACATTGTACATCCCAATAATGTATGTACATAATTAAACATATACGTTTATAAAAAACCAAACAGTAAAATTTGTTAGTGTACATTTTGGTAAGGAAAATTTTTGGAAAGTTTTGTCTAATGTATTAAACTGTTTGTATTTTTAGCCGGGCTTAAGGTATTAAGAAGTGAACTGTTTCCTTTCATACTGTGACGGTGATATTTTTTATAATATTTATCCTTGAGCTTCACTTATATTACAAACATTTGTGTTCAACTTTAATTAAAATTTTATTGAGTGTTTTATAAACTAATTATAGTTTTTTATGCATATTTTGTCTTGGTTTTTATTTTGCAAAGTTGTTAGAAAACTTCTGATTTTATTTTTATTTTTAACAGTATAATATAAACACTTAATATGTTTCTGTAGTCTAAATATAAAATTTCGTCTTGTTTTACAGAAAATGGGAATAATTAAATAAATAAATATCTGGAGACTTATGGATAAGGGATAGCGATCGAACTTCGGTTTCACTTTCAGTTATAAAATAAGGTATTCCAGAATGAAACCAGCAACTAAAAGCTAATTATAGTGATTATGTTGACAACTGTGAAATTAAAGAACTGATAAAAAATTTTTAATATAATTTTTTTTTAATTATATGTAAGTTTATTTAAGGCCTAATGCTTCTAATAGGAGCGAGGAGAACTTTTTATATTTTTGTTAGAAAACTTATAATTTTATCAAAAAATATAATCAAAAATTATGAACTCAGTGCACTTTTTTCTCGGTTTATTTATATCTGTTCTATTGACATCGTGATACATTATAAGAAGTAAGTTGTAATATTATTTATTTAACAGCCATATTATACATTTTACTTAAAACTAGCAATCTCGGCCCCCTTTGCCGGACTTTTGCACGCTGTTTTCTACCAATCAATCATTCTGTCTATCCACTATTATATGTAAAATTATAAAATATTTTATTTGATAAATTGTTTAAATATGATACGAGCATTATACTTACCATACAAAGCAAACAATATTTGTCGCATAAGCAGATTTCTGCTATACCTATAATTGCTATAATATAAAAATTATGTGTGATTTGTGACAGTTTAAATTTATTTTTCTGCTCTTTAGGGATTATAAAAAAAAATCAGTCTGGCTGTTATCTGGAAAAGCGACAAAAACTGTTGGCTTTTGTTCGTATAAAGCTTACTTGATTTTGAGGGATTATTGTACGAAAAATGAAGCCATGAATAATTTGTGCTGAGGTAAATAAATTCTATACACACATCGACTTTAGAAAAGCTGATAAGGTTTCTAAATTTAAATCATGTAGTTATTGTTTTCTTTGAAAAGTATTGCTCAACTTTACATTTTTATGTTGATTGAATAATTTAAATAAAACAAGTAAGAGCACTATATTCGGCTGTGCCGAATCTTTTATACCCACCACCAATTTTGTGTACATTTAAAGCACAATATTTATTATTTTGTTAATCGCTATGGAATAATCTCTTTGTTATAAAATATGTATCACTTTCTTTGTAGAGGGTGGTTTAATTTTAAGGGTCCATGTTGAAGGTGAACTACACTTAGTCCTTAAATTTGTTTTCTGCATTTCACTTGACATTTCTCAATCTCAAACTTACTCAATTTGATCCGTGGAAAGATATGCAAATGAGCAACGCTTTAAAGTTATTCAGGTTTTTTATAAAAATGGGCGTTCAAATCAAAATGCATTTTGTGCACTTCGTGATTATTTCGGTCAACATAATCGTTCGAATTCGTCCACAATCGGGAGAATTGTAAAAAATATTTAAATTTCTGCAAAACAGGTCTGTATAAAATGTTAGAAAATCTGTGAATGCCTTCCTAGTTCGCTGAATGGGAACTACTGCTGGTTTTTGCGATAGTGTGGCAAAAGAGCAGTCAACCTCGCCTCATCATCATGCCTAACAATTGAGCATTAACATTGTGATTGAAAATTTGGACCATCAGATAGAGGAGTGGCGCCAAGGATGGGGGGGCCATTTGGCAGATATTTTGTTAAATACATAATTGAACCATACAAATATTATCATTATAAAAATAAATTTAAATTCAACATCGGTCCTTAAAATTTAACCACCCTTTATAACTTCGATATGCTACTAAAATGCTTTTGTAAATGTAGTCTTTCAATGAAAGTGGGCGTTAAAATAATCGTGTCAATAAAGTTTCTGCTAATAAATACAACTTAGATATTTCAATATAGTCCTTTATTTTCCCAAAAACTTTGTCAATAGAGAAATTACATGAATTTAAGATAAACCGTTATGGGAGGTGGGCGTTAAATTGAGCGTGTTACCTAAACTTTTTGGCACAACGACTACATTGATTAGAAGGATATACGAAGCAAATTTGATCATCATACCTCTAATTTTGGCGGTTTTATGAGCGTTTAAAGTTCATTAACGGTAGATAACGTGAAAAGTGGGCGTTATAGTAGGCATGTCAAAGTTTTTTTTGCGAATGAGTACAACTGAGGTGTTTCAATATAACCCTTTATTATTCCAAAATCTCTATTAATAGAGAAATTATATGAATTTTAGGTAAAACGTTATATGGGAGGTGGGCGTAAAAAATGGCGTGGCACCTCAATTTTCTTGCACAGTAATTACATTGCCTAGAGGCATATACGTAGAAAATTTGATCATCACACCTCTAATTTTGGCGGTTTTATGAGCTTTTAAATTTCATTAACGGTAGATAACGTGAAAAGTGGGCGTTATAGTAGGCGTGTCAAAGTTGTTCTTGCTAATGAGTACAACTTAGGTGTTTCAATATAGCTCTTTGTTATTCCAAAATCTTTATTAATAGAGAAATTATATGAATTTTGGGTAAAACGTTATATGGGAGGTGGGCGTAAAAGTGGGCGTGGCACCCTAATTTTCTGGCACAGTAATGATACTGCCTAGGAGGATATACGTAGCAAATTTGATCATCACAGTTCTAATTTTGGCGGTTTTATGAGCTTTTAAATTTCATTAACGGTAGATAACGTGAAAAGTGGGCGTTATAGTAGGCGTGTCAAAGTTGTTTTTGCTAATGAGTACAACTTAGGTGTTTCAATATAGTCCTTTGTTATTTAAAAATCTTTATTAATAGAGAAATTATATGAATTTTAGGTATAACGTTATATGGGAGGTGGACGTAAAAGTGGGCGTGGCACATTGATTTTCCGTTACAAAAAAGCGTCTCACCAAAAAGCAAAGTGTGCAAAATTTCAGAGTCGTACATCCAATTTTGTTGCTTTGATGACGTTTTTGTTTTTAAATATACCGAAAAATACACTGTGCGGTATAAATTTTCGTACATTTTGATCGATAACTCCTCTCCTAATGCATAGATTTTGATAATTTTCGAAGAAAAATATTGTTTTTACTCAGGAAATATATATTCGAAGTTTCATGAGTCTACGTTAATGCGTTTGGACACAATTCCATTTTATTCGATGTTTGAAGGACACGGTTTTTTCGACCTACTCTTGCTTTTCGAGCTATAACTCCCTTCCTAATATTCCGATTTGGCCCATTTTCAATACCAAGCAAACCTTATCTATAAGAAAGAATCTGGCAAAATTTGAGCCCCCTAGCTTTTTCGGTGCGACCTCTATCGTGCTTTCAACAGACGGACAGACGGACAGACGGACGGACATAGCTAGATCGTCATCAAATCAAACCCTGATTCAGAATATATATACTTTATGGGGTCTAAAATGGATATTTCGATGTGTTACAAACGGAATGACAAAATGAATATACCCCCACCATTTTTTTGGTGGCGGGTATAAAAATAAATGAATTTAATTGGTCTGTCCCTTTTCTAGCTGCGTGACTAATATGCGCAAATTCATTTTTATATAAAGCCCGGCGCGCGTTGCTACGCCTCTTAATGAATAAGAATGCATTCTGAATTTTAATTGAATATATAAAAAATAATATTTTATTGATTTTTATAGTAATGCAAGTAGGTATACAATATTTTTGGTTTTCAATTTGCTGTAAAAATGAAAAAATTTTTTTGCGTTCCAACTCTGGAGCATGCGACGTACAGCTGGCCATGGGAAAAGCATGGATTTTTCAAATTAAATCACACGCAGAAATTGTCCTTGAGCTTTGTTGATAGTAATAGTGAAGGCAAGGCGAATTGGAAATTGTAGTCACCTAAAGTTGAAAGGCAAATCGGTGGGAGCCATTGGAATGCGTGTGTAATGAAATATAGTCGTAACAGCTTAATATGTGAGCAAAGTTTCAGAAAAATCCATTAATTGCCAGAAGCTAAAAATGATAACTTATTTCTTATGGGCGTGGCACTGCCCACTTTTTACCACCCATAAATACTCGCTGAAATATGTACAACAACTTTCCGAAGTTTTAGTCCGATCGGCTTTTCGGTTTCGGAGTCTATAGCTAACACACACACACACACAGACAGAGTTTCACTTTTATATGTATAAGTATATAGATAGAATGATATAGATAGATATACTTATATTGCATATACACTAGGCAATTTTATAATAATAAATTCTTGCAATTTTTAAATATTGATTTTTATGCTATTAATTATTATATATAAATTTGAAAAAATATCAACTTTAATTTTCTAATAATTAACTTAAATTTTAAAAAGAAAAGAAAACCTAGAAGAATTAAATTTTAAAAATTATATATATTTTGTTTTAATTTTCACCGTTAACTTAAGTCAAATTAAGGTGACTATTATTGTTTTAGAAAAAATTGGTATAGAATTCTTAATTTGTTTATTGATTTCTCAAATCATTAGGTAAATATTTAATTGGATTTTTTTATTGTTGTTACATGATCAATAAAACATGTTATATTTTTATGTTTAAAAATATTTAATTTTAACATTGAAATGGGTATGAAGGATAAAAAGGCTTATATTATTATTTTCTTGGGCCGACAGTTTAGAACACGATAATTGTCAGCATGAAAGGTGGGCATAGAAAGGTTTGGCGAACTTTATCTTATGGTAAGCCGTTATCAAATCATTTACCATCTCTTTTGTTTTTAGAAAGCTACTTACTTACTAAGGTGAATTAACTTTTTTGGCGAAATTAAACTATTTATTTTTATTTTTTGGAAGTACGACACACCAACGACGAGCACAGGGGAATTTTTGGTAGCTTCATTATTTAACTGTTACATCTGTACGTAGAATAGTTACACAAATACAACAATATTTGAATCTTGTATTTCATTTAATATTGAAATTTAACTGCAAGCAGCGTTTCCACAACCAAAAAAATTTTGCTACCAAATTTTCTTAAAAATATAACCAAATGAGGAAAAAAATAACCAAAATTAAAAATTATTTTAATTTTATTAAATTTGGTTTTTATATTTTATTTAATTTTTTAATGCAAAAATCTAAATAGAATTAAAAATATATATAAAGCGATTTTTCTTAGAGATCAACAAATTTAATATTCAAACTATGTTGAGAAAAACTAAATTTTAGAAAACAAAATATTGACAGACCAGATATAATGGGAATCATTTTGATTTTTGCACAATTCTTTTGATTGCATAACATTGTTAGTTGTTTGAAACTCACTCTTATTTCTAAATTTTATCAAACTAAAACAAAAAACTATAAAAAAAAAAAAATAAAATAAATTCAAAATTAAAAAAAATTGTTGGTTAGGGTTTTGAAAAAGTTTTTTATAGTTTTTTGTTTTATTTTTGAATTCTCATTTTGTTAATGAGAATTTAAAAATATAACTTATAAAAATTTTAAACTTTTTCAAGAATTTAGGTAAAGGTTTACTGATGATCTGGCATAAGCACCAGTGAAATGCATATAAACCAGCTTAAACCCAACAACCAAATAAATATAATTGAAAAATTATAGGAGCATATCCCAAAAAATTTAGTAAATTAACTTATAAAAGATTTTATTTTTCGGTTGCCCTTATAAGCATTTAGTGTTAACCAACGGTTAGCCAAATGCTAAAGGGATTAGAAAAATAAAATAAATTCAAAATTAAAAAAAATTGTTGGTTGGGTTTTTGAAAAAGTTTTTTATAGTTTTTTGTTTTATTTTTGAATTCTAATTTTGTTAATGAGAATTTAAAAATATAACTTATAAAAATTTTAAACTTTTTCAAGAATTTGGGTAAAGGTTTACTGATGATCTGGCATAAGCACGAGTGAAATGCATATAAACCAGCTTAAACCCAACAACCAAATAAATATAATTTTTAAAATCTTTTCTTGAAAAATCGAAGCGGTTCATAATTTCCTTTGAAACGTCAATATATAGCTGTTAAATATCTTTTTGAATTTTATGTTTTACAAATTTTAGTGAAAGTAACCAAAATCAAACAAGTAAGAGTGCTATATTCGGCCGTGCCGAATCTTATATACCCTTCACAACGTGTAGTCATGCAATAACAGTAGTTTGTGTCACCATTCATCCCATATGAAATACGTACATACATATAAAAAACATACATATATAAAAACATCCCATTGTAAAATTAAAAATTTACGTACATATGTATGTTGAAAAAACAAAAAAAAAAAAAAAATATAAATAAAATTTAAAAAAAAAATTAAAAAAAAAAAATTTAAAAAAATTAAAAAAATTATTATATATATCTATCTATATATCTATATATATAAAAGTGAATCTCTGTGTGTGTGTGTGTGTGTGTGTGTGTGTGTGTGTGTGTGTGTGTGTGTGTTAGCTATAGACTCCGAAACTGTAAAACCGATCGGACTCAAACTTTGGCAAGTTGTTGGACACATACCAGGGAGTGTTTATGGGTAAAAAAAAGTGGGCGGGGCCACGCCCATAAAAATTAGTTATCAGTTTTAGCTCCTTGCACTTGACGGATTTTTCTGAAACTTTGCACACATATCGAGCTGTCATGACTAAATAATTTTGTGATAAGAAAAGTGGGCGGGGCCACGCCCCTAAAAAAGTTTTAATATTGAGGTACTTGCACTAAACCGATTTTTCTGAAACTTTGCACACATATTAAGCTGTGATGACTTTATAATTTCGTGGTTAAAAAAGTGGGCGGGGCCACGCCCATTAAAAATTAGTTATCAGTTTTAGCTACTTGCACTGAACCAATTTTTCTGAAACTTTGCACACATATTGAGCTGTCATGACTTTATAGTTTTGTGATTAAAAAAGTGGGCAGGGCCACGCCCATAAAAAAAAGTTATAATTTTGAGGTTCTTGCACTAGACCGATTTTTCTGAAACTTTGCACACATATCGAGCTGTCATGACTAAATAATTTTGTGATAGGAAAAGTGGGCGGGGCCACGCCCCTAAAAAAGTTTTAATTTTTAGGTACTTGCCCTGGACCGATTTTTTTGAAACTTTGCACACATACTAAGCTGTCATAACCATATAATTTCGTGATTAGAAAAGTGGGCAGGGCCACGCCCATAAAAAAAGGTTATAATTTTGAGGTACTTGCACCAGACCGATTTTTCTGAAATCTTGCACACATATCGAGCTGTCATGACTTTACAATTTCGTGATTAGAAAAGTGGGCAGTGCCACGCCCATAAAAAAAGGTACCATTTTGAGGTACTTGCACTTGACCGATTATTCTGAAACTTTGCGCACAGATAGAGCTGTTATGACTTTACAATTTCGTGATTAGAAAAGTGGGCAGGGCTACGCCCATAAAAGCAATTATAATTTTTAGGAACTTGCACTGGTCCGATTCTTCTGAAACTTTGCACACATATTGAGCTGTTATGACTTTACAACTTCGTGATTAGAAAAGTGGGCAATGCAACGCCCACAAGAAAAAAATAATAATTTTTAGGTTTTTGCACTTGATTTTCAATTAAAATTTAGAATGCATTTCGATTCATTAAGGGGCGTAGCAACGCGCGCCGGGTTTGGCTAGTAATATATATAAAACAAACAAAAAATAAAAAAAAATTAAGAAAAAAAATTAAAAAAAAAAATAATAATAAAAATATAAATAATATATTAAATAAAAAATAAAAATAAAATAAAAAAAAAAATTAAAAAAAAAAATTTAAAAAAATTAAAAAAAATTTTTTTTTGGCTCAGCTGGGATTCGAAGCCACGTTTTCTCTAACCAGTATACACGTTTGTATGTATGTATGTTGTTGTTGTAATGCTGTTTTTGTGAAAAAAAAATTGAGGTGGTTGTGGGTTTTTGCTCATATCTCAGTTGTTTATGTACTGATGTTTCTGATTTTCAATACCGATCTACTCCCGAATATTTCTGATATTTTAATACCTCACCCGGGTCCAAGCGATGTCGGGGGCTTCAAAAAGTTGATTTCAACATACACACGGACAGACGGTCAGATTGACAGACGGTCAGATTGACAGACGGACAGACTGACAGAGCATAATCGACTCCCCTATTCATAAGCTTTCAGAAAATATATACTTTATTGGGTCGGAAATGAAAATTGTAGAAATTTCACACGGAATGACAAACCTATATATACGCTTTTTCACTGTGTGAAGGGTATAAAAAAAAGTACACATCAGAAAAAAATAACCTATTTTTGTTAAGAGTAACCAAAACGGCAACGCTGCCTGTAAGTGCAAAATTGTTGTATTAGCTTCCACTGTAACACATCTGAATGGAATACATTTTCATCTATTTACATACTCATACATACACATTTCTGTAGAATTATATTTTTGTTGTATTTGTATGCACTTTGATTTTATATTGTGATTTGGTGCTGAAGTAAATAAACATACACAACACCCAGCTGATACAGTTAAGTTTACTTTGTGGCGTTTGTGTTAAACATATTTATTTGTGAACTTTGTATTTTGAATTATTTTTCTACGATATTTAATGAAATGTTAGAATTTTGGTTTATACAAGAGCTTAAAGTATGAAAAAACAAAGTTCTAATATTTGTAGTTTGTTATTCTATATAACTGAAAAATATTAAATAAATGTAAACAATGAACCTTTATTTACAATATTCAATAGTTTACGTTTTTTGTTTGTCGTTTTTCAGTATTTCCTTTTAAATCTTTCCTAGATTATTTTCATGTCTAAAAATTTTTAGTTTGTTTAAGGGGGAAAAAACCTAAATCTCATTCCATATTAAAGCCTGTCTGATTTCATTGATGTTCTGCATTTTGTTTCTTACTAAAAGGATTTTTATCAATAACTTAAATCACTTATCGAAGCCATATTTTCAATTTGATTTAAAATAATATTTAGATAATGGAAAATGTGTGAGATTTGTTGGGAACGCCACAAAGACTTTAACATGCATTGGCCACAAATTGATAAGGCATCTTTAACATCACGTAACTCTTTAAAAAACATATTTCTTTATGCTTTTTAGATATTTTTTATATGTAATCCTCTTGTGTTTTCCTTTTTTTATATTTAAAAATATATGTTTATAGCACCATGATTTGGTTTTTTCTGAGAATCCAGTAATTTACCAACAACTGGATATGAGAATTACGTAGATATTAAGGGCAATATTGTAAAAGTATATTGGGGCGTTAGCTGGAAAAGTTATTTTTGATTCTTAATTTGCTTTAATTTAATACGGAGAGTACAAGATGATAAAAGTTCTTTCTAAAACCTGAACGAACTGCCAAATTTTGCAATAGAAAACTCTTTAGCTTAATTAAAGTATTATTAGAGTGGTCTTAAGACACAAAATAGGGTCTTATTTTAACTTTGTATTTTTATAAACGTAAAAGTGCTTTAGTCAATATCTCAGTATTCTGCTCAAATTTCTTTGTGAAAAATAAAAAAAAAATTAAATAATTATTTAATACCTTAAAACCCCCAGGCAGAGAAAGACAATCAATAATACAATGTCCCGAAGTTGATGAAAGTATGCCATAACCAATATAACATAGCTGTTTTTAATAAAGAGCTCTGAACAAGTTTATGTGTGGCTGATATTTCTTTTTCGCCAGGAGCGATTTGGATGGTCAGGAGTCTCTGAATTTCATTTTGGGTTGAATTGTCCTGAAGTGAGTTTGAATCCTCATAATAAGAAGCTCTTATAAAGATATTTTGGCTTTGCTGGAAATCGAACTAAGATACTTTTGGGTTTTCGCTTTATTCACTACGCGAAGCCACCAATTTACCAATTATGTATTTGTCAAATATCAAATATAAACTGAGACCGTATTGTTGTATTCAGAGTATTGTAACGGTCTGGCTAGTTGTAGGCGCTTATATCATTCCGTTTGAATTTCAACAGTACTCATTTGGAAACTCAATAAGTATATATTATGAATCCTTATAGATAAATCGATTTAACTGTGTGTGTCTCTTTTTGTCTATGTATATCCCACAAGCTCGTTTGTAATATCAATTTATTAGAAATGTTTTCGAGAATTTGACATCAACAATCAACACTAGAGTCTATAATATAGAAGAAAAAAACACGTACACTTCTGTTTCTTTTTATTAAAATTTCAATTACAAAATTCCATAAAAAAACAGCAAAAAGAGCGGGTAAGACATACTCACATACATAAGTGTATGTTATATAATTTTATATTAAGTTTAACCTTAAAAAAAATTATGTCCTTAAAACGATTTGCCATTAATGCAGCAAATGTGTTTAATAGACATTTATATGCTGACCTCTAAATTATAAAAATAATCAAGTTTGTTCATAACACAAAATTAACACCCGATTTATAGATTATGACGTTTTTTGTTTGTTTTTTTGACGAGTAGGGTAGAGAAGAAAAAGTAGAAAAACACAACATTTAATGTTTTTAAGATTTTTTTATATGTACATCTATATGTATATGCATTTATTAAGACGTAAAATAAGTGAGAAATTATAGAAATTGTGTCACCGTGTTGCAAAGGCATTAGGACTCTTGGGATGATATTGGCATTATCAAAATCCCATAAGCTTAAAAGACATAAATCTATTTGCCAAAAAAAAAATCAAGCAATGTGAAAAAATACACATAGCACATACTTTACTTAACATGCACATTACTAATACATTCATGAGGTATTAAAAACATGAATAAAATCAAAGAAAACTAAAAAAATAAAAAAAAGTTTTGTGTGCTTTAATAAATCTTTATGAACAAAAAGTCATCAACTTGACGACATTAAGGCGTAAACTAACAAAATAAAAAATGAATTGAACATTGCTTGAAATAGCAGGCGAGTATATAGCATTTGAAAATGAATTTTAACATGCGTCCATTTTAATCTTTGAGTAGTAATACACAATAAACTTGTGAAACAGTGTTTCCTAAAATAAGCAACTAATAACATATTAGTAGAAAATCAACTACAGTTTATTTTCAATTCTAAGAAATAGCTCTAAAGAAAAATTCCCTATGACTTTGTTTTGTTTGCTGCTTTAAATGATTTCAAAAAAATAAAAAATTAAAGGATACTGACAAATCTTGCTTAATCTTGACTTAAAGTCCTTTGTGTGTCGGGCTCCATCCTGCCGACACCACTTCTCCAGTCTGTTTTCAAGAGAACTGAGCATAAAATGTTCTATCATAAATCGCTACCGCTCTCTATTTACGGTTACAGCACTTCTATCTTCATTTTCGAAGTAGTAAAGTCCAATGATATTTTAAGATATAATACCACACCATATTGATAAATGGCGCTTGGATTGTAATAACCCTAAAACCTACAGTTCTGCTTCTTGACAAAGCCAATGAAGTACAAATAACCATCATCACTCATAATCAGATTTTAAAAAAAGTTGATTTTATTTCAGGTCAATGTTGCCGATAATCTGTGGGTTTTAGTTCTTGCACAAATTGCATCCCATATGGAGATAGTTGATGTTTCTGGTGTTGCTAGTGTTTCGTTAATAGCTTGCTCTACATGTTCAATATTTTCTTGAGTGGTAATTAAACGTTTTCTACTGGTCTGAGGCAAATTATTGTTAAATTGAAAATCTTCAACAACAGTCAATAAAAAAAAAAAAAAAAAAAAAATATTAAATTTAAATTTTTTTTTAATTTTTAAAGTGTAAAAAAAATAATTTAAAGTAGATTAAAGTTTAAACAAATTTTCCATTATAGCCAAACTTTTGATCAACTCGTTGTGAGACTATAAAATTTGTATAAATTATTTTCGAAAAATATTTATGTGTATAATTGCGTTCATTGGAGTAGTTAAAATTTTTTTTCGAGGGATGCGGAAGCTTAAATTTGTTTGTTATTTTTGAAAATGAGTTAATTTGATATGTAAAAAGTTACTTTTCTAAAATTGTGGGGAGGCATTTCACCCACCTGAATAGTCTAGTTATGCCAATGTTTGCAATGTACTCAACAAAAAATTTCGATCAACTTTCTGTCAAATGTCGGTTTCTTGTGCAAAGAGCCAAACATCCTATATGGAAAAATCTGTTAAAAAAAATCTTATACGAAAAGGTTAGTCTATTACTTAGTTATGACAGCTTATGAATTATTATTGGTAAGTCTTTGTGCCCAAGTAAATTCTCGGTGGTGATTTCGGGGCCACATATTATATTATGTTGGGAAGTACTGATCATTAATTTTTTAAATTTCTTACGCAAATATTCGGTGAATTCACAAATTATGCCATCATGTCGTATTTTTATATTGTCGTGATTTTTTTTAAGTTTAAAATTGTTTAGGATAAGAATATTTTATTGGTCATTATGAAAGTGTTAGTTGAACCATTTTAAAATTTTGATAAATTGTGACAATATGACAATACAATATGGTGAGTTCACCAAATGAATTTTCGAAGTTTGTTTTGTTTTGTTAAGTACATATGACACACACATTGACACATTTCATATTTCCTCATTTTTATTCTTTCAACTTAAACTAACTTGATGTTGTTGTATATTCCTCATCTTTATATTCTGATGGTCCTTGTTATTCTTTGAATATATTAAACATATCAGATAAGAAAAACAATTAACACATACACACATAACTTAACTTATAAGAAGCTTTTATGTATTGTCATTCCAGACCGATCAAAGGATACCTTAGACTACAGAGATAAGTAGTAGCACAAATGTATAAAAAATATATTTTTTTAAACTGAAATGTTTTACAATTTAATAAATTGGAGTTCATAATGGCCGTCAGTCAAAAATGACATTTTTATATGGGTCAGATCTAGTAATCAAAAAAAAAAAAAAAAATCAAGGGCCTTTATCAGTACAATACAGTAAGCTGTGAAAAGGTTAAAATGCAAGATGGCAATCTAAATAAAATGGCGGATTATTTCTTACTCAATCTCATTCATTTGTGTATCGAATGAAAGGGCTTGACTTGTTGTAATAATAGTAATACGACTTACTATGTCAAAATTCAAAAATAAAAATTGCGTCGGAAATATTAAAGCAAAATAGCGTATAACGTCAAAATTTAAATCCAGCTAAGCTATGCTGTGGTCACTATAGTTAAATATGTACACAGGCGCGGATACAGCTAAAGCTTTTTTATTAAGTATAAGTGAAACAAAAGTTTTTATTAGTTCAATCAAAATAAATATTTATTATACAACAACGAAAAACAATTAAAATAAAATAAAAAATTTTTGGACGTAAAGTTTAACAAAAACAATTACATATATTATATAAAGGAGCTTATACACGGCATGTTTTTTACATCTGACCTGTCAAATTCTCCAATGCTAATACAAACATGTCGTGTGTTACCTTTAAAACATTACTTCTGTAAAAAAAAACATGTGTTGAGACATCTGACAAAATTTTAATTAGCCGTTGGCAGAAATCTCTGCTGCTTCAAATCAGTCAGCGTAAAAGAACAATTTTGACAGACATGTAGATTTACATATCGATGCCTTACTTCCTCAACCTCGTATCTTAAAAAATAAAATTTTTCAGGAGAGAAAATAAAAACGGTTCATCTTTTTATACTTCGGTGTTTGGTTAAAAGTTTAAATGCAATTATTAAGGAATTGATTGTATTTATGTATATTAGTAGTAATAATATACTAATCTTCTTTAGTTAAAGCATAAAACAATCGTTTGATATGAAAAAGTCAAAACCGTATTTTTTAAGATACGAGGTTGAGGAAGTAAGGCATCGATATGTCTCACAAATTTCAAATTCAGATGTAAAAAACATGCCGTGTATTATAGCCTTAAGTAATTTGTGGCTTCCTGTTGCAGCAAATTTATTAAGCACAACTTCTGGATCAACATCGATATAGTTTTGAATATGTAAAATGGCTAACCCCTTTTAGCCTGTCCTCTGTCATGGATGATCTCAGCCACGTTTTAATGCGACGAAGAGTTGCAAATGATCTTTCGACCGTAGCATTACTTACCGGAATTGAAACAAAAATGGTAAATAGTTTTCTTAAATTTGGATAAATATCCGGATCACACATAATTTAAGCATCTACCACATTTTCTGGAAGTTCTTGACAAATGTTCCATTTCTGCTGCCAATACAAGAGATCAGCTTCAAGTTTAGATTTTAGTAATTTTGTATCGGTTTCTTCGTACTTAAACAAATCGTTTACAGGGAGTTGAATTAAATTGAAAATTAAGTCTAATAAGTAATGTTTAATGCTTTTTGGCAGAAGTTTAGCGATGTTAAATCGTTTGAGAACGTCTTTTGGAAAACGTACTTAAAAGTCCTGGAGAACAGAATCAATAAAAGAGATGTATCCCTCTATGCATCCTTTTATTGAATGATTTCGTTCAAGTCTTGAGTTTTCACCTAGAATTTTCATACCAGGTGAAGGTAATATCCCTTTTTCACCACCAACATACCACCCTACAACTCCCAGAAATGGCGCTTGTATGTACATGATTGTGGCACTGCCGAATATAGCACTCATACTTGTTTGTATTAAGAGTGTTGTAATTTGAAAATACAACATTAAAGAAATACATTTAGAAAAGCCGTAGTTTGCATCGGTTGTCTTTTATTTTGTTTTGATCTTTGTAAGAAATAAAATAAAGATAAAATAAAAGTAATTAGAATGTAGTCAGTCCAAATTGAGGCAATGTAAAATGTGCTAACAATGCATTGTAGCTATTTGTGATATTTGGTACAGAGTTTTGCAACTACCTACTGCTTTTTTCAACAACTGGAAGAAATGTAAATATTAAAAAACACATATGTGAGCTAAATTGAAATAAGCTGTCGGTTGAAAACATAAGAAATTTGACAATATATTATGAGTAAAAATTTCGTAAAGCGATTTGTATTAAGATAGAATCATGAATCGATTACAACCTACTTTAATAGGGTTCTCTTATGAGCTGTATATAGACAATGGCAAAATGGTGTTAAACTAACTTAGTTTAGTTTAAACAAATAATCACAAAAGCTTTTCTTATACGATTTGCATACGTAAGGGTTAATGCTAAATCATTTTTAGGGGTGTTACAAACATCAACATAAAACTATGTTTGCCAAGCTGAAAAAAAATGTAACTAAATGAGCGGGGCTGGACCATACAATGACTTTCTTTTTGTATTTCCCTCTTATTATTTTTTGGTATGGTTTGACTTATGATGTCTTCTTGTTGCCAACAACAAAAAATTCTTCTGGATATATTTTTGCTTTGCTTTTCTTTAAATTGCTTTTGTGTTTGGTCATTATACTGGTGAAGTGATGATGAAGCTATTATAAAAATATTGTTTAGAAAACATACTAAATAAACATTACACTTGCACATAAATTTAGTCAAGTAATTTTTACACATAAACCATCATCTTCGTTAGGGATGTGATGTATTCATAAATTTCAATGGCATAAATTACTTTTAGGGGAGGATATAAAGTTGGTAGAGCGGAAAATGTGACATAAACATGGCTTTCTTTAAAGATGTTACACGATGCGTACTTTAATATATTAAAATTGTAGCTTTTTTTTCTCTGAACAGTTTTGAACTTCCAACTGTTTTCACACCTACAAATAGTAGTTATTTTTTATTCAAGAACAAATTTCGTAATTATTCCTCATCTATTATTTTTTTTTTAGTTGAACTTTAGTATAATATTTAATTCAAATGGTATTATTTATTATCAATATATTCACTGCCATTTGCCATTAATCATTGCAGTTAAGGTTTCTTTCATTCGATAAGCTTTCGATGGGCTATTGTCAATTGATGGTGATGACAATGCAGATGTTGGTTGTTTATGGTTGACGAGAAGCTCAATGTATCAGATAAACAAATTATTGTCCAGGCTTATCGATCTATAAAATATATGTACATATTAACATATATTCATATGTATGTATATGCTCATAGTATATTACTTATTAGGCGTAATAAAACACAAAAAATAAATAAATTGTACTTACATACATACATATGCACACTCCGTAATATAAATAACATTTTTATTGAAATGTAAATGATTTTATGGTTGATATTGGAAAATAGATTAAGACTTAAGTTGTTTTATACATTTTTTTATAATACTAAATAAGTCGTTATTAGGGTAAGATTATGTAAAAATTTAAAACAACTAAAGTTTAATTGCTGAAATATTTTATCTGTTAAATATGTAAATATTTGAATAATGTTTTGATTTATGTTACGAACCGAGTTGGCCCAGTGAGGTTTCCGGCTAGCCTGTTCGTGGCGTGGTTCCAACCCTCTCAGTTGCCGCGCATCCACTCATAAAACAAACTGAAAAAAAAACAAAAACCACTACATCAAAAACTACGACAAACTCCACCACACGAAGAATTCACGAGATTCAGGTGTTTCCTCCAGTCTCGCCCACCCAACCATATCGTAGCAGCATCCGCTGTTAAATTTTTTCGCGACCCAAAAGCTCACATCACCTCATCTTCACAACTTATCAATGTTAATGTTTCATACAATTATAATTTCCATACGTTTTAAGAAATGATAAAGGCTACAAAGTTTTTAATAATTGACCTAACTTTGGTAATGTGTGCATTCCAGGATGTATCCATTTTCAAATCGGCAGAGTTATAGTAGAAAAAAATATTAAAAGTAAAAGTTGTTTTTTTTCAATTTAAGGCACCCAGATAAATAATTGCTATAATTAATACATAGACTACTTTTTAGTCTGCTAAGCATATCGCTCATTTACAAATACAACGTAATAACTCAAAATTAAAAATTTTGGAGTTAATCATACAGAATTGTTTTCCATTTCATTTTTTATATTGTGTATATGTTGCATCTTTATATTTGTTTTGACTTTCCACGTTTTAAGAGAATAAGCAGTTTTTTTTATCTATATGAAAAGAGTAAAAAACTTCAACTGCGATTATCTCGAACTGGATTTTTTTTTGAGTTATGACGTAAAATTAGTAAATGAACGATACATAAAAAGTTGCTAGCCGAAAACGTATATATATTTATAATAATTATCGTTTAGTTAGTGTGCAAACTGCCCAAACCTTTTTTTTAAATTTTATAGGAAGTATGGCAAAAGTTTTCACTCTTTTGTTTTAAATACATTTTTATTCTATAAACGCAGATATCAACTTGGATTTGTTATTTTTCAATACATCTAATCGAATTATTTAAAAATAATGTATTTAAAGAATAATTGCTCGTTTTTGGACTAAGCACATTTGCTGTTTTGCTTGGAATTGACTCTCTTTTTTTTTACAAAAGTGTATGATAGGTTTATCATACCGTGTTAGACTATATAATAGTAGTTTGCGACCACCTGTAATATATATTTTCTGAATGCTTATGACTAGGGTAGTTGATTGAGTAATGTCCGTGGGTCCATGTGTCTATAGATATCAGTTTTTTTTAAGCTCCGCGACAACATTAAGACCCGTGTGACGTACTCAAATAGCAAAAATATTCTGCAGCAGACCACCTAATTTTTTTTACAATACATCCGTACAGACTGGATAAATCTGGGCTTAAATCTTGGCTGAGACAAAAAAAAATTTTTTTGTTTTTGATATCAAATGAAAAAGGGCATATTTTTATGAAGAAAACTAACGTAGTAAAATCTTTTTGAAATTATGTAACAGTGGTTTTCACCAAATAGTTTTTTTTAATAAACTATAATTGCCTGTTGGTAATGATATTCTTTAATACTTTTTATTATATTTTGAAATAGTAGATCGTTTTATACTTAAAATTAATTTATATATTAACTTAAATTATTTCAGCTCAAGGTCTTTTTTAAATTTAAATAACATCTTTAATTTTTATGCCAACTGGGCATAAGTGTATACCTGTCATGGGTTTGGGCTTTTAATGCCGCTCCTTTTCAACCTAAACTAACCTAACCTAATTTTTATTAATTCTTTCAATATTCGCTACTCCATTGTGTAGCATCATCAGGAAATATTTGTTTTGATTTTTTTGTAAATTTTTTTTTTGGAAGAATTAATAAAAATCAAAGATATTATTTAAATTTTAAAAAACCTTGAACTAGAATAATTTTAGTTAATATTTAAATAAAAAAAGGTCAAAAAACTAAATAATTTTTATAAAATTAATTTATTGGTGACTAGTTATTGGCCTGTTCTCTGCTTACCAGTTTTTATGTATCTTTACTTTATATGCTTTAAGATAAAAATAAAACAACTATTCCAATAAAAATTCATTTTATTTTCTAAAAAAGTTGAAAAATAAATCAAATACAATAATAAATATGGTCACATTTTATCAATATGTTCGCAGTTTGCCGGCATTATAGAAATAAAAATAAGTCGTTTGAAGAATTTGACGCTTATAACGTATTTCGATCAAAGCCATATATGTATGTAGGAATTCTCATACTCTCATATTCTCATACTTAAATGGTTTTTTTGACGACTAATATTCGCGCCGAATAGTTCTTCTTTCAACCCAGTTTTTTGCCCACAAAAGTTGTCTACAGCTACAATTGTGGTTTTTTAGCCATAAAGATGTGATGTAGTAAAAAGATATTGAATTTCATTTACACACATGATTCTATTCTTAATGGGATATATTCGGAAGCCTGCTGCATTTATGTCTTTAAAACATTAGGCAGTGTTCGCTGCTAGGGAATAGATTCTATTTCACCACTGAATTTTGGCACTTATATTAGATATCAATTACGTTAAGTCGAAATTCTGTTCACAATATTAATAGGGCACTACATATTTGTGATATTTTCTTACATTGATAATATATAGGGCTCACAGATTTTCAATTATTTTACAGCTTTCTTTAGAAAAGGGCATGAATAACTATAGCACTTTAATATGCTTTTTCATTCTCTAATTCTGTATGAATTAAATATTATATACCATTTTGATAGTATCATGCAAATATTAAGAGAATATTTCTGAGATGAGAAAACAATTTATTGTCAAATAAATTATAATATCAAACATAACTTTTATTGTATTTACTAAATAATTGAATAATCAAGCTGGCCAATTACGTATTCGACCATTAAGGTGTGTAGATGTTAGGCACCAAAGGATGTTCTTTCGTATTTAACAAAGTATAACTGATTAAGCACAAGTAATTCAATTGACTATTTAATTGTTTATGCATCATTGAATATTTTTCCATTGACAAGGAACAAGTTTCTTATCAAACGTTTCTCTTACCATTTTTTCCTTTCCTTTCCTTTCCTTTCCTTTCCTTTCCTTTCCTTTCCATTTATTTTATTTTTTTTTTTACAAATTTAAACATTAATTAAAGAAACTAATGTTCGTATAGCCTCGGAAAGTAATATCATAAACACTAATATAATGTTTTTAATAAACCGTAAAGAAGACTCATTTTAATTGAATTTACTTTCATTTTGTCTCTTTGTTAACACTTCATATTGACTTTTCATTAAAACAATCTGTCCTAATGGCATTATGGCCTAGTTTAATGTTTCAAATCACTTTAAACAAAATGGCAAAATATCAGACGAACAAAAAACGTAACAGAATGAAAGAGAAAAGTGAATGGATAATAAGCAATAGCGTTTCTGTTGTCCTCGACGAATTTTGTGTACCTATCTGTAGTGAAAAATTTAAAATTTTTTTTTTGATAAATTTTTAGCAAACACAGTTCTATATAATTGTAGAATATTTTTTCTATATTTAAAATAATCAACTTAGGGTTGTGTTTTATATGAGAAGTAAGAGTAAAAGTGGGCGTGTAAAATTCATTTTTAATGGCTAAATTAAATTGACCATGTAACAGGCTCAACATACCATCCATCCTTTGTTGTCTTTTGTAGAAACAAAAAAAAAAAAAAAAAAAAAAAAAAAATCATTTGTTGGCTCGTTTAGTACATATTTTTTACATACTTACAATCTACGTGTTGTAAATGGGGTGTGTAGGAGGGAGGTTTTTTTGCCTTTTTTTTTACCTTGTAGCTTATTATCGTGGCAACATTTCCATGCATGAAAATTTAATCTTAATGAAATTGAATTATACACGATAGAAAAGTACAGATTAAAGCTAACTACAGAACCAGGTGGTAGAACAATTAAGTAGGGCGGGTTGGCTGGCTGGATGGCTGGCAAAGAGCTCTCTACAAATAGCACACTGACATACAAACATACACATAACTTCACTGAATAACTTTAAAACGACAATGAAACGGTGTGAATTTAATTTCCGCTACAATTCTAGTCAGACATAATTAATGATTATGTACTGATGATGACTTTGACTATGTAAACGGAAGGTGTGTGAGAGGGCTGATTCATCCTGCAATTTTTCTTAAACAAGCAGAGTAGAGTACAGTAGAGTAAGTTAGAGCAATAAATAAAAGTCAATAAATGTAACAACTTTTTCCTTATTGTCTTATTGTCTCATTTAGCACAAATTAACATATTTTTTTCGAGTTTGCCATCAAAATGTGTTGCCAAATAGATTTGTGCGAAAATATTTTAAGTTTAAATTAATTTAAATTGTATTTTATTTGAATGTGGAAACTTTTAAAAATTATTTTAAAATTATCTTATTCCAAAATTAAATTTGTGCCATCTAGAGCAGTGGGTATTTTTGTTAAACGGCAATCAATTACTAACACTTGACTACACTAATTTAATGCAGATTAATAATTAATTGTTGCTGAAAAAGTGCGTCCATATAACAGCTTTTCTTTTATTTGCCAAATAAAAATAGCAAAAACGAAAATTTGCAATATCTTGAGTCTTTTTTTGAATACACATATACATATAACTTCATTCGTCGTCATCTCTTTAGAAAACTAAGTGAGTAAGAAATTTTTTTTTAATTTTACTTTTATTTATTTAAATAGAACTTTAAACGTTCAACATAAATATTCTCAAAAATATGTAAATTAATTTAAATATTCATCATATTTGGCATTTGTTAACTAGACAGCTGCAGACAAACAATAATACTCAGCATGAGTGTGGAATAATTGTGTAGATTTTTTAACCAATACTCGGTCGGTTGTGTTAGGTCAGCGTGAGTTTTATCGTAGATTTCCTTAGATGGCCCGATTAAACCATCGCAGACTTATTTTTTTGGGGCTATTTGAAGTCCCAAGTTAAAGTTTGATGGAAGCGGGTTCCAAAAGCGAACACATATGAGCCGTTAAATATGAAAGTGGTGTAAGTTAGAAGAAAACAGCAGTTAATCAGTTCTCTCGTGTATTTTTTGTATTATTATATGTCGCATTACTGACTTTCTAAAATATATTTGTATTATTGTATTTTTATATTGTAGATCGTAAGCTTTATGGTAGCGCCAATATAAATAGTTGAGCCAGCATAGCTGGTACAGTGGTAGTACAACAGAGTGTGTTGTGTGTATGCCAAATTAAGTTTGATTATGGACCTTTATATAAAAAAATATAATAAAAAGTGGAACAATAAATAAAGTACCATATAAATTTAATCTATTTATTGTTTTAAAATCAATAAAGTGTTGTAAACTTTTTTACAGTAACTTTCAAGTATTATCTTTTAGCAATACAACAACTCTCAGCTTATTTAAACAAAATAAAAGTAAAACTTTATATTTCCCATTGTCTCTTCTTCCGATCAATTTAATATTTTTTTAACCGTAACCATGTATTTTACTACTTTCTAAAAATCATTGATTTTCGTTTATACATTTTGCTGTACGTAAACAACAATTTAATATAAAATACTTAAATCAATGGAGGTATAAAATTGTTTAGAAATCTGTTAAACAACGAAATATTTACCATTAAAAGTATAATATAGTAAAACTAAAAAAATCAAATTAAAAAAAATTAAATTCATTCGTTTAGTCTTGTTAATTGAAATTCATTTAGTTCAATTTTATGAGTGTAATTTGAATTTTAATACTCTTGCCGTACGCAGCACAAAGAAAGTATTTAATACGATAAACTTTTCTCATTACCATTACAAACAACTACAAATAGGTATCTGTGTGTTACGGTCTATACGCTTGCCAATTTCTTTTTTTTTTTGTATATTCTCTCTAGTACGATTAAATATGACTTTCCAATAAAAGCACAATCAGATACAAAATGTGTGTTGGCTGGGAATTTCAATACCGGCTATGTGGCCATTGCTGTTGATTGCGTTGGTATTGTTTTCGCTGGTTTAGAATTTGGCTCATTAGCCAATGGATACTTTTACGACAAGATTTTTGTGCTAATAACAACAAATTTTATACAAAAAAATAAAAATTAAGAGAAAAGAAATAAAACTAAATATTCACTATGGTAAGTACACACACACACACACACACATTTATTCGTTGTTTTCCTAGCACACCTGCAATTTAATTTTAAATTAAATAATGAAACTCTCTTATTTTTACTTTAGTGCCACATGCTGTCCCACTTGTACGTACATCCTGTATCTGTTTGCTGTCTGATTGCTTCACTGACATTTAGTTTTAGATTCTTAAGTGCCTATTTTTTTGCTGCCTCCGTTCCCTTTACTTAGAAATGCGTTAGTTAAAAGGAATTTATAATAAAAAATAAATAAAATAAAATCAAAAATAAAAACTCAAACCAAGTTACACGTTTTTAAATTTTTTTTTTTTACTAAAATGCAGATGTACAACCTTTCGGAAAATGACTAGAAAGCGGTAAAACGAATACTAAACGTACGACATAAAAAATATATATTTTTTTAATATTTTAAGGTACATTCGTTGAGGGTGTGATTTAAGAGGGAATTAAAATGGTATGACTTTGATAAGTTTTTTTAAGGGTGAATAAATGGGCAATGCTGACTTAAAAAAGTTACGCACTAAGCTTATTAATTGTTTAGTTTATAAGAAAGTTAGTTTTTACAAAAGCTTGAATTAAACAATTTTATTTCGATATCATTGAATATTAAAAAGCAAACGCCATCATTTTATTTGGCTATACTAATTATTGTACAAGAAAGAAAATTGGAATTAAAATTACTATATTGTGAGTAGTTTCCTAAACATAACGAGAGTTAGATTAGGTTGAAAAAGAAGGGAATTCTACAAGCCCACTCCCGTTACATATATGCACTTATTAGAGTCCTGCATTACTGCATTTACTTCTTTAAATCATAATTTATGTAGCTTAACACTGTGATGCTCTTCAGCACATAATACATACCAAAAGTATGAAAATAAGATAGAGAAAATTATCACATAATTAACTAGAATTCACTTAAATGTATAAAAACCAGAAGCTGTACACCATATTTCACACATGCATCTATTGAAAAACTAGTTTACATCTTTTGTTTCTACGAAATTTCAACATGGAGCAAAACCAGAAGCTGTACACCATATTAAAGACATTCTTTCATTGAAAAACTAGTTAACATCTTTTGTTTCTACGGCTTTTCAACATGAAGCAAAAAAAAAATAAAATAGATAAAAAAAAAAATAAAAAAAAAATAAATTATATATAACGTTTTCAGGATTGCTACTTTATTGTGATTAAGCCAAAATTGATAGAGTTTTTTATTTGTATATGCATAACTGGGTAACTTTTTTAGTTTGGTTTAATTTTTTGTTTTAGTTTTTGAAATAAAATAATTTGTTTTAATTATAAAGCGCAAGGCTTAAAATCAGGTAAAATTGTGTTTTTATGTATTAGTAATATTAAAGTGACGAATTACTTATTTAAGCCCAATGTAGCTCAACTGGGTCATAATATTACTTAAATTCTATACATTAATGTATATGCACCACAGCAATACATACCAAATATCATCATTTACAGAATCAATTAAATTTGGTTCTTTAATTTTATATGCTCCTCATTACAGATGTAAGATATAAATATAAGTCTTCGAAAAATTTCATTAACTCTTTTCAAACTTTTGTATGTGCTTTAGATAACACATTCCAGTAGTAACTCTGTACTGAATTATGTAGTAGATATTTCTATAACCAACAATTTTTATAACAATGGTATTTATTTTATATGTTTACAGCCTTTTTTCAAATGCAAAGCAGAATTTTTTTAAATATTTTGGGAGTATAAATATTTTTATTTTTAAACACATATATGCGCATCCATAAATATATTACTATAATAAATTAAATAATAAGCTAATTTGTTTGTGCCTTTGATTCCTGGTGAATCTGTAGTAGCTTTATCTTTTGCCATATAAAAACAACAAATTTTTAGAGCATGCATTTAGGTGCAAAAACCGTGTAAACTTATGCATTCACTAGTCGGGCTAATTAAAAACGTGACTTGTCGTATGTGTTTTCTACGTTCAACCATAGTATATTGTAACAGGTTGCAAGGTGTATACAAATGTATGTTTTTCGTGTTGCAACTAAATAGCATCATGATTGTACGAAAAATTAGTATAATTTTGTTTTTCGTTTCTAGCTGTTTTTTTTTAATTTTTTTTTTGCATGGTCGCTTGTACCTCTAAGCGTATGAATAACATTTAATTGCATTATTTGTTAAAACGCGATTAGATTTGTAATACAAAATTAAACTAACTGAGATTAATATTTACAAATCCCACAACATATAACTTTGTTTGTAGGTATTTAGTGTATTACGAATTACATATGTATGTTGAATTTCATACATTTTTAATTTATTTTATGAATAAGTATTGTATTCTAACAGATTAAAATATTTAACGGTTCATTGTATGGAACGTCATTTGCTGGGAGACATGTAGTGATTTTAGTGTTGTTTTTTATTTATATTGAATTAACACAAAAAAAATTTTGCTTGAAATTGCTTAATTAATTAACTGCTTGATTTGTTATTAATTTTTAAGTATATTTTTATTTTATGTAATTAATTTTTTTAATTGATATTGAATGTTCTTTTGGCACCGATCAAAATTAGTAAAAAATGCTTATAATTTTTCGACCATTATTCTAACGCGGGTATATAAGGAGTTGTAGATAAAAATTTACAAAAATAAACCCCGCTCAGTGGTTCTTCTTTTCTAGTTAAACAGATGCAATTTGCTAATGTGAACTTTGGGTTATTGCCCGGGTTTTCTTAAATATTCATATTATTTGTATAAGAACAAATATTTTGATTTTTGAAAAAAAGATTCTATGTTTTGATTTATACGTGTAATTCATTAACGTTTAATAAATCTCTTCAGCATTATTATTCCTAACTTATTACTTCCTGTACTCTAATCCGATTTAAATTTATTTTCCTATTTTTACATGTGTGCTTGTATGTACTTACCCTTCAGATAATATTGGACTACATGGTTCGTTATAGCTGAGAATATGGTCCTGTGTAATGCAGTCATGGACCATATCATTTTTTAACAAGAGATTGAAGTTAAAGGACAAGTGTTTGTGTTTTAACGAATACATATATTGTTGATAAATTGTGTATAATGGCCGTGTAGGTGCCCCATCGAGTAGTGACAAAGAGTAGTTTTAAGACTACTCCAATGGGTTATATGATCCAGCAGCCCTAGGACATCGTAATGTTAAATCAACCACGATTTCTCCATACATTTGGGTGATCTTTGGATTAGTCCTAGTTGATTACAGAATATACTTAACATGCGTGTATGGACAAGTCGCTTTATCTGCAGGGTATATCTACATTTACTTGTATGTATAAAATTAATAGCACAATGTTATTGTTATTAGATACATATATTTGTATCGCATATAATAGACTAATAATATTGATGTGGTAATTTGTTCTTATTTGAGTTTTGCACATGTATTGTTATTTGCTCTCACCCCCCTCACATGTATCGTTTCTTTATGAGAATATTTGTGTTGGCTCGTGGATTGCTGCATAACATAAATAATAATGAAGTTCAATCGAAAATGTCATTAATATATTTTCTATATATATGTATGAATTATAAAAAAATTACAAGTGTGTATGCATATGTGTGTTAGAACCTTATGCCTGACAACAATGCTGGACGAATTTTTTGAAGCTACATCGTATTTATAATAGTCTGAAGGGAAGTGTAAGCTTTATATTATTTGGAAATTGTAAGAGCCATACTCATCTCCCATATATAATAAATATTTACCTTCGCCTATCTGGGAAACTATAAGAGCGAGAGTTAGTTTGTATGATTGTGTTTACCATAGACAAAGTTGGAATTAATCCAATTAAGAAACGCGGCATCTCTTATACAATATATTTGTTAATTATGGTACACTCAAAAAAAAGTTTACAAAGTTTAAGTAAATTTTACTAAAATTAAAGAAACTCGGTAATGATTTGACTCCAGGTAAAATAAAGCTTAAACGAAGCTTATAGTTTTCCTTAATTATAGTATAAATAGTTTTCTATCATTAATTTGTAATTAGTGAATTTTTACCACTAGGGTTAAGAAAGCAATGAACTAAATTTTTTACATTTAATACAAAAATCTTATTATTTGTTTTAAGTATGAAAATACCTCAATATTAACATGTTTTTACTGTAGGTCTGAAAAATATAATTATTTAAAAACTATTTACTTAATTTAAGTATGTACAATTAAGGAAATTTATGGACTGTTTTTAAGTTAGTCAGAATTTTGCGTAAAATTTTATCAAGTACACTTTTTTTATATGAAGTTAAATTTTTTATATTTAAGTTAATTTGGACTTATTTTAAGGAAATTCAATAAACCAAAATTAAGTTCATGTCAAACTTAATTTTAGATCATTTTCATTTTCGGTGTATAACAAAAAGATAATGATATTGAGAATCTCCAAATTTTGTCAGAGTAACTTTATTGTTAATATATGCGTTAAAAAAAGTTAAAATGGGATTAAAGAGCAAACGCCTTCGATAAAACGTAAACGTTGATGATTTTTATAGTTCTAAAGTTCGAGATGTTAGTCGTAATCACAGAAAATAATTTAGAAAAAAAAACTAGAATATTGGTTTAAAATGTATTCAATTTATGCTCTTTTCAAATTTATTTACGCTTCAGGAAAGCTATTAGATTCCATGTTGGTATTACATAAAATGTATTGAATATCAAAATATATTACACTAAAAGAAGATCCAAATCCAATATGGCGAATTACTTATTTTTTGCTCACTCCACTTGTTTTAGACTGGAACTATTCCTAAATGCATGTTGCTGTGAAGTATAAATTATAACTTCGTCCAAAACTTAACCCTTGAATTCTTCACATTATATGGTTTTCCAAAACGAATATCGACAACAACAGTAATGCATTGCGATAAAAATGTATTGTCAAAATTTAAAACGTTACATATTAGAAGGTGTTGTACATTGCTCTTGCAATACAACATGCATTTAAGAATACATCTTGTTTATAAAGCCTGTTTTGATGCTGTCAAACAATCACAACAATATAAACAACAATTGCTACATATTTACTAACCCCTACATACTTCCCACTCGAAAGTTTTGATTCAGCTTTCCATCGTTTATTTCAGGGTATTCTGTGTAAACAAGAAAACAATGATAAAGCAGTCAAATGTATGTATTGTAAAGTTTAAATTTATCGTTTGTTTCTTTCCAATAACGGTTTTTGATTTCAGAAATTTACACTAAATAAATACACAATATGTCAAGAATGGTGTTTAAGCAATGTTTTTGCGGTTGTAAGCAAACATACCTAACGCTAAATGTGCAACTAACAACAGTAAATAATTATTCACAAATATTTAATGGTTGTATTGTAGGCGTTATTTAGTGAAAAAGAACTAAAATAATTAAATAAAAGGAGAAAAAAATTAATACGTAATCATCTACTGAATATTAAATTAATTATTAAGATATTGTATGAAAAATTTTAAGGAAACAGAAAAGGAGTAATAATTGGCAAAAATACATATGAGCGAACAAACAATTTTAACTCGTACCTAATAAAATTGGAAAACCAGATAATAATATTCAAACAAATACTACCCAATAAGCATTCACATCAGTTTACGATTTTCTTTAATCCACATACAAAATTAGTTTATTTTATCTTTTGAATAATAACTTTTATTTACTACATTTACGTATATATGTTTTATCAAAAACAAGCTGGACAAAAAAATAAAATTTAGGACATACATAACAAAGGAGCATGTTTAACTTCTTAGATTACTAATAAGCGGTAATTTAGCCTATTTGGAACCTGGTGACGCTTACCCAAAATTTAAATCACTGATATTGTCTAATAAATCAATTTTAAATTAAAAAAATTTACGTTTTCATCTTTTTTAGTTAAAAAGATTTCAGTGGAAATACTTATATATGAATCTATATATACAAAAGTGAAACTCTGTGTGTGTGTGTGTGTGTGTTAGCTATAGACTCCGAAACTGTAAAACCGATCGCACTCAAACATTGGCAAGTTGTTGTACACATACCAGGGAGTGTTTATGGGTGGAAAAAAGCGGGCGGGCCCACGCCCATAAAAAATTAGTTATAATTTTGAGCTACTTGCACTTGACCGATTTTTCTGAAACTTTGCACACATATTGAGCTGTCATGACTTTATAATTTCGTGATAACAGAGGTGGGCGGGCCACGCCCATAAAAAAGTTTTAATTTTAAGGTACTTGCACTGGACTGATTTTTCTGAAACTTTGCACCCATATTGAGCTGTAATGACTTTATAGTTTCGTGATTAGAAAAGTGGGCAGGGCCACGCCCATAAAAAAAGTTTTAATTTGGAGGTACTTCCACTGGACCGATTTTTCTGAAACTGTGCACACATATTGAGCTGTCATGACTTTATAATTTCGCGATAAAAAAGTGGGCAGTGCCACGCCCATAAAAAAAAACTTATCTTTTTCAGCTATTTAAACTTCACCGATTTTTCTAAAACTTTTGACACACATATTGAGATCTCATGATTATACAATTTCGTGATTAGAAAAGTGGGCAGTGCCACGCCCATAAAAAAAGTTATAATTTGGACTGATTTTTGTGAAACTTTGCACACATATTGAGTTGTAATGACTATACAAGTGGGCAGTGCCACGCGCATTAAAAAAAATTTTTAATTTTTAGCTTTTTGCTCTTGATATTAAATTTAAATTCAGAATGCATTTTTATTCATTAAGGGGCATAGCCACGCGCGCCGGGCTTTTTTAGTTTTATATAAATTGAAATTATATGTATCTGTAGCTTAAAAAAATTTTTCCAAATACAAATACAAAAGCAAAGATGGAACTGAAAAAGTCACCGAAATTAGGACCAAACTGGTAAGATCTTATCTTGCTGCATCAAACCAATCATCTACTTAGCTCAAGAAACAACTGATTATCGGAGCTAACACAATTAAAAATAATAAAAGACTTAATCTTATAGCAAAAATCTTTGCGGGAAAACAACTGCGACAAATTGTGTAAGACTCAGATTCTTTGTTCAAGCTCTAACACGCAAAAGTTGACATTTTGGCCAATATCCTTGTCGGTAATGGACTGATTGAAATAATTTATTTTGTTAATATTTTTATATGTTTATCTTATTCTGACAATAAAAAAACGAGACAAAAAGTTACCTGAGAGCTTTGTTTAGTAAAGCAGTGTTATACGTGGCTATTTGCTCATATCTTAGCAGCTAATGGGTCGAAGTGGCTGCCCCAAGTACCGAGATTGATACCAAAACTTGCGAAAACATTTCTGATAAATTGGTGCTACGAGTACGTGGGATATGTTGGGTCTTCAAGGAGTCAATTTGGGCCCTCACATGGACAACAATTCGAAATATATATATTGTATGGAGTCGTAAATAAATAATGTAAAAATTACAAACGGAATGACAAACTTATATATCGATGCCTTACTTCCTCAACCTCGTATCTTAAAAAATAAAATTTTTCAGGAGAGAAAAAAAAAACGGTTCATCTTTTTATTCTTCTGTGTTTGGTTAAAAGTTTATATGCAATTATTAAGGAATTGAATGCATTTATGTATATTAGTAGTAATAATATACTAATCTTTTTTAGTTAAAGCATAAAACAATCGTTTGATATGAAAAAGTCAAAACCGTATTTTTTAAGTTACGAGGTTGAGGAAGTAAGGCATCGATATGCTTCTTTACACTCTTATGTGAAGGGTATGGAAATTTAACAAAATTTGTCTATACAACGTGGCAACTCCTAATTCTACACAAGAGACGATAGACTAAAAAGAAATTCGAAGAAAAAACCCCAAACAATATATTGAGGCAAGTGTTAATAATTAAGTTTGTTAACACAGTTGCTAACTGAATATTAAGAAAGTTAAGTAAATATTGTCTATAAGATGCACATAAATAGTAATTTATTATTAATTAACACGCACAATTGGTTTCTAATTCAAATAAAATGGTGAAATAAAAAAAAAAAGAAATAATAAAACCGAATTAAAAAAGAAAAAACGAAAATAATGCGATAGTAGAAAACATAAATTATTTCGAATTAAGTAGAATATTTAAAAATAAATTCTATAAAAACATATACAAATATTGAGCCTTTGAATACAATTTTCTGCTACGATATTAGTTTTTGCTTTATCTTTTGCTAACCCTCCATCCATAGATATTTGTTACGGATAAATATTGTTTATTTAATTAGTATTGGCTGTGACAAAGATGAGTTGCTACAGTTTTTGCTTACACTGTTTGGTTTGTATGTTGACCACATCTCTAGTGGCTTTGAACTTTCCGTCAATTCATAATTAATTCTAATTGATTGCTCTTATGTTTTAATAAATTTGATAAATAATCAATATAGAAATATATTTAAATATTTGGTTGGAGCCCTTTTAAAAAGTTAATTTAATTAAAACTTGTTAAGACAAACAATGTTTTCTATTTTGTTTACTTTTTTATACCTGAATTTTTCTAACTCGACATAAGATGTTCTTTTTCAATAATCTACAGCTATAATTTCTACATTGATTTATCAATGTCGGACTATCTGCCTGTGTAAGAATCGTTTTGTGTGTGAATGTAAGATCATATTTTTAATAAAATTTAATATATTTTTTATACCCTTCACCCGTGGTGCACAAGGGTATATATAGCTTCGTCATTCCGTGTGAAATTTATAAATTTTTCTTTTCAACTTTACGAAGCAACCTCATGTTCCTTAGATCTGTGTATGGTACTAATTTTTCGGAAATATCCGGGAATGAATTGCCATTGAAATTCAGCACAATCGCCTCATAACTTTCTGAGATATGAGCAAATAAAGACGACTGCCTCTGTTTTTTCCCATATAATTACCACCAAAATTAATATTTTTCTGCCCCAGAATAATTTATAGGCACCTTTGGTACAATTTGTAGATATAATATGCCTCTTGAGATATTCGTGAAAAATTTTTAATAAAGCTTGCTCTAATCAGTAGGTAGGTAGGTAGGTAGGTAGGTAGGTAAGGCTGGTGCAAAGTTACCCTCACACCTTCCCTCGGAGACCATTACGGTCCATTGTGACGCCTTAATAGAGAGAAGAATAGAATAAGAATAGAAATATTTAGGATAGAAGAGAAAACGATTCCGGCGGGAATCGAACCCGCAACCCCTAAACAACTGACTTTTCCTTTACTGACTGGTCCACAGGGGCACTCGCTCTAATCAGTAAAGTTATAAGCAATATTTTTTTAAATATATATTCCAAAAATTAACAAACGAAAATCAATTTTTTCAGCCTCGAGACAACCGAAAGAGTCAATATTGGTATCATCTGAAAGGAATTGGCTAGCGCAATATAAGCACTATAAAAAAATTAAAATTCATGTTGGTCGCCACTACAAAATGGTGGACAATAAGTTTTTATGTGGATCAAATCTGGTATTTTAAAATGTAACTTCTTGAACCCCATCAATATTGGTATCAAATGAAATGGCTTGACTAGTAGAATACAGTTAATTATTAAAAAATGTATAATCGAAGATGGCGTCTAAAAGAAAATGGTGGATAAAATTTTTTTAACCGCATCAATATGGGTATCAAATTAAATGGCTTGACTAGTATAATACAGTTAACTAGGTATAATTCGAAATGAAGGATGGCGTCGGAAATAAAAAGGAAAAATGGCGTGTAACGTGAAAGATAGCTTGTGCGATGTGGGATTATACCTATGTATGTACAATTAATAATTGTCTCAGGTGGCGAAATTCAGACGTTTTAGTGTTGACGATATGCTCTTTGTATTAAAATAATCAACTGGTGTTATATTATTCTGGTTCTTTGTACTACAGATGATATTATAAAAAAATAAAAAATATATATAAATAAAAAATTTACTTATATATTGTCTTAATTCTTAAGCTTGAGATCAGATTTTTTTAAATATGTTATTTCAATCAAATATTTCACTATTTCACATTGGGTAAATTCATCAGAGAAATATCAAAACATAATTTACATAATATTCACAAAATGAATTTAATTTTTAAAACTCATGATGACTTTGGTCACACCCTGTACATAGCTTCTCACATCTCTAGTTGCATTAATCATTCTTTGCTTTTATTGATACGTTATTCTTTGTTATCATTTATAGATGACCTTTAGTTCTATATAATTCGAATATACAATTTTGTATAATCTTCTCATTATAGCAAAATATAAACAAACAAATTGATTGCAAAAACTAGTTGCTATTTTACACTCAAACAAACTACACTAGACATGAAGTTTATTCTATTATTAAGCATTGCCCTGACAGGCATTTGCATAACTGAAGCTGGTGTGTATACAGAAAGGTATTTTCGTGATAATAAGCATCCTGGTAAATGTGTAGTCGATGGCAAAGTGTTAAGCCCCGGACAGAGTGTTAAGCATCCCACAATGGATTGTGGTGAAATAACATGTGATAATACGATTGGTATGGCCACTATTGAAACGTAAGTGAACTTTATATATATTTTAAATAATTTTTAATTGATTTCATTTACTAAAGTATTAATAAGCAATATTTTTGTGTATTTTTTTTATTAAGTTGTGATCCCATTTCGGCTCTACCTTCACCTTTGCTAAAACTAAAAGATTATGATCGCTCTAATCCTCCTAAATGTTCATGGGGTGACTTTAGAAACACTAAGGCAGATTATCCCACATGCTGTGAACGTCAATTTACATGTGTGTTTTAGTTGTGGAAATTTTTATAATTAATTTGTAACTGTGAAATAAAATTGAAAACACACAGTGATAAATTTTTATACGAAACTTTGGATGAACTGTTTGTAAATTAAATAATAATATTGTTGGTTTAATTTTTCTTTAATTTTTTATTGACAGTGTCTGTAATGAGTTTTTTACTGGAAAAATTGTAGAAAGAAACGAGAGAGAGCACTATGGGAGGATGTTCCAAATTTTTAATACCTACCACTAACTTTATGTATTTTTTAAACAAAAAATTTATTATTTTGTTATTAAGAGTAATCACTATCTCTTTATACTAAAATATGTATTACTTTCTTTGTGTGGCTTCGATTTGCTATTCATTTATTTTCTTAAATTTATTCTTACAATGAAACTTTTAGTATTTCTACAGTAGGAGTGATAATACTAATTATTTGCTTTTGCATTTAGGGAGTAATTTAGAACTATTCCTTTTATACAATTCATTTAGAAGTCTTTAACATGTAATTCGATTTGCATTTCTTTCAATTTTTTTGCTGGGTAGAGATGCAAATATGTAAACCAATTTTTGAAAAATATAACGTTAAGATAAATTATGGCTGACACCAGAGAGGATACTTTGTGTAAAATTCAAATTTTTTTTTATTATTTAAGGCGGTGATTTTGGACTGCTCAATTAAATTCTTTGAATTGGATTTGTAGTAAGGAGCTTAAGATATATTTTCAAAAGTGTTATTTAATCGATGATCACAATTAATACTTTGAAAATTTATTTATGAATTTTTTCCATTAATACTTTTAAATGTCACAAGTTAAAAAAAAAAACAAACGCCTAATAAACTCAAATGCAACTATAGAATTACTGTAATTAATTATTTATGATGTCATCGAATGATAGATATAACTCTTTTTTAAATCCTGTTATATTTATAATTTTTATTGTTATAAAATATTATATTTTATTATATTTTTCCTATAATATTTCCTCTCACTGTAGTGGAAAGCGTAACGTTTCGTTAGGTTTTAAATGTATTTAGAATCGTTTTTAAAGGCTTTATTTACACCAACTAAACTTGTAATCCACGTAAAACACAAGAACAGCAAACTATTCAGCCATAGAATAGTCAGTATCACAATGCTCGTATTCATATAAATAAAAAAAAATAAAATAAAAACACAATTTCAATGTTTGCACAATTTAGTTTTGTTTCCCAAAGCGATATTTTCACACAAAAAAATAAACAAGTAAGAGTGCTTTATTCGGCCGTGCCGTATCTGTTAATACCCTACTATGAACATAGATGTACCGGGTGTTTTTTATAAAAGTATAAATATGTAAATTTGCAACACTTTTTAACCGACGGTTATTTTGTTAGCTGTCAAGTAATTAAGGTTTAGTTTGGCTTGGCATTTCAGCATGAAAGACAGACTGACATATGAATGGCAAGGCGTAGATTATGTGAATGTTTCTAAATTTAGATTGACGTTGATTTCCTTTTCCATAAGCGCATTTTGTGTGGTGATGAAGTTTACTTTTGTTTGAATACGTTAGTAAACATAACTGACATATTAGGAGTGTTGATGATCCTCAAGTGTATATCGAGACACCGTTTCATCCAGAAAAAACAACTATTTGGTGTGCTTTATGTTCTAGTAGAATCATTGGTCCGTAATTCTTTATAAGCGATGCTAGTGAGAAAGTTACAGTCAATAGTAATCGCTATAGAGCCATGATTACTGACTTTTTTGTTCATAAATTGAGCTGTGATTTCAAAACAACGGCGCAACATATCGCACATCCCGTGTCACAGTTGATTTTTTGAAGGAAACGTTTCATAACGGCATAGTTTTACATTTTTAACTCTTGAATTGGCTTCCAAGATAGTGCGATTTAATGTCACTGTGAGTATATGTGAAGCCGCTAGTACATGTCAATAAGCTCAAAACGATTGCCCACTTGGAGAACAACATTCGCCGCGTTATTGCCGATATACGTCCACCGATATATATGGACTTCTAGATTAGACTACGTCCGAGTCAGCCGTGATTTGTGCATTTAAAAAAATCATCTGTGTTTTATTCCATTTCCAGGTTCTATAACTCTATAAAAACACCCTTTAATATGACAAACTTTCAGATTTATACTATACGTCATTTTTATTTATTTTCTCAGAGCCAGTTTTTAATCTTTTTTTACATACAAAAGTCAACTGTGTTGTACTTTCATTTTAGACCCATATTGAAGAAATTAAAAACAATTATTTGCATTTTCTTCGCACTTTATCTTGAATTTTTCACTTTATTTAAGCTTTTTTGAATTCATTGTTGTTAGGGCTAAGCGGACAAAGCCATGATAACTTTATTTGTGCTCATTAAAACTTAATGAATTCCTTTGGTGAAGGCCGTTCAAATACTAGATTTTTCCCATTTACCAATTTTTGACTGCCATTTTGTAATGGCGGTTATAATTGATTTCAATTGTTTATTATTAATAATTAAGCAAGACAAACCCTCTTATTGTATACCCTTATTGATTCTCTTCAATGTTCAGAAGCTGATTTGCGTCGAAGCAGTTGTAATTTGGTGTTGTATATCAGCTATTTTCAAAGCGATTTTTTAGTTTTTCTTTGGAATAATTTTCGAGAAAACGACTTGAAACTTGATGTTATCAGCATGTCTAAGAATTAGCTACGGACTATGGAAACTTGTTTTGTTGTATTTAACATTGTTAAATCGACTCTAAGATAATATATAGTTTATGGGGACGGAATTGAACATCATAGAAATTGCAAACGGAATTACAAAGCCATATACATATATTCTTGGCACCACAGGTGAAGGGTACAAAAACTAAGTGAACGTAACATTAGAGTTAGCACATGTACACACACATGAACACATTTCAATACACATAAAACTTTATATATGCACCAATACATATAGATATTGAATTAGACGCTACTATATGAGCATAAATAGTTGTAATTCCAGTGAGAAAAATTGAAAAAAATCCATACTTTCGGCCACAAATAAAGAGAAACAAAAAAATGGAGAAAAAAGTGGACAATAAAATTTTATTGTTTTGCCACACAGTCTATGTGGACATGAGTGTAATTCTTACTTTTATGATTGCTAGCAACTAAAGGTATGTATGTATATACCTACAACAGTTTTATTACAGCTACCATGTCTACATTTACCAACATATCCTTTTAAGGTAAAATTAAGTTAGAAAGAAATGAAAAAAATAAGCTCAGGACTTAAGAAAGAATTTCTATACCGACATTCAATTAAGAGTTTTGCTTTTAGACTGGCTTAAGTACAACCATGCAAATTCATTGGCATTTGGTTTGCAATAAAATCGCTGGCGAATGCTCATTTTTGACTATGCTGTTCATGGAAGTGTAAACATAGATTAAGTTTGATATTGTGTTTGTGAAAAAAATCTATGCTTTAAAAGAGTTGCACTTTGAATATTAAAATCTTGTAGTAAAAAAAAATATTTATCATTAGGCTATAAATAAATAAAAATGAATAGGAAAATAATGAACAAATGAGAGATATTGTTTTTGTTTTAGTTAAAGTGATTTATTTGTTTTATTTATTTTTTTTCTTTTTATGTCTGTGGACAATTTCCTTATACCCTGTTCAGACAGATATTTTTAATTGTTTAAATTTAGTGTTGATTGAGCAATTAAAATAAGCGTTCACACATACTCAATTTAGCTTACTCCATTAGCATTTGATAGCTGTAAAAATGCAATGTATTAATACCAAATCAAATAATGCCTGCTCTTCAGTTTCCATTTTTCATTTTCTTACTTTTTGTTTTTTGTACATTTATTTGTTTGACATTAGAAATGCCACCTATAGAATTTTCTTCTCACTGAACATACTTCTTAAGAGTTGTATTTCGAGTTTTGGACAATAAGTGAAACAATAAAACATACATTGCTTAATTTATAAGTAATTTCTAGTATGGTTAATTGAGCTCAATAAAGGCCTTTAATTGCGAGAATATTACAAAGTGACAATTAAGGCGCGTGTGCGAACATAGTATTACAGACGTACAACACATATAATAAATCATAGCAAAAATTGTTAATGTGTAAATAATTTCAAGTTTTTAAGAAAATATAATTTTAACAAGAAAATACAAAACTAAGATGTATAAAAATAACTCTTTTTCATTAGGATTTTTATTAGTGCAAATGTAGGCATGGCCCTATGCTCCTTATAGGAGCCACGGGAAGTAATATATATATAAATGTAGACAAATAAATTATTAACATTTTAACAAATTCTGTGGAAAATTTTTATATAAAAGAAATCAGAACTTCTAAAAGGTAGAAAAAAAAATATTAATTGTAATCTACAGTATTTATCGCTTTAACTCTGCACCGTTGTTGGTTTTTATCAGCGAGAAATGCACTAGCAAAAAAAAAAAAAACTAAAACTGCAAATAGAAATTGCTCATGTTGTGATGTATGTAAGCGTTATATGCAAATATCTGACGTTGATATAAGTGGCAAATTCTTACTTAGAAGAAATTTTGCAGTCATGTTCCCATTCAATATTTTTTAATAGATGTTGCATTTAACATTAGTCTAGGGATTTTAAGAGATGGAAGGTTTTTAAGACGCATTTCATTAGAGGAAACACATTTATAAGGTGTCCAGCCCACCCAGGCCTCGAGAAAAGCAAAAACTTTACTTGAACAGATTAAAAAGCGTTTATATGCATTGAAATTTTGTGGACTATATTTTAATATAGACCTTCAAAACATTGTAAGCACCTCAATTGATCCTCAGATCAATGTTTAATGAATCCCAGTAAAGCGTTAAGTGCTTTGTGTTTTTTGGGTGCGAAAAATTCAATTTTCGGTCTAGAAAAATACTAATATCATTGAATGAATCAACTAATTCAATATTGACATCATTCATTGACAAACAGCCATTTTATATACCAAGTCTAGTTGAATTCATATATTTTGATTTTTTAATATTTAATTCCATTAAGTTTATATTACAATCATATTGAAGGCGCCTTTTTTGTTAAGCATTATTATGAGACATACAAAATTTTTACGTCATCGGCATACATTCAGAGTGATTGATTATAAATAGAAAGTCACTCATAAGGAATGTAAATAATAATGGTCCTATATGACCATCTTGTAGAAAACCCTACAGGATGTAAATGCTTCTTGAAATTACATTTTTAAATTTTACGCACTGCGATCTTAAAATAAGAATTAATTCATCTTAGTAGATGCGTTGCAAAACACATTTTATCCCATTTAAATAATAATAAATTGTGATTTACTTTTTTGAAGGCCTAACTGAAATCAGTGTAGATGACCTTCGTTTGTTGACGCTTACCGAAGAAGGTTTGTAATGCTAGAGCAAGATTTTCTAGAACTATGTTGATTTGGAGATCAAGTTGTTTATATTTGATGTGCCAGCATATTATAAATTGGTTTTTCAAATAATTTTGGAATAGAACTTAACTTAGTAATTTCCCTGTAAATAGTAATGCACGATTTCGATTCTGATTTATGTAGATGAAACGTTTTCTTTAAGTTAAGAATATATCTAATGTAGACTTGTATGATATTTTACATATATAAGCAGATATTTATCTCCCAATTGGATAACTAACACAAATATGGGATTAACGTGACACTAAAATTTATAAATACTCCCATAAAATATAAATATACTTTTTGAAATACCTTTGTTTAATCCACTTTTATGGAGCTTTGCAAAAAAAGAGTTTTAGTAAAAATACAATTTAATATTTAAAAAAGTTAACAGTGCCCAAGGTATATATTCTTTATTAATTACTTATACACTCCTTCGACTTTAATAAAAATCTGCGCAAAAAATATTGTTGCAATGAAAATAAAATTTAAAAATTGAAAAAAGCTGCTTGAACCACGCCCATAAAATATAAATATTTTTTTAACAACTTCAGTTACCTTTATGAAAAATAGAGTTTGCAGTATACTTTAATCGTTAAAAATTTGGGAAGTGCCCCGCCCACATGAGGAATTTATTATCTTTTTAATACTTCACTACTTCATACAATGGAGTATTCTTTTTTAACTAATTATTTTAAACTCATCAGGCAAACTTAAAGATAAAAGAAAATTTTAACATAAAAATCTAAACAATTTCATAGCAAATGGTTTATACAGGCTTCTCTGATATAATAGTAGTAGGAATTGAATTCTGGGGCATAAATAATAGAACGGAATATTTGAGCTTAATAGCCTTAAGAGCAAATTATTGGTCTCCTTGTGACAAGCACATCATACAAAGGGTGTTTCAGTAAGAATGCACTTTTTAAATTTATTATGTTTTTTTTGGGCAAGTAGCAACTCTGAAATTTAACAGCTGTTGCACATCTTTCGAATTAAAAAAAATGGAGTGGTTTACGAATGAGTAACGTGTTATAATTGTGGAAATGTATTAAAAACATTGTGCAACCACTTGCAAACTTCGAGAAAGCTTAAATTGCAAAAGTACACTACCATTCGTAGAATGGTATTGAAATTTTATAAAACTGGGGACAGTAAGATTCCTGTACGTCAAAGCACCAGTCGGACTTTTGAAAATATTGCTGTTGTAAACAAAGGTTTCTCCAAAAACTCAAAAACCTTAATTCGGCATGGTTTGAAACAACAACAAAAAATTTCACGAAACACTGTGCAGAAAATTTTGACAAAAGACTTCCATCTTCATTAATACAAAATTCTACATTCTCAGTAGCTCTATTAACAGTCTATGGAAGTCGCCGGCAATTCGTTCAATTGGTAATACTACATTTACACCTACACAAAATCTAGTACTTAAGGGATTTTGAGCGAAATCTACCAGATTTCCTATACAAAATGAAATCTACTTCGCCACTATATTTTGGCAAAATCTACTTAAAATCTAGTACTACTTCGTGATGCAACTGTGGTTTTTATTAAATTGTACTTATTAGTACTACGCTGCACACAGAAAAATTCAATCATAATATATAAGGTGGTTGCAATTGCACAAGTACTTTATTCTTTACATTGCTTTTATATGGAGTTTGAATTTTCGAGAAGCACAACATAGAGAGCCTCTCAGACCACCTTGTAAATGAGTATATTGTTTTGAAAACGAAATGTCAAAAAACAGTGGTATAAATGGTTTAGATTTTAATAAAGATTTTAAATCAAATCTACTAGATTTCGCTTAGGTGTAAATGTAGTATAATGGAGCAAGCGAAGCTAAAACCTTTTTTTTTTAAAGTAATCTTCTCCGATGAAGAGCATATTCACATAAATGGTTTTGTGAGAACATGAAATTTTCGAATTAAGGGGACAGAAAATTCTCATGCAACCCATGGGAAAAAAATATACCCACAACGAGTAATTGTAATTGTAATTGTAATTGAGAAAATAACTTTATTGCATAATAAGACTATTTCTTAAAAAATATTTAAAACTATCCATGCGTTTTAATATTTTTAACTTCAATTTCATTTATTTCTAGTCTTGTACATAAATGATTATTTGAAGAAACCATATATAAATCTATCCATAAAATTGCTCACCCATAATAAAAGTGTATTACCAAATATTTATTTCGGTGACAAAATACAAAGAAATTTTTTTTATGTTTTATATTAATTTTTTTCTTGCTCATGATTAATTTTGCTAAAAACTTAATAACATTGACCTCGTTTTATGGTTGGTTATCTTCGTCAGACAAACAAAAAAAATTAGATAATAAAAAAGCTATATATACCCTTGTGCACCACAGGTGAATGGTATAAAAGCTACCCAAACTTTATAGAAACTGAGGAATAACCAACAGACCATGAAATAAAAAAAAAATTCTAAAAGGCTGCATTGCAATCACTGGATAATAAGCATGTGTGTATGTGATTTACATTTTTTTGTTTAAGTGTTAAATGTGTTCATGACTACATTGAACATATTCGTAACAATACAAGCACACATCCGTACATACGTATTTATGCATATATAATATTAGTTTAAAATTTTATGTAATATGATCATGCTCATGGTCAAGTAATTATTGGAAATTAAAGGACGTTAGTGGTTGTATGTTTATGCATGTGAGGTTTTGTTGGCTGCATGTGTGATGTACAGACATACATATGTGGTAGTTTAAAATTCATACTAAACTTTAGTCAATTTAAATTTAATTTATAAAAAATTGAAGGCGATAAAATTTGCATTAATAGGAAAAATTTTTTTTAAAAGATAATTATTTGTATAAGTTTTAAAAAATCTTTTTTTAATAGAAATATTTTTAGTAGAATAATTTTTCCTCTTTTTTATATTTTATTTAATAACTTCTTAAATAAAGTTTCTTTATTTGGTCATCAATATCTTTTCCTATAGAATGTGAGCAATAAACGTTTAAAAAAACTGGGAGCCCCGGTAGACTAGTCAGTAGTGTGGTAGTCTGAAAGTTTAGGGATTGCAAGTTCAACATCCGCCAAAGACTCTGGTCTGTTTCACTAAGTATAATGGGCAATGATCTTCGGTACTTAGCTTGGCTTATTAAATTGGAATATAATTGCAATTGTATTATAATATAAATAGATAAATAAATTAATAAATAAATAAATATTATTTAAACTGAAAAATCTAATGTAAACAGTAGTACGCATTTGTATTTGTTTGACAACAATATATAACGAACCACGTGATCTTCGTTCCTGAGGCATTGGTTAAGATATAAGATAAATGAAGTCATAAAGACCACGAAAAACTAGTTGTTACCACCGTGCCGCCTTAAAAGCAAAAAGGAGGTTTGCTGTTCACCTTTGAATATAAAGTGTGTTTGCAAGCCAATTTGAATTTATTTTCTGAACGTAGAAGTCGCCTTTTTAAATTTTTCGTCATATCGACGCCTTACTTTCTCAACCTCGTATCTTAAAAAATAAAATTTTTCAGGAGAGACAAAAAAAAACGGTTCATCTTTTTATACTTCGGTGTTTGGTTAAAAGTTTAAATGCAATTATTAAGGAAATGATTGTATTTATTTATATTAGTAGTAATAAATAATATACTAATCGTTTTTAGTTAAAGCATAAAACAGTCGTTTGATATGAAAAAGTCAAACCCGTATTTTTTAAAATACGAGGTTGAGGAAGTATGTTCCTCACATAAAGTTGAATCTTGAATAAGACAGCAACCACAAAATGATGAGTCCGCCTGCCTGTCCGTTCGTGTGTATGTTGAAACCCAACGTTTACTACAGACACTTATTTATAAATTTATTAAATATGCTTTCGAGAAACTTGTCTTTGAAAATCAGTTATTTGGGCACAATACGAGCTGAAATATGAGCTCAGGAATGATATTGCCTCTGTTTTTTTTGGATCTAAACATAGTCAGATAGCAACTTAGAAACGTTTTATATATGCTGGTGGAAACATATACAAAAAATCAATTACCGACAAAGATATTGAAAAAAATAATGTAAAAAATATGTCAACCAAAAGTTAAAATTATCGATTTCCTGAAGAAGTTTTAATTGCCAATTATGGTTATTATATGATGGTAAAAAAAAAGTGAAGGGTACATACAATTTGGCAAAGCTTAATGTATAGCTGTTTTCTATTTTTATTTATTTTATTTTGAAAAATATTACCAAACTATGACTAAAAAATTTTGTTTTGTTTTTGAAAGCTTGCAAAGTCTTAACAAATAACAGGACTATATTTTGTTGTGCCGAATCTGTTATCCCCACCATCAATTTGGTGTATTTTTATAACACAAAATTTATTATTTTGTTATTAACTGTAATCGCTATAGAATAATCTCTTTTTACTAAAGTATGTATCACTTTCTTTGTATAACTTCGATATGCTAACAAAATATTTTTGTTAATGTAGTCTTTCAAAGAAAGTGGGCGTTAAAGTATGCGTGTCAATATAGTTTCTGCTAATAAATAAAACCGAGATATTTCAATATAGTCCTTTATTGTTCCACAACTTTGTACAGAAATTATATGAATTTAAGATAAAGCGGTTTATGGGAATTAGGCGTTTAAGTGGGCGTGCCACCTTGATGTTCTTACATTACAATGACATTGATAAGATAGCTACATATATGTACGAAATTTTATTATCATACCTTTGATTTTGTCGGATTTATGAGCTTTTAAATTTCATTGACAGTAAACTTGAAAATTGGGCATAAAAGTAGTATCTGATTTTGTCAGTTTTATTACGTTTTACATTTTAAATATAACAAAAAATACACTGTACGATAAAAATTTTCGCACATATTGATCTATAACTCCTTTCCTAACTCATAAATTTAAGCAATTTTCCAAGAAAAATAATTTTTTTATTCAGGAAATATACATTTAAAATTTGGACAGAATTGCATTTTAATTGATGTTGGAAGGGCATGGCCTTTTCTTGCATTATGAGCTACAGCTCTCTTCCTAATACTCCGATGTAGGTTTTTCTCAATACCAAACAAACCTTTTATATAAGAAATACTCTGGAAAAATTTGAGCCCCTAGCTTTTTCGGCCCGATCTCTATCGTGCTTTCAACAGACGGATTGGCATAGCTAGATCGTCATAAAATTAAAACTTGATTTGGATTTTATATATACACTTTATGGGGTCTAAAATGGATATTTCGAATGTTACAAACTAATTGACAAAATCAATATACCACCACCCTTTTTTTGTTGGCGGGTATAAAAACATCATGAGACGCTTTATTTTGGTTATGTCTTAAGTATTAGCAATTCAATAAAATTTATATTTGGTTTTTATTTACTACTAGCCAAACCCGGCGCACGTTGCTACGCCCCTTAATGAATTGAAATGCATTCTGAATTTTAATTGAATATCAAGTGCAAAAACCTAAAAATTATAATTTTTTATGGGCGTGGCATTTCCCACTTTTCTAGTCACGAAATTGTAAAGTCATAACAGCTCAATATGTGTGCAAAGTTTCAGAAGAATCGGACCAGTGCAAGTACCTCAAAATGATACCTTTTTTTTATGGGCATGGCACTGCCCACTTTTCTAATCTTGAAATTATTTAGTCATGACAGCTCAATATGTGCGCAAAGTTTCAGAAAAATCGGTTTGATGCAAGTACCTCAAAATTATAGCCTTTTTTTATGGGCGTGGCCCCGCCCACTTTTTTAATCACGAAATTATAAAGCCATGCCAGCTTAATATGTGTGCAAAGTTTCAGAAAAATAAGTCCAGTGCAAGTACCTCAAAGTTAAAACTTTTTTAGGGGCGTGGCCCCGCCCACTTTTCTTATCACGAAATTATTTAGTCATGACAGCTCGATATGTGTGCAAAGTTTCAGAAAAATCGGTCAAGTGCAAGTAGCTAAAACTGATAAGTAATTTTTTATGGGCGTGGCCCCGCCCACTTTTTTCATCCATAAACACTCCCCGGTATGTGTACAACAACTTACCAAAGTTTGAGCCCGATCGGTTTTACAGTTTCAGAGTCTATAGCTAACACACACACACACACACACAGAGTTTCACTTTTATATATATAGATAGATAGATATATTAAAAAATGTTTCGTTCAGTATAATTTAACATTTAATTATTATTTTTTCAATATAAAAGAATATTAACTTTTTACTTCTTTACTTTATCATTTGCTTAGTTCACAACTGTAGTGAAAACTATTCTCCAATAGAAATAGCAATTAAAATTTGTAATTAATATCCACCTTTTAATTATTCTAATTGTTACTATTTCTTTTTGTCTGCAAATACTTAAGTCAGACTGAACATTTTGCCTTAACGTTAGTGTTTATAATTGACAACACATTTGAATTCATAAATATTTTATAACATTCAATTCATGTTATTAAAACAATAAACTTTCTATTGGACTGTCTTTTAGTGGCAGAGAGAATATAAAATATACTTGCAGTAGGTAGTCACAGTGTAATATATACTGACTCCCAAAGGAACCACATAGACGTATAATAAATATCAATATAATGGCATGGTTAACTGACTAATAATTAAAAAGAATACAATTGAAGATAGGGAAAAAAGTTTTTTTTTTTTCATTATTTGATGTGTTAAAATAAAGGGGTCTTTAAAAAAGCACTAATATTTGTATATACAGTGCAAATTGTATCATACTATATTTACATCTGGATTGCAAAAAACGTCTAAGTTTAAAAATAAATTTGATGAAAACGTACTTTTGTGCTGAATTTTAAATACCTTTAACAACCTTTATCATGCCTTAATAATAATTTCTATAAAAAATAGACATTTATACCGGATAGGCAATTTGATTTTGAAGCGTCTAGACAAACTGATGAGTGTTTTCAAAAATACTTTTTTATTTTAATGTTTACGTATAAAACACATTGTTATTTCAGTAACAGCTACCACTGAACTATTCGTTTTGAGTTGTCGAAAACGGTTAACGAATAATTAAAAATAAACCGTTTTTGTATCCAGTCAGTTTTTGAATTATGCGAGAACCGGTGTTTTTAATTTTAAGTTTTTATTTCTCATATTTGTAAAAGAATATATTAATAAACCGGTTACTCGAACCGGTTTTACGTATAGAAACCGAAAAGAATTTTTTGTAGAATTTTTGCTTTTTTTGAATTATTCGAAAGCTGTCTTATCTTATATGCCGAATATTTCATCATTTTACTTAAGATATTTATATTTTTAAAGTATTTGTTTGTATATTTAGAATATACGGTTTCACACAGAACATATTCAAAATTTTTTAATTTAAACACGTTTTTAATCTTTGCTACTTTTTCTACTTCATCGACTTGGCTACTTTTTCGACAAAATTTCAACAGACCGTGCTTAATCTATTAATCAAATTAATTTCACTTGCTATGGTTAAAATGTTGAAATTTATTCGTCAAATATTATATTTACTGTGGGCCATAGCTTTTGTTGTTTCAAATTAAGATTCTTTCTGAAGTCTAATTTTAGATCTAGTAGTTGGTTGTCTTATTTAAAAGTTCTATATTTATAAGTCATAACAACTCATGTTCGCATCTTGCTGTCTAAAAAGAAAACTTTGAATTGTGTAATTTAAATACACGTAAAGAAAAATTTTGTTTAGTGCATGATCACGGCGCTCATATTATAGTCTCTATAACAATATTTGGTTATCGAAAAGTAATACTTATTTTTATTTTATTTAAACTTTTATTACGTCACGATAATCATATGTGTGTGTGAGTTTATTATTTAAAGTTTATATTTAAAAAAAAATTGTTCGATACAGTTGTTGTTTAAAAATACCATGACTTACAAAATGTTTATGACAAAAATAATATGATGTCATCTTAAAAAACAAAAAAGCTTCATTATGGTTATAGGGTAACTAAGCTATTATTTTTTGCATAAAAAATTGGTTTTCCTCTAAATGGTACAATTGTTATTATTTTTCAATTGTTTTAATTTTAATGTTTGAAATCAAGGCACATTTATTCATCAGGTAGTCTTGTTTCGTCAGCTGATTATTTTTTTCTTCACTTATTTTAAATTTCATCTGTCAAAGTCTATAGATAAAAAACAATTTTCTCTCCTCTCTTATTTATTTCAAATGCCAAACTTCATATATAAAAAGTATAAGCAAAAAATTTCTCTCCGAACTGCGATTACCTGATGATAAATATACCTTTTGACAAGTGAAAAAATATAAAAATTTAAAAAAGATATTAAAAAAAAAATAATAAAAAAATGTTTATTATAAATGTACAATCAATATGACTAATTGCAAAAAACAATAATTTGCTTAAGAAGAGCAACGGATGCCCATTTCAATTGTAGTCACAATTACAACTGCATTATACTTTAATTAAACATATTATACTGGCAACTATTACATTTTTTTTTTGCCACAATCATACATTTTAATCATAGTATGTTGCTTTTAGATTATTATAACCACAACCATGTTTTTTATTGCGAGTACATATGTATATGTAATGCCCATCAATAGTAGACATGATGTGGGCACTGGCAATATGGCCAAGGATCATCAATGATTTAAAGAAATTGAAAAGACATACCAAAGAATGTATTTTTGTTACACACCTTTTTTCTTCTGCGATTTCTGAAATTTATTATAACTGAGAGGGAATTTCATTTAAAGCGGTCTAATATTTTAGCAAAGTTGTACCAAGGCATATTCATACAGGATATTCATACAGTCGAATTGATACCGCAAAGCAACTTTTGAGGGGATGTTTTATGTTAAAGCCAATTCATATATCAGGGATGCAAAAGTTGTTATGACATATTATCTATAATAAAATTTGATCAAGAAAAGGATATAAATTTTTGAAAGACATTATTAATGACGCAAAGGTAACAAATATACATAAATTCAGTAGCCAAAATCACATTTGCCTTCCCTACGTTAATAAACAAAATCAAGGCAATTCAAGTAATTTTGACAAAAAGTTTCTCCATCAGCTGGGCCGATAATTTCACCTGCATGAATTCGCCTTGGTTGTACCTTACAAACAGGTGGATAGACGAACATAGTATAAGAATCCTTTTCTAGTTTTCAGATAAATACATTTCTTACACTACTTAAGATAGAATGTATTTAATGAAGACTGGAAAAACATGTGCAGCACAAGATACGTATTGCTACAATCTGATCCATGTTGAGCAACAACTTAAAAACAACAAAATGTTTTTGCTCATATTTAATATACTTGTGTAAAAAAATAATTATATTCGTAATGTACATAAGTATTAAAAATAAAAAGTTGAGCCAACCTCTGATTACATTTTTCAAGGTGCTGTTTTTGGCTGCGTAGAAGTTTACAATTATGTAACCTAATGTATTTTTGAGAAGGTATAAAACTTTTAAACGAATCTAATAAAGTATTTAATGAGACAAGAATCACTTAAAATTCAATTCGCTTAACGCATAAATAATATATTTAAAAAACCAGGTGTGAACTTTCCATTAGAGACAGAAGGATGTCATAAAGTAAATTAAAAGCAACTCGGTAAAAATTTAATTTAACTGAGAAACTTCAAATGTGTTGAGTTGATTACCTAATTTGTTTTTTTTTACTGGCTTTAATGTGAGGTGTTAATTTTAAAAATTTCTTTGCCGCTTTAAAAGAAAACGGAAAAATAATTACACCTAAGTTGATTAGGTTTTTATGTTGTGTAATTTTTGTTTTTATGTTTTGTATGCGCAAAAATCTAGAACTTTATATGGTAAAAGTTGATATACATGTAACTTTATAATTTTTTTTTTTCCAGAAAGTAAGAGTGTTACAGTTTATTCTGCATTAGTGTGATAAATTCAACCACATTCAAGTAATTACAACATGTAATTGTTTTGGTTTGAGGAGTTCTTTTAATTAAAAGTAAACCCAAGAGAAAAAGAAATTCTTTAAACTTCAACCAGTAAAAGTTCTATAGTCGGCTGTGCTGAATCTGAAAATACCCTTTACTCTCATGTGCATTGGTATAAAGGCGGCTGTTGACTCATATCACTATCAGCCATACAAATTGTTTTTAGTATTGTATTGTTAAAAATGATGCTAAACATAATTTGTAATAATTACCGACCCTTATGAATAGAAACTTATGATAGTTTATAATAATATGGTTACCTTTGTATAATGTCAAAGTAACTATGTAGCTGAATTAACATTAGTTTTTTTAAGAATTTATAAGACATGCCCAAGAAATAGTGAATGCATGAGTCCAATCCATGATAAAGTAGTTTAATTTAGGTGAAACTTGTATGATTTTTGAATTAACGTGTCATTGGAGAGCGCATATGTTTATATAAATATATTTATAAAATTCACTTATTTGTAAAAAGTGCATAGAACACATGCCTAGAAAATGAAAATAAACGCATGTTTTTAATGAGTTAATAATCTTTGTTTACATGCATTGTTTAAGATTTTTCCAATGCATTTGCATGCATTTTAAGGCACATCATTGAAGGCTAACTCCTTTAGATATAGAGAAGGCATTCTTCATGCCGCCTCTTGCACTTATGAATTACAAGTCATGAAAAATGTGTTTAACATTGAACTAGTGCAAGATTTTTTTTGCTGGTTACGTGTACCTAAATAATTATAATAAAAACTGTGAAATTGAAAGGAAACTTTTTTTGTTTGTGTAAAATGTACTGGAATCCTTTCTACTTGTGACTATAGATATATATGTGACAGCGCATAGGGAAAGGGACCTAAGGGTAAAAAAAAAACAATTTTCACTTATTTTTTTTATGTGGACAACATCTGAGCATCGAATGAGACCGATCCCATGCCCCAAAAGTGTTCCCTCCCAGAAATATGCGCGTTTTATAAAAGTGAAGTCGACGATTCTAAGCGCAAATAGAAAGGGACCTAACGGTAAAATTTATTTATTTTCATTTTTTCCCCTACTAAATAAACAAAATAACTTGATTTTACGAAACTACAAAAAATTTATTTTTTTTCCTTATGAACAATTTAAAAAATAGAAAAATCATTTTAATCGGCGGTTTTTGCGAATTGGTTCCTTAGAACTTGACGGTACCGGTACTTTATTTCTTTTCGATTTTTTCTTAACGTCTGCTGCCTCCACTTCTTGAGGATTGTCCACTTCCTCCGAATCCTCCTCTTCGTTTTCATTTCCAGAGACCAAAGGAAGAAGAGCAACCGAATATTTTTTTAATCGTTAGAACAAAAACCCCGGATCTCTTTATACAAGTACCATTGACGCTTCATCGATAACCCTGGTAATTGGTTTGTCAAAGAAACTGGTATTGTTACTCAGATGTATGTTTTCATTTATGCTGGCTGAATTCGCAAACAGTTTTCATTGCACTAGTGAAAGAGCAATAAATACAAAGTGATGATACTTCGATATTCCAACTAAAATTTATATATTTAGTAGAGAGGTTAGGTTAGGTTAGGTTGAAAAGGAGGGGTATAAAAGCCCAAACCCATGACAGGTATGCACTTATGCCCAGTTGGCATGCTGTGCGCTCTATATTTAGTGGAGAAGTATTCGTCCTATTTTCTCCACTCAACAACAGGCTCACTTGAGTTTGGAAGTCGAATAGGTACAGGTGTTGTAAATATCGTATCATCGCATTGGTTTTAATTTGTGACACACAGTTATCAGCGAATATCACTAATTTTTTTAGTTGAATGCACTTCTCGTAGGTAGTATTAATCAAGCATTGATATTACTGAATTCGGACCTTTTTTAATGGAATCGCTTTCGACAATAGAAAAGATGTGTTGAACATTTTGAAGTTCGTTTGTGATTCCGAAAATTGCTGTTTTGCGACCTGATTTAAAGTATGCAATTCCTATTTGCTGTGGACCCGATGGAAAGCTAACATTTTGAGCATAATCCATAGATATTACTAGATAATCCTCCTCTGCAATACCTGGATACATGGCATTTGGATCAGGCTTGACAAAAATCCACAGCCATCTTCTTAGGGATCACTTCATTGCATTGATTTGAACAACACGGAGGTATTTTTGAACCATACAGTCGAGCAACTACCTTTTAAATCGTAAATCAAGATCAGATTTATCAAGGTACATATTATCGGTATCATCTTCAGAGTCACTATTCGATAATTCTGAGAAGTGATCGTCACCATCCTCGTCATCAGGGAAGCGATAAAGTAAATCTACTTCTTCGAATTCGTCCACCATTTCATCCTAAAACAAATAGTAAGAATGTTGTCAGTTTTAAATTATTTTTGCGAATAACATAATATACTCAAATCAAACTTTTTAATAAAAAGGCTTCCAAGGAAAGCTTTTGATTTTTTAGCCCATATTTTTTCAATAACTGCTTAAATAATTCTTATTTTCTCAATGCTTGGAAATTTCCCCAAAATTTATTCTATTTAAAAAAGAAATCTTAAAAACATTGATATTATAATTTTTAATTAAATTTTAATTAATATTATTTTATTCTATATTTTATCTGATATAGGAAAACTTTTTAAAAAAGTCAAAAGAGAGTAAATAGATATTTTTTTTTGAAAATCATCATTCTACTAATGTTGTTAACAATTTAAGAGAACAGCTACGTACTGTTGCAATGTCTTTAGATTAAGGAAAGTCCTTTGATAAGGTATATCACAATGATATTATTTTCATATATGAAATATGATAGATATTGGATTTGATTTTTTACAATAAAATTGTTTAAAAGCTTTTTTTTTTTACTAAAATGAAATTTTGCGTAGAGCTTCAGAACACTTAGATTTTAAGATAAAAAGATTTTGGTTTTCTCAATTGTGGTATTCCTCAGGGTTCCATTTTATCTCTGAATTTATTTAATATATTCGTTTATGAATTTCAACATGTTTATTCTGATTAAAAAAGTATCCTTTATGCGGATGCTTCTTTATTATATGCTCATGGTGTCTCTCTAAATGATACGTTGAGTTCTGTTTCAGCCCATTTTAATTTAGTTAATAATTTTTATAAAGATTGGGGCATTGATATAAATATTTCTTAGAATAAGGCAATACGCATCTGAAATTCATCTGGTAAATGCATGACTTTAGTTGTTCCAGAAAGCAAAAAAACTTAAGCTACGTGTTAATGATGCTGAAATTCCTTTTGTTAATAGCCCTCGTTATTTGGGAGTTTTTTTTTGACAAATTGGTAAGGTTTAATGAAAATGCAAAATTTTATTTTAATAAAGCTAACCGCATAAGAGGCTTTTTCGGAATGTTATTTAGAAATAACTTTTTAGGCGTCAAAACCAAAATATTGATTTATAATGCTAGTATTAGACCTAATTTAACTTATGACCTTCCAATCTGGTTTAACTGGCCAACTAGTTTAAAGAAAAATTTTGAAATCCTAGAATGAAGGTAATTAGACTTTGTAATAACAGAGATTACGAAAAGGAAAATAAACGCTTTTTAAATAAATTTATTTATCATATGGCAAAAATTAATCCTATTATGGATTTAAAAAAAAAAAAAAAATAATTAAAAACACTTGTTAGTATTTTATTTATTTTGTTATATACATATTTTTATAGCTTTCGGTGCAAAGTAAATTTTTTGAAAAAAACTTTTCTTTCTTAGTGTTGTGTTGGGAGCAAGCACATTTCTACACACTTATTTTATAATTTTGCGATGGGATATTCAAAAGCGAAAAAAAAAATCATTATAGAGAATAATAAAACTCATATACGTTTTTCATAATAATGAGGAGAAAATTCTTGTCTCTAACATCAACAATGACATAAACAATATACATCAGCGGGCAATGTATAATGGATTATGTCTTAATCCGGCCAAGTCAAAATGCATATACATATCCAAAAGTTAACGTTTACTTGACACAAATATCAAAATAAAAATTAACAATTCTGAAATTTCTTATGTTCAAGCATCGAAAAACCTCGGAATAACCTTTAATGATCGCCTCACATGGACAAATCACATAAACGAAGCCGTAGGAAGAGTTCATGGTATGCTAAGAAACCTATGGTCCGTAAAACTATCAACACCATCTAGTATCCGAATGCTCCTAGCAAAAGCTTATCTAACTCCTATGCTTTTATATGGATGTAAAGTCTTTGCGAACTGTGATTACCACGATTTTCATAATCTTAATATTGCATACAACAATAAAGCCAGATATGTTTTTAATAAGAGCCGTTTTGTCACTATATCTCTTTTTTCTTACCGCTTATTTGATATGAGCTTTCGTGATCTATAAAACTTCAGGAGCCTGCTATTTTTACACAAAATCATTTATACAGAACAACCTAGTTACCTCCAAAATTAAATTAAGCGATTTACCCCATGGAAAAGAGTTATCCAGAAAAAAACATTAAACCCTAACGTCAAAGAGACAATTCTTTATTTCATATAGTCTTTGGAATAGACTCCCTTACAGAATAAAAATAAAAAGCAATGCAACACAGTTTAAAAAGGAGTTACAAAATCGTTTTAACGTCATAAACGTGTAAACTTTGTAAAATTCAAAGTTTTTTTTTCTTCTTTTTTTTCCTTTTTTTTTTTACTTTAAATCTAGCATTAGTTAAACATCCATTAAAATGTATATAATTTAAACGACTAGTACTGTCATTTATAAGATATCTACCTATCTTGTTGATCTTGTTGTGTTAGTTTATAACTAATTTTCAAATAAATAAATAAATAAAATAAATAAATAAACCTTCATAATAAGTATCAAGCAAAAAGGATGAACCGGTTAGAATACAGTTAACTTTAAAGTAAATATAGCGTCTTAAACATAATGGCGTATAATTTTTTTTCTAAGCCCTAGTAGAATATCACAAATAAAGCGTTGAAAATAATAAAGCAAAATGGCGTTTAACAGTAAATCTAAAATCTAGGCTGAATAACGCTGTCGTCACTTGACGTATAAACAAGAGGGTGAACGGTATTACCAGATTCGGCAAGAACGAATATAGCATTTCTACATGTTTCTATTGACAATGTTAATTAAAGCACTGATTTAGACTTATGTATGTTTTCAATTTATGACACATATATAAATCTATTGTATCTGGCTTAGTTTTCGTCTATTTTTTATTTATTTTTTGTTGTGTTGTTTGTTCGCTTTTTAATGTAAAAATAAACAACTTGAACTATTTCGCTGTTTAATATATTTTTTTTACACATATTAAAAAAACAAAGTGTTTTTACGTTAAATCTCTCCCCAGTTGTCGTCTTTTTTTATCATTTTTTGTTCGTTTGATTGCAAACTTATTTTTATTGAGTATAAATTTTCTTCAATTAATAAAATTGTTGCCTATAATAATTATACAGCATGAAATTAACATAAATTCCGTTTTATTGGTTGGTTGTTATACAATTTTATTGTTGCTCTTACTTTTTATTTCAAAAGAATTCTTAATGGAAATTATGCTTAACGTCATCCCTTGGGATCGTTCAGCTGTTGTGGATGTTAATTGCGGACATTTTTAATTATTTTCCAAGCGCTGCAAGCATTTTAACCGATTTTGATTTATTTATTTTTTATTTGTGTGTATTTTATTGCACAGAATTTTCTTAAGTTTTTCCTTTTTGCTTTGTGACCAAATGCAATTTATGTCAGTGATTTTTTAAGATTTATTTGAGTTTTTATAGAATTTTGAGAATTTTTAAAAAATAAAATGAAAGAATTTATATGTGTATTAGAGAAACATCAATAAAATTATAAATAACATTATGTGCTAAATGAAATGCAATAAAATAATTTTTGTAGTTCATCTACGCAACATCAGAAGCATTTTTTATTTTTTGATTAAAAAATTTAATGTTTTTTTAAAGCTTTTTATACTAACTTTGATAACTAACTAACTTTGTAAAAATAAAATGCAAAACTACTGCACTTGCTACATACGAAAGTAAACAATAATCCAAAATTTCAATTAAAAATGAATGTGTTGTTTAACAAAAACTTTCAAAAACATTTCTTAAGATACTTCGTTTAAATTGTTAAATTTTTTAATTGAATACAATTGCATGAGCACTTTTTAGAACAAAGTTTTTCAATATTCCCAGTTACCCAAATTTTTAAAAAAAATATGTCTATGCTGCAAAATATTTAGCATATTGTAAGTGATTTTTTTTGCCAACTAATGACACGGTGAAAACGAATTCTCCTAATAATGGCTATTAACATAAGTGTTAATATTGTTTATTAATGTAAATGTTATTGATTATAAAGGTCTGAATATTGAAGATTTAGAAGTCAGTGTTTAAATTGGAAATATAGACTTTAGGTTTATAAATAAAGAAAACTATTTTTACTAAGTCTTCAGAATATAAGATTTTATTATAGAATTTTATTTAAAGTGTCTTTTTGTTAATTATTAACAATAAATTGTTATAAATATCAAATTGAATTTTTTTATTTTTTATTTTGTTCTTATTGAAACAATGCTTTGCAGAATTAAATTAATTAATTTTTTAAATTATAATTTTATACACAGAAAAAATTATTGCTTAAAACGTTAAGCTAAACAAATTATTGACAAATTTGTCACATATTATATTTGCTTAATTATACATATATTAAAATTGATTTTGAATTTTTGTAAAAAATTAATTATTAAAAAAAAACGTTTCGTAACCACATGCTTACAAATTTCAGACCAGTAAAGAGGCCTTGAAGATCGTACGCTTTAACACCACTAAGCAATTTACTGTGGGAATATAACAATCTATAACATTCCTGGGTATAATTGTATTCACTGTTGTCGAAACGATGGTTATGGAGGTACATCTGTTTATGTTCGTAATAATTTACAATATAGTGTACAATTATGTGAAAACAAATGCTTTTGCGATTTAATTGTATTAACACTTGAAAACTGTAAAATTAATGGAAAGCCAATTAAAATAATATCTTTTTATCGATCTCAAAAATGTGATATTAATTATTTCTACAATATTATTGAGGATTTAATGGAGACATATGGTAGAAACTATTGCATTTTTATTGGGGATTCTAATATTGACTTTTTAAATAATGTGTCGAATACCTTGCTGAACTTGCTTGAATGTTATGATTTTAGAAACTGTCATACATTAGTTACACGCCCTATGTCTGTTACATCAATTGATAATGTATTTACAAATCTCTCTAATTCGTTATACATTGATGCAATTGAATGTTCGTTATCTGATCATAATATGATTTCTTGTAAAATTAAAAAGACGATTCAAAATAGTAATTATAAAGAGTTTGTGCAGAAGAGTTGTGACTTCAACAAGTGTAAAGAATGTTTTTTAAATGATAATTCTAAATGTCCTATTGGAAACCCGTCAATTGATACCTTTAATTTGATCAAATGTCTGTCTAATGCTCATTTAAATTCAACGTCAGTAATAATAAGAAAAAAATTACTAAGAAAAGAAATCGCACCTTGGATAAATGAAAGCCTACAGAATTTAATTATACTAAAAAGGAAAATCTTAAAACTTAGAAGAAAAAACCCTAACAATAATGATATACAGAATAAGCTACGGAGGATAAGTAAAGTTATTAAAGTTTCTTATAGAGAATCTATGAATAATTACTATCATGATAATTTAAATAATTTTCAACAAGATCCTAAAAAATGTTGGAGATTTTTAAATGAAACACTGGGAAGGAATGTCAAAAACCAAATAAATTTAAAAAATTCGAACGATGAACAAGTTACGGATGATGTGATAAAATGTGATCTTTTAAATAAATATTTTTTAGAAATTCCAAGCACCTTGAAAAATGAAATTGTTTACTCCTCAACGGATTCGTGTAATGGACTCTGCACTCTAAGATACTGCAATCACACTCTAAATTTTAGAAATACGACGAATGATGAAATCACGCAAATCATACTTAATCTATCCAATAATAAATCCCCTGGTCATGATAGCATATCGGCAAGTACATTAATTAAATTGAATTATGAAATCACGCCATATTTAGTAAATATATTTAATAATATTATTTTGTTGTCGGAATATCCAAATATTTTGAAAATATCTAAGATTGTTCCAATACCAAAAATTGTAAATGCAAACAAAGAAGAGATGTATAGACCTATTGCGCTCTTACCTATAATAGATAAAATTTTTGAGAAAATTATTCACCAACAGCTTACTACTTACCTTGAAAATAATAATTTAATTTATGATTGTCAATATGGATTTAGAAAGGGTAGTGGTACTGAAAATTCTGTGGTAAATGTTGTAAATTTTATATCTCGTGGTTTGGATGAAGGATATAATATAATGGTGTCGCTGGAATCTTTTATGATCTCTCAAAAGCATTTGATCTAGTGGATCATGAGATATTGTTTGAAAAGCTTCAATACTATGGAATTGGTGGCAGCGTCCTAAATCTGTTTAAAAGTTACTTGAAAAACCGAAAGCAATATGTTGAATTAAATAATAGTAAGAGTTTTCTTGGAACGGTTAAACATGGTGTACCGCAAGGTAGTGTATTGGGCCCACTTTTATTTACAATTTATGTAAATGATATCAATAATCTTGGACTCTCTGGGAAAGTTTTTATGTATGCTGATGACATATCCCTATTTTATCCTTACAAATTTGAGACTGTATTAAAAACGTACATGGAAAGAGACGCTGCGTTAATTTTGGAATATATAAGATTAAACAAATTAATCCTGAATTCATCTAAAACCAAGATTATCAGATTTAAACCACATTTAAATAAAAACTCAGATAAATTTAGTATTTTCGTTGATGGAAAGGAAATTTTTGAAAGTTATACAGTAAAATATTTGGGTATGACCTTGCAGAGCAATTTATCCTGGAATTTACATATACAGGAAATTAAATCTAAAATATCTCCCGTAATAGGGCTTTTATACAAATTTAAATACAAATTTAATGAGAAAACAAAACTGATTCTTTATGAAGCTTTAATTCAAAGCCACTTAAATTATTTGGTTTCAGTATATGCATATAAAAATAGTTTGGAACTAAAATCTCTACAAAGAACTCAAAATAAAGCGCTAAAAACAGTTTTTTGTCTACCTCTTAGGCACCCTACGTTAAGTTTATATCAAGATTTTGCCAAAAATATTTTACCTATAAAAGGGATGTATAAAAGGCAATTACTTCTTTTCGTTTTTAAATCGTTGCACAACATTGGGCATAATACAATAACTTTCATGAGTAATCAAACAGCTATTAGTACCAGAAACAGCTCAAATTTGAGAATCGCAAGATGCAGACTTGAAACAACTAAACAAAGAATTGAACATATTGGTTGTGTGGAATATAATAATTTACCGCAAAGTCTAAAAGATATTAATGTAATTTCAACATTTAAATCCAATCTTAAAACGTTTTTATTAAATAACTTAGAAATGCTTTTAATGTAATATTAAATTTTATTCATATATTATATACATATACACGTATATTTGATTTACAAACATTACTTTTAAAATAGTAGTTAATAACTAAAATATTTTATTTAATTTATTATACATATAAATTTATTGTGATTGTACATAATTTTATTATAATTACGCCAACTCGCCTCAATAATGTCATAAGACGCTGAGGCTAACAAATTGTTTATCTGAATTAACTATTATTATTTTTGTTAATAAATCAATAAAAAAAAAAAAAAAAAAAAAAAAAAAAAAAAAGTCGCTTGTCTACTTTAATACGGCCACAAATATTGGAAAAAGTCATCGAAAATTTTAGCTACAGATTAGACTACGTGTCAGGCAGTCGTGGCGGTCATATGCCAGAAGTCATATTTTAATGTATATTCACTTAAGTTATAAGTTCAAATAACTTATTATTCCCAATGATATTCGCCTTTGAAAAAATATAGGCAATAAGTTTTTACGCTATAGATTCCTAAAAAGTTGTTCAAAATAGTTAAAAATTTGCCCGAAAGTAGTTTCGAATTCCGGGATATATGTGATTATCTTAATTTTAGCTTAAGCCTACATAAGCAGTTTTTCACTTTTCGCAGAGATATGATGACGTTAAAGCTGTGTGGTTGAACATGTCTGCAAAAGATATGATAATAGACAACTCATTTTCGTATAAAAGTTATGTATGAGAAACCGTTAAAAACATTGCAAACTACGTTATTGTGATACGTATTTGATTGAAGACAATATAAAATATTTGTTTGTTTTTTTTGTCACATTACCGCTAATATCGTAAATAAATCTATCTGACAGATACTAATACAGCGTGGCTCAGAAAGACCGAAGTGGTGTGAATTCCTTATAACTTTTTTTTTAAGACATATTTTTTGAATTTTTTGTTTTTTAAATACAGTAAATTTATAGGGAATATTTTAGGATTAGTTATTAAAAATGATATCCCGCAAGTGGTGGCCACACAAATGTGCTCTTTCCAACACATTTTCTATGACCTTTCGCAAAACTTCGGGTGTTGTTGTGTTGTTGTTAATTTCGTCTCGAATATTGGTTTAATTCCTCAATAGTCCTAGGCTTATTTACATACACTTTCCCTTTTAAATAACCCCAAAGGAAACAGTCTGGATCGGTTAAATCCGGGAAACGCGGAGGCCAATTAAAATTGCTTCTACGCGAAATTATTCTTTCACCAAAGATGTCGCGTAAAAGAGCCATTGTGGCCCTCGCAGTATGCGCTGTGGCTCCATCCTGGTGGAACCATATTTGCGGATGGTGGCTGGCCTTACAAAATTTCCCAACATGGCCCGATATCGATCACCATTGATAGAAATGGCGACACCTCGTTCATTTTCAAAAAAATATGGGCCAATGATCCTTTCTGAAGAAACACCACACCAAACAGTACACTGAACTGGGTGCAATTGTCGTTGATGAAGTACTCTCGGGTTTTTCGTAGCCCATATCCTACAGTTTTGCTTGTTAACTAACCCATTTAATTGGAAATGGGCTTCGTCACTCATAACGAAGTTATGAATAAAATTAGGATTCTCTTGTGCTTTTTGCTGGAAATAAATTGCATGGTCAAGTCGATGCTGGTAATCTGTCGGTTTCAATTTTTGGAAAAGTTGAATTTTGTATGGAAACATTCTTATGGTATGCAAAATTCGCTGCAGCGACCCTCTTGAGAGGCCAATTTGTTTCGAACGTCTCCTGGTTGATGTTTCTGGATCCTCCCGAATACCACTTGAATATTTTCAAACGTGTGGACAGTCTGCCGGAACCAGGAAGGTTTCTTACTGCTCCTTGTTGTCGAAAATTTGCAACCAGACGGTTTATTGTTGGCTGAGAGGGTGCAACCCGCACATTAAATTGACGACAGTATGCACGCTGAGTCAACACCATGGACCGTTGATTTGAAAAGTAAATTTCAACGATTCGGGCACGGTGTTCAGTTGTGTATTGCTCCATTATAAATTGTTCAAGTCTTTTTTACAAAATACTGAAAAAAAAAAAAATATATAATAAAAAGTTATAAGGAATTCACACCACTTCGATCTTTCTGAGCCACCCTGTATTTAGGACTAGAGTATAATAACTGATCTAAATTATTCCTATACCATCCACAATCCAAGTACTTCTTAAATTTATTTCTTTTACACACAATTAAACGTTATTTTTGTTAGCAGTACCGTTTTTCAAAAGAGGACTGCAGTTGCAGTGATTGCTCTCATATTGTCAGCACAAAATGTTTTATAGACAACTAAATACATTTTTCGCATACAAATTTCTTATGGTGATTTGTCATTTTCGTTATCTTGTTTTATTATTTGAGAGGTAAATTTGGAAAATTTTTAAATGCCTGACATACCGCGTTGAAGGCTTTGTGTAATGCAATGTTTGGCTAACTGGGTTAATTTCTTGCAAAATTCTCTCAAAAGTCTAAACAAAAACCTTTAAGAATAAAGAAGCAAAAAACTGAAAGTAAGTTGGTAGAATAATACAAAAGATAATTTTTTTATCTCAAGAGTATAAATCTTGTGTGGGATAAGATTATGTGTGAAACTATTTGCTTCTAAAAAAAAAATATTGTGGTTAAGGAAATAAAAATAGAAAAGGTCAAACTTTGAAAAAATTTGGAGAAAGTTGGTTTTTTCCGTAAACTTTTCTTTATTATTTATAAACAATATATTAAATATGTTCGATGACCTGATTGTTTCTAAAAAATGTAAAACAGGCCAATAAATGTTTTTATTAATTTTTTTCTTAACGTTCTCCTTCCTTTTCTATAAAACAGTAGTGGTCGTTAAAAAAATAAAACATATTTTAACATGCATAAATATAAAATGATATGATAACTATGAGAAATGAACAGCTACTTTTTTATCGTGTTGTTTTTTGCTATGAAATATATGTACATATGTATGTACATATGTATGAAGAAATTAAAATTTTTACAATGGGGACTGTTGTAAAGAAAAAATACCTGACGGTATCATAATCGAATTCATAATCTAAGGCTTTTATTGAAAACAATAAAATGTTTTAAAATCTATTTTAAGAAAATTTTGTATTAAAAAAAATTAAAATACACAATATTTTGTGTATGTATGTATTACTTATTAATTCACATGTTATTATAGATTTATAATCTAACTGACGTATTAAAAAAAATATTTTAGGTTTTTTTAAGGCTTTTTTGACAGATGCCGTATAGAATTTTATGTATATACATTTATATGTCAAAAGTCAACAGATATTGTAAAAAATTAAAAAAATATAAAGGAAAATATATTTATGTATTATAACGAACAGGCCGCCCATCGCTGGCTTACAAATGTCAGCCAACAACGTAAGTAAATTCATTTCTATACAGAATGGTACGTCACAACCAAGGCGAATTCACATCAGGTGAACTATATAGCCCAGCTGTTTATCAGCTGTGAACGAAGTTTTAGAAAATTTGTGTTTTAATGTTTATTTACATTCATTTTGCTGAAAAATTTTAATAAAAGTTTAAAATGTGAAAAAATTTAATTTCTATGGATAAAATCAGATAATATGGATAAAATCAAATGTGTTAATTACACAAAAATTAAAAAAACAAAACATAAAATATTTGTGTTTCAGTTAAAAGTCTAACAAATTGTAAAAGTTTTCGTGAAAAAACGCCTTCCTGCGCGATGTGCAGAAAAATATTTTAATGGTAGTGGAAGTTTATTTCGTGTACTTAATGATGAGCAAAGTTTTGAAAAAAAAAAACATTAAAATTCTTTAATTTTAGCGTGACTTGCATAATTTTCTTGAAATAAAATTGTTTACCAATATGCGTTTTTTGTGTTTAGTCAGAAAATTCTTGACAATTTGGTTTAAATATAGTGTTTTTGTAGGGAAAATATCACCTGATTGAATTCGTCTTGGTTACAACTACAGTACGTTGAAACTCGGTAAGCTTTTGCATTGCTTCTGAAATGCCAAAAACTAAAAGCTGATACATTTCCTTACAGTTGTACTCCGCTAAATCAACCTAACAATTCATAATATTTTAACAATCATTTAAGAAAGTATTTAAATTATTTTCGTTAAAACAGGCGCACAATTGGGACTCACGACGAATTTCGTCCAACACGACAAATTCGTCGGTAGAAATTCGCTGTGTAAATTCGTCGTGTGAAGCACAATAACGGCGAAAAAATAACATCTATAGTTGATTAAATGGTTTACTGTTTTTGCAAAGGAAGAACAAAAATAATCAAAGACTATAAGTTTTTTGTGAAAATCAACAAAATAATAAATATAATTTCGGTCGTAGCAAAAACTTTTTTACGTATAAGTAAACGTTTGAAAAGAATGTGCTGGGTACGTGAAGTAAACAATAATAACAATTTCGTTTTTGTATAACAGCTAAGAGTGTGACCTTATTAAAAAAAAAAATCAAAAAAAAAAAACTTAAACATTTAAAAAAAATCCAAATAAAAAACTTTTTGTAGATAAATTGTTTATATATATTTTAAATATTTTAAAATAAAATATGAAATAATTATTAAAGTAAAAACTAACTTTATTTTCTAAAAAAGTTAAAAAGTAAAACCAAATTTAATAAAAATGGTCACTTTGTACCAATTTGTTCGTCGTTCGCCGGCGCGGTGTAAGAAATAGAAGTAAATCTATTGCAGAATTCGCCGCGTATAGCGAATTTCGACTGACGCCACAATTGTATGCATTTTCATATACACAAATGTGTTTTATTTTTGATGACGAATATTCACGACGAAAAGTTCGTCGTTCGTCCCAATTGTGCGTCTAGCATAAAGTATTATTACATTCAAAATGCTTTTCTAAATTTATATTGTTTTAATGTTTTACCTTTACACTTGGTTTTGAATTTAAACTCATTAAGGCATTTTTGTAATTCATATTCCTTGTAGACCGTGGTTACTAACACATGTGTTTATGTACATTTTGTAGTTTAAGCACTATATAATCCGCTAATTTCCTGTACAAAACAAAAGGGTCATAAACAACTTAAACGAGGCTTTAATATATATTTAATTGTTCAACAATAAGAATACATTTCTTTGACTTATTTTTATTGTTATTTAAAATTATAAGAACATTCATACATACACACATACACATACATACATACATCCATACATACATACATACATACATACATACATACATACATACATACATACATACATACATACAAAAAAAATTATTGCTTCGCCCTAACCAAGTTTGTAGAGGAATGTCAAGGTCTTGCGGCTTACAAATGCTACATGACATTTGTTTGCAATGCGCCACTTAGTATTATTTCCTTTAAAGTGTTCATTGCAGCGTTCTAAAGACTTTTCTAATGTTTCTATTGTTTAAAGCAAAATTTTTTTAATTTTTAAATTTTTACTCACTGCCACACAGCAGTGCTTTGATGTAATGACAAAAACAAATTTTTGAAGTTAACTATTTTATTTTTATTAAAAAATGTTCTATAGTAAAAAATACAAAAATTATTTAAGTAAAAACTAACTTTTTCCTTAAAAGTTGAGAAGTAAAACCCAATATAATAAAAAATGATCAACTTTTATCAATTTGTTCGTCGCTCTAGCATAGGGGAATGTATCCTTTTAATTTAATTTCGTAATTAGTGTAGTAAAATTATAAACGTTTTCTGTTTTACATTATCGCATTATTTAAGGAAATAAATGTTAATGATTTTTCTTAAAGATTTTTTGAATTTATTATGTAGTAAATAAAAAATTCCTCGGACGTATTGCAATAAACTAACTTTCAATATATTTAATAGCCATCCGTTGTTATCGTCCACAACAATTTAAGCTGTTCACTTTTTTTCAATAAAATACGGTCAAAACTTTTATGTATGTAGAGTATACTTTTATATCCACACCCGCATGCCAGCTGCGTGGTGCAAATATTATTCCTGTACAAACATACTTATGTATGTACGTGTGTAAAACCAATAAAAGTCAATTTATTAAATTTTTTTATTCGCAAAATTTATGCAATAAAGGTGCAGAAGATATAAAAGAAAAAATATTACATACATACATACATACATACATACATACATACATACATACATACATACATACATACATACATACATACATAGATATGTACATATTGATTTCACTTTCAACCATGATTGGTTTCGAACTGCTTCATTTTTTTAATGATTTTATCTGCAAATTACTAGTTTGGCTTACAATTTATAAGTGTTACATGGTCGAAAAGTTTTAAAGTTTAAATTTCATATTTTTTAATGATGAAAAAAAAAGTGTGAACACAGTAATAAGAATTTGATAAAATAGACTTTTACATAAATAGACAAATTTCAAGTTAAAAATAAAATATTTTAATAGACAGATATATCCACTCTTTTTTGTAAAAAACTCAATATGATCTTATAAGTAGTATGGAGTTTCACTGAGTAACATAATTTTGTCAAATATTATACGAATAGGCCTAATAATTAGAAATTACACATATTTTTAGCTTTAGGCATCTTCTTTGTCCCTGTAGAGTTTCCAAAAATATTACCCGAATAATTGTCCATATTCTATTAGGCGTTATTAACACTTATTTTAAGTTATATTATATAGTACCGGGTGTTTTTTTAATGAGGTATACAATTTTAAATTAAAAGCACTTTTCTGATTGGCAGCCATTATGTCAGCTGTCAAGAAATTTATTTAAGTTAGGTTTAGCATTTCAACTGACTCATGATAGCAAGGCGTAGATTCGGTAAATAGGCTCAAATAAGATTACGTTGATCCTGATTTTCATTGTCGAATTTTGTTTTGCGTTGAAGCTCACTTTTGTTTTAATGGATACATCAACAAAAAACTTTCGTATTTAGAGTGATAATAAGCCTTTAGTGTATGTTTATGTTAATTGAAATACCATTACATTACATCTTTTTTAAAACGATGCTAGTCAGAAAGCTACAGTTATACTGACTTCTTCGTTAATCAAATGAACAACCAAACTTGTGCTGGAGCCACCGCTCGTGGCATAATTGGTTTCTTGAAGGAAAAGTTTTGTAATTGCATGGTTTAACGTTTTGGACCTTTGAATTGGCCTCTAAGATCGTGCGATTTAATGCCGCTAGACTGTTTTGCTTTGTAAAGTTGCTAGCTTACGCCAATAAGCCCAAAACGATTGACAACTTGGTTGAAAACATTAGCCGCTTTATTGATAATTTTCGGCCACAAATGTTGGAAGAAGGTGTCAAAAATTTTACTTTCAGATCAGACTAGAAAGTTATCTGTTGAATAAAGTAAATTTGATGTCAATATTCATTTTTATTTTATTCCAATGTTTTTGTCAATGTTATTAAAATGCAAAAAAATAAAGGTGATACGCCCACTTAAACGCCCACCTCTCTTATAACATGTTGCCTTGAATTCATAAAATTTCTCTATGGATAAAGTTTGTGGGAGAATAAAATAAACTTCGTACTAAAATATCTAAGTTAAGTTCGTTAGCAGAAACCAATTTGATACGCCAACTTTAACGCCCAGTTCACACATATTCTGCTATCAAAGAAATTTGAAGGTCATAAAAGCAATTGCATTAGATGTATTATATAATTAAATTTGTTGAAAAGTGTTTATTATTCCCAAGAAAAAAATAACAAGTAAGAGCACTATATTCGGCTGTGCCGAATCTTTTATACCCACCACCAATTTTGTGTACATTTAAAGCACAATATTTATTATCTTGTTAATCGTTATGGAATAATCTCTTTATATTAAAATATGTATCATTGTCTTTGTACAGGATGGTTAAATTTTAAGGGCCCATGTTGAAGGTGAACTACACCTAGTCTTTAAATTTGTTTTCTGCATTTCATTTGACATTTCTCAATCTCAAACTTACTCAATTTGATCCGTGAAAAGATACGCAAATGACCAGATTTTTTATAAAAATGGGCGTTCAGATCAAAATGTATTTTGTGCACTTCGTAATTCTTTTGATCAATATAATCGTTCAAATTCGTCCACAGTCGGGAGAGTTGTAAAAAATATTTAAATTTCTGCAAAACAGGTCTGTATAAAATGCTAGAAAATCTGTGAATCCCTTCTTAGTTCGTTGAATGGGAACCATTGCTGTTTTTTGCGATAGTGTGGCAAAATAGCAGTCAATCTGGACTCATCATCATGCCCAACAATTGAGCATCAACATTGTCATTGAAAATTTGGACCATCAGATAGAGGAGTGGTGCCAAGGATGGGGGGGGCCATATGGCCGATATTTTGTTAAATACATAATATAACCATATAAATATTATAATTGCAAAAAGAAATAATAATAATATCCTAAATAATTTGTGTTTTATTTAAATTCAACATCGGTCCTTAAAATTTAACCACCCTTTATAACTTCGATATGCTACTAAAATGCTTTTGTAAATGTAGTCTTTTAGTAAAAGTGGGAGTTAAAGTAGGAGTGTCAATAAAGTTTCTGCTAATAAATACAACTTAGATATTTCAATATAGTACTTTATTTTCCCAAAAACTTTGTCAATAGAGAAATTACATGAATTTAAGATAAACCGTTATATGGGAGGTAGGCGTTAAAGTGGGCGTGTCACCTAAACTTTTTGGCACAACAATAACATTGATTAGAAGGATATATGTAGCAAAGTTGATTATCATACCTCTATTTTTGGCGGTTTTATGAGGTTTTGAATTTCATTAACGGTAGATAACGTGAAAAGTGGGCGATATAGTAAAATCTTAATTAATAGAGAAATTATATGAATTGTAGGTAAAACGTTATATGGGAGGTGGGCGTAAAAGTGGGCGTGGCACCTTAATTTTCTGGCACAGTAATGATATTGCCTAGGGGAATATACGTAGCAAATTTGATCATCATACCTCTAATTTTAGCGGTTTTATGAGCTTTTAAATTTCATTAACGGTAGATAACGTGAAAAGTGGGCGTTATAGTAGGCGTGTCAAAGTTATTTTTGCGAATGAGTACAACTTAGGTGTTTCAATATAGCCCTTTATTATTCCAAAATCTTTATTAATAGAGAAATTATATGAATTTTAGTTAATACGTTATATGGGAGGTGGGCGTAAAAGTGGGCGTGGCACTATGATTTTCCGTTACAGAAAAGCCACTCACCAAAAAGCAAAGTGTGCAAAATTTCAGAGTCGTACATCTAATTTTGTTGCTTTTATGACGTTTTTGTTTTTAAATATACCGAAAAATACACTGTGCGGTATAAATTTTCGTACATTTTGATCGATAACTCCTCTCCTAATGCATAGATTTAGACAATTTTTGGGGAAAAATATTGTTTTTACTCAGGAAATATATCTTCGAAGTTTCATAAGTCTACTTTAATGCGTTTGGACACAATTCCATTTTATTCGATGTTCGAGGGACACGGTTTTTTCGACCTACTCTTGCTTTTCGAGCTATAACTCTCTTCCTAATATTCCGATTTAGCCCATTTTCAATACCAAACAAACCTTGTCTATAAGAAAGATTCTAGCAAAATTTGAGCCCCCTAGCTTCTTCGGTGCGACCTCTATCGTGCTTTCAACAGACGGACAGACGGACAGACGGACGGACATAGCTAGATCGTCATCAAATCAAACCCTGATTCAGAATATATATACTTTATGGGGTCTAAAATGGATATTTCGATGTGTTACAAACGGAATGACAAAATGAATATACCCCCACCATTTTTTTGGTGGCGGGTATAAAAATATTAAGGAAACAAAATAAAATCATTCGTTACGAAAGCCAATGGCAAAAAAGAGCAATTCAAGATACGCGCACATTTATGATCGTTTATAACTTTGCTACCGCAATCGAAAAAATTAAACAACCTTTTGCTAATTATTTAATTTTTTTTTTATTCTGCGCAGCATAAACATGTCAAAAAGGTTTTTTCCAAACAATTTTTCTAGGAGAAGAACTTTAAATACTCAAATTTGTGGAAATGAGATAGATCACTTAATTGTAAATAAATTCGAAGAGAATCAACCGATTTTTATGACCGATATCTTATTTTATTCCTTTTAAATGTGCCCATATAGTAATAAATTTGAAAAGTTTTTGCCGTTTTCGATTTTTAATGATTTTTTGAAAGCAAAAAAAATTCCTATTTTCACGTAAAAAATATTTATGTATATTTTTTGCTTTAATTTTTTATTATACATCCGAAACTACTGAGCCGACTAAAACGCAATATCTTAACGGATTAAGGGCTATGTAAATCAAAATTTTTCTAAGCTTATTCTTAGAATATCAGACTAATCGTCTAAAAAAATCTTAAATTTAAAAAAAAATTTACAAAAAAAAATATTCCATTGAATTGAAAAATTTAACCATTTTTGTACTTAGGTATCCATGATGTATCAAATCTAGATAGTGGTTATCAAAGCCTTTTTTTCCTATTGACCTGTGTAATCTAAGTGAAATTCAAACATTTGTTTTATTATTAAAAAAAAGCCATGCCCACACAATTCCTCTGACTACTTAATTCTGTCCATCTTTCTTCTTTTTATTAAATTTTTTTCGCTGCTTATAAGTGCTTTTGAAAAATAAATAAATAAATTCCGTACAATTTATTTTTTGTTCTTGCAAAATCTGTAATATGCTTTTGTGTTAATCTTTTACATACCAGCTTTGGTTTCTCAAGCAAAAGAAAAAAGACCAAGAAAAGAGCAAATATGCAAAGACTTCATTTAAGAAACTTTTAAATTGGTCTTGTTGCTATGGGTTTTTATGCCTGCCAAGATAAATCTCTTAAATCATTAAAAATACTCATACTCACTTGCATGCTTCTAAATGTAGACAGCGAAAAACCACCTAAACAACAATGTTGGTTTTCGCACTTTTCATATCGTCAATAAGAAAGTGTAAATGTATGAGTCTGTGGATTTGTATTTTCTACCGCAAAGTATTCCCAGTACTGTCGTGTGTGTGTGTATGAGCTAGAAATGTTGTTTGTCAGTTAAAATGCTCGACTGGATTGCGGTGCATTTGTTGTGTGTGCTCACTCTACCTGAATGGTGTTAAATAATAAACTTTTTTAAAAAAATATATATTGTACATAGAGGTTTTTAAATGGATTTTTATTTTACTATTTTTAAAAATTTTACAAATTAGCTTGGGTTTGTTATATGTTCAAGAGTTCATTCCGTGAGTTTTATTCAAATATATATACCCAGCGGTAAAAGACAACAGGTCTTTATATATCAGGCCTTTCGAATGACAAATTTACACCTTATTTTAGATTAACAATTCCATATTCTGCTTACCCTTTTAAGCGTACAAAAAGGCCTCTGAACTCTTCTCTAAAGTTAATTTAATCTCCCGTTTAAGAAGGAAGTATAAATGTACGTATTTTTTAATTATTATTTTCTTAGAAACAACAAAAAAATATTTGAACAGTGAAAATTAAACATGAATTTATTAAGTTGTGTTTAAAGCTTCTAAATAGTGAGCTTATAAAATAGTCTTGAGCTCAAAACAGTAAAAATATTTATTTATTTATTTAAAAAATTATTAAATAAATTTATTTATAAAATACAAAATTAAAGGCGTCGGGTAACTAGACCATATGCGGAACAATAAAAAATATGTTTAACTAAATGTATGATGTACATGTGCATAAAGAGTTTCAAAGAGGCCTTCTATGAGAAGGTGCGCGAAAAAAAATATATGAGTATGTAATAGCCCTCAAGCTTAATATTTATTTAACAAGTAACGTTGTGAAGAAATTTACTAAAATCAAACAAAGTCACCATTACAAAATTGAGGAGTCCTTTGTTTTTTCAACATAAATCTTGCTCGTATCAATTTAATATAATAGTGTGTTGCAGCAATGGTTAGAAAAAAACCAAAGTAACCTGGTTTAAGTCCCAGCTGAGACGAGAATAATTTCCTAGCGTTTGACTCTTAAATTACTGTGTACAGATTGTAATACTTTTCTTAAGTATGTTTTAGTTGAGTACACTCACTCACCGCTCACAATAACTAGTATAAACCTATATACAAATGAACTAGTTGGCGTCATATGACAACTTTATGTTAAATTAATAGTTTAATATATGAAAATAGGACAGATATGCAACTACTTAGTCTGAAGTTAGAAGAAGCTAGTAAATTTCTAACCACATACTAGTTACTTTATCTACAGAGAGCTTTCGGAGTACTGGTGTCTTATATATTATAGGCCTTTTATAGGGCCTATGTAACTCTTCCTTTGGCCGCTAGATATTTTCGTATGAGCACTGAGTTGAACACAAGTAAACATTGAAGTGTATGTATTTCAATAAAGCGAAGAAAAAAAAAAACTGAAATAAATATGTTAGATTTTGGATATATTCAAAAATAAAGTTTTATTTGTTGGTCAGTTTACTCACAGTTAGTTTATTTCTCTTGCAGACTAGATTGTTAAAGTTTTAATGAAAGCCAGTTGAGTAACTATGGAAAAATATAGATGAGATATATGTGTTTGTATATAAAGGGTGTTTTCTTTGCTATTTGATTTTTTAAACTAAATTTTTTTGGTGTAAAAAAGCCTCGTAAATTGAGGTAATTTGCCATTCAAATACCAATAAAAGAAAAACGCTTGCAAATTATTGAATTTAATTACTAAAAATCATGTTGTGTGAGAAATGTGTCGTAAATTATGTCCGGTGTTTGGTATTCATAATCGATCCAATGAACTATCTATTTTAGCTGTTGTGACCAAATGTTGCACTAATTATTCTTTATTGGAAATTACGACACCAACCCATATGCTAAGAGTGTGCACTGAGAAGAATATTGCTGCTGTATCGGTCAGTACCAATATAGATTGCTATATGTCGATTCGTATCCATTGTTAACACTTTGTTATTTTTTGGCTTCTGTTATTCGACCACCTGGATGATAGCGTACGAATATTAGCTTTTTTCCCCCAAAATTAAAATTGGTTGACATGTGGTTTCAACAAGACGGTAACATATGCCACCATATGCAGGCAATACCTATGGTAATGCGAATTTTGTAGCATTTTATAGGCGCAAATATTTTTAGATTAGAACCAACTAGACTATTTTTGTGTGGATATGTGAAGTCTCTCTTTGCGGGGACAAGTCAGTCATAGTTCCAGCTCTGAAAGACAATATTGTAGCCAGTGTTGCCGCCGACCAACTTTTTTTCGCAGTGAAATCGACATAAAAAACGCAGTGGAGCGCAGTTACGAGAAATAAAAAAAATTTCGTTTTCGTTTGGACAAAAAAAAGGAAATTTTTTCACTTTTTTAACACTTTTTTGCTCTTTTTTTAAGAATTACTTGTTTTTTAATTTTTTTAGTTAATTTTATCTCAACTACTCAACTGAAATAGAAAAAAATTATTATATTTGATTGTCAACAACAGTGTAATACAATATAAAAATTAATTAAATGGACTGAAAAGCAAATATTTTTTTCACGAAATAGCTTGTTTATGTTTTTCTAACAGGATTTTTGACATTTTAATTCAAAACCTAATCAGTCAACTGCAACGTAACGTAACAGCAGAAAATGTTGCCATCTAGCTGCTATATTTTTAACAGGGTGGCAATTTTATCTCGTTGTGTTATAGCCTTTACAGACTTACGTGTTAAACACGTTTGAGGTAAATCGTGTTAAGGCGTTGTTGATCAAAAAAGGAGGAAAACTACCAAAAACTGAAAAACGCAGTGATATTTATAAAAATGCAGTTACGCAGTGACGACGGGCAAATCGCAGTGAAAAACTGCGATCGCAGTGAAAACGGCAGTACTGATTGTAGCAGTCATTGGTTGTGCCACAGTCGGAGCTCACGGATAAACGATTAACACTTACATGAAATATTCTCTAAGAAGTTTATAGCACGCATTCAATTAATGTTTCATTAAATTTTGTAAATTTCCTGTGTTATTCTTTTAAATTTTTAAAATCAAAACAGTGAAAAACTCAACAGTGAAACACACAAAAAGTTAAACCCTGTTCGCATTAACAAAATTTTTTTATTGCAATATTCTGAAATAAATAATTTTTTTGCTATAAGTGCATAATATTAAATAAGATTTTTTTTTCTCTTCTGATAACTAATGTTTTCCTTTAAGAGCCATTGACTTAAGGAAACATTTACAAAGGCAACCACGTTCGGTAGCTAAAAAAAGGGGAACAAATTTATCGCAGTTATTATAATACTATCTTAGCATATGTAAGGTGAGTTTCTGTAACTGAAATTATCTGTTGTTACACATTGTAGCACATTTGTCTCCTGACGCCAAAAAACATCGACATATAATAATTAAAGATTCGATTGTAAATACTGAAGATAAAAAATGCTGACCAACGTTCAACTTAAAGAAAGAATTGTCTAAATATTTGCGGAAGTTTCCTTGAAAAAGATCCTGTACATTCAAAGGTGTACGTCGCCCTTCCTATTTTTTTGTAAGGTCTTATGCTCTAATTTATATGTGGCAAGAAATTAAATATATTTGCATACATTTTGTGTAAATCGATGTTAAATGTAACATAATTTTATTTAAATAACTACTCGATAGGGTTCCTTTGGATTTATATACAATGAATTTGCTTTAAAAAGATGATTTTAAGGAAACATTTTTATCTCCCGACCGCATCTACATTGGGGCATTTGCGAACGGTAATAGAAATCCTGTTTGCTCTTTATGCACCTTAATATTTATTAGTAAGATTCAAACATAACTAGTTATATACATACAGGGTGGTCCAATCTTTACTTGATGTAACATACAAACAAAGAATCAGAATAATGGAATTTTATTATTTAAATTAGCCATCAATTATGAATGACATAGAGCCATTGAATGTCATAAGGGGTCCGCCAAATAACTTTTTTTTTTGAAAATGCTATAAAAAAAGTGTAGCTTCGGCTGTGTGGCATGTAGCGCCGTCCTGTTGAAACCAAATGTTGCTAATATCCTCCTCTTAAATTTTTATAAACAAAAATTCATTCAATATGGCCCGATAACGATCGCCATTGACTACGGCCACTCCTTGCTCATCTTCGAAAAAAAATGGCTCAATAATGCATCTGGATCAAAATCCGCACCAAACAGTGACTCTTTTTGGGTGTATCGGATGCCAAATGCGACAATTTCGCTTGTTTACATACCCGCCAAGATCAAAATGAACTTCATCTGAAAAGATGATTTTTTTTGGCGAAGTCGGCCAAAGTAATGTCGCAATATTTCCCAGCGTTTTTCAAGCGTATACACAACCATATTCGTTCAGGAAGGATAAAACTAATTATCTGTCAAATCAGACATGAGCTAAGTGTTACAATTCACGAAATAAGCACTAGTTGAAAAAAGCGTTAAATGGTGGACCCTTCATAAAGCAAAATTACACGAAACAGTTGTGTTTTAAAATATATAGAACAAATTGGAGACAATTTATATTAGCAACACGATGAGATAGTAAAAGCGGTTTAAAGTGTTAGAAATTTAGGGTTGAAAACCTAATGCAGCATCCTTAACTCAAACTTGTCAAAATGGCATATGTAGCACTTAAAGCCCCGGATGACGATATGTAAAAATTTTTTCGGATTGGCATTGTAGATTTATTTATATAAAAGCGAAAGTAGTTGAGTTCAAAAAATGCTAATAGTATTAACTTGTAAGGCCGTTGTATTATTAGGTGGTTATCTTACACTTATGAAATACTTTACTGGTAATAAATTAAAAAATCTTACGTAAAAATAGGATTCTGGGGGGATTTGACCCCTAAACAAACTAATAGGCCTTTCATTAGACGAGTGCGCGCCATGTTTGCCCACCCCGATAATCTTTAGTTTGTTAATGATCGGAGGAGAGTTGAATGCGGGGTAGTTACAAATACATGTTTTTTGTTTTACAAGATTTTGTAAAAATTTCATTTTACACTTATTTAGCTTATTTAGTCGTAAAATGTAAAACAAACATTACCGTCAAAAAGTCGCCATTTAACTGTTAATGATTTTTTAACAAAATTGGAAAAAGTTGATTTTGATACTCATCGTATTATACCCGTAAAATATATCTATTCTAAAATACTTTTGTATGTATTTCTTAAACAGTATAGTCACTATAAGTGTTACTCTGGTAATTTTTAATTTGTTTAAATATGTTTTGCAAATAAAAACCTTCGCCTCTACCATCGCATTTGAAATTTAAATTCATTTATTAAAAGGTGATTTCTTTAAGCAACCCCTAACAATAAAAAAATGCACCATTTGTGTGTGTGTGTTTGCTTATGTGTTGGGTGTGTAAGGCCACATTACTGTGTATTGTATGAGCAAGTAAAAGAGAGAGACAGAGAGCATATATGAAGGTATTGCGTTTATGTATTGTGTGAAAGTGTTGCAACGGTACAAGGTCAGTTTTTTTTAACGATTTGTTTAAGGTAGGTCAACGTTATAGTATTTTTTTAAACAATACGTTTTGTTTTTACTGTTATATTTTCATTATGAACACTTTTTTTGTAGATTGTTGATTGTAGTTTTTTTTTGTCACTCTGTAGTTGAGTTATGTCATGGGCGTTTTTGTTTTATTAAATTTTTTGTAATAAGCAACATTTTTTTTTTCATTTGTAATTTAGTTTTAGAGCAGATCATAACTGTAGGTGTACTAAGAGTGAGCTTAAATTTGTAAAAATAAATTTTAAATGAAAGAATACGTAAAATTTCTTCACTAGACAAAACTATATAATCGTTTGCAAAATGTTTTAAAAATGTTAAAATTAAAGACAGCAGGAATGGGAAAATTAGTAAATAAAAATATTTATTTTATTATTAAAAAAGAAACACTGTTTGGCTCATCACTATTTCGGTTTTTATTATCCTAATGATTTCCACACGACTAAAAGTCGGTTTGTACACGCTAAACACGGTTGGTTTAAGTTAATAGCGTTTGACCGCCTGTTGTTTTCAAAATTTTCTGCTGCCGCTGTTTACGATTTAAATCTTTTCATATTTCATCAAACATTTTTTTTGCAAAATATATTCGCACGTTAGAATATGTGTTGCTCTAAAATACTTCAGGGGCAAATGAATGTAAAATTATGCATAACGTGCCAACAGTTCATAAAATGTTTTTTTATTTTTTTTAATTTTTTCACTGCTTCTAATAGAAAAGTTTTATAGTTTACAATTTTTTGCACAATATTCGTTATAGAATTAATGTAATTGTTATCAGATGGTAAAAATCTGAATATTTTTTATAAGGACTTTTGTTATGCCAAAAATATTAAATTGACGGTGTTTACAATAATTAGCACAAAAGAGTCTAGTAAAAATATATTTTTAGTAGACCAAATAATAATTAAGAGTGGCATTAATGTTTAAATACTTCAGTCTACACTTTACTTCATGCAGTCTGTTTCTCAATGGCAAATTAACATTTTTTTGGGTGTCTCAGTAAAAATGCTGTTTTTTACTTTAAAACAAAATCACTTATTTGACGTATTTGTAATTTCTTTTTTGGGTAATTAAAGAAAACATGTTCCGAATAAAATATTTGTGAAATGTCCCCATGGTTCTGATGACTGCCCATGCTCTTTTAATTAAATTTTCCATGACTTTTTGTTAGAACTTTCGCTGTATCTATGAGATGACACGTTGAGTCTGGGCTTTGAGTTCAGAAATTATTTCTGGCTTTTTCGCATAAAGCCGAAATTTCAAAAATCCCTAAACAAAAAATCGGATGATTTTGGTGGCATGTTAAAATTCGAAATTTATGAGATAAGTTGTTTTTGAAAACCTTTCTGCAATAAATAAATTGTTTAATGAGCGGTGGGGCAAATAGCGCCGTTCGGCTGACACTACATGTCGCGTGAATTTTATCAGGTTTTACAATTTTTTTTCGAAAATGTATTTTTGCCACAGTTTATGCGTTTTGGGGTGAGGAAGATCTTATTTAAATGTATAAAAGAAATAAATTTGGTTTGGGTTAATGACCTATATCCCTAAATATGCAATAGATAATAATATTATGCACAAACATAAGGAAAATGGCTTACTGTTTGTAAGCAAAATATGTGTTTTGCTTAAGATAAAATATTGGAGAATAGAGCAAAACTGGAATAGAAAAACGTTGGTATAATATGATGCTAATCCATGACATATTTAATTTAGATAAAACATTCAGAACATGTTTTGCATTGCATATATTTGTACATATGAAATATAATAAAAAATATAAAAACTACAACAATTCACACATTTTTCCAGCAACGACAGCTTTTGATGTTATTTTTTTTAATGGAATTCAGTTGTTGCAATCTCAACAGAGATATTTATGGTTTTTTGCTCATATGTCAACAGCTAATGAGTCGAAATTTGAAAATTTTCCAAACTAACTTTTGTAAAAGCATTTCTGATAGATTGATGTAACACACAAGTCGTCGGGATGCATCATGGCAAAGTTAATTTCAATGCTGGCACGGACAGACGGACTAAATTTAATGACTTTTGTATTAATTCACTGTAAACATTGTAGAAATTATAAATGGAGTGACAAACTTATATATCCTTCTTTACACTATCGTGTGAAGGGTATAAAAAGGAGATAATTTTATTTTAAAAGTATTTTCTTTATGTTTCTCCTTTGCTTGCTGCTACGTTTTTTAGGCAACCTGAAAAGAGAAGGCAAGAACAAGCTGATTCTTGTAGAGATAAAAGTGGATTATTGCATATCAAAATCATGGACAAGCGATTCTAAAAGCAGTCTTTAGAAATGAAGTCCTTGGTGGGTTGCCAGACAGAGAAAAATACTTAAATTATAATATGATTTCGATTTTACATATACACGCATATATATTTGTCAAGACTTAAATGCACATATAGTCTCTATATTGCTAGTATAGCATAGCGTCACATGGGGTATCGGAGGAAATATATAATTAGTATATACCTGCCTAGACTGTTACTGGAGCTGCAAGATAAGTCACCAGCCTGGCGAGGTAGTCGATAGCAGGCTTACCGTGTACTGAAATACGTATACATTCTTATACGTATAAAAACGGTGTCAAAAATGTATAGTAATTCATAAAATGAGAATGGCTGGACCGTATTTTCGAAGAAACCAAAAGAAAATTTGGGAAAATCTTTCCGGAAAAGTTGGAAACGTCGGAAAATTTGAAAATTCGAAAATCGAGTTTTGTGTGAAAGTATTCCTTAATGGCTTTTCAAATGAAAAAAATTTCTAAGCCAAAATCCAATAGATCGCATTTTACGTTGACTTAGACTTTGCGCAATCTGAAAGGTGTCATTTGACATTGTAATTTTCTACAGTAAATGTGATATTTTTATACCCTTCACACAGTGAAAAAGGGTATATACAGGTTTGTCATTCCGTGGGAAATTTCTACAATTTTCATTTCCGAACCCAAAAAGTATATATTTTCTGAAAGCTTATGAATAGGGGAGTCGATTAAGCCATGTCAGTCTGTCAGTCTGTCCGTGTGTATGTTGAAATAAACTTTTTGAAGCTCCCCGACATCGCTTGGACTCGGGTGAGGTATTAAAATATCAGAAATATTCGGGAGAAGATCGGTATCGGAAATCAGAAACATCTGTACATAATCAACTGAGATATGAGCAAAAACCCACGACCACCTCGATTTTTTTTCACAAAAACAGCATTACAACAACAACATACATACATACATTCAAACGTGTATACTGGTTAGAGAAAACGTGGCATCGAATCCCAGCTGAGCCAAAAATTTTTTTTTTAATTTTTTTATATTTTTATTTTTTATTTAATATATTATTTATATTATTTTTTTTTAAATTTATTTTTTATTTTTTGTTTGTTTTGTATTTATGTATTTAAATTATTTTTAAAAAAATTTTTTTTAGAATTTTTTTTTAATTTTTTTTTTTTAATTTTACAATGGGGATGTTTTTATATATGTATGTTTTTTATATATGTATGTACGTATTTCATATGAGATGAATGGTGAAACAAACTACTGTTATTGCATGACTACACGTTGTGAGGGGTATATAATATTCGGCACGGCCGAATATAGCGCTCTTACTTGTTCTTGCTGCAATTTATATGAGTTTTGTGTCATGCTAAATCACCTATTCACGTAAAAGCATTACTTTTGAACTCGCTTGATGAAACAGGAACTCCGCCGCATAATTTACAGCTAAAGATAGGATCGATAATAATCATATTGCGGAATCTCAATTCTCCAAACTTGTGGAACGGTACGCAGTTGTCCGTCAAAAAGCTAATGAACAATGTAATTCAGGCGACAATCATCAAGGCCAAATTCAAAAAAGATGAAGTCCTTATCCCACTAATTCCTATTATTCCAACTGATCTTCCATTCCAATTCAAGCGGATTCAGTTCCCGGTTCGATTGGCATTTGCGATGACAATCAATAAATCGCAAGGCCAATCACTAGAAGTCTGTGGGTTAAATTCGAATTTCCCTGTTTTTCGCACGGTCAGCTGTAAGTTGCACGTTCGCGTGTTAGGAAACCGGAAAATAAATCGAAAAACATTGTTCAGCAAATCGCTCTCTACTGATTCCATTCAAGTAAATCACATTGAAAATTTAAATATTTGTTTTTTATTATTACTCTAAAGTCTGTCTGAAGGCTTAAAATTAGGGCGAGGTGAAGTTCGCCGGTCGGCTAGTAGACATATAATTTTTTACAAGCATTTACATAGTCGAGTAGAGCATAGAAAGGTATGAAATCTGTACAGTGAAGTCGCGTTTGGTGTGGAACATTTTTAAACCAAAATCACCTAAGAAAGTAATATTAATTAGTTTTACAATATCTGACACCACGTGGTGAGATTGCCATGATGCCATTTTCCCCAAGATGCCATTTTCTCGCATTGCCATATGTACATGCTAAAGATCGTTGCTTGAATTCGCTATCACCTTAAATTATCCTTAACTGTTGCGGCAATGGAATCAGCATGCTGATATTTTAGTCGACTTGGAATGGCATAACTTATGCTTGTCATATTTAAAATTAATTAAATGTATTACTTATTGTGGCTTAGGCCATGTTACCTTAGGTATTCCAGACATGTTTTTTACAAACAAGCCAAACCTGGACCGCATTAAAAGTATTGAAAATAGTGTTCAAGTAGTTCTCTAGAAAATTTATAATTGTAGATATAAACGCATATGTTCATTCAATAATCTGACTACAGCTCCACGTAGAGGGTAAAATATTTAATGTCTTTATTTCTTGACACCACCAAAGTTCTTAAGTTGTGAGTAGAAATTGTTGTGTTTTAAAGTTCTCATAAAAAAATGTACAATTTTTGTTTTTCCTAATATTTAAATGTTCCAGGTAACAGTTTTATTACTCTTCTTCCTAAGACCCTATCGCGAAATATTGTAAATATTTTTAAAAAAATAATGAAATCAATCCATTCGCTTTGAAGTGATGAACGAAGCAAAATATGTATATCGTTATATATTTGCTCATATAAATAGATGAAATTTTTAACCTTTTCATATAATTTCTTTTTCTTAGATATAAAACAGTTGAAAGAATCTTTCATACATAAATAGCTTCGTCTCGTTTATTCGTGTTCTTCTATTGACAGCTCGTAAACAGATTTTTGACGGTTTGCGGGTGCTACATAATCTATTCTTTTTTTCTTCGTTTTTTTATATATGGGCTAATCTTGCGTTGCGGACGTTATATTCGCACGCAAATTTGCTTGTTAAGATTGACACGGCTGGCGTTCACATTGGAATATTTTCATGAAATTTTTCGCAAAATGCAGTTCTTTGGGAGTACATTAAAACTTGTTTTAAACTTAAAGCTTAACAGTTTTTGAAAAAAAGTTATGCTAGATCAAAGTTCCGTTACGGACGTTACAAAAAATGGAAGTCGATTTTGAGGCTTATGTGCATTTGCACATTTTTTAGCTAATTTTGCATAAAAAACAAAAAAAGTTCATATACAAAAAATTAATTGGAATATATGACGATATCAATACTGCTTAGAAAAGAAGTCTGAATAGTCCCGATAAACAAAAATCTTAATTTTTGTCTGTTACGGATGTTACACTTTTTCCATTAAACCAAATTGTGTATATAAAAAATATTCACGTATTTAAAAATCTTTTTAACCTTGTAATTATTAATTTATTAGTTACAAAAAAATTATTAAATATTTCATTTCTCTTACATAAGCTTATATTCATTTATTTATTTGTTTATTTAACTGTTTGACATTGTATCTTATGCTTAATACTTAGACCCAGCTGTTCGAGCTACTTTTATAGTATTGTTGTTAGAACAGCCCGAAAAATAATGATATGATTTAAGAGCTGGAATATATTTTACATTTATCCATGTTTTTGATATTTCGTCAGACATAATTTTTACCAAAGTAAATTGGGAAAACGCCATTTATATATTTTTTCTAATTTGTGAAAATCTCGAGCGTTTTCTAAGATGAAATTTTGAGCTTTTACTAGATACCAAACTTTTCGCTTAATAACAGCGTCTTTTCCATGCGAAGTAGCAAAAAAATTCCTAATTTCTAACGGAAAATCCAGTACATAAACATTGTATGCATGGGCGTACCGGCAAATATTTGAAGGGTACATGGGGGTTGCGGTTTACAACATGGTTATTTATTAATAATTATTGATTTTTAGGAATTATTTAAGGTTTCAGAAGAATATGAAATTCATCTCAATTTAAGTTGCAGATTGGGGGATCGCATGTTATTTAAACACACTTTTTGTTACTTTGAGGTGAAGTTTTTAGATTCTTCGGCAACCTAGAGCAATTTTAAGCCCAGATTCAGCAGGTGAAAATCCATTATAAGCACTTACTTCCACCTCAGAATATTAAAATAAAATGTTTGGGTATTTTCATGCCGTTACGGACGTTACACACTTTGTCATTTATATTTAAAAAAAGGTATTTCTTTTTTTCATCAGATTGAAGTGCATAAAAAACTCTGTTTATAAGGCTAGTTCGGAAAACAAAATTATTAAAATTTATTCTGTTAAACTTAAAAAACCCTATTTTCCGTTACGGACATTACACACAGTGTACCCACTTTTAGTTCAAATTGTTAATATATTTTGGATAACTAACAAATATGATTTTTATCCTAAATAAAAGAAAATTAAACAAATTAAAGTTTTGTTAAACGCTAAATACTGAAACGACTGATTTTGCCCACTTTTTTGACCATTAAAAATACCCTTTTTTTTACAAAAATAAATGAAAGCAAGAGAAACGTTTAGGTAAGCCTCTGCCAAGGACAAACAAACCACCGTAAAACCTTATTGCTTATATATTTTGAGGCTTGAATATGTATCCTATTATTCCATTAACAAACATTTGGATTTTGGGCAACTTTAAATTTCTGCCTTTGGTTTAAACATTTTCGGATTAGCCCATATTTAAATTTAACAAAATTTAGCAAAACATTTTGTGCATTTTTTTTTTCAATTTAAGGTATATTTCCTTCTGTCTTATTGAGGCAAACTTTGTATATTTTTTTATTAAAATTTTCTACTTTAAATTGTGTTTTCTCTTTTCTTTTATTTTTCAAATATTTTCCTAAGCTTATTTGTACTTTCTTATGCAACTTGATCTGTATTTTTAAGTGTCTAATACTGAAAGAGGATTTCCTGTAGGGATTGAAATAAAAAAATGAAAAAAAACTGAAAAAAATGTTTCCATTTCCTTTTAATATTTTTCGTAATGATGATAATGCTGAAGTTGTGGATAAGAAAAATTATGGCTTTGTAAGTTTTAAATCTTTAAAATTGTAAATATATTTAAGTTATATTTCTAATAAGTAAAATTGTTTGCCTAAAATGCTTGTGTTTCTTGATTTAAGTAAAGCCTTTGATTCTATAAGTCATGAGATTTTATGTCATAAACTTCAAAGGAATTTTGGTTTTGATAGTTCTGCTTGCCGTTTACTTTGGTCCTTCTTGACTAATAGATTTCAGTACGTTGAATCTGGAGGAGATAAATCTTCTATTTTGGAATGTTTTAGAGGTGTTCCTCAAGGGTCAATATTAGGACCACTCTTGTTTATAATGTACATAAACGATTTGTATCGAGAAATAACATACTGCAGATGCTATGCGTATGCAGATGATATTCAACTTTTAGCGGATGATTCTGGTTTTGGCGTAACTTTTTTGGAAAATAATGTGAACAATGATTTGGAGCGGGTTGCAGAGTGGTGTAAATCGAATTATATGAGTTTGAATCTCTCAAAGTCTAAAGCCATGTATTTTTCTAATGATGTACTTTTGCCTAATGTTTCGATAATGGGTGAAACCCATTATCACTACAAGTCGTTAGGAATATACATTGATACAAAATTGGATTTCAGTTTCCATATAAACAACATAATATCTAGAATCTCATTTATATTAAAACGTCTTTACTGTCTTGGTTCTTTTCTGCCATTCAATGTTAAAAAACGGGTAGCATTGTCTCTGTGTTTACCTGTGTTTCTGTATGGGATTGAGATATTTTCTGGTACGTCCCAACAGAATATGATTAAGTTGCGATTAGCTTTTAACCGCGTTGTTCGATACATTTGCAATGTTAAGTATAATGAGCATGTTTCTGAACATGTTATTGGAATATTAGGTTCAGATTTTCACAGCTTTATAAATCAACGTCTTTTATTGCAGTTCTTCAAAATTATGAAGTATGGTAAACCTCCTTATCTTGTAGATAAATTTAACATTGGAAAATCTACAAGAACAAATACTATTATTTGTCCAAAACATTCTTCCCTATATATGACTAGATCATTCGTTGTAAGAGTAGCTCGAATTTGGAATCACTATATTCCGTATAGTGAACGAAATTTTAATAAGTCAGTTTCGGCTTTTAGAAATATTTCTAGAAAATTTTTGTGAACAAAACTGGTGCTGTTACGTAAAAGTACTTAAACAAGTTGTATGATAAAATAGTTTATATATACATATTTCTGGCTTTAGTGTCTGTGCAAAGAAAAGGGGGGTTTTTTAATAATGTATTTTATACATATATGTAAGTGTAACATAGTAACGTAGAATTATAAAACTAATTATTTTTAAATTGTTTAAAAGCCATGTTATTTCTTGATTAATTAGGCCTATAGGCCTAATGTAATGTAATGTAATCTATTGAATTAAATAAATAAATAAATAAATAAAATGCGAATTAATATATAACGGCCTTATTTATACAAAATATCAACAACAAATTAAGTGTTAATATGTCTGATTTTCTATGGAAACTTGATTTAGTTGCTCTTAATAATATAAGTTTCCTTATCTCTTAGAAAATGTTTTAAATAATTTTTTCTAATTTTGGAAGAATATTTTGTTTTTTAAATCACTAAAGTGAACTGTTTTCAGTTTCAGCTAAATGTGTAAGTATATATGGCGTGATTCTTCGTGAGGTCTTATTTTCAATTGATATTTTTTGACAGATCACGCATGAGTCATATTAAACTGTTTTCTCCTTTTTGTTCGAAATGCTTTGTCAAGTCATCATGGAAAGATTTACACGGCTGCAACGTCTTCAAATTGTTCAGCTCTCTTACGGAAAACAGGGTTCTGTAAGAAATATTTTATCGTGAAGGTTTGCTCAAAGATGAAGCATATTTTTGGCTCAATGTATACGCTAATAAACAAACTTGCAATTTTTGGGCTGATTAGCAACGCGAAGAGTACCAAGAGTTATCATTATATCATTTAAAAACAATGGTGTGGTGTTTTTTATGGGTTTGTGAAATCACTGGTCCACAGTACAATGAGGCAAACTAGAATGTTACCGTAAATTGTAACCGTTATCGCATATGTGCTAACTAAGAGTTTAAGTGAGCTCTGCTTTCAACAAAATGGCGCTGCGAGCCATACGTTGAGTGAAAAAATTGACTTGTTGAGAAATCATTTTGGTGAGTATTAAATTGAAGTTTTTGCCTGGTAACTTAGTCACCTAAATCGTGCGATGTAAACCTTTGGCATTATTTTCTCTGAGACCATGTAAAGTCAAAAGTCTTCATGAATAAGCCAGCTAAGATTGACACTAAACATGTACATATTTAGAAAGTCACTAAATAATTTTTGCCTTATTGAAAATTTAATATATTTTCTTTTTTTTTTGTTCTAAAAAAGAAATATTTTAATAGTTTTAAAGAAAAAATTTAATAAAAAATATTTTAATCTTTTAAATATAAAATAAAACGAATGAAAATGTTTTTTCATTTACCTTTTACAAGATAACGTTACCCATAGTAATATATAACAACTAACGTAAATTCTTTTTTATAGAAAGAATTTTTCATTTATTTAACAAAGGTTTAAAACAATACCTTTTGTATACCTTCTTGAATTAGGTAAATCCAAAATTATCATTATGATGCAAGCATAAATAAAAACCAAATGCCACACAAAATATATATATTTTAATCCACAAAAAAATTAAAAGAAAATGTCAACCATTCTCTAAAGAAACTTTAAAAATTCACCAGCAATTATAATGAAATTCACCCGACAGAATTCTGATTGTTAGTGCGGTTGTTAGATATTTACTTGTACATTTATTACATTTATGAAAATATGTATGAAATCACGTTTGCGTGTATTCTTTATAGAGTTATCTTTAAATTGCAAGGTTGCATTTGCAACAATAGAAATTATTTTTAACCTTTTTCCACTCTCACGAACAAACAATCTTACAAAACGTTTTTGGTGAAAGCTGGAGGATTGAATGAATGCTTCCATCCTAAGTGAAACGACATGCAAAAGTCCAAAATAGGATGATGATAAATACAAAAAGAGGAAAAAAATGTTAAATTAAATAATTTTATTTTGTTCATAGTTAGATAGTTTTCAATTGTTTTTCTTGAGCCCTACAGTAAGTTGTGGTCTGGTTTAGATTTGATTAAATTTTGCACACTTTATTTAATACAAGTAAAATATCTGCTAACTGGCTAGCACAGGTTTTACTATTTAATGAACACTTAAGTGTTTTTAATTACTTGATTTTTCACTTAATTTTTTATGTAATTTTTCGCTAAATTTTTGAAAACTTGCTTGGAAGAATTAACAGTTCTGTGAGGGCATATCGGCGACATAAATATCTTCTATTCTTCCTAAATTGCAAAAATGTATATTAATTTAGGAAATGTAAGATTTTCTACTTCTCTTTGATTCTTTAATTCATCTAGGATTAATGGTATTTAATTTCTAATATATTTTAAAATATATATATATATATATTCTAATTATATTTTAAAACATAAAAAGTACAAAAAGTATTATAAAAATGGGGAAAGTACCTGCTGTGTCGCCAATTACATTTACAATCTCACTTTTGAGTGATAGTCACTAATTTCCAAAATCTAGATCAATGAAAGTATAAAATACAAAAAATTCTCTAAAAATGTGAAATAGTTTCTTTTTGGCAGCTTATAATATTTTCAGTTTAACCTTGGAATAATAGTTTATAATTACAAAATACTAGCTTCATAGAGGTAGCAAGTACAAAAAGTACCATACAAATTGAGAAAGGTTTTTTTTTTCAGTAGCCCATAACATTTTCAGACTCACTTTGAATCAATACTCTTTAATTTCGCAATTCTAGCTTCAAGACAAGGCAAAATACAGAGATAAATTAAAATTCGAAAAAGTGCCTTTTTGATTGCCCATTTTTTTGCCAATCCCAACTTGGATCAGTAGAGTCTTATCTCAAAAGATCCATAAAAGTAGACAAACAATACGGAGAAGTACTTTTTGATCGATCAAACATTTTCAGTTTCAACTCGGATCAATAAATTTTAGTTTTTAAATTATTAAAAACACACTAACTAAAGTAAATAAATCTATTCTTCTTACCATAAAAATAGGTATGTAGGTAGGTAAGGCTGATGCAAAGTTACACTCGCACCCACACTCGGAGACCGTTACGGCCCATTGTGACGTCTTAATATAGAGAAAAATAGAAATAGTTCGAATAGAAGAGAAAGAGAAGCAGACTAGTCCAGAGTCTCTGGCGGGAATCGAACCCGCAACACTCAAACTAGCAGACCAGCACACTACTGACTAGTCCACCGGGGCACCCTTGTATAAAAATAAATATGCTCTTAAAAGTTCCAAACTTTTTTTCCCGTTTTTTTACCTTTCAACACTGTTATGAATGTGTTTCAGGTTTAATTGAATTACATAATTTTTTTTTTTGTTAGATCCTTATTACAAATTTTATCCTGTTTTACTCCTTTTTGGTACCTATTTTATCCTTTAAAAAACAATCACCAAAATAATTGTCCATAGTCTATTAGGCGATAATAATTAATAATTATTGTTCTGTTATATATATATTTTTTTAAGGTACCAAAAATAGGGACAATTTTTATCTCTTACACATCAAAATAAAAAAAAAAAATAATTAAGTTTTTGCGGATTAACAAATATAATTTTAGTTTCTTCTTCATATTTATGTGGTTGAAAGTTACATAAGTAGGGTACCAAAAAAGTACCAAAATATAGTATTTAACTGTACTTGTCCCTTAGGTGTTTAAAATTTAAAAAAGTACTATACACTTTTAGCTTAATTTTTAAGTAGACTACAATATATTTCCAAGTTAAACTGTATTGTTTTTAGGCTATCGATTTTAGCCCTTTAAGTTAGAAATTGCAAAAATCCCTTCTTAGTGAATCTATATATTACAAGAAGAATAGTGGGGCAAATTTCATGTCTCTAGCTTTTTACGTCTGGGCTGTGCGATGATGAATCAGTCAGTCACGTTATTCTTGCATATAAAGGAGAGGAGGAATTACATTCGCAACAATATCGAAATTTGTCTAAAGTTTTAATTATACCATAAAAAAGGCTTTTTGAGTAAAGGTGGGTCGGTGACCTATTTAGAAATTATTTTTTGAGTGAAAATGTATATTATTGAAACCACATGTTGTTCATGTCCAATTTAGTTTAAAGTAATATTATTATTACCATTAACTTCAAAAATGTAATTTTCAAAGACGTGCATTTCTACCTGGGGAACCAAGTGTCTTGCAAGCCTTATAGTGTTTTCACACCAAAAGTTTAAATCTGGTTTCAACACTTAAAATGTTGTCATATGATTTTGCGTTCATACTAAAAGATTATTTAAATCAGGTTTTAACTTACAGTATGTCAAATAAATTTATTATTGAAAATAAACATAAATTATTGCAGATAAAAATTTCTTTCATGCAGTACCTTTTAGTATTTTTGCTATAAGATTATATGGCACACTGTGTATCAGCTGTTTGTATGAAAAACTAAGAAACCTTTACAATGCGCTCCAAAATAGAAATTATTTTATTTTCTGTAAAGTAATAGTTTAAAATTACGGAGCTATTTTTTGTGTTTTTGCTGCTGCATCCAATGTTTTAAAATTTTAATTCATTTGTTATTTTTTATTGAGCGCAATATAACGGTATCAGCAGTTTTTAGATTTTTGTACTTGGTTGCACTAAATAAGTTACACCGAAGACAAGGTTGTATTTCATAAAATCCTTTTCAAACCAAATCAAAAAAGGTTGCAATATAGATTTAACGAAATTATATTGTGTGGTTAAACAAGGTTTTAATGATTGGTTTTAACGTTAAAACCAAATTTCGTATTAAAACTTTAAGTGTAAAAATACTACTATTAGTCTGAGCCACCGTGTCGGTTATAAAATGGGGTAACTATATTGTGTATATAGATATGAAACATTTTTCTTTATGAAAAATATGTAGCATTTTTACTTGTTAATTACCATTGAGAAAATTTACATGATGATTGTCGAAATCGTGTTTTTTCCAAAAATCTTCCAACAAAATCATTGACATTCAAACGACGACTTTTTTCATGCAACAGCTCATGTTTTATCTACATTTTACGTCAAACCTAAATGATCCAAAACACTGTAGAAAACAATTAGAAAAATCACGAAAAAAACATTTCTATTTTTAACCCGCTTTTAACTCTCACCGGATCATCAGCAAACTTAAAACGGTCGTGATGGACAAACATGGTGATCTATCATCATGTAAAAGGTGGTTAAATTTTAAGGACCGATGTTGATCTAAAACACAAATTATTTAGGAAACTATTGTCATTTTTTCTTATTATGATAATATTAGTATGGTTCAAATATAATTGGAACAAAATATCGGCAAATTGCTGCCGCGACTTAGACGGCACACCTCCATCCGATGATACAAGTTTTCAATGACAATGTTGGTATTCAATTGTTGGACACGATGATGAGTTAAGGTTGACTGCCCAGCAAAAATTACTGCATACCCGGAAGCAGGTTTGTAAGGGAGAGACAAATGTACTCTCCTTTCCCAACCTGCTTCAGGAAGGCATGATTTTTATATGAGATGCCCCACTTTGTAGGGCTCTTTGATGCTCTAATTATTTGCTATTTTCTCACGTGGTTAATGCAGTAATATCATGTCTCTTTTATGTGTTTTCAATAAATTTTTTTAAGAACTACAGTAAAGAGAGCTAATCATTCGCTTACATTCCTGCATCCTCGTACGCGAGAGAAGTTGCAGTAAGTTATTTTATAAAAAATAAAATATATTTAATAGAAATTTCTGACTTCCATTTATAGCACCCTCGAATGCGCTCTAATATTGCGCTATAAGAAGGCATGATTTTTTTTACTGCTTACCGGTACAAAATAATTTTTTGCTGGGTCACTGCTCTTTTGCCACACTATCGCAAAAAACATCAATGTTTTTCGTTCAGTGAACTACTTAAGAAGGCATTCACAGATGTTTTTACATTTCACATAGACCTGTTTTGCTAAATTTTAAATATTTTTCATAATTCTCCCGATTGTGGACGAATTTGAATGATTATGTTGACCAAAAGAATCACGAAGTGCACAAAATGCATTTTGATTTTAATGCCCATTTTCATAATTATCCTGAATAATTTTAACGCGTTGCTCGATTGCGTATTTTTGCACGGTTCAAATTAAGTTAGTCTGAAATTGAGAATGCAGAAAAGAAACTTGACTTTTAGGTGTGGTTCACATTCAATATCGGCCCTAAAAATTAAGACACCCTTTAAAAGCGCTAATTGTAATTTGGCATCAGTGACATCGCCCACACCTTAATGTTTCTATATAAATACATGTACAAATACATTCAGGTTTTTATCAAATAATCCTTTTTAGATTGGTCGTAGGTTTTTCCAATATTTGATACTTCTCTAGCAATCATATTAATACCAGGTTTTGCAAATTTTCCCACAAAAACTACTTTTTGATGAAAAAGTCTAAGTTGCTTAGTTCTTTGCATAACTTTACAATCAATTAATAATAATTCATTAAACAAATTAAACATTATTTAAGTTTGTAAATAGTCCAATTATTAAATTAATGAAACGTTGAAAGACAATATTTTTATGCTTTGAATTTTAATATTTAATTAGGCATACTCCGTTCTTAAAATTGTATACAAAAGATATAGGACTTTTACTACATTCTCCTGTATTAAAAGCAGTGTACTGCTCTGTCGCTTTAAGCCATCAAAAGTAAAAACTTTATAGTTCTTTTATAATACTTTTCATAGCAAAGAATATTATTACTTTCTTCTCTTCCAACAGCAATACGTTTCAAATAAATTGAACGAGATTTCGCCGTTGTTGATATTGTTACTCTACTGCATACATAAATTATATTTCGTACGTTTGCTTTATTTTACGCTTAAATACTTTAAATAAATCCAGTATTTCAAGAACTTTTACTATTGTTACACTATGCTACTGGAAGAAAATGGATACACAAAATACATACAAAATAGAACACTTTTTTTAATGCTACAGTTTTTCTGCTCAGTTAAGCCGCTTAAACAGCAAAAGGGCGGACAAATAGACTCAAATACGTGTCTACAGTCTTTAAGTTGAGAAAAAAAACTCCTACACTTTCCTAGAACAATCAAGTGGTTTTCCTTCTAGAAAATAATGAAGCACAATGAATAAAACGTAGTAATATAAATATTGTGGAATCTCTCCTGTCATGTTCAAAAATGATAAGAGCTATAAAAGATTTAGTATTTCATTTATTCCATTTACATTTCTAAGGAGGCCTTAAAATTGATACACTAATATTTGTCTCTTCTACTTAGCTGTGCTACACCAGCGTTGCTACAATTGTAAGCACTTGACAATCAGCAAAACGAAGTAAGTCAAAATAACTTGAAGGAGGCTTGAAAAATTCTTTTGTCTTTGACGATGACGTTGTCATGTATTTTCGTCATTTTTTGCATTTTCTTTTTCGTTTATCCATGTTAAAATAATTTTTAAAGGAGATATATTTCTTGACAATAAAAAGGAAAAAATACACTTTGTGTTGGATTAATAGCAAACACAAATTAGCCAGTTCAAAGGAAAGTTGAAGGTTAAACGAAACAACTTCGGTTGACATGCTGTGGGAGAAGGAAAGCGTTAAAGGATTAAGTTATTATTTAGTGTTCGAATGTGGATGTGTGTTTATTTTTAAATATTATTTTAAAATTAGCATAACAAAATGTAGTTTTTCTTAAATATCTAACAGCTATATTCGGAAATGTTTTATGTTAACAATTGTTTGCTAAATAGAAAAACTAAGTATGAGCAGCGTTGTCAACTTTAAAATTTCAAAAAGCACCATAACCCAGGAAAAAACGCGTCATTCTCAAAAAAAAGCACTAAATTTATAATTTGTAAATTATTTAATAAAATTATACATTTACATAAATTTCTTTACAAATAAGACATTTTTAAATGAATATCAGAATAAATAACAAAAAAAATTTACAAAAATCAAACAACGAATATCTTTTAGTCAGTCAGTACAGATTTACATAGATACATATATTTATATGTAAATAAAAATAAACAAAAACATTGGAAAAAAGAACAAAAATATTTAATTATTAAAGTAGTTATCAATTCACAATATATCACAGGAGTGATGCATTGTAAAAAATTTATTTCGACATTTAGAAAAAATTACGACAGGATTAATTTTTCCATACCTGATGCATTTATACGACGTTTAATAAACATATGTGAATTTGTTGTACAAAATATTAAAAAAATTATTCACCAAATAAGTACAACTATTATTTAATATTTAAATATTTTTATATTACATATTAGAGTAATTAAATAGAACTATTTCTAACTAAAAATTATGAAAAATTTTAATAAACTTGCAGTTTAATAATTCGATTAGGATTTAAGCTTTTCTCTGTGTAAATAATATCAAATATCAATGTTAATGTCTATTATTTCTTCATTATTATATTAATTTCAAATTGCAATGCTTTATAAATATCATTGCTATTAATCAGAATATTTACTTCATCAGCTATTTAGTAGGTTTCACAACAGGAATTTTCCCGTTTAAGCCCATTTTTAATGTGAAGTAAGGCATTAACTGAATTTAAAGACATTCGGTTGCGAATTTTAGATTTAAACACATTCATGGGAGCGACAAAAGTTTAACGTTTAAGTTTAATGCTTCAAAGGGATTTAAGTTAACTGCATCTTTGTACGATTAAACTTCAATCCGAAAATCGACTGGATTCAATATTTTGCCATTGGTAACGGTAAAATATGTTCTTTTGTATGTGATAAAACATTTCTAACATTAATTATGGTTATTTTACTCAAAATTTCAAGGTTTTCTGGTAAACTTTTTAAACGTTTAAAGTTGTGGGACGCTAAAAGTTTGCTTTAAGGTTTAATCATTTATAAGATGATCTCAAAAGAAAGAGGAATTTCTTTTATTCACATTCACCTCAAATGCATGTACATATGTATAAAGTTAGACATTTTGAAACAAAAACTTTCTGGGCAATCAATTATCTGATAAATAATTAAATTTTTAGTGTAATATTATTTTCTTGCCGAGTTGCATGTAATTGTACTATAAGTTACATTTTGGTAGTATGTATATAAATTTACACTTACAAAAAATTTTTTTCAATTAATTAATTTGAATTTTAGTGTTTGGTGTCACCGAAATAAAAAGAAAATCACTAAAAACTAAAAAAAAAAAATCACCAAGCACTGACTCACAATTTTTCCGCTTTCTAAATGGTAAAAATCACCAAAAACGGTGATAAAATCACCGAGTTGACAACGCTGAGTATGAGCACTTTATTCGGCTGTGCCGAATTTTGATATCCACCGCCAAGTTTGTGTACTTTTTAAGCACAAAATTAAATTATTTTGTTATTGACAGTAATCGCTATGGAATAATGTCTTTATACTAAAATATCACATTATTTGTGAAACTTCGATTTATTATTCTTACAATGAAAACTTAAGTAAAGGGTTCGCCATCTAACGTTTTTTTTTCTACTAGTGCTTATTTCGTGAATGGTAACACTTAGTTTATGTCTGATTTGACACACAATTAGTTTTATCCTTCCGCTAAACGAATATGGTTGTGTATACGCTTGAACAATGCTGGGAAATATTGCGACATCACTTTGGCCGATTTTGCCAAAAAATTCATCTCTTCAAATGAAGCTTATTTTGTTAAATTTTTTGTTTGTATGTAAATAAGCAAAATTGTCGCATTTGGGGCATAGAAAACCCGCACGCATACATTGAAAAGCCGATACACTCAAAACGAGTCACTGTTTGGTGCGGATTTTGGTCCAGATGCATAATTGGGCCATTTTTCTTTGAAAATGTGCACGGAGTTGCAGTAGTCAATGGCGATCGTCATCGGGCCATGTTGAACGAATTTTTGTTCACAAAAATTGAAGAGGAGGATATTGGCAACATTTGGTTTCAACAGGACGGCGCTACTTGCCACACAGCCAAAGCTACACTTTTTTTCATAGAATTTTCAAAATAAAAAAGTTATTTGGCAGACCCTTTATTTTTACATTAGAAATGATACCACTGACTCTGTTTTACTACAATGTTGTATTTCTACGCGTAGTGAAGAATATAATTTGGTACCAACAGTTGGTTAGATAATAATAATATGTTTGTATGGGCATGACACCTCCTACTTTTAAAATTATAAAATAAATGTTTGAGTTCAAGTTAGATTATCCATTACAGATTTTATTTTTTTTGTTAAAATCTTTGTCATTAACGAAATAATATGAATTTAATTATGGGCCTTAAAGTAGGCGTGTTACTTTTATTTTATGGAACTATACTTATATTGGCATAGTTAAACTTAGCAAAAAGCCATACATGCAAACCTTCTTTATTCAATACATTTAATTTTGTAGATTTTATGAGCTGTAAAATTTCACTAACAGTTAATTACTTTAGAAGTGGGCGTGTCAAAGTAGTTTCTGCTAATAAAATCAACTTTGATATTTCAATATAGAGTCTTTCTTTCTTCCAAAATATTTGTTCATAGAGTAATTATATGAATTTGAGATAAATCGTTATATGGGAGATGGACATTAAAGTGGGCGGGTTACCTAAATTTATCGCTCAGGACGCAGGACTCAGAAAATATATACCTACATGAGTCTAAAATGTATATTTCGATGTGTTACAAACGGAGTGGCAAAATGAATATACGGTTTTTTTTGGTAGTAAGTATAATAAGTAAGAGTGCTATTTTCGGCCGTGCCGAATCTTATAAACCCTTCACAACGTGTAGTCATGCAATAACAGTATTTTGTATCACCATTCATCCCATGTGAAATACGTACATACATATAAAAAACTAACAGATATAAAAACATCCCATTGTAAAATTATAAATTTACGTATGTATGTATGCATGTTAAAAAAAAAATAAAAAAAAATTAAAAAAAATTTAAAAAAAATTTTAATAATAAATAAAAAAAAATTAAAAAAAAATTTAAAATAAAAAATTAAAAAAAAATAATTACTATAACCAATGTACACGTTCGTATGTATGTATGTATGTTGTTGTTGTAATGTTGTTTTTGTGAAAAAAACGAGGTGGTCGTGGTTTTTTGCTTATATCTCAGTTGTTTATGTACCGATATTTCTGATTTTCAATATCGATCTACTCCCGAATATTTCTGATATTCTAATACCTCGCCTGGGTCTAGGCGATATCGGGATGCTTCAGAAGTTGATTTCAACATACACACGGACAGACAGACAGACTGGCAGAGCTTAATCGGCTTCCCTATTCATAAGCTTTCAGAAAATGTATACTTTATGGGGTCGGAAATGAAAATTGTAGAAATTTCACACGGAATGACAAACCTGTATATACCCTTTTTCACTGTGTGAAGGGTGTAAAAAATACTTAAATTATGGTGGTCAATCATTCGTCTACACCAATAATAAATTTCAGAACCGTAAAATACAAGAAATAAGAGTTTTAGATTTATTCGCACATGTGGATCTTGTCTGTATTTAAAAAGAACCAATACATCTCTCAGTAAGTATGTCAGTCTGGAAGCGTTTTTTCAGTTTTTTTCTGAACAAGTTTTTAGGTTTCAATGTTCAATATACAATGATTTTGGCTTCGGTATTAAACAATTAACTTAAGTGTACACACAAAGAAAAAATATAGTTGTGGTAACCATAATCGAAGGGCAACATACTATGATTGAATTGTATGATTATGTTTAAAATAATAATGGTTACCAGTTATCATTATTATGTTTAATTAAAGTATCATTCTAAATATAATCATATAAATGACTACAATTGAAATCGACAATCTTTGCTTTTTTAATGCAAATTATTGTCTTTTGCTGTAACATACACATATTGATTGTACTCACCAATTTAATTGCAATTTTTGTACCAATATTTTTTTACGTTTTCTCGTTTATTTGTAAATTTTCTTTAATTTTTCAAAATTTTTGTTCCTTTTTTGACATCTCAAACTTTTAAAATAATAAAAATTTATTCAGCAAGAAGAAGAACAATTGAAATCAAATTATTTATTTATTTATTTATTTATTTATTTATTTAAAAATTAGTTATAAACTAGCACAACAAGATAGATATCTTATAAATGACAGTACTAGTCGTTTAAATTATATACATTTTAATGGATGTTTAACTAATGCTATACATAAAAAAAAAAATACGTTGTATAAAAAAAGATTAAAATAGATTTTTAGATTATACTAATTTAAAGTAAAAAATAAAGAACAAAGAAAGGAAAAAAAACAAGTTTGAATTTTACAAAGTTTACAAGTTTATGTCGTTAAAACGATATTGTAACTCCTTTTTAAACTGTGATGCATTGCTTATTAGTTGAGTTCTGTAAGGGAGTCTATTCCAAAGACTATATGTTGAAATAAAGAATTGTCTCTTTGACGTTAGGGTTTTATGTTTTTTCTGGATAACTCTTTTGCCACGGGGTAAATCGCTAAATTTAATTTTGGAGAAAAGGTAACTAGGTTGTTCCGTATAAATGATTTTGTGTAAAAATAGCAGGCTCCTGAAGTTTAGAAGATCACGAAAGCTCATATTAAATAAGCGGTAAGAAAAACGAGATATGCTGACAAAACGGGTCTTATTAAAAACATATCTGGCTATATTGTTGTAGGCAACATTAAGATTATGAAAATCGTGGTAATTACAGTTCGCAAAGACTTCACATCCATATAAAAGCATAGGAATTAGATAAGCCTTTGCTAGGAGCATTCGTATACTAGATGGTGTTGATAGTTGCACGGACCATAGATTTCTGAGCATACCATGAACTCTTCCTACGGCTCCGTTTATATGATTTGTCCATGTGAGGCGATCATTAAAGGTTATTCCAAGGTTTTTCGATGCTTGAACAAGAGAAATTTCAGAATTGTTAATTTTTATTTTGATATTTGTGTCAAGTAAACGTTTACTTTTGGATATGAATATGCATTTAGACTTGGCCGGATTAAGACATAATCCATTATACATTGCCCACTGATGAATATTGTTTAAGTCATTGTTGATGTTAGAGACACATGTGTTAATGTTGTTAAATTTAGAACTTGAGTATAATTGAACATCATCAGCATACATCTGTATCTGGCAATTTGTGCAGATATCAGGAAGATCGTTAATGTACAGACAAAAAAGCAGCGGCCCAAGTATTGATCCTTGAGGAACACCTCTCTTAATGCCTAGAGCTTTTGAAATCCGTCCATTAACGTATACCAGCTGGAGGCGAGACTCCAGGTATGACTTTATAAGATTACAAGCAGAACGGGAAAAATAAAAGAGTTTCTCGAGTTTTGTCACAAGGATCGAGTGATCTACAGTATCAAATGCCTTGCTGTGATCAAGAAGTACCAGAAATGTAACCAAATCATTGTCCAATTGTTCCCTAATATCTTCCACTACATCAACCAATGCTGTTATGCAACTACGTCCTTTCATGAATCCTGATTGTTTCGGGGATAAAAGTTGGAGTGGTTGAAGGAAATTATTCATTTGATTATATATTATATTCTCCATTGCCTTAGATAGAAATGGAAGAATAGCTATCGGACGATAATCATTGTCAGATTTTGGAATAGGAATTATCTTCGATGTTTTCCAACAATTTGGATAAGTAGATTTGATGAGAATGTTGTTGAATATTGCAGTTATGATTGGTAGAAGTTTTGGTAGCAAGGCTTTTAAAAATGTTGGATCAATATCATCACAACCGACGGCATTAGATTTGACCTTCAGAATGCTTTCAAGAACATCACATTGATCGACGCATTTAAAAGAGAAGCAGCTTTCAATTGGAGCAGTAGATATGTTATCGTATATGTTTAAAGAGGGTTGAGGTAGATCGATATCAACGAAGCGACGGTTTAAGTTATCAGCATCGATGTCAGGGTCTAAGGTTGGGTATTTACGACCAATGCCAATGTTGCGGATTTGCCACCATTTGGATTTGCTATCGATAGCCGATTTAAACTTGTGCTTGTAATATAACATTTTAGAGAGTTTAATATTTTTCACAACTTCTCTACGGGCTGACTTAAAAACTTCATGTAGAGTAGAAGTTTTGTACCTTTTCCATCTGCTATACGCATCATAGCTTGATTAATTTGTAATCATACTGTTGTCTCACTTATTATTCAGTGATTATTTTTAATTTTTAATGATTATGAATATAATGTTATTTTTGTCAAATTAATTTGTTTAAAACATACTATTTTTAAATGATAACCATTTTTAAATTTTTACGAAAAGTAATCATTAAATGATACAATTCAAACAAATGCTTGATTATCGTGACAAAATATATGATGAAATGAAGCAAAAATAACTATTACTTGTTTTCGACAACCAAATATTGTTTTAGAAAAAATAATATGACCGTCGTGATCATGTCGTAACCATGTCGTAACCATAGTTTTTCTTTGCGTGTACTTATTTAATAATAAATGTACTAAATTTATGTATATTTGTAGCTTTTGCGTCGTTAATAATGTATTTCCAAAATTTCTATCATTTTTTTAATCAAATTTTATTATAATTTATATGTCAAATTAACTTTTCTATCCCTGATATACGAATTGGCCTTAACATAAAATATACCCTCAAAAGTTGCTTCGTTGTATCAACTCGCCGTTGCATATACCTTCATACAGGTATGGACGTTATGCCTTGAAATCAACAAAAGTGATATAAAAAAACATTCCATTTTTATATATAAAAAAAAAAAAATTTGTGTTATTAATAGTTTTAAAAAGGAGAAAGGATGAAGAAATAAGACCCTGAGTATGTCCAATGTATTCATGCGATTAAGTACAAAACTACAGCACTAATATGATCCCTTTAATTTGAGCCTTTGGGGCTGCACGATGGTAGCACTGTTAGTCAGTTATATGTTACATATGCAATTTCTAACAAACATTTATATAGAACTCCTGTCAAACTGTCAGCTTTTTAACAACATTATTATGAACAATTAGTGGGTATAATTAAACTATAAATGAAATTAATTGATATATGGCATATAAGTATAAAAATGTACTTGAATAAAATTCAACGCTTAAGGAGATGTACATTTATTTAATAAAAAAACGCCGAAAGCTTTAGATCTATCAGAACTTTGAACTCAGAAAGCAATTAATTTTGTATTAAGAATGATTTTTAAGAAATTTGAAACTCCATCACAAAATTTCGAAATGTTTGTAAAAATTTTACGCTTTTCGGCGTCGATATGTGGCATAGATCTGCTGAGACCAAATTATCGCATGAATTGGATTACTTACACGCTTTTTACCTCAATAGCAGGATATTTTGCTTTTGTGTTCCTAACCATCTACAATAATTACGAAGAAGATTGGACAATAATATTAAAAGCCACTGTTACTTTAGGTTCAGCCTTTCAAGGTGTCTCCAAATTATTTAGTTTCATTTCGGACAAGAAAATCATATTGGATTTATATTTGCTGCTGAGTGGTATCTACAGGGATTACGAGAAAATGGGCAGCAAGTATAGAAAGGCCCTGGAATTTAGCTTGGAGAAAACAAAACAGGGTTTGGTGTCTTTAATGTTTTTGTATGTTATAGGTTATGGTGGAATTATAATGGTTCCTTATATAATGTTGTTGTTCACTGGCAAGCAATTTTTGGTATTAGAATTTCAAGTGCCTGGACTTGATATACACACGGATTTTGGCTACTTTTTCACTTTAATATTTCAAACAATTCTCGTTGGTTGTTTTGCCTTTGGTTTGTATTGTGGCGATTTGGTGGCTCTTATGTACTTACTGCAGTCATTTATGTTTTCCTATATCTTTGAGGCCAAGGTAGAGTATGTCAATGAAATGGTAGAGGATTTGCAAAATATTCAAAAACATAGTGTAAATAAGGCTCTTAAGGAAATTGTTGAATGGCATCAATTATATTCAGAGTAAGTTTTTGAAGGTATTTAAAATAATTTAAATTTTTTAATTAATTTTTTCGGAAAATTTTAGCTACACAACAAATTTTAATAATTTATTTTACTACATTATAACCGTGCAAATCATAACTGCATTTGGCTCATCAATTTTAAGTATTTATTTAGTTATGGCCGGTGGCTGGCCAGGAGCGTATACTTATTCAGTGGTAGCATTTTGCTGTCTGTATCTGTATTGTATTCTGGGCACAGAAAACGAAAAAGCGGTAAACTATCTCTGGAGTATTTGCTGTAATATCGGTCGGTAAATATGTATATTAATAAACTTTATCTGTTAATTTTTTTTAGAACCAAAAATTTGAACAAGACATTTATAATATTCATTGGTACAATTTAACTGTGCCGCAGCAAAAACTTGTACTGCAGGTACTCTGTATGACACAATCACCCAAAACTATAGATGTAGCAGGTGTTATGCCCCTTTCCGTCAGCACAGCACTAAGTGTATGATATGAGTTTAAATATTAAACTTAAACATTTGTTTTAATATAAATATTTCTTTTACAGATGACTAAAACTATGTACTCCATGACCATGCTTATGATAGAATTTTTTATGGAGTAAAAAATACGATTTCTTTCTGCTCAATCGTGTATTATTTAGATTTTAATGGCGACAATAGGTTTACGATTTCAAAAATTTAAGAAATAGAAAATACTTAACAATATTTGAAAATATATTTTTCATTGCTTGTTTAGGACAGTGAACTAAATAGTTAATTTTAAAAAAGGATAACATTAAATATTTCAAACTATTTCTTGTTATTTTTTTAATAAATTATTTTTTAAATAAATAAGCTTTCCTATTTAATTTAGAATACTGTGTGTACATTATCCTTTCATTATAAAATACATCCATATATTTGCTTTACGCTAAAATTTTTTTAGGAAAAGAACAAAGCACGAATAGAACAGCCATAAAATAAAGTAAAGCTGATTCAGAACATTGATGAAACAGAATATTAAAACTGAAGAAGAACATTCAAAACTTATTAAAACTTATTTGAAATAGTAGACCTAGACCGAAACAAAAACTTGGACACAATATTTTAATGTTCTGTAATGAGGTGAGCTCACATGTGTGTAAGATTTTATTTATTTGTAATAAAACAGATGTAATTTTTAAAGAAATAAATTAGGTAAATTCATTTTATTTTGTGTTTTGGCTAGAATAAGCGGTACAATTAAGTTTTGGTTAGTTAAATTGTAGTTATAAGTAATTTATTCTTAGTTCCATTAGATATAAAAAATATTCAAATGTAAAATAGTTAAAATTAATTAAGTAGATATCTTTGCAATAACTGTTACTTCATATTCTTTTGCTTTGTTTTATTTCAATAGTATTTCTTGTTCAAACTTTCTTAGTTAATATTTCCACTCTTAATTATATAATTTTTTCTCAACTTTTATTATAACATTTTCTTTTCAATTAATTAGCCTTCTTTTTTCACAACTTGGTTACTGACTACTTCAACTTTAAATTATTTATTCTTTTATTACAACCTTTAGATCTTCACAACGTTAATATTTTTTCACGACTGGCTTTCTTTCTATACAAAATTCTTCTACTAGCTACTTTGGTTTCTATTCGTTATTATTGTTTATTTCTTTTCTACTCCTTAGATATTCGGCAGGCTCTACACAGTATCGCTTCTACACTCGGCCTACCCGATGTTCATCTGTCTCAGATGACAAAAGGCACTCGTTCACCCCATCAGCTTTCCATGGCTTCATAAAATCGGAACTAGTAGATGTTTTATTAGGTCCTTCGACATCAGCAACTTTTATGACATCATATCTGTTTTTTCGTTTGACTTTCTCTATTTTATAGGAACCGATGAATTCACTAGCAAGTTTTCGGCCTGACACAAATTGGGTCCTTTTGATTGCCACTAAGTCACCTATTCGAAATCCATCACCCTGTTTACGTCTTCTGTCGAAATTTCGCTTGTATGCAATGTGAGCCTTATGAATTTGCTCTTTGACTTCACTGCGTAGTTGTTGTTTATTAAGAAAATCGCTTAAAATAAATTGTTTTCACTTTAATCTACCCCCAATGTAATTGTCTAGTAACTCTGCTTTTAAATATTTTTTACATTTTTTATATGATTTACCATTTGTTTAATTCATTGTCACTTAATTTTGTTAATGTTAGCCGTTGACGGTTTGTCCCTTAACTTAAATTTCGGTATACATGTAGCTGGAATGATTTTTTCCAGGGCTGGAATTATGACTGGCTTGTTTGTGTATACGAGAGACTTGATGCATCCCCACTAAAACTCGTCTAGTGGAGTTTTATGACTGCTCCAAAAAGTGAAATTAATTTCTCGGAAAATTTGCCTCTCTAAAGGTTCATGGTTTTGTGTGCCGTATGGCATGTGACGCCATCTTGTTTCACGCACATGTAAGCCCAATCCAGTCCTTCCCTTTTGAGCAAAAAAAAAAAAAAAGTATGTATCGCAGGATATTTTTCTTTATACAGAATCACAGTGATATGTCATAGTAATTTTGGTATATTTTTTATTAAAGCTTTCAAGGATATGGAAGGATATATGTCTCTAAGAACAGTTTTTAGCACTGACAAACTAATGTGTTTGTTTTTATCCCATAGAGAACGTAAAATTATGCTTTTAAAATAAATTTGCTTTAAAAAGTTTTTTTTGGTCTTATATCAAAAGGAAACCCCTCAAATGCTAAATCGCTGCGCTGCTTGTGCTTATCATCAAAACACACCGTATTAGTCAAATAACTTTCATTTAATGAAACCGTTGATGACACAAAACTAGTGTATTTTACGCTTATTAGCATAAGTTTACACTTTTATAAATATGTATTCCGTTTCGCCTTAGCATACAGCAGGTTTGCATTATTAACACTTTAAACATTGTAAATGACATTTTAATTGCTTTGGTAGGCCTAAATAGAGACTGTTTAGCAAAAAGGTTAAACTTAAGAATGCCAACGTGTGTGTTTTAAACATATTTTAACGATAAAGCATTTTAACCTTGATATATCTCTGCAACAAACTTCTAATTATAATGACTATGAGACACTAATACGCTTTAATCAGCCGCATAACAGTAAAACAAACCACCTGTACCTGTACTGACAAAAAGGTACTGAATGTAATATTTTTATCAAACAGAGCAAAAAAAAAAAAAAAACAACGGCAATATCAAATTTGTAAAATGATTGCGATAAAAGGGACACTTTTGGTTGCCATAAAATAAAAACATTCTTGCCGACATACAACCAAAATTTGTGTATGTACGCTCACAACAAGCAACAATTTAATCCAGTATTCGCGTAGTTTTTTTTGGTATTTTTTATACCCGCCACCAAAAAAATGGTGGGGGTATATTCATTTTGTCATTCCGTTTGTAACACATCGAAATATCCATTTTAGACCCCATAAAGTATATATATTCTGAATCGGGGTTTGATTTGATGACGATCTAGCTAAGTCCGTCTGTCTGTCCGTCTGTTGAAAGCACGATAGAGGTCGCACCGAAAAAGCTAAAGGGCTAAAATTTTGCCAGAATCTTTCTTATAGACAAGGTTTGTTTGGTATTGAAAATGGGCTAAATCGGAATATTAGAAAGAGAGTTATAGCTCGTAAAGCAAGAATAGGTCGAAAAACCCGTGTCTTTCAAACATCGAAAAAAAGGAATTGTGTCCAAACGCATAAACGTAGAGTCATGAAACTTCGAATATATATTTTCTGGGTAAAGACAATATTTTTCCCCGAAAATTGTCTAAATCTATGCATTAGGAGAGGAGTTATAGGTCAAAATGTACGAAAATTTATACCGCTCAGTGTATATTTGAAATTTTAAACGTAATAAAACTGACAAAACTATATGTACGGTTCTGAAATTTTGCAAACATGGATTTTTGGACAAAGTCTTCGTTATAACGGAAAATAAATGTGCCACGCCCACTTTTTTTTAAAATTTTTATAAAAATATATTAGTCATATTCATTAGCATTTATTCATTGCAGATGGCAACATCTGTTGAAGGCGCCACTACATTTGAAAACACTGAGGATGATGTCTTTGCTAAACATCACGTAAAACACTAAATGACTCTAGTAACATTTTTTTGCACAAACTACAAAGGAATTTTATAGGGGTTTGTGAAAACGAAAATGACCGAAGTTTGTTGACAAAAATTAACTAGAGTAATGATTTGTGCCCAACTTTACATATAGTTGTACACACAATCTTATGAGGTTTAAGATTTAAAAATATTAAAAAAAAAATGTGCATCAGTAGATTTAAAATAAGTATTTGAATATTTAAAATACATTTTTTAACTAAATTTTTTTTTTCTATCTAGTCTTTTGTAAAGGGTAGTTAAATTTTAAAGGCCACAGGGTGATTCAAAATAGACATGCTCAGCATTTTTCTAAAACGGGAAATTTATTAGTAAGATTTTGATTTTTAAAGTTCTACTAGCCAAACCCGGCGCGCGTTGCTACGCCCCTTAATGAATCGAAATGCATTCTGAACTTTAATTGAATATCAAGTGCAAAAGCCTAAATATTATAATTTTTTTTAAGGGCGTGGCATTGCCCACTTTTCTAATCACGAAATTTTAAAGTCACAACAGCTCAATATGTGTGCAAAGTTTCAGAATAATCGGTTCAGTGCAAGTACCTCAAAATGATCTCTATTTCTTATGGGCGTGGCACTGCCCACTTTTCTAATCATGAAATTATTAAGTCATGACAGCTCGATATGTGTGCAAAGTTTCAGAAAAATCGGTCTGGTGCAAGTACCTCAAAATTATAACCTTTTTTTTATGGGCGTTGCCCTGCCCACTTTTCTAATTACGAAATTATATGGTTATAACAGATTAGTATGTGTGCACAGTTTCAGAAAAATCGGTCTAGTGCAAGTACCTCAAAATTAAAAATTTTTTAGGGGCGTGGCCCCGCCCACTTTTATTATCAGAAAATTATTTAGCCATGACAGCACAATATGTGTGCAAAGTTTCAGAATAATCGGTTCAGTGCAAGTACCTCAAAATGATCTCTATTTCTTATGGGCGTGGCACTGCCCACTTTTCTAATCACGAAGTTATTAAGTCATGACAGTTCGATATGTGTGCAAAGTTTCAGAAAAATCGGTCTGGTGCAAGTACCTCAAAATTATAACCTTTTTTTATGGGCGTGGCCCTGCCCACTTTTCTAATTACGAAATTATATGGTTATGACAGATTAGTATGTGTGCACAGTTTCAGAAAAATCGGTCCAGTGCAAGTACCTCAAAATTAAAAATTTTTTAGGGGCGTGGCCCCGCCCACTTTTCTTATCACAAAATTATTTAGTCATGACAGCACAATATGTGTGCAAAGTTTCAGAAAAATCGGTCAAGTGCAAGTAGCTAAAACTGATAACTAATTTTTATAGGCGTGGCCCCGCCCACTTTTTTCCACCCATAAACACTTCCTGGTATGTGTACAACAACTTGCCAAAGTTTGAGTCTGATCGGTTTTACAGTTTCGGAGTCTATAGCTAACACACACACACACACAACATTTTACTTTTAAAAGATTTTCAAAAGAAATAAGTTTTGTATAATTTCAAAATTTGTTAGCCATAAGTACATGAACATAAATTGTTTATAATGTTAAGAGATAATTTTTTTTTTATCTTTAGGTCTAAATTTTCCTAAATTCCTTTTTTTGATACACCATAACTTCTAGAAAACATAAGATAACAAAAAGAAATTAGCACCATTTAGTAGATAAAACTCTCCTCTTTACCCCTTTAGCCCATTGTATACCCGGGACGATCCGACCGTGATCACCAGACTATTTTTTGTGACACAAGGTCAAATATTTTTTTCAAAATTTTAGTAAAAGAGCTAAACAAATTTTTTTGTAATGTGTTTTTTTTAAGTATTTTAGTTTTTATACCCGCCACCAAAAAATGGTATGTATATATTCTTAATCGGGGTTTTATTTGATGACGATCTAGCTATGTCCGTCCGTCTGTCCGTCTGTTAAAAGCACGATAGAGGTCCCATCGAAAAAGCTAGTGGGCTCAAATTTTGCCAGAATATGTCTTATAAACAAGGTTTGTTTGGAATAGAAAATTGGCTAAATCGGAATATAAGGAAGAAAGTTATAGCTCGTAATGCAAGATTAGGTCGAAAAAACCGTGTCCTTTCAACATCGAATAAAATGGAGTTGTGTTCACCAGCATCAACGTATGAGACATGAAACTCCAAATATAAACTACCTGAGCAAAAACAATATATCTACCCAAAAATTGCCTAAATGCATGCATTAGGAAGGGAGTTAGAGATCAAAATGTACGAAAATTTATACCGCGCAGTGTATTTTTCAGTATATTCAAAATTTTAAACCTAATAAGAGTGACAAAATTAGATCTACGATTCTGAAATTTTGCAGGAATTGCTTTTTGGTCAAAGGCTTTCTTCTGACGGAAAATAAATGTGACACGCCAACCTCCCATATAACGTTTTCTCTCAAAATCTTATAATTTCTCTATAAATCGAATTATAAAGGACTATATTGACATATCTAAGTTGTATTTATTAGCATAAATAACTTCGGCACACCTACTATAACGCCCACTTTTCACATTATCTACTGTTAATGAAATTTAAATTTATAAAACCGACAAAATTAGAGGTATGATGATAAAATTTGCTACGGAAATCCTTCTAGTCAATGTAATTGTTATGCCAGAAAATTTAGGTGACACGCCCACTCTTACGCCCACATCCTATATAATGCTTTATCTCAAATTCAAATTATTTCTCAATGAATAAATATTTTGGAATAATAGAGGACTATATTGAAATATCTAAGTTGTATATATTAGCAGAAATTTTATTGACACGCTTACTTTAACGCCCATTTACACTGAAACACTTAATTTACGCAAACATTTTACCAGCATGTCGAAGTTATAAGGGTTGGTTAAATTTTAAGGGCCGATGTTGATTTTGAATAAAACACAAATTATTTAGGAAATTATTATCATTTCTTTCTTAATGATAATATTTGTATGGTTCAATTATGTATGGAACAAAATATCGGCCAAATGGCCCCCGCGACCTCAACGGCACACCTCGATCTGATAGTCAAAATTTTTAATAACATTGCTGATGCTCGATTGTTTGGCACGATGATGAGTCGAAGTTGACTGTTTTTTTGCCACACTATCGCGATAAACAGCAATGCTTCTCATTTAACGAATTTAGAAGGCATTCATAGATGTTCTAACATTTTATACAGACCTGGGGCCGAATTACGGCATTCGATATCGATCGAAATTTTACTCGAACGATCGGGTACGCTGTGCTTTAGGTATAGAGATTCTAATAAGAGTTTTTAAATTTCGATCACGTTCGAGTGCCGTAATTCGGCCTCTGTTTTAAATTTAAAATTTAACCACCCTCTACAAAGAAAGTGATGTTTATTTTACTATAAAGAGATTATTCCAAGCGATTAACAAAATAATAATTATTGTGCTTTAAATGTACACAAAATTGTTGGTGGGTATAAAAGATTCGGCACAGCCGAATATAGTGCTCTTACTTGTTTTTACGCTGTTTGTTTAAAAATATTTTTACCCACACAAAAACCAAAATTTTAATATAAAACCTTTGCAACGATATTGCCACTAGGCACTTGTGTGTTTCTTTCAACAAATCGTTAACATATTTTGAAAGAAACAAAAAATCAATTTACATTTGAATATTAAGGTTTTCACTTATAAAATGACATGCTCACTGAGTGTGAGTGACTGCACACAATACATTTTATATACACACACACATATATAAAATGAGTGTCTCTGATACAAATACATAAATAAATATTTATGCGTATGTTTGTATATACATATGTGTAATAAGAATATTTAATACATAACAACTTAACCTATAAACATTTTTATAGTTCAATTTTATGGCTGTCGATAAATTATCTATTTATAAGAAATCTACGAAAATTTTTCTATTTATAGGCAATTTTTCGACAAAAAGACTATTCATAAACAATTTATTTTTTATTATCGATAAATAGTAAATGAATTATCAATAAACATTTTTATTTATTAAAAGTTATCGATAAATAATTCATGTATTCAAAAAATCTGACGTGTTATATACAAACTAACCTATCTCGATAAATTGCATAGTTTAAGGAAAATGCTGAGAGATTTTCTACTCTTCTGTGATTGCAGAAAATTTACATAAAATTTTATAAAAAATAATTCACTAAATATATCAAATAATTTGAACCTTTGCCATTTAATTCAAATTGTTGATAAATGTTCTTTCATTCTTTTAAATTGTTTTTTGAAATCTTTTCCAACAATGTACATAGTAATTGAATTTTGTTCTAAGCAAAAAAAAAAGTTATAATAATTGTTTTGTTTGTTTGAAAAATCTATTAAAATTAAATGATGTTATTTATTAAAAATTTATTTCAGCATTTTTACGTTAGCAATAATTTCAGAATATTCGAAAAGTATCCAACCTATTTGTACCCTTCACCAGAGAGTGTAAAAAGTTATATTAGCATGAGTTTGTCATTCAGTTGTTATTCATCACATAACCTATAAAGTATAAATATTCTGAATTCTTATAGAAAAAGATTTAGTCCGTCTGTCTGTCCGTGTATATAAAGGGTGATTTTTTAGCTATTATCTTTTTGGCAACACTGGTTTAAACAGCTGAGGCACATTTCGTGTTTAATGTCACTGTCAAACATCTTCAGTTTGGTGTATAATTTAACCATGAATCATCTTAAGAACGAACAACGCTCGCAAATTATTGAATCTTATCATCAAAATGCTTGCTCTGTTAAGAAGTTCATCGCGCGCTTCTTATCGAAAAATTGTGTTCAGTGACGAAGCTCAATTTTGGCTCAATGGGTACGTTTATAAGGATAATTGTCGATTTTGGAGTGAAGATCAGCCAGAAGCATTGCAAGAGCTACCAATGTATCTAGAAGAAGTCACAGTTTGGTGGTGCGGTTTATGGGCTGCTGGCATCATTGGACCGTACTTCTTCAAACATGATGCGAATTGTAACATAACTGTGAATAGTGAGCGCTACCGTGAGATGATATCCAACTTTTTTTTTCCCAAAATTCAAGAGCTTGACTGGCATGACATGTGGTTTCAACAAGACGGTACCACATGCCACTCAGCACGCTTAACAATGGACTTATTGAGAGGCGAGTTCGGTGAACATTTTATTTTACGTTCGGGACCGGTCAATTGACCGCGTAGATCGTGCGATTTAACGCCTTTAGACTATTTTTTGTTAGGCTATGTTAAAGCTCATGTCTATACACACTTGCCCGCTTCAATTGACGTATTGAAAGACAACATTGAAGCATTTATTCATGAGATACCGGCCGAAATGTTGGAAAGAGTATGCCAAAAATGGACTATGCGAATAGACCATTTGAGGCGTAGTCACGGTCAAAATTTGCATGAAATAATCTTCAAACATTAAATAATATGGACCGTACTATCGATTCAAATAAAGATTTCATTAATTTTTCTAAATTTTATGTGTTTTTTTAAGTATCCTATAGCTATTAAAAAATCACGCTTTACTTAAATCAAGTTTTTGAAGTCGTCACATATATTTCAGACTCGTGCATGATTTCAATTAATCAGACATGCTTTCGAGAATTTTGCTATGGAAAATAAGTTATATGGTCATATTACCAGCAGAGATGTGATCGAACAAAAGGATCGCTTATGTTAACTTTCCACATAAAGTAAAATTTTGCAGTTCAATGAAACTTTTGTAACGACTTTAATAAAATAAGAAAATTATACCAAAAAACTAATGAGTAGGTATGGGTGTGGAAAATACTTTAACCTTTTTATGCATTAGTATTAGTGAAATATGCATACATACATATATTAATTATACAGTGTCATCATACATTTAGCTGAGCAAAAAAACTCTTAACTTCTTGATTTTACAAAACGAGAAGGGCTACCAGAACGTTATAGTTTTAATAAAACTTCACTTAGTCAATTAGAAATAGAATGAATAACGTTACGTCAGCACACTTATCATTTTGTTGAATTGTGTGTCTTTGGATGTATGTTCTTGTTCTCAAATAACTGCGCATAAAAGAGAATTTTTTAAAATGAATTATTCAACAAAATCTCGCACTTAATATAAATGCATAATTTTACAGTTGTCTGTAAACTATAGCCATTATCGTATTAAATAAAATAGTCAAATAGTCATAACGTGTTAAGGTAAAACCTTTAAGCCCAAGTCTTACTAGGCATTTTATTAAAATGTCTTTGCATGCTTTTGTTCACCTTTAGTTTTTTTTTAACGGCAGCAAAACAGCAAGAGGGGCTTACAAGGCAAAGTGAAAATTGACTGCGACATGCATAAATTGAGGTCAGACTTTGAATTAAAAGGTTACAAAATAATACTTTGACTAAAATTTTTTTATCTTTTCTGTGTGAACTGTTAAATTGTATGGTTCTTTCAGGAGTTAAAAAAAAACTAAATAAACAAAATATACTGTATATATGTGTGTGGTTGTTTGCAGTGTCAAAGAATTGTTTAGTGTCGATTGAACAAAAATCAAAGTAAAAAATTGTTGGTTAAATAAATGAACTTTTGAGGAACTTAGTTAGGTTTCTACATCAATAGCGACTTTGCCTGGTATAGAGCGCATAAACACACTGGGTAGATAAAAAATGAAATAAAAATAACATGTTCTGCTTTGCTACAGTTAAAGATAGATTAAAATAAATTTCCATTAATAGGTGGTTTTATGTAAAAAAATTAAAAATTTTCAATGAAAACAAAGTTACATTTATACTCCGTTTAATGGGACAACATGCGTAAATAGTGTTACAACCGGTAGTAAACCCGGGTTTTTTTTCTTTCAGCTCAGGGTTTTTTCCTACATTTTGAGGGAAATAAAATTTTTTATAAGAAAAATAAATACTTTAATAAGAAAAAAAAATATTGGTTGGGTTTTTGAGGAGGTTTTTTTATAGTTTTTTGTTTAATTTTTGAATTCTTATTTTGTTAATAAGAATTTGAACATAAAACTTATAACATTTTAAAACTTTTTCAAGAATTATAGTAAAAGGTCTACTGACAATCTGGTATAAGCACCAGTGAAATGCATAGAGACCAGCTTAAACCCAACAACCAAATAAAATATTGAAAAAAAATTAAGCTTAAATATAATTTTTTTATACAATATAAATCTATCGTTAAAAGTTAAAGGTAATTGAAGAATAAACTAAGCTGATCGATCACTTTTAGATAAAAAGTGTAGTTACAATTAAGAAAAACCAATAATCCGTCCTTGCAGATCCTTATTTTTATTAATGGCATTGAGTGTCTGTCAACTTAAATTTCAATTAAACCATCGAACCAACTTGTTTATGCCTATATTTGTATGTCTGTCAAATGTATAAGAAATAATTTTTAAAATGAAATTTTAAAGATTTTCTCTCTTGCCTTTTAAATGTACTTCAAGTTACAAAAATTATTTCAAACGAAATACGTTAGTGCATATTATTTTAAGAGATCTATTCAACATTTAAAAAATGTACAGAAGGATATACAAAAATTTATAACCGCCTTATTAAAAGTCTTATTTGTTTATGTGTTTATTTATTGTATTTATTTATTTTACTTGTATAGAGCACCTTTTGTTCTTAAATTCAACTAATTAAAACCAAATTAGTCAACTGCATTCATGTCAGTTATTGCGTAATTGTGCAGCCAAACGTATATAAACTGTAAAAATTTCATATTTAGATATAATTTTTATTATAATCATTTTTACAATATTTTTTAATTTTTCATTTAAGGAATTATATTTTATATATTCAAACCGATTAACCGGTTTTTTCTCAATTTTCAAAATATCAACCGGTTTTTTTTAAATTCTAAATTTTAAACTATTTGAAAACCGGTTTCTTAAAAAGTCGAATAATCGATCACCCTAGTAAATAGAGAATATAGAATGAAATTTTTGTCAATAATGAAAAACTGTTTGTGTCTGTTTTCATAATTTTTCAGCAAAGCTCGTTTTTTATTGTTGAGTTGATTTTTAAACCTACAGAAAGTTAGAGGGGTTAAAATTTCGCCAGAATATTTCGTATACACAAGGTTTGTTTTGTATTAAAAATGGGCTAAATTGGTTTATTACGCAGAGAGGTATAGCTTGTTATAAATATAAGAGTTTAGAATGTGATTGATCAATAGATTTGTACTAATGAAAAATTAAGGAGACACGACCGCTTAATCCATCCATATCATTCTAAATTTCTCTATTGACAAATATTTTGGAAGTAAAAAGCACTGTTTGTTGAAAAATCTGAGTAAAGTTCATTAGAAAATATTACATTGACATGCCTACTAAAACGCCCACTTCTTACGTAATCCACTATCAATGAAATTTAAAAGCTCATAAGACAAAAAAAAAGTAGAGTGTGATGATGAAATTTCACTTATATATCTTTCTGTGCGACAGAACATTAATGCCATTAAATAAAAGGGAGAAGGGCACTTTAACACTCACCTTCCATATAAAGCCTTATCCTAAATGCATATTATTTCTATATAAATTAAAATATTGGAAAAATGTAACTTTGTAATAGCATATCTAAGTTAAGTTCTAAAATTAATTATATATCTTTAAAACTAGAAGTTGCCATGCCTGCCTGAATTTAATATTATTTATTTACCACCTCTAACTATCGATTCATACTCTTTAGTTTCTGTAAAAATACAACATGGTAGTATAAAAGAGTCAGAAGTTTCACTTCGAATGTAGAAGTACATAAGGTGCCATTGAAATTGAGGAAAATAAAAAGGAAATCGAAGTAACTCAAAGAAAGTAATGCATACTTAAGTATGTATCATTTTACCCTGTATGTATGTAGAGATACATTTTTCAGGAGAGCCAAAAATCGTTTCTAAATAAGTCTATGTGGAGGTATTAAAGGTTTTGACAGTCATGTGAACAAAGGTCACAAAGATATTTTATAAAAATTTAGGACAAATATCGATTAAAAAAACTTCTTAGCGAAGATCAAAGAAAACTAAGTGGTTCGAAGACTGAAAGTGTGGGAAGATAAAACATGTTATGTCAAAATATGTGATTCTCAATATGTTCGGAAATATTTTTAGAACAAAAAATAGAAGACCACTTCACAAAAAATTCTTTAAAAAATATATGCTGTCTAAAAAATCGCTGAGTTCAAATCCGATTCCAGTTTTTTTCTATCGTGCTTCGATATTCCGAAACTTTTACAACTTTGTAGATAGCATTTAAATCTAGGCGGTAAGCAACATAAGTAAGTACAAATCTACAAAAATGCACATACATTTGTGGTAACCCAAGAAAGAGAAAAATATATAATACTTTTAAATAATAGTTTAGTTTTATTGTTATATGTAGTACACAATTCTTTTTGTTCAGCGTTATTTTTGTTGTGCAAAATATTAAATACGATATTTTTGGTTCTTGCACTAAAACTCACATTCATTCTCCGACTGTTTGCAAATTAAACAAAATAGATTAAAATAATGGTTACAGCGAATTCATATTAATAAAATTAAAATTACTACCATCTTGAGCGTCTGTTCTTGTCTACGACAAAATTACTTATTTATTTCGTTACATCACCTACTACTACTGACTGATTTTAATTTCTTCCTCATGAATGTGAGATGTCATCCAGCGTTGCCACTTTTGGTCTTTTCCGACCAAAATGGTCAGATATTAATGGTCTTGGTCGGATGGTCGGCTAAACGTTATTTTGGTCTGTTTAAGAAAATGTACCATATTCATTTTAAGCCATTTGAAATACTGGTCGCTATTAAATTTTTTAGTTTTTGGCAATACTATTTTCTTCTCAGCAACGAAAAGCAATCAAAAGCAAATGTCAAACGTGTGTACAAGACTATAAAAAATGCATAACAGCAAGAAAAACAAAAGGATTTTTGTAGTTGTCTTCTCGCATTGGTTGTGTATGCCTCCATAATTGTAAAAGTTGATGTGTGTTAACTCGGTGTAAGCAAAGCAATTGTAACGGTTTTTTATTCATTTCGTAACAAAACGAAAACATAAAAATTTTAATTTAATTTAATCTAATTAAGAAATTTTTGTGGTTTTTAAGTTCTAAAACTTAATTCAAATTTTATTTAAAAAATACATAGGTACATAGTATGCATATACATATGTATTTGTTATTTAATATTTAAAAAAATTGGTCGGTTTAAATGGATTTTGGTCGGTTTTATAGGCAAATTTGGTCGGATAGATAATTTTTGAGTGGTAACGCTGATGTCATCTAAACAACAGAGTTGCCTCAATCCCCTCCTTTTTATTTTACCTCAATCCTACATTTATTTAAAGTGAACTTTATTCGAACTTACTCGTATTAGTTCTAATTTTAAAGCTAGAGTGATAAGTACTTACGTGAATCCCTGCTTGTAAGCAAGCACGAAAGTTCTTATTTGAGGTCCTATTTGTGAGCGAGCATGGTAAGTACTTGCCTGCAATGATATCGTCGCAATAAAATAATGGACTTAGATGCCAAATTATAAGTAGTGATAAAGCGTTTTCTAGTACTTTTTTTACTACAGTTTCTGCTAGATTACGAAAGACAAAAGCGGATTTAAAATGATGAGTAATCTTTTGTGAATCTCGCAATTCTACGTGGTACCACTATATCTGAAAAGCAATTTTCATAATATGATTTCTGAAGCCTTTACAAATTGATAATATTTTTTTTTTGGGGTTTTAAAATTTAATGGCAGAGGAACATAACCAAAAAGCCAAGGTATTTCCTGGTTCCTTCTCCGTGGAACGACCTACACCTCTGTATGGGAAGTCGGAGACATTGACACAATAAATAAAATTGACTTTAATGGCTCTCTTCCAGTTGCAAAAACGTTGGTTCATGTACCGCAGTTCGACCTGTACCATTGTATAGAAAGTCGGAGTCATTTGAACAATAACTACTGTTGAGCTCTATGGAACTCCTCCAGTCACAATTAAATTAAGTTTATTTGGTACTTCCCAATTAAAATGAAAGCACGCGGTTAACTGAGACAAATTGATAATAGTATGAAAAACATACAAGAGTTGGTGTTGGTTGTTCTAGACGCTTAACTAGAAGTGACCACTCTTTTTGCCAACTCTGTGCGCTTTAATACGGACGAGTATTGACATAATTGTATCGAATGATATGACTTCTGGCGAACTGTGACGTAGAAACGAACATTTTTAGAACAAGAGACAGAATAGTTTTGGAATAAAATTAAAATAAACGCGTATTTCACTATATAAACCTACATATATATATATAGCTGGGAGATTCAGAAATTGTATTATCAGGGATTCAGAATTAATGCGTTTAATATATTATTAATTTACACTGTTAAGCTGTTAAATCATTTTGAAATTTTAACCAACAAAGATTTTATAATTTGTTGCAAGTTCAGCATTATGCATACGATGAGTTTTGAATATATTTAAATTTTTTTTAGAAACAAACAAGTTATTTGAAAAATATTTAAAAAAATCAATTATATAAAAATACTTATGTATTTTCAATATTTTAAATTTTACTACAACTAAGCTTTCAATATGTTAAATGTTAAAAGAGTTTGAGTTATTTCTTTTGTTTGTCTGAAAAATAAGTGAATGCTTTTCAATAAAATGTGCATTTCTTAATAGGCTTAAAGGATAACCTTTTTTTTATTTCTTTTTTGTGATTATAGAATTATTTTTGTATTATTTTGCTTAATAATTTATTTGCTTGCGACTCTATAGCAAATATTTAGTCATTTCTGAATGCCATAATTCCTTTAGTTGTTTTATAGTCAATGATTTTGAATAAAAATGTTTCTTTGACTGCTTCTAAATGATAATATTTAATCATAGTTCTCTTTCTTTATTGTTTTTTTTTTTTGGAGTTTCTAGTTTCTTTCCCAATTTTAGTTAATGGGATTTAAGGGCATAAAGGATGCAAATTAATTTAAGTTTGTAAAATATTAACTAATAAGTTTTATTAAAAATTTATCTTAAAAGGTTTATATAAACTTATGTATATGTAAATCTGAATATAAAAAAAATTGTATGCTCTTTGAGACCTGATTTAACTATTGTTTATGGAACTCTTTGACATTTTTTAATTAATGATGAAAATCGCAAACTGAAGGACTTTGTTCATTTGTTATTTCGTTATTTTAGAATAGAGTATTGTTGCTTTCGACACAAAGTGTTTATTTAGTTTTTTGTTTCTTTTTATAAGTGAATGTACATGCATTCGTTTTAATCACCGTGTTGGTGGAAAATATGTAATAATGTTAATCTTTTGTTTAAAGTTTCAAATAGAATTTGTTTATAAATCCTTCATCTCGTTATATGATTTAAAGAGAATATACGAAAAAAATAACATAATTATTAAAATGTAGTACGGATTTGATGAGAATCTTAAATACCATATATTTTATAAATAAAATCTAGCATTTGGAAGCTGATTTCTTTACAAAAATGCAAAATAAAAAGATTGCGTAATTTTAGCTGATCGCTGAATTTTGGGTGAGCTGCTGGATCCTGTATCTCTACTTTGGCAGAGAGAAGGTTAAGGATATTATTGCATAAAAAAAACAAGCAGCGATTGATGGCCTTGTTATCTCTATTTGTAGTTTAATAGATGCATGTTACCTTAGTGAAAGCACTATTTGGATATTAGTTCATTTTGGAAAGCACCGATGTTGCCAATGACAACCAGTAACTATGAGTACTTATCAAGGATTGGTGGTTATTGGTAAGACATATTCGAAAATAACGTATTGGTATTGTGATCTTAATCTCAATAGGGGTGCAGTCGTTAAATGCCTGATGCTCCTTCAAGCATTAACGTTTTCGTGAACTGATGCTTTTCAATAGAGTGCATTGACGGCGTTCGTTTGTCAGTCAGATTTGCTTCTATCTTTCAGCAACTAATTCGTATATATTCTTACAAAAATATCCTGTGATAGTTATGAATAAAAATCTGCCACCTATATAATGCGCTGCTTTGCATACAAGGGCTGTGGTTTATGTCATCGAAATCTCCAAGCAATTCATCATGCAATGCTATCCTCGGTGAAAATATTCTTGAAAAGTACTTAACGGATGTTCGGATTTCAACTGTAGCTAAAATAAAATTCATATTTTATTTGCGCCAAAAACAGCAGTACTTACAGTGATTTCTTTTCGCAATTAATGCTTAAGCAGAATTTGTCTGCAAATGCAATGTCGTGTCCTATTATAAGGTCCATTGTTGTTGTATAATGAAATAAATTTGATCTTATTTTTTTGTTGCTCTAATAAAACGAAAGCAAAATGGGTTATATTAAAATATGGTAACATAAGAGCATAAGAGAAACGTTCTGAAACTAAAAAGAAAATAGATTTTTTTTGTATTTCATGACTGAATCCTGCTCCTTAATGTGAACCTGTCAGTGATCCTTAGTCTTTCGTTAGCCAATGTTGGATATTCCCTCTATCAACCTTCTCTTAATGCCGCAGCATATCCTCTCTTTTTATGTCCGCTTCATTTTCAGCAATGCCCACATCAGCTTCACCTCTATTCTATAAGCTTAGCGAAGGAGCTTTTATTTATAACCGACTAATTAAAACTCGAAATGAGAATTTTCTATAGTTGCATCAAGAAAATGATGAAACATTTGCAGCAATCAAAGTATTTTTGTCTAATAGTTACATAGAGCTCACCAGAATCAATATGCAGGATCAATCTTACTTAAGTAAGTATACACAGCACCTGCTCTCCCGTCCATAAAGGTAGTTTTAGATACTAGTATCACTATACATACTCTCATTAGGTAAAGATCCAACCGATATGAGCCCGCGATCTAGGCCTTCGAGTCTCTTAAAGCGTTTTATTTATTAGATCCAGAATTATCCTGTGCCCCTTTAATAAAATTTAATTTTCAGCTGTTATTGGTAGGCGTTGTAAACACATTATATGGTTAATTTTAAAATTAAAGAGTTAAATATAAATTCATGAAAAGGATAGTCACCACTTTTTGGCTATATTTTTTTTGGTATCATTATTGTGTTTTGTAGAAATTGTTATACAACAAACTGAAAAAGTGACAAAACAATTTAACTATTTAAACTTTAAGGTGTTTCAAAATATTTGCAATTAAATTGTTGACCCAACCAATGTATTCATTTAAATCGTAAAAACTGTTTTGCGATTACTTAATGCAACGTATGTAACTTCTTCTAATAAGTTGTTTGTATATTATTTTATAAATCTTAAATCTTTTAAGGATCTACTGTTTCGTACATTTAAATATGCTGAGCAGCAGCCATACATTTACACAACAAAAAACTTATAAAGTAGAAAAGTTTTGATCTTACATCCGTACAAATGTGTGTAAAATGTAGGTAAAATAAAGTTTTTGCTTTACACTTAAACACAAAATAGGTAGTATATTAATGAAGTTTCAATAGGCAGTATTAGTTTATAGTTTAATATGTGACCGTATAACTATAGTTTTAAGATTAAATAAACTGTACTAAAATCAGTGCGTTTCCGAAATACATTACAGTTGTCCTCATCGTCTTTACCCTCTTATCGGCAGGACCGTAAAAATAAACGAATGAAAGCAATATTTTTTTCAGGTCTATATAGTCAAGTGAAGCTTTAGTTTTAATATTAAGGTGAAAACAGAATTTTAACCAATGCACATTGGGGCCAAAGGCGGTTTTATGGCTTAATTAAAAAAAGTTCTAGTTCCGTAGGTTCAAAGAGCATACAATTCTACATCATCAGGCTAATTATAAATGTTAAGCAGGTAACGATGCTTTTGTAGTAACGCTTTGGAATTAAACATTGTGAGAGATAATGATAGCTTATATTAAGGTCCAAAATTTTTTCAAAAGGAAACTGATAATGGCAACGACCAAGTAAAATATATTATGTGGAAGCGAAATCTGGACTGATGCCTTACAGGCAAAGTACAGAAAAAAATGCTGGCAGATGTTCATTGCACAGCAGCTCAACTTCAAGTTAAATGTGCCTCAATATTGTCGTTCTGCAGATAAAAAAAAAATTATAGTTAATTTGTATGGGGGTACTCGCACCCTTTTCCTATATTACCAAGGTCTTGTTGATAGTTTTCATTTGTTCTAAGAGCTACTCACATTAAATCTTGTGAACTTCACTCTTGTATTTGTGAACCGATCGGCGAAAAAAGGTCTTTTGCCTTTACTGTGCAACGTCAGTAGGCAGCCTTGCTGACTTTTATTTAATAAAATATTCAAGGCACATCTTATCTCAAATAGAGATTTTTTTTAAGAAAAAAAAAAAAGAAAAAAATGTTAAAATTACATATTATTTTTGATGGTGGTAATTCAAGAAAAAAGCCCTATTTATCTGAGCTTATTACTGCGTTTAGCTATAAGAGTTCTTAAAATGTTTGCATTTTCTATTTAACCAAATAGGAAAATAATAGACACTATCGAAACAAACATCAGAAAGTGGATGTAAAACTCTTATTCCTACACCTGATATGTCAGGCTGTGGCAATAATGGCTCATCAACATTTTGACATATTATTGGGATTATAATGTTATATAATCATTATTCTAAGTAGTTGTATAAATTTAGTTTTAAGCTTAGGTTATCCTCTATTGCCAACCAATTGCTACTCTGACTTGCATCATACTTAAAATATTAACATGTGTAAGTCTGTAGAAAAGACATACTTTAACATTTCCGAGTATGTTTTCAAAATGTTGCAAAGACCTGTAAATACTAAACAACATTTTTTGTTTTTTATGTTGAAAAAAGAAAAAAAGTAACGAAAAACTTTTAGATTCCAAATAAAAACCTACAATAATGCAGAAGCAAAATAGTAACATTAACAAAAGAGCAAAAACTCTAAAATCAAAAACTTCCATTAATGCTTTTATACACAACTTGACAAAGCAATAATTCATCAACTATTTTTATTTATTTTTCTTTTCCTTCTCGTATTGTTATATAAAATATTTTATTTTGTTTTGTACTAAAAATCCAACAATAATAAACTATACGTGCGTACTTATAAAGAACTAATGAAACAAGTAAGTTGTTTGTTGCATATACTTATAGTTCTCAAGTTAATGTTGGTTGCATTATAAAAATGTTACAATAATAAAATAACAAACAAACTGCTGCATAATCTTGTGAACTTTGTTTCTATTGTTGTTGTTGTTGTTGTTTTGTGAATTTTACTCTTAAAAGGTACTGAAACACATGCATATGAAATATGGTTAAATGTATGCATACAAACATTAAAGAGTATGTAAAATGTATATAGAATGTATGTATGTGTCTTTATGATGTAAAACATACATAAACCAGGATATAAAAACAGAATACAAAGACATCACCGCTCTAAAATGTTAATAAATATGCACACACACATCTTTAAGAAATAGATATAATTTTTTATTCATAAAAATTTCAACATGTTTAAAATTTGCCAGCAAGAGAAGTTTGTGCGGAAAATCCTTGCATACGATTATAATGCCACCTCCTTTTATTTGTTAATATAAATAAATGTGTATCATATGATTAGGATGTTAGTTTGTAATAACAAAAAAAAAAAAAGAAAAAAAAAAAAGTAGAACATACTAACAAATCATCCACATCATCAGCACGGTAATAGTGATTGTGTTTTTAAACTTTATAGTGTAGCAGACGAAAATATTTGTAGTGTAAAAAAGTTAAATACATTGTAAAAAAAAAAAAAGAAAACAACACAATAGTTCAACGAGTTGACATATTGGCACTGATTCAAAAAATAAAAAAAATAAAAAGAAAAACATGACAAACGGTGATAGAATTTATTAAATAAAACTTAAAGGTGCAATTTATTCTGGTTATTATGTGTTATAACACTTTGCATAAAATCCATAACTAAGAGAAATTCATTTTCTCATTCTGAAAAACAACAGAAATCAAAGAGCTGTAGCTGCATCTAGTGTTAGCAAATACACTGTGGGCAGGTTTACACGTTTTGGATACGTAAATAGTTTATAACTGAAATAAAAAAAAGGATATTTCTTGTAGTGTCTGCAAGAAAAATGAAAATAATTATACAAAGTGAATTTCCAACTTTTGAGATAGAGAAAAGGCACTATTACTTATTTAAGTTCACACAAGTTTTGTTCATTCAAATTTTAATATCTTAATGAAAAAATTCAACTCAAAACAACTTCAAAAAACAAAAAACTTCCTGTCTGTTATTCAAAATCTGAAAAAGTTTACATTCGTGTGAAAATTTTAGAAAAAACACTCAAGTAGTTGAATTTTTGTGCTTAGATCTTAATTAGTTTCTGGCTGATTTGTCAGAATTTCTCAGCAATATCTTTTCAGGCTAAAGTCTATATTTAACTGCCATAAGGGCTTCATAAATTAATTACAATCTCAAACTGCTTCATATATTAAAAAAAATACTTCTAAAGTTGATTTTTACCTTTAACTTTGACGATTTGAAACCGATTTTTCTAAACATAAAATTTAGAAAAATGCATGAAATCTTTATTTGAATCGACAGTACGGTCCATATAATTTAATGCTTGAAGATTATTTCATGCAAATGTTGACCGTGACTGCGCCTCAAATGGTCCATCCGCTTAGTCCAATTTTGGCATACTCTTTCCAACATTTCGTCCGGTATCTCATGAATAAATGCTTCAATTTTGTATTCTGATGCGTCAATTGAAGCAAGCATGTTTGTATAGACACGAGCTTTAACGTAGCCCCACAAAAATAGTCTAAAGTCGTTAAATCGCACGATCTAGGCGGCCAATTGACCGGTACCAAACGTGAAATAAAATGCTCATCGAACTCGCCTTTCAATAAGTCCTTTGTTAAGCGAGCTGTGTAGCATGTGGCACCGTCTTGTTGAAACCACTTGTCATGCAAGTCAAGCTCTTGCGTTTTTGGCTAAAAAAAGTTGGATATCATCTCACGGTTGCGCTCACCATTCACAGTTACGTTACAATTCTCATCATGTTTCAAAAAGTACGGTCCAATGATGCCACCAGCCCATAAACCGCACCAAACTGTGCCCTTTCCTGGATGCATTGGTAGCTCTTGCAATGATGCTGGCTGATCTTCTCTCCAAAATCGACAATTCTGCTTATTAACGTACCCATTGCGCCAAAAGTGAGCTTCGTCGCTGAACACAATTTTGCGATAAAAAGCGCTCGATAAACTTTCTTAACAGAGCACGCATTTTGATAATAAAATTCAATAATTTGCAAGCGTTGTTCGTTTTTAAGACGACTCATGGTTAAATTATAGACTAAACTGAAAATTTTTGACAGTGAAACAAAACACGAAACGCGCGTCAGCTGTTTAAACCAGTGTTGCCAAAAAGATAATAGCTAAAAAATCACCCTTTCTATATATTTATATCCCAGAAAGTTATGGGGCGATTATGCTAGATTTTAGTAGTGATTCATTCTCTGATGTTTGTCAAAGATTAATACTACATACAGGTCTGTGATACAGGTGGCGGCTTCTAAAAGTTGATTTCAACCAACACGTGGACATGCGGACAGAGATACAGTTAGACATTGTTCAATCAACTCCTCTACATAGTAATAAGCTTTTAGAAAATACATTCTCTATGAGGTCGGATATGAAAATTGTACATAATACAAACGAAGTGACAAAGCTATATATTTATACCCTTAGATTACCCACTGATGAAAGGTATAAGCAATAAGAGTGATATATTCGGCAGTGCGGTATCTGATAACACCCTCCATATTTTTTATATAAGTGCTCTGACCATGACATAGCGCAGTATAGATTTAACATTTAATATTATGCGCAACTTTGATATTTTTTAATTTATTCTGGTCAAGTACTTTCTTTTGGCATCAATACTGCACATGATGGTGCTGGGAATTTTCGTATTCAGGATGACCAAAAAGCACTTTTAGTTGTTTTTATTTAAATGCAAATATTAAGTGATAAATAGATGTTAAGCTACCTACATATTGCCTAATTATTATTATTACCAACAAATAAGTATTATTACAAAAAAAAACTGGAGAAGAAAAATAAAAGAGAAAACTTAAATATTTGCATCTCTTAACCAAAGAGACTTTCACTTCTCTTTGTAAACAATAAAACTGTTATAAACCTGCACAAAAGTCGATAACACAGTTTCCGTTTGTCGTCTTCAATGAAAGTGTATGAACAAAATATTGTCTTAGTTATAAAATAAGGTTCTAATGAAACCGTAAAAACAGTATTGCAGACAACGTGTTCATTATCGGTTATATCACGCACGCTAACGTAAATAAATGATAAATTGAGTTACACTATGCTCAAAACAACAGGAGTGTATGAGTATTTACCATCGAAAGCCAAATAAAATATTTATATCAAATGTTTATATGTTAGTATAACATAACAAAGATTAAGGAAAAAAACGAAATAGTTAATTATTAAATGAAAAATTTTTTTGTTTTTAAGAAGGGCTTGTGTAAAAGGCGAAATGTGTACGTGTGCTATAAATAATTAAAAAAGTAATAAAATATAGTAATAAAGCATTATTATGTTAATGATTGCAATCATTAAAGTGTTAATTAACGTTTGGGTATAAGGTTATGCCAAGGATAAAATTACCTTATACTCATTCATATGAATAGAAAGAAATTTACGCTATAACACATTAACACACATTAACACATTTACAAAAGTGTGCAAATAGTTTTGTTTTCAACAAAATTTCAATTCTTTTAAGTGTGAATGGAAAGTGTGGTTGGAAAAAAAATGAACAGCATACTTATAAGAAAAAGTACATCGATATGTATTTTTGCAGTTTGTGCACTTGTAAGTGTACTTGTAAGACTTGAAGGTGTTAGTGGCTTTGAAAAGCGTGTACCGGAAGTAAAATATTACACCTTCAATAACGCTTAAACGAACTAAGTACAAGCATATAGAAAACAACACAAATGTAATAAAAAATTCTTAAGAAAGAAATGAATAGAAAGTAAAAATATATATAAAAAAAAACACAACCAACCATTACATTTTATTATAAATGGTTTTGTTAGTTGAATACACATCGAACAAACAAATAAATAACTAAAAGCATTATTTGCAAAACTAATGTATGTTCTTCAAATACATCGTGTTAACTACACTTAAGTGATTTTTCATTGAGAACAATATAAGTGAGAAAAAAAAAATATAAAAAAAAAAGAAAATGGAAAATAATTTTTAAATAAGACAGGTTTTAAAGCAACCCAGTCAGTGCAAGGTAACAATTCTTAGTTTTAACGAGAATATTATAAAAGAATGTTAGAAAAAATAACAAGTTCATACTTCTTATATTGTTTGTACATACATCTGTGTTGTTAAAATCAGCAAAAAAAATAAAGATAGAAAATGTGCAAAAATTTCAAGTGATTTACTGCTAAATAGTTCTTTGTTGGTTTTTATGTGTTTGTCTCTTTTGAGTGCGGCTTTGTTTCTTTTTTTCTGTTAAAACAACTAGTGCTTCTGTAGAAATTTCATGCTAAATATGCTTAAGTACCTTTGTCTATGGTTAAAAGTTGAAGCATTAAGAATTGTGGAGCTGCTGACATTGCTATTTTTGATAATAGCTGTTGGCATGTGAACTTATACATGTGTATGTGTGTCAATGCTAAATTTGTGCTGCTTAAATAGTTTTACAAAAAAATTTTTTTTTGCATGTTGTAGCCAAATGCAAGTTTTATAAACAAGGTTACATACAAGTGTTGAAAAAATGTAGGCATTTGGAATTTATAAATAAAAAATAAATTTTAAAAAGTTTACTTTAACCTCTAGTCAAAAGCAGTTGAAAAATAACTAGAACGGAAATTAATTAATCTTGGTGTGTGTGAAAATGAAAGTGAATCATTTAGTTAGCGTAGACTTAGACTTAGTTGCTTAAGCTTAGCAAAATTAATTAAAATTTAATTGATGTAAGTAAGACAACTAAAAGATATGATAGACAAAACTATTGCAAACAGTGAAATAAAAAACTAGATCTGTTATAAAAAATTAAAAAAATATATGGTTCGTCACACAGAAAAAATATTATTAAAAATCGTTTGATTAATTAACTATGTATTTGATTTGGTTTTAAGCTTTTTCAATCATTAAAATAATACTGTAAATGAAAGAAAAATTAATTGAAAAAATATTTCAAAAATATTAATTAAAATAGTACCAAAATATAAGTAACAATTTTCATTAAAAAATGATTTTAACATATTTAATTAATGTCTATAATTGAAATTTTAAATTAATAATAATATTACCCAAAAAGGAAAAAATATATTTTTTAATATTAATTTCTTCTTAACAAACATATGTACGTAAGAATTTAAATATTTAATAACATATCCTTACTTATATAATAATAATTAACGTTAAGAAATAAGGTTTAACAAGAGCACATAGTATATTATATTAAAAGCTCAACTAACGAGAATAATGGGCAGCATCATCCACCTAGACATAAGGGATGTTTATTGGTAAAAAAGGCTTTATTAGAAAAGGTGAAGAAATTTAAATAAATTTCCTGTTATAATGAGAATCCTGAGGAATTTGTATGACGAAAATGATAAATTTCGGCTTTGGATACATCTACAATGTCACTGAATCTTTATTATATTTAAAATAAAACATATTTTTATATGTGCGTACCTATCGGAACTTTTGCTTGCAGATTGGCTACTATTTTGTATTATTCTGTTTTTTTGGGCAAAATTTATATATACTTTATCCTTCAGAATCAATTGCAAAAAAAAAAAAAAAAATATTTTATTATTTTTTTTATTTTTTTATACTGATAGAAATTTCTTTGTCTTTTAAATATATATTCAATATCAATAAAAAAATAAATTTAATTAATCAAATATTGAGTTATGATTTTAAAACAAATCAAAGAGTCGATTAACTAAAAATTGTTAAGCAATATTTTTTTCTGTGTTCCTTGTTTTTAAAAAACAAAGAAATTCTTACAGTTAAAATAAAAATCATTTAGAAACTATATTTTTTTAAATTTGACCTTGAAAAATAAATCCAATGAAATTATGTTCAATTATCCCGTAAACTGAAGAGGTGTAAAATAAAAAAAAACAGAAGCCTAACTGCAGGAGTCAAACGTGGTAAGCTAAATATATAATAAATGTCTTTTATTTCATATATAGCAATGAGTTTCAGTGCTATTACAGATGTGTCAAAGGCCAATATTTACTGTATCCCGAAACATACCGCTCGATTAACACCTTAATATAGAGGGTCCGCCATCTAACGTTTTTTTTTCGACTAGTTCTTTATTTCGTGAATTGTAACACTTAGCTCATGTCTGATTTGACAGATAATTAGTTTTATCCTTCCGCTGAACGAATATGGTTGTGTATACGCTTGAACAACACTGGGAAATATTGCGACATTAGTTTGGCCGATTTTGCCAAAAAAATTATTTTTTCAGATGAAGCTCATTTTGATCTTGACGGGTGTGTAAAGCAGCAAAATTGTCGCATTTGATGCACAGAAAACCTGCGCGCATACATTGAATAGACGATACACCCAAAACGAGTCACTGTTTGATGCGGATTTTGGTCCATTGGGCCATTTTTCTTCGAAAATTAGCAAGGTGTGGCCGTCGTAAATTAAGATCATTATCGGGCCATGTTGAACGAATTTTTGTTCACAAAAATTGAAGAGAAGGATATTGGAAACATTTGGTTTCAACAGGACGGCGCTACGTGCCACACAGCCGAAGCTACACTTTTTTTATAGCATATAAAAAAAAGTTATTTGGCGGACCCTTTATAAGTAATTATTTCATTTGCTTATTTTGCACCTATTTTATGGATGCCACCCATTATTTTTGGAGGCCAGTGTTTGTTTCTACCACCAATTGTGTTAAAAAAAGTTTCGATATTAATGAGGTCCATATTCACGTAAAGAAACAACATGGTTGTGGTAAGGACAATCAAGGAGCATCATACCATGATTGAATTGTATGATTGGCGTTAAAACATATAATGGTTGCCAGTTATCATTATTATATTTAACTAAAGCATTATGCAATAAATATATATGACTGCAGTTCACATCCACAATCTTTAATTGTTTAATTGTAAATTTTAAATTTTTTACATTTTCTCGTTTATTTAAAAATTTTTTTAATTTTGTTTTATGTTAAATGAGTATTGTTGACCTTTTCTGTTGTTTATATATTTTGTTGTAGATTTTTGTTTGGCTTTAGGTCATAAAAATTCAATTTCGTTGTTATATTTTTAAAGAAAAGATTTTAAATTTCTTTATTTATTTTATTCCAATATTTCGACCTACTTCGTAGATCATCATCAGGGATACTTCAAAAAATATTTTAGATATAATTCTATATCGAGTTGAACAACAATCTTATTTATTTAATTAGTTAGCTTATAAATAAATAAGATTGTTTTTCAACTTCTTTAATTTTTTCAAAATTTTTGTTAATTTTTTTTTGACATCTCAAACTTTTAAAATAATAAAATTTTATTTAGAAGAGGAACAGTTGAAATCAAAATATTGTTATAAAAAATCATTGCTTAAGTGCTTTCTAATAATACTGTTGTCTCACCAATTTTTTAATGATTATTTGTAATTTTTAATGCTTTTGAATATAATATTATTTTTGTCACGACAATTTCTTTAGATCATACTATTTTTAAACGGCAATCATATCAAAATTTAATCGAAAGGTAAACATTGAATGATAAGACTAAAACAAACCCTTGATTATCGTAAAAAATTTATGATGAAATAAAATAAATATTACTATTACTTGTTTTCGGCAACCAATGCACAGTATGCATAGAGAATATAATATGACCATCGTGATCATGTCTTAAACCATAGTTTTTCTTTGCGTGTTCTTGTGCTTAAGTTACTAATGCACTGTTATTACAAATATATGTCTGTATTTATGTATGGCAAAAATAGAAAAAAATATGTTTACATATGTATGCAAGTATAATGACATTGTTTTTGCATTTGTTTAATTTTATTTAAAATGAAACAAAAATGTATGTAACTTATAAAATAAATATTATATTTTAAATAATTTTAAATTCAATTATGGACATTTTAAAATTAATTATAAATTTAAATTTTTTTTATTACTCGAACTTTTCTGTTTTAACTGTTTTTTTAATTATTATGTTTAAAAATTAATTGTAATTAATTTTTAACTACTAATTGAGTTCTAATTTTTTGTAATAGTTTTTAAATATAAAGATGTGTTTTGATATGAATTAATATTATCGTTTTGGTAATTGGAGCAACATCAAAAAATTTTAATACCACTAATATCATCATTAACAAGTAAGAGCACTATATTCGGCTGTGCCGAATCTTTCATACCCACCACCAATTTTGTGTACATTTAAAGCACAATATTTATTATTTTGTTAATCGCTATAGAATAATCTCTTTATAATAAAATATGTATCACTTTCTTTGTAGAGGGTGGTTAAATTTTAAGGGCCCATGTTTAAGGTGAACCACATCTAACCTTCAACTTTTTTTTTGTATTTCATTTGACATTTCTCAATCTCAGACTAACTCAATTTGAACCGTGGAAAGATACGCAATCGAGCAACGCTTTTAAATATTAAAGATTATTATAAAAATGGGCGTTCAAATCAAAATGCATTTTGTGCACTTCGTGATTCTTTTGGTCAGCATAATCGTTCGAATTCGTCCACAGTCGTGAGAAATGTAAAAAATATTTAAATGTCTGCAAAGCAGGTCTGTATGAAATGTGAAAACATCTGTGAATGCCATCTTAGTTCGTTGAATGGGAAACATTGCTGTTTTTCACGATAACGTGGCAGAAGAGCAAGCAACCTCGACTCATCATCGTGCCCAACAATTGAGCATCAACAGTGTCATTGAAAATTTGGACTATCGGATCGTGGTGTGCCGCCTAGGTTGGGGGGCCATTTGGCCGATATTTTGTTCCATACATAATTGAAGCATACAAATATTATCATTATAAAAATAAATGATAATAATTTCATAATAATTTTATTCAAAATCAACATAGTCCCTTAAAATTAAACCACCCATTATAACTTCGGTATGCTAGTAAAATGTTTTCGTAAATTTAGTCTTTCAATGAAAGTGGCCGTTAAAATACGCGTGTCAATAAAGTTTCTGCTAATAAACATAACTTAGATATTTCAATATAGTCCTTTAGCATTCCAAAATCTTTATTCATAGAGAATTTACATGAATTTAAGAGGAAGAAAGTGAATTTAAGTTTAAATTTTAAGGGCTACAGGGTGATTTAAAATATACATTCTCTGCATTTTTCTAAAACGGGAAATTTATTAGTAAGATTTTGATTTTTAAACTTCTATAACATTTTGCTTTTAAAAGATTTTCAAACGAAATAAGTTTTGTATAATTTTAAAATTTGTTAGCCATTAGTACCTGAAAATAAATTGTTTATAATGTTTAGAGATAATTTTTTTTTGACTTAGGTCAAAATTTTCCTAAATTCCCATTTTTAATAGAGCATAACTTCAGGAGAACATAAGCATAAGTTGTTAGCATGCCATCTAGTAGTTGCTAGTAGAGTCATCTATCTTATCATCTTTATCTTATATTTAGCTACAGTACAATAAATGGCGCAGTGTAAGATGAATAAATGCTAATATATATGACTAATATATTTTTATAAAAATTTAAGGAAAAAAGTGTGCGTGGCACATCTATTTTCCGTTATAACGAAGACTTTGACCAAAAAGCCATGTTTGCAAAATTTCAGAATCGTACATATAGTTTTGTCAGTTTTATTACGTTTTAAATTTGAAATATACACTGTGCGGTATAAATTTTCGTACATTTTTATCTATAACTCTTTTCCTAATTCATAGATTTAAGCGATTTTCAGGGAAAAATATTCCTTTGACTCGATAAATATATATTCGAAGTTTCATGACTACGTTTATGCGTCTGGACACAATTCAAAAGTGAAAGTGGGCGTTATAGTAGGCGTGTCAAAGTTATTTTTGCGAATGAGTACAACTGAGGTGTTTCAATATAGTCCTTTATTATTCCAAAATCTTTATTAATAGAGAAATTATATGAATTTTAGGTAAAACGTTATATGGGAGGTGGGCGTACAAGTGGGCGTGGCATCTTAATTTTTTGGCATAGTAATGAAATTGTCTAGGGGGATAGACGTAGCAAAATTTATCATCATACCTCTAATTTTAGCGGCTTTATGAGCTTTTAAAATTCATTAACGGTAGATAACGTGAAAAGTGGGCGTTATAGTAGGCGTGTCAAAGTTATTTTTGCGAATGAGTACAACTGAGGTGTTTCAATATAGGCCTTTATTATTCCAAAATCTTTATTAATAGAGAAATTTAATGAATTTTAGTTAAATCGTTATATGGGAGGTGGGCGTAAAAGTGGGCGTGGCACATTGATTTTCCGTTACAAGAAAGCGCCTCACCAAAAAACAAAGTGTGCAAAATTTCAGAGTCGTACATCCAATTTTGTTGCTTTTATGACGTTTTTGTTTTTAAATATACTGAAAAATACACTGTGCGTTATAAATTTTCGTACATTTTGATCGATAACTCCTCCCCTGATGCATAGATTTATACAATTTTCGGGGGAAAATATTGTCTTTACCCAGGAAATATATATTCGAAGTTTCATGAGTCTACGTTATGGCGTTTGGACACAATTTCATTTTATTCGATGTTTGAAGGACACGGTTTTTTCGACCTACTCTTGCTTTTCGAGCTATAACTCCCTTCCTAATATTCCGATTTAGCCCATTTTCAGTACCAAACAAACCTTGTCTATAAGAAAGATTCTGGCAAAATTTGAGCCCCCTAGCTTTTTCGGTGCGACCTCTATCGTGCTTTCAACAGACGGACAGACGGACAGACGGACGGACATAGCTAGATCGTCATAAAATCAAACCCCGATTCAGAATATATATACTTTATGGGGTCTAAAATGGATATTTCGATGTGTTACAAACGGAATGACAAAATGAATATACCCCCACCATTTTTTTGGTGGCGGGTATAAAAATTATATATATTTTTTTTTCTGTGCAGTAATAATTGTCTAACTTTTTTCTGTTTACAACTGGTCAACGATATAAAAAGTATTTGGAGTGCTAATCTAGGTTATTTAAACTCTTTGTTTCAAAAGTTTTCAGTTTTATTAATGTCTAATAAATATTATGACAACACTTTTGTTTGACACTTTCTGGCGTTTATTGTATTAAATAAGAAAAATAATTTTAATAAACCTTTAATTAGTTAACAGGCAAGAGACTAAATAGGAGAACAATTTAGCAGAAAACAAAACAAAAGTAATAAATTACCTTTTATTAAATTAAGCAGACTAAATACATTTTTCATTAAGATTTGCCTAGATAAATGTAAGAAAGTAATGAGGAATATAAAATTTATAAAATTATTTTGAAGGAAAATACAAATATTTACTTAAAGAAAAATAGTTATTTTAGTTTTTCTTTTAAGCTAGGCATTCCAATATAAAAGATATTTTAGGCACAATATTTTATTTTTAGTAGCGCAACAAATATTATTGTGGTTATTTCGGTACCGGAATTTTACATGGTTTACGTAATATTTTAACTATTACTCATATATAAACATAATAAGTTATAGAATTGATAAAAAAAGTTATATACTCAGCAATAAAAAAATATACTCAGAGAACATAGTATCGGTTGTGAATATCAAAAACGTTAGCAATCATATAGTTTAGTTGTAAGAGTAGCATTTTATGATTGTATCTACAAAATACGTTTCAGTAGATATTCAGTACAAAGCAAATATGATTTTTGAAATATAGATTTCATTACTGCAAAAGAAAAGTTCGATTGCAAAAACTGAACCATTTGATTGACCATGAACTTAAGTGTGGGTTTTAATGTAGAAACTAACGAGATCTAAGTTTAAGTTATTTAAGAAGATCTTAAAATTTAGTAAAAAAAATAGCAAGATTCGGTTCACTGTAATAATCGTTTTTCTTTCGGGAATAATATTTTCAAATGCGGTAGAAACAAAGTTCTCATTTAAATAGGATTTTAAGGAATAACGAAATACGTCCCTAAAACTAAGGACTTCATTATATAATACCAAAATTGAAAAATTACAAATATCCCAAAAACAAAAATGAAATTATTCCCCAATAATTAGAAATTAACATGATAGCAAACATGTTATTATACCTCAAATGTCATAGAAATAGAAATGTTGGGACTCGTTTAATTTTCAAAATGTTGCTAAAAATTTTCTAATAATAAACATAATTCAAGAAATCGATTGCCATCATTTCTGTATACATACAAAATAGAAATAAACTCAAATGGTCGGCGTCAACCTTTGACCATCATTATACAAGTAAATGTTCTACTATTTAAGACCACCTTTGTAATAAATATTATATTTAGAGAAACGTGCACAAAATACTTGTTGTTTATATAGAGATAAATAAAACTTATAACAAATTTCTTACTTGATCCCAGTTTTTGTTCACTACATTTATGAAAAAGCTTCAATGAAACATTTTCTGCAAAAGTTTTAGTAAAAAAATTTTTTTTTCCATAATTTTTTTTATTATTTAATTTTTCACGAAACCTCTTAAATAAATTCCCGTTTCGCACAAATTATTCGATTATTGAATTTGAAAATAATGTTTTATTAATGTTTAGTAGGCATGAAACGTGTTTTGGATAATAATTTTACTTTAACTTTAGAATGGTTTACGACGATACGCCCAAAAGTACTTTAACAAAAATGTAAAAAAAATTTTGGGTCTTAGATTGATGTAGTAACTTGTAAACACGTACAACAAATAATAAGCGGTAGAAGTGCGAAAAACAATGTTTGTTTTACGTATTTTGACCGCGAGTATCTCACGTAGTGGACACGTGATTTTCGGTGACTTTTATTAAAACGTGTTAGACGATAAGACAAAGCCATATGCCAATTTTCATTAACTCTCTCTTATTTCAAGGTTTAACTATTACCTGATTTTTTATACCCGCCACCAAAAAAATGGCACGATAGAGGTCGCACCGAAAAAGCTAGGGGGCTCAAATTTTGCCAGAATCTTTCTTATAGACAAGGTTTGTTTGGTATTGGGCTAAATCGGAATATTAGGAAGAGAGTTATAGCTCGAGAAGCAAGAGTAGGTCGAAAAAACCGTGTCCTTCGAACATCGAATAAAATGGAATTGTGTCCAAACGCCTTAACGTAGACTCATCAAATATATATTTCCTGGGTAAAGACAATATTTCTCCCCGAAAATTATCTAAATCTATGCATTAGGAGAGGAGTTATCGATCAAAATGTAAGAAAATTTATACCGCACAGTGTATTTTTCGGTATATTTAAAAACAAAAACGTCACGCTTTCTTGTTACGGCAAATCAATGTGCCACGCCCACTTTTACGTCCACCTCCCATATAACGTTTTAACTAAAATTCATATAATTTCTCTATTAATAAAGATTTTGGAATAATAAAGGCCTATATTGAAACACCTCAGTTGTACTCATTCGCAAAAATAACTTTGACACGCCTACTATAACGCCCACTTTTCACGTTATCTACCGTTAATGAAATTTAAAAGCTCATAAAACCGCTAAAATTAGAGGTATAATGATAAATTTTGCTACGTCTACCCCCCTAGGCAATTTCATTACTGTGCCAAAAAATTAAGGTGCCACGCCCACTTTTACGCCCACCTCCCATATAACGTTTTACGTAAAATTCATATAATTTCTCTATTAATAAAGATTTTGGAATAATAAAGGACTATATTGAAACACCTAAGTTGTACTCATTAGCAAAAACAACTTTGACACGCCTACTATAACGCCCACTTTCATTTTTGAATTGTGTCCAGAAGCATAAACGTAGTCATGAAACTTCAAATATATATTTATCGGGTCAAAAGAATATTTTTCCCTGAAAATCGCTTAATTCTATGAATTAGGAAAAGAGTTATAGATAAAAATTTACGAAAATTTATACCGCACAGTGTATATTTCAAATTTAAAACGTAATAAAACTGACAAAACTATATGTACGATTCTGAAATTTTGCAAACATGGCTTTTATAGAAATAGAAATAGATGTGCCACGCACACTTTTTTCCTTAAATTTTTATAAAAAAATATATTAGTCAAATATATTAGCATTTATTCATCTTACAAATAAATAAAAATAAAATGTTCTCCTGAAATTATGCTCTATTAAAAATGGGAATTTAGGAAAATTTTGACCTAAGTCAAAAAAAATTGTCTCTAAACATTATAAACAATTTATTTTCATGTACTAATGGCTAACAAATTTTAAAATTATACAAAACTTATTTCGTTTGAAAATCTTTTAAAAGCAAAATGTTATAGAAGTTTAAAAATCAAAATCTTACTAATAAATTTCCCGTTTTAGAAAAATGCAGAGAATAAATATTTTAAATCACCCTGTGGCCCTTAAAAATTAACCTTAAATTCACTTTCTTCCTCTTAAATTCATGTAAATTCTCTATGAATAAAGATTTTGGAATACTAAAGGACTATATTGAAATATCTAAGTTATGTTTATTAGCAGAAACTTTATGGACACGCATATTTTAACGGCCACTTCATTGAAAGACTAAATTTACGAAAACATTTTACTAGCATACCGAAGTTATAATGGGTGGTTTAATTTTAAGGGACTATGTTGATTTTGAATAAAATTATTATGAAATTATTATCATTTATTTTTATAATGATAATATTTGTATGCTTCAATTATCTATGGAACAAAATATCGGCAAATGGCCCCCCAACCTAGGCGGCACACTTCGATCCGATAGTCCATATTTTCAATGACACTGTTGATGCTCGATTGTTGGGCGCGATGATGAGTCGAGGTTGCTTGCTCTTTTACCACGTTATCGTGAAAAACAGCAATGTTTCCCATTCAACGAGCTAAGATGGCATTCACAGATGTTTTCACATTTCATACAGACCTGCTTTGCAGACATTTAAATATTTTTTACAATTCTCACGATTGTGGACGAATTCGAACGATTATGTTGACCAAAAGAATCACGAAGTGCACAAAATGCATTTTGATTTGAACGCCCATTTTTATAAAAATCTTTAATATTTAAAAGCGTTGCTCGATTGCGTATCTTTCCACGGTTCAAATTGAGTTAGTCTGAGATTGAGAAATGAAAGAAAAAAGTTGAAGTTTAGATGTGGCTCACCTTTAACATGGGCCCTTAAAATTTAACCACCCTCTACAAAGAAAGTGATACATATTTTATTATAAAGAGATTATTCTATAGCGATTAACAAAATAATAAATATTGTGCTTTAAATGTACACAAAATTGGTGGTGGGTATAAAAGATTCGGCACAGCCGAATATAGTGCTCTTACTTGTTTAGAATTTATTTAATTGTAATTTAGTTACAAGTTTTGGTTAAATAATTCAAAGTAGTGGTATTGGTGAATTATTGCATTTCATGTACATAAAAATAAACTGGTTACTAGCCTCCTCAATTTTATTAAAATTAAGAAGAGATTTTAAAGTTAAATAATTTTGTAATATTCATTTAAGAGTTTTAGTATAAGCTAAAATAAATATTAGAGACACATAATTAGTTCATTAATATTTTTACACTTTTAAATTCAATTCTTATGCTGTATAATAAATATTTGTGGCATTTGTTTTGATATAAAAATTTTACTTCGAAAAGGTTGCGGCAAATATTTTACGTTAACATTTTTTTACCTAATGATAGAGATATCAATGGGCTGTTTTTAGAAGCCGAAGGATCACTTTGAGGGAAAACTGGACATGTGCTTTGTTATTTTAACAAAAGAAATTACATGCAAAACTTTGCTTTGATTATCGAAAAACACCGCATAAGAATCCTTAAAGGAGCTAATACACGTCATGTTTTTTACATCTGACTGGTCGAATTCTCCACTACTAATACAAACATGTCGTGTTTTTACTTTTGTAAAAAAACATGTGTTGAGACATCTGACAAAATTTTAATTAGAGTACGCTCTATTTTCTTCTTTCAAAACATGTAACATCAACCGTTGGCAGAAATTTTTGCTGCTGCAAAGCAGTCAGCGTAAAAGTACAATTTTGACTGACATGTAGATTAACATATGTCTCACAATATGTTGTACAATTGGACGAAATTGCTATACTTGTATCATGAACCCACTTTTGAGTTCTTGTGTTGGTTCATAGTTGGTATCAAATTGGCTGAAGCTTTTATTTAATTTAAATTTAAGAAAGCAAAATAATTACCATATTATCAAGAATTATGGCTGATGGTGATTTATTAACATTAAAATATATTTTATCAATCGTCGTTAATATTTTTTTTAGAAAAAACGGAGTTCTGCATCAAATGTATATATCGATGGTCATCAGTAGTAATTAAGTCTTTCAATAATTCCACTACACTTTACACAAATTCATCACGATAAAAAAATTTAATTTAAAAGTATCAAAAATAATAGTTTTACAAGAAATTTCACAAACGAAGTTACATCAGAATAATACAGTTTCTATTGCGTCTATAGCATTTACTGTAAAGTTACAATTGTGTGAGTTAGGGCCTCTTTAGCTGTGACCAGCGATATAAAAAAATAGTTTTGTCGGAGTTGTACAAAAAATTTTTCATTCACACGAATAATTGCAAAAGCTTTAAACGGTACAGTTTGTATTTGGCAGGATTTTATGAGAATCCTTAAATTTTTTTTTAATTGTAAAAAAAACTATTAAAAGTTATTAATGAAATATACATAAAAAATAACTCATTTCAGTTTTTCTAAAATAAACAAAAATTCTTCACTTTTAAGAATCAAGTGAAATTATTAAAGAAACTGATATTAACGTTAAGCTGATAAAAAAAACGTCATACTAAAATCGTCCGTCAACATCAAATGAGTCTAGAGTTTTATATGCATTTTAAAGCAATAGACAAAAAAAAAATAAATAAAAAATAATAAACAAACAAATGTAAAGAATCAACCAACATTGAGTTTATGTATTTTTCTTTAAATGTGTGAACGAATATCAAGATTATAAGTGTATATGTGTGTATGTATGTATGAGTGTATTTGAGCAGATTAAATACATTCGCTACATTAAACTTCTAAAGTGCAAATCAAACCAACAGAAAAACGCGATATTTTCAACATCAACAAGAAAAACAAACAGTAAAAAAACGAAGGATCAAAATTGCCGCAACAGTTTTAAAGTGCATAAAATAACAGTCACTACTACTGCTACCACTCTTTATTAATGTTTATGTGTATAAAATGATAAACAACAACAAATACTATAATAATGCCATTGCTGTCTGAAACAGTCAATGTGTTCATGTGTGTATATCTGTGAGTGTTGGTATGTGTGTTAAAAACAAAGAAGGGAGCACCAGGCAACATTCACAACTATATAAACCATCAAAATAAAAACAAATACAATAAAATAAAATAATATTAAAAAACAACAAAGCCAAAGCAAAAAATAAAAAGTTTTCTGTTACCATTTTTAAGGATTAAGTTTGTACGAGTGTTAATGTGTATGGGTGCACTGTGTTCTGTTTAAAATGAAAATATATGCAGCAGCGAAAATAATTAAAAATTTTTAGTCATACAATTGCAAAAATAATAACAAAGAGCTTATCAGCAAAAATAGAAAAAGGTTAGTTTTGTTATTATTAATGTATATTATGTGTATTTTTGTTTGTGTCTGCATAAGCACTTATGTATGTCTGCAAGCTCGTGTTTGTGTACGAGAGTTAAACAAAACAAAATTACAAAACATTTTAAGGACAATTTAAAAAAGGAATGATACTTATAATTTGTTTTATTTACACACCCGAACTTTGGAAAATTATTATTATATTTAAGTTCTTCTTCTTTTTGTACCCGCCACCAAAAATATGGTGGGGGTATATTCATTTTGTCATTCCGCTCGTAACACATGGAAATATATATTTTAGATCCCATAAAGTATATATATATTCTGAATTGAGTTTCATTTTATGGCGATCTAGCTATATCCGTCCGTCTGTCCGTCTGTTGAAAGCACGGTAGAGGTCGGACCGAAAAAGCCATTTCATATACACAAGGTTTGTTTAATATTGAAAATCAGCTAAATCGAAATATTAGAAATATTAGCTTGTAATGTAAGAGTAAAGAAAAAAAACCATGTCCTTCCAACATCGAATAAAATGCTATTGTGTCAAAACGAATTAACGTAGAGCCATTAAATCTCGAATATAAATTGCCTGAGTAAATTGCAAAAATCTATCAACGAGGAAAGGAGTTATATATCAAAATATACGAAAATTTATACCGCAGAGTGTATTTTTCGATATATTCAAAATTTAAAACGTAATAAAACTGACACGATTAGATGTATGATTCTGAAATTATGCGAGAATTGCTTTTTGGTGAAAGGCTTTGTACTAACGGGATATAAGTATTACACGCCCACTTTTACGACCATCTTCCATGTAACGCTTTATCTCAAATTCATATAATTTCTCTATAAATAAAGATTTTAGTAGAATAAATATCTTTATATTGAAATATCTGATAACTAAAATAAAATAAATAAATTAATAAATATTGAAATATCGGAGTTAAATTTATGTGTAGAAACTTCTTCAACACCCCTACAAAAACGACCACTTTTCACGTAGTCTACTGTTATGGAATTTAAAAGCTGATAAAATGGACAAAATTAGAGATGTGATGATTAAATTGCGTTTAAATAGCTTTCTAAGTTGAATTTATTAGCAGAAAATTTATTGACATGCCTACTTTAACGCCCACTGTCATTGAAAGGTTAAATTTACGAAAATACTTTATTAGCATATCGAAGTTATACAAAGAAAGTGATACATATTTTGGTAAAAAGAGATTTTTCTATAGAGATTAATGTTAATAACAAAAAAATAAATTCTGAGCTATAAGATTACATAAAATGGGTGGTGGGTATACAAAATTCGGCATAGCCAAATATAGTGCTTTACTATTATATGTTATATATTTATTTGTCATAATAGGTATTGAAGGAGGAACACTGGAAAACATTTATAAAATTTGAATAATAAGCGAATTTAAAGTTAAACAAACTAAATATGATGTGAGAAAAATTATATCAGTGATAGCTCCAGTCTCTCTTCTACGTACTGCCCAATCTATTAAGGAAGTAAATTTTATATTTTTTTTTTCAAAATATATATTTGATTAGCTAGAAGCTCTCTTGCCCTTAACTTGAGTACAAACTTATTTAGCAAAAATTGTGCTAAGGTCTATTTGAAGGTAGTAAATATAGGATAGTACGAACAGAAAAGGGTCAAGTCAATGAGCACAAAGTTAACGGGATATATATTAGATAAACGAGTAGGAACTTATTTTAAGAGTTGGTTGTAGATTTTGAAGACAGTAGAAGATAACGACAGACTAAAGTGGCAAATACCTACGAATTTTAGTTATTAGCTTAAAATTAATACAAAGTGTACCGATGTTAAATAAACTTACATTAAATAAAATGAATTATAAAGAAGAGAAAAAAACAAAAACGAATATAAATTAAATAAAAGGAAAATAAATAAATTATCCTACATAAATATATATTTCAAGACATATTTAACAATGCTAAAGTAACGGTTAAGTTATCTGAGAATTTGTGCTATTGGTTTGAGTGTATTTCAAATTACTTTTCCAAACTTAGGCGAATAAAGTTTACTGCCAGTTAAGCTCTTAAGCTAGGGAATAAACTTTATCCAATGTGGCTGTTGTTGTTTACGTCACATAGTAGAACATTTTATTAAAGTAATAGCGACCAATAAATGCTGGTAGATAAGTGTTTTGTGGCCAAATTTAGCCCTCATATAAGATAGAATTTTTCGACCTTAAAATATGTATGTGAACGCTGAACATACATGATATGTAAAATGCGTAAAAAAAGCACATATTTCGTTGTTTATGCCAATTTAAGGTTAAAGTTCTATCAACCAGCTTTTTGTAGAGATTGAAATTAATTATATTTAGGGACAGTACGGGGTTTATATCATAATTTTCAAACTGTGATTTTTTTCTCTGTTGCAAATGAACTGTAGAAATTGGTATGGAAATTCATGTGAACAATCTGATAAGATTGTGCAAAAATTTATAATCGCGCTGCTCGTTTTTGAATTTAATCATTTTATCTGTGCATACCACCGTTTTATTTAATATTGTGTTTGTTTTGATATTTCTTAAAAATTAAGTGTTTCAATTTTATTCTCTGTTGGATGTTTTATTAAAGCTGACATTAAATAAATCGTTTGCATGAGAACTGTTAAGGCTTTATTATAGACAAAATGATAAAATGTTTTAGCGTATTGAAACAAATTGTTGAAAATAATAATAATGAACTAGAGAATTACTTAAACAAATTAAAAAAACCAGTTTAGCTACGGTTTCATCATCAGAACGTTTTTGATCAAAACTACATATAAATGTTGTATCTATATATTAACTAGTTAACCTAATATTTTAATGGAATTTGAAGCACAAAATTATTTGTTTAACCTAATTTCAATAAGCTACAATTTTATCAACTTGCTTATGATTATCAATCCGTTCCTTCGGTATTTTTTTTGCCAGGTCACTACTACAAGTTTCGTAGCTGTTTTCAGCTTTAGATAGCACAAAAGGAGTTTTGCAAAAATAGTTGGATCTTGCAACTTGCTAATTAAGAAAATGGTAGTTGTTAAACAATGTTTTATATATTGTGTTGTATTTTTATTAGTTTTTATATTTTTTGTTGTATTTTTATACCGCTCACATAAAAGTGTGAAATGGTATATCGTCGTTGTTCTATCGAATTCAGTTATAACCCAGCAAAATATCACATTACAGAATAATGAGTTAAAAGTTTTAGAAAACAGTTCTTCACAACTAACAATTCGGCGATGTCATTGGAGGCAAGTATCTACCACGCTCGCCTTTAAAAATAGACCTTAATGAGTACTTACTTTAATAGCAAAAAATAAGTACTTGATTCTCATAGCCTAAATAATCCATTATTGTTATGGACTTACAGAAGTTGTTCGGTTCTTTTGATGACAAAAATTCGATTTGATTATTCTGCGATACATTGATTTGAAATTTGAAAATCAGTAAAAATCTCTAAGTCATCAGTTGTTAATGAGATGATTTGCCGCTGTTGTAGAAATCATTATTACTTGTATCCTAAGCCTTTTAACCAAAATGATAATTAAAAAAAGTTTTGTACTTGAATGGCTTCTAGCGAATTTCACAACAAGAAATTGTAATACTTACGTATCACATTACAAATCAAGTCATTACCAATCGTAAGACAGACGATATGTAATAGTCATTAAAAAGTATGTTGTTTAGTTAGAGCAAGTAATTACCTAGTTTGTGCTGGGATAGTTTTTACTGAATTTTCAGAAAAGTAAAAAAAGACATTTTATTTTAATACTTTACTGCATTGAACTGCTTTCTGTTTATTTTGGAATCAATCAAAATATCATTAAACTGTTCGGTGAATATGTGTAAGACCAACATGTTTTAGAAATCTATCTATATATATAAAAGTGAAACTCTGTGTGTGTGTGTGTTAGCTATAGACTCCGAAACTGTAAAACCGATCGGACTCAAAGTTTGGCAAGTTGTTGTACACATACCAGGGAGTGTTTATGGGTAGAAAAAAGTGGGCGGGGCCACGCCCATAAAAATTAGTTATCAGTTTTAGCTACTTGCACTTGACCGATTTTTCTGAAACTTTGCACACATATTGTGCTGTCATGACTAAATAATTTTGTGATAAGAAAAGTGGGCGGGGCTACGCCCCTAAAAATTTTTTAATTTTGAGGTACTTGCACTGGACCGATTTTTCTGAAACTTTGCACACATACTAAGCTGTCATAACCATATAATTTCCAGATTAGAAAAGTGGGCAGGGCCACGCCCATAAAAAAAGGTTATAATTTTGAGGTACTTGCACCATACCAATTTTTCTGAAACTTTGCACACATATCGAGCTATTATGACTTAATAATTTCGTGATTAGAAAAGTGGGCAGTGCCACGCCCATAAGAAATAGGTATCATTTTGAGGTACTTGTACTGGACCGATTATTCTGAAACTTTGCACACATATTGAGCTGTTATGACTTTACAATTTCCTGATTAGAAAAGTGGGCAGGGACACGCCCATAAAAACAATTATAATTTTGCTAATTTTTGCACTGGTCCGATTCTTCTGAAACTTTGCACACATATTGAGCTGTTATGACTTTACAATTTCGTGATTAGAAAAGTGGGAAATGCCACGCCCATAAAAAAAATTATAATATTTAGGCTTTTGCACTTGATATTCAATTAAAGTTCAGAATGCATTTCGATTCATTGAGGGGCGAAGCAACGCGCGCCAGGTTTGGCTAGTAGAGCTATAAAAATAAAGCTTTTTAGCGCCAGAGCAGTGATTATTTATAAGTCATTTAATTTCTAATATCTACAATATTCTTCTGTAATTCTATAAAGTTTGTATATAATTTGATTTAGAATCCTTACAGATAGACTTCACACAATTAGTTTATTCATCTGCTCATGTATCTATTGCTTTAAATTTTTGCAGGATCCCGCGTTTACTGCAGTCTATTATATGGTATTAGTTTTTTATAAAGTCTTTTGAAAATGTTCCTTTTAAAAATCAGTTGTGCAGCCACATAACCAGCTGTAATATGATCGAAAGAACATTATTGCCACTGGCTTTTACCCAATCCATTTCAGATACTGGTGCTCACAGAAAATGTGTTGAACCGTTTGTTAAATATCAATATAGGACATATATAAATAATAACATCACAGAATAAAAAATTTATCGAATCGGTTGGATACCACGCAAAGATATTGGCAGAAAAACAATCTTTTTATTGAGGTTGCAACAATACAATTTGATTTGAAAAACAACATCATATGCATGGTGATACTAGCTGATACACACTTAATTATATATTTGTATGATAGTACAATTTGTGTGGGTTTTTATTTTAGTTGTTATATAATTATATCATCAGTCATATTGTTAAAATATGGAAGTTTTTAGGTTTCATCACACTCAACAAGATTATATGTATACGAGCTAGTGTTAAAGTGGAACTTTTAGAAAAATCTTTTTTATAAACAGTTTATATGTATATGAGCACAGCCAAGTATAGCGCTCTGATTTATTTAATTATTCTTTTGAACCTTTCTATTACTTAATTTTACACTAAATTTATATCAAGCTAAAGGTTGAATGCAACGAAATTATTTTAAAACATATTTGGTGGACTTATGCTACTAGGTCGTGTTGACATATTGCCATAATTTTTAAAAAATTTAAGATTTTTTTAATTATGTACTGTTAATATAAAAAAATAAAAAGTTTTTTTAAATGTTGTAACAGCTTGTTTATCAAATGTACTACGTTGCGTATGAATGATATTTTAATAATCATACGTGCATGACATCTGTATTCACAAGAGATTCTTAACATTTTGTCGTTCGTAAATTATTGTGTTCTATATGTATAGGTTTTATGCGTCACATAGAACACAATAATTTACGAACGACGATTTGTCTTATAAGAAATAACAACATTTAACTTTACCCTTTTTTGTTTGCTCTTTTAGGAAGTTCTTTCTGGTTTTAAAATTTATTTAACTGCAAAGCATTATTTTTGACTTACCCTCATACCTAAACAAGAGCGTCAAGCGTTGCGATTTTGCATGTATTTTGTTATTGTAACAAAAACAAAACACATGTAAAACTCCAACGCTTTACGCTCAACGCTTTTGTTTTGGTATGAGGGTTAGAGTGTTATTGTTTATTATTAGAGATTTATATATGTATGTATTTAAATATAATAAATATAATTTATTTCATAAAGAAAAACCTTTAGATGTACATTAAACAATTATTTAAGTTGTGGGCATTTTTTAAAGAAATACTTATTTTTTAAATAAAATAATTTTAATCAATTTTTAAACTTTTTAAACTTTTTAATTGTTATCTTCTCTTTAAATTAAATTATATATTTGTACATTCTAAAAATCCATTACTTTAATTATACAATTTTTAATCTTGTTGTATTGGAAGGCAAATAAAGATAATAAAACTAAATAAATAAATAATATTAGCAGTTTTAAAATTCATTCATATCTTCCATGGGTTTTATGAGAAATTTTAACTCATACTCAAATATATTTCAACTTTTTTTTTTTAAGACGTAAACATTTTAAACCCATAAAACAACAATTAGTTTAGATTAAAGGAGTTGTGATAAAAGTTCACCGAGCTTAAGTTTTTTTTTTTTTGTATTACATTTTGTATTATAAGCACATGCTAAAAAACAATAATAGATAAAAAATATAAAACAATTAGGAGCGTATATTTGGTCATAAGGAATCTATTAATACCCTTCACCTTTTGGTACATGGGTAACCGCAACGTAGCTTAGCCTTGATGTCAGATTTATTGCTGTACGCCAATTTGCTTTGATATTATATCCGACGTAGTGTTTGATTTTAAATTTTTACGTAGTCACCTGCATTCTGCTAGTCAACACCTTTCATATGATACCCATATTGATGATAAAAATTATACATATCCGCCATTAGATTTCGGCCGCCATCTTGAATGTATTGGTCATGAAAAACTGTATTCTACTGGTCAAGAGTTTTCATTTCATACCAGTATTGTAAGGGTTGAAGGGGAAAAATTCCTAAATACTATATTTAACCCATATATCCTCCATTTTATTAAGGACGCCATTTTAGAATTTGATTTTAAATAGTTCACTATATTTTACTGGTCATGGGCTTTTATTTTGTATTTGTATAGAACCTCTTGACTGTCAAAAATCTAAATAAAAGATTTTTATTTTCTATCTCACTTAGTTTCAAACCGTTTTGTTGGAATATCTCGAGTATATTTTTAGAGCCTACGCTTTGTGTTTTGATATGTCCAAAACTTATTGAGGAGCTTGGGAAACTTAATAAATTTAAAGAAATATAAAATTTTTCACATTATAGCTTTTCGTATCCAAATAAAACTTTGCGAGTAGTGACCGGTTTGTTCCAAAACTTTTTACGAATAGCGCTAAAGGCATATCAGATCTTCGAAAATAATGTGTGTAAAAATTCTACAAAGCCTCAAAAATGTTAACTTTTGTGGAAAAAATATATGGGAAAAAACAGAAGCAGTAGTGCTTATTTGATCACTTCTCTGAAACTTTTGGGGAGATTATTTTGGATTTCAAGTGACACTTAGATTTTATTTTGTTGACAAAGTTATAAATTAATATTATTTATTTATTATTTGATTTTCCCGCAAGGAATGATATATTATATTTACATGTTAACTAATAACTGACTGCGTATTCAAAAAAAATGTTCTAGGTTTATTAAAACTTATTTAACAGATTTTGAACATAAATTGTCAAATATACCTTTAATAACCCAAAAATGTTTTTCAGTAGATATTTAGTTATTGAGAAAATATTCAGTAAAAATTCTTAGTTTAAAAATTGTATCTTTATCATTTAAATTCCAGGACTAATTTTAAATGATTGTATTTATCTGTTTTGAAACAATGAACTTATATCCTTTTCAAAATACCAACGCGTACACTTAGCTAGATATACAAATTTTTGCACCTTTGTACACTTTTGTACGTGTGTTTTTAATGGATGAATGCCCTCTTATAAATAGAACACATGTTTGTCTATTTTACAAAGATGGATGAGGCTGTATTAAGACGTTTTTGTTTTCTAAAAATATTCTAAAGGAAAAATACCTTTACAAAAAAATAAAAATTAAAAGACTACAACTTTTACTACTATAATATAGTTACTTATTCAAAGCTTCTTATAAAGGAGTTCAGTGTGGGAAGTGAATTTTGCAACATTAGAAAAACTCATTTATTTCTTGACAATTTCTTATGAAGGATTATTATTACGGGCTTAGAAATAAATAAAGGATCCTGGTATTTTTGATCAAATTTGTTATTGAATTTGTGATGACTCAGAAATCTTTATCTTTCATCAAGTAAAAATAATGTGGAACCTATTGAACCTTTATAATCTTAAAATATTTCAATGACTACGGTGCTTCAGCTTTAATATAACATCTTTATATGTGTCATGGTATACTTATCTTTTACCTTTAAGCTTTCTTTTATTTAAGATTTTATAAGAAATTGTCTAAAGATTTTTTTAATCGTAATAAATAGCAAAATTTCGTCTGATGTTGCCTTAGATATATTTAAAGCAGATGGGGTACTAGATACATCGTTCCCTATCCCTATAGACAAAGACTTTAAGTAAAATGGTGACAAAATATTGACTTAGTCATGACGGAAACTAAGTGGTTAATTGATGTTTAAAATGTTTGTTCCTGCTTTTGGTATAGCATCAAATTTAACACATTTGTATGAATTCAACTTCCTTTTTATTAACTTTCAACATTTATTTGTAGCATCTAATATCACTAATGATTTTCTAAGGCTTACCATTTGTGTATGTACTTAGGAAATCGTTTAAAAAAAAATCTAGTTCCAAATTTATTATATTAATAAACCTCTGAATGTATCCTTTAATTTTTTGTTATGCAAACCAAGGTTTGTCTACACTCAAAGAAAAACCTTGGTGACAACACATTACGACCGCCATATATTGTTTTCTGTAACAATATTTATTTTTGCGAAGACAAGTAATAGTTATTTCAATTTTGTTTTATTTTTTATTTTTTTACAATAAATTTATATTGTTTTATGTTTTTTATTACGAGTAATTTTAAATTGATTGGATTTGTTATTGCATTATTGTTTATATGGCAATTTCAAATGGATTAATTTTACTCAAAGCTTTCTTTTCCTAAAAGTATCGATATTATTATCCTTTGAAAATTGAAGGACTTACGAAATTATTGTGGCAAAAAAATTATATTCAAAATAATATCAATTTGCAAATAACCATTATATTTTAGGTGATAGAAGAGTATGTTTACAAAGCAATCAAGCTATGATTTTCTTTCAAATAAGAAATAAAAAAAAATAAACGATAAATGGTTTAAAAAATTATTGCTATAAATTTTTGTGTTTTAAAAAGTAAGTACGATAAATAGCATAAGCATTAAATTATTTTAAATTAGGAGAACCCGGACTTTCTTGGTCACAACAAAGTTGTTGCATTGTATTCATTAGGATATAGATGCAAGTGTTGTCTGCCACAATTTCCTAGTTATGCAAGAATGGTCATAAATAGTCTTTCATTTGTCTGAGCGTTTTGATTTTGAATTGAAAATTGTTAGTTCATACTAAACCAAATACAGATTACAGTTTTTCAGAAATGACATCTCACGTTTTTGTGCAAGAATACCACATCTCCTAGTATTACTCTATTGAATTTATAACCGTAAAATTCAACAGATATCACAACTTATTGCAAAGACTTCAAAGCCAAGAACAATTACAGTTTTGCAGATGTGCTATTCTATATATTTTCTTTGTATGCGAGTGACATGCCCCCTAATTTTATTCGATCTTATTATTTGATTGAATTGAATAGTTTATATTTTAATGTCTAATTCAATGGACTTAAAACGTCTAACATTTAGAGTTCATGAAACACGGAGAGATTTTTGTATGGGGGTTATAACTTCTCCTCTTCCAAGCTTATTTGTTTTTGCCATGATAAAAATATATAACGTAAAAGAAGAGCAATTAAAGTTTTAAGATTGTAGATGTAATAGTTTCGTAGATATCTTACAACTTTTTTTTTCATATTAAAGGTGCCATACCATGTTACTACAGTACTCGAAATATGTGTATGTGTATGTGAGGTGCCACGCCCACTTAAGAACAAATATCATTAAATCCTATTACTGAGCCTCATAAATTTATAGTAAAACAGAGAAATCAATGCAGCCGATCTCTAATTTTAGATAAATTAAACAAATTGGGTGTGATCGATTTTTTTTCCGTAAAAACCTAAAGGTAGGATTAGTATTTACTTTCTGTTCCGTGACGAATTAGCTGACTTGGTTTTATTAATAGAAAATTTGTATGTATCATTATTTTTTCTGTTTCGTTTCATTCCATTGCGGACGAACCTGTAGGAAATAAAATTCAACGTTAAATGAAGGCAATTGAGAGAGAAACAGCTGATATATACCTATAGGTGCCTATATATTAAAGGTGGCTGCAACAGAGAGACTCTGTTTGCTTGCAGATGAAATCTGACACCACAAATTTTTTTATGTATGGCCTTTGACGACAAAAAATATACAAAAAATATAATATGCTTATTCTTGTAAAATTACCTTGTAAATTAAGGCAGATAAGTTTTTACAGAAGAAGTAGGCACACAAATTAAGCAACAGAACGGCACGTCACAGAACGATAACAGAAAGTAAAGACTAATGAAGCCTTAAGTTGAGTTATCACAAACATCAAAAGAAAATAGCAAAATCAGTGCAGACGATTTTACGTAATGTGGTTACCAACGAACGATATTAGATTTTTATTTTTCTAAATATGTATGTAAGTATGTATGTCTGTATGTACAAAGGACTAAAATGTCTTTTATTGCAGTACAGTACTGATTTAACGTTATAAAATTGAATTAAAATAAAAAAAAATTTATCAATATAAAAAAAAAAACAAAAACAATACAAAGTAGTGTAAAAGAAGATAAAAAAAATATTGAAAATTTAACAAAAGGATTATAAATTATTTACTTACAATATAATAATGTTTTTTTAATATCATAGCGTTACTTATGGTTTGTAAACCTTATGTATGTGTGCATAAATTCCTTATAGAATAATAAGGCTGAAGCAAGTTCTTTTCCATATTCCTTATTTGCGGATCTATGTTAAGTTTTGTTAAAACTTAACTTTGAACGTCGCAATTATTATTTGTTCCCAGCAAAAAAAAAATTAGAAGTAGTGCAAAGCGAATAACATTTACAAGACTTCTAACTCAATTGTGTAAAAGCATTAATTCTAAATGACTTCTTAACTGCAAAATAATTTGTCATAAATGATGTGCTTAAAAACGAATGCAACAGCATGCAAAATATCTTTAAGAATTCATGTAAACAATCAAACTGAACACATGAAATATCCGATAATTATCACCAAATATGCATGAGTTCTATGCACTTATTAGAATGAAGTGCAGTTCATTAAAATATTCATGTAAACACATGATCTCCAATGACACGCTAACGTTAAAATCATTAGTGTTTTCACCTAAATTTAATCACTTCGTCACCAGTTGAACCCCTGCAAAATCACTTTTTTGTCATAGATTTTTTTGCTGGGTTGTATTCAGATAATCATTTGTCGACTTGTACAGCGGCTAATCAGCGCCTTTTACTCTATAGCTTGTTTTGCTATGATATTTGATTTTTTCAAAATATGGACTATTTATAAGCCTCTGTCAATTTTATGCTAGAGCGGTTGCAGGTTAGTTTTTAGTCACAGACGAATGCTGGAGGTTAAAAAATTAAAAAATTTAAAATTAAAAAAATATGGCAGCGATTATATTTAAAGGATTTTTTTTCTAAAGGCAACTGTGTATTTTATACATTAAAACACTACGTTTACGTTTCTGTGTTTTCAGTTTGTTTTCGTTTCTCTTTGTTGTGACATATTTTGTGCATTTTACTTTTTGTGAAATATAACAAAAAAAGGAAAAAAAAAAATGACAATAAACATTTCCGCGTTTGACTAAAGAGTTCAGTTTCATGCGCATTTTAACAAGCAAGCTGGCAAAAAATTCTATTTGTACGCATACCCAGGAAACAAATTTACAAGTAGTGCAAAACTTTAAAATCATTGGTGTAAAAGTATTTATTTAAAATGACTCTTAAAATGCGAAATAATTTTTCATAATTTATTTGTTTAAAAATTAATGAAAAATCATGCTAAAAATTTTAAACAGTTCATCTGCTCATTTTCACCTTATATGCATGAGGTCTACGCACTTATTAGAATTAAGTGAAGATTATTAATATTTTCGTATTTACACATGATTTTAAATGACATGCTTGTGTCACAATTACTAGATATGCAACTAAATTCGACCCCTACAAAATATATTCTTTTTCTCATTTTTTTATTTTTTTGCTGGGTACATAAAACTCCAAAGAAGAAGATATTATTATTGTTGCTGTTATTTTTTTTTCTCTTAAAATATACAAATATACATATGTGGTCTATGTCTGTATATTAAAACAAATTCAAAAAACAGTTTGATAAAAAAGTATACAAAACAAAAGTAAAAGAAAATACGTTTTCGGCGTCTGGTTATGTTTTTTTTATGTGTTTTTTGAAATCATTTATCAGTTTAAAAATAAAATCTAGTTAGAAATGATTCATAGTTTAAGTCAAGTTAACAAAATTTTTTAATAATATTTGTCTATGGATAACTTTTTCTATTGCATATGGGCATATTCATGAATATGTCAACCACGACTGTAAAAATAAAAATTCTTGAAAGTTTTTCAATATAAGTTTATTGATAAAAAAAAAACACTAAAATTTTACTATGCGCAGGTATTGAGAGCTTATTAAATAATTTTAGAAACAATAATAAGAATTTAATCTGATTATCTCTTTCACTTATTTTAAAGAATTGCCATCAACTACTTTTTTTTAGCGACTAAATTGTAAAAATAAATTGTAATTGTAAATATGCTTTAAAATTAAGATCCAAAAGAAAAAAGAAAATATAGAGTCCAATTAGCGGTATTTTTTCTTTGATATCCCTTGGATGTTATTTTAATGTCACGTACGTAGTAAAAAGCATTATTTGTCTCCGTCATTCGTTTTTGAATAGTCGCAAGAGCACCTAATTTAGAATTTAACTTTTTTTCTTAACATAATATGAATATTACTAACTAAGAATACTATTAGAGAAAAGTCTGTCACGAACGATATTAAATTGAATTTATTATAAAATCACTTAAAGATTGTTTTTAATCCAGAATGATGGATTTTAAATGAAAAGTATTTGGTTTAGTGTAAAAAATTAAAAAAAGAAAAAATACCTCTTAAGATTCGCAGATTTTTTCATATTTCCACATATGTATATATACCTCAAAATCACTTCTGTTTTATGTCACGTACGATATATTCTTATTTTGCTGGATGTTATAGACAACAATTATTCTGAATATAATTAATTTTTTTTTAAATTAAGTACCCTTTGAATGGAACATAAAGATTTAATTTTGTTTCACTTACTCTTACTTTTGCAAAAATTACTCCACTTTATAGGAGTACAAATGTCAAGTACGATGACATGGAAATGCCCATATGCCTTAAATTGTCTTTTAAAAAGAAAGAGACCCTGTATCCTCTCAATAAGAATTTTGGAAATTGTATACCTTCCCTTTAACTTTAGCCACATACATATATCTTATATATTAATATGCAAGTTGATTTTTTCTTGTAACACAATTTACGCTCACATTATACAATCGATTTTAATAAAAAATTTATTACCATTTGAAAGGATTTTTCTTGCAGATGTGCATTCTAGATCCTGTTAAAATCAGTTCAGTATTTTTGGAGTTATTTGCATTTGAATTTTCTACTAACACATAAGCAAACCATATCTATGTGGCAAAACAAACAAAAATAAGCATAGTTATGCATGCTGCAACAAAAAAGTATTTTTCAATAAGTTGATACTTTTTAAAACTTGTATTTAGAAAGCAAACTTATTAATATTATTTTTATGAACACATTTTTTAAAAACAAGTAAGGTAACAAAGTAACAAAGTATGTAAAGGTATATATAGATTTATCATTCCGTATGAAATTCACTTCCGACCCCATTAGGTACATATAAATCTTCTGAAATCTAATAAATGGGGGAGTTCACCGAGCATTTTCCGTGTTTTGAAGCCCCGCCGTCCCATGTGTCATATAAAAATGTTTAGAATATTTAGCAGCAAATTTGTATTGAAAATTAGTACAAGCCCTCCATAACTTTCAGAGATATGAGCAAAAAAAGCACTACACCCTGTGTTATTTGCCTTATTTTTTACTACAAAAACTAAAATTTTTTAGCACAAGGATTGTGTCTTTTGTGACTATTTATTGAATAGATATTTCTCTTTATTTATTTATTATTTATTTATTTATATTTTGTTAAAGTATATAAATAACGGGTGCCCAAAAGTTCCTTATAAAAGAGCAAACAGCAATACGTTTAAAGAAAAGCTTTTTTTTATTTAATACTTTTTGTTTTAAAAATTAACGTACAAAGAAAAGAGTAGAAAAATATTTCATTTATTTATTTCATATACGTACACGGCAAACAAAATTTATTTGCATTTTTTGCAAAAATTATCTGAAATTAAAAAAAAGGTTAGTGCGTATAAATTTTATTTCAAACCCGTACTTACCAATCGAAATATCCTTTAGGTCTTCCATGATCCTTTCAATAAATAATCCAAATTTATACCAATGTCCGTTGTAAAAAATTTCATTAAGGCATCCAAATTTTCTTTGCTCATTCTACTACTATATTTTTTTTTATTAATTTTAATTTTGAAAATGCACTTTCACATTAATACCAAACGTGGAATACAAGCATACAATTTTTTTCTAAGGTAAAATTTATTTATTAAGTTTTATATATTTCCAAATATCAATGCCTCTTAAGTTAGAATTTGAAGTTTAGAGTAGCATTTAAAACCATATAGCTCCATTTGTAGCTCAGGCCTTTGATTGTTTAAGCTACATCATTGGAGTAAAAAGTGGCTATTATTTGCTTAATGCTGTCATAAAATTTTTGCAAAATTTGTTTTCAAATCGACAGAATTTCTAAAATATTTTAAAACATAAAAAGAAAATGTTATTCTCATCATTTAAGATAGTTTTTAAGCATGGAAAGCGGAACAATTCATCCATATTTATATCATATGCTAAAATATCTATCTTTTTTAGAAAACCTTGATCTGCCTGCTATATTATTGCTAACGTCATCTGTATTAAAATGCCTTTCAATATTAAACTAAGTGTTAGCTTGAATTATTTTAAACCATACTAAACATTATGCTTCAGCCTTAAAATTCAAGTAAATAATCAACTTCCCATTTCCTTTGAAAATCCATTTCGTAAGATATACAAAAATATCACAAAAAAGAAAAAATTATGTGAGTGTAGATTGTGAGTGATTAAACAAAATTTTGTTCTGTGAATAATGTATGTTTGAAATTTAAAACTAACACCAATTTTGTTCAAGCGCTTTTCAAAATACACTTTTATAAACGTTAAAATACGTTAAACGAAAGCCAAATCTACATTTAGGAACGACAAAAAACTTATAAGACAAAGTTGTTTGTATATTTCGTAGTGTTAGTACTGAGTTCTGAGTGCTATCTATATGCGTGTATTAAAACATACAGCCCATAGCTAAGTGATTCTACAAAAACCAATAAGAACCTAAACAGTTTTTGGAAATGTTAAAGAATCCAACCCATATAGACCGTGTTTTGATAAAACCGAACAGTGTTTTTCTTATGACTGAAAATCAATTTTTTTTTTCATTTTCTATACAGCCGAGAAAGCCAACATAAATACCATATGAAAGGAATTCACTATTGCAATGTAATACACTATAAAAATTTTTAAAATTCATGACGACAGCTATTAACTACAAAATGGCAGTTATCAAATTTATGTAGGGGTCATTACTGGTATTTCAAAATGTATGCCCTTGATCCTCCATTATACTAGTATCAAATTAAAGGGCTATCCAAAAGTAAAATACAAAATGGTGTCTTCAATAAAATTGCTGAACATATGTTTTTGCTAACATCATCAATATGGGTACCAAATAAAAGTTATTGCCCAGTAGAATATAGTTCGCTCAACCGAATCTATAACATTCAATTGTTTTTTAATTCCCATGTTTTATACAAGAATTTTGATCTATTTTAATTCTCATATTTTGTGAGATCGTTTTATTTTACGGATTTTTATTGCGTTTTAGTAGTGAGTGTAAGATAACCAGAATTTCTTGTTCGGTCTTAATAAAGTTTTAGTACTAAGTTAAAACAATTTGGACACAAAGTTGACCTCTATCTGAAGTGAGATCAAAACTATTTTACATCAGAAGTTCTTCTAAATTTTGAAATAAATAATCTTTCAAAGATTTTTTAAATATTGAAATACTATTTATAATTTTTATACCCGCCACCAAAAAAATGGTGGGGGTATATTCATTTTGTTTTGTAACACATCGAAATATCCATTTTAGACCCCATAAAGTATATATATTCTGAATCAGGGTTTGATTTGATGACGATCTAGCTATGTCTGTCCGTCTGTCCGTCTGTTGAAAGCACGATAGAGGTCGCACCGAAAGAGCTAGGGGGCTCAAGTTTTGCCAGAATCTTTTTTATAGACAAGGTTTGTTTGGTATTGAAAATGGGCTAAATCGGAATATTAGGAAGAGAGTTATAGCTCGAAAAGCAAGAGTAGATCGAAAAAACGGTGTCCTCTGCACATCGAAGAAAATGGAATTGTGTCCAGACGCATATATATTTATCGTCAAAAGAATATTTTTCCCTAAAAATCGCTTAAATCTATGAATTAGGAAAAGAGTTATCGATCAAAATGTACGAAAATTTATACCGCACAGTGTATTTTTCGGTATATTTAAAAACAAAAACGTCATAAAAGCAACAAAATTGAATGAACGACTCTGAAATCTTGCACACTTTGCTTTTTTGTGACGCAAAATCAATGTGCCACGCCCACTTTTACGCCCACCTCCCATTTAACGTTTTACCTAAAATTCATATAATTTCTCTATTAATAAAGATTTTGGAATAATAAAGGGCTATATTGAAACACCAAAGTTGTATTCATTCGCAAAAACAACTTTTACTCGCCTACTATATCGCCCACTTTTCACGTTATCTACCGTTAATGAAATTTTAAAGCTCATAAAGCCGCCAAAATTAGAGGTATGATGATCAAATTCGCTACGGATATCCTTCTAATCAATGTAATTGTTGTGCCAAAAAGTTTAGGTGACACGCACACTTTAACGCCTACCTCCTATATAACTGTTTATCTTAAATTTATGTAATTTCTCTATTGACAAAGTTTTTGGGAAAATAAAGGACTAAATTAAAATTTTTAAGTTGTATTTATTAGCAGAAACTTTATTGACACGCCTACTTTAACGCCCACTTTCACTAAAAGACTACTTTTACAAAAGCATTTTAGTAGCATATCGAAGTTATTAAGGGTGGTTAAATTTTAAGTGCCGATGTTGATTTTAAATAATCGCAAATTATTTAAGAAATAATTATAATTTTTTTTATAATGATAATATTTGTATGGTTCAATTATGTATTTAACAAAATATCGGCCAAATGACCCCCTCCCCCCATCCTTGACGCCACTCCTCTATCTGATGGTCCAAATTTTCAATGACAATGTTGATGCTCAATTGTTTGGCATGATGATGAGTCGAGGTTGACTGCTCTTTTGCCACACTATCGCAAAAACCAGCAGTGGTTCCCACTCAACGCACTAAGAAGGCATTCACAGATTTTCTAACATTTTATACAGACCTGATTTGAAGAAATTTTAATATTTTTTTACAATTCTCCCGATTGCGGACGAATTTGAACGATTATGTTGATCAAAAGAATTACGAAGTGCACAAAATGCATTTTAATTTGAACACCCATTTTTATAAAAAAACCTGAATAACTTTAAAGCGTTGCTCATTTGCGTATCTTTCCACGGATCAAATTGAGTAAGTTTGAGATTAAGAAATGTCCAGTGAAATGCAGAAAACAAATTTAAAGACTAGGTGTAGTTCACCTCCAACATGGGCCCTTAAAATTTAACCACCCTCTACAAATAAAGTGATACATATTTTATTATAAAGCGATCAACAAAATAATAAATATTGTGCTTTAAATGTACACAAAATTGGTGGTGGGTATAAAAGATTCGGCACAGCCGAATATAGTGCTCTTACTTGTTAAGTATTGAGGTAAGTTATTTAACTCACGACTACCCATACATTCAATTCTTTGTTTGGTTGTCTCCAACCTACACCTTGCTACTGACAAATTGCTGTTATTCCTTGTATTGTGTGACTCTTGATGCCTAGTTAACTGCAGAATTTCGTATTTTCTTTAAAACTGAATTGATGAAACCGTTCTTAACTAACACTAATATATGAGTTTGAAGTCAACAAAAATTTGATTGTGATTTGCTGAATAGTGAAATTTCTTTTTGTATTATACCAATACCTATATATAACCTTGTATAATTTATTATTTTATTTTTATACCCTTCAAACAAAAGTGAAAAAGGATATATACAGGTTTGTCATTCCGTGTGAAATTTCTACAATTTTCATTTCCGTCCCCGTAAGGTATATATTTTCCGAAAGCTTATGAATAGTGGAGTAGTGGAGATTAAGCAATGTCAGTCTGTCTGTCTGTCTGTCCGTGTGTATGTTAAAATAAACTCAGCCAAAAAAATTTTTTTAATTTTTTTTTTCGTATTTTTCATAATTTTTTTTTCGTTTATTTGTTTTTTATTTTTTTTTAATATTTTTTTAACATTTTTTATTAATTTTTTTATTGACATTATTCGTTAAGTATTCCAATCGGTTTTATGAAAATTTAAGAGTTTGGATTAAAACCGAGTTTTTGATGTTTTAAAATAGAAATAAAACATATTTTCAATTCATTGCTGAAACCATAAGGTCGAATAAACAAACTTTTCACTTTTCACTTTAAAAATATTTACTTGTGTGTCAATTATGAAATTCTAACACTAACGTATGTATTAATATTACATTTTAAAAATTTTAAAGGAAATGAATACTCTTTAATAAACTCATCTTCTTGCCCAGCTGGCTTGCTTTACCTAAGGTAGATTATCTAGAAGTCTTGTGTGTGCCTCATACACACAAAACTACAGTATATAAGATTCGGCACGACCGAGTATAGCACTCTTACCTGTTTTCTTGTGGTATTTATGACATATAGTAAAACAGAATAAACACAAAAAGATACTAAAAATTTCTAAGGAGAACTGAAGCAGTTTTTTTTAAATGATAAAAAAATACAACTGAAAAAGGTAACATTGTACTGAATTTTTAAACCCTGTCATATTAATAAAAATTGCTTTTGTAAAGAATATTTATGTGTGTTGTATAAAACACAAAACAGGTAGAGACCAGTTAAACTCCCGTTTAGATGTTTTGTTGTTTTTTTTAAATTTAGTATTTACAGCTTATTGGATTTAGTTTCGTATTAAGGATTAGTTTTCCTGATTCAGAGATTTTAAGTTGATACGTAAAACTTTGTGAAAACCTGCAAAGCGATTGGGGCTTAGCTTGTGTAAATATAAATGAATACCGGTTTAAATACAGGCTGTTTTTTAAGCAGATTATTCCAAACTGCTAATTTTTTTTTCTTAAATACGAAAATGTCTGCAGGAAATTCAACCTCGCCTCGAAGATGTTTGATGAAAATTTTTATGATTAATTTATAAAATTATGAAGAAAATAGAGATGTTAGTTTTCAGAAAATTTAGCTTTGGGGCTATTTTGCTCTTTAAAACACATACATATTTTAAAGATCGTAAATGTTTTTGAAATGCTTAAACCAAATCTATTAAGAATAGGAAACATTAAAGTTTTCGAAGGATTTTTGTATTTGTTTAGGGAAATCAAGTTTTTTATTATTTTTTTGTTTACTGCCTTTTATACGATAGCCGTGTTGGTACTAAATAGTTACCCTATCCACAACCTATCATAAAAGTCGATCGAAGAAATTCGCTTCTACATTTGGAGGAAAGAAATTTATTACCAGCTTTAGTGAAATTATATGATATTCTGGAAACAAAGGTAAAAGTGTTGTGGATGTTGCATAAAATATTAATATAAAAGCAATCAACAAAATGAGTACCACTATAACGACAAACCACTCCTAAAATAGGTTGTGAATTAGACAATAAAAAAACTTTAATTTTGTATTCGGTGAAAACTAAAATTCTTATAAAAAAAAATTATAAAAAAGAACAAGTAAATGAATTTTATCACACTATAGGTTAATGGGTATATCGCAGTTCTGATGGCAATAAAATATTGTTATTAGTAGATTAGTTAATAGAGAATATGACTTATATGAAATAATCTTTTTTATATAAATCAAGAAGTGTGATAAATTCAATTTCCCTGGATTTCAGATGATATTATTATCTTCATTAAAGCTAACCTGTGCACAAAACATTGGCGTCTGTTTACATAACCATGCCAATGCCGATATTTGTTAACCGGATAACATGCATAGACAGGTTATAGATTATAAAAAATAAATAAAAATAAAACACAAATAAAAAAAAAAGAAAATACAAAAAATATTTTGCAAAAAGGACAAAAGCAAGATCTTATTAAAGAGGCTATAAGAAAGTGTTATATAGATCCTGGTTACTCTATTCGAAACTCTTCTGCAGTTGTTGATTTAATCGTGCATCTGTCAATAAAAATACTACAAAATTAAAAAAACTACAACCAACTTTATAATAATTTATCTCTCATAAAAATATTTTCAAATAAAATTGAAAAAAACGAGCTATAGTTGGAATATTTAAATGAAAATTAGTTTTAATTAAACGAATAGATAAATATATAATTCTGCAAAAAATTAGATCAACAAGAAGGTTAAATTTCACAACTGAATATTAAAACAAGTTACTTAAAGTGTAGAGGGAGTATCGCAGCAGACCACTAATATTTCTGTGGCTTGGAGCTAAAGGGACAGCTAAAGTCATACTTAACCCAGAACAGCTTCATAAATGAAATGCTGGCCAATGTCACTATGAAAGCATCTATAAAAGTTAGTGTTCAATTCCTCTTTTCTGAAAAGTAAATATTTTGACATTGGCCCTTTTAGCTCCAAGCCACAGATTTAAGGTCCCATTTCTCCGTTCCCTTTTGCTCCTTAGTGATTTAGACTTAGACTTAGACTAAGGTTTTCCATATCATATACATTTTATATATATGTCTACCTGTCATCTTTAATCTTCTGTTACGGATGGGCATTCGCATACTTTATGCACTGCTTTCTTAGCATCCTCCAGATATTTTTATTTATTTATTTATTTATTTCAGTAAGTCTATGGTATAAATTCTTACAGACCATTAAAAATAAAATGACAGAAATATATAACAATTACGAATTTAAAAACAATATGGTATTAATCTTAATAATATTAACATTAACAGAGTAGTCAATTAATTGATAAAGATTATTAAAACCGCCACAAATTGTTCTAAAATTACAACCATTAACATAATTTTGACGAAAAAATTGCACGTGCAATGGGTTAAAATTTTTATTACAATAAAGGTGTCATAAGCGAAACAACAGAAATTGTTTCTGTACAGACTCAATTTTATCAGAGTAAAGATTATATTGAGGATTCCAGATAAATGAACCGAATTCTAAAATTGCCCTTACGAAAGATGTATAGAGCTGTTTGGTGATAAAAGGGTCTGTAAATTCGTTGGTCTAACGTTTTATGAAAGCAAGAACCCCACGAGCTTTACTAGATATTAGGGTAATATGCTGATTAAAATTTAGTTTAATATTTTAAAAATATTATTCTTGATCCACATCCTTTTCAGACGTTAATTTTCATGTCCCGCAATGAATGCAGTTATATAGCTCATCGTACTCTGATTAAAATCGAGTTACTTTGCTCAACGCCCCATCAGGAGTCTTCTTTAGTAACATATGAGCCTGTCTACATTCTTTCATTGAGAGTTTACCTACTAAAATTGATGTGCCCACACCAACTCATTACCTAGAGAATTCTTGCGTTCTGGTTCACTAAATAACGCTACTTTTTCAGTCGCTTTATTCCCTACTATGCGCTTTCAACTAGATTTCTCCTTCCTCTAATTCGACGATTTAATATGAACTACATAAGGGGTGTCTCGAAATGCTTTTGTATATTTTAAAATGTCTCCGAAATCAAGTTTAAAAAAAAAAAAAAAAAACATTTTATTAACGTTATGGAGAAAAATTTCTAAACTTTATTTTGCAAAAAACTAAAGTTTAAAATTTTATTTTCTTTTGAAAAATTTCGCATTTTTTTCTTAACGCTTTGCATTAAACGTTGGACACACGTTTTACCGAAGTGTTTGATAGCTTTTTTCCAAATAAATCCAATTTTTTTTACATTTGCAGAAGCTTTGAACTTTGTTCTTAGGTACTGCTTAATTATAGCCCAATAGCGTTCAATAGGCCTAAGCTCTGGACTATTAGGTGGATTCATGTTTTTCGGTACAAAATTTATCTTGTTGGCCTCATACCACTCAAGGACGTCTTTGCTGTAGTGGCAGCTTGCCAAGTCGGGCCAAAATAGTGGAGGTATATTGTGGCTTCTGTATAATGGCAATACAGCCTTTTTCAGGCACTCATTAATATAAAATTTGCTGTTCATTGTACGATTCACAATGATTGCCTTTGAAGTTTTCCCACATGTACATATTGCTTGCCATATCATATAATTTTTGGCGAATTTTGAAATGTTTTTATACCCGCCACCAAAAAAATGGTGGGGGTATATTCATTTTGTTATTCCGTCTGTTTCACATCGAAATATCCATATTAGACCCCATAAAGTATATATATTCTGAATCAGGGTTTGATTTGATGACGATCTAGCTATGTCCGTCCGTCTGTCCATCTGTCCGTCTGTTGAAAGCACGATAGAGGTCGCACCGAAAAAGCTAGGAGGCTCAAATTTTGCCAGAATCTATCCTATAGACAAGGTTTGTTTGGTATTGAAAATGGACTAAATCGGAATATTAGGAAGAGAGTTATAGCTCGAAAAGCAAGAGTAGGTCGTAAAAACCGTGTCCTTCGAACATCGAATAAAATGGAATTGTGTCCAAACGCCTCAACGTAGACTCATGAAACTTCGAATATATATTTTCTGGGTAAAGACAATATTTTTCTTCGAAAATTGTCTAAATCTATGCATTAGGAGAGGAGTTATCGATCAAAATGTACGAAAATTTTTACCGCACAGTGTATTTTTCGGTATATTTAAAAACAAAAACGTCATAAAGGCAACAAAATTGGAGGTACGACCCTGAAATTTTGCACACTTTGCTTTTTGCTGAGACGCTTTTTTGCAACGAAAAATCAATGTGCCACGCCCACTTTTACGCCCACCTCCCATATAACGTTTTACCTAAAATTCATATAATTTCTCTATTAATAAAGATTTTGGAATAACAAAGGGCTATATTGAAACACCTAAGTTGTACTCTTTCACAGAAATAACTTTGACACGCCTACTATAACGCCCACTTTTCACGTTATCTACCGTTAATGAAATTTAAAAGCTCATAAAACCGTCAAAATTAGAGGTATGATGATCAAATTTGCTACGTATTTCCTTCTTATCAATGTAATTGTTGTGTTAAAAAGTTAAGGTGATACTCCCACTTAAACGCCTACCATATAACGGTTTATCTTAAATTCATGTAATTTCTCTATTGACAAAGTTTTTGGGAAAATAAAGGACTATATTAAAATATCTAAGTTGTATTTATTAGCAGAAACTTTATTGACACGCCTACTTTAACACCTACTTTCACTTAAAGACCAAATTTACGAAAACATTTTACTATTATATTGAAGTTATTAAGGGTGGTTAAATTTTAAAGGCCAATGTTGATTTTAAATAAAACACAAATTATTTAAGAAATTATTATCATTTATTTTTATAATGATAATATTTGTATGGTTCAATTATGTATTTAACAAAATATCGACCAAATGGCCCCCCATCCTTGCCGCAATTCCTCTATCTGATGGTCCAAATTTTCAATGACAATGTTGAAGCTCAATTGTTAGGCATGATGATGAGTCGAGGTTGACTAGCCTTTTGCTATCACTATCGCAAACAACAGCAATAGTTCCCATTCAACGAACTAAGAAGGCATTCACAGATTTTCTAACATTTTATACAGACCTGTTTTGCAGAAATTTAAATAATTTTTACAATTCTTCCGATTGTGGACGAATTTGAACGATTATGTTGACCAAAAGAATCACAAAGTACACAAAATGCATTTTGATTTGAACGCCCATTTTTATAAAAAAAACTAAATAACTTTAAAGCGTTGTTCATTTGCGTATCTTTCCACGGATCAAATTGAGTAAGTTTGAGATTCAGAAATGTCAAGTGAAATGCAGAAAACAAATTTAAAGACTAGGTGTAGTTCACCTTCAACATGGGCCCTTAAAATTTAACCACCCTCTACAAAGAAAGTGATACATATTTTATTATAAAGAGATTATTCCATAATGATTAACAAAATAATAAATATTGTGCTTTAAATGTACACAAAATTGGTGGTGGGTACAAAAGATTCGGCACAGCCGAATATAGTGCTCTTACTTGTTATACTTAAATTTATCGGAAACATTAGCTCTTTTATTAGAAACGTAAAAACCCTGAACAGGAAGCTCTGAATGGTCAGCCTTACAATAGGTTTCATCGTCCTTTAAAATACATCCATTAAAATTATTTAATTTGTGACGTAGCAACTGTCTTGCTCTTATTCTTGCAGTTTTTGTTCGGTTTTCGTTTCGGTTTTGAGCTTTCTTGACTTTGAATGTTCTTAAATATTCTTTTTTCTTTATTCATTCTACAAGCGACTTCGAAATATTTAGTTTTCGTGCGATATCGCGAATGGAAATGTTTGGATTTTGCTTCCAAAGTGCCTTCACCTTTTTAACGATTTGAGGATTCCTAAAACCACGAGGCCCTCCACCTTTTTTGTGCGTAATAGACAAGTCTTTTTTTAATTTAAAAATAATGTTACGGGCAGTCTGTCTGGACACTTTTGCCCGTCGCGCAACTTCAGCATAAGAAAGTTGTTTATTTTCATTATAAATATCCACAATATTTTTTGTCGCTTTTTCTCTATTTGACGACATTTTAAATACGTATTAAATAATTTGAATAAACTTATTAACAAAGTATTGTTGACACTTATAACTATCACAGAGTGGAACAAAAAAATTAATTAAATAATAATTGTTTGCGTAGTGCCCTGTAAAAATGTAAAAAAGCATTTCGAGACACCCCTTATAGTCAAGTATAATTTTTTTAATTTAACATTTAAGTCTTTAAACTTATAATTAAATATATGAAAAATTTTTTTTTAGCATAAGTATAATTTGTTCATTTCACTATTAACAAAACACAATTTTTTGTAAATCTGTGTACGGTAATAGAAGCTAACGAGCATACAGAAACAAAAACTGAAAACAAAATGAAACTTTTTCAGCTAAACGAAAAAGGAAAGATAACAAAAACAACACACATTTAATAAGTATGAAAAATATGATGTTCATTAGTGTAATGGATAATATCTCTTAAAAATGAAAAAAAAAGAAAATTAAAACAATACGTTTATATTGTTACTTTTACCTCATTGAGGTAGTTTGCCTCAAACAAATGCAAATTTAAAAACTTTTTTTGCAGTTTGTATATTTATTTTTTTTTAGAAGTAGTAGAAGATTTTTTAATATCAATCTTATAATTTGCTCAATAATCCTCTTAAATTAGTAAACCTTATTTAATGGATTAATCTAATGGGTGACAGAACAATGTTTAGTTTTTAAATTTTTTTATTTGTCTTGGGAAAATATTCTTTACAGATAATTTAATTAAATACATATTCTTCAACATTTTTATTTTTAAATGAGAGTGAATAAAAATTTATTTTATATTTAAATACAAATTTACAAGAAATTACAAACTAAGAGAAACTATTATTTAATTTTTAATTACATGAAGACTCAATGCAAAATGAAAAAAATTAAAAAAAAAATTGTTAAAAAAATTACACATTCTTAATTAATTGATGGGTTTGTATTATTAAAATTTGCTCTAAAAAATTTAATTGAGAGCGAAACAATTTTTCGTGAAGGGAGCTGGGGAACATAAAATATTTTATTTTCAATTAAGAAACCAGAGCTTATACCACCAGTTATTTAGGTTAGGTAAGATAGAAGAGGCAGCCGTTGGGCAGCTCACTTGGGTCGATTTTGTTGATCCCAGACCAGCACACTACTGACTAGTCCACCGGGGAACCCCACCAGTAATTTAAATTAAATAAAGATTTAAATGTACAACATAGTTCTGCGGCTTTTAAGAGTTGGCAGCTTAATAGGGGAAACTTAGCAGATAAAGATGGACCATAGTTTATCTACGCAAAAAAAAAATAACAGGAATGGATTCAATCATGTCAGAATGAAACAAGGTCCCATATGGTAGATCTATACTCCAGAATAGGCCTTACAAGCGAATAATACAAACTTTTAGTGACAAAAGAATGCTTAATCTTTTTAGCCCAACGTTTTACAAGACCAAGCACACCTATGGCTTTATTTATCGTCAAGGTAATATGGAAAATAAAATTTAGTTTAGGGTCGAGTAGGATTCTTAGATCTTAGAAATCATCAACTAGTTCTAGCCATCAAGCAAATAGTTCACCGCTATCGGTGTATGTATTAACATTTTTTTAAGTTGAGTTGTATTAGATTTATTTTTAACCAACGAATTGATGTCATCTATAAGATTTTGATTTTCACAAACGTCATCAAAATATTTGAGAATTTCAATTTTAATCAAAAGTCGTTAATATACAATGAGAAGAGGTCAAAGGTTGCTTGCTTGTGGCATGCCTGAGAGAATACCTATACTTCTACAAAAGTTAATTTTAAGACGAGCAGTTTTTTTCTGTTAGTACGGTAAGAATCAACTTTTTACATTTGTGAACTCTATTAACTTTAGTTTCCTCCTAAGACTTTATCACAAGCTTTACTAAAGTCTGTGTATATATACACATGTAGGGGGAATATCGAAGCAGACCACTACTATCACGGGTCCCTTTTTGAGCCCCTTCGCTCCTCAGTGATTTCGTGTCCACCGATCAGTATACCTTCAATCACTGAGTCCCGCGCCACAACCGGTGTTTGCTCTGGACTAGGAAAACGATTCCACACTGCCGACTGGTGATTGTCGACAATCCTCATCGCACAGTCCTTTGTAATCACCAGCATCTCCCATCGCACTCACACTTAATGTGTGCTTGCCTGTGATTGCCCGCACTAATCCATTGCCCAGAGCAGTTCTGGGTTCCGGTCCGCAGAATGCAACCTCAGACCCCTTTTTCGCCAGCAGCCTCATTCCCAGCTATGCCCACGTGTCCTTTAACCCACATCAGCGTTACCTCATTTGTAGAGGCACACCTATTTAGCTTTAGAATCCGCTGCATACGTTTTATAACCGACTGGTTGTCAAGTGCAATAAGAGTTCTCTTCCCATATATTCGACATTCCAACAGGTGGTCCAACGCGTGCAACAAACCAAGCATTTCTGCCTGATAGACTGACACGTACTCCACCAGATTCAGGGTGCAGGATAGGTTCAACTCAGATAAGTACACACCAGCACCTGCCCTTCCGTCCATAAAGGACCCATCAGTAAAGATACTGATGTGATTCTCCAGGCACTCATCGTGCATGAATCCATCCGCTATGAGCGTGTGATGTAGCCTCTCGACCACTTTCACCCGACTCATGCGCTATATCGGCGTTTGAGCCTCCCTAACCTCTTTGTCCACGAGGTCTAGGATTCTCCTTTGCTCCAAAATCGATCCAAAGCGATACCACATGCCATCGCTTCGCATCCAAAGTCTGTGTAGATCACAGCAGTTTTCTGTTGTTAAAGAAGACCACAGTATATTGCAGTTGTGGGATGTGTGAGATCTGTCGTAGTCGAGCAGTCTTTTTAAAACCCATGTTTATAAGTTAATATTAAATAAGCAACATGATAAGATATGTGCGTCCTTTTAAAACGTCACAAATTTAAAGAAATTAATTATTAAGATACAGTCATAAAGTTAATTTGAGGCGATTTGAAGGCAACTGTGAGACAAGTCTTTGTGCAGTTTGAAAAAAATATATATTCAATTCGTTAAAAAAAATATATTACGACACTTGCTGTTTTAATTATTTTTTAAAATAAAAATCGCATTTCCTATTCCACGCATAAGAAAACAATGCAATTAAATACAATAAGTCTCGATATTAACCTCAACTCTACGTCTTAACGAGCCATCGTTTTATTCGCACTCTTTCACCTTGTTATCTTAATCTGAAAATGCAGTCACGTATTTTGTGGCAAAGACGTTTGAACACGACGTTTGAAAAACAAAATATTAACACGAATTTTTAATATCATGTCATATCATATCATATCATATTTATTTATTTATTTTTTTTTATTTTTTATTTAATGATATATTAATTTTATTTATTATTTTGCTTTATTTTAAGCGAATATATATTTTATATTCGCTTTAAACATAAAACACAATTTGTTTTTAACTCATATGTAAAATAATGTCACTTTAAACAATGGCTTCTTCATTTTCGGTTTGATGTTTGTTTTAGAACATTTTCCATTACATCTTTTAAAATTTGTGGCTGTAGCGCTGGAATTTTTCAACAATGTTGCATATATTCGCTCCTTCAAAAAAACCCCAAAGAAAATAGTCGGATGCTGACAAATATGGATGCTGATATACTAATCTTTTAATTCCCAAACTTCTTGCAATTGTTTGTCCTTCAAAAATTTTACTTTAAAGTGCCCTTGAGTTTTGGACAGTAAAACATAAACCGATAGTGCTCTCCATTTATGGCTACAGCATTTCCTCCTTATATTTTGCAAAAGTAAATTTGAATGATATTTTCATATCTAATGCCACACCATACTTAATAGGCGTTGATGAATGGCTCTATAGAACCTATAACTTACAGTTTTGCATATTAGCAAGCGATTTAAATGAAGTTAAACTTCATCACTCTTCATCAAAAATTCAATAAAGTTAATTTAGTTTCTGACAATCTATTGAAGTTTAAAAACAAAATTTTGATGTTGCCTCGTTGGGAAAAATATATGGGAAAAATAAACATTTTTTAAATACGAAGTAGTGCTTAGTTAGCTAAGCAGGATTCCTTCTTGTAAATGTTGCTGGTATTTTTCTAACACTAAGCTCTATACGTTCAATACTATATTTAATGCAAATTACACGTGTTCTATTGTTGGTGGTGACGATGAACAAGGCAAAGAATCATTGCATCAGATGGCGGAATTTTAATGTTGAACTATTCGCTGATTTAAGTAATAAAAATCTGTTATTCTGGTTCTTTATTCGAATTTATTAGTCGGAAAAAATATATATAAGCGAAAAGGTTATAAAGGTCCTATTGTGATTTTTAATATTCCCTTTACTATTGAAAACATTAGGCTGAGATACACATACATACATAAAAAAATTTATTCCTAGCGGTAGAAGTAAAAATGGCTTTATATTTCAGGCCTTTTGAAAATCTCCTTGTTTGGAAAAAAAGGTGTTTATTATCTTGTGTACTTATTTAATTTTTGTATTCGTAGCAACAACAAAAATATTTTAAACCATTACTTAAGCCAGATAAAATAAAAAGAAAATAAACAAAATTATAAAAATAGAATGACTAGTAAAGAAGAATTTATTTAGCCTATTTTAAACTGCTGTAGGGTGAAAAAACACTGCTAAACTCAAACAGCTATGAAAAAAATAAAAATATTTATAAAAAATGTAAGTTAACGACAACAAGACTAAGAGTCTTATAAATTATAGGGTAGGATTAGTATCATGCATACATAATTAATAATGAAAAACAATACAAGTATTTATTTAATCAACATCATAAATTAAAAGGAAAACATAAACAATAATAATTATAATTACAAAAAAAGCAAAAAACACAATTGATTTTTTTTTAAATTTTATATTAATAGTACAAAAATTAAAAAAAAAAAAAAAAATGTGTAAAAAAGGTCTCAATTAAAAAAATTATAGATTGCTTTACTAAACTGTGCTGCGTTGTTCTAAAAGCGAGTTTCAAAGACGAATACAGCTAATAAGAAATTGCCATTCTGACACAAGTCTTTTATATTTGATTTGTACAATGTCATTGTTTCTCCGCGAACGAGTAAACAAATAGGACGGTTCGTTTGTAAAAACTATTTTATGCATGATTATAAGCGACCTTATTTTTAAAAGATCACTGAAACGTACCCCATACAATTCACGTTCGTATGGTGTAATGTGTGACGATCTTCTTAAATTTAAAACGTATCTTAGTAAAGAGTTATATGTTGAAGTTAATTTTCGCCTACTCGAAAAGTCACAACTAGAAAACAGTTCACATCCATATAGTTAGACAGGTATTAGATAGGTTTTAGCAAGTAGTATGCGTAAATGCAAAGGTGAAAGGTGTTGAGTTCTCCAAAGAAATATATCATGGAAAATGTTCTTCCGGTGGCAAAGTTATTATGGTCTGTCCAGGTGAGAGATGAGTTAAAGATGACGCCAAGGTTTTTAATACGTTGAACAATTTCCATGTGTTGGTTATTTAGAAAAATGGGTGGTATCTCATGAGTTTGCGCATTGCCTCTCGATATTATTAAGCATTTAGATTTTGAGGGGTTCAAACAGAGATCATTTGCTCTTGCCCAGAGATTAATATTAGACAGGTATAAATTCAGTTTGACAACACTCTCTTTCAATTTTCCTTTTTCACTACACAGATATAATTGGACGTCGTCTGCCTACATATTAACTTTGCAAAAAGATATATGTTGCGGCAAATCATTTATATATATAGAAAATGAAAGTGGTCCCAGTACTGAACCTTGAGGAATGCCTTTCGTTACTGGAAGAAACTTGAAGCTTTTATTATTTACGTATACAAATTGATACTGATTATTTAAATACGAAGATATAAGATCAGTTGCAGATGGGGAGAAGTTAAAAATTTTATTAAATTTGGTACCAAGTACAGTGTGGTTTACCATATCAAATGCTTTTAAGTGATCTAAAAGAAGCAAAAAAGAAATGTTACCATTATCAATGTAGCCACGTATTTCCTCAGAGACGTCAATGAGAGCAGTAGTGCAACTATGTTTCGATTGAAAGCCTGATTACCGATTTGTAAGTAGGTTATTTTCCCGTAAGTAGTTACCTATTTGTCCGTGAAGTACCACTTCAAATACCTTAGAAACATACGAGAGTATAGCAATAGGTCGATAATCATTATTCCCTTTAGGGATAGGTACAATTTTCGCATACTTCCAGTTTTGTGGAAAAGAACTTTTAGTCAGAATAGTATTAAAAACGTGAGTAATATGAGGCAGCAAGAACGGAACTACTTCTCTAATAAATTGAGGATGAATATTATATTATATTTAAATACCAGAAAGCCATTTAACAGGTCTTCACATAAAGGGTTTCGATGGTGCCATATACAAGAAGTTTTCCTCCCCCCCCCCCCCTTTAAAAATGAGTGTGGAAGCACTGCCAACGCGTGTAAAAAGAAATAAGTATGAAATTTGAATTAAAATCCATGTGCTCCCTTAATAAGTCTAGATAAGGCCTTTTATAAGGCCTACTTACCCCTGCTTTTTACCGCTATTTTATTATGAAACCCACCATACACCTACATTGCAGCTACTTATATATGTTTATGTATGTGTTGATATGTTTTAATAAACATTTTTATTTTCACAGATGCTGTACTTTGGCACAATTAAGTGTGTGTAAGGATTAAAATAAAAGGATATATGAGCTGAAGTTAATACTTTCTGCTCTCTTTCTCCCTAATTTTTTCTGCAACATTAAAGATTTTTGTAATAAAAATATACAAGCCGAAAAATTAACAAAAACTTTCAACCAAATAATAAATGTTTGGGAAAAATTTCAAGGAAACTTTTTAATATCAATTAAAATTATGGAGGTATTCTTCAAATGAAATACTTTATGAATTGCTAGGATTGTTTTATCTTTATGTCAAGGGGGCGAAAGGTAGCTTTACTATTTGTAGTAGTTCCATGGACACTATATTGAAGAAATTATTGAGACAAAAAATAAAAAAATAAAAAAAGTGTTAAGACTTTCAAGTTCATCATATGTTTTGTTATGAAAGTGGCTGCCATGATGTTGAACATCATGTCAATCATGTCAACAGGGCTAAACAACAATGAACACTAACGTTAATAACATTTTTGGTTTATTATGTTTAAAAGTTTTCATTTTTTTAATTAAAAGAAATCGCATTATAAATAATATAATTAATTAGTTTTCGATAGAAGAGATTCTCAATATAAAATGTTAAGGTTTTAGCGAAATCCAAACAAAGGACATAATACTAATATAGCAGCCGAGAAAATAGATGTTGTGATGCTATGTATTTAACATTACTGTTAAGGACAACAAAAATTTAGCCATAAGGACTTATTTTCATTTATGGCCCTTCGAGCCGGACTCTGTTTTGTTCTTTGATGGATTAGAGCACTTAAAAATTCCATAAATTCAAGGGTGAGAAAACAAATGGAAGATACTACAAGTACTGATGAAGTATTAAGTTTTTAATTCTGCTGGTACTTAATTAAAGCTCATAAAATTTGCTTTGGTCTTGCCAAACAGTAGCAACTGTAGCAACAACAGCAATAACCCAGCAAAAGGATCCCGAAATATAATCTACTAAATATTTAAGTATTTTAAAAAGAACTGATTTCCACATGCATTTATTAATAAATAATTTCTTCTTTCATTTATTTTTATTATTTATTTATTATTTTTTTTTTTTTTTTTGTAAAACAATTCGTAATGCAGAAGGGTTAAGTAGCCACCAGAAATGTATAGCATAATTTGTTGTTAATGGTAGTGTTTAATAATTTTTCGCTGGGAATGACTTTTATTTACTTAAAGAATATTGAGTGAAATATAGCAAAGTTTACAACAAGTTTAACAAATTAATTACTTTTTTTTTTTGCCACCCTTTTAGTTATGTGCGTATAAATCTACATCATAATTAATGTTGCGATATTAACTGTTCTATTAAGTTATTTTGTCCATTTAAAATTTTCCGTTTAAACATTCGAGTAAACATGAAAAGTTTTTGCTACATTATCTGGCTTTTGATTACATGTTTGTTTCGGTTGAGTTTTTTGTTTGCAATAAGGGAAGGCAGGATAAAAGCATTGTTTGTTTTAAATTTAACGAGAAAAAGTTAAAAAAATATTCCCAGTTTTATTATCTGCTCAAACACACATACTTGTGCATTAAAGAGAAATAAAGTATACAAAAAAAGAATAGTTTGAAGATTTTTTTTCTAAAGTTTACTCAAGGCAATTTATTTAGTTTAATAATATGAAGTAAAGTAAATAATTAAAAAGTTTTCTTTTTTAACAAAAAAAAAAAAAAAAAAACAAAATAAAATATTAAAAGGTTTTGATCGTGATTCATTAAAGCAAAGCAGTAAAAACCTTGTAAATTTTATTATAAAATTAAGCTCACGTAACTCTTAAATAACATTATATAAGAATAAGCATACAATTTTTAAATGTAAACAAAATACTTTTAATTAATGTTTGTATATATCGGGTGTCCCAACTTAAACGAAATCTTAAATAAACACAGATATTTAAAAAAAAAATCGTGAAACTTTATTATATCGTAAAGTAGACAGAATGAGGTTATGTATGGAACAATATATCGTGCAGATGGCCGCCGCGGCTTTGCTGGCACACACGCGATCTTTTAATGAAATTTTCAATGACCTTTTTGCATAAATGCTGCGGTATTTCATTAATGCAGCGTCCAATTTCCTCTTTTAAGGCTTGAGTCGTCGTCGGCTTATTCGCGTAAACCATCGACTTCAAAAAACCCCAAAGAAAAAAATCTAAAGGTGTTAAATCACACGATCTAGGCGACCAATTCTGGTCTCCAAAACGCGAAATAACATGACCGGGAAATGACTGATGCAGCAATTGAATTGTTTCTCTGGCTGTATGACATGTAGCGCCATCTTGTTGAAACCACATGCCCTCCACATTAATTTCTTTAATTCTAGGCAAGAATAAACTGGTTATCATTTCACGATACGGAACACCATTGACTTTTTGCGCTTGACCTGCCTCATTTTCATAAAAAAATGGTCCAATGATTCCTCCAGCTCAAAAACTACACCACACAGTGACACGTTGAGGATGAATTTGCTTCTCGTGAATAACTCGAGGATTTTCCTCACCCCAAATGCGACAATTCTGCCTATTGACGAAGCCATCAAGATGGAAATGGGATGATCGCAATTTACGAACTGTAGCCGCAAAACTTTCACAATTTTGGTAAAACAATTTCACAATGAGAATGCGTTGTTCATTCGTGTAGCGCTCCATTTTTGCTAACCTCGTACCTTATACTAGCAAACAATAACATTTGTTCAAATGTCAAACAATGACACTTCGAATGGCGCAAAATTTAAAAATTGCGTTCTAGTTGGGACACCCGATACATACATATTTATTTACAACACATACATACATATTTAAAATCGACATCCGCTGCAAAAAAAACTGTTCAAAAGTATTATAAACAGAAATGCCTTGTGAAATTGAGTTCAGAAAAAAAACAAGAAATATCAGATAGATCTTAACTATTGATTGTGTAATATCATAAACATTTTCCAAGAAAAATGAAATTTTTTAAGGGGATACTGTTTGCCGACATACATACTTATTTATACCAAAACATACATGTTTACCCCATAACATGTATGTAGATCTAATCGCTTTTTATTGATGTTTGGCGAGACTTTTGTAATTTAGAAGAAGAAAAAAATAACTTCAATATTTGCTTTGTTAAAAAAAAACGTATCAATTTGGGTCACATGTACAAACTTGTGACTTGTGGGACTATTTGTTACGTATATCTTATAGATAAATCTCTTAATATGAGCCAACTGTATTTATATTTTGTTAACATACATATACATACATAAGTGTAGATATGTGTATAAAAACTCCATTTCATTATTGCTTACTTTATATATTTTATATATACCATTATATATACCATTATTGGGTGAATATTTGGCTAAAAGTAACACAAATCGGTCTATGAATTAATAGAATTCTCAACACTTTGTTCTACACATGCTTTGATTTCCGTAACACATGAGTTTACCCAGACCCAATCAGTTTTGAATATAATTAATTCGAAAAAAAACATTTCCTTAGTTAAATGTGAATAATGAGTAATGACTTACCTTATGCTATTCAAAATTTCAATTTTTGATGTATGCAGATGATGTTAAAGTTTTCCTAAGTTAGCGTCAATTAACGGAGAAACAACGTCTGCAAGAGTTCGATATACACATGCTGCAAGTTAAACTTGATGCAGCTTAATTTAAAAAAATGTAAATTTATGCGATTTGTAAGAATGAACCCGATACGTGCACATAATGTTATTAATGGCTTTCAGTTGGAATTGGTAGATAACTTCATTGACCTTGGAATTCTGCTTGATTTAAGGCTCAATTTCGCTCCACACATAACTATGACTGCCAATAAAGCTAGAGGTGTACTTGGTTTTATAAAACGATGGGCTAAAGAGTTTAATGATCCTTACGTCACTAAAAGTTTATACTGTGCGCTTGTAGGTCCTATTCTAGAGTATGAATTTATAATATGGGACCCTATATATACAATATATTCTGATGCTATTGAATCCGTTCAAAAGCAGTTGCTGCTTTTTTGTCTTCGTGGGTTAAACCTTAACCGGATGAATTTGCCTTCGTATTCAGCTAGACTCTCTCTTGTTAAACTGCCATTTCAAAAAAGCCGTAGAACATATCATTTATTTCCAACATAATTACTGGCAAGATAGGATCTAGTTTCTTAATCAACAACATTTAGTTTAATGTACCACAACGACCATCACGTAGTTCTACTCTTCTAGTTGTTCCATTTTCTAGAGTAAATTATTTTAAGATGGATCCCTTTTAGTAAGAATGTGTAATAACTTCAACAAATATTTTAAGTTTATAGATTTTTCTTTAATTTCGAATGCAATTAAGACCAAAATAATAGTCTATTTAAGTTAATAATTTTTATAAATATAATTGTTTTATTTCATATTATATTAAACATTTAGTTATAACTTTATGTAACTACTCATTAACGTATATAGTTTTTAATTGTCTGTAACGATTTATTTCCATAGGCAAATATAATTATAAATAAATATAAATATATTTTATATTAAACAAGTAAGAGCGCTATATTCGGCCGTGCCGAATCTTATATACCCTTCACAACGTGAATTCATGCAATAACAGTGGTTTGTGTCACTATTCATCCCATATGAAATACGTACATACATATAAAAACATACATATATAAAAACGTCCCATAGTAAAATTATAAATTCACGTATGAATGTTAAAAAAAAAACAAAAAAAAAAAAAAAAAATTAAAAAAAAAATTAAAAAAAAAAAAAAAATTTAAAAAAAAAATATTTTTAAAAAAAAAATTTTTTAAAAAATTATTATGTATATAATATATACAAAACAAAAAAAAATAAAAAAAAATTAAAAAAAAAAAATTTAAAAAAAAAATAATAATAAAAATATAAATAATATATTAAATAAAAAATAAAAAAAAAAAAAATAAAAAAAAAATAAAAAAAAAAAATTTAAAAAAAAATTAAAAAAAAAAATTTTTTGGCTCAGCTGGGATTCGATGCCACGTTTTCTCTAACCAGTATACACGTTTGTATGTATGTATGTTGTTGTTGTAATGTTGCTTTTGTGAAAAAAAAATCGAGGTGGTCGTGGGTTTTTGCTCATATCTCAGTTGTTTATGTACCGATGTTTCTGATTTTCAATAGCGATCTACTCCCGAATATTTCTGAATATTTCGGAAATCAAAATTGTAGAAATTTCACACGGAATGACAAACCTATATATACCCTTTTTCACTGTGTGAAGGGTATAAAAAATGTATGAATAAATAAAGAAATGCCTGAAAAATATATATACAAGACCGCTCCATTCAACAAAAGCAGTGTGCATACCAAAAATAGAAACAAACGGACTATATATAGAGGTCGCTAGAAATTTTGAATTTTAGGATTTGTGTATAAAATTACAATCAGTTTATAGTATACTACTATGATACTACTTTGTCCATATGAGAATTAGTTTCTGTAAGTAAAAGTATGTTTTCTAAGATCCGTTAATGACAGAATATGAAAGAAGTTGCTAAACGCAAAAGTAGTTGTACTATATAATTTTTCCTACAGGGAAGTAGCAAATTTTATTTATAGTTTTTTAATTTATATTAATGTGCGAAAAATAAATCGTTTTTGTTAATGCATATGCTTTTGGATAAAAGTCACGACTTTTTAAACTTGTTCTTAATTTATGAGCAGCTCTCAAAGAGAATGGGAGGAAGAAATGGAAGACTATGGAAAGTTTTTTCACAGCAAGGCTTCCATTAAAAAAGAATGTGTTTAAGCCTGCATTAAAAAGCTATGATGGCTTATCGCTTTAGCCGATTTAGAGAATTTACTTGTTGTAAGAGAACAAAATATCAAACATGACAGAATTGATATTATTGCATCAAGTGATAGCGTAAGTTTTTCTTATACAAGAATAATGTTTTTTGTGGTAGTTGTTTCTTTCTAGCGACCTTTAAATATTGTTAGATTTGAGCCAGTATAATAAATTTAAATGAATTATTATTTTTATTCTACACACCACTAAAAAAGTGGTGGGGTTATACTCAGTTTGGCATTCCGTTTCTAACACATGAACACGAAATATCGTATTTATACCCCATAAAGTATATATATATTTTAAATCGAGGTTTAATTTTATGACGATCTAGCTATGTCCGTCCGTCTGTCCGTCTACTGAAAGCACGACAGAGCTCGAACCAAAAAAGCTAAGAGGCTTATATTTTGCCAGAATATTTTTTATACACAAGGTTTGTTTGGTATTGAAAATTGGAATTTTAGAAAGGGAGTTATAGCACGTTATGCAAGAGTAGGCAAAAAAAAAACATGTCTTTCCAACATCAAATAAAATGCGATTGTGATATACGCATAAACGTAGAGCCATGAAACTTCGAACATATATTTTCGGATTATTTTCCCTGAAAATTGCCTAAATCTATGCATTCAAAAAGGAATTATAGATAAAAATGTACGAAAACTTATACCTCGCAGTGTATTTTTTGGGATATATTTAAAGTTTAAAACGTAGTAAAACTGACAAAGTTATATGTGTGATGCTGAAATTTTACAAAAATTAATTTTTAGTCAAAGGATTTGTCCTAGTGGAAAATCAAGGTGATACGCCCATCTCCCATACAACGCTTTATCTAAAATTCATATAATTTCTCTGTGAATAAAGATTTTTGAAAAAAATTACTCTAAATTGAAATACATTAGTTCAATTTATTAGCAGAAACTACTCTGCCTACAATAATAATCATTGAAAAATCATTGTCGTATAAAAAACATTATTTTTTCCAAAGAATATTTTTATTGGGATTAAAATTTGTAATAAAGTTGTGTGTGTGTGTTTTTGTTTAATCTAGTTGCTATTCGTTCCAACTTTAAGTTATTTATTTAAAAGACTTTTAAAAATATTATGGCTAATTTTAATATTAATTAAAGTTTTCTTTATTTTTACAGGTAAGGCACCGAAAATTATTTAAAGCTTAAAACAGATGATTAAAATTTAAGTAATTACAATATTTGAAATAACTTCAAAATAAAAAGAAAAACAGGTAAATAACTGTATTAAGTGCTTTTTCAAAAGTTTAAAATCTATTATCTTGTTTAGGTTAAGTTAGGTGTTTTATTCTATTTATTTATTTAGACATATGCCTTCATGCATATACATTAGAGTGAAAATTTTTTTTTTTTTTTGAATAACATGTTATTCGCCCCCTAATTTTTTTCTTTTGGGCACAAATAACATATTTCCAAAACTGTACACTGTTTGGTCAACGTTAAGGCGTGGCACATGCGCCCTCAAGTTGACAAGAAGGGATTTTGCACAATTTAATAAGAAAAAAGTTATAACTTCATTATTATTTATCAAAATTTATGTTAAGTATCGATATTATATTTAATTTTGACTATTATTTTAATGCGTGCCCCTAAAAAGGCGTGGCACCTTATATAATTTAAGTAATATATACGAAAATATGTAGTTTTTACTTCAAAATATGATGGAATCTTACATATGTATGTAAAATTTATTTCCTAAAAGTCATTAAATAAATGCCGGCAAGTTAAAATAAAACACAAATAGATTAGTGTTCCATGAGATCTGATTTATTAGTACCTTTATAATTTTTTCGATAATCAGTTACAATTTGTAAGATAAATTGTTTTTCTTGTTCATTTATTGATAATGAATTATTATATTCTTCCATTAATTTAACATTTCGTTCGGCAGTATCGTTAACTACCCTCATTTTACTGACGATATTTACGCCCTGTATATAGCTTAGCTCGTTCTGCCATTGGTAGGCTTCTTTTTGGAAAAAATCGGTTGCAATCGAAAAACGTTCAAAGAAGTGAAGTGTATTTTTGGTTACGAAGTCCTTAATTGGTTTTGATTGTAAGTCCTGTATATCAGTAATCAGCCGCTTGCTCTCATTTTCTGACTCTACACGAAGTCTCTTTATCATACGAGTTTTTGTTTCAGAAGTAATGGTTTCACCAAAAAACGAAAAACCTACTGTTTCTGCTGCTAAATACCATAAATGGTTACGGAATTTTCCCAAAGTTGCATTGCTTACGTTTTCGTTGACATTTTTGTAGGCGAAAAGAGATTTAATAAAAAGAAGGTCTTGATTAGGCGCTTTGGCAGCTATTGGCGCTTCTATCCAGACTTTTACATAAATTTTCACAATAAATAAACAAGCATCGCGTATGGCGTCTATTTCATCTGACGACATGACAAACTCTTCTCTGAATAAAAACATTTTTAATAAATAAATCGCCTTGGCCATCCAACGAGCGTGATGATATGCTCCTGGTGACTTGAATTTATAATTCCTATCGTGCTCCCCAAGAAATATTAGGCTTAATTCCAGAAGCTCCTTATAATCAGCCCTAGGCTGTTTTATTTTTAAATATTGGCGGAAAAACGTGGCTAGATCTTCTAATTCGAAAACGCTAATATGCTGACTTACCTTCTCGTCATCAACTCCAAATTTAAAATTTTCTTGGTTTATCATCGCCCAGGACCCTTTAAACTTTTGGAAAATTGACAAAGTTGGTCCACTTGAAGACAAATTTCTTTTTTCAAATACGCTCTTTAATACAATTTCGTAGATGTGGTGACGACAGGGCAAGTACAAAAGATCTTTTCCTAATTCCTGTTCCAATATCACGCAAGCACCTTGAAGTCTTCCCGTGTTTGTTGCTGTTGTATCAAAACACAGGGCCTGAACTTTGTCTGTCAAATTCCACTCTTTTAATAATTGGATTATTGCTTTAGCCTGTTGCCTTCCTGTACCAGCCTGTAATGCAGGAACTCCAAGTAGATGCTCTGTCTCTGTAGATGTAATAACAACTGGCAATCTGTCTACTTTTTCCTTTCCAGTTAATGATGGTAACAGCTTTCCATCCCAATGTACTGTAATGGTTTGCAGTAAAATGTTTTGAAATTTTTCCTTTAAATTTATAGCTGTTTCAGATCGAATTTGTTTACGGCAATTTCGAATTGTAGTTTTACTTATTGCTAACTGACTTAAATCATGGCCCAATGCTTCAGCAGTGGCTATGAGAATTCGAACAGCATCTCTGTCGCTAACTTTACACTTGTCCAGAGTCGCAACAAGCTTGGGTGTTATAAAGTTTTTCATTTTACGTTTCTTTCCCACATTTCCAGTAGATGTTTGTTGAAAATTGTCTTGAAGCTCATCACTGTCTATTTCAGTCAATTGTCCTTCATCATCTGAGTAGTCCTGACTTGCAACCAAATTTTGAGATTGCTCCTGGTGATACTTTTCTTGCCTTATCAGTTCTCTTTCTTCACGCATATTTCTTCTTTTCTCTCTTTCAAAAAGTGCTCGATCGCTTCCAATCATACCACCTGGTCTGCCTTTTTTCCGTTGATTAAGTAGAAATAGTCTATCTTCTTCGATTTGAATAATACTTAACGCATCACCATGAGCGATATCAAACAAATCGTCTAATTCTTCCACAAAATCGTGCTCACGTTTCTCCTGTAGAGCTGTACGGCGCTTACAAGTTTTCTGAAGTGTCTTCCACTGATGATATAGAGCTTCCACTTTCTGAACGCTACTAATATTCTGGCTTGTGGGAATACGTGCTTTATCCCAGAGTACTTCTGCTTCTTTAATTACAAGATATGCACTCGGACGAAGATTGAGCTTAATTTTCCGCATATTGTAAAAAAGAACTTTTAATATTTGCCCTTTTGATGGTAACTTGCACCCAATGATTTGACTTTCGGCGTGCCCAAGCAGAAATAACTTTTCATTTGCTCTTGTTTCCATTGCTGTTTGAGTTACATTAATAATATTAAATATGTTATTATATTTTGAAAATATCGAGCACTTTGTTGTTTAAACTTACCAATTTTATAAACCTTATCTTTCAATCAAATTAATATTTTCACATTTGCATGTATAACAACACATTATCAACGCTCTTTTTTAGCTTAACAAAAGCACATGTGTACTAGATACCGTTATTCCAGTATTGCTACTTCTATGAAAATATAAGTTTGCTTGATCGCAACTAATTAGCACAGAGCTGCATTTGTTAGTAGCAGTTTAAAATTTTAACTTGCCACCCCCCAATTTGCCGGCATTTATTTAATGACTTTTAGGAAATAAATTTTACATACATATGTAAGATTCCATCATATTTTGAAGCAAAAACTACATATTTTCGTATATATTACTTAAATTATATAAGGTGCCACGCCTTTTTAGGGGCACGCATTAAAATAATAGTCAAAATTAAATATAATATCGATACTTAACATAAATTTTGATAAATAATAATGAAGTTATAACTTTTTTCTTATTAAATTGTGCAAAATCCCTTCTTGTCAACTTGAGGGCGCATGTGCCACGCCTTAACGTTGACCAAACAGTGTACAGTTTTGGAAATATGTTATTTGTGCCCAAAAGAAAAAAATTAGGGGGCGAACCACCTCCTACAAAAAACAAAAATAATTCCATATAAATATTGTCCACTCTAATATACATACATTGAATAAATCGATTTCAGCTACTGTTTCCTTTTTATATTCTTCACAGAAACTGTTGGGGTATTAATGGTTTTGTCATTCCGTGTCAAATTTCGACAATACTCATTTCCAACCCAATGAAGTATATATTTTCTAAAGGCTTATGAATAGAGAAGAAAACGATTGTCCGTCTGTCCGTGTTTATATTGAAGACATCGTGAAGATCCGTGAGTGATTACAGAATATCAATAATATTTAGGAGCATTAGTATTAAGAATCAGCAAAAAATTTCTTTAACTTTCTGAGTTATGAGAATATATACACCTCTGCCTCTGCCTCTGTTTATTTTTTATTTATTTTATCCACAAAAATGGAAATTTTGTATCCCTGAGAAATTTAAAGACATTCTTTATATAAATGGTATACCAGATATTTGTGAATAATTTTAGGCAAATCGATCACTAATTGGCAAAGTTATAGGCACAAATTATTGAAAAAATATTTTTCTTTTTAAGTATATCAATTTATTCGAGCTGTTAAATAACTTTGGAACACGTTTGAAGTCACCAAATTATCTCAAAAATTGTTTCTGTCAAAAACTAAACAATTGGATTGAAACCTATTGGAATAAAAGCGCAAAATAAAACTGCTTTTGTATTTTTCCTAAAATTCACAAGCAAAAAATGATTTTTTCCGTTAATTTACAACCCAGAGATATGGGTATCAAATAAAAGGACTTTATTAGTGCAATATAATACAGTTTAAAATTTTTAAAATCCATTATGTCTGCTACTACAAAATGGCGATAAATAAATTTATATATGATTCATATTTAGTATTTTAAAATGTTTACCCGTGATCCTCCACAAAACTTCTAACAAATGAAAGGGTTTGTCAAGTAGAGTACAGTAGCTATTAAGAAAATGTGAGAAATCGAAGATGGCGTCTAAAACAAAATGGCGAAAAATTTTTTTAAACCCATTAATATAAGTATTAAATAACTAGCCGAATATAGTTAACTATGTGAAAATTAAAAATTAAAGATATCGTCGAAAGTTATAAAGAAAATGACGTGTAACAAGAAATCTGAAATCTAGTCTAAGTTGCGCCGCACAGTGAGACAGCTCTAAAGTAACAGCGGCAAAAAATAGTTTTTGGCGTGTCGTCCAATTTGGATGAAATTTTCACAGTATATTAACAGATATATGAGTAACAATTCCCTGAAATTTGAGATTCATAACTTCATTACTTTTTGGTCTAGAGCAAGTCAAATTTGAGGTATGCTAACGCGCTTGAAATATGTTGGTTCAATATGTAATATTCAAAAGCTTATCAATAAAAAAATACATAATAAATATAACCTTAAAGTATTTTTTTAATTAATCTAGTTGTTGTAGAATGAGTAGATAAAAAAAAAAATTTAAAAAAAGAAACACAAAAAAAAATTTCTTTACAACAGAATTGTGGTGTAAAAATTTAACATTTTGCATTTTCAATGGACTAGGAAATATAGAGCAGCCCCTCACCCTAGGTGCAGACTTATATCAAATGAAAGATTGAAGTCTCAGCTTTCATTTAAAGTAGAGGACATATAGCAAAAGTTTGCAAAAGTACTTTAAACGTACAAAAAACTACAAAAAATACGCAACGTGCACATTTTGTCGCTATACGTATGTACATATGTATCTATGTTAGCATGTTTACAAATTTTTAATATTTTTTTTTAATTGTTTGTTTGATATTTTATATTGTGCTCAGAAACTTTTTAAAAACAAACTGTAAAAAAATATTACATTGTTGTTGTTTTAAATATTATTGATCAACAAACGGTAATTGCAATTATGTATATATTTAATTCACAATCTACATATTTGAGAGTGCAAGTTTATACAAGTTTATATAAAGTGTTAAAAAAAGTTTACAAGGTCATGGATAATTCAATAATTTTTTATAGTGCAATTTCTGATATTTGGATCGATAGCAATAAAGATATTGAAAAAATTAGAATACCATGATGATATTAAAAAATTATTGATAGAATGAAAAAAATTGTTCTTTTTTATTGCATTTTAATGGGAAGTGGGTGTAAGAGTGGGCGTGTTATTGTAATTTTTGCATGAAACATTTTAAATTATATAAATAATAATAATATCAAATTTGAAGATTGTACCTAAAATATTTTAGAAAATATGGCACTTTTTATGTTGAGGTTGTATGGGGGGTGGGGGTAAAAGTGGGCCAAAGTCCAAAACTTTATTCCGATAATGTTTGTAACAATATAACATTCAAGTATACCAAAATTTAAAGTTATCCCTTAAGTATTACGGACAATACGGCATTTTAGAAATTTCGATTGTATGGGAGGTGGGCGTAAAAGTGGGCGAATTTTCTTAATTTTTTTTTTTTTAAACTGGAATTGTCTCAAAAGTAACCTGTGCAAAATTTCAGAACTCTGCAATTACTCCTTGTATTTAATGCCGGCGTTGTCTCACTGTGCGCCGTGGTCTATATATTATACCTATGTACATTATGGTGAAGGATATAAGCAGATCGGGCACGGGCGAACATATCATTTTTTACTTAGTTTTTTCTGTTTTTGATTTTAGCGGTTTTTTCAATTTGTTTTTTATTGGATTCATCCATTTACTGGTGCAACAAAGCCCTGATATATATTTATTTTAATAATTTGCTTATTCTCTTTGGCTTTTAAAAGAATGCAAACAATAAAAAGTAAATAAAATATGATGTTTTTACTTGTTGTTGTTATTTATATTTTAAATCCAAAATAATAAATTTTAATGAATCTATTGAATAGAGGATAAAGTCTGTTTTTGAGAGAACCGGAAAATTTATAAATTGATTTCTTCAATGGCATACTGAACCTAGTTAAGACCTTTAATGTTTATATTTCCTAGTTGCGCAATTGTATGCCTTAACATAGCATTATACGTTTTATGAATTAATTAGATTTATTTCTAAATTTAAACCTTCAAGCTACAGCCTTGTCAGTATATTCATTCCTAATTCTTTGCCTTTTTGAGAAAAATCTTAATAAACAATACAAATTGCCATTAATATGTATTTTACATACAATATTTATAATACAAATTTATTTTTAGTTTATAATTTAAAAGTAATGTAAGCTTACAAGTATTTTTATTGTAATGACATTTTGATTTGTATCGTAATCGATTTTTTCTTTTTTTTTGGATTTTGTTCTTAACAGCATTCCACAAAGTTCTTATTAAAATGAACATACATATTTCATGTTTATCTAGACAAATGATGCCATTAAATATTTCCAATTCGGTTTTTTTCTTTTTTCTTTTTTTTGTTTTTTTGTATAAGAGTATTATATGCTTTTGTAATATATGTTGTTGTGATTGTTATTGTTAGAAAGACCAACAACAAATGGTAAATTGTTTTTGTCTAACGAAGTACAAACAAAATGAATCTACAGCAGAAGTCAACCACACAGTGATTTTTGTTTAGAAACAGATATTTTTTTTCGTTCCGAAAGTTTGCATGAAAATAAACTTGTATTTCAAAAAAGGAACAAACCGAAACCTCAACAATAATTGTATTTGCCTGTGTGGTGTGTATCTGTTAGTGGGGATGAGTGTATTTGAGGTTGTGATTGTGTAAAGTAAATTTGCATACTTTATAGGACTGCCATATTGTTTACTTTTTAAGAGTTTTAAGTATAACGGGTGTTTGTATTTTTAAAGGTGAATTTATGTAAAGTGTTTTTATATAACATACTAGAAAAGCTCGGCGCGCATTGCTACGTCCCTTAATTAAACTAAATAGTCATAACAGCTAAATATGTGTTCAAAGTTTCAGAAAAATCGGTGAAGTTTAAGTAGCTGAATATGATAATCTTTTTTATGGGCGTGACACTGCCCACGTTTTTAATCAAGAAATTGTAAAGTCATGACAGCTTAATATGTGTAAAAAGTTTCAGAAAAATCGGTCCAGTGTAAGTACCTCAAAATTATATTTTTTGTATGGGCGTGGCACTGCCCACTTTTCTAATTACGGAATTATATAGTCATAACAGCTCAATATGTGTGCAAAGTTTCAGAAAAATCGGTCCAGTGCAAGTATCTCAAAAGTATAAAATTTTTTTTTAATGGGCGTGGCCCTGCCCACTTTTCTAATCACAAAATTATATGGTTATGACAGCTTAGTATGTGTGCAAAGTTTCAGAAAAATCGGTGCAGTGCAAGTACCTCAAAATCATACCTTTTTTATGGGCGTGGCCCACCCACTTTTCTAATCACGAAATTATATAGTCATGACAGCTCAATATGTGTGAAAAGTTTCAGAAATATTGGTCAAGTTCAAAAAGCTAAAAATGATAACTAATTTTTTATGGGCGTGTCCCCGCCCACTTTTTTAATCACGAAATTATATAGTCATGACAGCTCAATATGTGTGAAAAGTTTCAGAAATATTGGTCAAGTGCAAAAAGCTAAAAATGATAACTAATTTTTTATGGGCGTGGCACCGCCCACTTTTTTCCACCCATAAACACTCCCTGGAATGTGTACAACAACTTCCTAAAGTTTGAGTCCGATCGGTTTTACAGTTTCGGAGTCTATAGTTAACACACACGCACACACACACACCCACACACAGACAGAGTTTCACTTTTATATATATAGATTACTTGGCAGTTTACTTTTCTTAAAAATTTTAACGAATCTTGTTATTAACGTTAAATATTACACAACAATAACATGGTATGTTTACACCTTTTTACTCGTTAGCATACGCATATTACGCGTATATACGCGTATTCTATATTTGTAAATTTACAGTTTTATTTATTTGAAGGTAATAAAAACGCTCTCCTCTCTCTCTCCTCTTTGTTTTTGTAACATGCGATGTATTAGATTTACGCTTATATAGACATACCGATAAATAATTTTTTTTTCCATTTTTGATTTATTTCGGGTCCTTTTTCGAAACAAAAGTGATTTCCTGGTTATTAATCTAATCTAGTAATCTACTACAGGCGTTTTCTCTGGACTAGAAATGAGTCTCCCAAACTGTTAAAGAAGTTTTATTAGTTAATATACTTGTTTTACTATTCATGTTCTCATAATGCATGGATATATCCGCTATAATCGTGCGATCCACAACCCTGACCACCATCACTCGACTATTGCACTATATTGGCATATCATCTTCCTAACCTCTTTACATAGAGAAGGTCCAGGATTCTCCAATGGCCTAGTCAGAGGTGTTGGTAGCAACTCTATATCGGTGGGTATGCATGGACATCCCGTCCAGAAAACTTACCCCAGCGGTTTCTTATGTATACTTTAGTAGTTTTTTGCGAGTTTTTTTTTTGCAAATTTCCTAAAAATCAGTTTCACACTTACGAAAATTCTTATTCAGAGAATATTTTTTTTCAAATGTGTTTCGCAACCAACGTAGTAATCGAGCTCATCATACTGCGACTAAGTCGCGACTCTTTTCACTTTTGAAAAGAGCTGAGTAGGTTCCCTTTGTTTAGTTTTTTTTTTTAGCTTTTTAGAGAACAGAGCTTAGTTTGGTTTTGATAAATAGTACAATTTTTGAGTTGTATCAAAAGAATTTTATTGCAGAATATACTTAGTAGTCAATGCTAAGATGATTCTTATGATTCTTAAAAAAAAAAACAACTAAATATAACTGAAAAAGAAAAGTTCGAATGAAAGAACTGAGCCATTCCTTGTGCTCGCAAACAGCCAAAGTAACAATGAGTGATTGATTTGAAAAACAATAAATTTGTATAACTAAAGCGTGCAACTGAGAATATAATGTGACAATTGTGATCAGATCGTTACAATTGGTTTTCATTAAAAAGTGTTGCGAATTAAGTAATCAGATATATTACTAAATATAAATTTATTTCGATCGTAGATTGACATAAACTGCTATAAAATTGGATCTAAAAAATGGTGTAGTAAAAGAAAACTTTTTTGATTGTTCTCTACCTTTTCGCGGCCTCTGAGTGCAACAACAATTTCTAACAAGGTAATAGTTGTTGACTTTAAGAGCATACGTTTCAGGTTAGCAATAGTTTATAATAAGTTTATTAACTTTTGCTCAATAATATGTTCGCATCGTTGATAAGAAGATACATGAAATCTGGTAACACTATTTAATCTACCGTTATCAAAAGTAAAAAAACAAATTTGTAAATTATACCTTTAAGTATGTGTATATGCATGTATGTGCTTGGTTTGTCATTATGTAATTTATTGTGTTATTTAAGGATATTTGTTTAAATCCCTTTTATGTTTTAAATTTATTTTTTATAACAGAAAATTACTTAAAAGAAATGCCAGAAACAGAAGAAAAAAATATATTTCGGATTTGTAAGTTTTAAATAATGTTTATTTTCTTTGTTAACTGATTACATTTTGTATTGAAGTTGTTTTCCTTTGTTAAGAAAGTTGGTTATTTTTGTCATTTGTCCCTTTAAGGATTTAAAAGAAATTACGTTACATTGTTTAATATAAGGTTTGTAAAGTATTATTTAAAATAAAAAAAAGCTCTTGTTGTGGTTGTTGTAATTTTTTCAACTTACAAGAGATACAAGACAAAACAAATTGTGTCTGATATCGAAACGCAATAATGTCAATTTTAATTTTGTTTCTTCAATCTGTTTTGGTAAAAGCAAAAATCTGTAACACATTAAGCCCAAATAAGGTTAATTCAGTGACACAAACAGTATAAAAAGGATTTATTGCCTTGTTACATTTTCCTTTTTTTTTTATTTCAAACATTGTTTTATAATAGCATTTGAAAGAGGAATTTGTCGCTGATTATTTCTATGCTTTTCTTCTAACACCGTGTAAATCTGATAAACATCAAGAAAGAAAAAATAAAAGCAAAAGGGTTGCTAAAAATAACAAAAAAAAAAATTTTTTTTTGTTTAAAGTAAATATAAGTTAATTTAATTTACGAAAATGTGCAAATTAAAGTTTTTTTATGTTTTAAATGCTTTTAAGTGCTGAAATAATAAAATATTTTTCTTCTTTATGGAAATTATAAAAATTTTATGAAACAAATTAGCTTTTTGTGCCTTTTAACATTTTTCCCTTAATTACTGTTTTGTTTAAATCTTTTAAATTTTTTTTGGTTAACAAAAGGTTGGGATTGAATCAAAGGTATATGCTAATGTAAATAATATTTTTCGTTTTAGTTATGTATATTTTAAAATTAAGGTAAAAAAAGAGAGGCGCCTTTTAGAAATAAAATCGCATTTAAAAATTTGTATCTTTAAATAATGTGGGGAAATGCTAACGCCCAAATAAGGATCAGTACTAACACTCAGTTTTTTTAATTAAAAATTGTATATAAAAAAATCATAAATTACAAATGATTGTAATATGATATAATTGAAAATCGTTGTTTTCATTGCCGCTTAATTAATACCTATTTGCAACAAAAGAGGTCTTCATTAATTAATTATAAGTTCAAGAAATTGTTCTATACTAGCCAAATGACTTAATTATCTGTTAGTGAAAAAATATTCAACAATTTTTTTTTTAGTATATCGGCGCATTTATTTGGCTTAAGTTTAAAAGTATTTCAAGTTTATTGAAAGTATTATATATAAGCAAGTAAGAGCACTATATTCGGCTGTGCCGAATCTTTTATACCCACCACCAATTTTGTGTACATTTAAAGCACAATATTTATTATTTTGTTAATCGCTATAGAATAATCTCTTTATAATAAAATATGTATCACTTTCTTTGTAGAGGGTGGTTAAATTTTAAGGGCCCATGTTGAAGGTGAACTACACCTAGTCTTTAAATTTGTTTTCTGCATTTCACTTGACATTTCTCAATCTCAAACTTACTCAATTTGATCCGTGGAAAGATACGCAAATGAGCAACGCTTTAAAGTTATTCAGGTTTTTTATAAAAATGGGCGTTCAAATCAAAATGCATTTTGTGCACTTCGTAATTCTTTTGATCAACATAATCGTTCAAATTCGTCCACAATCGGGAAAATTGTAAAACATATTTAAATTTCTGCAAAACAGGTCTGTATAAAATGTTAGAAAATCTGTGAATGCCTTCTTAGTTCGTTGAATGGGAACCATTGCTGTTTTTTGCGATAGTGTGGCAAAAGAGCAGTCAACCTCGACCCATTATCGTGCCCAACAATTGAGCATCAACATTGTCATTGAAAATTTGGACCATCAGATAGAGGAGTGGCGCCAAGGATGGTGGGGGGGTCATTTGGCCTATATTTTGTTAAATACATAATTGAACCGTACAAATATTATCATTATAAAAAGAAATGATAATAATTTCCTAAATAATTTGTTTTTTATTTAAATTCAACATCAGCCCTTAAAATTTAACCTCACTTCGATATGCTATTAAAATGCTTTTGTAAATGTAGTCTTTCAATGAAAGTGGCCATTAAAGTAGGCGTATCAATAAAGTTGCTGCTAATAAATACAACTTAGATATTTCAATATAGTCCTTTATTTTCCCAAAAACTTTGTCAATAGAGAAATTACATGAATTTAAGGTAAGCCGTTGTATGGGAGGTAGGCGTTAAAGTGGCCGTGTCACCTAAACTTTTTGGCACAACAATAACATTGATTAGAAGGATATACGTAGCAAATTTGATCATCATACCTCTAATTTTGGCGGTTTTATGAGCTTTTAAATTTCATTAACGGTAGATTACGTGAAAAGTGGGCGTTATAGTAGACGTGTCAAAGTTGTTTTTGCGAATGAGTACAACTTAGGTGTTTCAATATAGCCCTTTATTATTCCAAAATCATTATTAGTAGAGAAATTAGAGGAATTTTGAGTAAAACGTTATATGGGAGGTGGGCGTAAAAGTGGGCGTGGCAACTTAATTTTCTAGCACAGTAATGACATTGCCTAGGGGGATATACGTAGCAAATTTTATCATCATACCTCTTATTTTGGCGGTTTTATGAGCTTTTAAATTACATTAACGGTATATAACGTGAAAAGTGGGCGTTATAGTAGGCGTGTCAAAGTTATTTTTGCGAATGAGTACAACTTAGGTGTTTCAATATAGCCCTTTATTATTCCAAAATCTTTATTAATAGAGAAATTCTATGAATTTTAGGTAAAACGTTATATGGGAGGTGGGCGTAAAAGTGGGCGTGACACATTGATTTTCCGTTACAAAAAAGCGTCTCACCAATAAGCAAAGTGTGCAAAATTTCAGAGTCGTGCATTCAATTTTGTTGCTTTTATGACGTTTTTGTTTTTAAATATACCGAAAAATACACTGTGCGGTATAAATTTTCGTACATTTTGATCGATAACTCCTCTCCTAATGCATAGATTTAGACAGTTTTCGGGAAAAAATATTGTTTTTACTCAGGAAATATATATTCGAAGTTTCATGAGTCTACGTTAATGCGTTTGGACACAATTCCATTTTATTCGATGTTTGAAGGACACGGTTTTTTCGACCTACTCTTGCTTTTCGAGCTATAACTCTCTTCCTAATATTCCAATTTAGCCCATTTTCAATACCAAACAAACCTTGTCTATAAGAAAGATTCTGGCAAAATTTGAGCCCCCTAGCTTTTTCGGTGCGACCTCTATCGTGCTTTCAACAGACGGACAGACGGACGGACATAGCTAGATCGTCATAAAATCAAACCCTGATTCAGAATATATATACTTTATGGGGTCTAAAATGGATATTTCGATGTGTTACAAACGGAACGACAAAATGAATATACCCCCACCATTTTTTTGGTGGCGGGTATAAAAATTATAATGGAATACTGAACGTACTCTTCAGTTTGTTTGGAGATTAAAAAAAATAAAAATAATATAAGAAACGATGTGTACAAGGTGGGCCAAAAGAAATTACCCTATTGGAAGATGCTCTTATTTTTGCAAATGGCGGCCAATGTCAAATCTGTTTTGACATTTGTGAACTACACAGATGTAGAATACAAGTGAACAAGCCATGGAGCGATACACTCTCCAAGAAAGCAGAATAATCGTGTCGAGGTCACAGTGGACGATTTTTCAACCAAAATCATGAGTGATTCTGAGGCACCAAAAATCCACAAGTAATGCACGAGGAGCCCTTACACCCGCTCAAGGAGACTGCATGGTGTCCTGTTCACGCTAGATCCCTCCAACAGGCCATTTTTTTCGAGGACTCCGCTGCTTAAATGACAAGAGTAAACGGTGCGCACTATGGGGCCATGTTAGCCACGTTTTTTCCACCGAAATTGTTTTATTTTAATTAAAATGATATCTCAAACTTTAACAACAAATTAACACCTAATTAAAATTTTGTACGATGTCTCAAGACAGAAGTAATGTTGTAAAGGTAACACACGACTTGTTTGTATTAGCAATGTAGAATTTGACAAGTCAGATTTAAAAAACATGCAGTGTAGTAGCTCCTTTACTCGTTTTCAATGAAATTAATGTTTTCAGAAATAGAATGTAAACATGTTTTGAATGTCTATTTCGGTTTAAATGTTCTATTTCATCGTTGTTCCAATTCAACTTTATTTAATTCCATTGACTTATTTCCGTTTCGTTATATTCTTTACTATTTTTCTCATTAAACATAACACATATTTTTGAAGGCATGTATTCTATAATCACAGAGTAATAAACACACACTTTTTTATGTTTAACAGGATTGCTTTTAAGCCATTTAATGCATGCGTTTACGTTTTGGCGTACGCCTTTTATTAAACTATAGAAGACGTGATTTAAAAATGTTTCCGAATAAATGGTGACTTATTTTTTATCTCAGGACATTATTTTTTATTTCACAACTAAATCAGATACAATGGTAATTTCTTTAATCTTGTTAGTTATATTTTAAAAATGTATATTTATAAAGCTTTGGGCAATAAACTTATACGAAATGAAGAAATTAAATTAAAAAGTTTTCATTTACCTAAAACTTAATTGGCTACAGCCAGCTTTCAGTTATTGCCCTTTTTTGTGGTCCCCAGCCACCACCTGCACTCAGTATTCCTTATCAACTTATTACAATGTTGCGGTTGTCTTTAAGATAATTATGTGGCTGACTTAATGCGGCAACGATTACAACTAACGACGGCTGTAGTCATGTAGCTATGAAGCCTGCTGTTTATGGCATAAAGGTGTATAAAATTAATGTGTTTTAAAGTTGTTAAAAAAACTATTAAAAAAAGTACTAAGCCTGATTTCCCTCGTCTAAAATTTCTGTCAGAAATGCAATGGTTTAGCTTAATATTTTTGTGCATGTGGTAACATTGAAATTGGCAGCTGTCACATATGTTTATTACAACTCTTAGAAACGGAGCGAACAACGTCTTTTTTATTTATGATAACTTGTTAAAAAAATAGAAAAGTTATGCTAAGATCGCTTACAATTTTCGAAGATATTTCACTGGAGAAGGTACAACTAATTGGTCAACCATTGCAACCATTTCATTCCCTTTGTTCTTAAGTATGTCAATTTTTGTTGCGTTATGCTTGTTACGTAATAAACAATTACAAAAATGCCAGACTAAAAAATTTGTCAAAAGTTGCACATATACTACTTAATTGTTTGTACAAAAAAAAAAACTCTTTCTTATATAATGATCAGTTGTAAAGTAGTTAAATTTTAAGGGCCGATGTTGAGCTTTGAATAAAACGCAAATTATTTAGGAAATAAGTGCAATTTCTTTTCATTATGATAATATTGTTATGGTTCAAATATATATGGAACGAAATATATAAAAAAATATATTAAAAAAATGTAAAAAACTGCTTCGGTTATGGATAGCAAGACCCCTGTGTATCAACGTACTGGTCGAACTCTAGAGCATGTTGCTGTTATAAACGAGAGTGTTGCCGTAAAACCAAAAGCATCAATCTGGCATTGTTTTCAACAACTTAAAATTTCTTAAATCAGTATGCAGCGAATTTTGACAAAAGACCTCCTCCACCTTCATATGGATTAAATTTAGCTTAACCGGGACCTTAGACCAGCGGAGTACGAAAGCGCTAGCATTTATTCAATGGTTGATAGAGCAAAGTAAACACAATGCTAATTTTTCGCTAAAAGTCATCTCTTCCGACGGAGAGCCTTTTTATCTGAATGGTTACGCCAACATACAATATTAGTGATTGAATTTGGGGCTCATATAAGCTTTAAGCAACTAATAAGTAATATATATACCTACAACGAGCAACAGTCTGGTGTGGATTTTGTTCAAACGGCGTGATTGGGTCTTAGTTTTATTTAAAGGCCGAAATTTCAGTAACTTTGAATAGTATATGTTACATGAGTATAATAATAGAGTTAACGTAACATTAATCTGGACGACATGATATTTAAACGAGGTGACGCCATTTGCCACACGGCCCAATATTCCATTCCATTTATTGCAGCAACGATTTTTGGAACGAATTAACTCAAGAAATTCTGATGTCAACTGGTTACCAAGATTTTGAGATCTAACGCCGTACTATTTTTTACTTAAAATGCGAGATTATCAATGAGATACAGCCAAATTTCTATGAAAAGTTTAAGAAGCTAACGCTCGAGCGGTGGAGGCAATTTGACAGATTTTTTTTTCCGTACTCAATCGAAACATGTCTTCTTAACAATATAACAAAAAAGGTTTAGAATTATCTTTAAAAATACGAGTGTTTGTTTTATGACTAAAAAGAATTTTTACTAGGAATCCTTTTAGTTAGCATTATGTAGCAGTTTTTATACCCGCCACCAAAAAAAATGGTGGGGGTATATTCATTTTGTCATTCCGTTTGTAACACATCGAAAGATCCATTTTAGACCCAATAAAGTTTATATATTCTTAATCGATGTTTTATTTTATGACGATCTAGCCATGTCCATCCGTTCTTCCGCTGGTCTCTCCGTCCGTTTGTCCGTCTGTCCGTCTGTTGAAAGCACGGGAGCTCAAATTTTGCCAGAATATTTTTTATACACAAGGTTTGGTTGAGGCTAAATAGGCTAGATCGGAATATTAGGAAGAGAATTATAGCTCGTAATGCAAGAATAGGTCAAAAACACCGTGTCCTTCCAACATCGAATAAAAATTAATTGTGTCCAAGCGCATTAACGTACAGTCATGAAACTTTTTTTTAAAAAATAGCTTTAATTTATGCCTCGGGAAATGAGTTACAGATCAAAATATTCCAAAGTTTATAACGCACAGTGTACTTTGCGGGATATATTTAAAATTTGAAACCTAATAAAACTGACAAAATTAGATGTACAATTCTGAAATTTTGCATCCATTGCTTTTTGGTCAACGGCTTTGTTCTAACGGAAAATAAATGTTACAAATAAAAGTATGATGATGAAATTTGCTTCATATATCCTTCTAGTCAATGTCGTTAATATGCCGAAAAATTAAGGTGACACACCCACTTTAACGCCTACCTCCCATATAACGGTTCAACTTAAGTTCATATAATTTCTGTATGGACAAATATTTTGGAATAGTAACTGACTAAAATGAAATATCTCCGTTTTATTTATTAGCAGAAACTACTATGACACCCCTTCTTTAATGTCCGCTTTCATTAAAAGACTAAATTTACGAAAACATTTTACTAGCATATCGCAGTTATACAAATAAAGTGATACATATTTTAGTATAAAGAGATTATTGCATAGCGATTACTGTTCCCTACAAGAACAATGACGGTCATTTGATGCATCATCTGATGGTCATTGCTGATGGGTATATACATCAGAAGTTTCTATCATTTTATTAAGGGCAATATGAAAAAACTGATGTAAACATTCGTGTACGTGTGATTTTGTTTCTCTCTCATACTTGTGGATTTCGTAAACTAGAAAAACATATATCTGAACTGCTCACTCCACAGTATTTTACTAATCAGTACTGATGTAAACATCGTCAGAGCTGACTAATCAGTACTGATGTAAACATCGTCAGAGCTGACTAATCAGTACTGATGGAAACATCGTCAGAGCTGACTAATCAGTACTGATGGAAACATCGTCAGAGCTGACTAATCAGTACTGATGGAAACATCGTCAGAGCTGACTAATCAGTACTGATGTAAACATCGTCAGAGCTGACTAATCAGTACTGATGGAAACATCGTCAGAGCTGACTAATCAGTACTGATGGAAACATCGTCAGAGCTGACTAATCAGTACTGATGGAAACATCGTCAGAGCTGACTAATCAGTACTGATGTAAAAACCAGTCATAGCTGACTGGTAAATCATTTATAAAGAAAAGATTTTGCTTTTTATTTTTAAAAAATATTTTAAATATTTTATTTAAAATTCATATTTTAATACAAAACAAAAAATAAATAAAAATCATTATTATAATTCAAAAATTCAAAAATTCAAAATAATTCAAAAAATAAATTAAAAATTAAATTATAAAAAAATTACTTTTTATTTCTTTGAGAATACATTTTTTGTTTTTGTCTGTGATGACTTTTGTCAACTTCTTTCCTTAAACGTCTCTCAAATTCGATGGAGGATTGGTGGGGAAAGACATCTGAAATTTAAAAAGTAAAATTATATTTTTATAAATGTGTTGCAATAACAAAATTAATAACAATTACAGTTAACGTTGAATATTGCACAGTGTGCAATGATGCTACTCGAAGTTTGTAGCGAAATATAGGCAAAAACGAATAAAAGTTACACTACATTTATTTATATATATATATATTTTATATATACTTTATTTATACCTCTTAAAATCTTATCGAAAAGTGTCAAATTCGCCAATGCTTTTTTCTCCCACCGCCCTTCCCAATTGAATTTGTCCATTAACTCGTCCGTCATAATCTTACGGAAGACTTCGCCGACGTCTTCTGCCACTCCCTTCTCTTTAGACATAAACGTTTTCTGTAAGAAGAGTAAAGTTGAAATTTGTTACATACATATTTAATTTAAATTTAAGTTGCTTACTACTGCCATTGCGAAGTCCGGCGATTTTATTTTTTCCTCAATGCAATCAACGTCTTCCAACGTTTTTAATGGCAGCATTGAGGCGACTTCATTAAGGGAATGGTCCACTATTTCTCCCGTCATGCGGCACACCGACTGCTCCACCTTCCTTATGGAGACCTTACATTCCATAAGGATTTTTGATTGAGCCATAAGCTCAGCTTTGGGAAAATCCTGTAAAAGTTAAGAAGTGAATGAAAAAATAAAAAGTGGAAATGATATATATGTATGTATATGTACTTACATTTGTCTCACATCGCTCTAAGCTTCGCGCTAAAGTTTCTTGATTGGTAACAAGAGTGGCCTGCCCGTTGCTCAAGAACCTCTGGTTTTCCAGTATATTGTTTTGCTTTACCATATTAAAATACGTTTAATGTAAAAAATAAATTGATTGTATTTAAAAGTCATAACATTATACTTACATTCTCTTCGACTCTTCTAAGCCGATCTTTAAGGTCTTTCTGACCTTCTAAAATGGCCTCCTGTCCTTTCAGTATTTTTTGTAAAACCGCAGAAATTCCTAAAATAATTAATGTTCGATTAAATACACCTTATTAAATTAATTTACCTTCGTTTTCGTCTGGCTTTGGTAAGGAATATGTGGTCCTCGGCAATGCAATTTGGTTCGCTAAAAATTATATTATGAATATAGTTTTACATTAATAATAAATATACATTTTTAAAAAATTATTTCTTTTTCCTTACCTTGTATACACTGGGAAAGCTCAATAACTTCTTCAAAAACATTATCTGAGAGATCCATGTATAATTTTATTATTATTATTATGGTCTTTTTTATTATAATTATACATATACATATATACATATATATCATATATTATATACATATATTATACTATATATATTATATTATATTATATTATATTATATTATATTATATTATATTATATTATATTATATTATATTATATTATATTATATTATATTATATTATATTATATTATATTATATTATATTATATTATATTATATTATATTATATTATATTATATTATATTATATTATATTATATTATATTATATTATATTATATTATATTATATTATATTATATTATATTATATTATATTATATTATATTATATTATATTATATTATATTATATTATATTATATTATATTATATTATATTATATTATATTATATTATATTATATTATATTATATTATATTATATTATATTATATTATATTATATTATATTATATTATATTATATTATATTATATTATATTATATTATATTATATTATATTATATTATATTATATTATATTATATTATATTATATTATATTATATTATATTATATTATATTATATTATATTATATTATATTATATTATATTATATTATATTATATTATATTATATTATATTATATTATATTATATTATATTATATTATATTATATTATATTATATTATATTATATTATATTATATTATATTATATTATATTATATTATATTATATTATATTATATTATATTATATTATATTATATTATATTATATTATATTATATTATATTATATTATATTATATATTATATTATATTATATTATATTATATTATATTATATTATATTATATTATATTATATTATATTATATTATATTATATTATATTATATTATATTATATTATATTATATTATATTATATTATATTATATTATATTATATTATATTATATTATATTATATTATATTATATTATATTATATTATATTATATTATATTATATTATATTATATTATATTATATTATATTATATTATATTATATTATATTATATTATATTATATTATATTATATTATATTATATTATATTATATTATATTATATTATATTATATTATATTATATTATATTATATTATATTATATTATATTATATTATATTATATTATATTATATTATATTATATTATATTATATTATATTATATTATATTATATTATATTATATTATATTATATTATATTATATTATATTATATTATATTATATTATATTATATTATATTATATTATATTATATTATATTATATTATATTATATTATATTATATTATATTATATTATATTATATTATATTATATTATATTATATTATATTTATATTATATTATATTTATATTATATTATATTATATTATATTATATTATATTATATTATTATATTTATTATATTATATTATATTATATTATATTATATTATATTATATTATATTATATTATATTATATTATATTATATTATATTATATTATATTATATTATATTATATTATATTATATTATATTATATTATATTATATTATATTATATTATATTATATTATATTATATTATATTATATTATATTATATTATATTATATTATATTATATTATATTATATTATATTATATTATATTATATTATATTATATTATATTATATTATATTATATTATATTATATTATATTATATTATATTATATTATATTATATTATATTATATTATATTATATTATATTATATTATATTATATTATATATAATTATATTATAATTATTGTTGTTTTTATTATTAATATTATTATTAAGTTTAGTTTGAGTGAATTAATAATTAAACTCGTGAAAAAGATTATGCAGAAGAGGTATGAGAAGAAATTTGCTACCACTTGGGACACAAAAATACTTAATGAGTATATCTTCCCGTCTAACTTTAATAATTTCATTACCTAAATCGCTAGCAACAATTATGCCGAGGTCTTTTAAGGATTGGAAAGGCTGTTCGAAATAATTTTCACGTACTTGAAAAACTTGGCAAGCAAATTCTTCTGATCCTGCAGAATTTGCTACGCTAAGAATTTTTATGGGTCCTAGTTTTTCGCAGTAGCAAAAACTATCCTTCTCTTTTTTAGGATTTAAAGTAAATTTGCCTAATTTAGAAATTTTCGTTGTGCCTTGTTCAAGCCCCTTTCGTTCATCGAGTCTGAGAAACAACTGTTGCAAAATCTTGTTTGGTTTTTTAATAATTTTTTTAATTTGCTGCATATAATTCTCAAACCTATATGCTGAAAAAGAATCCAATGGACCATATTGTGTAACGCAATCCACTAAATGCAGCAGCCCATGTATGTTAAAACTTACTAACTCATCGCCGTATAATATACCGAAATAATTAACGAAGTCCTCCAATACTTTTTGAGAAATGTCTATCTCCTCTCTGCGCAACCTATCACTAGATAAAAGCCTAATACTACAATGAAGCAACAAAAAATGATAAAATTGGTCATTACTTATATTTTCCTTTAGAATAAATATGCCAGTATAGAGCAAAAACTGCCTAAATTCTGTCGACTTCCAATTATGTAACTCATCCAGACTTCTGGGTGTACGACAAAACTCCGATGGAACGTATTCAGCGACAAAACTTAGCTTTTTGTTAATTTTTCCAATATTCCCTTTATGAATTAAAAGCCTCAGCAACTTCTTAGTAACTCCCAAGTCGACTAAGTGCATGCAATCTAAAGGAAACTGCGTAACCATTCCAAAACCTGTTTCCTCCAAGATGCTTCTTTTAAACTTAAACTCTTCTATATGATGAGATGGACTTAATCTGGAACCAAATGTTGAATCCATTCTTAAAACACCGACTTCTTTTGAAAAACAAACTCTTCTCTCCTTATATGTTCCTTCTTGACAACATTTTGGGCAACCATTTTTACTATTATGGGACACAACACCTGTAACAAAAGCCCTTGCTGGAGAATCGCAAACAAACGAACGAATTTTAAATCGCAGTAACTTCTGTGTGAATCCTACTTGAACACCACTTTCTTGAAGAACTTTCACTTCAGCGCAAAAATCACTCATAAAACTATTTAAACATTTTGGCTTTTTAAATCCGGAGAAACAAGCAATCAAAAAGGGACTAGCCTGAGCAAAACCAACAACTACTCCAAGAATGGGCCACAAAACTCTATTGGAACTCTTAAAAAGTTTAAGACCATCTACGCCGACATCAATTGAAACTTCCTTCTGTCCATCCAAGTAATCGAAAGAATGCGAAGAAAAATATTTCTGAATACCTAGGTATAAAAACTCTCCTTCAGGAATATTTCCAATATTTATCTTCTCCCTACACGTACTCAAAACAGTTTTAGCTGACAATGGCAAATCTTCCACTCCTATTGTTTTTAAAGTACGTAGTAAATCTTCTAACGCGTTTTGTGAAATTTTATTTCTAACTGCCCACGCTTTTAGCTCCTCACATTTTTTCCCCCTACCTAAATTGCCTTTGAAACAACAATTTTCTTCTTCAAAAACGGCTCCTGCTTCAGCTTCAACACTTTCACTTCCCGGAAACGAAACTTCTGGATTGAATGAATCAACTGACGAGCTATCACTTCCTAACTCGCCTAATTTAAATTCACCCCCTACAAAACCTGCTGATGTGGATGGTACTTCATCAGAAACTATCACTTCACTAATCTTCTGCAAATTCTTTTCAACACTTTCACTATTTTCACTCATCACAAAACTTTTATATTTTTTTATATAGGACTCAAATGCCCTTTTTTCTTTTGAAAGACAATTTTGAAGATGTCTTTTCTTCATTCTTATCTTTTTTGAAATTTTTTTGTTGTTTTTTTATAATTTTTGATTTTTTTAATTGTTTAAATGTTTTTCTTGTTTTTTTGTAATTGCTTAAATGTTTTTTTTATTTTTTCTTATTTTTTATAATTGTTTAAATGTTTTTTTTTTATTTTTTCAAAATTGTTTAAATGTTTTTCTTATTTTTTTATAATTTCTTTTATTTTCTGCACTACACTCTTCACTTTTTACCACAAACTAACGGAACTAACGGAATGCTAAACGGAAAAAAATTCAACCCAGCACTATACAATTTAACATGCAGTTGTCTCTATCACACTTATTAATTATTCGCCTGTATAAAATAGCGTTGCCATTGCGACACGCTTTTTTATTAACAGTCTTGTTTATAAAAATCCCCACAATTCCATAATATAAAAAATCAAAATATTTCCTTTAATTCATTTTAAAAAAGGACAAAAAAAAACTAAAACTTTCGAAAAACATACTCTGATGATCAAATACGCATATCAAAATGATGCCAAATTAATATTAATTAAAAGAGAAAATTTATCAATATATTAATCAAAATTAGTTACGAAAAACCCCCTATGGCAACGCCGAAAGCAAAAATTTAATACAAAATTGCTGCAAGTGTGTTAGTAAATTAGTTTTGTGTGTATTAGTTTCCATCAGCAATTTCTTGTAGGGGTTAATAACAAAATAATAAATTATGTGCAATAAAAGTACCTTAAATTGATGGTGGGTATAAAAGATTCGGAACAGCCGAATATAATGCTTTTACTTGTTTCTTTTAAAATAGATTTTATATTTTTATATATAACTCGTCTATGCGTTAGACAAAATAAATATTTTATTAGTGTTTTTAAGCGATAAAAATCTTAACAACCCTACAACAACTACAACAATTTTCTAAACTGTCTAAAAACAAATGGATATTTTATGAATAAATTCTATATTTATTAGGCAAACAAATCTAATTAAGATACATTTCTAACAATAACAGTCTTTATTGTTAACGGAAAAATTAACACAAAAACTCATAAATTGTCCTACTTAACTAACTAGACCGCAATTATGATCTACAAACACATTTAAGTAAAATACAACTAATTTGATGCTAACACAGAGTGTCCCAAAATTATGGTACTATATGAGTTAACTTCTGTTAGATTACTTATGTATGTCTGACTTAAACAAAAAACACTAAAGTAATTTCTATAAGGCTTTGTTTATATAAATTTAGATTTAAATTTGAGATCAATGTCATCAAAAATATATAAAAAATGAAAGTCAAACGGTTAATTTTTAACAGAGTTCGTTGTGTATTTTGTCTGGTGATAGGAAATAAGCTGTGTTTCAAAACGAGAATTTTTTAAAAAAAATTATAATTAAAAACATTTTTTTAGAAGAATAAATTAAAATTTGTACTTACTTATGTGATATATAATTATATTAGCCAACTTTATATATTTTGGGAGGCCCTATGCAATTGATACGTGACTCTCAAGCCTGCCAACATTTTTGTGCTTGTGCATATAAATAGATAAATATTTATGGTTATATACAATTAACACTTCAAAAGACTATATCGGAAAACCTACTTCATTTTCGATGTTTACATATACAACTGTGTAGGCGTGAAAATTGCTAAATAGCTATAAATAAAAGAAGAAGAAGAAAAAAAAACACAAAAACCATTTGAACCTTTTCTTCCTCAAAGATTATTAATGAAATGGTCAAAGTATACTTTGCTGTAGTACAATTGGCAATGGATTTTTTTCCTAAATAAATAACAGACATACACATACCAACACATAGAAATACTAACATTTTCAACAAACAAGTAAAGACTTTGTTGTAGCAAAACGTGCAGTCAATCAGTTTTGTGGTTACAAGGTGTTTAGTTTGGGTGTAGACGTAGAATGAATGAATAGTTTAGACAAGTAAACTTTTAATATAATGAATAATTTATTAAATGTTTATTTTGGCATTTTCTAGTTTAAGTTATACTCTATTATTGTTTGTTTTCTTTTTTTTTCTTTTCTTTTTGTCATGGTTAAACAAATAACTGACACCGCCACTGCTAATATAAGTATAGTGGAGTGGGTGTGTGTATTTGTATTTGTATTGCGATTGATATTGATTTGGCAAAAGTTTTTCATTTGTGTACATTTTTTTTACTTTTGTAATGTGAGTCGAGTGCTTTGTAGAGGTTTACCTGGCTACACCTGCTGGTTTAACTATACGAAATAATCAGAGTTATAAACGGCGACAAGTTAAATTGTAAATATTGTATTGTTATTAGCATTTGTATCGTCAAACATACAATCATCATATCCGGGTAGGTAGTTATGTTTGCTAGTAAATTTGTTCTGATATACACTTGCTAGAATGAATATTTGTACACCCCTGTTCTTAAAAACCGCAAACGAAATAACCGCAGTTTTAAAATCTGTTATATCCTTAAGATGTGTTGGTCAATATAGTTTCTTTAAACCAGGCATATGAAAGCTTTTTGTTTTTATAACGTTTATTATTATGTAGAATATTCGTACACAAATAATCTGTGAGTCTTTTTGTTAACGGCACTTTATATGAAATTTAAATTTCTCTTTCGTTTTGCGCTTTTCTCGAAAGAAATGCTTAAAAATGATTTTAAAATAAAAATACAAGCTATTTAATAGTTTTATACATTTTATAAAAAAAAAAAAAATATTTATTTATTTTTTAATTACTGCCATTTTGGTTTGTTTTGCTTGAATATAGTCTAATAGTATTTGTTATTTTTGTAAATTATTACTATATAATATTTGAATGAAATATTGTTCTTTGTTTGAATATTTCAAAAATTGTTTATATTGAAAAAATATTTTCCCGCTTTTTTACAAAATAGTTCTTTCAATTTGCAATTGTTTTCAATGTGAAAAAAACAAAAAAGTGATCTCAAGCTTAAATAAAAATCATATATTATCAATTAAAAGATCAATAAATTTAGACGATATATTTATTTATTTATTTTATTTGTACCACAAAAATTAATATTTTTCACCTCTTGGACAATTTACAGTCTTGGTACTAATCAAAATTATATCAACCCCCGTGCGCGAAATTATCGTACGTTACAAAAACAAAATTGTATAGGAGAGCGTTTTTATTACTTTTAAATAAACAAAAAACATAAATAACACTGCTACATACGAACAAATGTACACAGTGTGATCTCCATAACTAAAATAGTTATCGCTAATAATATTTTATTAGTAGATGAACTAGTGGATGTGAAACAAATTTGCATAAAAAAGTCGATTTCTAAAAGAACGTAATATACGATAATTTCGTGCACAGGGGTTGATAAACTTAACAAATAGGTTATTGATTGGCAAGGTTTAAAGAAAAATAATTTGTTAAAATATATATTTTTAAATATACCAAGTTACTTAAGCTTCTATATAGTTTTTTGGACAAGCCACTGACAAGTTTTAAGCTGTGGCCTCGGAAATAATTAATGAGAAAAACCTACAAAGCGGTTTAAAACTAGCTGAGATATAAACACCAAAATACAATTCCTTTAATATGTTATATATGGATCAAATTTTGTAATCAGAAATGTATTTCAGTCCCCGGAATTTTGGGCTTGACCAGTTGAATATAGTAATTTATGTAAAATCCAAGATGGCGTCCAAGATAAAAATATGGATATGTGGGTTAGATATTATAATGTCGGCTTTGCATCCACAGTATTGGTATCAAATGACCAGTACAATA